>CM051823.1:157095957-158345957 GCA_028451465.1 Erethizon dorsatum
AGTTTATTTCAGCTTAGTTTTTAGAGTATTTAGTCAATAATTGGCTAGCTCCAAAGTAGGAAGACCATGGTGGGAGGGTCGGGTGGAGGAAAGCTGCTTACATCATGGGGGCAAGGAAGCAGAGAGCAAGGGGGGATGTGTTGAAGAGAGAGCTACCCTTTCCGGTCACGCCCCCAGTGACACACCTCCTCCTCTTCTTCTGAAAAGTCCCCACCTCCTAATAATGCATGCAGCTATGGATTCATGAGTGGGTTACTCCACTAATGAGTATAGTGTCCCCAAGAACCAATCACTTCTAAAAGTCCCACTTCTGAACATCTGAGGCTCTGAGGGGGATATTGTATGGTACCTCTAAGCCATAATATAACTTAACAAAGTTATGATATTGGTAGGGTTGGGATGAATGTTATAATTTCTATTATATACCAAATGAAATGCTCTAAGACCTTGAGTAGAAAAGTCAAGACATTAACCCAGGTGTTTTAATTTTCAAATGTTATACTGTTGGTAAATGTAAGAAAAGCATCTAAATCCTGCTCAATTGCTTTTCTTTAAAAATTGTACTTTTATGGATTTTCACCTCGTTTATTAATCACTGGAAATTTTCACCACAATCTAAATTTTCAAAATGCTCTCTTTTAAAAGTCATTTTTTGATCATTTAAATTCCTTTGATTCAAAAGGTCAAAAAACACAAGGCAGCTATTGGAACCTAGCCCATACAACTAGAATCTTCCATCAAAACTGGATGTGGTTTGAGAAACTGATCACCCTTAAATCCAAAGCCAGGGGAAATAAGGGGGCATCTATATAGGAAGGAAAGGAACTGCACAGCAGTGACGGTGACTCTAGAAGGGTAAATACTTCCTTTTTTTTATCCCGTCCCCTAATATGAAATTTTACCCTGATTCATAAAGGGAAAGCCCCCTTTGATTGTGATTACTGTAGCATTGCAAAATTAAATTCAGTCAAGGAAAATTATTGAAAGATAGCTTTTATCTCTCATTATTCTAAGGATTTGGGGTACAGGAGAAAGAATTATAAGTACTGTCCATAAAGCTATTGGAATGTATGCTTTTGTTGTTGTACACTACTTATTGATGTTTGCTAAAATATTTTTCACTCTGCTACATTTGTTTTTCAGAATCTATCCTAAGGAAATTATCCTAAGTACAAAACATATTTTATTCAGAGAGATTTCAAAGTAGTGAAATATTTGAAAGAAAAGAAATCCACTACTTAAATTTCTATACATATATTAACTACTCTTATGACCACATTAAAATGATACTTATGGAACTAAATAGCCTAGTAAGAAATTTACATCAGTGCCAAATGAAAGATACCTATATAGAAAGGCAAATAAAATGATCCTAACTATACTAAAAATAATGGATGTGCATGCATGAACACATCACAAAACCAGAAGGACATATATCAGAACACGCACAAAACATGCACATATTTACATTTAGAAGATGTAAATATGAATAATTTAAAAAATTATTATCAATATGTACAAATTTTCTTTGATAAACATACTTTTTTAAATGATGAAATATTTCATGTTTTGGCTAATTAATGTTGTATATTTTTAAATGATTACTGAATATAATTAAAATATTTCTCCAGGAAAATTATTTTATATTAAGAACTGAAAAAAATAATGCTTTCTGATGTCTGATGCAATCTTGAAAAATAATTTAATTTTGCATTTCATAAATTGTTGCAATACTTACATAAAAGATATGCTACTAGATTATTCCTGTGAATTAACATTTTTTAATCATTTTAAATAAATTGTAAAATTTAGAAGATTGTTTCTGATTTTTTTGTTTATTAACAAAACATCACAAAAGGGTTAATAATAACACTATTTGGGTAGAATCTTGTATTTTGTGGAGATAGTTTGACAATTGCTTCATTAGAACCTTAGAAATTATACTGCTTATAATAATGGTTTACATAAAAGTTTTGATCTGCCAGATGCAGAATAGTTCCCAAAAATTTTCGCAACTTTGTAATATCTCTGTTATGGCTTCATTCATCATCTGTGAGAAACAAAATTTCACAAAATTTTGGAATCTGTACTATTACAGTTTTTCAGCAGTCCAGTTGTTTGTAAGACAAATTACTCCAGAAGCTTTGGAAAGTTTCACCTCACTTGTGTGGCCTCTTAGTAAATACTCATAATTCAAATATTTTCCCTCAGCCAAGTGCAGCTCTTCTCACTGCTGCATTTTTCAGAGTAAATTTGAAGTTGTTACAGGCACACAAATCTTTTTCCAGTGTTGATGAAAGATGCTGGCTTTGAAACAAATCCTTAAGAACACCTTAGACTTAGACTTTTTGATATATTTACCTTGATCAAAAGATGCTTTTGAAATAGGACAAAAGAAGTGTACATTGCTAGGAAATATTAGAAAGAAATAAAGTAATAATAGTGTAAAACTACATTGCTAACAATTTTTTCTGTAACATCCTATCAGTTTGTGCACTTTAAGAACAGTTGCTGCTAGAACAATATATGGAACAGAAGATGACAAAAGAATAACCAAATGCAATTTTAAAATTTTACTGTTGGCAACGAACCCATAACAAATCATCGTGAATTATTTTAAAAGCAAAGTAACCAAAATTTTAGTGACTCCAGGAGTTTTCTAGGTGATGCTGCTTTCCATGGATAAATTGTTAGGCATTCCATAAGAAAACTGAGTGACATCAATTGGGTAATTTTCAAGAAAACAAGAGACAAATAATTTCTTGCCAGGTGAAACTTTCTCTCTTCCACCCCTAAAATAGCCACAATATTTGTCTGGTGGAAAAAACAAGAATTTTTATGTGAATGAGGAAAGACTTCACAATAGGTTTTTCTTCACCAACTTTGATCAGGAAACAAAAGGAGAGAAAATACTAGAATTCAGTGAAGGGGAAAACCCACATCCCTTCTCCTACTCTGCTCTTCCCAGTGTGTGTCAGGAATAAGGATGGGAAGAGAGAAGCTTTAAGTTGGCAGTTTGTAGTTTGAATCATTTTTCTAAATTGAACTGAAATGATGATGTAATTACTAGACTGGATGTTTTATCAGCAGAATATTGGAGCTTTAATTTATTAGAGAAGAAAGACTATAAAATCCTCATACTGACATCTAAGAGAGAGGAAGTAAAGAACTAGTCCACACAACAGATTTGAAAGGAAAAAAAATAAAGTTAGTTTGTGCTTTTAAAATATCAAGTCTTGGGCTGGTGAGATGGCTCAGCAGCGTAAGCGCCTGCCTGGCAAGCGCGAAGGCCCGAGTTCGACTCCCGGAACCCACATATGAAAAAAGGGCCAGTGATATCGCTCAGAGGCACGGGCGCCTGCTGGCGTGCAAGGTCCTGAGGTCGACCCCCAGTACCCACGAAATAAAATAAAATAAAATACCAAGTCTGTCTTATTCAAATAACCGCAAGCAATTATAAAAGTCATCATTAAATAAGTTGATATTTTGTGATTGCTTACCACATGCAGGAATTGTAAATGTACATGGCGCATGTACATTCCTAAGTATGTGCACACATCACACACACACAACATGCATGGTTTTTCAGTTTTCTGTATAACTGCAAAGCTAAGTACTATTATTCTCATTTTATGGAGATGGAAAGAGAAACCCAGAAGTAACTTTTAAAACTCACACATTCAGTACATGGTGATGAGACCTAGCATAGCCCGAAAAAGGGAACATCATATGATATCCTATTAAATAGTGTCTCTCCATGATGTGCCACGTATTCGCTTAGAATAATGATTTTCTCCCCCTCACAGCAAATGAAGAAAGCAATTCGCTGTGTTAAGAGTAAAGCTCACAAAAAGAAGAAAAATCACAAAACATGAATGAGTGTTAATTTTAAGGGCGTTTTCTCTCATTTCCTATTTATTTAATATGGTAATATTATTTCTCAATTGGAAAATAAATTTATGGGGAGAGAAATCCTGTTGTGAAAGTTTTGGTCAAACCTAGTCAAGAAGCTTACATCCAAAAGTGGACTTCAGCTAGGTTTGAAATATCATGAGACTAGCAATAAGAATATTGTCTTACTTGTTTTTGAAAACTAACTTGTTTAACATGGGCACACCTTAAACTTTATCTTCCGTGACCACAGGTGTGTCTGTATTCCAGTGAGTGCAAAAAAGGAAGCGGAAGGAAAGCACACGCCCCCTCTCTGTAAAGTCAGTGCCTGCAAATTGCAAAGAGCACATCACTGTCTAGAACTATAGTTCATGACCTTACAAGATGTAAATGAGCTAGAAAATGCTATTTATATGCTAAGCTGTTATGTGCCCAGCTAAAAATCAAGGAATATACAATAATTGGCAGTCTCTGGAACAGGAGGGTTTACCAGAAGTCAGTGTGAGTAGAAATTAAGATGAATTTTGTTAGAGTATAAGAACAGTCCTTATTACCTGTGAGCTTATAGGCAAGTGGTTTAATCTCTAAACATGAGTCATATGACTGAAACAAGGAAATACCTAATTTTATAAATAGTCTATGTTTACTGTATGTTGGCTCCTTTCTATTTTGGAAGACAATAATCATTGCATGCTATAAAGCTATCACTATCACTCTATGTATGGCACCTGGACAAACATCTACTCATGTCAAATGCTCCTATTATGATTTGCTGTAAGGTTCTCTAAGATATTTTTGTCTAAGTTAATTTTTCTCATTGCTGAGACAGAATACTCAACACCCAAAGTTAAAGGAGGAAAGGTTTATTTAACTCACAGTTTGTAGAGCTTTCAGTCCATAGTCGGCTGGCTCCAAGGCAGGGTGGCGTGGCAGATGAGCGTCACAGAGGAGAAACAGTTCATGGTGGGCAGAAGGTAGTAAAGCAAGCAAGTGTCCTACAAGTGACAAGCCACACGCAACAGCCCTCTTTCTGTCTCTTACACTGTATCCAGGCTACCCACCTTTAGGGCAGGTAGCACTCTCACCCTGAATCCTAGCTTCCCACCTGTGAATCAATCCCAGCATCACACCCTTGATCCCAGCAGCACACACCCTAAATCCAGCTACCTCTGAAAAGCCCCACTTATGACTGCATGAGGTTTTGGGGGGACGTCTAGATACAAGCCATAACAGTTTTCCAATCAAAAATTATGATTAAATTTTATTAATTCAATAATCATAACCATACACCAAAATATAGAGGTGTTTTTAGAAATGAAAATGCGTCTGCACAGCAGATGATGTTGGGAGTATCCTTGTGTTATCCTCTCAAACCTATCTCCTTGTCTCTGCATTCATAGATCACTGTACATAACTCTCCATTGCAAAAGCAGGAAAAATATAAAGAAACTTACTTTCACCAGCGTGCGCAAGAGAAATACCAGACATTTGAAATAGAGGCACAAGAAGGTAAGAAAAGGACATGACTGGATATACAATGCAAAATAAATGCTTATATTTTTTAAAATCAATACAAAAAAATAAGGCCATTATTTTTCTTTTTTTTTTTAGTGGATAATTAGATTTATTCACTTCAAATGTCAAGCTCTCTATATAGTATAGAAATTTTTTTATTTTAAAGAGAAAAAAGAACAAAATTAAAAAACATAATAGGAGGGTAACAATGGTTAATACATTGCATATTGTTATCTTTAAATTAGTTTCTCAGAGCACAAAATATTGGCATTCAATCGTCCAAACAATATTAGCACAAACCTTTCTTTTCAATGAACTAAGAGAAATTAGTGGTGTATCTATCTTAACTATCTTTTATATATACAGATATATTTTGTTTGTTTGTTTTGCTTTTCCTTCCTTCTTTTCTCCTTTCCCCCACCCCAGTTTCTCTTTCCTTTTGAACAGTTTCTTCCCGTTTTACAATATCTATTGTACATTTTGGATCTTATTTACTCTTTCAGCTTCTCACAATAGGGAGACAATACTATGTTTAAACATGTGCATCTGGTTTATTTCACTTATGAATATGGTCTCGAGTTGCATCCATTTACCTATAAAGGTCTCCACTTTATCCTTCTTTATGGCTGAGTAGTACTCCATTGTATAAAAATACCACATCTTTTTTATCCATTCCTCAGTTGATGGGCATTTGGGTTGTTTCAAATATCTAGCAATGACAAATTGTGCTGCTATAAACATGGGTGCACATATATCGCTGTGGTACGAAGTTTTTAATTCTTCTGGGAAGATGCCCAGAAGGGGGATAGCTGGGTCAAATGGGACCTCCAATCCCAGTGTTTTGAGGAATCTCCACACTGATATCTATAGTGGTTGCACCAGTCGACATTCCCACCAATAGTGGAGAAGTGTTCCTTTTTCCCCACAGCCCCTCCTATTATTCTTTTTTAAAATATTTTATTCCTATATGTTTGTGATCCACAGTGACTACATTCACTTTTTGGAGTTTGTTTGTGTATATAGTGCATCTGAATCATCTTCCTCTGTCTTTCCCCCCTGCCTTCCCACTCCCTCTTCCCCAGACCCACTTCCATCTCCACAGATTCTACCGCCCTGTTTCTTACCATCTTTCTATTATTGTGCTTATTAAATTACTTATATTTTGGATCTTTCACATTAGAGAAACCATGTGATATTTAGCCTGTGTCTGATTAATTTTACATAGTGTTATGATTTCAAATTCCATCCATCTTCCTACAAATGACTCAAATTTAACATTTTTATAACTGACTAGTATTCCATTCTGTATATACCACATTTTCTTTAACCATCTTCTGATGGGCCTATAGGCTGCTTTTGTGATTTAGCTACTATGAATTTGTGCAGCTATAAAAATGTGTATGCATGGAGCCAACCATATTTTTCAGAAACCAAACAAAAAATCAATTTTAAAAAGTATTTGAAGTTAATTAATTAAATAAGACATTAGAACCCACATAATGGAGAACTAGTGACTTGTGAACTGAAGAAATAATAAAGGGATATAAAAGATAAAAGAGAATTTTTTAATATGGAGAGAAATAATAGGAGTTTCGGGAAGGGAGAACCAAATGAAAGAAAAGAAATATCCGAAAAGATATGGCTAGGATTTTCTGGAATTAAATTCTCACTTCTGAGAAATAGTGTATCTCAGGCAAGATAAATAAGAAAATTCACATTCTTGAAATATGTATTTAAAATTGTTAAATACTACCAGCAATGGAAAGATCATAAAAGCATCTAGAAAAAAAATTAATAGAGAACATGATTCTCTATAGTAACAATAGACACCAGGAGAGTGGAATAAAAACTGCTGAAAGCTAATAGTTCTCAACTTGGGCTTTTATAACCCGACTACCACTCAGAAGAGAGGGCAATATAAAACACATTTTTGGACAAACAAGAAATAATCATTACCATTAACAGCCTTCATAGAAAAAAGGACTAAAGGATATCCTTCATGAAGAAAGAAATTAAAGCCAGAAAGAAGAAATTGGATATAAACAGTAATACACAATGAGTAAATCTAAACAACATTGATTCTATAAAATAATAATATTCAATTTGGAGAAATTTAAGGGAAATAAATCCTGGAAAATGACGACATGTGAGATTGGAAGAAGTATAATCATAATGAAAATAGATAATCATGTTTTGTCTCTTGGGAAAGGAAAGTCAAAGTAATCGGTAACAATACTTTATTGAGTGTGTATGATGAAATATTAAAAGAATTTCAAAGAGAGGAATAGAAGATATAATTTACAAAGAATACAGAATAAAGCAGAATTAGCCAATCGGGAGGTACAAATGTCATTATGTTCATAAATATATGAGATAATAGAACAAAATCTGGAGATTTGAAAAATCAGTATTCTACAAATGATTAAATACATAAAAGCTAAAGAGGGAATGATTTATTTCACTAAAGGTTATGGGTTCAACATGCATCCATTTTCCTACAAATGATTCAAATTTATCCTTCTTTAGGGCAGAGTAGTGCCCCATTGTATACAAATATCACATTTTCTTTATTCATCCATCTGTTGATAGACATATAGGCCTCTTCCAAGATTTAACCATCATGAATTTTGCTGCTATAAACATGGATATGCATGTAATCCCAGCATTTGCGAAGCTGAAGCAGAAGGTTCACGGTGAGTTCAAGGCCAGCCTGGACTATATAGCAAGATCCTGTCTAAAATAAATAAATAAATAAATAAATAAATAAATAAATAAATAAATAAATAAGATGCAATCTCAGTATTCTTTTAGTTTGCCAACTCTGGTGGCCAACCATGTTGAATGTCTTTTCATATATCTATGGGCCACCTGTATTCCTTCTTCTGAAAAGTCTATTCATTTCAGTTCCACATTTTTTGATTGGGTCTTTTATTTCAGGAGGTCTAATTTTTTGAATCCTTTATATATTCTAGATACTGTATTAGTCCTCTGTCTGAGGTGTAGCTGGCAAAATATTTTTTCCCATTCTGTAGGTTGTCTCTTCGCTGTGTTGTTTGTTTCCTTTGCTGTGCAGAAGCTTTTTAATTTGACATAATCCCATTTGTTTATTGTTTGTGTTATTTCTTGTGCAACAGAGGTTCTGTTCAGAAACTCCTATGATTTCATGAATTTTACCTATTTTATCTTCCAGTAGATTGTTTCCATTTTTATATTTAGATCTTTGATCCATATGAATTTTTATTGCAGCATTGATTGGAGTTGCAAAAGACAAGTTAGAATCAACTTGAATGTCCATGAATAAAGAAATGAATAAGAAAATTGTAAAAACTATATACCCAGGAATGCTATACATAGCAGTGTAAACCTATCTGAACATGAGTCCTGTCAGTTGTATTAATAGCCACAGTGCTTTACCCCTCCTATCAAGGGCAGGCATTGGGCCCCACACTTTGGCTTTAGGCTTGACTATAACTTCCACTGCCCAGCAGAATGGTATCAAATGTGGTACGAACAGAGGCTTGGGAAATTCTTGCACATGGGCACTTGCTGTCTTGCCTTGCTGTCTTGTCTCTTCCTTCACATAAAGGTGAGGACATGTCCAGCCAGCTTGCTTAGGAATATGAGAAGCCCCCGGGGGAGAACTGAGTTGCTGCTACCTTCACCATCCTGCAACAATCAGCCCCCTCAGAGCCTCGAGGTGACGATAGGTTGAGCTAAACCCAGTTCAACAACAGCAGCAAAAACCTGGTCAATAACAGGTAGAAAACTGAGTTCTTTTACTGAAATATTAACTCACTAAGAACTATGATTAGAAAATGTATGTTCTGGGCCGGTGAGACGGCTCAGCGCCGTAAGCGCCTGCCTTGCAAGCACGAGGGCCCGAGTTCGACTCCCGGATCCCACATATGAAAAAGGGGCCGGTGATATCGCTCAGCGGCACGGGTGCCTGTTGGCGCACGAGGTCCTGAGGTCGACCCCCCGGTACCCACAAAAAAAAAAAAAGGAAAATGTATGTTCTGAAATATTTACAATGTAATTTTCCAATCTGATGTTTTTGAATCATTTATCTTTTGGGTAAAAGACCTGAAGCAGCACTCCTTACTATTAACTCTTCTCCCTTAAATCCTCCCCTCCTTACTTCACTCTAACAGGAACTGAATTTGCATGTAATTCTCCAGTTACAGTTGATTCATAGAAACTTACTTTGCTAAGAGTGTAGAGTTAGGAAACCTCAGCTCATACCAGTATCAGAAACAAATTTCTAGAAGAACTAGTTGCTTCCAACCAGCAGTTACAGAGGATTAATGGCAAGAGTTTAAATAAGTCTAAGAGCAATTTCTACATTAAAAATGTAAAAAAATTTTACTACTGTAGTTGTACATAGCTGGAAGGAGAGATTGCTTGATTCTATCACCTGGTGAATAAGTCAAAGTTCAAAATCAGCATTCCCTTTAGGATAAAGTGTTAATATGCATAGCTCTTATTCATCTCAGCTCTCTATTATTAAAATACTAACTATCTAGAATAATTGGAATTTGAATTTGTTTGCCAAACTTCTGGTAAGCAGGTACTCTCAGCAAACAAATAGCAGGCATGTTTTTCTATTTAGGTAAATGTTAATAATCACAGCTGCTTTGGTAATTCAGTTATTCGGCAAAGACATTGTAAACTACTTGAAAAGAAACCATCTGGTTTGCAGTTGTAAGCTGAAACCAATTAAAACATTCAAATGACATTTTGTTTTTCATTTTAATCTGTAAAAATATATTTTGCAAGTTCCAATTAGTGGTTGACTTTTCTCTATTGCTTTTATAATGTAAGTCTGACTCTAATAATTTTTAAGTTCAGTAAAGCTGTTCCTATAATATTATACTGAGACATCAGGTCAATTGAATAATAAAGAGTATAAAATATGCATACACTGATACACAGACACAAGCAGTGTAGCATGCAGAATTTCTATGTATCAAGCTGATAAACAGGGCAAAACGTCTGCCTCTTCAGAAGAATTGGTTAGGTGCATTATGCCCTAAGAATATGGTAATTGTTAAGGGATTGTATCCACTTAACATTCAAAAAAAAAAAAAAAAAAACTCAAATGTGATAATCAGATAATCAGAAAATGCACATATTAGTCTTTTGCACTTTTCTTTTAAAATGTGCTCAGCCCTATGAGCTCTTTCCTGTAACCCAGAATAAAGCACAGACACTTCCATGAATATTCTCCTACTTTTATATAGAAGCACCATGATCACTCCAGATTTCAAAGCTCTGAAGGGCAAGATATGTAAGGAAGTATCTAATGTCGGTGAAAATCACAGCTCTTCCCCTGGAGGCAACACAGAGCCTGTCGCCTGCTGTCGGTAAGAAGTCAGTGACAGGAGTGGGGAACTCTTTCTGTATCTCTTTCTGTGTCTTCCTCGCAGGCCTTCCCCCCGCCCCTGCCATCTTGGCCTCTGTGCTCTTTAATCTTCCTTCAGAGACAGTGGGGGAGGAGTAGAGATGAGCAGGGCCAGAAAGTTCTTCTTTGACTACCATGGCCTTAAATCACCATGTCTCTGAAGGGCTGGCTGATGTTGAATGTTAACACTTTCTCTTCGGAGGAAATTTTATGGGGCGTTGTTGTTGTTGTTTTTGCTGTTGTTTTGGGAAGCGTACCCTACCCTCCTCTCATCCCAGTCCCGAAGTTCTCCTGAATGTTCTTCATCGCTGTGCTTGCTTCCTTCTTCTGCCTCAAGGGATCTATCTGGTGGCCACCTCTAACTTCTCCTCAGGAGGCCTGTTCACCCTGTCACGCATCTGCCTGCGCATTATCTAAGAAAACATTCATGCCACATCTCTCCGTGCACCACAGATGATGTGCAGGATGTGCGGAAGCATCCTGCGCCACACCACAGCTAGGACCGCAGGATGAATCAACTCCTGATAAAGGAGTTTCATTCAACGCCTATTGCATAGCCACCCTCTCACCTTCCGTGCTCTCCCTAATGCTGTGGCCATAGCTCAGCCTTTCTGAATAATCCTCATAAAAATCCTCTATCTTCACTTGAGATGAAGAGGAAATTATTACTTTGTTCAAAAAATCCTCTTTAGAAATATATCCTCACCCTCTCTCCTTTTAACTATTTCTTTTATTTTATTAATCTATGTATGTGATACATATGTATGCGATAATATATGTACTTACATTCTTCTTGTACATGTACATGTCACATCTTGATCATTTTTATTCCAATTCTCCCCCCCACTTTCCCCTTCCTTTCCCAAATGCCCTTGCATCTCTTCAGAGTCTCCCTCTCTGTTTCTTGCCACTTCTCTTTTATTTTGCTCTTTAAATTATTTACATTTTTGGTTCCTCATACAAGAAAAAGTGTGTGATGGCTAACCTCTGTCTAATTTCATTTAGTATTATGGTCTCAAGACCCATCCATTTTCCTACAGTTGAAAACTTTATCTTTTTTTTGGTTAAGTAGTACTGTATTGTATATAGTATATAATTCTCTTTCTCCATCCATCTGTTGATGGGCACATGGGCTGTTTTCACTGTTTAGCTATTATGAATTGCACTACTATAAACAAGGGTGTACATGTATCATTGAAGTATGATGACTTTAGCTCTTTCAGGAAGACACTCAGGAGAGGTACAGATGGGTCAAATGGAATTTCTGTTTTTAGGTTTTTCAGGAATCTTCATATTGATTTCGATGTTGGTTGTACTAGTTTACACTCCCACCAACCAAGTAGAAGTGTTCATTTTTCCTTACAACCTCACCAGCACTTGTTTTCATTTTTATTTTTATTTTTGGTACCAGGAATCGAACTCAGGACCTTGTGCTTGCCAGGCAGGTGCTTGTGCCACTGAGCTATGTCCCTGGGGCACCAGCACTTGTTTTTTGAGTCTGTGATGATAGCCTATCTTACTGGAGTAAGATGGAATTTCAGTGTTGTTTTGATTGGCATTTCTCTAATGGTCAAAAATGCCAAACACTTTTTCATGTACCCATTCTCCATTTGTACTTCTTCTTTTGAGAAGTGTCTATTCATTACAATTGCCCTTTGAGTTCTTCATATATTCTAGATATGAGTCCTCTGTCTGAGGAGTAGCTGGAAAATTGTAGGTTGTCTCATCCTGACTGGTTGTTTCTTTTGCCATGTGGAAGATTTTTAATTTGATATAATCTCATTTGTTAATTCTTGGTATTATATCTTGCGCAACTGGGGTTGTGTTCAGAAAGTCTTTGACTGTGCCTGTCTTCTAGAGTTTCATCAATTTTTTATAAGATTCAGTGTTTCTATTTTTTTATCTAGGTTATCGTTCCATTTTGATTTGATTTTAGTACAGGGTGAGAGATATGGATCTACATTCATTATTCTGTAGGTGGATAACCAGTTTTCCCAGCACCAGTTGTTAATGATGCTATCTTTCCTCTGATATGTATTATTGACCCTTTTGCCAAAAATCAGATGGCTGAGGATGTTTTGGGTTGATTCCTTGTCCTCTATTCTATTCAGTTGGTCAGCGTATCTGTTTTTATATTAGTACCATGCTGTTTTTATTACTATAGCTTAGTAGTATAATTCGAAGCCTGGGATTGTAGTGCCTCCTGCTTTGCTCTTGTTACTCAGAATTGCTTGGGCTATTGTGGGTCTCTTCTCATTCCGTATAAATTTTAGATTTGTTTTTAAATAATTTCCTGGATACTATCAGATCATGATAGAATGAAACTAGAAATCAACAGCAAAAGAAATGACAGAAACTAGACAAAAAACATAGAAATTAAATAATACACTTTCAAACAATCAATGGATCACAGAAGAAATTTGCAAATTCCTAGAATGTAATGACAATACCAGCACAACATATCAAAACCTATGGGATACACTGAAAGCAGTTCTAAGAGGGAAATCTGTAGCTGTGAATGTCCACATGAGAAAAATAGAATGATCCCAAATAGCACTGAAGGGGCATCTCAAGGTCCTAGAAAAATAAGAGCAATCCAAATCCAAAACATGTAGAAGGAAACAAATTAAGAAGCCCAGAACAGAAATTAATGAAATTGAGACTAAAAGTATTCAAAGGATCAATGAATCGAAGATTTGCTTCTTTTAAAGGATGAACAAGATGGATAACCCCTTAGGCAAACTCACCAGTCATAGAAAGAAAATGAAGACCCGTATGAATGCAATTAGAAATTTAAAAGTCAAAATCATAATGGACAACACTAAAATCCAGAGAATTCTAGGAAACTGCTTCGAAAATTTATAATCCAATAAATTGGAGACTCTAGATGAAATGGATAAATTCCTACACACATATGAATTACTAAAGCTGAACCAAGAAGACATAAAAATCCTGAACAGACCAATAACAGGCAATGAAATAGAGGCAATAATAAAAACCCTACCAACTAAGAAAACCCCAGGACCAGATGGATTCACAGCTGGATTTTACCAGAACTTTAGGGAAGAACTAATGCCAGTGTTCTTCAAACTTTTCCATGAAACTGAAAAGCGAAGAACTGCCAAACTCATTCCTTGAAGCTAGCTCTGTCCTGATACCAAAACTGGACAAGGACTAAACAAAAAAAGAAGACCACAGGCCAATTTCTTTAAAGGACATAAAGGCAAAAATCCTGAACAAAATCCTTGCAAACAGAATGCAACAAATCATTAAAAGGGTCCTACATCATGACCATTATACTATTTCTTCTCCACCTGTGAGTAAGGGGGTTTTACAGTCAAGATCCTCATTTTCAGACATTTTGAAAATTATCCTCTTGGTCTGGTACCTCCTTTTAGAATTTCATAACCCATCGTATTCTAATATTTCAAATATTGTTTAATTTGATATCTGGTCTTAATAGTGTTTAGACTTTTTCATAATAATCCCTGGACAGACCAAATATTTAAATGCAGTATAAAGAAAATATTTCACTCTTTAAAACAACAATACCATTATAAATATTTTACACCTGATAATTTTTCTTTCTACATTTTTTAATATTATAGAAGGAAAATAAAAAGCCAATAAAATAATTGGTTTTCTTTTATAAAGGTTATTGCCATTTTGGGCAGGCTTTCCTTATCACTCTACTCTGAAAAAGCACCCCCACACCTTAAATCTAGGTGTGTTCATGTGACCCAGGGTAGACCACTCATAGTTTTATTTAGTTCTGCCCACAAAGATTGGTTCAAGGATGGCTATATGCTTGAAGGTAAATCAGTAAGAGTTTTTCCATAGGCTTTTCTACTGGTCATGTTGTAATACTCTTCATAACCCTGGTAACGCAGCTCAAAATATGGAACACAAGAACGGCCCTGTTCCTGATACTCAAAAAGAAGCAGAAATTAGAAAAAGAGAGTCTGTGGCATCCCTAAGGCCATCACGGTTCCTGCCATCTTCCTTTATGTTCTCCACTTCAGCATCATTCCTATTATTTTCTTTTATATTTAAGTTAGTTTGAGAGTTGTTTCTATCACTTTCACTCAAACATGAATGTGTTCTTGATTATTTATTTCTCAAAGTACTGTATATATACTATTTGGGATCATAAATATGTTCTAAACCCAAATAAACAAATGTAAATAACGGCACCTATTATACCACTAATACTAGAAATATCCACAATCATTCTAAAGGCACAGACAAAGAATAAAAGAAGATATTCCTCTACTTAACATTCAAGGGAATGAATTTAGAGTAGCAATGGAAAAAACAAGCATATCGTTTCAATTTTGTGATTTTGTGACAACTAAGTGATTTGTAGTTCTGTTTCTTTTGGAGAGAATAAAGGTCAATATACCAAGTTCAAATTAGATTAATTAATGATTAATGAGAGCATTGTTTTCAGTTACAAAATATACATAATGGGAAGATGAAAATGTAATGTTTCTCAACAAAAGCAAATAATAAGAAGGCACGAAGAGCATTAATTTTTAAAGAATACATTACTTAAAGTGAAGAAACATTTATACATCATAAAAGCTTTAATTAGATCCAAACAATTTAAAATATATATTCGCTTTTATCTGTTTACTTCTCTTGTTATTCAAAAATGACTGAGAGTAACAAAAGAGCACTCAGAGTCTAAATCCAACAATTTACTCTATTTGAAGTGTCTCCAAAATACTTAGGACACCCTGTGCGCATGGAATCACTTGATGCACTTCTCCATCATTATTTACATTATTTACTGATTTTCTAGTTTTAGATATTTTTCATATAAAGCACCAATGTAAAATTCCACTGGACTTTAGAAACATTTATCACACAAATGATAAAGTTTCATATTTAAATAACAAGCTGAGCTGAACCCTACTGCTCATTTTGCTACTGAATACATTTTAAATTATGGGCCTACATACAGGTTCATGTGGAGTGAAGGAGTTCATAAAATAAGTAATTTAACTGATCCTGGGTTTCAAGATAAGTTATCTTCCCATTAATTTTAATTAATTTATTTACTTACTCATCACAAGTACCTAATTGAGATTCTCAATATAACAAGTATGTAAATAGAAGAAGATATTCCCAGTGTCTTAAAGGAGTCTTATGATCATCAGAGGAGATGAGCAAGCAAACTCAGAACATCCTTTCAAATGTGATGCTCCGAGGAGGAGTGTGTGTGTGTGTGTGTGTGTGTGTGTGTGTGTGTGTGTGTAAAATAAAATTAAAGAAGGAAGACCTAGATTTACTTGGCTTGAGATGGGATTAGGAAATTGAGGAAAGTTTCATAGAACAAGTAGCATTTGATTTGAGAATTGAAGAATGAGCCAGAGTTCCCTGGCAGTCGTGGTAGTACGAGGTATGCCAGGTATAGAGAATATCAGGAGCAAAAGTACTGTGTATACGTAAGAAAGAAACATGGAATTCGCAGCCAGGAATCACAGTTCCACCTGAGGTGAGTGGTGAGTAGTAAATGGGTAGGCAAGATCCATGCAAGGAAGGACATGTTTGGATTTTTATTCTACAGCTGGTTGTTGGGAGCATAACTTCTCTTAAGCAAGAATATAATAGAATCCATTTTTCTGTTTAAACATGGTAAATTTATACTGCTATAGAATATGACTTTGGTCATCACTCTTCTTTTTAAAGGGCTTATATATTTATATCATTTAGAGGGACACAGATGCTACACTCAGGTTGGAGGAGATAGTGTTAATTACAGAATGGGTAGAAGGTGGTGCAAGCTGATCTACGTTTTAAACTCCATCAGAACTTCATAAAATAGGTGGGGCTTCTAAAAGGGAGCTCATATCACTGTATTCTTTAGTTCTGAGAAATTATATGTGATATTAATTATCAATAAGTATTCCTGAATACTGTTTTTCTAAATATACTACTAGTATTAAAATGCATTCTTTTATTAGACATTCATTTTAAATTTGTTTATTTTAAAAAGAAGAAAATAGCCAGAATCATCATTATAAAGTGTATTTTCTTGTTAAGTGAGGAAAAGACCATACCTGGAGTATAATTATTTATATTTTCTGTTTGTAAAGTAAAACATTCAGAAGTAACTTTAAACCCTATTGTCAGATATGTACATAGCTGTTACCTTTCATTTTTTTATAAATTTCACTATCCCAGACAATTTCCAAAGTTATTTACATTTAAAGAGTGTTTTGCTTCCTCCTAGCTTGAGTTTGCCATCATTTTTATCTTAAAATTGAAATGATGAATTTTTGATATCAGAATCCCAGCTAGGGTAACTGTTGATCATTGTAGTCAATCACGGCTTGTTGTGGCCAATTACAGTCTTTCTTCCAGAAACGAAAAAATTTCCAGTAAAAGAATATTTGTACAAATTATTCAAACAGTAAAGCTTAATCTCATGACAATAGAGAATAATAGCTAGCATAGCTCCCTCTTTATGGGTCTTGAGTTTCTATATCCACAAAAGTATAAAACATTCTCAGTTTTTAGGAAAAGCACCACTATATTTTAAAGGCAATATTTCTAAATGCATGCAAATATTCCATTACTTGTATAGAATCACCATGCGATGTGCTCATCTGATCATATTGAATATTAAAGTTTTGAGCTGGGAGGTGGCAGAAGGCCATAAAGGAGGTAAGTTGGACACATTCTTTAGCACTTTGAACCACATTTTTGGCATGTAAAAAAAACAAACTTATTATCTGTTCCTGAAGCACTTTGGTAGAAATGTGTTTTATGCACTAGGGTCGTATATTTGTATTCTCTCTATTGTAATGGATTAAGATTAAATCCCATAGCACTATAATATTTGTATTTACAAATAGAAACCATATTTATTCTGAATGCATTTGTAACTAAGTATACAATTCACAGCTTTATCACTTGTTTTATGAGTCCATTTGGCTTGGCACAGAAAAAAATAATTAATCGAGTCTGTAGATTTCAGGGCCTGGTCTTTATTTATGTAGAAACTGCTTATTTATTAACATTAAGCATCTCCCATTTGGTCTCAAAGAGGCATACAGTCACACGGAAACAGAGCGGTTTTCAGTAGACAGTCGCACAATGGCAGATGCTTTTCTCCGACGCCGTCGCAGCTGAAGAGGTCCAACCAAATGAAAGACAGTCCTGATGAAGCGAGAAGCAGAAAGCAGTACCTGCAAACGTTATTACATAACATAGTGCAGACCAGCACGCATTTCTTAAACTCTCTTTATTAAATGTGTGTGAATCAAGAGCAAAGGGTAAAAAGTATATTTACTGATGATAAAAATTATTCTCTGGGTAATTTCAGTCATCTCGTTTAAAACCTATTCTTAACAACTTTCTCGTTTTCCTTGCATCCTTTTTTAGTTTGGTGTCATCTACTCCAAAGTTAAACTTCTCTGATTTAATAAAGAAGCGGAATTTGCAGGATGTATGTCCCCAAACAGACAGTCCAATATCAAATGGTGTAAAAAACACTTAACTGAAAATTAGTAGGCTGTCTGCACTAATCCTATCTTAAAATATTTTCAGATGATTCATTTTACCCTGTTTCAACAGCCATTTTACTATGTGTATCTATCCTGCCCTGCTGGGAACGGTGCCAACCAGGCAGCATATGAAATCATGGGATGTGTTCTAATGCTATCGCTGAAAGATTTCCCGGCTAAGTTATACTCATAGCATTATACTACAGGGAGCCTAGCACCCTGATGGATTCTAAAGTACATGCAGATGTGTTTTTCTGAATATGCAGTACTACAAATACTGTTTATCCTACCAGAATGTACTAATGTAGAGACAGATTGAAATATCAGGTTAATTTTAAAACATGTATATGTAGATAAAGCATGTTCATTTCTTGCCACCAAAAGTTTTTATCTCCATTCTTTGTATATATATGCGTATAAAGTTTTAACATGTATTGAATTGCTTCAATTAAAGTAATTGTTGCTAAGTATATTTTCTCATATTCAACAAGGACACCTATACTAGCAAGGAAAATACATTTCGTTCTCTTCATCTTTACTGTGATTCATGAAGCATTTACAGTATTATTTGCCAGTAAACTATGCTGAATTATACTACCTCATTTGATCTTTACCATGATATTAGAGTAGGTTTTCTTCTGTCTGTTTCACCTATGAGGAAATTGTACTTCTGAGAATCTGAGTCATGTGTGCAACAAGTTAAGTGAGGGCCTCAAACTTCAAATTCGATCTCAGCTCCAAAGCCAGTTGCTCTTAACCAATATTCCTTTCAAGTCAGTTAACCAAAAAATTAACTCAACATATTAACACAAAAGAGACACACAAGTGATTCCAATTAAATATGTTTAATTAAAGAGATTGCAATAGAGGAATAAAACATTAGTCTTAACCAAAGGCTGCAGGAGGAATTTATCGCTCTACAGAGCCTCCAGCCCTAAATGCCTTTCCGGTCTCTTACACGAACATCCAAAACTATTTGAGAGGAATGTAAATCTGTTATACAGCCTGAAATATTTTGACACTTCACACTTATATAGTGTTTCTTTAAATGTTTTTCACAATTTACATTTCCGTAGCACTGCCCCTGGCTCAGGCAGTGAGCGTACTGTTCCTTCAAGAGACATGGCACACGTGTAATTTTTGTTCAGTAAGTTCCATTCTCCCTCCTGCCCCCTTTCTGCTTTCGTGCTCTCTTCAGAGGTGTATCTAAAGATAGGAAAGCGGGCAAAGGAATGAAAAGGCCCTATGATGTAAACCGCTGAGCGAGCAGAATAAAGTATTATGCAAGTTTGCTGTTTGTTTGGATTTACTGGTTATCTGAAGTGTTGTTCCACATAACCATTTCTAGTTCTTCTCCAGAGGGAGCAAAAGCAATAGTGAAGAAGACATAACAATAAATCCAACGTCAGGTCTGCCCATAGGCAAGTTTCAAGGTCCCAATCTTCTGAACTTGTGAAAATTTTAATCACTCCTTTTTACTAGATAGCAAAAGTAGGTATGGTCACCATCCGGGGTACATAAACCAGTTAAATAAAACATGCCTTCATGCTCTGGCCAATGAGATTGAGATAGCGTCAATCCTTTTTCAGAATCTGGAAATTAATTAGGAACTACTGAGCCTGTAAGTCCTTTGCTTTCTACCCCTCTTCCTGACCCGGTGAACCTACGTAAACATTTAGTCAAGCAAAGAGAAGTAATGCAAAGAAAGTGTGCAGTGCAAACAAAGAAATAATCTCTTTCTAGGATACTGAATGAATCTTGAAGATGCTATCCTGCTCAGGTGTCGGAAAAGAATAAAAATCTTCATGTTGTACTTTCACACGGATCTTTCCTGTAGTAATCTGGAAAAAAGTAGTATTTTTCAGCACAAAAATACAATTAAATGTGACTGATGTTGAACTACAAGTAATGCAAATCAAAGGATTATGAATTCTCTGAAGTCATTAGAAAACCAAGATAAAATAATACAATCATTCTGACAAGGTCTAGCCCAAGATGCCTTGTTGAAAGTAAAGGAGAAACCACACATGATTTAGAGCCAGGACAATAATGAAGACCAGAATCTAGATAAGAGTATGAAAGAGCTTTGCCATAACATATCTGAACAAGACTTTCTTCGTTTCCCGGTAATGTGGCATTAAAATGAATATAAATTTGTACTATCAAAATTACAAGTGCATAGATCCTTTGATCCGGGTTAATAATTTTGGTACGGTTAACCATGACAGCATTCTTATCATAACCAAATATTGGAACAAACTCAGATTTCCACCAGAAGAGACTTGTCTTCCAAGCAATGGTATATCCATACAACAGAGTACTGTGTGGGTATAAGACATAATGAGGGATTTCCCTATATGCTGACAAGGAAAGATTTCCAAAATCTATTAAGCAAAAAAGAAGTACACGCAGAATGATGTTATAGAACGCTATGTGTTTAAAGGGTGGGGAAAATTAGAATAGATGATAGATAAATAGATTAGATAGATGATAGATGATAGATAATTTTATAGGATTTACACTTTAGAAACTCAGAAATTTTATACTGAAAATTAATATAAGTATCTGGAAAACAGTGGGACCTGAAAAGATGAAAAATGGGAGTACTTAAGAGTATTTAGGGCCAGTGATATAGCTCAGTGGCATAAGCGCCTGCCTGGCAAGCGTGAGGTCCTGAGTTCAACTCCCAGTACCCACATAAAAAGAAAAGAATATTTAGTATTTTTAAAATATCTCAATAAAATAATGTGTTAACTAAAAATAAAAGGAAAAGCCAATATGTCTACTGGACAATGTCTATAAAATTCACCTGAATTTTGACAAAATTCAACACCCATTAATGAAAAAGTACTCAGTAAACTAGAAATTAAAAAACTTCTTTAACTGGACAAAAAAGAAAAGGAAAATAAAAACTTACAGACAAAATGTACTTAATGCTGCAAAACAGGATGCTTTGCACTAAGATCAAGAACAAAGAAATTCATCCTTGTTCTATTTATAATTGTACTGAAAATTGTAATGAGCCCGATAAAGCAAGAAAAAGAAATAGACATACAGATACAAAGGAAACAGTCTAAACAGTCTTCATTCATATACAAAATCATTAAGTATATATCCCTAAGGAATCAGCAAAAAGACCACAAAATTTAAGAAGTAAATTTAGTAAGAATTACAGAATTTAAAAATATATAAGAACATATAAAATTACTTGTATATGTATACGTTATCAACAAATTAAAATTCAAAATTACAAAATCCATTTGCAATAGTTGCAAAATCCATAAAATACCTGGGCATAGGATTCACAAGCTCTATAAAAGACTAGTACTTGAAAATTGCTTAATATGTTGAAAGAAATTAAAGAAAAGTGAAATAAATGGGTTGGCATACTATATGGATGGATATAAATACTATTTTTAACATATTAATTCTTCCCAAATTGATCATTAGACAAATTAAATGTAATTTTAACTAAAATACAAGTGGGCTTTTCAAAAAACATCAACAATATGAGTCTATAGTCTTGGGAAAACATAGAGGAACTAGTATTACCAAAACAATTTTTATTAAAAAAAAAATGAATAAAGATAGAAGATGTACACTGCCTGCTTTTCAGACTCACTGTAAATATTGGGGCTGACTCTGATGACTCGTGTCACCAGGAGAGGGCTGATGACCACGCTATTTCTTGAAGGGATGGTCTGTCTTAAATGCATAAGAACAAAGGCATTCTTAGAAAAGTCCAAAACAGTTCGAGAAAAGCACATGTTACACTCGAGCTGATAGTGTTGGGAACTGGGCTGATAGGCTTGAGAATGCTTGGAAACAGCACAGAAAACGTGCCTCCATCCTGCAGCTGCAGGGCTATGGCCTCCCTCCAAGTCACGCTATTCTCTGTCTGCAGAGTCTTCAGCTGACCTGTCACATGGCCACATCTATAGCCCAGATGCAAAGGGCTTCATAGACACATTTTCAGTGCTGACTCCCACAAAAGGAGATGAAAAAAAGTGTGAAGATGTGTTGCGTCCATGCACCAACTCCACACGAGGAATATAAACATTATGTACTACAAACATGGACTAATAAATAAATATTATAGATGTGGGGAGGAAACTCAGTTCAAAGACCTGAGTTCATTCCCCAGTAACACTAGAGAAAAAGAGAGAGAGAGAAAGAGAGAGAGAGAAGAGAGGAGGCAACTTAGCAAAACCGTGTCTCAGCATGAAACAAAATTAAAAGTGTTTGGGGGGATGTTGCTGAGTGGTAGAGCATCTCAGGGTTCTAACCCTAGTACTGCAAAAAAAAAAATATGGTGCTGACATAAGATTAAACACAGAGATCAATAAATAAATAATCTATGAACAAACATATGCATGGTCAGTTAATTCTTCACAAAAATGTGCAGGCAGTTCAATGAGGGCAAGGATAACAAATAGTACTGGAACAATGTAATAGCTATATTTAAAAAGAAAATCTTAATCCTACCTCAGACCATCTACAAAATTTGCAATGTATCCTACATGTAAATTAGATTTACACTGATTTATATGTAAGTGCTACAACTATATAATTTAGTAGAAAACAGGAAAATAACTTTGCTATAATGGTCTAGACAAAGATGCAGATTTCACACGCACAAAAAAGAAAAAATAAGATTAAAAATTGATAATCAGACTTCATCAAAAGTTAAACCTTTTACCCTTTTTTTGTTTTTGGTTTTCTGTTTGTTTGTTTGTTTCTGGGGTTTTTTCATTTGGTTTGTTTTGATTGTTTGTTTTGTTTTGAGACCAGGTCATACTATATAGTTCAGGCTGGCCTTGAACTCACTTTGTAGCCCAGGCTGGCCTAGAACTCATGGTGATCCTCCTGCCTCAGCCTCCCAAGTGCTGGGATTACAGGCATGCACCACTATGCCCAGCAAACCTTTTGCTCTTTGAAAGACATCGCCAAAGATAAATAAAAAGGCAAGCCAGAGAATGAAAACAAATTCACAATATGTATTTCTAATGAAGAAATTATATCAAGAATGCACAAAGACCCCTTACAAGATCCCAGTCTTAAGATCTCAAACAACTGCAGTAAAAATGTACAAAATATTTGAACAGCTATTTCACAAAAGAAGAAAAATAGACTCATTTGTCAGCGTTTGCCTGAAGCCAGGGCTAGGTAGACTTGATCAAAACAGAGCAAGAGGGAATTTGGGGGGGACTGGATATTTTTATGTCTTTAATTGTTGTAGACATTATACCAGTATGTAAACATTTGTTCAATACCATTCAACTGAACATTTTGTTTTATGTATTTTGTTTTATGGGATGTACACGCCAAATTTTGATTTTACAAAAAAAATTTTTAAAGAGGCCAAATGTGAAAATGATGCTGGGGAAAGGGTAGCCAGAGGTAAGAGAAAACCCAGAATAATGTGGGGGTTGGGCTCCTCTGGCACACACTGGGAGCACCGTTGGCCACACCCCGGACTACGGCCCCTGCATCAGTGACCGCTGCTGGGCAGTCTCTCCCCGGCTCTGTGCGGTGGCAGGCTCCTTGCCGCAGCCTGTGTCCTGGCCCTCTCACTTCCATCCTTCCCTGACACACTGAACCAGCTGGACACGAACTCTGTCCATCTGACAGCACGGGGAAACTGACACCGGGGCCACCTAAAACTGACGACGGTTGCTCAGTGTCTCTCAAATCCTGTCAATCAAAGATTGGCAGCCAGCTTTAAAATGCATTACATATACTCTCACAGAGACGGCCAATGTGACTGTGCGCCCTGGCACTGGTGTTTCCTCTCTCCTTACTTTTCTTCTCCGATTTCTCACACCTTCCCTGGGATGACTTCACAATAAACCACTTTCATGCAAGCTTTGATTCCAGGCTCTGCTTTCAGGAAAATCTAGGCTGAGACACAGGAGGCAAGCAAGTAACACTACAACAACAATAGTCAAAAATGTTACGTGCTTGTACCTCCCGAAAGCCAATCTCAATCTCCTGCTCTCTCTTTTTTCTTTCTCTGTCTCTCTCTGTCTCTCTATCTCTGTCTCTGTCTCTCTCTCTCTCTCTCTCTCTCTCTCTCTCTCTCTCTCTCTCTCTATATATATATATATATATATATATATATATATACAATATATATAGATATTCTTCAAATCTAACAACAACCCTATATTATAGACAAAAAATAGAGACAGAAGGTAAGTGATGTGTTGGGAAAGTGATCAATAAAGACAAGCACTTCCAAAAGATCATGAAATTCAACAAATATAGCAAGTGGGATGTTACTGATAAGCATCACACAGGAAACTTCAGTGATGTAATGAGTAGAACCTATTGATGAGACTTGTTCTAAAATCCTAACCAAATATGAATCTCCAATTGTGCAGAAAAATGAAACTCATGACAGCTGGACAAATAGTAAGAGACACTGAGTTGGATAAAAGCCTTTGTTATATGCACTGATTCTAAGCTTTTCTGATTCTCTTCAATACAATGAATTTGGTATCCAGAAATTGAGAGCATTCAATAAGGGACCGTTCTCCTGAGACCTCCATAGATACGGGTACTGTTGCGAAAAAGTGAAACAGCAGTGAAGTCTTTTGTTGGTCTAAGAGTAAAAAGAAGAATAAATACAATAGCAGCATGAAGAACACAAAAGCCATTTATGGCCATAAATGGTCATAAATTTCACCCATCCTTCATGAAATTATTTTTGTATCACAATGTGAATTCACCAAAATTATATATTCCACTTTTCAGTTTCCTTTACACCAATGATGGGTTACATCTTATTATTTCTCTACAAACGCACAATATAAAACATAACAAAAGTATGGACATGAAGTTCAACAAGACCATTGGTTTGAGAAAATCTACATAACTTTTGGAACTTTGCCATCCACAGGGCATATTGTTTGTCATAAGGAAACTCTGAGGCTTCCAGTTATTGGTAAATGACCGTGTGGTCTGTCTATAATCAGCTTACAACGTCATGATTATTAATCATCTTTTTCTGCTATGTCATTCAATATGGTTATAAGTTACTAAGTACAAAATACAACAAGTTCTAAACACTCAACCCCAGAATCCTAGCCCATTGTTTCAACTATAATCAATGCAAAGTTCAGCTCTGAGCTGGGTACATAGTGAAATATAAGTTCAATAAATAAGACCACAGTTGGTATTCTTAATAGACTTGTGGCAACTGGTGTCCAGCCACCATCTCGGTTGGCACATCACTCCAGCTAATATTCTCATCATGGTAACAAGTGTTGTCACTTAGCAGGTATTCCTCACGTCAGCATGAAACTAAACTTGGAAAAAAAATGGGAAGCAAAACTTTAAGATGCGTACAAACTAGAAATAAGAAGGTGCTTGGCAGGAACAAATATGTGCTGGCAACACAACTTTTCTCTTATTTCAAGGACAAAATGGAAACCATATTTGCATGGGGTGCAAATATTGATTGCTGTATGTTCTTATAAACAGAGAATGACAAACAGAACTGTGACATTCTCTTGATCCTCCTTCACTTTTATGTGAAGTCCAAAAATGTATCCGTTAAAGGAGTCTTCTGAATTTGATTCCAAAAGCAGGCAAGGACTCACGTGTCAAGGGTAGAGGCAGAACATAGATAAAAGTAAAAACAAACAAAGCTATGCTCACTTGTGTTCAATTTGGAAGACATAAAAGTATTATTCACTAGTGGTTATAAAACGAGTAAACAAAAAATCAGAGATTCTCTGTGTTTCATTCAAGTTGTTAGTTTTGCCCTTTCGTCTCTCTTCCCCTTTCACTATCATGGTCAGGCATGGCCATTCAGTCCAGCTCAGAATATTTCTTAATCCCTCTCCACTTAACTTCTTTCTGGAACTTTATCGTCATTCACAAAGCACAGCGTTGCTTAGCTCTCCATCCCTTTTTTCTTTCATTAGTACACGTTTGCAGTAGGTGTTGTTTCCAGTCATCGGTCCTTTCTTTACAGAATATGCTGCAGTCACACTGAACATCTGTCAGTTGTCAAATGTTCCCTGAGTCTCCGCACCTAAGACACTAGCGCACGTTACTGCGCCGGCCTGAACAGCCACTTCTCATAAGGGCTCGCAGCTTGACTTGTATGCGTTCCTCGACCTGTGACTTTAAAGCCACTTCCCCCTCCTAAGATTGTCTCAAGAGTGTGATCATGTTCTTTCACCCATTCTTTGCTTCTTCCTTGCACTTAGGATTAGAACTAAATCATTAATTTTGAAATGATTTACTTAATGATTTAATGACTGTTTTCTGGGTGCCAGAGTATTGTGTGTCATAGCAGACAGGGTCCACGAAATTCAAAATTATGTCTGATATAACAAAACCTGATCTTCTGAACTGAGAATTTGATAGAATGACTGCAATCTGTAGTTTCCGGCTTATTTCCTTCCCTTTTTGTACATCCCTGGCATTCTTCAAGGGAGAGGTGGAGTTTTTTACCCTTTCAATCTGAGCTGTTCTTGTACTCCTTTGACCAACAGAATGCAGGAGTGATATCCTGGGACTGCGGAGCTGCGCCTTTCAGAAGATAAGCTGCTTCCCTCTCTTCCTTTCTCTTGGCACGAACATTCTTGAGACACTGCCCTCTGGGTGCAACCTAAATGCTGTGAAAAGCCAAAGACACAAAGAAAAGACTCACGGAGGAGACTGGAAGCACTCAGGTTGATGGTCAGTCCTCGCCGAGTTTCCGGTTGACAGTCAACCTCCACAGCCAGGCGTGCGAGTGAACATTTGTGTGCCAGCTTCACTGAACCCCGAAAGGACTGCAGCATCAGGAGATACTACACAAAGCAGAACCGCCCAGCTGAACCCAGTCCACTCTTAGGCTGAAGAGACATCATAAAGGGGTGGATTTTTCAGCAATTAATTTTGGCACTCAAAAATTAACAACAAAAAACCCAGACAATCATTTTTCTATTCTACATTTTCTATTTCTTCATTTTTTAATGAAGCATCACAGTGATGCAGACATAGAAGTAGATGTAGACACAGACTTTGAATAACGTGTATAAAAATTCAGATTTGCATTTCTAGTTTCTCTTTCTGATTAATTCATAATTTACTTTTGACTAAAAGTAAAGGTCCTGTCTGGATTTTACCTCAACCTATTATTTAAGTTCCTGCTGTACTTGATCTATTCTTTGCTCATACCGAAGTGTCCACTTTAGGATTTAGAAATAATTTATATTACTATTTACACAGTATTTTTAATGTTTTCCCAGGCAAAAGCTCAAAATTCAACTTGAATTCCATGTATTTTCAAAGGTAAACAGAAGTCACAGTTTATTTTAATGCATTCTCCAAACTAATGTTTCACAGAGAATCATCCTATTCAAAAAGCTGTACTCGGTAGAGAAGGCAACAAGCTCTGTATTCTTCCTTAAAAGGTCCTGTTAGGTGCACTTTGATAAGTCCTGATGGAAACCGTGGTGGAATGTCCACAGGTTTAATAACAATGCATAAGTAATTAATGGATACCTTCCTTTTCAGAATATGAATAAGTCTGGTCTCACGTGATATTAGAACCCAGACTAGCGTAAAGCTTCTCCCTCCCTCTAGCTTGGAACTGCGTGAGGCTAGAACGGTGGAGGTTCAGGAGCACATGCAGTGTGACAGCTTCTTCCCAGTGTCCAGGCTCGGTCTTCCACCTCTGTTTCCCCGGTGAAGTTGGGATTTGGTGTTGGTGCAGACTACGTGCAAACGTGCACACCTTTTCTCTCCTGAGGGACAACTGTGTGTTCCTCTAAAATCTACCAATCAGAGAACTCCGAATGTGTTTCCCTTGACAGAGGAGACGTCTCCTGTAGCTACCACTCTTAATTTCCCCCACAGCTCTTGGTTACAGCCATTCATTTTTCACTTAGGGTCCTTTCACCTCCTCCAAGTGGCCCTACAGGGTGGAATCCATTTTAGGACAACTCCATGTCGCATCTATTCTGGGGTGTCCACATTGGTGCTGGGAAATGTGCAATCTCTCCTTCCCTGCTAGAAACATGCCTTGCTCTCAAAACCTCTGCCCAGCAGCCAGGCTATTCAATTCAGGTCTACCAGGCAGGAGTTAAATATAAGTCCTTATGCCCCTCCTACTACCTAATGAGCCGTGTTAAGCTCTCTGATGATTTTCTTGAAAACGCCCTCAGTTTGCTTGAACTGGGGAATGCCACCAACGCTCCTCCCCAGCAGTGAGTGCACCACCAGCCTACTCAAGAAAACAACCATCATCACGGCTCCATTCTCCAGATGAATTCTGCATTCTTTGATGGAGGCTGGGATGGATGATGGGACGATGGAAACCCAGGTCCTCTGCAAACATCTGAGGAACCAGTTCAAGAGTAGAATCGGGGTCAGCTTAGCATACCTCTAAATATTCCCAAGTCCAAAGCAAACTAGTAAACAGTTAAATAAATTATCTTTTTTCATCCCAAAACTGCTCTGCCTTTCAAAAACTAAAATATATATAGAGAGAGATCTATGTAACTACTATTAGACAGTTAGGAATATACCCTTAACAAGTTAACAATGCTTTGGTAAGTAGTAAATTAAAGACAAATTTTGCTTATGTATCTAAGTACTTATACAATAAAATGTGTTTGTCTAGCCTTTAATTTAAAGAAAAACTATTATAACCAATAATCTATGTTGTATTAATGATGACGACAAATGAAACATTACTTGAGTTAATGCAGTTGTTTAGTACTTTTTAAATTGTAGTTTATAGAAAGGAGTTTATTCTGAGGTCACACCAATAAAAATCAATAAAATTCTAAGACTTGAATATGAACCATAAATCTTACATATCTTGTTCAAACATTAAAATGAGATCACAGACATAGCACAGAAATATTACAAGCACCTTAATTTCAGCAAATAAATTATTGTTGCATGTCTGTATGTCTACAATAATAATATCATCCTTCTTGCATGTGTTGTCTAAAATAATATATGAATTTGAGAATAATGTAAGATATTTAATATACAATTTTCACATTGCCAAGTGTTATTCAAATTCCATGTGCTGAAATGCCTTCAAATAAAACACAAATACATGATTACTTCTGAAACTATAAAATAGGACATGAAAAAAAAAAAGAACTGGATCATTTGAAAACTTAATTTGCATTTTATTCTATTCCTAAGCACTTTTGCTGCTCACATCTTCCCTCCATTTTAACACTGTGTCTACCCCTGATACAGGCAACTGCACAACCCACACATTTTCAGGCCAATCTAGTTGCTGAAAAAGACAACCCACAAGATGTGGGTAAACATTTCTCTGGGTTCCAAACCCTTTAAGTCACAAACACAGATGCTAAGATGACTGGACTAGAAGCTGGACTCCAAGTAAGAAAAGGCTTATTTAAAAATATATATATCTTTAATTCATTTAAAATGAAAATAAACACTTTATACACTGACTAAATAACTTTTCCCCCAAAGCTATATTTTCTTCTAAAGAACAAAAACAATACAAGCATTAGTGAGAAGAATGGAGTTATTTGACTGTTTTTTGTTTGTTTGCAAATCTCATTCAGGTCTGACTTAATGGAAGATAGCTGTATTGTCTAGTTGCTTCTGTATTTAATCTGTTGCCATATGTTGTTTGTGAAGTACAAAAAGCAAATGACACAGATATGTAATGAAAAAAAGAAAAAAGTACTTTAAACTTATTTTTTCAGGTAATTTTGGGGATTCTTCTTTGACAATACACCAAAATGCAACACATGGAAGTTTTCTCTTGATAAATATCACACGCCATATAGTGTGTTACAGTTCACACTTAGATGTCCCCCTAAAGCTTTGTGCGCTCATAGGTGAGGCTTTTAGGAGGTCACTGGTCATAGGGGCGCAATCCACTGATGAGTTTATACCTAACGTGTTTTAGGAGGAGAAGCCTCCTCAGAGAAGGTGGTCACAGTGGGTGTGGCCTGGAAGGGTTTATCTCCCTTCCTCCTCCCTTGATCTCGCTCTCTGTTTCCCACTGCCATGCTATGGACTGTTTCTGCCCTACCAGGCTGCCCTGCCTTGGAGCCAGCCAACTATGAAACTTCTACAAACTGCGAGCCAAAATAAACCTTTCATCTTTTAAATTGTGGGTGTTAGGTATTGTGTTGTGGCAATAAGGAAGTAACTAAGATGCAGTAGAAGTGTATTATGCATACTTCCCACTCTACACATTGAATATTAAAAAGATATGTGTGCATCGAACAACTGAGATTAAGAAAAATACTCTGAAAAGCATTCTTAAATAGAACTGAAGGGTTTTTCCCACCTCAGTGGAGCAGCGATGAAATCAATGATTACAAATGTGGTTTGGGGCCCTGGCTTTGACACGCCAAAAGTTTTATTCGTTGATTGCTTTTGCACCATCAATACAAGGTCAACATGGTTGTGTCAAAAGAAGCCATATGATTCAAACGAAGATACAGAATTCTTTGAATATTTTAGCACCATTTGTGTGGTTTTGACTAAGCATTCACATAAAAAGATCTTGAATCACTGCGATGTGCTGATGCCATACAGCAGTTCTGGAACATAAGCAAAACAGCATGCTCAGTCCACATTTGCAGGTATTTCCATTTGTAAGGGAAAAAGGTACAATTCTACACAGAAAATGTTGAACTGATCTTTGTGTTTGCAGCTAACTTTTTATTAATTACAGTAGCACTGGAAAGTGGTGGCGCCGTGATTCTTTCATCGAATTTTTTCAATTCATTACGATTTCAGCAATACCAACTATACAAATCATACTGAATATGATTCCCTCGGCAAAGCAGCATTACTTCATAACATTTTAGTTTCTTGAAAACTAAAACAAAGAAGTTCTGTCTTTTAAAGAGTTCAGTATGTCTACATTTAAAAAATCCATTTATTTTTTAACGACACTGAATTAAGTCTCAAAAAGTCATTGTAATATAACACAGCATAATACTGTTCAAAATGTTCTATTGAATACGACACAATAAAGTAAATTATTAACATCTATAAGACCTAGAGAAGAAAAGCTTTCATTCTATTTATGGTTTTTAGTTTTTTAGTTTTCTACTAATTTTCTTTGAGTAGGTTCCCTCCCATCCATGAATCAAACTCTCCAACGTGTTATTTCTTCAGACACAGGTAAAAGCAGCCATGGACTGAGAAAGCAAGACCCTGATCTCCTGCTTCAGGCCAGTGGTCCTCTTCCAGGTATGGCCACCACCCCTAGATGCTACAAACGGGGAACTGGGTCAGGGTGCTGCTCAAGACCGCCAGGAAGAGAAAAGGGGCCTTATTGTCCTTTAAGTGATTTATTTCTGTTTACTGGGGATCTGTAACGATCCACTAATATGTAGAACTTAGAGGATGCCCTTTTTTTAAATCTGGCTTTTAAATGTAGACATACTGAACTCTGGTTACTAGAGAACACCCCAGCAGGCCAGCATAGGTAACCTATTACTTCTTATATCACACTATCGGACAACTGCTGGGTCAGGAGTGCTCTGAGGGTTGATGCTGAACAGGGGATTCATTATCATATTAACTTTAATCAGAAGTATTTTTCAAAAGAAAATCAATTTATTGATCTCTAAAATACACACTGAGCTCTTATAATCTTGACATGCAATGTCTTTTAATTTTGTTAAGCAACTTGCATTTGTATGCCAAAAAAAAAAGTTAATTTTTATCTGTTGTTTTTTAGAATATTTTTAGGATGCCTATTAAAACCCAAATCCTGGGGCTGGTGAGATGGCTCAGTGGCATAAGCGCCTGCCTGGCAAGCGCAAAGTCCTGAGTTCGAATCCCAGTACCCACACACAAAAAAAATTAAAACCCAAATCCTTTTATTTAAAAAAAAAAAAAACTTGGGGGCCGGTGAGATGGCTCAGTGGCATAAGCGCCTGCCTGGCAAGCGCGAGGGCCCGAGTTTGACTCCTGGAACCCACATACGAAAAAAGGGCCGGTGATATCGCTCAGCGGCACGGGCACCTGCTGGCGCACGAGATCCTGAGGTCGACCCTCCGGTACCCAAAAAAAAAAAAAAAAAAAAAACTCTCAAAACTCCAGCACGAGAATGCCACAGTTACAAAGCAGTCACTTTAAAGGGTTCCATGATAGCTGTCTATAGGAAACAGCATTCTTGGTCACACTAAGGCACTCGCCCACATTATTGGTTGCATGGCTGCCTTGGGAGGTAACAAAACCAAACACTGGAATACAACCTGAAAAACATAGCAAACTGCTGAAAGACAGAAGTAAGGGAAGCTAGAATAAGAGCTGAAGCCACTGCCTACCTCAGTGCTGCTCACAGAGCAAGTCTGGAGACAGCCCCTGAAACTGGAAGCCAGCTTAGTGCTCGTCCTACCTGCCACCAACCTATCCTAGAGGCAATCCTAGAGGGATTTCCATCAGAATGTGGGGACCTAAGAGGCTGAGATATTTGTGCAATGGAGGGAACCCTTGATACTGGGTGCTGTGGGAGTCAGAAGCCATAGAGAACTGTGGAGAACTGGAGCACAGCCAAAGTTGTAATCACTGACTCAGACAGCCAGGCACGGGCTTGCGTGGCCACAGCACAGGACATGAGGGCAACTATAACCCAGAGAGAGACTCAGAGGACTGAGGCAGAGACAGAAGGGGTGAACACTCCCCTCCCTCAGCACTGGGTCCAGTTGGAGCCAGAAGTCTGAGAGATGTCCATGGAACTAAGGCAGCTGCCTTGCATTGGGGGAGGAGATAAACCATGCATCAGTGTATAGGGCCACTCCATTCATGGCCTCTGGATGCTGCTGCGATCACAGGCCAGAGGGTGATTGGGGAAACTGCTCCAGAACTGGAGAAATCCACCATAGCTGGGAGCCAAATGTGCCAGTGACTAGAGAGGAGGAAGGGGCAGAGCTTGTCATGGAGTCCATGGCAGGAGCACAGCCTGGCACCCTGGACAGAGACCAGCCAGAAAGCACAGGGCCTGCTGCAGAGGCGGAGGAGGGAAGTGGACAGGGACCCTGAGGCTGAGACAAAAACTGTGACTCCAATCCTACTCCACGGTCCCCAAGGAGACCCACAGTTCCTCAATATGGTGATGGAAGAAAACTGTGTTGAGAGTCTGCTCGGGGATGTTCTTCCCCCAAAAAAACAGGACAAACTTCCTCCTTTTTTATTTCATCTGTGTGTTTTCTTCTTTCCTTTTTCATATATATTTTTTCCATTTTTCTCTCTTCTTTCTGCTTGTCTATTGCTATTTTGTTGACTATGATTAGGTTTGGTTTTTTATATATGTGTATCAGTGTACAGCTTGTTATGGCTGTGTCTAGATGTCCCCCAAAGCCTCATGCAGTTATAGGTGGGGATTTTTTAGAGGTAGCGGGATCTGGAGTATGATTGATTCACGGTGCAATGCTGAGATTAAGGGTGCATGATTATTAAGTCAGTCCACTGATTGGTAGCCTGGATACAATATAAGGGACAGAAAAAGGCTTGTCTTGTCCCTTCTTGCTTGCTTTTGTTGTCTTCTGCCTGCCATGAACTGTTTCTCCTCTGTGATGCCCCTCTGCCAAGCCACGCTGCCTTGGAGCCAGCCAATTAAGGACTGAAACCTCTACAAACTGTGAGATAAATAAACCTTTTCTTCCTTAACTTGTTGCTGTTGGGCGTTTGGTCTTAGCAGTAAGAAAAATAAAGACACTGCTATTTGTATTAGTTTTCTGCTTTGGTAACATATGGCTCTGAGTTGTTTAGTCATACATCCCACAGCACAGGCCTCTTCTTAAGGATATTTTACTTTCTTGGACAGTCAGCTCAGCAACTGGTTACAACCCCTTTACCTCTTCTTTCACCACGTAAGTATATTCCTTTCCTTTCTCCGCTTTCTCTACGTCGCTCCACATACTGTCTATCTCTCCGCTTCCCCCCCTTGTAATTTTTTGTTTCTTTATTTTTTTCTTTTGCTTCATATCTTTTCTGCTCCTCTCAGTATACACTATTAGTATTAATCTGAATTTTATCAATGTTTAATTTTCTCTAACCTACTATATTGTACTTCTCAATTTCCCTAGGGTAGCAAAATAGTAGAGACTTTTCCAAACAAGGTCTCAATTACCTGATAATACATAGTTAGCTTCTCAATTTGCATTTCCTTCTCTTTTCTTTTCTATTTTGAACCAAACACATAAACTCTCAAATTTTTTTCTGTCCCCTTCTATCTGAGCATAAAAATGATATCAAAATCTATTTTTGCATTAATTTCATTTTCTTTGGTTTCCCTGATATTTTCCCTTATTTTCTTTTCTCAATTTTCCTTTTTTATTCCTTTTTCTCCTAATTTCCAGTCTATTTTTAATCATCACTATTCTCTCATCTTGCTGAGCTATTAAAAGACTTAAAAAGCTGTTTGAACAAGTTTGATATTATGTGTTGATGTATGATTGGCTTTTCTGGATGTTGATATTACCAGAAATTTTTGTTTTCCCACAGTGCAATAGTAGGATAAATCCTAGTACTTTGCATAGATGAAATACTATAAATATTGGCACACTGAATCATTCTCCCAAGCCAAGGGCAAATCACAGAGAGAAATCTGCTTACTAAAGACATCTGTCCTAGGAAAAGTCTGATCTTTCTATCACAATGGATCTACAATCTTCAACACAAAAACACAATACTCATGAGAAAACCCCCCCCAAATACCCCCAAATTTCACAGTTCCCACAAAGTGGATCTCATAGACACTAAAGTGGATGAATTTCTAGACAAAAGACTCAAAAAACAAATAGTTATTGTCTCCAGAAGAGACAATAAGCAGCTAAATGAATCAGTTAAGATCAACAAGACTAAAGAACATGTAACCAAACAGCTGAAAGAATTGACCACTGAGCTAGTCAGCAAACTTAAAGAAAATGCAAATAAGCAGGTGAATGCAAATAACTCAGGGAGACAATGGCGGATATGAAAGACCATTGTGATCAAGAATTAGAGGTTATAAAAAGAAATCAAGCAGAAATTCTGGAAATGAAAAACTCAGTTGAAAATTTTGGCAACAGACAAGATCATTCAGAAGATAGAATATTGGGACCTGAATACAAGGTTGATATAGCAGAACATTTGCTCATTAATACTGGAAAAATAACAAAAGGTAATCAAAAATGAACCAAGACTCCTAGATGACTCTAAAAAAACAAACTTAAGGATCATGGGTTTTGAGGGAGGGGTACAGGTAGAGAGAATAGTATCAAAAATTTCTTCACCAAATTTCTCAAATCTAGGAAATGAAATAGATACCCAGATAAATGAGGCATTTAGAACCCCCAAGTAGGCACAGCCAAAAAAAGAATGTCTCCATGACACATCACAGTCAAAATCCCTGGAATTCAAACAGGGAAAGAACACTAAAAGCTATCATGGAAAAGCACCAAGTAACCTACTAAGGTAAATCCATAAAAATAAGAGCAGATTCCTCAAAACAAACCTAAAAGGCCAGCTGAGCCATGAGTGAAGTTTTTCAAGCCCTAAAGGAAAAATAATTGCCAGTCTAGATTGCTATATCCTGCAAAATTATTCTTCAAAATTGATGGAGAAATAAAGACCTTCCCTGATAAACATAAACAAAAGAAATTAAAAATCTCCAAACCAGGATTGCAGAAAATATTCCAAATAATCCTAAACAGGGATAAGAAAGTCAACAACACCTAAGAGCCCAAACGAAAGAATAAATCTCACTGGGAGAGTAGTAAACAAAAGGAAAACAAAAAGGAATCAAGCACTGTCTTAGTTACTTTTCTAGTTGCCAAGGCAAAATACCCGACACCCAAAGTTAAAGGAGGAAAACTTTATTTAGCTCACAGTTTGTAGAGATTTCAGTTCATAGTTGGCTGGCTCCAAGCCAGGGTGGCATCACAGAGGAGAAACAGTTCGTGGAGGGCAGAATTCAGCAAAGCAGCAAAGTAGTGAGGAAGCAGCAGCAAGCAGCTATAGCAGCCCTCTTTCTGTCCCTTATATTCTATCCAGGCTGCACGCCCTCAGGGTGAGGAGCGCTTACACCCAGGGTGGTCTTCCCATTATCCACACCCAGAACTATGCCAAACCAATCAGTGGACTAATTTAGTAATCATGCACCTTTAAACAAAGCATCACATGCTCCAGATTCAGCCCCCTTTGAAAAGCCCCACGTATGACCCCATGAAACTTTGGGGGGACATCTAGACACAAGCTATAAGCAACACCATAAAAATAAGGTAATGACAAGAATCAGTACATAGTTTTCAATGATAATACTCAACATAAATGGTTTTAACCTCCAATCAAAAGACGCAAACTGCCAGGTGGATAACAAAAAAAAAACTTACAGGCAACTATATATTGCCTATAAGATACACATCTCACCCACAAAAGCACGCTCAAGCTCATAGTGCAAGGAAGGAAAACAATAACTCACCCAGTCAGAGCCTAAGAGCAACAAGAACACCTCTTCTAATTTCTGGCAAAGTTGAATCCAAACCAAGACCAGTCAGAAGAGACGAAGAAGGTTACCACACTTTGGTAAAGGGAATAATTTACCACAAAGAGATAACAATTGTAGATATATATGCACAAAATGACAGTGCACCCAATTTCATAAAACAAAAACTATCTGCAATAAAAAGACAAGGTCAGGCCAGTGAGATAGCTCAGCAGCATAAGTGCCTGCCTGGCAAGCACGAGGTCCTGAGTTTGACTCTCGGTACCCACATAAAGGAAAAAAAAAGGAGCCAATGATATCACTCAGTGGCACAAGCACTTGCTGGCAAGCACGGGGTCCTGAGGTTGACTCCCAGTACCCACATAAAAAAATAATAATAATAATAAAATAAAATAAAATAATAAAAAGACATGGTAGATACAAATGCAATCATAGTGAAGGGTTTACTGTCCCAAAAATAGTTCAATCAGACCAAAAAATTCAATAAAGATATAACAGAATTGAAGTACAGCAAGCAACAAATTGATCTAACAGATATCGACAGAGCATTTCATCCAACAACAGAATACATGTGATTTTTAGCAGCCCACAGCACATTCTTCCCAAACAGACCGTATTTTAGGCCACAAAGCCTGTCTGAAAAAAATACAAAATATTGAAATTGCTAGAAAACTCAAAATCAACAGCAAAAGAAGTCACAGAAACTACAAAGACACAGGAAATTGCATAATACACTCTTCCATGATCAATGGATCACAGACATAATCACAGAATTTTTAAAATTCCTGGAATCAAATGACGATGCTAGTATAACATCAGAATCTGTGGGACACAACGAAAGCAGTTCTAAGAGTAATGTTGATAGCTGTGAGTGCCTCCATTAGAAAAGCAGAGTGAGCCCAAATAAATAACCTAGTGATGCATCTCAAAAATAATTAGTACAAAAAAGAACAAGAGTGGAAATTGATGAAATTGAGACTTAAGGAAGCAATAAAGTCAACGCATCAAAGAATTGATTCTTTGACAGGATAAACAAGATTGAGAAACCCTTACCCAAACTTACCCCCCAAAAAAAGAGAGAAGACTGATATTAATATAATTAGAAATAAAAAAGAAGAAACTATGACAGACACCACAGAAATTCTGAGGATTATTAGAAACTATTTTGAAAATTTATACTCCAAAATATTGGAGAATCTGGAAGAAATGGATAAATTCTCACACGTGTGACTTACCAGAATTAAACCTAGAAAATATTTTTTTAAACTGAAGGGAACAGTAACAATCAATAAATGATGCAGTAATAAAAATTTTACCAACTAAGAAGAGCCCAGGATGAGGTGGATTCTCCACAGAATTTTTTCGGAACTTTAAAGCAGACCTAATGACAGTGCGTCTCGAAATTTCCCATATAACTGAAAAGGAAGAAATTCTTCCAAACTCATTCCATGAAACCACCATTACCCTGATAACAAAACTGGATAAGGGCTCAGCAAAAAAGAAAACTACAGAACAATATCTTTGATGAACATAAATGCAAAAATCTTCAGTAAAAATCTTGCAAGTAAAATTCAACAAATCCTTAACCATGACCAAGTAGGCTTCATCCCAGAGATGCAAGGAAGGGTCAACATAAGTAAATCAATACACATAATACACCACATAAATAGAATCAAGGACAAAAATCACATGCTCATCTCAATAGACGCAGAGAAATTCTTTGACAAAACCAAACATCCCTTCATGACAAAAACTCTCATGAAAATACGTATAGGAGGACCTTACTTTAAAATGATAAAAGCCATATATAACAAACCCACAGCTCACATCATACTAAATGGGGAAAAACAGAAAGCATTCCCTCTATAACCAAGAACAAGAGCGCCACCTATACCACTCCTGCTCAGTATAATACACAAAACTTTAGCCAGAACAATCAAGCAGGAGAAGGAAATGAAAGGGATATGAATGGAAAAGAAAGAAGTCAAATTATCCCTTTTTGCAGATGATACGATCGTATGTATAGAAGACCCCCAAACTCCACCAGTCAACTTTTAGAGCTGATAAACAAATTCAGCAAAGTGGCAGGATACAAAATCTAAACACAAAAATCAACACCATTTCTGTAAACCTATGATGAACTTACCAAGAAATAAATCAAGAAAACAATTCCATTTATGATAGCGTTAAAATAATTAAATACCTAGGAATCAAACTAACCAAGGAGGTCTGACACGTCTATGATGAAAACTACAGAACTGTGAAAAAAAGAGGTTGAAGGGGAGGCAAAATTTTTTTTTTTAATTTGTTCCTGGATAGGCAGAATTAATATGGTTAACATGGCCATATTACCAAAAGGGATCCACAGACTTAATGCAATACCTATTACAATACCATCAGCATTCTTCACTGAGCTAGAAAAACCTAAATTATATATAAAACCAAAAGAGACCCCGAACAGCCAAAGTAATCCTAAGCAACAGGGGCAAAACAGAAGGCATCACAATTTTGGATTTCAAGTTATTCTACTAAGCAATATTAACAAAAACAGCCATGGTAGTGGTACAAAAGTAGACATTTATTCCAATGGAATAAAATAGAAGACAGAAACAACCCCATTCCCCTTCAACTGTCTAGTTTTTGACAAAGGGACAAAATCATACATTGGAGAAAAGAAAGCCTCTTTAACAAATGGTGCTGGGGAAACTGGTGTCTTAGTCACTTTCCTCATCACTGGGACAAAATACCTGACACTCCCTACAATTTAAAGGAGGAGAGGTTTATTTTGGCTCACATTTTTAGACTATAGTTGGCCAGCTTCAAGGCAGGAATGCGTGGTGGAAGAGTCTGGGAGGGGTAAGCTGCTCATGTCATGGTAGCCAAGAAGCAGAGGGAGAGGGCGGAGCAGGAAGGTGGGGTCAGGCCCCTGTGACCCACCTCTAATCAGGCCCCACCTCCTAGCAGCAGGTCAGTTGCAGGACCCCATAATTGAATCACCTTCCAAAAGCCCTTATGCTGAGTGCATGATGCTCTTGGGGAACATTCTCATTCTAAATCATAGGAACTGGTTATCCACATGCAGAAGATTGAAAGTAGATCCGTATCTCTCACCCTGTACTAAAAACAAATCAAAATGGGTCAAAGCCTTAGATATGAAAACAGAAAGACTGAAAGTGCCAGAAGATAACTTAGGGAACACATTTGAAGCCATAGGCACAGGCAAGGACTTCCTGAATAGAAATCCAGTAACACAGAAAATACTACCAAGAATCAACAAATGGAGTTACGTCAAAGTAAAAAGCTTCTGCACAGAGAAAAAACAATCAATGGAGTGAAGAGAAACAACCTAAGATTAGGGAAAAAATTTTTCATAGCCATCCTTCTGATGGAGGACAAACACCTAGGATATTCTTTAAAATTCTAAAACATTAACTCCCCCAAACCCAACCCCTCATTCAAAATAATGGGCAAATGAGTAAAACAGGTGCTTCTCAAAAGAAGAAGTACAAGTGGCCAATAAGTACATGAAAAAATAGTCACCATCTTTAGCCATCAGGGAGATGCAAATCAAAACACCTCTGAGATTCCATCTTTCTTCAGCCAGAATGGCTATCATCAAGAAGCAAAATCCAACAAATGATAGTGAGGATATGGGGAAAAGGGAACCCTTCTGTATTGTTGGTGGGAATATAATCTACTACTGTATAGCCAATATGGAAATCGGTATGGAGATTTCTCAAAAAATAAAATTAAAAATAGAAAGTTCACTTGACTTAGACATACCTCTATTGGGATTGAATTAAATATATTGTAATCTAGTGAGAAATACATGTCCATGTTTATAGCAGTGCCACTCACAATAACTAAGCTCTTGAAACATTCCAGATGCCCATGAAAATATGGACAGATAAACAAAATGTGGTATGAATACACAAAGGAGTATTATTCACCCATAAAGAAAAATGAAATCATACCATATGCAGGAAAATGGATGGAACTTGAGACTATAATGTTAAGTGAAGGAAGTCCAACACAGAAAATTAAATGTTGTATGGTTTCTCTTATATGAAAAACCTAAAACATAAATAAATACAGAAGGTAAAAAAGGAGAGATAGAAGGAAACAAAAAGGCAGACTTGTTGGAGGTGCAGAAGTGTATGGGAGAGGGAAAGGAGGGGAGTAAAGGTATCAAAAGTGGTCAAGATATGCTATACCCATATACCAATCCCCTAAGATGAATGTGAATATGATATATTATAAGCATACACTAATAAAAATAAATACAATGAACAAAATATTTTTCCATATGAGTTTCTAATCTGAACCAACACCTCCCCTTGTATGTATAGTAACATCTGTGCTCTGCATGATTTCAGAAGGTTCTAGTCCAGGACTTCTCCAGAGTACAGGCCAGTGTTGTCAGGATGCTTATGGCAGAGCCAATCAACTTCCAGTTTCAGTTTCTTGGCCTCTGACAGCCCAGCGAACCTTCCCTATGTCATTTTAACCAGCAACACCCATTGCCACCACTTGACCGTGTCACCACTCAAAACTGCTTCACTGGGCCGGTGAGATGGCTCAGTGGCTCAGTGGCTTGCCTGCCTGGCAAGCGCGAGGGCCCGAGTTCGACTCCTGGAACCCACATACGAAGAAAAGGGCCGGTGATATCGCTCAGCGGCATGGGCGCCTGCTGGCGCGCGAGGTCCTGAGGTCGGCCCCCGGTACCCACACACACACACAAAAAAATGCTTCACTGTTTCTTTTTTTTTTTTTTTATGTGGGTACCGGGAGTCAAACTCAGGACCTCACGCTTGCCAGCAGGCACTTATGCCACTGAGCCATATCCCTGGCCCACTGTTTCATTTTAAACCCACATTTGTCCTTATTTTATCCAGAGTTTAACTAGCTGAGTGTAAGGTCTATGTCGGTCTCACTTAACATTGTTCCTATAGAAGTTTTCTTCCAAAGCCATATTTCCTGATATTATATGGTATATTTATTTGGGTTTTGCCTCATGTTTCCCTTATACCATAAGATTTGGAAAGTCACATACTTTGTTCCATTCACTACTTTGTCCCCAGCACCTAGAGCCACACTCAACTCATTTTAAGTACTAATGATACTATGAAAAAGAAGCAATACATTTATTCAACAATGTTATTTGAATGAAAAAATGTCTCTGTCATATATTGCATAGGTGAATAATATATAATAATATCTAATACATGTTCAATCCATACCAGATACATTCTAATTACTATGAACAAATTATTCTAATTTTATTTTCCAGATGTCCTGAGTACTATGTGTTGTTATTATTGCCATTTTACAGAAAAGCAAGTTGAATTGTTCAAATAGGAAAACAAAGCACAATAATCTACACATAATATAAATTCAAGTAATGCACAAAGAGAAAGGATGCAAAAGACTTGATCCCCAGAGCTTCCCACAATATAGCCAAAGGCCATGGTTCCTGAGCATGAGGATGGGGGTGTCTTGTAAACTAATTCCACCTCCAGAGAAAAATCACCTGCAGCTTTAAAATAACGACCTATTTTAACATATCCACGTTTAGCTGAGGAAGAATTAGAAGTACATAGTCTGCTTCCAAGATTGCAGGACATTCACAAAACAAAGAAGACGAAGATTCACAACTGTGAGCGCTCTGTGCTGAAGTATTCCTACTGCTAACCGTTCCCCTTCGCCCAAAGCAAAAGTCCATTTACAGCTTCAGATCATTAGAACTCTGTCGACCATCAAGCCAACTACACACTGAACTATTTCTAAGACTCTCCAGGTAGTTCTTTTTTTTTTTTTTTTTTAATTTTAAAGAGAAAAAAGATAAACAAACAATGAAACCAAGTTTCCAAACAGGTTAGTAGGACAGTTACAATAGTTGATACATTGCATATTGTTGTCTTCCTAGTAGTTATTCAGAGTACAAGATACAGGCATGGTATCTTGTCTAAACAATATCAGCACAAAACACTCTTTTCAAGGAACTAAGAGAAGCTAGCTGTATCACTATCTTAACTATCTTGTGTATAAATACATATTTTTTTCTTTTTCCCTTTCTTCCTTTCCCCTTTCCCCCATCCAGTTAGTTCTTCTTTTTCTTCCAGTTAGTTCTTAAAACATTATATGTAGCACTTTCTTTTTTAATAATTTTCATTTACTGAGGACGGAATCTTCACTAGCTAAGTACTCCAGTTTCAACCCATGGTTTCTGAGACTTTCGATAGAGTGTCTTGGTTAGGGATCCCTTATACCAATAAAGAAGGGGTCGAAAGTGGTCTTTGCCTTCCCTCCTACTGAAGGAGTCATTTCTGACATTTGATAGCTTAGAGGAAAACTAGCCTTACCACTAAATTAAACTTTATGATCTGTAAATTTTAATTAGGCAAGTTTTTCAATGGCTCCTAAAACAAGCCTGAGCTGTCAAATAAAAAGAAGCTGAATCATGGAAGAAACAATTTGTATCAAAAGTCTAATAAAAAAAAAAAAGCAAACCATGGTGTAGCTGGAGGGATGAGGACTTGGGCAGCGGACAGCAGAGGAGTGGCTGTTCTGAAACCTTTGCAGTTGAACTCACAACAGACTTCTGTTTGTACGGGAAGCAGGCTCGGGAGGATATAATGCCACAATGTCGTTTGCTCCAGTTTAACTCTGCAGGACCACTCACCCATGGAGAAAGCCATCAGTCCAAGCCACACAAGAGGGAAAAGGAAGATGAACTTGGGCACTGTGGACATGCACATCATTCACTTTCTAACTTCATAGGAAACATAAAGCTCTGTTAAACCAGTAATAAAATGTACACCTCTATCCCAGTCTAGTGACAAGCAGTGAGAAAATTACAAGTTGAAGAAAAATGTTGCTTAAATGTCCTCCTTCTCCTGTGCTGTGGGACTTCATCTACCATTTATTCGCCTTTCCTCCTCTTACCTTACAGTGTTCGGTTGATTTGTTCGCCTTGTTTTTAGGTGTGTCCATAATTACTGGCTCCTTCCCTTCCAACTGCAAAACAACACAAACCAAAAATACAACTCTCCTTGATTGTACACCCCTTACACGACAACCATCCTTTCTCTTTTCCCTTTCACCTAAGCAACCTAAGTACAAAACCAACCCTCATTCATTCCTCAAATGACAGCTTCTATCCCTAGTTTCATCCAAATGGCTCTCAAAATACCATTATTGATATCTGACCACAAATCTAAAGAACAGCTTATAGTTCCTATCTATTTTAGTTGTTTTGCAACATTTGGCATCATCTTCTACTCACCCTAGCTCTCTGATAGACTGGTTTTCTACTCACGTTTCTATTTCTCCTCTTTTCCATTGACTGTTCTTCCTCTCATAGACATTGGAACGATGTGCAATCCCAGATTCTACCCTCTGCCCTTTGGACCCTCTCTGATTCCCCAACTCTTTTTATCTCAGGTTCTAGAAATGTATAACCAAGAACATGAATCATTTTGATTTTCTATAAATTTTCAAACTTAGCATGAGTCAAAAGGAACTTGACTCCTCTACAACTCTCCCCTCCCTCATTTCTTTCTGTGAATGACATCACATCCATTCAAGGACTATAGTAACTTCCTTGTCATCTGCCTCCACCTGTAAAACAGCTCAGTCTTGACTCATTTTTTCTATATCTCATAAATACTCATCAATATCTTTTCTCCTCTCAGTATCTACTATCTCCACCTCTATGTGACTTCTCTAGATTGCATCAGTAGACTCTATATCTCCTCTGTCACCAGCTTAATCTTTCTCCTATCTGCCCTCTCTACTGCTTCTAAATTTCCAACTCTCATGAAGCAGATTGTCTTAGTGACTTTTCTCTTGCTGAGACAAAATACCCGACACCCAAAATTAAGGAAGGAAAGATTTATTTAGCTTACAGTTTATGGAGGTTTCAGTCCATAATCAGCTGGCTCCAAGGCAGGGTGGTGTGGAGGGACAACAGTTCAAGGTGGCAGAAGACAGCAAAAGCAGCAAGAGCAAAAAGTGGAGGAGAGCAAGCCTCTGTTCCTCCCTTACATTGTAAGCAGGCTGCCCCCCCTAGGGCGGGTGTAGCACTCGCACCATCTCCCCGCCCTCCTCTTGCACAGGATGAGGGTGTTTACAAAGTGAGGACCCTGGCCTCCTGCTGAGTCACTTAGTTAGACTTCTAAACTTCTCAAGTTGACACAATGACCAACATCCTAGAGCGGTAAGGGCGTGTCCTCTACACTCCAGGATGTAGAACTGCTGAGTTACTTAGTCAAGCTTCTAAACTTCTCAAGTTGACACAATGTAATAACCATAACACAGATCTAGGCTATGTCTTTTATGATTTAAAATTCTATAATATTAAAACATTATCTGCCCTACCATATCCAATGATTTTACAGGAACCTTGCAGGCCAAAGTAAGGATTATATTTAAGTTCATTGAATTTCACTGAAAAGTTTTATTCAGGTTCATGTAACAATCCGATTAATATTTTGACAAAACCAGTCCGACTATGGGATATGGATTATAAGGTGGCAAAACTGGAAGAAAGGACACAATCAAAGAGGCTACCAGTTCAGATGATGCCACCTACAAAGGTATCGAGTATAAAAATGGGCAGGTGACAAAATTTAAGAAATTTTATGGAGATAGAAGCAGCAGGTCTTACTTGTGGGTATGATATTACAGACTCAAGAATAAATGGCTCCACATTTTATGCTTAGGCAATTGTCTAGATAATTGTGCTCATTACTCAATTTGAAAAAAATAGTTTTATGGATGAGGGTATAGGAACTGGGGAAAATCAGATAATCTGTTCTATAGATGTTTAAAGTTGAGATTCCTATTAGATATTTCTATGGACTGAATCCCCCTTCCCTTTCATATGTTGAAATTCTAAGGCCCCACAAGACGATATGGAAGTAGGTCCTCTAAGGAGGTGTTCGAGGTTAAAGGAGGTCATAATGGTGAAGCTCTGGTGTCAAAGAACTGATGTCCTTATCAGAGAAAGACACCAGAGATTTCTCTTTTTCTGTCATATGAGGACACAGTGAGAAGATGACTGTTAGTAAGCCAGGAAGATTGCCTCTACCAGAATTTTAACCCTGCTGGATCTTATTCCTGGACTTTCTCACCTCCAGAACTGTGGGAGGATAAATTTCTGTTTTTGTTTGTTTGCTTGCTTTTAAGTCACCCAGTCAACTGTATTTTGTTATGGAATCTTGAGTTGACTAACGCAGACATATTGGTATTATATATTGCCCAATATTTAACTTTTCCTCTCCCCTCCCCATCCAACCATTCATGCCATTCAGTATTCAATTGAATTAAGATCAGGATGTGACTGTAGAATCCAGAGAAAAAAGACAGATTCCCAGCTTTGTATCCTCTTAGAATTTAGAGGGGACGCCTAGCATAGATAAAACATTTGGGAGGCATACATAGGCAGATAATCTATTTGCACTAAACTTTTTCCTATGCCATTCTTTTATCCAGCACCTAGAAAAAGAAATTCCCTGAGATTGGAGGGAACAAGGAAGTGATATAATTAGAGAAGTTGATGGGAGAGGTCAAGGGGGTGGAATTGAATGGTCCGCATGAACAGGAATGGGAATGTCACAGTGAGAGCACTGCTCGGGTAACTAGAAGCCATGTAGAAGTCATCATCTGATGAGTGCCCTGGCTTACTTACATGCAATCACTGTTCATCCGTGTGCCCAGACATTCTGCAAGCTGTGTTTTCGTTAATGACCAGTAAAGGCATCTCTTCAATAGTCTCTGGCACTTCTCCCAGTCGCTATTCAGCAGGACTGACACCTGCTGGTGCTCTAGATTTTGCTTGACCCTTTTTTGACTTACCTCATCCAGATAAATAGACAAATCATTTGTAATATCCCAGATATTACAAGATTCATAAACCTTGAGAAAGCCCTGGACACCTACTGGGAGATGATGGTTGGGAAGGGAGGGATCCCACACTGGTAGTGAGTGGAGTGGAGTGCAAACTTTGTGATCCGCCCTAAAATGAGACTGGTGAAGTCTATTTAGATGGGTCGTCAGATCTGAGCATGAAGCTCAAGGGAGTCATGGCACAAAAGAAAAATGCAAAGCCATGGAAATGGATGAGATCACATAAGGAGAGTTTAGCAAAAAAAAAAAAAAAAAAAAAAAAATTAAAGAAGGCAGCCAAGTTCTGAAAAATAACAATAAAGACACCATCAAAGAAGAATAAAAGGAGTGGCCAATGAGCAAAAAGATAACAAGGAGAACAGTGACAGAAGTCAAGGGCAGAGAAGGTTCAGAGTAGGACCACATCCTGTTGCATGACGTTGAAAAAGTCTAATAAGATGAGGTGAGGACAGAAAAAAAGAATTCAGGAACTTTGATGATATCAAAATTAGCATCAGTGAAGATATGGTAGTGGAGCCTGACTGGAGAGGACTGAAGAGTGACAGAGGGGTGAAGGAGTAGAGACCAAGTGCCTACGGCCTTTTCAGTACACTCGGACATGGCGTGGCACGGAAGTGGGTCAGCAGTTAGAGGAGTGCTTCAAGGACAAATTTCCTTTCCTTTTTCCTCCTCCTCCTCTGTTGCTTTTTTTGTTTTAACATAGGAAAAAATGTGGCAGAAATGCTCCAGCAGAGAGGGAACATTTTGTTAAGTAGAAGAGAGGAGAAATAGTAAAGATAAATGTCTGCATAAGGCAACGATGGAAGCACTGAGCTTGGATTGAAGAAGAAACACTGCCTCCAAGATAACAGAAAAAATGCAAGTACAGAGGCAGGACTCCTACGTGTTTGAAGGTGAGAAGATGAGGGCGTTCTAGGTCTTCCCTTTTTGAAAAACGAGGCAAGCTCAGCTAAGGATGAGTAGTTACAAGTTAAGGGAAGAACAAGTTTTCAGGAAGGAAGTGAAACCGATACAAGTTGTCTAAAGAACTCCGAACGGAATGTGTCAGTCAGCTGCCTGTCCCTGTGACAAAATACATGAAATTCCCAATTACAGTGAAGAAAGATTTAGTTTGGTTCATGTCAGAGGTTTCAATCCAGTCACTTGGCCCTGTTGCCTTGACCCTTTTCGTGCCACAGAATATGATGTCAGGAGTGCATGGTGGTGAGACCAGTTTATCTTAGGTGAGCCAGGGAGCAAAGAAAGAGACAAGAAGGGGCCGGGGTCTACATGTTACCTTCACGGTCACGGTCACACGTCCCTTCCAATCACCTAACTTCCTTTCAGGGGCCCTGCCCCTAATGTATCAGAAGCCAGGGACCAAAGCTTTCATTCATGTGGGCTTCAGGGCGACATTTAATACCCAAAATATTGCACTGAGCCTAAGGAAACACCAGAAGATCTACTGAACACTGTTGAAAGTTAATTTGAAGTTTGTAATCACAAATTTAAAAGGAAATCCCTCAGCCTAGTTGTGCGATTTTTCTCCAGTAGGGGTTTGAGCCTTGCAGAGACAGGATACATTTTTTTCAGGTATGTGGCAGAAGGAGAAAGGTAAAGAATCCAAAGCTGGGCCGGTGAGATGGCTCAGCGGCATAAGCGCCTGCCTGGCAAGCGCAAGGTCCTGAGTTCGACTCCCGGAACCCACATACGATAAAAGGGCCGGTGATATCGCTCAGCAGCAAGGGCACCTGCTGGCATGCGAGGTCCTGAGGTCGACCCCCGGTACCCACAAAAAAAAAAAAAAAAAGAATCCGAAGGTATCTCGTGACTCTTCTCGGGGAATTATCATCCTCTGAAACAACACTGCCTTCCGTGCAGAGTAGGAGCGCGTCTGCTCTCACACAGAACTCTGAGTGTGTGGATGCTTTGTTATTAGAGCAGGAGACAATCTGGGATCGTATCTATATTGCATCTCTGTATCTTCAAAAATTAGTAGGTATTAAACCAATGTTTGCAGAAGGGGTTTATGGTAAACCTTGGGAGATAAGGCAATGGCACAGGAGAAGGACGGATAGCTTTTAAATTTCACAAGATACAGAGCAGACTTGAGCACCTGAGTTCCCAAGTAAATAGAAAGCACAACTGTAACTTCTGGGATGATGGAAGCCTCGTGGAAGACACGTCCTCAGGTCAGGGAATGACAAAAGACTGAGTCCCAGGAAGGCACTGGGGCCTGAAGACTAACGTGATCTTCAATAAGGCCAGCGTTAAAGTAACACCGAGAAAGCCATCCTGTCATGGTTAACGGCCACATGATCTGCTTCAGCATGCTAGGGTTTCCTGCTGAGGGGTGTTTCACAACCCCTTGAAGAAGCTCTTCGCTGTAACACAGTAAGTTAAAATATGCCAGGCACAGAGATTGAATTACAAAGGACCATAACTTACTTGGCTTAGTGTCTGGCCACGTGCAAAAAGAACCCCAGGAAGTGACATAGGACACTGACCGTGAGAGGCAGAATAGGTGGAGAGTGAAGTGCGCACGCTGAAGTCAGTTCATCTCTGTAGACAATTTGCTGAGTGCCTACCACGTTCCAGGCGCTATGCTGAGTCATAAACCTTCAAGTATACAGTTCATTTCAAGACTTCCTGTTCCACATAATCAGGGGCAATGTGCTCTGTTTATGTTATGCATCAGCACCTCTGCATTCATAAGAAGTTATATCTACTCATATTCTACGCAAACTTTTCCCAGAAAATGTTTCTTAGAATACTAAGGTCCCATGAGATACTAATAAATGTTCTGAGGAAGGGAGAATTTCCAAAAACAAGTAAGTTTTAGAAGCATTGGGGGAAACAAAGTTAAATGTGTTTCTTTAAAGTAGAACTTCTAGAAAGGTTTAAAGTGCTAACATATGTTACATTTTTAAGAAAGAGCAAAATAAAATAATAATTCATCATTGGCAAAGTTATTTGATTATGGACTCCTTTTGCATGAAACAATTTTTAACATCCCAGAGGATTAGTATTTCTTTGCTGGAAACATTTGGAATTTTATCATATTATACATTTTATACAAAATATGAGGTGTGATCAAAATACATGCTGTGTATAAATTTTAAAACTTTTATTACAGAAATAGACTCATTGGCATTAATCTCCCTTAAAATACTTTCTCTCTCTTTGAACACACTTATTCCATCATTCTTGCCATTTTCTGAATCAGTTCTGGAAGTCTTCTTTCCTGTCTTTAGTTGTACTGTTGTGACTCTCTCCATGTCCCAAATGTCTGAAACATCTCTACAACATTTAGGTTCCGTGTCCTAAAAAAGGTCTAAACCATTTACCTTTCATGGACATTTTTACTTTGGGAAAGAGCCAAAAGTCACATCGTGCTAGACACAGTGAATAAGGTGGATGAGAACACACTGTGATGTGTTTATGACCTTGTCGTTCTTTTGGATGGCACTTGGCAATACTATTCAACAAAATTTTTGTCAACCCACTTAAAGACACTCTGGAAAAAGACTTCCAGAAGTACTTGAGAAAGTGGCAAGAAGGATGGGATAAGTATATCCAAGGGAGGGGGTATTTTGAGGGGCTTTAATTGCAATGTATCTTTTACTATAATTAAAAAATTTAAATTTGAACATTCACTGCATTTTTATCATCCTTGTATGTACAGTGCATATTGCAGTATATTCATATGCATCAATTATCTTCTGTTCCCATTTGCAGCTTCCATTTGCAACTCTGAAAAAATCGTGAAGATTTCTCACCATCTGTCCAGTTTTTATATATCCCAAAATGTCACAATGTTTTACAAACAGTTCTTAAGGCAATTTTACAAATAATGTTCAAAACTCATTAAGCCCACAGAAACAGTTTGGCCAACACTGTTGGATCTGTTCACATTTACGAAGTTAAGTTTTCATTCCTCCTAGACATCCTCACGTTGCCAGTGTTACATCCGCCATCCTCAGCTGTGTAGAGTAAGCCAAAGCAAAGGAGCTCAAGGGTGGCGTTATACTGTTAATGGAGATGCATGGACCGCCCAACACAATGACTCAGGAACACACATTACAGTTCTGGATTTAATTACCTCCGGGGATTACATTTACCATACTTTTTTCACTTTGACACAACTGGCATGTCTTAAAGGTCATTTATAATGGAAGTAATTAAGAGTCAAAGCTGGGGTCAATGAGGCCCTGAAGAGTATAAAAATAACAATGTTCTTAAGACCCCCCCATAGCACCCCATTTAAACAAATCCAAGGAGATGTTAAAGAAAAAATAGATAGAGATTATGTGCCCACCATTCTTTTTAAACACACAGGTTTAAATTATCATTAGTGCTTAAATACCTGTAATAGTTTCTCATGATCTACAGGATATATATAATGAGATACCACTTACCATACCCACAGCTCCTCATAGTCCCTTTGCTTAGATTTTCCTAAATTCTCACTTTCTTCAAAAACACTCATTTTTTTCACATAACTTACTCACTTTTCTATCTCTTCCACCTAGTCCAGTGCCCTGGCCCATAGAGAAAACTTAACAACTGTTTGACAAACACTGAATAACTGTTTAAATTAATAACTTGAACTAAAACCTGGTCTCCATAATTGTTATTATTTAACTGTCACTGATGGATAAATTGAGATACAAAAGACATCAATTACCTGGGATCACTCCTTCACTTCCTGTTGATAGTTCTACCAGGAGTGTAAGATTTTCCTCTCCTTGCTTTAACTCCACCTAAAATTGCATTTCATTAAGAGACAAAGCAAAGAACTCCAGCTTCAATCAGCTTCAGCTTTTAAATCCCTATAACGTGTTGAAAATATAAAAGTTTTCCCAGATGTTACACTGGTTTTCTGTAACATATGAATGTAAAAATTTATACTTAAAAAGCATTGTCATTACTTCTGTTGAAACTGCACCTAACAATGCAAATAGCCAGGGAAGGTCTTGTGCACCGAGGTGCCCCTGCAATGACTCTAAACATGCCTGGGCAGTTACCTCCAGACCCGAGCATGGGTTTCTCTCTTCCCAGCTCTAAAGTTTGATGATTCTTCTTTTGGATCTTCAGAAGCTACCATCTTAACTCTTCTAATTTCTCAAAGGATCACAGGTCTTTTTACTTCACCTACGAAGAGAGCATTGTGAGATGTTCACCGTGTACTTAGGCTACGTTCCTAGTTTCAGGAAGATTACACCGCAATCCCATTAATTACTCCCATCTGCCTCAAGCAGTTCTGAAAAGCCTAAATGATTTCAAATATTGGTCTAGAATATGGGTGGCATGTTTCTTTGATTAATGAGCTCATTTGAGAATTTAATATGTAATAAGGTAATGAGTAGTGACAGTGTAGAGAAGAAAGCAAGCTATGGGCATTGGAGTTGGCACGTAGAGTCAAGAGTCTTAGCTCTGACACCCCGCTGATCTTGGAAACCAACCTCAAGCAATCTAATTACTCCGAGTCTGGTACAAGGACATATGTGTGACTGTATGAGGGGCACAGGAATAAGAACAACACAGATGATGATGAAAAGGGCGATCATCTTCACAAAGAACAAAATTCTATCAGTAAAGTTGCAAGAATAGTGCTTTCTCTCATGTTGAATACTTAATAAATTGGTAAATATTTAATAGATACCTAATAAATTTTCTTTTATACTTTAACTTGGGGAAGATCTCATAATAACTCATGAAGCACCCTTGTGGATATTTTATTGCTAAGAATTTAAGGGACAAATGAATTTTTTGTTTTATAATAAAATCCAAAATGCTCAATGGCAGTTCTGGACATGCAATCAATGCCCAGGAACTGAAGTTTATTGACTGTTGAATAATAATTGCATGCCAAATACTTTGCTGCATCTGAATTAAGGGACAGGCTCTCCTGTCTTACATTTCCTTATACATTAATCTTTTATTTTTGTGAAATTAACGCTTTTAGTTTCAAAATTTGCCAACAAGTATGAAAGAACTTGATCTATAATATTTGATATTGGATGAGGCATGAGTTATGGTTGAATATACCATGAAGTTAATTCACTAGAACCTAACTAGTAAGCATCCACGTTTCCATCTAGTTAATTAGTCTCTTGTTTTGAACACAAATGATTACACTACTGAGATCCTACAATGTATTTCTTGGGGAAAATATTCTTAAAATAGAATCAACCCTTAGTTGTCACTATGGAAGTACAGTAATTGCAAAAATGAAGTATTAAATGAGGTAGGTGAATATGAGGAAGCAAGATCTACTGAGAATAATGCTGGTGAGCTTTCTCCCCACACTCACAACTAATCCACTGTTCTCCAAATTCTTTTTGGCAGCACTATGCCATTAGTGCTTAGGAAAGAAATAGAAGTTTTGTATAAATTATGAGAGTAAATACCAATTTGCTGATGGATCTGTGTTGTGAATAAGTCCACCATATTCTCCTTTGGAAATAATAAGTAGTCATTTCTGGAATAACGTCATTCAGTCCTTTAGCCTTTGCAAAACTATAGCTAAGATAATAATCATAAATATGGTAAAGATATAGAAGTGTAAGAACATACTCAGAAAATGCACAGCCTTCAATATATGTTTCACTTGAGAAAAAAAGTCAGGACCCTATAAAAACCTATCTCCTAAGCTATATTTGGTCACTACTAGTACAAGTGCAGAAATAATTTTTATTATGTGGCAAGATGTTTTAATGCGATGAAATATAATACCCTAAATAATGTGAAGTAAACTGGAAAGGCAGCAGCATCTTTGGACCATAACCTCATACATATGTTATCCTTCCAAGCTAAAGAAATACATTTAAAAGCATTAAAATAATGTTCACACCAAAATGAAAACGTTTGGAAGAAATTGCCTTGGTAGAATACTCAAGGGACAAAGAATACAAGTTTTCAGGTGGCCAAAGCCAGACTGGCCCCAGTTTTAGGGCAGTGCAGCTGACAGGGTAATTAAGCCAGTTTTATTTACCATTCTGCAAAATGCAGGGCACCAAGAGACCGAATTTTTCTGGCAGACAGACATTTATGAAAGCATGGATCATATATATCTCTTTTGAGACTGGTTTAATAAATGTTCTGGCTAAAAGTGAGGAAATATATTGCTTTCTGTAATTTTTAATTTAAGGTTCTACTAAAACAGCAAACACGCACAAGCCATTTTCATGGACGAGTGTCAGTTAATACAGTGTTCCCTTCCCTGATATCATGACACTCTCCCAGCTTTCCAAACCAAGGTATGATGACATGCGTGCAATGTGAAAGAACTTGACACAGATGTTGATGGTTTGGAGAATTAAAACATTCTTCTGTTACAACACTGCTAATTGGTGATGAACAGCCCATCAATAGTGGGTGAGGTCAAATCTGAAAAGTGAATTTTTTAGCCATCCATATGGTAGGAGGCAGGTTCCTTCCACCAATGAGAGAGTGATTGATGCTCATTACTAGAGTTGCATGGAATGTGAGTGATAAATACTTTGTGGACACCCTGGTAGGTCATGAAGAAGAGCAGGGTAAAAGTCCTGTACACGCAATTGGTTTCAAAGTGGCAATGAATGCAATATTGAAAAATAAGACCAAGGCATTTGAGACCTTTGAAAATATACTGAGGTCTTCAATATGTGAATACAGAGCTGCTGATAGATACATGTATGTATTAGTTGTAGTTATTAGTCATAATAAATAAATATGTTGACTACATCCCAGAAAATGTAAAAATCATTGCTAATAGAAAAAAGAAAACTACTATTCACAATATTCCCTAATAATGTATTATTTTGCAAGCCACTTTCCTCTGGTTTCCTTCTAGAAAATGATTTATCATCTCATCCCTCCCATTCATCACCTGCTTCTTCACCAATGGTCAGCATGGCTGCTTGTCAGACTGGGAGCCTGTTGTTGAGGAGCTAAGAGCCCACTTTACTCGGTACAATATGTTTGACCACTGCTCTCAGGTACATACATTATAAAATATAAGTTCTCATTCAAAATCACCATTGTTACGGGTGTCTTGGTTTTGCAGGCTATGAAAAGTTTAAAATTAGTACTGCAAAACTGTATAATGCCTCTAGTATCATATAGAGGTATTTCTGGAAGAATTTATGTACTTTCTCAGCAAGTTGCTTTAGTCCTGTGTCAATATGAAGAGTAATGAATAATCTAAATAAGTCCTATTGTTTTCAATTATATATCACTGCATGAGGTCAGGGAAAGATACCTAAGATTGAAAAATTGGAGATTCACTAATTCCCAAGGGCAGAGCTCATAGGTACATTAGAAAATATAATTAACCTTCATTGCTATGATTTTGGCATGAAATCTATGTGTGCTGTCCCTCTCTTAAGTTTTGTAATAATACTTGTGGTTTATAAAATGAACCCCAGTCTCTTCAAAATCTTCAGGGTTGGGCCCGTGAGATGGCTCAGCGGCATAAGTGCTTGCCTGGCTAGTGCAAGGTCCTGAGTTCGACTCCCGGTATCCACATACAAAAAAAAGGGCCAGTGATATCATTCAGCTGCACGGGCGCCAGCTGGTGCACGAGGTCCTGAGTTCGACCCCCGGTACCCACAAAAAAAAAAAATCTTCAGGGTTCATTGATACAATGATTCTACAAAAACCTTAAGTCAACATGGTGATACAAAAATTTAAAGTCCCAGTTTGATAAATGTAAAGTCTTAATGAATAATCATTAGGTATTTATTGAGACTTTGATCTGTGCCAGCTGCAGATCTTAGAGCTTTATGTACATTATCTTCACTGAACCCTCTCAACAATCCAAGGCAGATGCCATTCTCATGCTATTCTACAGATGAAAACACGGACACAGGGGGCGAAACAACTTGCCCAGGGTTACAGTTAGTAAGGAACAGAGCCAGGAGCTAATAGAGAGAGTCTGCCAAAAACAGTGTATACACACTTCAGGAAAAGAAAAACTTGTATAGTATTTTAATTCTAAATTTATTGAGACATCATGAGATTAATGCAAATTACTTTGGCATCTGCAATTACAAGAGGTGCTCAAAGTGGTGGCCATGAGCTTCCACACATGTATTAGTACAGTGAACTGCTGCTTGGGTAACCTTGGTCACTGAGATTGCTGCACACGCATTTTCAGTTTCTTCTCTAAGGACCAGCAGTGTAGTGGGTTTTCTGCAATATACGACATCCTCTAGGGTCCCCCATGTGAGGATAACACCCCCGGTTGAAAAAGCATCTTACTATTTTTCTTTTCCTGAAGTGTGTATACATTTTGTTTTTGCAGACTCTGTATTTTGACTGAAGAACCACTACTCCTATCATCTTACATGAATACAGTATTGATTTCTCATAATTATGTAAAATAAAATGTGTGCTTACAAATGGATCTATATTATATAACAATGTCCATGTCAAAAATGATATGTGATATGGATACAACCAATATTAAAATAGAATGTATTTTCTTTTTTAATCAGTCACTGTGCTGGTTATTGATTTAATACCTCTTTGCTCCAATTCACCCTTTTTTGCCTGCTTTATGAAAATGAATCTGGATCCTTTAACTACTTTCCCTCTGCCAACTGGCACTGTAGCCCTCTCAGTAGAGGGTGCTGGAGAGACAGAGCAAGAGGACGAGATCTGTTTCTTGGTTTCTGTGTCCTCTTGGGGTGGACTCTGTAGTGCCCAGTGCTTAGCAGCAGCCGGTGGTTTCCAGCCTCCCCTGCCTTCGAGGTTGGTAGCAGAGTACCTCTGGGGAGACGCTTCCCTGACTTTCCTCAGCATGCGTGAGGGTAGATTTCTAGCCAATTACCCCAGCATGATTTTTCTGCCCCTAGTAAGCCAAGGCTTCCTCTTAAGGCCTTGAGGGAGTGGGTTCTCCTCACTGGATTCTCTCTTAGTCTAGAAGGAGTCGTTGCTTCTTATATTTTTTTCATGGATTCTTTAGATTTCTCTTTATATTTTCCCAGCCAATCCCACACTACACCAATACTCTGAAATGATGAATAATATCTTGCATTCAACTTTCTCTATTAATATTACCATGTGGTTTCTCTCTACAGACTGGTCTTTCACATAAAAGTATTTATCCTAGATAAGAAATCTAATTGAAAGTAATCTTGTAAGAAATGATTGACTAAATGTTCTTTGTTTTAAGAAAAAGTACCAGGAAGCACATGCATAAATATATTGTTTACACACAAGTGTGCAATTATTTTATTAATATTTTGTTTGTTGCATTTGTAATTATTAAATGCTATAAGCATAAATAAATTTAAATTGAAATATTAATACTTTTATCTTGTGGATAGAAAGTATTTTGCCCATTAGCTTGTTTCCTATTTGTTACAATATTTAATGGGAAGTGAATAAGGAAAATACCTAGCACACTTATAATGCATTTAAGTTAATAATTACCTAAATCTATTTAAACAAACCCAAAAATAAGAAACTTAATAAATGTATGCTGTAATCACTATCTGACTTGCAACTTAATATATATTTAAATGCCTTTTTATTTTTGGCCATAAATATAACCTGAGCTTGTATTTCATAAAGCTCGGGGAATGTTTCAAGCCAACAAGAAAGAAAAAACTGTTAGTTGAGTTTAATTCCTTTCAAACAGTTATGACTAGGGAAATACATATTGGAATGCAAGAAAGCCAATTCTCATGTGTTTGAACTGAAAAATTCATCAGAAAGCAGCAAGTTTGTGGAATTCTGCAATATACATATTGCTATCTTTAAAAGTCCATGAAGTTAAATTTAAGGCAAAGCTGGCAGAAAGTCATTGATTTTCAAATGCGATGTGTTTCCTCGCAGGTCTAGCCAGTCACCCACCACGTCTGAATGGCAAACACTGAGGAGTTCACTGCCCATTGAAAACATATGACTCTTAAAACTTTTGTTTATGCATAGAAGTGTGACTTTAAAGATTGGAAAAATATATGTTAACAAAAGCTAAACTTTTCTGAAACTGAAGACCACCCTGTGCTGTGATTTTCTCAGTTCTCATAAAATAAACTATGTCTTGTTTTGTCATTACTTACAAGGAAGACCACCAAAGAAAATCCAAGGTGTGACTACATGCAGGGACTCAGTAAATAGCCCCTTTTTGAAATCAACATTTTAATATCGGCTTCACAGTAGCCGTCAAGGCTAACTCCACCACACACATAGTCCACACGGACGGCGTTGGTTCCCTGATTTCTGGTTTAGACACTGATTACTTGGAAATCATGGAGAAGTCAAGGATTACAAGTGAAAATGCTCTAAGACTGATTCAGCCCTAAGGGTGTCAAGAAAGTGTCAGGTCTTGGCATGCTCTCTGTATTTAGACCCTTTCAGGAAGAAATCTTGGTTGCCTCACTTGGTAGCTTTTGCTTTAGGCAACTAACATAGCTTTTCTGAGCCTTGGTTTTTCTTATCTGTAAAGCAGAGATAACAGTTGCAGCCTCACAGGGCTTCCTGGTGGATGCAGTAAACAAAGTAATCTGTGTCCAGCATCCCACACATTGCAAAGTAAATCTCAGTTCCCTTCCCTACTCATCCCATTTCTGGAAACCTATTTTTTGCCCAACACCAGTTCAAATGTTCTGGCAAGAGTTAGATAACAACAAAGAGGAGGAGAGGAAGGTATGGCATCAGGAAAATAGGAATACATGGAATGCAGGGCAATGCAGAAGGCTGGTCTGAAATTATTTTTCTCCTTTTCTATACTCTAAACTTTCCGTCGTCACATTGCTTGACATCAAATAACAAGTTGCAAGAGAAAGCAAACGGAATACACTTCACTACACAATGAAAGCAGGGTTCGCCCAAAAAACCACTGGTTTCAGGTATTGTTTTTTATTTAAAAACTAAGGGCACCTTTTAGGTCAATAAGCAAAGAAATACCCATGTGAGGCAAAACATTCTAATCAATAAAATGCCTTTACTTGCTTTTAAATTTCATGACATAAAACTTTCTAGCAACCTCCTTATCACACTCACAATTTTAAACATTTGTATTATCATTGTATTATTTACTTTATTCTTTTTTTATAAAGCATTTGACATAGAAAAAACTTCCCCAGTTCATTGTCAAATCTTTTGTTTTGTTTTGTTTTGTTTTCGTTTGTTTGTTTTTTGAGACAGGATGTCGCTTTGTAGTTCAGGCTGGCCCTGAACTCTCTACATAGTCCAGGCTGGCCTTCAACTCACTGCAATCCTCCTGCCTCAGCCTCCCAAGTGCTGGGATTACAGGCATGTGCCACCACACCTGGCTGCTTTGTCAGTAATTTTAAGGCAATGCAAAAGAAAAATTAAAGCTTTCAAGTCAAGTCGTTTTAAAATAACTTCCCTTAGAGAACAATGTATAATATGTAGAAAATTAAAAAGAAAAGAAAGCCACATGACTATGGAATTCTCTACAGTAATAATGGTGTGTTTCGTATTTCCATACAAGCTATGTAACATTCACATTCCAGTATCTGTCTCTTGCTTCACCTCATTAAGAACTGGTGATAACCTATATTCAGTATGACTACAGAAACAGTCTTGCCCCCACCCCACCGTCTTTGGCATATCTGGCGCTGTCTACCTAAGAACACTAATAAAGACCCTGAGCGAGAAGGGAAAGTATCAGTGAAGCCCAGACTCTACTGGGCAAGAATTATTCCAACAACATCCTGTATAATATTTTTCCCTTCAGTCCAAGACACAGTCTAGGATTATGTATCGCATTTAGATCTCGTGTCCTTTTAGTCTGCATTAGTTAGGAAAAGTATCTCAGCCTTGCTTTTTCATGCCATTGACATTGAAGGTGGTCATGAGACCCCCCTGACCATCGCTTCCCATGCTGCCTCCCAGGTTCACCTCGCCATCTCGGCGCCACATTTGTTTCTCCCTCTATAATGAGAACTCTGATTCCCAACACTTTCAGGACACTCATTTACCTATTTCTGTACTAAAAACAATTTTTTTCAGAACTTCTACATTCACATAACTAGAAAAGATTATATCTACTGGGAAAAAAAGTTTAAAATATGGAGGGAAATATCGTGTCCAACTTATTTGGGTTATTTCCTTTCCCCTTTGGTATGATCATGTAATTTATTTAAAATACAATTGTTTACTTCAATTATTCTGTGTTCAGTTTTGGTTTTTATCTCCATCCCTGTTGATTTAATTTTATTTTCGATACATAGAAAATAGCATGCTTCCACATGTCAAAACTGTACACAAAGGTTTACTCAGAGCCATATCCTTCCTTGCCCTGTCCCTTTCACAGCATGCTTCCCTTAGAGCTAACAAGTTTCAACATAGGCTTACTTATCCTCCTGTTTGTGTTGGTCAGCTTTCTGTCACTGTAACAAATACCTGAAATAACTGACTTATAAAGAGAAAAGGTTTATTTGGCTCATGGTTATTTGGTCTGTTGATTTTAGGCATGTGGCAAGCACTCACCTTATAGCCATGAAGCCAGAGAAAGAGAAGGGTGCACTGTGGTCCCCTCATTCTCTTTGAGAGCACACCCCCTACCCTGGTATCCTCAAGATCTTCCTCTGGGCCCTAATCACATCCAAATAGGGATGAGGACTTTAACACACAGGCCCTTGGGAACATTCCAGATTGGAACTACAGCATGTTTCTTTTGGAATGTAAGCAGGTACATATTTGTTTCCTTATGCCTTCATCTTTCTTCCACCATAGGTGGCTTACTATATTCTTAAATACTTTGATTTTTTTTTCACCTACCAAAACATCTGAGAAATAACTTTCTATTATATCCTGAGGCATCTCATTCTTCTTTCCTAACTACGTAATGTTCAATTGTGTGTATGCACATAAAGTTTTCAATCCATCTCTTAGGTTTAGGTGTTTACAATTACTCTCAATTATAAGCAATGCTACAATGAATAATCTCGGGCTGATATAATTTTGTAAGGCAAGAGTACATCTTCAGGGTAACTTATCAGAAGTGCGATGGCTGAGCCTGAAAGTTTGCACATACATACTTTTATTCAATTCTCCTTTACCTGATGTCAACATCTGAGCTTCACATTTTTTACTGTTTTTATTTTCATGATCTTTCTCACATCTTTTAATCTTTTTAAATCTCCATGTATCTATTTTGTATGCCTTCTTCATAAAGTATATAGCTGTATTTTTTTTTCCTTTATGTGGGTACCGGGAGTCGAACTCAGGACCTCGTGCTTGCCAGGCAGGTGCTTATGCCGCTGAGCCATCTCACTGGCCCCCTATAGCTGTATTTTGCATTATCAGCTAATTTAAAATCTTTTTTCTTTAAGTTATTTATACTGATTCACATTTCCATATGCCTGACACGTTTAGAAGCAACTCTATAACATTATTTTATGTTGTAAATATTTGGTTTATTGCATTTTAACGTGGGTCCTGGGAGTCGATCTCAGGACCTCGCGCTTGCCAGGCAGGCGCTTATGCCACTGAGCCATCTCACCGGCCCTGGTTTATTGCATTTCATTGAGCATGGGTTTGTTTGTTTTTCTCTCTGTAGTATGATTCATCATATTTAATTTTTTGGTTTAGGAAAGATGGTATTTTTAACCTATAAACCCAGTTTTGTGTTTTAGCATCCAATCTGCACACTTAATTTTCATTAAAAATTAATTACTACAAATAATTTGGCTTAAAATGTTTCTGAACACTAAAATTTTGATTCCATATTACGAACTCAGTCTCACTTCATTTGCGAGTGTAGATCACTGGGCAGAATGTCCCAGCTGAGACCAAGTGGGACCCACATCTTGCCAGGAAGACTTAGATCACAGCACCTAAGAACCAAACTATTCTTGAGTCTACCGAGCTCAGTTTGTAAATAAGTTCTCTCTGAGGAGGCAGGATCGGGACAGTTCCCTCCCCCTGTCTGTGAAGGTTGGGTTATCTGGGGTACACAGCCTCATCCTAGCCTCTTCTCTGCTTGCACACTGTTATTTTGACAGAGCTAAACATTCAACTCCCCCGCTCGACTCCAGAACCTCTAATGAGGGAAGGTAACACAATCCAGGCGTCTCCCAGCACGGTGATCAGAATGCGGTTGCACCGCACAGCGGTGATCAGAGCGTCATTGCAGGGTCAGTCTGATTTATGTCTGCTTGGTTAAGAATCACCTACATGCTGGAAACCCCTGTGGAGAGGTGTGCCCTGGCCCCGAGCCATAACCCTCTTCTTCTCCTTCTTGTTTTCTTCTCCTTGCCCCAAATCTGGTGTTGGAAGGACTTGCTATGTATTTGTGAAATTATCCTCAGAGGAACAAGGAGAAGAACTTTGGCCTCCTTGAAATAATTTACACCTAATTTAGTTAAAGGAGCATAAATGATGAGGCTGCTTTATGCCATCAACGAGAAACATCGCTCGTAAGGTTTTTCATGCAGAGTTGGAGCACACGTGGCAAACATTTTATCTTCTGGGGCTAGAAAGTCTCTCAGAGTAAGAGATTATTTTTGACAATATGGTTCTAAATCCTTTGGAAAAAAAGTCACAGCAGATGGCCTGGGGCCAGTCAGGAAACCCTTAATCACCCAGAGAAACAGGGAACAGGAGAGGTTGTTATTCTTTGTGGGCCAGACTGTAAAACAATGTTTTTAAGCCTTCAGATTTATAGCAAAGCACCTTGAAATATCTCAGACAATTATGAAGAAAAAGATTGCTCCAAAAGGCATTATGCAAAATTTTCTTGCTCGTTTTCTTGAAACAAACACATCTGCCTAACCATTTCCTAACTTCAATAGAGAGCTTTCCTATCATATCTATCACTGACCTCTTGCACCATGAGAGATTTAGCACAGTGAATTAATTATTTGTAAGCATCATAATAATTTAATGGATAGAGAAATTAACTGGGGATAACATGCACACAGTCACCTTAGAGCATATCATTTGGCAGGAAGATTTCCATCTGCAAACATATATGAGAGTATGAGGTTGACGAGAAGGCCAGCAGGTGATGGGCCATATTGGCCCAAGACGCATAAATCTTGAGTTAAAAGCAACCATAGAGATTAAAAAGAAAATGAGATCAATGTTTGCAAAGCCCTGCAAAAGCCATGCTTCTCGTGCCTGAACTCTGTCATTATATCATTATATCATGTATGCATTAAGTCATTCAATCCTTACAACTATAGGGAAAAAGCATTGTCTCCATTTTTATAAATGCAACTGTGGCCCTGATTAGTTAATCAATCTCACACAGCTGGGAAATGGCAAACTTAAAATTCATCCCTAACATTTATGTTTACTCTAGATTTTCACATTAGCAATGGGCGATCCTATATGAAAAATGACTTAAAGCAGAATACAGCCAAATGAGCTATAACTTTTGATCCTAATAAAGTTCAGTAATATAATGATGATCTATTTACATATTGCTGTAATTTCCAGTACATTTCTACAGACATACTGATGATTCTCTTTCATCTTTCTAGGTGGGGGGAGAACAAATGAAGAAACTGTAATACTACTTAACTCTGTGCCTAAGCTTTTACGAACATCACTCAATCTATAAAGAAACAATGACTGAGCATGAGAGCAAGTCATTGTAAAAGAACAATTTCCTTTTAGAAATAGACTGAAACCAGGGGAAAATGTAAAATCTGCTAGAAATAGTTGATGGGCCAGTGAGATGGCTCAGCAGCATAAACGCTTGCCTGGCAAGTGCGAGGGCCCAAGTTCGACTCCCGGAACCCACATACAAGAAAAGGGCCGGTGATATCGCTCAGCGGCACGGGCGCCTACTGGCGCTCGAGGTCCTGAGGTCAACCCCCGGTACCCACAAAAAATAAAAAAAAAAAGAAAGAAGAAATAGTTGATTATTGTGGCAAAAATAAAATACAACTCTTTTTGAAAAGAAATTGATATACAATATAGAATAGTTAAAAAACACGAGAAGACACCACATACTGCATTTGTGTTATCACTTAGAAGATAAAAATACAAATAGATTTTGTAAAAAGGAAATTCTACATAGAGAGTATTTCGATATTAAAGATTTTATGCCAAATATTAAAGAACTTAATCATAGGGGTTTTATATCAAACACAGAAATAGAGAATTTGTGGTACCTTGAAATTTGTAATACTTTGAAATGGTTAAAACCACACAGGAAAGTTGCCAATAGATTCAATTAGCTGCTAAACTCTAAAACCTTAAGCTGAGCACCCACAAGAGTGTGCTTGAGAAAGCTCTGCTGCTGGATGGGAACATGGTAATAAATGACTCAGGTCATGGATTAAAAGTTTGTTACTCACATTTTAAGTGGTCCAAATAACATTTTTGACTTCGGAATTTCTTAGGTCTGTTTTCATAAGGAAAGCAACGTACACTTCTGCAGCAACGATATGCAATAGAAGTCAGGCAAACTCCGTTAGTCCAGCTGGGTCAGGGAGTTTTTAACTTACTGGACCACAGTTTCTTTTCCTGTGAAATAGAGGAATACCACTGGGTAATTCAAGGTCATTTTCCAGGGTAAAATTCTGTGAGCCATAATTTGTAAGGAAAGATTTTTGTGTAAAAAAGCAGCTCATAATCCCGGAGTTCCATAGATTCTCCTCCCTCAAAGGGGCTCAGACTAAAAGTTTAGTGAACACTGGTGAGAGATCACATTTAGAGACAATTCCAACAAACTATAGACCTCCTCTTGACCTTAACATTCACAAAGTTAGGTCCTGCTGCTATCGCTTTAAAAAAGTGATATATTATGTCTCTAGAACATAATTCTGTTTGGCATAACCTACATTCAAGCATGAATATCATTAATGCTAAGATCAAGTTTCCAGACTTTCAGCAGAAATCATTAAATTTGTGTTAATTAATCATTGGGAGTCTGGTAAATTTTTGTCCAAATGAGGAAGTAGCTGCTGTTAAAAAGAGAAAAAAAAAAGATTACATGTGTCAGGTAAAGTCATACATAAAAGGTAAAAAGCTCTAAACTTACAAAACTATAAAATAGTATGGCAAAAGGGGTTTAGAAATGATTAAAAGAAACACACCCAATGCATGTGAAAAGTATATGTATCTACAGATAATATAGTGAGGTTTTTTTGAAAGAAACAAAAATGAAAAGTAGAAAATAATATATGCAGGGCCGGTGAGATAGCTCAGCGGTGTAAGCACCTGCCTGGCAGGCACAAGGTCCTGAGTTTGACTCCCGGTACCCACATAAAAAGGAAAAAAGAGCCGGTGATATCGCTGTGCGGCACAAGTGCCTGCTGGCAAGCGTGAGGTCCTGAGTTCGACCATGGTACCCATATAAATAAAATAATAATAATAATATATGCAGAAAAACATTAGGACCACATTTCTATAAATCAACATGGACTAAACTCACATTGCAGAAGCAAAAACTCAGTTTGTACCACAAAATAAAACCTCACTATATGTGAGTTACAACAAAAGTTGATTTTAAAAGTTGATTTAGAAAAATTCATAGGAATGGTCACAGACACATCTTTTTTTTTTTTTTCTATGTGGGTACTGGGAACTGAACTCAGTACCTTGCACTTGCCAGGCAGGCACTTATGCCCCTGAGCTATATCACTGGCCCCACATCATTTAAATGAAAGAAAGCAGGGCGTGATAACCAGAATTCTAGCATGGCTCTTGCAGCTCCCTACCCCTGATGGTTTCCCTAATTTCTCTCTCAGTGAGTTTGTTGTTTATGTAGAGGAATGCTGCTTTTGAGTGTTGACTTTGTATCCAGCTATGCTACTGAATTTGCTTATTAAATCTAGAAGTCTTTTGGTGGAGTTTTTGGGGTCTTCTATGTAGAGTATCATGTCATCTGTGAATAAAGATAACTTAACTTCTTTCTTTCCTATCATCATTCCTTTTATTTCTCTCTCTTGTCTAATTGGTCTAGCTAATGCTTCCAGAACTATATTGAATAGGAGTGGTGATAGTGGACATCCTTGTCTTGTTCCTGATTTTAGATTGAAAGTTTCAGTTTTTGTCCATTTAGTATGATGTTGGCTGTTGGTTTGTCATAGATGGCTTTTATCAGGTTGAGGTAAAGACCATCTATTCCAATTTTCCATAGGGTTTTTATCATGAATGAGTGTTGGACTTTATCAAAAGCTTTTTCTGCATCTATTGAGAAGATCATGTGATTTTTGTCTTTGGCTCTGTTGATATGGTGCATTATGTTTATTGATTTGCATATGTTGAACCATCCCTGCATTCCTGGGATGAATCAAACTTGGTCATGGTGTATAATCTTCTTGATGATTTGCTGCATTCTGTTTGCCAGTATCTTATTGAGAATTTTTGCATCTGTGTTCATTAGTGAGATTGGCTTATAGTTCTCTTTTTTGGTTGGGTATTTCTCTGGTTTTGGTATCAGGGTAATACTTGCTTCCAGGAATGAGTTAGGGAGTATTGCTTCCCTTTCAATGTAATTAAAGAATTTGAGGATTATTGGCATTAAATCTTCTCTAACTTTCTTGTAGAATTCAGCAGTGAATCCATAAGGACCTGGCTTTTCTTTGTTGGTAAGTTTTTCTTTTTTTCTTTTTTTTTTTTTTTAATATGCTGGTACCGGGACTCAAACTCAGGACCTCGCACTTGCCAGGCAGGTGCTTATGCCACTGAGCTATATCACCAGCCCTGTTGGTAAGTTTTTAATTACATTTTGTATCTCATTAACTGATATTTGGTTATTCAGAATTTTTATATCTTCTTGATTCAGCTTTGGTAATTCACATAGATCTAGGAAACTGTCCATTTCTTCTGTTTTCCATCCTATGAGAGTAAAGATTTTCAAAGTAGATATTGATGATCTTATGAATTTCCACAGGATCTGTAGTGATTTTACCCTTTTCATTCCTCAATGCATGAATTTGAGTCTTTTCTTTCCTTTTTTTTTTTTTGATAAGGTTGGCTAAGGGTTTATCAATTTTATTTATTCTTTCAAAAAACCAACTCTTCTATTCATTAATACTTTGTATTGTTTCTTAGTCTTCAATGCATTAGTTTCTGCTCTGATCTTTATAATTTCCTCCCTTGTGTGGGCTTTGGGCTTGTCTTGCTCTTCTTCCTCTAGAAGCTTGAGGTGCAACATTAGGTTGTTCTGTTTTCCTAATGTGAGAATTCGCTGCTATAAATTTGCCTCTTAGGACTGCTTTCATTGTGTCCCATGAGTTCCGGTATTTTGTCTCTGCTTTCTCATTTAGTTGTAGATGTTGCTTAATTTCTTTTTTAATTTCATCTGTGACCCATGAGTTTTTAGGAGGGTATTGTTTAATTTCCATGTGTTTTTGGAGTTTTTGTGATTTCTTTTGCCATTAATTTCCAATTTCATTGCACTATGGTCTGATAATATGCATGGGATAATTTCAATTCCTTTGCATTTACTTAAGCACATTCTGTGGGCTAATGTATGGTCTATTTTAGAGAACATCCCATGTGCAGCTGAGAAAAATGTGTATTCTGATGATGTTCAGTGGAACACTCTGTGGACATCTACTAAGTCCATTTGTTCACAGGTTTGGTTCAGTTCTGATAGTTCTTTCCTGATTTTTGTCTAATTGACCTATTACTTTGTGAAAATGGGGTATTAAGGTCTCCTGTCACAATTGTGTTATTGCTTATTTGATTTTTCATGTCTATTAATAGTTGTCTGTTATAGTTGGGTGCTCCCATATTTGGTGCATACATATTAATGATTGTTGTCTCTTCCTCTTGACGTTTTCCCATAACAAGTATGTAGTGACCTTCTTCATCTCTTTTGATCATTCTTGGTTTGAAGTTCACATTGTCTGCAAACAGAATAGCTACCCCTGCTTTTTTCTGGATTCCTGTTGCATGGAAGATTGTTTTCTATCCTTTGATTTTCAGTCTATGAATTTCTTTTTGAGTTAAATGTGTTTCTTGTATACAGCATATTGTTGGACTTGTTTGTTGATCCATTCTGCCAATCTGTTTCTTTTGATTGGTTAATTGAGGCCATTTACATTGATGGTTGTAACTGATAAGTATTGGCTTATCTTTGTCATGTTATTTTCCCACTGTTGGTTCCCTGACTTTTCTCTCTGTTTAATTGCTTGCCCTGCCTGGTGGTTTCTTTTGTTGTTGTTCTTGGAATTGTGGTCATTTTTATTTCTGTCTAGAATATCTTTCAGTACTCTTTGTAGGGTTGGCTTGGTGGTCATGAATTTCTTCAGTTGTTCTTTGTCATGGAAGTATCTTATCTCTCCATTAATTTTGAAAGATAGTTTTGCAGGGTACATCAATCTGGGTTGGAAGTTGTTTTCTTTCAGGACTTGAAATACTTCAAACTCTTCTTGACTTGAGGGTTTGTGTTGAGAAGTCTGCCATGATTCTGATGGGTGATGTGTTTCTTTTCTCTAACAGCTTTTAGTATTCTGTTCTTGTGCTGAATTTCTGAAATATTGATTATTATATGTCTTGGTGTAGTTTTATTTGGTCATGGCTGTTTGGAGTTCTATATGCTTCATTTATTTGTATGTCAAATTCTTTATCCATGCTTGGAAAGTTTTCTGCCATTATTTCTGTGAAAAGTTTTTATGTCATTTGTGCTGTCTCCAGCTTCCTCGTTGACCCTAATCAATCTAATATTATTCTTCTTTGCATCGTCTTGCAGCTGTTGGATTGATTTTTCATGGTCTCTTGCTATTTTTAAGATATTTTTCTTTTCATGATCACTAGCTGCAATTCTGTCTTCAAGATCTGATATTCTATCCTCTGCTTCACTCAATCTGTTGCATATAATTTCAATGGAGGTTTAAATCTCTTGGATTTCTGTTTGGATCTGTTTCATGGATTCCATTTCTTTCCTATGTTTGGTATTTTTTGTTTCCATCATTTTTCTAAGCTCATCTATTCTTTTATCTGTGCCTTCTCTAATATCTTTGATTTTAAGCGTCATTTCTTTTTGTACCTGAGAGATTATTTTCTCTATAGCCTTTTCCACCTGTTTTTTTCACTTCTGTTGCTATCACTTCAGAAAGTTCCAGTGTTTGTCTTCCAATTTCATCCATCTCACTGTGTTCTGGGCTTGTCCTGGGTGGGCTGGAGGTTCTGGGGTTGCATTTTTCTTTTGTGTCTCGTCATTTTCCATTTTCTCTTTTTTATTTTATTTTGTTTTCTGTGTTGATGCTTGCCAATTTCTTACGATAGCTTTATCACTAGTATCGAGGCTTCCCTAGGAGATGTCTGTTCTTCAGGGATGTCCTCTAGATGTAGGTAGTTCTTTATAGCTATCCCAAGAACCTACCCTCCCAATTTGTAAAGGATACAAAGTTACTATTTGGCTCAGTACCCAATCCTTTGGCACTGGGTTATGGTGGTGATTATGATCCCATACAATCACAGAATTATTATACAGGGGAGAAAAACTGATTATAACATGTATGACATCCTGGCTAAACAAGTACAACTACTAATAACAATAGTTTCAAGTATAGCTTAACTACTGATGACTATGGTAACCATTAACCTGCTACCTCCAACCACAGGAGCAAACTCTAAAGTTACATAACAAAATCAAACATATACCATGTACTTGTACACAGTGATTTTCCCCTTAGTGGAGTGATTCTACCCTTTTGTGGGGCATAGGGGTGTTAAGAGGTGTAGAGGACAGGCTGGAGTGATGAATAAGGCCAAATATAGTAGAGTCAAGGCTGGAGGTCAAAGGATGATCACTTGAGTTTTTGGAAAACTGCAGGACACAGGAGGGAAAGAATGAAATAGAATGCACAGGAGTAATCAGAAAGGGAAAAGACAAAGTTTACTCATTTTAAAGTTTAAATTCAAAAAGTAGTTGAGGAAAGAGAGAAGATCAGTAGAAGAAAAGAAAAAAGATAGATAAGAAACCTAAACAGTGAAAAAAAAGAAAGAAGAAAGAGAACAGAAAAGAAAAGAAGAAAAGAAAGAAAACAAAAGGAGGCCCTAGAAAGAGAGGAGAGGGGGGAAAAAATCCAAAAACAAAAATAACCATAAAATATAAGACCAAACAAGACCACTTCCAACCAGACAGGAAAGGGATAGCCAATCAGACAAACAAGGGAGAATAAGTAGTAAAATACCTCTGTTGTTTATAGTTCTGTGATAGTGTCCACGTCAGGTCCCAGAAACGTGATGTGTACTCCAGCCATGTTTGCCATGGAAATTGCGCTGGGTATGGAGCTGGTCTTGACCTCTGGATGTAGGGCTGGGACTGGTCTTCCATTGGTGGAGTGCTCCAGAGCCCAGCTGCTGGCTTCCACACTGCTACTTCAGATGCTTCCACATTGCTGGTCTCACTGATTACTCTGTCCTTGGTCTCAGGGTTCTCCCATCAGTCTGGCCACCAAAGGTGTGTGTGTGCCTGCGCACCCAGGCTCTATTGGAAGTGTTCACCATAAAAGTTGTTGATGTCCTTATCAAGGGACATTTCGATGGAGATGGCAAGGAAAGGGGTAAAGCAACCTTTCTCAGAAATTGGACAACAAAAGGAAACACAGCTATGGGAAGAAGATGAGGAAGGTGGTGTCAAATAATTACTTTTAAATAGATGGAGAAGACCTGAGCATATTCAACGCTTGTGGGGAGGACCCAGTAACCAGGGAGAAAGAAATCTGTGAGAGGGAAGGGCTGATGAAAGAAAGGATTGCTTGAAACAGAGCTCCATTTTCAGGTAAAAATCCCTCAGGATCTAGAGGTGAAGGAAATAACAAAGACTGAAGATTAGAACTAGCACCTGCGGTTCAGGAGCAAAAGACATCTTCAAAGGTGAAAATCAAGTTTATTCCATTTATTTCATTTGGAGGATCTGAGCAGGATGAATTCTTGGTGCCATATTCTTCCCTGGCATCAAATTCCTTCCCATAGTATAACTGGGAAGTTAAATTTAGAATGAGATAGACATGACCTTTTATTCTCCTTGGACAAATCTCTCTGAACTCCGGTTTTCTCACCTGGAAAATGTGGAAGTTAATTTGTATGTCACAGTGCAATAATCAGGTGACATAGGTGATGAATATAAGGTACATAAGATAGTGGCTGATGTATAACATTTTTTTTTAAACATAAAAAGTGCCCACCACCACACCCCCTACCATCATACACACATAGCTCCTTTTTGGGAATGTGTGTGGTACTGGGGATTGAACCAGTACCAGGATGGACTCAAACCTGCAATTCTCCTGCCTCAGACCCTGATGTAACTGGGATTGTGGAGTGTCCACTGACTTCCGGCTCATGCATAAACTCTTTAGCTGTGTTGTCACAGCCTTGTTCTGACACCTATGCTAGTCCCTATAACACTCATATGTAGAAATCTAATCCCCTGTGTTTAGTCATTAAGAACTGGGAGCCTTGGGAGGTGACTGAGTCATGATGATGAGGGCTCTCCTGAATGAGATTATCGCCACCCACTTTTTGAGACAGGGTCTCAGTTTGTAGTTCAGGCTGCCCTTGAACTCACTATGTAGCCCAGGTTAGCCTTGAACTCACTGAGATCCTCTTGCCTCTGCCTCCCCAGTGATGGGATTACAGGCATGAAATACCACCAATGGCTGATTACTGCCCTTTTAATGAAAGAGAGCCAAAGGGGCTTGTGGGTCCCCTTTACTCTCCTGCCATGTGAGGACACACCAAGGTGCCATGCATAAAAACCAGACCGTCACCGGATACTAATCTCCTGAACCCTTGATCGAGCAATCTAGCAATGGTGGCAATAATTTTCTGCTCTTTACAAATTATCCAGTCGAAGATACTTTATTTCAGCACCTCAAAATGACTAAAATACCCTGTCTTTCACTCAAATGCATTGCAAGTATGAATCTAGGATGAAATTTATACCAAGCAGAGACAAAAATAGGCAAATAAACAGCTACATACCTAGGTAACAAGACAGATGATTAACAACTAGAAGTAGTATTACCCAAAATCTCCTTATTTGGGCAATTTTCAGAGGGACTTTAAAAACAGTATTCCAGAGTTTTCCATATAATTTTGCTAGTACTGTTTCGTTTCTTACTATAACTACTCTATTTTAAATGTTACAGTTTAGTTATTATGGGTATATGAGAACTGAATAATTTGATAAAATCGTTATAACAAAGTTAGAAAAATATCTTCAGTGAAGCCAAAGTTTGGGGAGAATTTAGGAAAATATCATGTTATTAGGAGTTAAGCAGATTTTAGGGATAAATTTGGCCAACAACACTGTCATAAGTGGAAAATACTACTATTATATAACAGAAATGTGATAAAGTTTACCTTCACAAGATTGTATGTCGAGAGCAAGATTCATCATTCTGTCTCAGGATTTTCATGGCACAAACAAAAGCCTTATATCTCATAATAATATGAGAAAGAGTACACTCATAACTGTATTGACATGACTCAGGTATGGATGTGTGCATGACTATAAATCTGAACACACAGTAAAATTTGAATTACTAACTTGGCTAGCAAATAAAGAAGTGTTTATAAGAAAATGGGATTTGGTGTAAGGCTCTGAAAGTCAACAGAACTAGATCTGAACTTTGACTTTCTGGTTTACTGGCTGTACTAGTCTGGGTTCTCCAAAGATGTAGAACCAATAGGATGTATACACATATCAAAAGAGACTTGTTTTAAAGAATTTGCTAGTGCACCTATGGTGGTTTGGTGAGACCAAACTCTGATGCAGGAGACCAGCAGACTGGATATCTAGGGAAGAGTAGCAAGCTAAGTCCCAAGAAGATGTGCTACAGAACCAAGAAGAGCCAATGTTGCTCATGAGGTCCAAAGGCAGGGTACTGGCAGTATAGTCCATATATAGAAGGGGTCAGTATTGTCTTCTGTCCAGCCCTTCTACAGAATGGAAGAGGCCCACTCACTTCAGGGAGGCCAATTTGCTTTACTCAAAGCCCACTGATTCAAATGTGAAGGCCACCAAAATATCCAGAAGAATGTTTGATCAAATATCTCAGCACCATGACCCAATGAGGTTAACACATAAAACAAACCATCACACTAACTGTGCAAACTTAAGGAAATAATCAACCCTCTTCAAACCTCAGCCTCTGCAAAATAAACGTAAATAATATTTACCTCTTATAGCATTGAAATTATGAACATATAGTTAGCACACAGGAGGCAATTAACAAATATTCATGCTCTACATCCACATATTGTTATAATCAAAATCTCTAAAGTGTCATTGGTGTCATTAAAGTAAAATAAAACTATAAATATGAAAGAAAAAACAAAGGATCTATGTTTTAAATATGTGTGCTGCTCACAGAGAACAACAAAATAGAGAATATTTACCCTTGCTTTCTTTCTATGCTCACAACGGACTACATTTTACAGTGTTCCTTTAAATTGATTTAAGGCTCCATTTGGTGTGATGCCTAAAACCATACCTAGGCACGTGTTAATGATCAGTAATATACACACCGCCATTTTGGAGCAGTCATCCACTGTCAAAATCCTATGCACGACAGTAAAACAAGCAGAGTTTCACTGTTAAGAAAAAAAAAAAAATGCTTCACTGTATTGCCCAACCAAAAACAAAGCAATATTAATGACCTTCCATTTGGAAGCTTAAAATAGAAATTTTAAGGGTGGATGAATGCAGCCAGATAAAATAGAAGTTGCTCTTAATCCCTAACCTTTCCTCCAAATTTAACCAAAGACTCTTTCTGAGGTTTGAGGAAGTTCAGCATTTTCCCCCATTATTCTTCATTTGTGCCTCTCTCTGCAGTTTTGGGTTCCAGCTGGAATCAAATATCCTCAAAAAACCCAGATGAAGCTGTTCTCATAAGACATCCAGCCGTGTGTCAAGACTTGAAATGTCCAAATAGTTCAGATAAGATCTGGGTGCAGAAGCCAAGCACTTGGATTCGTATCCGAACAGAGCCTTCCAAGTTTTGCCCCATTTTCACCCCTATAATTGGAAATAAATATTTATTGCCTCTGATTAGCTTTCCATGTCTTAAACACATCTGGATCTCACACAGTGTTAAGACGTCAGACATTTGATATTCTGCATGTTTTTGTGGAGTTTTTTGTTTTGTAAAATTTTAAAAAATTAAGTTACAGTCAAAGGAGGAAATAAAGAGTTTAGTGATTTATTTATACATTTGCCAATTACAACTATTATTTTATAGCAAGTTAGACTTAAAGGAAGAATTCACCTAATTCTATACCAGACGGAGACTTACAATAGAAAACAATGACTTACAGCTGGCATGGTGGTGCATGACTAGAATCCTAGAACCCTAGTACTTTGGGAGGTTGAGGTATGACAGCTGAAAGTTGGAGCCCTGCCTGGGCAACTTAGCAACATAGCAAGACCCTGTCTCAAAAAAGAAAGGAAAAGAAAAGAAAAGTCTGGGAACATAACTAAGTGAAGATCATGGGTTTAATCCTCAGTATCACATACAAAAAAAACTATGATTTCCTAATCTCTTTCCCCCAGTATAACTGATATGTTTAAATGTTTAATAGGTAAATATTTCAGAACCTGGATGGAAAACCAAGAACAGAGTATTCACTTTTATTTAAAAGTAAAAGAAAGATCAAGGGTTCTAGCTCAAGACAGCAACTGAGCAGAACATAACTCCAGAGATCCCAAAAATAAGGGTAATAATGGGAAAATCTTGACAGTGAAGAGAAAAGGAAAGGCATCATCAGCATTAGGAAATTGTAACAAATTTATGCAAGTCAAAAAGAAAAAAATGAAAAAGGTTATATGGCTAATACAGAGCAGGAAAGGGTGTCCCAGAACAGAGGGATGACAGGGAGAAGAAAGTCCCTGCCCACTGTGAACTCGACAGAAGCACAGGATCAGCAGGTCCCGAGTCAGAGATGAGAGAAGAAGGGAGGATAGAAACGTGGGGAATGCCAGCCGGGATCTGCATCAGCCACCCTTACGTTGCCAATGCTCTCATTTGCATGCAAAGCCTAGCATCACCTTGGATAATCCCTGTGGGGTGCTACAGTGCAGCCAGTTATCCAGCACCTGGGTGTGATTTCTCCATCATGGCAGGAATCACAAAAAGCCAATTATTTAAAAGCAAACACAGAAAATTATTTAAAAGTGGTGAATCTAGGACATACAAGTTCCTTAGACTATCCTCGTAATTGTTATAGGCTTGAGTGGTTTTTAATTTTTAAAAAGTTAAATTTCTATTATATTCTTTTGAAACACACATCATTGAATGGTAGAAACTAAAAGTAAATCATTTAGAGAAACAATGTCCCAGCTCAAGGGATGAGAAGCGATATCAAGTTATTGAAGAAGGGAAGCAGTCCTGCTTCTGCTAACTCTATGATGACATTTTTGTGACTTAGGAGGATTCCCTGACAAGCATAAGTTCTTCTTTTGAATGACTAAGTGATGTGGGCCCAGTAATGTGAAACACATGGAAATGAAATTCTAGTCCTGGAGAAGTCGACTGCTTAATACTAATGTAGACTTCCCTGGACCTGACTTTCCTCACCTCTAAATATTAAATGACTTTTTCCTCTAAGCACCCAATAGCTTTATGGTCCTGAGAAAAATGAGAAGAAAAAAAAAATGTTTGGGAAATAAAGAGAAGAAAGATACTAGAATAAAAAAGGGTATTGAACTTAATAAATATAATTAAAAGACTTTCAGGAATCTTGCTGGAAAGGCTAGCAAGAATAAAAGAGGGCTTAGGGCAAAAAGAATATTCCATAGAGGCAGAAGCAATTAAGTATAATAATATTTACTAAGTACCAAGTAAGGTAAGCATTTCATTAAGACTGGGAAGATAGCAGGAAAAAAAGAGTCATTCTTTATATTCTTGGTGCCTGCACCAATAAATGTAGAAAATAAGGAAGCAGTGATTTAAGACCAGGACTGTGACGAGTTAGGTAAGTCAGAGGTACTGTGGGGCATCTAATCCGAGCCTAAAGTTTTAGGAATGGCTTCCCCGGAGAAAAGGGCTGCAGAAATGAGACAGTAAGAGGTACCTCAGCAAACAGTGGTGATTCATGACTGTTGAAGAAAAAGCTTAAGACCTATGGAGCCAGAATTGCATTGTTAAGACTTATATAGTCATTTATAAAGTAAAACATGATGGAATTTACAAATGAACAATATAAAATAGGATATTTAATATAACATAAAAATACACTACATTTGATATAATATGTAAAAAAATGTTTACAAGCTTATAAAAAATCTCTTAAAACACCAAGCAAGGTGCTGTTGAATGGTTTCAAAAGTGAACTCTGAGTAGAAGCCAACAGAAGGTCCAGAGCCAGAAGGGCCTGAAGGTCACAAGCAACAGACAAGGTCAGGGCGGATCTCTGCCCACTTTGGATGTTTTGAACATAGAAGGTACAATCCAAACATCAGATTGAAAAGAATACTCCCCCAAAAAAAACTCACACTTGCAAAAATGGTATTGCGGGAATTTAGTAAACAGAAGAGGGAGAATTAGATGAAACAAGAAACACTGATTGGAAATTGAACTCTTTGTTTAATAAGACATGGTAGAATAACCATACACATTTAAGCAGTGACCAAAGAATGACCAGAAGGGTAAAACACATTAGATAACCTATGAGTTCATTCACTATATTCAGGAAATTATTTTTAACATTGACTTTATCACAAATGCATACACAATCCTTTTACTTCTTTGATAATTGGGGAAAATTGTGAATAAATGAACATAGGCAACATGTGGAAGCATATTTTACACTTAAAATAACAGAAAATTACATAGGGTAATATAATGAGAAAATATTTTGCAGTGTACTAAGGGCAACACAGACATTAAACATTCTTGTTAAAACACGTGCTATTTGCTTCTTAAGTGTTATAATCTATAAGTAAATCTATCCACTGTGATATTATGTAAGAGAAAAAATGAAAAAGGGGAAAAGAAAAAAGATTATATCTTCTCAACCTCAGATAGCATAATTATGAATTATCAAATTACATTCAAAACAGGCTGCACATCTGCAACCACCTAGGCAGTTATCAGATTGGCAGTTAAGTGTAAAATACTGGTGATGAGAAGACACTAGTTTATCAAATTAAAACTTTCTTGAAAGAATTTTTTGATAGCATAAAACCATGTTCAAGTTAAAGTTTAACCAATAGAGGAAAGTTTTTAGGAAAACTCATAATCATGGTCTCTTTGGCTTTCTTCCCCAGTCTGCAGGTCCCATTCTCTTCTCTTTGTCTCATACCATTCATTTCTTTCCTATCCAAGAATAGAGACAAAAGGTAGAGAGGGTGAGATCCTGTCATTTGGTTCATTCAACTGTATTTATCGAGGTGCAAATTGTGCCAAGCACTAGATACTTTATATATCTATATATCTGGAATCACGGAACCTATATGCATAAATAGTTGTGATTTCAATTTCCATTTTCATGGAAATAGTCATCGATATGGAGTTGTATTTCATTTCATCCTCTCTTTTGATTCATTATAGTCTCAGTAAATATAAAACAAAAAATCAACTTTGCTACAATTTTGTATAATGTTTAAATGGAAGTTAAATAACTTATATTATTCTAAGTGTTTGGAAAATGTCCAAAGATTCAATACTTTTAAGGTAAGTCTTTAACATTTGTTCTTATATTTTAAATTAAATGCTTATTATTGATTACAGCAGTAAAAATTTTATATTTTTATTAAATTACCTTCAATTATTTGTCAATACTGTATTTGTGATTTTTTCAGTAAAATTAGACTTTGATGTGCCAACTTTATAATAATTAATTCATATAATACATAAAATACTATGGGTAGATTGGAAATATATTACATATTGCTAGGCTTGTTGTGCTTGAAGGTATTCTAATCTTAGCAATTTAGAGCCTTGGTGGTTTAGCAGATTGTGTTTTGCACAAGTGCAGAAACTTATGTCAACACCTATACATATATTATCCATTCTCAGGCTCTTTTCACAATATAGATGGCACTCCTCCCATTAAAAGGAGGGATCTGGAAAGGAAAGGAAAAAAGGGACAAAAACAAAAAAGAATAGAAGGAAAACATGGAAACAAAGCTTTTGTAAATAAAGAAAGGAAAGGGTCATAGGAAGGGGAGGGGAATGGGAAAAAAAGAAGAAGCAAGATATGTCATGTACAGGTACAAACTCCCTATGATGAATGTGATCAGTATGTATATCTAAAACATACCAATAAAATCAGAAGTGAAGAAAAAGTTAAAAATAAAAGGTGAGATCTATTTCTGTCTCCTTGAATCTGCATGAGAGTTTGTGACTGATCAGCCTAATGCAATATGGCAGAAATAATGCTTTGCAACTTCCAGTACTAGGTCCTTAAAAGGGTATCTGAATGCTTGCCTTTTGGAATCCAGCTGCCATGTTGTGAGGAAGCCCAGGCCACACGGAGAGGCCATAGGTAGCCGCTGCAACCAATACTCTTAGAATCTGTGTGCAAATTAAAATGACTTTTGCTCTACTCAGTTTTGTGTAGTTTGTCACACACCAATACAATATTTTATTTGTCAAGTAAAGTTTTAGAAACAAACTGGTATCTGGCCTAGTAAGTCAACTTAAAATGACTGAGACCCTTTACATCACCTAAGGAGTGACACCATTACCAGGCACAATTGTGTCTCATTAAGGAGTCATTTCTAGATGGCAAAGATAGATGATTTATCAAATTAGCATATTTTTCATACTGAACAAAAACAAGAATTTAATGTACCATAATCTTATAAAATGGAAAAAAAAAAAAAAACACTTGATGCTTCACTGCATTTTTGATGCATGGTTAGCCAGACATAGTAAAAGTTGTCTCAAACATATGCAATAATTATTTCTCAAAAGCTTTAGAAGCATTTGCAGGCTTGTCTACAAAAGATGTCACTGAAAGAGTAAGTTGAAAAGAAGGAAATAACAAGAGTCTTAAAATTTTAAAATAAGCCTCCAGGAAAATGAGGATCCAAAATAGAAAGGATAAGAACTAGATACATTTTCTTGGGAAAATCTTTATATGATCATTTGATGTTCTTTGCCTATCACGGTTCTTTCATTTAAGGCTGAAGCACTTCGATACAACACACTCTATTTTTTAATAGTTAACCACTGTTCTTTAAGTGTTAGCTCTTGACTTAGTGTAATTGTCTAACATGTTTTATATGTTCTTTTTTTTAAAGGTACCATGAATCGAACTCATGACCTCATGCTTACCAGGCAGGCATTGTGCTGCTGAGCTATATCCCTGGCTTTGTATGTTCTTTGGCCTATTAGTCTATATATATGATAATTAACTGTATAAGGTCTTATAAAATAAATAAATGAATCTGATGCTGGAAAAATAAAACAGGGGTGAAGGAAAAGTGGAAAAAAGAAATCAAATGTGTTATATACATGTACCAATTCCCTACAATGGGTGTGTATAATCGTTATGTACTGGGAATATATACTAATAAAAGTCAACAAATAAATAAATAAACTTTAGATCTTTAGTTTCCATACTCTCTCTCTCCCTTCTCATTTATCAAAATGTTTTGAAAAGTTTATATTTTTATCTGCTGCCCCCTTACTGTTTACTCCTCATTAAGGAAGAGGTCCTTTGTAATTTTACTTCTTCCTCTCTATTCTATTCGCATTCATTGGATCCCCTCCGGATGCAAATCCAATGAACTCTTTGTTCTTATCTGATTTAGCTTCATTGCAGCATTTAACTTTGTTACCTAGTCATCTTCTTATTATACAGTGGCATACACAAAATATCTCTTTCTCAACACACGTGCACATATGCACATATATATATTTCACAATTTCATTTTATTTGATAACAAAATAATGCTGAAAACTATTTAACAAAGAATATGACAATGTCCTCACCTTACCCTCACTACCTTCCTCTGGAGGGAGCGGGCAGAATCAATCCTCGCAGCTGATGTTCATTGTACCAGGTATTTTTCTGGGGACATCTAGTACCTAATTTAAATTTTCAAATTCAAGCTGAAAGGGAAGACTTGAATGAAAATTAAACCTGCCTTCACTCTCAATTCTCATTTAAGATAATCACTTATGAAAAATTATGTTTCTTTTGATGCTCATAATCATAATGTTTATATTCATCATTTACATATTCATCAATTTAGGGTTGGTCTAACTATTCTCTGTATTGTGAAGAATGAGGAATTCTGCTATATTACACCGCTTCTTCACATCCCTATTCTCACACATTTCACTACCCCAAACGCTGAGGCTCAGTTTTATTAGTTTTTTTTTTAATTGCTAATCTGTGTCTTCAAATAAAACCAAGCCTTCTCTGTCTTGACCATCTATTTTAGGCATTATATCTTGCTTCATTATGTCCAGGTTTATATCATTTACCTTCTGTTCTTGTAACTAAAAGTAACTTGACTTTGTCGGTAGATTTTCTCAAAAAAAAAACTTGGTGCTTACAATATCACAATTACTTAAATGTGGTTCTTTGAAGAATCAAGAAGTGTCAAAGGACCCAGAGCGGAGACTGTCCCTGGAGCACGTGATTAACCAGGCAGGAAGAGGGATCGCACATGTTTACATACATTCACTTATCTTGACGATGCTATGCCTTCACTTTATCATTAATGTCATATAGATTCCTACTCATATGCTTTGTTACAGGAAATTAGTTTTCTCCTAAAAAAAATACTCATTGGAGTCCTATTGCTCTAATTTACATTCTAATTTACATTTACAAGGAATTCTTTGCTCTAATTTACATTCTAGATCAACTACATAACTGTCATCTTATAATTAATTTTCCTTTTAAAAAATATTCTGATATTTATTTTAATTTACATATACATCATCCTGTAAAGAGGATGATGTAACAAACCCCTTCTCCAGTTCTCTTAAGATCGCATACTGGCATTGAAATATTCTTCCCTTGGTGAGATTGGAGAAGACATCTTATTTGCAAGAACATCAAGGGGACAGTAATCCTACAAGTGCTGTTTGAGTGGTGGGTCCATATAGAAATTGTTACGAAAATTAAGCTGGGCATGGTGGCACACGCCTGTAACCCCAGCACTTGGGAGGCTGAGGCAGGGGGATAGTTGCAAGTTTGAGGCCATCCTGAATTAGAGTGAGACCCTGTCTCAGAAAAACCTAAAAGACAGAGAGAGAGAGAGGGAGGGAGAGGGAGAAAGAAAGAAAGAAAGAAAGAAAGAAAGAAAGAAAGAAAGAAAGAAAGAAAGAAAGAAAGAAAGAAAGAAAGAAAGAAAGAAAGAAAGAAAAGAGAAAAGAAAAGAGAAAAGAAAAGGAAGGAAGACAGGAAGAAAGAGAGGGAGAAAGAAAGGGAGAAAGAAAGAAAATTGGTAATCTCAGATAACAGATAACTAGTTGCAATTTTAGTAGTAATATTTTGTAAAGAATGCCATTTTACTTATTGCTAATGTTTGTAATAATAAGGTTGTTGGTTCATTCAAAAATATTTATCAAGAACTCTGTGTTCTCGGCCGTGTTTGTTGTCAGAGGTTACAGCACTGAACAGAGCTCCTCATAAAAGATTTACACTGGTTGGTGGGCAGAGGTGAAAGAAGAGAAACATACAAACAATTAAATATATAATACGTCGATTGTTGGTGACACTAGAAGGGTGAGCGAGGGAATGGGGAGCAGGAGATGAGGTGAGAACTTTAGATAGGGAGTACCACAGAATGGGTAGATCTCACTGGAAAGCTGATGTTGTTTCTGTCTTTTACATCTTATTTCATTTTATTTTTTAATTGTCTTAATTTCAAAATAGACATGAAGTTACAGAAAAGTTTGAGATCTATTTTTTCTGTATCATGTGAGAGTAAGTTACTGACTTATTCTGACTTCTGAATATTTTCATATATATTTGCTACAAAAGAGAGACATTCTGCTCCATAAGCAAAACACAAAATAGATTAAGTACCCTGTTTTATGGATCTCGTTTCTCCCTGATTTTTTAACTCCTGTTTTGTTTTACTAGATGAATTACTTAAGGAAGTCTTTGAGACATCTATGAGTGGTAGATTTTCTCTTGCATATGTAAAAATACCCTTACTTTAATCTGAATTCTTGACTTGTAATTTGGCTGAACGTATAATTCTAAGTTCCAGATCATATTTTCTCACACCTCAGTCTTTAAGCACACCACATCCCTGATAGGAAGTTGGATTTCCATTTATTAGAGGCAACAAATGAAGGCTTTTAGGGTCTTTTCTTTACCTGTCCCCAGTCTCGGTGGAGGTGATGTTTCTTTCTCTTTATTTATCTGCTTGTTGTGCTGCACTCCCTTTCAAACTGAAGATGGATGTGTTCAGGTCTAAAAAAATTAATTTTCTTCTATTGTTTCTATGGTAATTCTTGAACGACGTTTTGATCTCTTTTCTCCAAAACTCAACGTGAAAAATCTCAGCTCTGATGCATGGAACTTCTACGATTTTTCCACTCAAATCCCCTAGTCTTATTTTAGCTTATTTCTAAGAGCTTCTTCAGGGTTTTCTTCTAGCATTTCTTTTAAACTTTTCTTTCTTCAGACATCACATTTTCAAACTTCTAACGTCTTTATTGTTTTCAACGGATTTTTTTCATAACAGCCTGTTCTTGTGCTAACACAGACAATAGTCTCCAAAATCTCTTTACAAACGACAGCGAAGAATTATCTGTCCTGAATTATCTTTCAGGGTTGATTCATTGGTTCATATTGGCAATGTGTGTGAGGAGGAGAGAAAGACAGAAATGGAGAAGAATTATTTTCCTTTTAATATGTCTACTTGAAGTCATAAACGGAGGGATAATTTACTCAACACTTCATCAGTCTGGGCTCCCCTGTCAGTATACAGTCCTGCATCACACCAAGCCTCTAACACGATAGGGAAGGATTGTACCTTAGGAGCACTCAGGTAATTTTTCTTTAAACTATGTGAGCAGAAGTCAGGGAGCAAGCTAGGTCCACCCTGGGTTTTACTCAGGGAACTCCGAACCACTTTCTTTGGTGAGCAGTCAGAAGAAGGGGCGCTAACTTGCATAGCCATAGGGAGGACACTTTGCCTGACCACTGCACCTTGGCACCTGGACCCCACGGCATGAGCCTGGCAGAATCTCAGAGGCCCTGGCACCAGGCAGCCTGTCTCCTGCCTCCGCCTCAGCATCCTGTGTGTGCTTTCCAGCCCATGTACCTGCTCCTGCTCTTCTTAATATAAAACGCATTTTCCACCTTCTAGAAATTGATCAAGCTTTATGGTTTGCACCGTGTCTCTGCCTGATTTGAGAAATACTATTAATTTATTTCTCTTGGTAACTTTAAATTTTATTTCAATGGGATTTGTGAAAGGAAAACAGATAGAAGTGTGTTAAGCCCATCACCTTGAAGTAGAAGCCTCCCTCCCTCAACTCAAAGTCCTTTCTTCCCGCCCTCTGCTACCTCTCTGATATTCACCTTATTAATACGGGTTCTTTTTAATTTATCTTTAAATGTGAGCTTCATCCTTTCCAACTCCTCTTCTTTTTATCCTCTGAGGATGTGTTTTTGTTCCCTTCCATGAGTTTGACTATCAGTTTAAGCCAGGGGACATAATACACCATTTTCCTGGGCTTCAATTTTTGACTATTTGCCATTATCATTGATACTACATTTTATTTTTACCCAATGTCAGGAAAAAGCTAGATACTCAATAATATTTGAATTAATCACTTAACTACTAAAAGCTGATGGGACCTACCACTAGCTCTAAGATAGTCTTTTTTTTTTTCCTTTTGTGGGTACTGGGAACCGAACTCAGGACCTTGCACTTGCCAGGCAAGCGCTTATGCTGCTGAGCTGTATCACTGGCCCTAAGATGATCTTTCTATACCAGATTTGTTAACAATTATTTTCACAGGTTTATGAATAATTGATTAATTACTTGGTCTGATCTGAACCCTGGGGCTCCTCCTTACCATAATTTTTATATAACTATTTTCTAGCAACATAATGCATTCAAACTCCACCAACGTTCTCCCCTCAAAAATCGGAGACTAAAATATTTGAAAGGAAGAAAGAGCCACAACAGTCTGCAGTTTTCAATTATAATACAGCACAGTAATTCTATTTCTTATTTCCATTACTATAATCAAACTTCTCTTCTATCAAGATTTTAAGCTAAAACCCTCAAAGCAGAAGTTTTCAGTTACCTAATTGGCTACCAATGCAAGTACAGATTCTATCCATCTGCCCCTAAGTGGATGTGTGTATCTCAGCCGGTCTGCCCTTGGCTTGGGCTTTAAATTGCCCTTTTTAAGCCTGATTTCTCATGGAAAGAAAGCTTGTAACAGTGGCTTTTCTATTCTGAGCATTTCAACTCCATTAACTTCTGATGCTAGACATAGATTCTATGTCATTCTTCCAGGATGAAGAAAAGGATTTCAAATTTGCTAAGGTTCTCCTACCACCACAGACTCTTAACATGCATAGGAAATGACTATACCCACAGTTCTTTGAACACACAGCATAATTACCGAGCCCAGTCAAGAGCATACCGTCGACAGAGGCAGCTCTTCCTCCCTTTCTAATCACTCATGCTGCCACTTAATGCTAACCCCTTCCTTCAGTGATGCCACAAAGCTTCTCTTAAACTGAGAAAATGTAGACAGATGGGATGTCCACAGATCTGGAATCACATATCAACTTTTCTCTGGATTTTTCAATTGAAAACACTTCATTGGAACAATAATGTTAACAATAATAATATAAGCCACAGTATGTTAAGGGCTAGGCTTTCAAATTTATTACATAGAAGATTTCATTACTTTTGCAATGATTTGTGGGCAGTCTTATTATGACTCCCATTTTATACATAAAGAATTCAGGCTCAGTAAAGTTAAACGCCTTACCCAAGTCACTTGCCAAGTTCACAAATAGGAAAGCAAGAGTACGAACCCAGAGAATCTGACATCAGAATCCACATTTTTAACAACTAGGCAAGGATAGCAAATAGATGTCAGCGCACAGATCAGCTTTGATTTAACTGATAGTTGAAAAATAATTCAGTCGCCAGACTCAGACAGAGCACCCACACGGAGCAGCAGCAGCAGCTATGCACGTATTGGACTGTGGTCATGTTCTCGGGGCTACACTGGCCTTCCCGCGGAGTGGAAGAGGGCGTTATTTCCCTGTGTGTCTATGACAACTCTCAGAAGAACCACATGTAACTTAGGTCAAAGAAATGCATACAACAGGCCAACTCCTTCCAGCAATCCACATTAAGTCTATAGCTAATAATTTCTTACGACTTGACTTTAATTTGACTCCGTTTTCTTCCACACACGGAGATAGAAAGGTTCTTTTTAAGAAATGAAGTAGAAGGAGTAGTACAAGAGAAAGAAGAAAGATAAGATGGCTAGAAAGCCATCCCTTGCATCGTTGATTTAGGGCAAGCTTTTTGGGTTTTGCTAAAGAGATTTCTTTAATTGAAGATAATCTGACCTTAGCCTTGACTAGAAAATGGTTTTCCAACAGGAGAAATGGGGAAAGATGGAAGGGCGCATTTATGAAAGCAAACACTTCCCTGGGTCCCAGAGAGGGGCCCTGTGCTCTGCTTCACAGAGCAAAGCCCCAGGGAGAATAACGATCTAGAATGATCTGAGGTGTTTTTATGGAACATTGAAACAAAGGTGCCTGGTTCCCGGGAAGTCCCCAGGAATCATAAACCACCTCTGCCTGCTCTGAGAGGTCTCTCTCTCCCTAGGGAGGGCAAATCTCTAGAAAGACAAAAGTTTCATGACATCTCCAGGTTCAAGAGACCAAAGACATTTACCAGGGCAGTCTGTACGTGTACTTAACATACCTTAATTTGGGGGTTTTTGATCCCCTTTCTATCCCATCCCTTCCTGTTCCTTCCAACTTGTGTTCCCCTTCCCATTTGCAAAAGCTCTATTCCCATTTTTTTCTTCAATTCTTTTTTTAAATCCCTTTTCCCTTCCCTTCCTCTCACCTCCATCTCTTGACCCCTCTTCCCATGAAAAAGGTCTCCCTATTCCCTATTATCTATCCTTTACTTTGCTCTTTACTTATATTTAGGGTTTCTCATATAAGAGAAACCATGCGATATTTAAACTTGTGCACCTGATTCATTATGTGCTCTAAACATGTACTAATAAAAAATGTAAAAAATACACACTGAGTTTTAAAGATTTAATAAGAGAAAACAAAATATCTTAATTTTATGTTAAATGGTTAAATTATAGCATTTTAAATACAGTGTGAAATAAAAATGCTATGAAAATTAATTCCATCTTTTTTTAGTGTTACTATAAGGAAATTTTAAAGAAGAGAGCAAGACCAAGGACAGCTTCACAGAGGTGTTGGTGTCTCTGTGAGCAGCAGAAGTGGGACGCCGCCCTGCTCCCAGGAGGAGCACGGCGGTGGGAAAGAGCTCCCACAGCCAAAGGACTCACGCTGGGGCTGAACACACCTCGGCTGCAAACCACACAGTGACAACCTCGGCCAATCGGCACAGTGAAGACCACACCTGACGTCTTTACGGAACTGTGACACGGAGACCACACAAATCACCTCCCAGTGTCTTCTCACTACTCTGGCTTTAATTCCCTTTATCCTCGCCAAAACTCATGTTGAAGCCTAATTCCCCAGTGTAACAGTGCCAAGGTGGGGTGTCTTTAAGAGGTGTTTGGGGTTGGGGTTGTGAGGCATTGAGGTCACGGATTACTTTTCTTCAGAGACTGGGTTAATTCTCTCAAGATTGGATTAGGTCTCGAAGGACTGGATTGCTTACCGTGTCAGCAGGTTATAAAGTGATTTTGGCTTCCTTGGCTTTCTTCTCTCTGTCCTCTCAACGGCTCCTGCCATGTGATGCTGTTCAGATGCGACCCGAAAGCTCTCAGCAGAAGCCAGACAGCTGGGGTTACGAGATCATGGCTGGAACTATGAGCAAAACAAATCTCTTTTCTTTATAAATTATCTAGCCTCAGGTAATTTGCTATACCAACAAAAATACAGACACATTATCCTCTCTAGTAGCTTAGGCACATTCATTAAGCAGGGAAATATCAAAATATTCTACCATACTACAACAGAAGGAAAGCTCAAAACAGATAGTGAGCTGAACTATACAAAAATTGAAAAGCTATGCACTCTTTACACTCATCTTTGTAGAGAGAGATTCATTCTCAGTACACCCATTTTCAAAATCTAAGAAATGATTAGGAAGAATTGACATCGGTAATGTATGGCAAGATAATGACTTAACTTGAAGGGGCTTGGCACAAGTTAAATACTTCAATATTAACCCCATAATCTGAGAAGACACTTTATTAGATTAGAGAGCGTGAACTCATATTCCTGGGAAAGAGGGGTTCTTATCACTTGGGGCCATTAACAATAAACCTAGGAAGGCAACACAAGGAAGAAGAGCCTGCCATTTCTTCACCTTGGGTTTCCACTCTACATGCCATGTCCTCTGCCAGGTCCAATATTCATGCACTAATGCACACGTTTTCCAAACCTATCCTTCCATGTAAGGGAAAGTTTGCTTCCTGAGGATAACCAGTTAAGTCCATATAGAGGAACCCTAACTCAGCTCACAAGGACCTACTTAAGTCATTGAAGCAGTGAAGTATTGCACATCATCCTGGGACCTGTGCTCCAGGGGCTAACACATTCACACAGATTAACTCCCGAACCCTGTCTTCAGAGCTGAGGTAGAAGGAAAAGTGCCTCAAATGTGAAACATATTTCCCAACAAACAAATTCACGCAATGATTCCACATAGTCAGGCTAAAGTGAAAAGCCATCCTTGCCTGGTTACAAGGGATTGGTTAGAGCCAGTAAATATCCCACATACTTCTTGGTTGCCAATTAGACCAAGAAAAAAAAGTGAGTTTGGTAACTGGGAAGCATGGACTTCTAATTTTGGTTAAAAAAAAACAAAACTCCAGCTTCCAAAAAGAGCCTTAAAAATGGAGTAATATTCAGGCATTTTGACATCTTCCATTTTTAAGGAACTCAGAACATGTTAAGATAATGCAAGTCCTTAACCAAATCCTGATAACACATCAGATGTAAAACATATGGCTAAATTGAGACCCAGGTTGGCTGGTCATCCCTAGACGTGATGGTGAGATAAAGCCTCCCCTCTGCAAGCTGTGACCCTCCCAGGGCCACAGCTAGTCGACTACACCAGTGTTTCCTGCTTCAAATGGGGCGGCACCTCCAGTGTGCACATTCTGCAGGTAAATCAGGTAGACCCTCAAATGCCTCCACTGGCGCTTCACAAACATCCCTACTGAAATAACCTTAAAGCCAAACAAAAGTAAGAATTCTATGGACAGACCTGAGGTGTCATCTATGTGCTTAGAATTTTTTGATGCACTTTTTTTATGTGGATTTTTCATTTTACTCCATAATATTTTTGTTTGTTTTAATACAAATATAGCATGAAGTAAAATTTTTGCTTTTGAGTCCAGGGATATAGCTCAGTGGCATGGCGCCTGAGCTATTTAGAATATAAAATGCTATTGTGTAACTCAGAAAAAATGGCTTCTCTAAGAGTAAATCAATAACCTGGCAAGCATGAGATCCTGAGTTCGATTCCCGGTCCCCCCCAAAAAAAATTTCCCTTTTGCAAGATGTATTATGTTTACCCATCAGTGTAAACAGAATATACACTAGCTTGAAGGCAAGGCTTTTAAGTCATTTAAAGTTAATAAAACTTCAATCACAATCTTTGAAAAAAGCATGAATAAAAAGAGGTCATCATTGTAAATGGAACTGATACAACAGAAATATATATATATATATGTACATAAATATTCATTCTTAAAGTTTTAAATATTGATATTTAGATGGATTATCAACATAAACATATCACAGTAATATTCAGTGGAATAATAAACATATTTTAAAAAATAATAAAACCAGGGTAGTACAGAGTATCACTACAAATCTAGTATCTTTCCAATTTTCTCCTAGAAATACCCACATCTGTCCCATGATCACTTGCTTCTGAAGCCTATTCTCAGTCAAGGGATAACCATTCTCTGAAATGAAATTTTAAAAAATTCAATGAAATAAAAATGTCTCTTATCCTACTGAGTTGTAACTACAAATTGATCAGTTTAAATTTAAAATTATATTTATTGTCATCTTCTGGTAATAAAATTCACTTTAAATTTTCTAAATTAAATTAAATATAAAAATAATAAATTAAATAAATGTAAAAATAGTAAATAAAATCCCATCTTGTGGGATAAATCTTTTATACATTTTGATGCTTAACTTTATAGGTAGACAAGATGTGATAGATCACACTGTTCTGAAATGTTTTCACATTGTATGTTGAGCTTTCTACTGGGGCTTTCCAGAGTCAATGCCTTCACCCCAGGGAGTGTGTCTAGCAGGGCATGTCAGTGTGGGAGGGAGGCGCAGACCTGAGTCCCTTTCCACTGTCCAAAAATTATACTCTCTCCCCAGCAGAGATGGAGACTGGACAATATTTAGAATATAAAATGCTTGCATGGCATCTCTAAGAGTAAACCAATATGAAGGTGATAATGTAAGGATTAAAGGTGATGTGGTAATGAAGGAATACTAGTTGTCTATTTTTACCTACAGTATCTCTACCTTTTCAAGACTGTTTGGAGGGTGTGACGATGGTCCCTGTGTCTTGGACCACAATGTTACTTCTCTGGTCCCTTGGCCCTTTTTCTTTTGTGGACTTTTTCCTCTGTAAGAAAATAGTAGAAATTATATTTTATGACTGCATTAGAATTAAGCAAATATAATCCAGGCCAAATTCATTATTATATATCCATTATTACCATATTCATATTTTCTTCTGATTTTAAAAGAAACTAAAATTCAAGCCCTTTTCTGGAGCCCTAGAAGTACAGTGGGGACTATACAATGTTTCTCCAGCAAATGTGTATGTCAGGCCTGCCTGCGTCAGGTAATGTTGAACTGCAAAACTACTTACCCCTCCTTCCAGAGTAAACAAGCTCCCTATCGGCCTTGTGTGGCCAGATAAGAAGTTCAGGCAATGGATGCAGAGGGAGGAAGAAGCACAGTGTCACACTGTGTGTTCTTTCATGTTGCATCTTCTTTTCCAGTGTCTGGAGTCCACAAGTGGCAGCAAGTCACTTGTGCCAGGTAAATGGGGACAACACTCTGGCAACGCTGACAAGATCAAAAGAGCCTGGTGCCTGATACCTTGTGGAGCCCTGACTGCTTCCCAGAGCAGATTTTAACGAGCAAAAGTAAATTCCCATTAGTTAATTAAGTCCCCACTGTTTGAGGGTATTGGTCACATGCAGGCAAAACCATAGAATCATCTTTTACAGTAGGGAAACTGAGGGAATGGTGCTATTTGTTCCACGTGACTTAGTACAAAGTGAAACCCAGCCAGGTTCCACGCTAATCTCTCCCTGATTCTCTCCACACTGTCTCTGCTCTTCGGAGGAACAAAAAGCAAGGAGAACAAAGCAATTATGAGGGAAAGAAGAAGAGCATAAACTTTATGAAGCAATAAGTGTCATCAAAAGAGAATCCAAACAAAAAACAAATGGAAGGGGAAAAAATGAAACAGACTTAATGTGAATTTTTGCCAGCACCACATGACTTGACATTTTGAATTATGACTACTTACAGGAAATATTAGAAACTTTCCAAGAAAGGGATAGTTCACATAAATGATGGGTCCAGCACAGTTTGCTTACGTGCTAGCTTTGACCGTAAGTTTACATGCTATTTTTTGACTTGGATAATTTCTGATTTCCATGGACATAAGCATCCTACTGAAGTGAAAGCCCACAAAACATACATTACAAAAGCATTTTAGTGAAAAATAGTTCCAAATGAGACCTGGCTGTTTTCTTCTGACCCTTGGGATATAGCGCCAGTCCTGCCCTCCCTGTGTGCCCATTAGAGTGGCCAAGAAACACACCCCTGCGGTGATGCTCACTCTTCCGTCTCACAGAACAGGCTAGCTGGTCACTGAACTTCGTTTTGGAAAGATTAGGATACTGGGTATACACACCTGAATCTCGGACATTTCCTTTTGAAAATGCCAGGAAGATGATAAAGTTTTCTGCTGTTCTATAAAAGTCATATTTTATATAAAAGGGAATCTTTCTCTGAGTTTGAAGGTTTTCTTCCAGTCATTGTTCACGAGAATAAACAGAAGGTAAGAGCAACATATCCCTAGCTCTCTAGTGAGAGCTACTGGGTATACACACCTGAATCTCGGACATTTCCTTTTGAAAATGCCAGGAAGATGATAAAGTTTTCTGCTGTTCTATAAAAGTCATATTTTATATAAAAGGGAATCTTTCTCTGAGTTTGAAGGTTTTCTTCCAGTCATTGTTCACGAGAATAAACAGAAGGTAAGAGCAACATATCCCTAGCTCTCTAGTGAGAGCTTATATTTTTCTAGGAGTATCCGGGTTATCTCAGAAGTCTTTAAAAACTGCAGCATTCATAGAAACATACTGTCTCCCAATAATGTAATTTGTAAACTTTTGGACATGGCAGTGTAATTTAGAAGATTTACCTTACGATTACATACTTTTATCTACCGACATCAGAGCTGATCTGAAAAGACGGAGAACTGCTACCGTGAACCATCCAGAGTCTCTGGGAGCCAAAACCAGAGCTAGAAAAATAAATGGGAGGCAACCACAGTCTTTCTCTCTTCTCAGAAAAGAGCCCCTCCAATGGCACTAATGAAAGAGAATGTGTTTTGGTGTGGGGGTTGGGGGCTGCTAGAACTTTATTTTGCATCAAAGCAGTAAGAAAGTCACTCAGCTTGATTATGTGAACTGTCACCATTCCACACCTTGGTCTGTACATTGATGCCTTCTGCCCCGTGCTGTAAGCAAGGTCCCCTGAGGTAAGAGAGCAGCTTGTTTCCAAACATGACAGGGGCAGCTGTAGCACACTGTAGATTCTGTGGGTCCTGTTAAATGGACTGACAGATGATCTGGTTCGAAATGAAATTACTCTCCCAAAATATCAAGGAGACTAAAACTTTTCCTGCAAATAGCCCAATGGGTTGAAAAAGGGCAGTAATTCAAGCCTGAGCAAACCACCAGAAAAATGGCAAAAGTAATGTTTTAGCTGCTGTTATAAAGTGTTTACCAGTCACATTACGTTTTTCTAAAAAGACCATCTTGTCATGCATAAAAAGATCCCAGTCTGAAAACTTCAAAATGATCAAGATCACCATTTGAAACCTGGGTTTACCTTCACTATTTTTAACAATGGGCAGCCACAATTTTTGTTAATGAACTTCAAGACTATATATATTGACTCAGGATTACATGAAATGAGGCAATTTTACTGTAAGCATGCAGAATACAGCAAAAACCTGAGCTTAGCTATACTGTTCTCAAACCAGCAATTTCTAACACTTCACTAAATTTAATGTTACATATTTAGGAGCCAGTTCTGTGTCTCCTTAATTAATAGTTGAGAGCCATGCATGATGAGGGAAACATCTCTTCCTAGTAAAGTTATCTGATATAATACATATAAACCATATATTTACAAATGGCAAGGCATTTCTTGATCAACAAAGAGATCTGGAAGAGGTTTCAGAAACATTGCTGAAGATCTTGCAAAATCTTCGTCAGATCTCTTTATGAAACAGGGAAGGCTCAGTATCAACTGGATGCGCACAGTGACGCTCACTTTGGGAGCGGCTGAGCTACTCATCATGCACGTGTGTGGAGCTGAGAGCTCGAGGTGCCGGAGGAACGCCCTGAGAGCGCGGAGCGTGCCAGGTGAACAGGTGTTCTGGCCCCAAGAACAAGGGGTGTGAGAGGCGAGCTAGTTAAGCAAAGTGGTGTCATATGACAAATGTATAAATAAACACATTGGGGTGGTTGAGCAGTTCCTTTCCTCCCATCCGGAGAGAGGGCTCCACCTGACCTCAGCTTTTTGTCTCTTATCTTTATTTCTCCATCTTCTCGCGGTCCTTCCCCTGGGAACTTTGAGAGCCGTGCTGGACCCAGCATCACTCCTGTCTCACCTTAGGGTGTCTGGCAGATTTTGTGTACGTGAAACATGCAAAGAATACCTTTTTGTATTAGCCATTAAAGGAAAGTCGAAACAATGAAGATATACATTCTCAACAGCATAAAAGTTCCTTAGTAAAACAATGGTTTAAAGACTATGTAACTTAACCTTCGTTGGCGCCACTGCCTCGATTAGATAGCTGATTGGAGACTCATCTTACAGAGCTGGCACTGGTGCCCTGCTAGCTCATCAGCTGAGAATGGCAGCAAAGAAGGTAAAGCCAGTGGGGCTCTTCAGCTAGGTTGTCAGCAGCATAAGATTTACACAACTATAACCTTAGAGATATGGTAGAACTTCGAGAACATTTTGATTAAAGTAAGAAATGAACAGGAAAATCTTTTGTACTTCAGAGATTTTCATGGCCAAGTTTTAAAAGAGTTTTAAAGGGAAGGATATATTTCTTCTAGAAGCACAAAATTTGCCAGTGTTTTTCAATGATTACAATAACTTCCCAGAAAATGCTCCCAAGAAGGCTTTTAAAAATATACATATATTTAATCTGTCTGTTGGAGTTAAGGTGAAAAGTGCCAACACTGAGTATGAATGCCTGGTTTTCAAAAGCAAATCCTACAGTTTAGATAGTATTTTGAAAAAGATCTTTAGAACTATTTCTACTCATGGTATTTTGTTACTAATAATATAAATGTAACTTATATTTTAAAAATTATATCTTTCCTTTATATGCTCATGAGACTGGAAAATAAATTGTCCAGTCTATTTTAAAATATGCCAGATTTTTCAATAAATTTTGAGATTGTTTAAATCGCTAAAATACAATGCTTCCATTAGTTTTCACAAACTTAGTAACATCAGAGAATACAGAAAGACACCAAATTTCATTAAAAGAGATACAGATGGAGAATAGTATTTAAAACACAAGTATCTTGATTTCAAAAGTACTACCAAAACTACCTGGATCTGAAGCCACACATCTTCATAAAGAATCTTTTCCTACTATTACAACCATTAAATCTACCAGAAAATTTAGCAGGCATTACAGGCACCCAGGTAACTTGAACTCAGAGGCCAACCATGGAACAATTACCGCATGACAAGAACCTTATTTTCAAGAGTTAGTAGGAAAGAAGTTGACAGTAACTATAGGAAACCCAAAACTGGGCAAGCTTTTTTACTGTCAGTGCCCAAATGCTCACAGAGCTCTGAGGCTTGCCTGGGTTTACTGGAAATCATTAAAATGGGGCACACTACCCAGCTGATATTAATAAGGCCACCCCATCCTCGGGGCCAGCAGCCCTCTGTGTAATTCACAGCAGCCCCCAATTATCTGTAGGCGATCTGCAGTCTGCCTCGAAGCCTGTGGAGGGGGTTCCACACGGGCAGGCGCTTAATGAACAGACTGGCTTATAAACACAGGCTAATCTCTCCCACATGAGCACCTGAGGAGGCTCACACGTGACAGCTGTTTAAATTTCCAGGGAAATTAATGACCCCTAAAGAGGCAGTGCTTATCAGGCTTGGAGTAGGCTTGATAGAGGAGAGTTACCAAGGGCAAAATGTTTATAATCGTCCATAAGTGCCTCATTCTACGGCTTCATCTCGGAAACTTTTATTGACACAATTTCTTCGATTAGTGCTTGTGTTGGCAGAGAGCAGAGAGACTTGGTTCAATCTGTTCCTGATACGTCCTGGACGCCTATGGCCACTAATGAGCATCTCCCCAGCCTCAGATCAGAGTCATTTAAAACTATCAAGGCTACACTTGGCACCCTGACTGCCGGGTGGAAATCCCCACAGACACATAGGTCGTTCTGGTGCACGAGGCATTTGAAATGGGTCAGCTGAGCCCCAAATCTGGGCCTCACTGAGGGATGAGGAATGGACCGGCCACACCACTGGCTGTCTGGGGAATAGACACGGAGCAGGTAATTAAGTACAGACTGGCCAAGGAGCCAGAAATGACTTTTAAAAAACAGATCCAGAGAGAAACAACACATGGCAAAACTCACCACTCTCTTTCCTCCCATGCCCGCTTCATCCTCTGTTGGTTTATAGCCTTTGTGGACTTTTACAACAGGACACACTACTGCGTTCTCGGTTGTCTTCCCTTTCCACACTCCCCAGGATTGCTTAACAGGAAGTGGTCTCATATCCAGGAAGGCTCTGCAAGAGCTAGCACAACATGAAAGGAGAGGACAGAAGCGACAGAGACTGGTAGATGACAGGCATGTTGGTCAGTGAGTATATTCAAGTAGGGAGATCTTGCTGAACTAAAACAGAGTGAGGCTAACATGACTAGGTAACTAAACAGAAGCACATTATAGACATCACCTGCAGTGTTAACTTCAGGGTTTAGAAGGGAACGTCATTAATATTAGGGGGGATGAGATTAAGCTTTCATTAATATTAGGGGGGATGAGATTAAGCTTTTCTTCCAGACCATCGGTTTTTAATGCAATTTTCTGAAAAGGCTAAGTAGTCAAATGTTCTGTCGAGAGGTGTAAGAATGTTCAAATTCGGGTTCCATAGCAGAGGAAAGTTCATCCCTGTGGATGTAATGCTCATCTCTCTCTCTCTCTGGCTGGCTGGTTTCAGTAGGAGTCTCCCTCTGTGTAGCTGAGAATGAAACTGGCCTCCGACTCCAGAATCCTGGATACCCAGGTACTGACAGTGCCACTCAGCAGCGGCAACCTCCTCTTTGTGAACGCTCCTCCCCTTGGTCTCCAAGGCAAAGGGCACATTCGCCTGCTTTCCCATGAAGCAAACACGGAAGGCTCTTTCCGTCGCAGGACACCCTCAGTCCTTTGTGGGGTTTTGCTCGTTATTATAGCATTTACCTAAGAATAAATACTTGACAAAATAGATGACAGTCTTAGACTCTGATCCAATAAGAATGGACATTTTTCATTCCAGAACTAGAAAAAGTTATTTTTGCAACAAGCACACATAACCACAATTTCATCGATGTTATGTTTTATTAGAATTTTTAAAAAATTTTTTCTATCTCTAGTGAAAATATCCCAAATGGCATTATTCACTTACTATAATATTTGCCTCCCTAATATTAAGGCCATAAATTCATTTCATAGACTTTTTTTTCATAATTCCATTTAGGAATTATTTTCCTCTATCTTATTTGTTATTAAAGGAAAGATCAAGAAATTCTCTTTAATATGAGCATAGAAGTCATTGTTAGCAGGTAACGTGACTGTTTTGATTAAGTATTTATGCTTGTAATATGTTTATTGAATAAGTAGCAAATCACATCCTTAAACATGAGACTGGGCTTACTAAGGTTTTTGTAATTCTTTACCTAAAATTTTATATTTAAAAAAGATAATTTTCTGTACTTTGGCAAAAGGAGTCATCAGTCAAAATTATAAATTTGGGCCGGTGAGATGGCTCAGCAGCATAAGCACCTGCCCGGCAAGCACGAGGTCCTGAGGTCAACTCCCAGTACCCACATTAAAAAAAAAAATTATAAATTTATTTGAGATAGTACTCAAAATCAGTACGTGACTGATAAAAAAACACACCCAAGCTTCACCCTCTCCCTTTTCTTGCCCTATCATTTAAAATAAATAAGTAAATATTTATTCTCATGTAAATATTACCTTTAAATTTTACTTTCATAAAATCTCAAATCAACTAAGTTCAGTATTCATCACGTTCTCAAATTCACTCAATGACATTAAGTAAGGAAATGTTTTTGTGATTGAAAAATAGAAAGCATAATTGACCCACTCAAATCATTGGCAAGGACAACCAGAAAACCTTTAATAAGATCAGCTTTGTTTAAAGTTTACGGTCGAGCATAACATTTGGCTACACAGACTTGACAACGTCATCCTTCGCTTACAATATTCATTTCTGTAAGGATGGCTAAAATGGACTCTCCCAAAAGACCCGACAGCAGAGACTGCTGACATACTAGCTTCCGACCTGACCGTGGGCCTCCTCAGGAGTATCTTCATTTCTGTCATCTTCAGGGAGTGAAACCCCGGCTAGAGAAACAGTTAGCTTCCAACTTCTCCTTTGGGAGAAAAAGCAATGACAGAACCATGGCTCACCATTTGATCCTAGAATGGGAATGTTTAGGTCCCAATGAGCTCAAGAATAACATAGAGCTCTGGGAGGAGAGTGATGGACAGACAGACATCGTAAATTCAAACCCATTCAAACCAAAATGACTCCTAGGCTTTTTATTTCCCAGCTTGAGGGGTAATAGATGACATTAAGTGAGCTTACCCTGAGAGAATAAACATGATTTTGAATGCACTGAAACTGAGGTAGTCTTAAGACAACCAAAAGAAGTCAAATAAAAGGAAATGGAGGACCATTTTCAAGCCAGTTATTTCTTTCTATGCCTGTTGCCTCCTTTCTATGCCTGTTACTCGCTTATAAATAAGAATAGTAAGAATGATAGGCCAATTTTTTTTTCTCTGATCACCAGTATTTCTGGTTCTCTTCTTGACAGGAGCCTGGCAGGACTGCACATCTCTGACCTTTTGTAGGGAGATGTAACCAGGTAACTTTGTTTGCCTAGGCACGCCACCTCTGGGCAGAAGTATGTAGGAGCCCCCTCCATCTCCCCTGCTGAAACAACTATAGAAGCCTGTCAGGATGTGTCCTCTCACCTGAGCTAACCATAATGAAGTAACAATAAAGCTTTCCACCTGCCAATCTGTTTTGTATATGAAGTATGACCAACCAACAAACTCTTGCTGAGGTCATTTCAAGCCACTGAATTTAGGGGACTATTACCACTACATACTTTATCCTGCTTGATAGAATAATTCTACCTGCCTCACCATTATTTTTGTGAGGAAAAAAATGAGATAATGTGCATAAGTCACTTAGAACAATTCCTGGAACATCATAGATGGTTCATTGGTATTCAGGAAATATTTATGGACCACCAACTATGGACCAAACCCTGTGTTGAATGGAGGGAATATAATGTAAATAGAAACAAAAAGTGCCTGTCTGCTTGAGGTTAACCACATAGTAGGAAAGGCAGTTATTAATCAAATGATTATATAAAAGTGGAATTCTGCAAACTGGAATCCCAAAGGAGTAATGATACAGCAAGAACATAAGAGATAATTGACCAACCCAGAAAAGGTAGCAAAAGCTTTCTTGAGAAAGTGCTGGTGCAGCCTTGATAGCACGTTGGAGGTCAAAGTGCTATCTGTTAGAGAAAATTGAGGAGAAAGAATCTCTGCTGAAGAAAGGAATTTGTGTGCAAAAATCTGTGGTCATAACATATACAGTATCCAGACTAAACTAGATTAGAGACTAAAAGCCTCCAGCTGAAATGGTCAGTGGTGACTATAGAGGAAAGACATACAAGATTAGGCCGCCAGATAAGCACAGGCCAGGCGTTCCCTGCTAGTGAAGATTTTGGTCTTTATCTGGGGCTATTGAATATTTTATGTGAGAAAGGTTCGTATGTTAAAAAAAAAATGATGCAGGCTGAAGAATAGATAGTGGTTGACAAGGATTATGAGGAAGCAGAGTGGATACGGAGGTTAACCAGCTAAGAAGCCATTTCTAGACCATCTGTAATATATAATGACAGCTTGGAATAGGATCTTGGTAATGGTGGTGGAGTTCACAAAAAAAAAGGATGGATTAATAGATTTTTAAAAAATACATTCAGCCACCCAATCTACTGTAATTAACAAAGAAATATATCTCAAGGTTATTAAGTAGAGATAGAATTTCTAGAAGGGTCAAAGCACCAAGCTGGAACGGACCCAGAGCCAGAGCAGCACAGCAAAGAGAAACCCTCAACCATATTCCAAGAATGTTCTACCAGAAACCTTATGGCCTTCATAATGCAGAGGAACAGGCATATGTTTAACAAATAAAGTCACCTTTTTCTACACTGAGTCATCTTTTTAAGATACAAACCTCTCTTATTTAAAATATTCCATAGCTCCCCATTGTTCTTTAAAGATGGAAATCCATAAATATGACTTAACTCTCTGTTCTAATTTTGTGCAACTACAGACCTAGCTGCCCCAGAAGAACCAATGACCTCCACGACCAGGCTGCCAGCTGACTTGGGCTCCTCCAATATGACAGGCTCCTCTCACTGAGTATGTCTCTCTCTCAAAAATTCACATGAACACAGCTGCCTCGTAGAATTTAAGCCTAATGAGAAACCTCAGCTACAAAAATGCAAATATCTCCTGTAACTTTTTAGCCCTGGCATGATAGGCAAGGCATACTTGAGGAGGACAGAGTTGAGTGAGCCAGACTGAAATACCTACAAAGAAGGAAAACGAGTGGAATTTGTGGTGGGTTTGGTGTAAATGCTGAAACTAAATAAGGTACCAAAATGACTCCTAGGCTTTTTCTTTCCCAGCTTGAGGGGTAATAGATGACATTAAGTGAGATTACCCTGAGAGAGTAAACGTGATTTTGAACACACTGAAACTGAGGTAGTCTTAAGACAACCAAAAGAAGTCAAATAAAAGTTGAATATACAAGAGAAGTTCTTGTGAAGATATAAATTTATGAGTCATCTGGTGGTAATTCAACTCATGTTCTGTTAGTTTTCTATTGCTGCATCACAAACCATCATAAATTTAGCCACTTAAAATAACACCCATCTATTATGTCAATTTCCCTGGGTCAGGAGCCCAGGCAGGGATACACTGGGTCCTCTGCCCAGGGTTTGAAATGACAGCAATCAAAGCCTCGGCCAGGACCACGGTCTAATCTGAGAGTCAGGGTCCCCTTCCAAGCTCACTGGTTGGTGGCAGAATTAGTTCCTTGAGATGACAGGTCTGATGCCCCCAGATCCTGGAGGCCACCATCATTTCCTGCCCTGTGATGCTTCCTAGAATATGGAGTTTACATCTGCAAGATCAAAAAAAGGGCTTCTGATGTCTCTAACTTAGACTCTCTCTGATGTCAGATATCTAAACTCTCTTTAAAGGGTTTACCTGATTTGGTTTGGCCCAATCAGGATAATCTCTCTGTTGACTGATGAAAGGCCAAAGTATCAGGGGCCTAAATTATATCTATGAAACTCTTTCATCTTTAATGTAACCAATCCTGGCAGTGAAATCCCATCACATTTACCAGGCCCACTTCCTCTAAAGAGAGAGAAAGATACAGCATGTATATACCACGGGGTAGAAATCTCCTGGGCCATCTTAGGCTTCTGTTTACAATACATATCTGAAAGGGTGAGATATCATAGTGATAAAGTATAGGGACAGAAAAACACAGAGCCTAGGAAACAACCAGGAAGAATTCCACATCAGTGATGGCCCAGAGGTGTCTGAGCTTGACAGAGTAGAAGCCCTATTATTTTTATTGTCTTTATAATTGAAAGTCCAATAAACTTAAACATAATGCACCTGAGTATTTGAAATAATTGGTCTATTTTGGGCTTTACAAGCTAATAAAAAATTGATATGGCCTGAGAATATTAATAATACTTTAGAATCAGTAGACGCTAAAATACAACAGGTACAATAAAGGAAATGACCTAGTAAACCCCTCTTTTTTTAATCAACGATGATACGAACAATACTGACTTTGCCGAAGCCATTCAGCCAGTGAATGGCTCTCACTGGACTCCTGAATCTCAAATCATTATGGACTTTCTTTAGCTATGAAATCTGTTCCATGAGATTAAAATTGGCAATGAGGCTTTATGCAGAAAATTGTCATCAATATAATGAAAGTAAGAGATAGTGCTCTATTCCTTATTTTATTAATATTTTAGGATACAGCAGGGAAGCCAGAGGCTGCTCTTGGTCTTCAAGAGTCAATCCTCATGAATTACACTTTCAAAAAGCGTGCAAGGGGCCGTGTTAATATATAATATTGAGCCACTTTGTAGAGCTGCTAATGTACTCTAAGCTGATGATTTGAAAAGACTGAAGATTGTTTTCTTTAATGCGCCAAAACTTTTTCTTAACAATTTTCCTTACATAACCCATCAAAGGGGCCATAAACATTAGTTGATAATGCATTATTCCACTCTAGGTCAAGCACATTGTCTCCATTTCTGATGAAAATGCTTAAACTACATTGTGAGTTATCTGTCTTAGTCTTCCCCTAGCACTCTTTAGATACCAATAATCATGAATAGAGTTTCCATTCATGCTATGAAGCACTGGGATGTCCACTGGGTTTGGAACCAGGTGACAGTAGATCAAGTCCAGCCTCTCTTGCATAACAGCTGTATGCTGCTGAGCCATTTGCTTCTCTAAATTAAGTTTCACCTGTTAAATATGTGTAAGATGCTGTACAAGCTTTTCAGGTGAACTAATGAGATGTCAGATATACTCCACATAGCTCGGAATTTTCAATGTGCTGGTCACTTTCTCTCACTTTCCCTTCGCCCTTTTCTATCCCTTTGCCATACTTGTTGACGTTTTTGGAAGTTATAGAGCCATCCTGTCATTTCTTGCATTATGTAGCCTTTGGCTTTCATATAATTGTTCCATTTTAATTAATTAAAAGCCAGTCTGAATCAATTAGTATCCATGTTTTAAAAATTTCCATTTTTATGACTATCAATAACTGCTGTTCCCTTGTTGAGATTCTCACTGGAGAGTGGACTATGGGGCAGGAAAAAATACCCCTTTAGAAAGGTAAATGAGAAAGTCTGAAAAGGGCAGGAGGGCAGAATGTGTGCTTCAACAAGCCCTCCAGGTAACTGAGAGATCTGCCGCCGACATGGGCTGTTTCCTCCACGTTACTCTGCTCTTCACTGAGCTCACGGGACACACTATTAATAATTGTCCTGACACATGCTTTATACTCAAGAGGATTTCTCTTCTCCATGGACAAGTTATCATTCAGCATCAGACCTTTGTTTATATTATAATTAACTTAAGATGCTTTTCTTTTTCTATTTTCAATATTAAGTGGCCTGATCTCATTTACTTTTCGGGTTGACATTTCTTTTCCTATGTCTTTAATTTATGTCTTTAGTTTTAAGCTTAATGTTCACACTATGCCTCTTATCTTCAAAGTGTTCATATTTAGTCAAACTTGTTGTGACAACAGCGATAATTATTGCACTTTATTTTTTAGCCCTGTGGTTACCACCTGCTAAGATAAGGCACTTGCTGGCAAACAAAGACATATTTCAGTTGTTCTCTGTAATAACTTATCACAGAGAATAAGATATTTATAATACCTTATTCATTTTTGCAAATTGAGTTTATACACATTGACTACTGCTTAGTCATGAGAGCGCAGCCTCAGAGAGATACCTCTCTGTCTTACTGTTATAAAAAAAATGCACATTGAATATTTAATAGGTCCCTTTCAAATACAGGTAGTAGATCATCCACAGCTCCAATTGGCTTTAGGAAAAGGACTTCTGACTCATGAGCTTTGGCTGTCTCAAAGTATTCAAAGAAGAACCAAAGAAAACTAAGATAGCTTACATCTTCATTAACTAAAACTAGCAACCCAATGCCCCTGTCTCAGCCTTTCTCTCTCTACCTACCCACCTCTCACCTCTGCTAGTCTTTGAGTGGCTCTATTCTCTCCCAAAATCCTCAGTACCATCCTGGTTCGTCTACCAGCTCATGACCCAGACGCAGTGCATTTTTATATCTACCTTCAAACAGAGCAATTCTGAGAGGTCTCTGATTGGCCCAGCTTGGACCACCTTACCCTTATTTCAATTAAATGGTTTCAGACTGGAAAATCCAGCCATACAGTTGGTCTTGTGTTCACCTCTGTGAAAATAAAAAGATCATTCAATCGGAAGTGAAAAGAGTAAATGCCCAAAGGAAAGAACAATGCTAGACAATGACACAATATCAAATATAGACATTAAACGTCACAAATGTGGAATCTAGCATTGAATTATATGGTATGAGGCCTTCAACTTTCCCTCCAAGAAGTGACAGAGACAACGATACTCACACAAAAGATACTGCTTCATTTTTCCTTTCTCGCCTCAAGGAAACAATTTTCACCTTGTTACTCTCAAGAAGAATGTAGGTATTTTACAAGTCAAAACAGAGCTCCCTTCAAAGATATGTTAAATTAAGGTAAATTTCCCTTGAAGATATGACCAGTGGTCAAATATTCCATGGTTGACAAAGTAACCCAAGGTTTACTCACAAGCAGTCGTGTGTTTTGAAAGAAGTCAGCACTTTGACGTAGAGACCAGGCCCAAGTGAGGAACAGAGACGTACACATTTTATGAGTTCTAAACCAACTGCACTCAATAAATAACCCACTGCAGATTAAAATGAGCTCCTCTGCCATCCTGTGAGCAAAAATATGAGATGTTTGAGTATTAGCAGATTGTGCACAGCTAGGACTTATGGGGTCCTCTCCACAGTGCAATGATGAAAGAGCAAAGAAGAGCATTTATCAGGACAGCTACACAGTTGTGTTGTGACCTAGATGGGAGCCAACCCTTTCTGTGCACTCCACAGACTGACAGCATGGGTGTCACTGGGAAACTTATTAGAAGTGCAGGATCCCTGGCCACACCCCAGACTTTCCCTACTCGAGTCAGCATTTTAACATGTCTAGAAGATCTACCAAACTCAAGAGCCTCACACACACGAAGGCTGAGATGCTCTGATATGGAAGAAACCTATGAAAACCACAACACAAAAGCAGGCGAGGTTACTGCCTCCAGCAATTTCTAAACCAAATGTAAACACTGCCATGTGACTAGCCAAGTTGACAAGGAACTGAGTGACTTAACAAGACCCTGTGTCAAAATAAAAAAGAGGCTGGGGCTGTAGCTCAGTGTGAAAGCCCTGGGTTCAATCTCCAGTACCACCAAAAAAAAAAAAAAAAATAATAATAATAATAATAATAATAATTGCCTATATTTAAAATCAAAGTTACATAAAAGAAAAATATATTTCCTTTGATTTCCTTAATGAACAGTCATCTAAAATACTATGCTCTCGGAGAATTGAAAAAAGATGGCGGATTTGTAAGAAGCAGGCAGCAAAACTCTCTAAAAGTTGCCATTGGACCACTGGAATACAGTGACCGGGAGAGCACAGGAGGGAGGGAGGTGCCTCCCCTGGACCCAGGAAAGTCCTGAAGCGCAGTTCGGGAACTCAGGGCACCACTGAAGGGTACTTTCAACAACGAAGAAGGAGGAGACCGCGGTGCCTTCTCCCTCTCCCAGGAACTGCAGCGCGAAAGAAGCTCAAATCTGCGGACACACGGTGACAGCCGGCACCCCGGGGAGCCCCCACGGAGGATCACGAGACAGCGGCGGGGCTCGGGAGCGGCGGAGGACTGCGCTGGCCGGCGGTGAGTGTCTCTCAGGCACAGCTGTCCCGCGCCAGAGAGCGACTGGCCGGGCGCCATTGTGGGGGGTGCGGCAAAAATCAGAGCGGCGTGAAAACACAGCGCTGGGGACTCAGCATGGCGCCACAGCTCTCAGGCACGTGGAAAGTGCACTGACAGCGGCAGACGAACAAGACTGGTCTCCGCCTGAGAGTACACACTTCTGCTCACTGCCCTGCCAAAGGGCCTCCTGGCTTACTGGGATGGACCTGCACGGAACAGGACTCTGTCACCACATGGTGCCTGCCTACAGCAGAGTCAACACCTGGAACTGATTCTTTTTATTTTTTTTATTTTTTTTTTTTCTCTTATTTGTTTTTTGTTCTGGTGAAGGTTTTTTTGTGGGGGTTTTATTGTTGTTTTGTTTGTGTGTTTTCTTGTTTTTGTCTTTGTTTTTGTTTCTGTTTGTCTATTTGCTCTTCCCTTCATTATTCTCTCTGGTTTTTATATGAGTGTAAACAGAGCCTCTAACCTCTTTGTGATTGTGGTTGTGATCTGTTCTTCCTTTTATCCCTTCCTTCTCTTTTTCCCACCAGTCCTCTGCACCAGTTTCCCAATGTTAGTGGGATCCCTCTTGGTCCTCCAAGCTTACATCTAATTCCTTCCTCTTCTCCCAATACTCTATTTCCTCCTCAATTCATTTCAAATTTAAACTCCCGAGGGCAAAATTGACATATTAAGGACTTGTATACTGCATATAATTTTTCTGGTGTGTTTTAGATTTTGTTATATAACTGCAACTCTACTTTATACGGTTAAAAGTGGCAAATAACTGGTTAGCTCAGTCTGTCATTTTCTAGGCTGTGTTTGATGTTTTAGGTACCATTATAGCCAAAAGTGAAATAATTGTTCTAAACAGCTTTCCTTCCTGATATTTCATGATTGATATTGACTAAGGGACACAGAAAATACAGTGGCACAGTACCAAAGAACCAAGTACTGGGCCAAACAGGTAGCAACTTCTCATATCCAACAAATTGAAGAGGTAGGATCTGATAGCAAGCTCAAAACCAAAACAAGCTTCACTTGGAAGATACTGCAGAGAAGTAGTCATCTCCTAAGGATCTTGAACACTAGCAATAAAGTAACCTACCACAGGTAATTTACAAACATCACCCCAGGAATTAAACTAAAGAAAGAAAAGAAAATGAGACAACACTTAAACAAGATGCAACCCCACACATCCAATTCACCAAAGGCAAACCTAGGGGGCAATGAGGTGGGACAGTCTGAAAGCCACCTACCTGGCCTATCTGAAGTGTTGACAACAAAGCAACTGAATGAGGCTCTGCAAAAAATTAAAACAGAAATAATTTCACAGATAACTGCAGAGATAATGTCCACAATGAAGACCATGCTTAAGGACACTATAGCTGATACAGACAAAAAAATAGACGAGCTTAAGAAAATTATAGAAACCATGAATGCTCAGCATAGGAAAGAAATGGAAACCATAAAGCAGATTCAAGCAGATATCCAGGAGAACAAAAATTCCATTGAAAGTGTTTGTAGCAGATTAAGCCAATGTGAGGACAGGACCTCAGATATAGAAGACAGGCTTGCAATTAGTGATCATGAAAAGAAAGAATTCTTAAAAATAGCAAGGGACCATGAAAAATCAATTCAGCACCTGCTAGATGACTCAGAGATAAATAACTTAAGAATAATTGGAATAAATGAAAAAGCAGGAGATAGTATAAATGACATTAGAACCTTGTTCACAGACATTATCACGGAGAACTTCCCTGGAAGAGAAAAAGAATTTGATCTTCATATAAATGAGGCTTATAGAACTCCAATTAGACACGATCAAAAAAAAAAAAAAAAAACTTCAGCCAGACATATCAGAGTCAAGATGCCAGAAATTCAACAGAAGGGCAAAATCTTAAAAGCTGTCAGGGACAAGAGACAAATCACCTATAAAGGAAAACCCATCAGAATCACAACTGACTTTTCAGCACAAACCCTCAAGTCAAGAAGAGCTTGGAATGATGTATTTCAAGCTCTAAAGGAAAATAATTTTCAACCCAGATTGATGTACCCTGCAAAACTATCTTTCAAAATTGATGGAGAAATAAAATATTTCCATGACAAAGAACATCTGAGAAAATTTATGACCACCAAACCAGCACTCCAAAATGTTCTGAAGGACATTCTAGAAAGAGATAACAAGGACTACAACTCCAGGAACCCCAACAGAAGGAATCCACCAGGCAGGGCAGATAATTAAATAGAGGGAGAGGGGAAAAACAAACAAAGAGTGGGAACCAACAACAGGAAAATAACATGACAAGAATAAGTCAATACATATTGGTTTTAACCATCAATGTTAATGATCTCAATTCACCAATCAAAAGGCACAGACTGGCAAAATGGAACAAGGAGCAAGATCCAACAATATGCTGTATACAAGAAACACATTTAATTCAGAAAGAAATTCATAGACTGAAAATCAAAGGATGGAAAACAATACTCCATGCAACAGGAACCCAGAAAAATGCAGGGGTAGCTATTCTTTTTGCAGACAAAGTGAATTTCAAGCCAAGAGTAATTCAGAGAGATAAAGACGGTCACTACATCCTTGTAAAGGGAACAATCCAAGAGGAAGAGATAACAATCATATATGCATCAAATACCAGTGTACCCAGCTATATAAAACAAGTATTAAAGGACATGAAAAATCAAATAAGCATGAATACAATTATATTGGGGGATCTCAATACTCCACTGTCACAAAAAGACAGATCAACTAGACAAAAAATCAACAATGAAATAGTAGAACTGAACCAAACTTTTGAACAAATGGACTTAGTAGATGTCTACAGAGTGTTACACCCCACAACATCAGAATACACATTCTTCTCAGCTGCACACGGGACGTTCTCCAAAATAGATCACATACTAGCTCATAGAACCTGCTTAAGTAAATGCAAAGGAATTGAAATTATCCCATGCATATTATCAGACCATAGTGCAATGAAATTGGAAATCAATGGCAAAAGAAATCACAAAAACTCCCTAAACACATGGAAATTAAACAGCACCCTCCTGAACAACCAATGGGTCACAGATGAAATTAAAGAAGAAATTAGACACTTTCTACAACTGAATGATAATGACAGTACAACATACCGGAACTTATGAGATACAATGAAAGCAGTCCTTAGAGGGAAATTTATAGCATTAAATACCTATATCAGGAAAATAGATCAAGTGCAAATAAACAACTTAATGGCGAACCTGGAACTTCTAGAAAAAGAAGCGCAGGCTAAGCCAAAAGCCCATACAAGGGAGGAAATTATAAAGATCAGAGAAGAAATTAACGTATTGGAGACTAAAAAAACAATACAAAGAATGAATGAAGGAAAGAGTTGGTTCTTTGAAAGAATAAATAAGATTGACAAACCCTTATCCAACCTTATTAAAAAAAGAAAAGAAAAGACTCAAATCCATGCAATTGAAAATGAAAAGGGGCCGGTGAGATGGCTCAGCGGCGTAAGCGCCTGCCTTGCAAGCGCAAGGGCCCGAGTTCGACTCCCGGATCCCACATACGAAAAAGGGGCCGGTGATATCGCTCAGTGGCACGGGTGCCTGTTGGCGCGTGAGGTCCTGAGGTCGACCCCCCGGTACCCACAAAAAAAAAAAAAAAAAAAAAAGAGAAAATGAAAAGGGTGATATCAGAATGGACCCTGCAGAAATCCAGAAGATCATCTATACCTATTTTGAAAATTTTTATTCTACTAAGATGCAAAATGCAGAAGTAATGGACAGATTCCTAGATACTTATGAATTACTAAAGCTGAATCAAGAAGATTTAAAAATCCTAAATAAACTAATATCAACCAATGAAATCAAAGATGTAATTAAAAACCGCCCAACAAAGAAAAGCCCAGGCCCTGATGGATTCACTGCCGAATTCTACAAGAAACACCACTACTTCTCAAGGTTTTTAATGAAATTGAAAGGGAAGCAATACTCCCAAATTCATTCCTGGAAGCAAGCATTACCCTGATACCAAAACTGGAGAAGGACCCAACTAGGAAAGAGAACTACAGGCCAATCTCCCTAATGAACATAGATGCAAAAATCCACAGTAAGATACTGGCAAACAGAATGCAGCAAATCATCAAGAAGATTATACACCATGACCAAGTTGGATTCATCCCAGGGATGCAGGGATGGTTCAACATATGTAAATCAATAAATGTAATACACCATATTAACAGAACCAAAGACAAAAATCACATGATCATCTCAATAGATGTAGAAAAAGCTTTTGACAAAGTCCAGCACCCATTCATGATAAAAACCCTACAGAAAATTGGAATAGATGGTCTTTATCTCAATCTGATAAAAGCTATCTATGACAAACCAACAGCCAATATTATACTAAATGGACAAAAACTGAAAGCCTTCCCTCTAAAATCAGGAACAAGATAAGGATATCCACTGTCCCCACTCTTATTCAACATAGAGTTGGAAACTTTAGCTAGAGCAATTAGACAAGAGAAAGAAATAAAAGTAATAATGATTGGAAAGGAAGAAGTTAAATTATCATTATTTGCAGATGACATGATACTCTACACAGAAGACCCCAAAAACTCCACTAAAAAACTGCTAGATTTAATAAGCAAATTCAGTAGTGTAGCTGGAAACAAAGTCAATACTCAAAAATCAATAGCCTTTCTGTACACAAATAACAAACTTACTGAAAGAGAAATTAGGAAAACAATACCTTTCACAATAACATCCAAAAAAATGAAATACCTAGGAATCAACCTCACAAAGGATGTAAAAGACCTCTACACTGAAAACTACAGTACTCTGAAAAAGGAGATTGAAAAGGATATCAGAAAATGGAAAGATATCCCTTGCTCCTGGATAGGAAGAAGCAATATAGTGAAAATGACCATACTTCCAAAATTGTTATACAGATTTAATCCAATTCCAATCAAAATTCCAACAGCATATCTCACAGAATTAGAGAAAACAATCCTAAAATTCATTTGGAATCAGAAGAGACCTAGAATAGCAAAGGCAATTCTGGGCAACAAAGGCAAGGCAGGGGGCATCACAATCCCTGACTTGAAATTATACTATAAAGCTACTGTGATAAAAACAGTGTGGTACTGGCAAAAAAACAGACCTGAAGATCAATGGAACAGATTAGAAGATGCTGAAACAACCCCAGACGTACTTAGCCACCTTATCTTTGACAAAGGTGCCAAACACATTCACTGAAGGAAAGATAGCCTCTTTAATAAATGGTGCTGGAAAAACTGGCTCTACACATGCCGAAGATTAAAACTAGACCCATATCTTTCACCATGCACTAAACTAAATTCAAAATGGATCAGAGATCTAAATATTAAAGCAGAAAAATTAAATCTGCTGGAAGATAGAATAGGTAAAACTCTTGAAGACACTGGTGTAGGGAAAGACTTTATGAATAAAACCTCAACCGCACAGGAACTATCACAAAGAATCAACAACTGGGATCTCATCTTATTAAAAAGCTTTTGCACAGCAAGAGAAACCACCAACAGAGTGAAAAGACAACCCACAATGTGGGAAAAAATGTTTGCCAGCTGTTCCTCAGACAAAGGATTACTATCGAGAACATATAAAGAACTCAAAAAAAATCAGACCTCCCAAATTTAAAGACCCACTCCAAAAATGGGCATCTGAGATGAATACACATTTCTCAGATGAAGAAATACAAATGGCAAATAAATATACAAAAAAATGTGCAACATCACTAGTCATTTGAGAGATGCAAATTAAAACAACACTGAGATAACATCTCACCCCAGAAAGAATGGCTTTTATCGAGAAATCAACTAATAACAAATGGTGGAGGGGCTGTGGGGAAAAAGGAACCCTTCTCCACTGTTGGTGGGAGTGTCGACTGGTGCAGCCACTGTGGAAATCAGTGTGGATGTTCCTCAAAAAACTAGGGTTGAAGGTCCCATTTGACCCAGCTATTCCCCTTCTGGGTATCTTCCCAGAAGAATTAAAAACATCGTACCACAGCGATATATGTGCACCCATGTTTATAGCAGCACAATTTGTAATAGCCAGATCTTGGCAACAACCCAAATGCCCATCAACTGAGGAATGGATAAGAAAGATGTGGTATTTTTATACAATGGAGTACTATTCAGCCATAAAGAAGGATAAACTGGAGACTTTTATAGGTAAATGGATGCAGCTCGAGAAAATACTCATAAGTGAAATAAACTGGACGTACATGTGTAAGCATCATATTGTCTCTCTAGTATGAGAAACTGAAAGAGTAAATAAGATCCAAAATGTACAATAGACATGGTGAATCAAAAAGAAACTGGTCAAAAGGAAAGAGAGACTGGGATGGGGGAACAGGGAAAAGAAAGAAGGGAAAGGAAAAAAATTGTATTTATATATAAGATGGTTAAGATAGATACACTACTAATTTTGCTTAGTTCATTGAAGAGTAGGGTTTGTGCCAATAATGTTTGGACTATTGAATGCTAATATCTGGTATCCTGAATAACTAACTTAAAGATAACAATACATAATGCATTAACCATTGTTACCCTCCTATTATGTTGTTTGGAAAATTTGTTCTTTTTTGATTTGTTTTGTTTTTTCTTCTCTTTAAAATAAAAATAAATAAAATAAAATAAAATACTATGCTCTCTGTCTTGTTGCAATAACAGAGTACCTGAGACAGGGTGATTTTATAAGGAAAAGAGCTTTATTCAGCTAGTGGCTCTGAAGGCTGAGAAGTCCAAGAGCATGAGTTAGGATCATCTTGGCTTCCCGTCATGACCTGACGCTGCTTCAACTCATGGCAGAAAGCAGGAGGGAGAGCAGGTCCATGCACAAGAGAAAGAACACAAGGACATCGCTGAACAGTGGGAGCTGCACCCCAGGAGAAGGCCTAACCGTCTGTGAGGGCAGATCGCTCGTGCATTTAAACACCTCTCAGGGCTCCCCTGCCTCTCAACAGCCACAGGCAACCAAGCCCAACGTGAGTTTTGGTGAGAATAAACCATGCTTAAATGATATTACTCTCTTACCTTTAAAAAATGCATTTGCATTTTTGTATCCTTGGAGATCAAGAAAGTAAACGGTCGAGTTTTCCCATTCCATCCTCTTTCTAGGTATATAAATGCACTTATTTCAAACTTTTAATGCATCTGTTTAAATTTAAACTTGGGTCTGAATACTTTAGCATTAAAATTCATTGCTGATTGAAACAATGAGATTTTGTTACCCATTGAAAAAGTAATATATATTCGAACTTTCTCAGATGCCTCTACTTTAAAAAAGGGAGAGGGTGACTATATAAGCTGAATGGAAAGGGAAAGTTCCTGGATATAAATATTTTGTAACAAACAAAATCCAGTTTGGATACCAGATCCATTTTTCATAAGGACTCTTTCAAAAAGTCAGCAGGTTGAAACCACCGGCCCCGCCCCACTCGCCAACTAATCTCACACGCAGCAGGTGCTGCCACTGCTGTAGGTGAGGCCGGACCGGGTTTGGCACATTGGTCAGCGCGCTCTGCTCCAGTGCGACGTGGCGGAAATTTCAGACAGAAACAAAGAACTGTAACGCAACCCTGTCAACTCCAAAGGAAACGAGATTTAACCTCAAGACAAGTTTGGGCTCTTGCCAATCTATCATATTAGGCTACAATTGACCTACGGAATCAGAGCCTAAGAGAAGAATCCCCACCCGTCAGTACAGACCCGGTGATTTTATAAGCTTTCAGCCTTCTCCAGCAAGGAGGAGCGCTAAGGAGACGTGCATCGGCCGGGTCAGGTGCGGGGAGAAACGTGAAGATTGCAACGCACAGGCTCGTGCAGAACCTTCTTTTCCTCTGCAGTTATGAGAGACTCACAGACCAACTGCAGAGGCTCTGGTCCGGAACCCTTTTCTCAAGCCGGCAGGCGACGCAGCACACAGATGGGGGCTTCGCCGCGTCTCGCCCCTCTGTGCAGTAGCAGCAGCTCCGCAGAGGTGGCCGAAGAGCCGCGAGTCACCGCCGACGCCGGGAGGAGAAGGGGAAGACGCTTCCAGCGTCCGGGAGGTGGTAAGGGTGGGAAGAACATAATATCCCATGGCAGCTTCCCCCTTAAAACGCGATCGTTTCTTCAGTGCCTAGAGTTTCTAATGGGAAAAAATTAAAAGCCGTAATAGAGAAATCTTGAGAATGAAAAAAGCTTCTTAAGGCTGATTGTTTTTTGCTTCCTTGCTTGGGGATATTAACTAATATTACAACGCTTTAAACTCGTGCTAGTAGCAAACCGGAGCATGTTGATAGCCTAGGGCATTGCCTGTCACTCTACCACCCGGAGATAGCTACACTGCGTTGGACGGTTTTGTAAGCTTTTCTATCTATACATGTCTTTTTAAATGGACCTTACTAAAGTATATTATAATATTTTAAATATTCGATAGTATACACCTACAGTGTCACTTTAATGAATCTCTGATATTACATCAAATAGAGGAGTTAATTTAACCACACATAGATGGACATCAGGATCCCTGCTTTTTCTCTCATAAATAATATCGTAGTGAACACTCTTGTACATACAGCTGTGCATACTCCGCCCTAGGCATGGAGCTGCAGAGTTAACAGAAGTGCATATTTCAAGGCTGCTGAGATGCACACATTGGTTTTGAGGTTATCTTTACTTATCACAACACAAATTGCTTTTCACTGGCTCAGAAATGGATCATACTGAACCAGTGGTGATGAAGGTAGCTTTAAAGTAATAAAAATGACTTCTAGTACATTTGGGGGGCTTTTGACCGAAGGATACACCTTTACTCGTATTTCTGCTTACCCTTTTTGAATCTCTCTTACATTTTCTTAAAGTGATTAGGGAAAGTAGTCTCTACCAACTCTGAAGATGATGTGAGTAATAATTCTCATGCAGCACAGGTAGGTAATTTGCAAGGCTTACTACAGAGTGAAAATGTGGAAAGCCTCAATCAAATTACCAAAGATGTCCAGACGGCAACAACAGGGCATGAATCTGAGCACGAGGCTCTTCTGAGCTCAGAGCCCAGGCAGCTACTCAGGTCTCTGCGTAGAACTCATCCCCGGCTTCATGCTTTCCTGTGAGCTATCCACCATCGTTACTTGGCTGTACACAGCCAGTTGTCAGACCTACCATTTTATTTCTTAAAAACCTGTACACTTGCCAAAGATGGGGCAGCATCCTTTAACACGGTTGCTGATGTAACCATGTGTCACTTCCCATGGACTACATCCCACCACACCCTGCATAAACTTCATAAAAGGGAAAAGTCACCCTAATTCTATAAAGAAAGAATGTCTTCGTCTGTTAGCAAACTGTTCAAATTTACAGCACTCTAAACCCAGTAACAAAACTTCCATAAAAATCACAATGCAACACAAACTTCAAACACTAATGCTATTTTTCCCAACCCCCACAAATTTGTGTATGTTTGTAAGTATGAGTTTTAAATCAACAAACATGGAATACTTTAGTTTTTAAGATTTTTTTAATCTAAAAAGCGATGGTCTATGCACTGACATCAAGTTAAAGAAATCAATACAGAACTAGAGGAATCTGGTAGTGTGCTGAAATTTGGCAGCTGAAAGACATTCTACATTCAGTACTTTCTTTTTCTATTGCTTTTGGTTTGGTTTCCATGGAAATGTATACTTGCTGCAAGCCAAAGCTTTTTGTGGTCTTGGCCAAAGGGAAAAAGTAGAAATGAATATAGATTTGTAGTCGGAAGAAACGTTGATTTAAACTATGGGTGAGGCACATGCAAGCAGTAGAAACTGAATGAAATTCTGACTGGCCCATGAGCCCTGACTACTCCCTGTGAGGAAACCAGCTTACTCCAGAATATGTCTTCACCTAAGACAGACAGAAAATATGCTCATCTTGGCAGCAATATATTAAAGCTGGCTTTTGGTACAACATTGGCCTTTTACTAGTTTATTAATCAGACCTTTATTAGTATTAAGCAAACTTTTATCAAGCACCTACTTCATCCCACACACTGTGTTAGGGACTGGGGCTACCAAGGGGTTTGGGTTAGCTCACTTCTTTGTCTGGCAAAATGCTTGAACAATATTAATTTACCCAGCATTCAGTGAATATCTACAGGGCAGCTTCTCTGCATTGCACTCTGGAGAACACAGAGACGAACATAAACAAGTAAGACTGATCCTGTCTGGTATAAATTGGAATAGCGGAGGTGCCAGAGAGCTCTCAGGATCCTTAACAATCTCCTGCAGCAGGACCAAGACCACTGGACAGTCTGGAAGTTTCCACAAGCTCATTCCATACAATTTCATGCATAATGGGAAGGCGCTTTGAATTGGACTTCAGCTGTCAAAGTAAAAAGAAGTAACAGACTCATGTGAGTAGAAAACATGAGGAAATGATAAGAATGAAGGTGTAGACAAATAATTTAGGGGGACAAATAAAAGTAAAGAGAGAATATAGGGAGAATTATTAAAAAAAAGGGCAGAAAAGATGAATAGGAATAAAAAGAGAAGGACCAAATATCAACCATGGTCAGGAACCAAAGCGATTATTAAGGCCAAATCCCTGAAGAGAGAGATGGAGAAAGTAGATAGCTCTGTGAAATATCATTTACACAAAAACAAGACAGTGGGCTTAGCCTATAATTTCCTGGGTCTGTTGTATAATTTAGAGGATCAGGACCAATCCACAGGGAAGGACATATGCAGAAATATAGTCCAATTCTTGGAAGGCAATGTCCCTCATGAGGGATACGGGAAAAAACAGGCATAATTCAGAGTATACAAGTGAATGACTGCAGTCCTTATAACTGCCAACTTTCACACCTTTGTTTTATCTAAGGAAATTAATTTGTCCAGAGTGTATTTAGAATGAAATCTGTGTCAGATTTTTCCTTGTTAGGGTGATTTTTCTTAGTAGAAGCAACTTTCAAATATAACCTTCATTACTTAAAGTCAATGGCCAATATTCAAAATTTTTATGATGAATCTTGTCCTAGCTGTCCCAACTATAGAGAAGCATGAATCCATGGACCAAGTGGTTACCAAAGAGATGGAATCAATAAACATATCATTTGTGAAAGATGCCAAGATTTCTTATGGAACATGATATTAGCAGGCAATCCATCTTGGGATTATTACTTGAGCTTGCATTTAAAATCATGTTACCAGACAGATCTCCACAGTCTCTAAACACTTCCTGCTCTAAATGCTGCAAGAATACATGTTCACACCATTGTCTAAAAACCACTGCCTCAGCAGACAGAACCACCTCTTGTCCAAAACAAAAATCAGGACAGGCTGATGATGAGTTTGCCTTTATAAATCTATATTAAATTAGGATGGAGATTTAAACACTGAAGAGTAATGCTTTATCACTATGCATTGTTCATTAGTGAATTCTTAACAGATAATAAATTCTAGAGATTATAACATACGGTGGTGATTTTTTCTTTTAACTTCTGAGATTTTATTAAAAGAAAACTACTGTTCCCTGGATGAGAAGTAGCTAAACAATAAGGGCAGAGGATGTTATGAAAATTAGAGACCAGTGCCCAACGTGTCATCTTGTCTACTTAAACCAGCCCCGTCCTCCACCGCCAGCATCCCTGCCCTTGGGGGATTTCACTTTCTCTTTGGTTTACAGCAGAGTGGCTTGTACATATCCATGATAGCCCTTGTTTTCACTAAAAAAAGTTTTGTTCTGTGACCAACTAAATTTATGGCACTAGCACTTGAAAAGTAACTTCTAGAGCCCTGAATGAGTGTAACATATTTGGACTGTGAAAGCATCAAGTTATTTCAAGTTGTGAGAACAGAGAATGAGACCGCGGGGGTGGTATCTACCTTTGTCCAGAACAAACAGGACCTTTTGGGTTATTTAAAGAGTAGTCTGCGTGGCCCAGGCCTGAGTGACACCGGGGGGAAAGTCCCTGGAGCATCTTCTACCTAAATTCAGAACCAAAGGGAATGTTTGTCATCCCACACGTACACATGGACACTTCTGCCACAGTGGCTTCCCTCTGAAGCAGGTGCTCACAACATGAGGTGAGGGTGAGTGCATGTGACAAGAACTCGTCCCTCAACCTTTGTTGGCTGTGTGCCCAAGGTGGCTACAGGAACTTTCCTCCACTCAGCTATTTTATTCCCAGCTGCACTCCAATCACCTAGTGGATATCTAGTTATGTGAATGCACTACAGAAAACTATACTTTGTTCCTCCTCCCAGAGTTCAAAGTACTCTGCTTGCAGTCCTGCTGGTACTGTTGTCTTTTGATCCCAAAAGTTTCTAAACATGGGGGTGAGTTGGAAGTGTGGAGGCCAGAGAAACGGAGCCTCTAGCCTGGGTACTTTTTACTCTGCTTGTCAATTCTTAGAGCTCCCACTGCTGAAATTTTGGAAGGAAAAACTGTTGTGCTCTTCTCCTTCATTATGATAATTTGAAGCACTAACCAGAGATCCTTTGCCCTGGAAAACATCCCTAGGGTTACTCAAATAGAGAAGCCCTGTCAAAGCAAGCAGCTATTTTTCCCTCTCTCTACCCATAGTGCAGAGAGTTCTCACGTTTGGTTTGCAAATTACATTTGCTGAATTTCTGTGGCAGCCTTTCAGACAAAGAGAGAAGGGGGTATTGTAAACTGAGATTAACTAAATAGTGTGGTCTAATCCCGTCTAGTTTGTGTTTATGCATGTTTCACTGTGGGATTTACAGCCTTAGCTCGTGGAAAGATGGAATAAATGTGATGAACTCAAAAAATCCAGGCTTTGTGTTTCTGGAATTAGGATCAGGTTCAGGTGGGAATCAATGGGAAGATTTAGCTAAAAACAAGATACGGAGATGGAGAAAGGTAGAAAAATATCCAACTCTAAGCTTTCATGAAGACCACTTTAAAATTTATCTCAGAAAAGAAGGAGAAACATCCTTATTAAGTATGTTCCTTACAAGAATGAACATACTGACAAATTTGTTTGATAGAAAGCAGCTCTCTGCCTTATTCTTTCCTGACAATGGTTGCTTCCCTTTCTGACCCTAACTTCCTGCCACCAGCAACTCCATGCCAGTGTTAGAGGTCTATCTTTTTTCTCTGCCATGCATCTGGAAGATTCTTGTACTTACAACACATCAGGCTTGTCAATGAAGAGATGGCAGTAAGTGACAGAAGGGCAGCGACTTCGTTGTGAAAGTTTAAGAGTAGAATGTAAGCTGTGTCTAAAATATTCCCACCAAGTCTATTGTGCCCTCTTAAGCTGTTTGAAAGACTGCATTCCCTCTTCTCCACTCCAGATCAAGTTGACTGATAAGGGGCTTTTATTATTTCTTCTCACCTGCATAAGGAAGTGTCTACTTGTTAGGAGAGGTTCTTGTGTTAGGTGACATGTGTCCTTTGTGCTTATGTTTTACTTTGGTCCATCATTGCCTCCTGAGTTTTACCAGGTTTCACCTTGGGAGAGTGAGGCCAGCCAGGGGACAGGATTGCAATACCTCTGTGCTGAAATGGTAGAATGTGACACTCAAAGAAAAGAAGCTAAAATAGGAAAACTTACATATTTCTGTCTTCATTCCTTCCATAGCTTGAAAACGATCTTGCCAGTGATATAACAAAGCTGATTTATGAAGAGGGAAAGGAAGAAGGACAGGTCTGCTTTGTTTAATATAGTGAAAATAAAACATAAACAAATCTGAAGAACAAACACATAAAAATCATTCTGGATTATACTGGCCATCAGAAATTATTCTAATAACTTCCCATAAAGTAAAATGCTATGTAGCCTTCACAATGTGTAATGATCAAGCATATTTAGCAAAATAGAAAATTATTCCCATTACCCATTAGATAATTAAGTTAAAAATATAAATTAGAAAAGAAAACATCAGCCTCTGGATTAAATATGGTAGATCAAACAATTCACTTATCTTTGTTCCAAACTAACATCTCATTTACATAACAATAAGTTTATTTTCTAAGAGATGAATCTGAAAAGATGAAGAAGAAGAGAGAGGAAATTACAATCAACTGACAATAATAACATTAGAAGATGACAAATTGTGAACAAAGGCACAATATCTGGCCAGCTAATTCAGATGGAAATTTAAGTACCCCAGAGGAGGTGGCCAGGATCATCCAACTTTAAGGTATATCAGACTAAGTACATGTATGAGGGATGAATGGATGGATGGATGGATGGATGGATAGACAGATGGATGGATGGATGGAAGAACTGATAGATTTATGCTTTGGGCATCACAAAAATTCAAAATAATTTATACAGTGAGTTTCAAACATTTTTGGCCAGTATATTCCATAAAATAATTTGGAAAATTATGTATCTTCTCACTTAAGCTAATATCTAAAATCTTCATCACAATACCTGGAAAATTATATTTATTTTTTAATTTTTAAATTCTAATTTTGAATAAAAGCAATTTAAAATTATTATAATTTTATACCTATTGTCTTATTTCAAAGAAAATGAAAACAGTGTTCTTCCATCATTTTTCTTCCTTGAACTACCTTTTCTATAACTATTCTAATGAAGTTTTTAAATAAAATATAATTAACTTTTAAGCATAAGATGCAAAATTAAGATGGACATATTGGCACATGCCTATAATCCTAGAACTGAGGGAGGCTGAGGCAGAAGGATAGTAATTTCAAATACTGCTTGGACAAATTAGCAAGACCCCATCTTAAAATAAATAAAAAAGGGGCAGGGATATAGCACAATGTTAGCATGCCCCTGGGTTAGGGCCCCAGTACTATAAAAAAAGAAAGCAAAATTATATTGGAAATACTGTTGTTAATTAGATAAGTGGGACATTGGTTTTGATGCCCAACTAAAGGAGGTTTCTTAAAGTTATTCTACACCTTACTAAGAAACAAACCTTAGTAAGATTTGGAATGGGTGAGTGGTAGAGCTCTTCTTTGTAATGTATAAAAAAGGCGATAATGAAAGAGGTAGGAAAAGAAAACCAACACATCATCTTTATTTTATGTGTGATCCAAAAATAATCCAATTTTAGGAAAGGGTATTCAGGGAAGTTGAGGATCTGGAAACTGATTTCTTCCAATTAGTTAGTTTGGTTAGTTCAGCAACTTAATGATACCATCAAGGATCCAAGTTACCTTCTAGCTTTCTGCTTTACCAGCCTTAGGATAAATACTCTCTTCTTAAGCTAGACTACCATCCCTCTAGCATGATCACAATGCCCAGCCGTACATGCAGGTCACATGAACATGGAAGTATTCAAAGAAAAAAAGAAGCTTTCTCTTCCCCTGTATCATAGAAAAGAGAACCCTTTACCTGAGCCACCATGCTGACTTCTGCGTAGCTCTTTGGTCTTTGAAACAGTTTATGTCACAAGCCAAGCCAGTTGCTAGCAAGGGAAAAGACCATGATTGGCTTTGACCAATCATGTCCTGTCCCTGGGGCTGACAGTGGGGTCAGCCTGTTTCTCCCCAGCACAAGGCTGTGGGTAACCCTCAGAATTCCTAAACATACATGAGACGACCCTGATATAAGGACGAAAGGAGTTGGCGGTATACACAACAGTGTCTCCTAAAATAAATGCATTTATAACCTAAAAGAAAAAACATTGGAATGTTTGCTTCTGTGAGTGATTTTTACATTTTTCTTCTTCTTAGTTTTATTTGAATTTCTTCTAAAATTTGTAATAAGAAACATGAGATGCAATAAGAAACACGAGATACGTCAAAATATTTGACATATGAGATTATCACTGAGAATACTGGAATGAAGGCAATATAACAACTTGTGTTTGACTATAAAACAAGCAAAGATGATATTTGTATTCCTTAAGGCTTACTTATTTTCATTTCTTTATGATTTAAATGAATTTTACTACACATTCAACTAAGAAATTTTGCTTCTATGAAAAATAAAACATGCAGTTTTAAAGGGGGAAAGAAATTTTTTTCTGGAAGCTTCCAGTAAATTAATGTGTACTTTCAGTTATCTGAATTGCTAGATAATTAGCTTTTACTAGTTAATAAGTTTTAAGTACCACAAGGTGAAAGGTAAATTATGAGCATTGCTCCATGCCTGTACTTAAATAACTTCTGATAACTAGAGCTTTGGGGATCTGGTTTACAGTACTGTACAGTTCAACCTTTCCAAAGGCGAAGCAAATAAACCTGTTGATTTGCCAAGTTGACAAAGATAGGGAGCAGCCACCTGATCCATTCTCCTATCAGTACTTGAGATTTAAAAAGTCTAGAAAGCTTGTATGATGTGAGCTTTTTAAATTTTCCCTAGCAGACTCCAAAGTCTGTGGTCCACTCTAGATTGCAGCTCAGTTACAACAAGATTTTATTAATAAATCCTTGAATCAGTGAGCATTGGGTCATGAGATGAATAACACAAAGCCTCACTGGGTTCATGAGGTGATTTTACAGGTAAATAATTGTCATACAGACGATCAGTAACCTGTACTGTCAGTGAGATGCAAAGACACACAAAACAGAGAGTCACTCAAGGTGAAAGGACAGGGGCAGGGAAGGTTTGGACCCTAAGACTTCCACTGCCTGGAAAGACAGCACCTAACACCAGACACCAAAACAAACAACAGAATTAGCCATCCTTTCCCAAGGACATACTCTCTGCCAGGCACTGTGCTTTATGTATATCAGCTCATTTGATTTCCAACCCTGAAGCACAAACAGGTTAAGCGACTCATTGTTATGGCTTAGATTGAGAATGTCCTCCAAAGGCCTCACGCGCTCACAGGCAGGGCTTTTGGAAGGAGGTCATACAACGGGCGTGCTTGCAATTGGCAGGTCAGAAGTGGGTCACCAGGGGCATGACCTCTATGGGTACATCTCTATCCCTGGCTCCTCCTTTCTCTCTCTGCTTCCACGTCACCATGGGGTAAGCAGGCTTTCCTCCACTATGTCCCTCTGTGGTGCTATTTCCTGCCTTGGAGCCAGCTGACTCCAAGGACTGGAACCCTGAGCCAAAATAAACCTCTCCTCCTTTAAGTTGTGGGTGTTGGATATTGTCTCAGAGACAAGGAAGTGACTAAGATACTCACCCAAGGTCACACAGCAGGTGTGCATCAGAACAAATGAACCAAATTAGTGTTCAAATCTTCTAAATGCTGTAATATGCTGCCTTGACTATGCTAGAGTATAGAAATATAGAGTCAATGTGGTTCTTTGAAGAAAAATGATTTAATAACAAAGTAGACAAAGGTCTAATGCTGGCCGAGGCATTTATGATCTTTGGCTGTTCTACTGATCTCTTTCAGGACCTATCTTTCCTCCTCCATAAAATGGGATAATAAAACCCGAAGAGAGAAAGAACTTGTCAATCTAGAGCCTATTCTGTCAAGAGCCCAGCCACGAAAATACACTGGAGGTTTATTCTCCAGGAGCTGAATTTCGAGTCTGAAGAAACTGCAGCAGTACAGCAGTACTTTAAACAATTTCCTTAGTGCATAGTCTCCTTTTAGTGTGTGTGCGTAGGAATGACATAATGACAGAAATTTATGCCTAAATAAGCGTAAAAGAGATCTTTCACTAAGTGCAAATTGAAAAATGTAAGAAAAATCAAAGGGCTAAGAACACAGTTTTGCTAATTTAATTGGTAGTATTTTTTTCTTTCTTCATGGTACATAAAATAATGGTGTGGCTTGAAATTGACATGTTTGGTTTAACAAAATATATTACTTTGTTCCTCCATTGTTCAAGATTTCCTAAAAGAAAAGAAGCACTTGAAACAACATAGTTTTGAGTTGATGAAAACTGCAGAAATATGGAAGAGGACTAAATAGGATGCCAGCTATCACATAAGCTCTGCTATATCCTGGAATCCCCTATGAAAAGCGATTTAAGGAATAAAGCTCTGTGCAATTTTTAAAAATATAACACAGTTGTTAATATTGCATCAATGATCATAATGAAATATATAAATGAACACAAGAGATTAAAAACAAATAATCAGTGCTTTGAGAGGCAAGTAGAAATGAGGGATTATTATCTGTAGAACTCTATTTGCAGTTATCTTGCAAATCTGTCCAATGTGCCACATTTTCACTAGGCCAGAAGGACTACGACCCTGCCCACCAACAAAATAAAACTCAATTGATTACAAGTACTACAAGCAAAGTAAAACTGGCTTTAATGTTTATTGATGTTAGAAGGAAGAGAAACTCAGAACCTGATTCAGCTACACGGAGCCTCATTTTCTCCAGCCCTTGGAGAAATAATTAAGTAACAATTTCCCCATTTTCTATAAAATTTCACTAGGAAACATATAAATAAAAATTTGAATAAATAAAGCCACAGAATGCTTACAGATTTACTTTTTTAAAACTGCAAGATATGTTGCCTATCAGCAGGTAAAGATTATAAAGGGCTGGGCCGGTGAGATGGCTCAGCGGCTTAAGCGCCTGCCTGGCAAGCGCGAGGGCCCGAGTTCAACTCCCGGATCCCACATAGGAAAAAAGGGGCCGGTGATATCGCTCAGCGGCACGGGCGCCTGCTGGCACGCGAGGTCCTGAGGTCGACCCCCAGTACCCACAAAAAAAAAAAAAAAAAAGATTATAAAGGGCTACCAGCCCAGTCTTTAGGATTTAAGGCAGCCTATCATGCACATCAGAAAAAATTAAGGAAAATACAAATATGTCTTTACGAGCATGTATGGACATAAAATCAAACACACTGAAAAGCCATATAGTAAATTTTTTTTTTTTTTTGTGGGTACCGGGGGGTCAACCTCAGGACCTCGTGCGCCAACAGGCACCCGTGCCGCTGAACGATATCACCGGCCCCTTTTTCGTATGTGGGTTCCGGGAGTCGAACTCGGGCCCTTGCGCTTGCAAGGCAGGCGCTTACGCCGCTGAGCCATCTCACCGGCCCCATATAGTAAATTTTTAATGCATCAAATTTCTACTTCAGGTATAAATTCACGCTCCTTAAAAGTCAAGAGCAATGATTTCTGATTCCTTCTTTTCCTGGCAAATCTCACAGTAGCGAGCACTGACATTCTTCACTGTTCAAATGACTTTCAAATTACATTCAAAATTGAGGACATTTTCCTCAAAAAAATTTTTTTCATTGCCTATTTGATGTGTTTCCCAAACCGTTTGAATGCGAAATGTTGGCAGAGGGACATTTTCCATGGGTATTTCTTCAATTTTCCCTTGCTATAAAACAGCACACACACACACACACACACACAGTCGCTGGCTCTGAGTCTAGCTGCAGACTGAGCTAGCTGTGTGACCACAAGCTTGGCCTGCTTGTCACTCTTACACCCACCAGTCACTCCAAATAGACTGTCACCAGGTGACCTGCTTTGCCACTCCCTGAGCACACAGCTCTACACATTCGTTCCTTTGGCATACTCTTCCCTCTCCCTGAAATGACTCCCCTGTCTCCTCCGAACAATCCCCGCTTCCTTTCGAGGATTCAGGAGCCTGTCTTTGCCACCTAACCTTAATTAAGAACATGTCCTGCCCTGACATGTTCCATGACACCTATCACATTGCGTTGCAACCATCCTGGTTGGTCTCACCAGTATGTCACGAGCTCCCTAAGAGGACGGAGGCTGACTCATCTTTGTAGTTCAGTATCTGGCGATGCATCTTGCATATGGCAGAGCCCTGTGCCCTGGTTGTTGAATCAGTGACACACCTGAAGCTCCCAAGGCCCTGCTCCTGCTCATTTTTCAGATGCCACATAGCTTTGCTCTTCACTCTGTCCTCACGTCACAGAGTCTCCTTCAGCATGAAAGTCTGACTGGTTAAAGACTAAGACCTAGAAAATCTGCACATTTTATCAGGACGTCAAACTTTTCACATCTTTATCCCATTGAGAAGGTAATTTACCTTTCTGGAGAGGCTCTTAACTCTGCGGTCCCCACCTCAGCCCTGTGGACTGGGCTCTGTACTCATGTACTACGTAGCACTTAGGTCAGTGAGGGGCCACGCGTAGGACAGGGATGTCATGGCACTGTAGTCTAATGACAACATAGCGCCCTTAATTTGTGTAAGTGCACTGCACCTGATGCACTTAGGATACGTCTTTGTTGCTAAGTGATGCATGGCCGTACATCATATAAAGACGAATAAGCTTAGAAAAAAAAAAAAAGTCATCTGTTTGCATGATCGAAGAGCCACTTTGGAGCCAGGATGGAGCAAGTGAACAGAGCCACAATTCCTGTGCATGAAAATTCAAAGTCACTCATGCTTCGAGCTGGCGCAGCCTGTTTCCAGGTGAATGTTTATGGGATTGTTCAGTAAAGCCTGGCACATACTTCCGTAACACTGCAGAATAAATAACCCCTGGATAAAGCAGATCGAATCAGTCAAATGTGCGTGACTTTCTCTGCTGTCCAGATAATGCCAAGACATTACACTGTGTCACAGGTCATATGTTATAATCATGAAAAACAAAATTAGCTGGGTGTAGAGGAGGCTGAAGCAGGAGGATCACAAGTTTGAGGGCAGCCTGGACAATTTAGATAGATCCTGTCTCAAAATAAAAATAGAAAAGAGCTGGGAATATAGTTCACTGGTACAGCACTTGCTTGGTAGGTATAAAGTCCAGGGTTAAATCCCCAATACTGAAATCAATCAATCAATCAATAGATCAAATTAATAGTCAATTCTCAATACTGAAATCAATCAACCAAAATTAATATAGCCTTTAAAAATCATTTGGTTTTTTTTTGAAACTATGTGTGTGTCCACTTGAAGTTCAATATTCCAAGGGGCTTCATTCATCCTAAACTTTGAACCATCTCAATGAATGGACACGAGCTTTTCTCACTTACCTTGAGGTAACTTGCAGATTACAGTCCTAGCACCTTACTCCCAGTGTTTGCCAGGAAATGGTTCACTTTGATTATTATTTTCCCATCATTCTAGTATATCAATAGTCTTTGCAAACAAAAGACATAATTCTATTTATAGCATCCTGTCTTTAGTACTGGCATGTCCATTTACAACATATAGTAATTCTCGGTGACTTAAAATTAAATAAAATCTGGCAGGGAGCTGCATTTTTTTTCCTAAAGGGAAATCTTAAGAGGCCACAAATAGGTTTCGCTAGCTTAAGAAACCTGCGGATTTTCACATTCTCTAGTATTTTTTTTTTTTTAATGTGTGGGTACCGGAGGTCGACCTCACGCGCCAGCAGGCACCCGTGCTGCTGAGCGATATCACCGGCCCTTTTTTCGTATGTGGGATTCGGGAGTCGAACTCAGGCTCTCGCGCTTGCCAGGCAGGCGCGTACGCCGCTGAGTCATCTCACCAGCCCTCTAGTATTATTTTTTAATCACTTTTAAAAATCACTAACCTGGTTTAAATCATTAAATATCATTCTTTTACAGCACATTAGTAAACCAAGTTTGACATCCCGTACAATTTGAAGATTTTCTACTTCTTAGTTGTTAGCCAATCAGCCATGAATCTTAATCAGATGGTGAAAGTTTTTCCTTGGAATTTGCCCCCATTTCAATAGCTGAGGTGACTCTGCCAAGCTACTTACCCCTAAGTAGTAACCATACTGCCTCAGACTTGAGTGTCCCACGGTCTGTCCAGGCTGGCTAAGACCCTGATGATAATCGGAAGGAAACTTTTAGTGAATAATAAAACCTGCAATTTAGTGAACACCTGCAGTATATGAAGTACCATCCTGGGGACTTTCTAAATGCAACCGCATTAAACCTCACCACTAAATAGTGTCACTATTTAGAAGGAAACTGAGGCCCACAGATGAAGCAATTAGCCCGTGTTCAACCAACTGGTAAGTAAAGGATCTGTACTGAGGCTTGTCTGACCCCAGAGCCCATCTTCTTTTTTTTTTTTTTTTTTTTTTTTTTTTTTTTTGGTACCAGGAAGTGAACTCAGGACCTTGCACTTCCAGGCAGGCACTGTGTTGCTGAGCTATATCCCCCAGTCCTCCACAGCCCATCTTAATCCCTCTACTAATCACCTTTCAACCCTTTGGCATTAGTGGGGTTGTCTTTCAATCTCTGGGTAAAAGTAACCAGAAAAAATCAGCTCCCCCGCAAAAAATATATATGTATATAAAGTGAAGAATGTAAAATCTATGACTTTTTTTCTTTAATCAGAAAGAGACAGTTGTTACCTTTCCTCTTTCCTTTTTTCTTTTGCCACAATTCAGATTAACTTCCTCCAGACAGAACAGCAGGCCAATTTGAATAAAATAGCTAGATTTATTTAGTGCATTTCCTCAACTGTAAAATGTACCATTGATTTAATAAAAACTTGCTGAGGAAATCAGCTGTCAGATTTATTTTCAGATTGGTTGTGAGTTCATTCGTGTCTCTGGGAATCACGAAAATGTGGTATCACTAGCTGTGTGGTGGTTGCCTTAGCAAATCCCCAGCTTGCGAAGTTCTCTACATGCTTCTTTCAGGCTTGAACTTCATTTCACCCATCAAGAACTCTAAATACGCAATTGCTGGATAAATGCATGAATGAGCAAACATTTTCCAGAAACAGTTTTATCACTTAAATCCAATTATTTTGAACAGAATTTAATACGAACATAAATTGACACTGATTTCACAATAGTATTGAACTGATTCCATTAGTTCCACATCCTGATTAACTTTGGGAATTGTCAGATTTTAGCCATTTTTGTGCAGATGAAATGGTATCTCAGTATAGTTTTAAGCTACAATTTCTTATATCTTTTGTTGAGTACTTGTTCAAGTCTTTTGCCTATTTTTTATTGATTTCTCTTTTACTATCAATTTGTAAGAAACCTTGATATAGTCTGATGTGAGTCCTTTGTCACGTGCATGCATTGTAACTATGTTCTCCTAGTTTCCAGTTCATTCATCACTTCTATTTTGGATTCTTCAGTAAGCATTTTGTTAATTTTAACAAAATTTATTTTATGAATTTTCATTTCGTAGTTCATGTTTTTTTGTCCTAAGAATCTTTGCCTATCTCAAATTCACACACACAAAAATTCTTTTGTGCTTTCTTCTAGACATTTTATAGTCCTAACTTTCATAGGTACATCTATAATTTGCCTTAAATTAGTTTGTATTTATGGTATGAGGTAGGGGGCTGAGGTTCACATTTTTCAAATTAACATCCAGTTGTTCCACTACTGTTTGTTAAAAAGACTTTTCTTTTCCCAGTGAATTTTCCCTGGCTGTGTGCTGGAAAAAGCAACTGAATTCATATGTGCAGGTCTATTTTTGAGATCTATTCTGCTTTATTGATTTATTTAATCTATTATTATATAAATGCCTCAGTGACCTGATTATTGTAGCCTTATATAGAACCCTGAAATCACGTAATTTTTTGTCAAGATTGATTTGGCTATGTTAGGTTCTTTGAATTTCAGTTTTAGAATTTGTCAATTTATTCAAAGATTTTAGAGTTTACCATTTCTTTTAAAAGTGTGTTAAATCTATATATCATTTTGGAGAAAATGAGCATCTTAACAATGAGTTTTACTGTCTGCAAACATGGCATACACCTATTAATTTAGGTTTTCTGTAATTTTTTTAGTAATGCTTTATAATTTTCCAGTAGCATCTTGCATATTTTTCATTAGTCTCATTCTTAGGTTTTGAATTTTTTAGTGTTGCTGCAAAATAGTATTTTTTCAAATTTTGTTTTGAATTGATAACTACCAGTATATATCAATTTAATTGACTATTTTATATCAGTCTTATATTCTGCACTGAATTGGTCAGGTTCCCCATTGCTGGAGAAACACACGCAACACCTGCAACTTAAAGGTGGACAGGTTTATCTTGGCTAATGATTTCAGAGGTTTCAGTCCATGGCCAGCTGGGTCTGAGGCAGAAACATCAAGGCAGAAGAACATGGCAGAGAAAATCTCAGTTTCTGGCACCCAGGAAGCAGAGCACAGTGGGAGAACAACAGAGAGATGCCCTCCAAAGTCTACCCCCACTGACGCACCTCCAACAGGGCCACTCCTAGTAACATACTCAGCTATGAACGCTAGTGTCTTAATCCACTGACACATGTAGGGCCAGTATGATTCAGTCATCTCATGAAGAGACTCTTAATAGAATCAACTTGACAATTAATATTAACATGTGCTTTGCCTAAATTCACTGATTAGTAATTATAGTCCTTTTGTAGATTCAGTTCCAAGAGTTTTTATTAAGATGTGATCATATAATCTGCTAATAAAAAGTTTTACTTCTTCCTTTCAAATCTGTTTAAGTGTAATTCCTTGCCTTTCTTTATTGTACCAGTTAGGATGCCAGGACAGTATTTAATAGACATGATCAGGATGGGCATCTTTACATTTTTTTATATTAAGCGAAAGTATTTAATATTAACTATGGAAGCGCTTCCCAGACTTCACTGCGGTTCAGTGAAGCTTATATTTGCAATCCCAAGGGAATGTTATTGGAATTCTAGCGAGTTAATTCCAATCTACCACTTCCAGTGCAACCCATGGCACAAATAAAGACACAAATATAGGGGCCAGTGAGATGGCTCAGAGCATAAGCGCCTGCCTGGCAAGCGCGAGGGCCTGAGTTCAACTCCTGGAACCCACATATGAAAAAAGGGCCGGTGATATCGCTCAGCGGCACGGGCACCTACTGGCGCTCGAGGTCCTGAGGTCGACCCCTGGTACCCACACAAAAAAAAAAAAACACAAATATATATCTAAGATGGTGGGAAGCCAAGGGGGTCCTAAGTCCAGACAGAATAATGGCTAACTAGAACAAAGACTTTGACCCAGGGCCGAACCTGAATTTTATTAATTCGTGAAGAGGGGAGTGGCCGGGGATGAGTGACTGTGAGAGTGGCAGGAAGTACATGAGTGCTGTGAGCTGGGCTAGTTAGGAGGCCTGAAATCACCTCTGCAATATGCAGAGAGAGAGATAAGCAGAAAGAGTAATCTGCATATAACAGATTGGGGCAGTATCTAGTATTTTGAGGTCAGTGCTTCAGTTTTGATGTGTAATTTTCAAGCCCTGAGAAGTTATAGCCTCTTTTCTCAAGGCTCATTCTCAGTGTACAGTGTGGCGACACTTGGCCTAGCTCACACTTATTATTTGGGAGCTGTAGGCGGGGCTTCACCGACCTGTCCCATTGCTTCAACAACTATGCATCAGCACCGTGGCTAGACCCATTTGCATTGCTTAAAGCCAGTTGAGTGGATAAAGACAAAACGTGGCCAGCTCTGCACACATCAATACAAGGATATAGGGCCAGGTTTAGGCAAATGGAGACAATTGCTCTTCTTTCAAGGAAAGTCGTCCAAGTGGTCCTCCACAATTAACCATGAAGTAAAATATTTACTGCAGGCTTTTTATAGATGCCTTTGTCAGGTTCAGAAAGTTCCATTATAATCCTAGTTTGTAAAAACATTTTTTATGAATGGGTAATTAATTTTTATACTAAGTGTATTTATTTTTATTTTTATTTTTATTTTTGAAACTCAAACTTCCAGGTCATTTTTTAAAAATTTAACTTAGCACTGCATGTGCTCTTATAATCAGAAAACTAAAACTCATGAGGCACATATTCAAAGATCCAAATGCAGAATTTTAAACTGTGTCACCAAATATAACATCAAAAAAAAGACTAAATATTGCAAATATCTATGGAGAATATTTGAAAAACTCCCTACTTCATATATGAAAGATTCCTAGATAGTAAAAAGATAATATTGTAATCAACTTGAGATTTCAAAGTCAATAAAATTAAAATAGTTATTTTCCTAGGTGAAATTTAATTGTAATTTGTCATGTTGAAGATTACATTTTGCGGTCACTGGAAAGATGCCACAAATGTATTACATTGCTCTTTTTCCAAAATCACTATCTGGTGTAGCTTTTTAACTTTTTATATTATTCTTCATTTCTAGGAATCCAGTTAAACTATTTGATTGTTTTTGAATTTTAGTTATAGACCCCAAAGCAATGTTTTTCATATTTTAATTAAAAAAAAAAAAACCAACTTTATCTTGATGTGAGGTGAAATGAAACTGTTATAGTTCATATATCCCGGGATACACACAACTTTATCAGTCTAACCACAACGAAGAGAGATGCTTTTCCCCTGTTTTATTAACCAGGACGCTGGCTCCAAGGTATCATGAGTGAGCTATGAAAGGCCTTCCTAATCTCACGAGAAAATCATAGAACCCAAAAATCTTACAGCTGGAGTGAGTCTTCTGGATGAAAGTATTTCCTTTAGAATACCGCTTTAAATGTACATATTTAATGAGCCCATGAAGGGGTTCTCAACACCATTAACCATTAGAAAATGCAAACAAAACTTCAGTGAGATTTCCAGCGACTGGAATGGTTAAAATTTAATTTAAAAGTTTGCAAAAATACACTGTTACGGCAAGAATGTGGAGAAGACTGCAGTTCTCATACATTGCTGTGGAAACAGCAAATGGTCCGATTCCTTCTACAAGATCCTGGCTTCTTTATAGTTCCCATAGACGCAATCTCCCTAAATGCTTCCAGTGTCCCATTTGGTTCACCAAACGTGACGGTCACACACCTGTGCACGTGTATTCTGTCCCTACCCCACCACACACAGGAAAGAATATGTTGGTTACTACTTATTTGTCAGAAAAAATGTGAAATTTCCATCAACAACCACTTTTATGGCAGCCATTTGAAAGTAAAGGTGAGTAGCACTGCATTACCTCTCACCATTTACTCTGTTTTCTCTTTTCAACGTAGGTTGTAGTCGATTCATCGCTGTACCTGAAACCTAGTTGGTGTGATAGTTCCTGGACATAGGGAGACACAGTAACTGTGAGATGTCCAAACAGGTGGACATTTTTATTGGGCTGTTGGTCAACTAATTTTTTTTAATTTTAGAAAATCTTTAAATGGTCTGGATTAAAATCTTTATCAGAGATAGATAGATGATAGATGATGGATAGATAGATAGAGATGACATAGAGATAAAGAGATAGAGACAGAGATAGAGGTAGAGTTATAGAGCAAATATTTTCTCCCAGTTTGTGGCTTGCCTATTTATTTCCTTAATGGTCCCTTCAAATAAAAAACATTTATTTCAGTGAATACTCATAATCAATTTTCAATTTTATTTTATAGTTTTATGTTCTAATAAATCTCATTTCCCCTCCACCCCCCAAAAAATAAAAAAAAGCATATGTCATGATGGAGGGCTAACTAAACCCTTAAGCTACTATCTTAAATTATGGTTTCCTTTTTATATCACTAAGCTTTTACCTTGAGAAATAGAAAGCAACTGAACAGAAGAATTAGGCAGGAAAATTAAGCATTAGATGAATGAATTTATTTTTAAATTAGAAAAGCGTATCAGTAAGAGAAAACAAACGAGCTGTCATCAGATTGTGGAGGCTTCACAGATGCCGAGTTCTCAGTCGGATGTCGAGAGGAGCCTGATCTCACCAGGTCATTTCTCCCCATCCCAGAAGGTGAAGGCCCCCAAAAACGATCCTGAAGAGCGCAGAAGATCGGCGATGGTGCCCTCTTAAGTTTGTAGTAGAGATAAACCTGCCGACTGTAACAGCTTATCTAAACCAGTCTGACTGACTGTGCTCTTTACTTAAAAATAAATCCTCCTCACCAAATAAACACTCAGAGCAAATCTCAGTTATCTGAAGGACATTTTGAGTAAGGAAAGGTGACGTGTTTGCAAGACACCACCCCAAAATACCTCCCTCCATGTTTTCTCTTCCTTCTTGACCTTCAGTAGCTACAATTAGAATTACTCTGTTGAATTAGAAAAATACTCATCAAGGACCCACAATGTGAATGTTATATACACCTGTGTGTAGTTTAAATATGTGCAAACATAAAACCAAGTATAGGTACATTATGCTTATACCTGTTATGAAGCTATAAAATGGAGTAATGTCACAACCAAAATTAACTCAGGCAAAATGAGCAGTGAAAAATCCAACTGACAACATTCATTTAAAGAGATGGACAAAGGTTGCCAACAAAAGCGTCGACACAGAACTAAATTTGTGATTCGGGTTCTTTTGAACTCTGTGTGACTAAAGTAGGGGGCACTGAATAGTGACTCGATTTCCATATCATGTTTTTCTCCTTAAAGTGCAGCGAACTCTATAGAAAATATGCATATATAGGTGTATATATATATATATATATATGCCAGATATTAAATAATTTCAGGTGTGCAGAAATTAAAACTTTAATTTCTAGGTCTCAAATTTTCCAATTCTAAGTTCTCCTTCTGTCACGGGGCAGGGTTGGAGGAGGTTCCCAAAGCTGAGATCAGGAACCTAACTCCCCTCACCTGTAGAATAGGTTTGCAGGCTTGCTGAATCCTACTGCAGAAATAGAATTTCCAGGACTAGTCAGTAAGAGGCTTGGGCAGGTTTTTATTAGGCAGAAATTAAAAGGTACATATTTTTCTTTCTTTTCTTATTTTTTTTTCTTTTCCCTTCCTTCCTTTCCCTCGCCCCTCTCCCTAGTTCCCCTTCCCATTTGAACATTTTCTTCCTATTTCACAATATCTATTATACATTTTGGTCCTTATTTATACTTTTGGCTTCTGACATTAGAGGAACAATGCAATATTTACAAGTATGCCCGATTTATTTCACTTAAGAGTATGATCTTAAAGTGCATCCATTTACCTAGAAATATCTCAAGTTTATCCTTCTTTAAGGCTGAGTAGTACTCCATTGTATTTAAAAAAAAAAAAAAAGCCCATATCTTCTTTACCCCTTCATCAGTTGATGAGCATTTGGGCTGCTTCCAAGATTTACCTATTACAAACTGTGCTGCTATAAACATTGGTGTGCATATGTCACTGTGGTATGATGTTTTGAATTCTTTTAGGAAGATACCAAGAAGGGTAATAGCTTAAACCTCTAGTTTTCATTTTTAAGGAATCTCCACACTGATTTCTCCATATGGCTGCACCATTCCACACTCCTACCAACAGTAGAGAAAGGTTCCTCTTTCCCTCCAGCATTTTTTATTGGCTTGATTACTTGATGATCGCCATTCTTTCTGGAATGAGATGGAATCTCAGCATTGTTTTAATTTGCATCTCTTAAATAATCAGTGATGTTGAACATTTTTTCATATGTTTATTTGCCATTTCTGCTTCTTTATGTGAGAAACATCTATTCAACTCAGATGCCCACTTTTAGATTGGGTCTTTAAATTTGGGGAGTTTGATTTTTTAGTTCTTTATATGTTCTAGATATTAGTCCTTTGTCTGAGGAACAACTGGCAAAAATTTTTTCCCACTCTTTGTGCTGTCTCTTCACTCTGTTGATGATTTCTTTTGCTGTCCAAGAGCTTTTTAATAAGATGAGAGCCCAGTGCTGATTCTTTGTAATATTTCCCGTGCAATAGGAGTTTTGTTCATAAAGTCTTTGCCTATACCTGTCTTCAAGAGTTCTACTTATTCTATGTTCCAGCAGATTTAGTGTTTATATTTTAATATTTAGATCTTTGATCCATTTTAATTTTACGTTAGCACATGGTGAGTCTAGTCTTAATCTTCGGCATGTGGAAAGCCATTTTTTCCAGCACCATTTATTAAAGAGGCTGTCTTTCTTCCAGTGAATATGTCTGGCCCTTTGTCAAAGATAAGGTGGCTGAGTGTGTTTGGAATTGTTCCTGCATCTTCTAATCTGTTCCATTGATCCTCGGGTCTGTTTTTTTTTTTTTTTTTTTTTTGCCAGAAGGAGAAGAGGGGTTGAAGGGAGGGTAGGGGAATGGAAAAAAAAGAAGAATCAAGTTATATCATGTACAGGTACAAATGAATGAATGTGATCACCATGTATATCTAAAATGTACCAATAAACTTAATTAATTTTTTTAGAAATCAAAGGAATCAATGGGAGCCCTTAAGTGGGGAGGGGGGCATTATTTCCTGGAATAAGGAATATTTATGCTTCTCTTGAGGGAGTGGAAACCCCAGGAAAAGATAGCACAATTTCCAGAAGGGTACTATCCCATATTACAGGTATGAGCCCAGTTGGTTGGTTGGTTGGTTGGTTGGTTTGTCTGTTTGTTTTATATGGATAATTTAGGTATTTTGTGAATTCCCTCAACCTGTTTCTTTATCTTAGGATCGGGTTCCTGCTCTTCACTTTCTCAACTAAGCCAATTTATGGACTTTCCGTTTTTCTGAGGAATTTTCTGAGGAATTTTCTGAGGAATTTTTCTGAGGAATTCTGAGGAATTTTCTGGAATTTTGGGTGTGAGGGTTCTAGAAGAAAGGAAACCTAAATTTAACCAAGGGACTGCTGACATGGAATACTTTGGGTAACTTTGGGCCCTGAAATTGCAGTCTTCTTAAAAGTATAATTTTTAGTTATGGTTTCCTCATCTCCTTTCTACCTATCTTTTATTTTTTCCAACCGTACCTCAGTTCTACCAGGCTGACAGCACAGATCAAACCTTAGTCTTCCAGACCCACCGTTGGACATGTGTCACAGGGTGTCTCCTGGTGTCAATGCATCCAGGGAGCATAGAGATGGACTCTGCTCCAGAGCGCTCCATCTCCTCACAGGAATGTCTGCCGCACCTCTCCACTGAATCCCAACAGGTTGCTGAACCTGTGTGGTGTTTTTGTGAGGATGCTCTCAGAGAGCCAAAAGAGGTTTGAATTCTGACCTGAAGGAAACAGCAAGAAAAAGATACAAGGAAGGAAAAAGGGTCAGAGACACAAATGGCCGCCTGCTGTGCTGGGAAAGAGGTGGCCTCCATCCATACCCCTGTCCCCTGTCGGGGACTGGCCCAACTGGGACTGGCCAGTCTGAGCTGTCAGTTCTTCATCTCTAGAATGAGTAATAAAATTATTTAAAATGAATAGTTGAGAGCATATTTGTAATGATCATGGTACACTATAAAAGTTCACCATCGTTAATTTCCTACTATCTTGTTTTGAAATTCTGTATCATTATTTTTATTGTTTTTCTCTCTCTAAAATAAAAAATATATATATACTCTGAACTTGCAGTAAGAGCTTTGTCACCTAACATCAAAAGGCGCCCATGTAGCCAGCCCATATGTGATATGTATTAACAGTGGAGAGGCGGAGAGCATGTGTAGGATTCCCTCCCTCCCTTCAAGTACTTAGTTCAAAGAAGAACCCTACACTGTTTAAATGATCGTTTTTGCAAGATTTAAAAAGAGTTTGAAATGAAAAGGCCTGGATTCCTACCTCAGTTTGCACTAAGTATTAGCTGTCATTCATAACTTAATCACTTGAATCCTCTGAATCCCATGTTACTCTTCTTTAAAATAGAGATCATATTTTCTGTTATGCCTTGCTCCAGGACTATTATCAAACCAGATATGATTTGATAGTACACTAGTAAACATAAGATATTATGATGAGCAATGTTCAAAATGAGAATGACACCTCATCCAACTCCCTTACATTGCAGGTGATAATACAGAACCCAGAATGTTCCTGATTGTATACCAAGATACAGTTATAGCTGGACTCGCTCTGAAGATGGAACAGCCTCTGTCCCAAAGTTTTGGCCTAATTCCCTTCCCCACCTTCCTTCCTTCCTTTTGTCCCCTCTGCATTAAAGAGACAAAGCACCATATAAATGCAACTGTTAATCTAAAACTCTTATTGAAAGTGCTGAGGTGATAGAGTAGGAAAGCAATTAAGTTTAGAGTCAGAGAAGGTTTCCCAAAGATGAGTTCCCAGAGCAGGTGCTCTGTGGATTGCAGGATCTCCTTTCAATTCCTGATCTAGTCCCAATGTTTATGAGCACAGCAATAAACTGTCCCAGCACTCAGCACTCTCTGGGACATCTTTAAAGGGCTCCTCACTCCCTAAAGCTGCCCAAGAAGGCTGATTAGTGAGCCTATCTTAGATCCTCCACTCCAGTACATCAGAAAGCCAGGCACTTTTTAGACCTACAATGGTTTCCTGCTTTTTTATGAGGTGGCTTATTTTTGGTCAATGTAACTTCCCCAGTACCCTTACCCACTCCTGAAAATTCTCGCCCTGGCTCATCTGGGCCCTGTTTATAGGAGAAAGTTTGACTCTCAGTCCTTTTGACTTGGAGCATCATTTGGAACAATCCAGCTCATAAAACGCCCTACAGTTCCTTTGTTGGCCTTATCATGACCTGAACATTTTGTTAACAAAGCACCCTGTTAATGTTTTGACCACAAGAACTAATGTGCTTCAGGCTGACCATGTTGCCAAAGTGGTGCCTGCTCCTAAAAAGGGAAAGTTTTAATTCTATTTTCAAAGTAAGTCATCTTACCCCAACTATATTAGGAAATGTCATCCATCAGTCTGAAAAGCCTGCGCCTGTGGGTGAGGGTGCTGGGGGTGGGGGTGAATTCCCTGGCCATCCGTGTTCCCCACTTCCCTGGAGGGGGCAGTTGAAGTCCCTCTTATAGGAAATGCAACTGCCTTCATTGAAATGGGCCTGAAATTGGCTTTTTAATTACAGAACACACAAAGTCATCCTCAGTGGGTGCGCGCAGACTGATCCCTAGTGAGGTGACAGGGCAGACTGCACAATAACGAAGCTGACCTGAAGGACCAAAAAACAATGATTCAGTTCATTGCCTGGGCAAAGTCACACTTAGCTCAGGTCATCACCACACTCCTCAGTCCTAAAAATGATTCCTCTAAGTGAGTTTTAAAGGCTATCTGCCTACCTTCGCTAGGAGTGAAGGCAGGAATCTCACAGCAGGGGGAAGGTACGGTGGTGTCGCACAAGGCGCTTCAGGACCGGAGGGGCTTCAAGACTCAGAGAGGAGCCATACTGCAGGGGCTGGGCAGCCCTGCCACTCTCAAGTGCAGAAAGGGAAGAGAGAGTTCATAAAAGAGATTGCAGAGGCCATCTGCAATCGAACTCCATTAGCCCAGGTGCAAGGCAATAATCCTGTGCCATATCCCCTGACTGGTGGGAAGAGTCCAAATCCCCCAAGAAAAGACCACCAGGAAGTGGGGAGAAAGAAGAAGAAATGCTATCCAAGCCAGTAAGGCTCTCTTCACAAACTCCCTCTAATGCTTGTGCTCTGTGAGAACATAGGAGATGATCTGAGGACGGCTCCACCTCCACCTCCAAAGGAAACCTCCTTCCCCAAAATCTTTCTCCCAATAGTGAAATGTTATATTGTTTCCCTCTCTTTCATAGAAATTTTCTCAGCTCTGTTATGCTTTGAAGAATTTGTACATTCTAAAGTTTACAGTAATATGAAATTTACATTCTATAAAGTTACAAAAGCTCTCATGTTTATGTGCTCTGATGTTCATGAGGTGGTAGCCTTTCTTACCTCCATTGCTTTGTACATTCATTGATAGTAGGCACTGTCTATAATTTCCTTTAAAATTCCCTCATTACCCAGAGGAGTTCTCTCTTGAAATATCTGCTAACAGGATGACTTACTATGTTTATGGCATATTATATCCCTTCCTTCTAAATGTTGATTAAAAGTCATTAAAATAAGAAATGAGTGAAGGAAATAAAATAAAGTAATGGGAACTTTGGCTCAGTAAGCTAGCTTAGTTGTCTCCGTTCTCCTAAAAATGGGCCAAATCTGAGAACACTTTAAATTTACAGGATTCTAAGTCTTCTTAATACCAATTCCTCTTCCCACTCCCGAGCCAACATGGCTGACAATCTTTTCCACTAACTCCCACAATCAGAACCCCACTAGAAAATAATGCCCTTCTCCTTTAGGTCAGAGTTCTCACTGGGCGATTTACATTCCTGACCTTTTAAGGGAAAGCCTTCTTGCTCCTCAGTCCAAGCCACAAAACCCTTTTATAGGTAAGAGTTTGTATGAAGGTGAAAATAGCTGAACTAAGATGCTGAAATCAGACAGAAATTTCTCAGTTATTGGAAGTAACCAGACAGAAGTTAGGTGACAATATTTAGCAAGGTTATGTCAGAGGAATTAAAAAACGGGGACAGGAGTAGGATTAAAAGTCATCACATGGACTTACAACTATTAGAATCTGGGATTATGAAAAAGAAGATAGATTTAGGGGAGACATTTCTACCAGCTCAGTCATAAAGTCAGGAAAATTTCACCCAGACACAAAATCTTAAAGCAGCAATTGGAGGTGAAAACATTTCTATTATTAGCCTTATGGAGATCAAAATTCTGGTAATATCAAGCACTGAATGAGTTTTATGTTGCCAGGCAGAGATAATCACTAAAATATTCTCCCCAAAGCCTCTCATCTTTCTAAATGTGTGTCCTATTTATGGAACAATGAACAGTTCAAATCTTGAGAAAATTGTGTTCTTCTAAATGCTTGTTACATAAATAATAAAACATAAAGTAAAACATAATTTGTTTAAAAATTCCCAAACAAAAGATTTGACTGCTTAGGGAATACCCTTTGCGCTTTACATTATTAAATTAAGTTGTGTAATTAGCTGGGCTTTGTCCTCTGAGCCATGTTTCTGTTCCGCAAAAAGACAGTGGGACGGAGCCTTAGCAGCGAGATGAAGATGGACAATTCCTAGGACTCAGAAGTAAAGAACTGTGCAACTGGGGACCAGAGCGTCAGCACCTGTCTCACTCGGGTTTATATTGCCACCCAAGTATACAACCGTTAAACAAAACAGGGGGCAACTGGCCGATTTTGCAATTGTGTTGGAAGCATATGTATCATTCTTGCTGCTATGTGTTATAACCCTGACCTAGACTTATTAGATTTCTTGCATTAACCAATTTAAGAATTACCATCCCAAGAAATGCTAAATTTGCCTTGCTAAATGCATCTTTGCCATCTGCACAATCAACTATGCAGTCACTGCAGATCATAGCAGGTTTACCTACCTCAGGGCAACAGCTGCTTGCTTTGAATTTTAAGGAAAAGTTATTGAGTAATCGTACACAACATCTGGCTCTCTGAACTAAATTCTGATGTGAATGGCACAAAAGTATACTTGTTAGTACTTTTAATTTTCTAATAAATATTCATAGTAGATAATCTTTCCACATCATCTAAAAGAAGCAAATAAAATATTTCAAAAAATATAACTTCAAAGGTCAATGATCAAGAGATGGAGGGAGAGGGAAGAGAGAGTAGGGGATGGGAATGAAAAAAGAATTCAGATGTGTCATGTACATGTACCAACTCCCCACAAGGAATGTAATCATTATGACCAGCACACATGTACCAATAAAAAGAAAATATTTATTTAACAAAAGCAACACAATAAAGTGTTATCTACGAAGTTATATTTACTCCTAGTTTCTCTCATTCCAGACTACTTTTTAAACTATCACATAGTAAACAAAGTAGGCTTGAATTTTCATTAGTGATTCAAGCATATTGATTCTAATTCATTACAGAGTGTACAAAATGTTTACAAAAAATGCCATTACTGTTTTTGGTATAGAAACTAGTTTGACAAAGTTATATAGACCATAGAAATATAACTGAAAAAAAAAAAACAGTAAAAGTATGAATTTCGATTTGTATGCTTTTAAATTTTTCTTTCTTAATTATTAGACCTTGGTGAATTAAAATATGCTCGTATTTGTTTTTTTTTTTTATGTGGGTACCGGAAGTCGAACTCAGGACCTCAAGCTTGCCAGGCAGGCACTTATACCGCTGAGCCATATCATCGGCCCTATGCTTGTATTTTTAGTGTTGGAATTTCAAAATAATATTTCAGAAGAGAAAAACATTTAATTCATTTTGATTCAAGCACTAACAATATTTTGAAAAGTATTTGCTTCTGTTTCATTTGTAAATTGTCTTATAGCTATTCTTTGCAGCATAAGTTAACTGGCACGTAATGTTCTAGCTTTTCATCTAAAGATAGCTTTTCTGATACTTAAGTTAATATGATTTGTAGGACTGTCACATTTTGATTTTTTATATCATTTATACTGGAAGCAGTGAGAGATTAAAAAGCATATAGTGAGAATGAACAGCCAGCAAAGTAGGAAGAAACCAGGAAACGTGATGTCCTAAAAGCCTCGTGAAGAACACGGCTACACAGAGGACCAGATCAACGTTGTCACATGCCACTGATTGGGAACCCCAATACGAGTTAGGTATGTGTGTGTTCATTCTCTTTCCAACTCCACTTAAATGACAATAAAGAAGTTTAAAAAGATCTGATCCCACATAGCCAAAGAGAATGAAAGCAGAGACCGCAGAAGGAAAGCAAAATTTTGGAAGACGAAAAATGGATAGACAAGCAGATACAACTTAGCCGAGAGAGAGCTCCCTGCACTCTCATGGTGACAAAAATCCACAGGAAGCAGCATCATTTCTACCCAAGAGCCCTAGGAAGGATTGAGTATTAGAGGTACAGCACTAAGAAGTAGAAAGTTGTTGGGGCCGGTGAGATGGCTCAGCAGTGTAAGCGCCTGCCTGGCAAGCACGAGGGCCCAAGTTCGACTCCTGGATCCCACATATGAAAAAAGGGGCTGGTGATATCGCTCAGCGGCACGGGTGCCTGCTGGTGCGCGAGGTCCTGAGGTCGACCCCCGGTACCCACCAAAAAAAAAAAAAAAAAAAAAAAAAAAAAAAAAGAAGTAGAAAGTTGTAACCAAAGAATTGGGTGAAATTTTGTATAAGGAAAAATTAGATGCCCCAAGTCACCTCCCAATCCCTCATACCCTGGATTACCCAAACTGTATGATAGAAAATAAGAATAAAGCAAAATCTCTAGAGAATTTAAAGCAAAGTTTAGTAGGTTTACCAAGTCAAACTAAAATTGGGCAGGAGATTCCAGAGTAAAACCCTAACCTATTAAATTATTTACACTAACTCTAGAATTCCTAGCCCCCTCTTCAAAGAGGTCCAGAAAGCAACAGCTTTCAATAACCCAGGGTTATTGTCTCTACACAGGGGAAAGAAAGAAATGAGAAAAGACCCACAGACACAAAAGAATCAGCTGATTTTCTCACTTTTGCTACCTGGCCACCCTAAGGAATCACACACCACACATTCTTTAGCTTCCAGTCCACTTTTCTTTGAAATAATCGGGTTAGAAACCTAGCACAGAAGTCGGAGTCTACAATGCACAAGCAGAATAAAGGTAACTTAAGAGAAATAGACGTACTGCATGGAGAAGAAAATAATCACAGCTGTGGTGACTGATACAGACCTGGAGATGGATCTAAGGATGTAAGATGTTTATTAGGGCATGGCTTCTGAGGGCACAAAAGCAAAAGTGGGCAGGAAAAGCAGTCAAGCAACAAAGCTGGTCCCAAGCCAGCTTAAGCTTCCAATCTGTCTGGGGATGGCACAGTCCTTCAGCACAATGCCAAGTGGGCCAAGATGGCCAAGCGTGGCCCCTGGGAACACTCCTCAGGTGTGAGCGACCCAATGAGGCAAGGTGGTGTTAGGTGACAAGCCCTTCTTCAGAGAGGTGTTTGAATGGTGAATCCAATGTCCACCACAAAAACTTTAAAGAAGCTGTAAGAAATATCTTTACGAGGCCAAATAAAGGTATTATTCCATCTTGCAAAACAAGAATAGAATGTTTGGGCCAGTGAGATAGCTCAGTGGCACAAGCGCTTCCTAGCAAGCACGAGATCCTGAGGTCGACTCCCGGCACCCACATTAAAAAAAAAAAAAAAAATAGAATGTTTTATGTGGATTTTATTTTTAACATGGTGTATTTTGAGAACATAAAAGATCTCTAGAAATGTAAGAACATAATAATGGGATTCTTTTTTAATTCCACAGATAAGGTGAAAGATAAAGTTGAAAAAAGTCTTCCTGGAAATGAAATAGAGAGATTTGGCAAGTAGTTTGAATGAAAGACATTTTGAAATTAGAGGATGGGGCCGGTGAGATGGCTCAGCAGCGTAAGCGCCTGCCTGGCAAGTGCGACGGCCCGAGTTCGACTCCCGGAACCCACATACGGAAAAAGGGCCGGTGATATCGCTCAGCAGCACGGGCGCCTGCTGGTGCACGAGGTCCTGAGGTCACCCCGGGTACCCACAAAAAGAAAAAAAGAAATTAGAGGAAAAAATCATAAGGTCTAATATTTAAATAATGGGAACACCTAGAAAGGAAGAACAGAAAGAAGAAAGAAAAAATTATCAAATAACTAGTAAAACACACTACATTAACCACAAAGGATGTTGTGTTCCAATCTGGAAATTCCCATTAAGTCTGCAGTATGATAAATAAAAGGAAAAAGGACATATTTTTCACAAAAATTTCAAAACTTAGAAATAAAGAATAGATTCTAAAAGCTTCCAGAGGGAGGAAAAAAGAATCTCATGTACTAGATTAGAATTTAAAATAGCTTCAGACTTCATAACAACAAAGACAGAAGGTAATGAGACATTTTGAAAATTTTGAAGCAAATAATTCCCATCCAAAATAGCATAACTAGCAAAGCTTTAATAAAGTGTGAAGGTAGAAAATAAAAGACAGTTTTGCCATTTAACTTTTTTACAGATCACCTAGAGAATGAGCTCCTGAAAAAAAAGAGAATAAACCAAAAACCTATGTGATTCAGGAAATACGAAGAAAGACAAGAAAGGATGAAGACAATCTCCATTTGATGGTGAGGAAGACCCAGGACAAAAGCTTGCCTAGACATAGCATAGGCACCAAGCACTAGAACTACCTGTGAGTTGGGGCAGCCAGAGGGCATGAAGGAAGGAGAGGGACAGCTCCAGCACGGAAACCAAAGGGGGGCTTCCTCCACTTCTGCAAAGAGGGATTGACTGTACCCTTGTCTCTGGATTTGGAGAACGAAACAATACTAGTTTACCTACACACAAACTAAAAAAAAAAAAAAAAATCATTTAGAAAAACAAATATTTGGAAAGGAAAGTCACTGTGCTTACCTCAGCTGTTTACAGTATTTATAGAGCCATAATAAAGGTAAAATTAAACATGGGTTAAGCTAAAAATGATAATTTAACTATATTTAAAGGATAGAGAATTAAGTATAAGGGAAAAGTTGATAGGGCTGGATTCTTTTCTCTATGGGAGAAAGCAATAGAATATGCCTAAAGTTAAATCACAAAGAGAAGGAAAAAAAGGATGCACAAGCTTAACAAGTTGCAAACGGTATAATTAACCTGCACATCAGGAGTTAACAGTAACAAAAGGCTGTGCTGCTGTTTTTCATTATAAATATTATAATACTATTTGTCTCTCTGAATTGTATACCTGCATTAAACTGATAACAATTCAATAATAACTTTCATATTTTGTACCTAATCCCTTTCCGTTTTTCGATTTACAGTGCTGCAATTCAGTCCAGGAGGAAAGAATCCAAGTTCATGCATATTTTATGGCACCTGGGAAAGAAAAAAATAATCCGTAAACCAGCAGTGTTTGTACTGGGGCTGACTTTAATGATTTGATTTCACGTTTTAATAACTAATGAATTTCTGGGCTCTGGTGAAATACAATGACTTGGCCCGTCTTCCCCTGTGGCTCAGCTCAGTTCTCTTCAGCCACCACTGAATGAGAAGAAAGAGCTGCTGGCGTGCAGGTAAAAGCGCCTTTCCTTCTGATTTCTCTCCTGGACGAGTGAACGAAGGAGGAAGGATCATCAGTTTCATGTTATAATTGATGTTTATGCCAGCTCGTGAACACCATTCATGTATCAAGCTGTCAAGCATTGTCACCTTAATAGAGTAAACAACTCAAGGGAAGAACTTTAACAATCATTTTAATGGGCTTCTTCTTCATTTATTTCATAGAAAGAAACTAAAAGTGATTTGTGAAAATAAACGACTCCTGCTTTGCCCATTTCTCTCTTTTTAAAGTGATCCATCAACAAGACCATCACAAGGGTTCCTTAAGTCTCTTTTACTCCCTTTATTTTAAAAGGAGAATGAGAGAGTGGATCCCAGTGGATAAAAGGCCACTGTTTGTCTGGGTTCCTGTGATCTCTTTTTACCTTTGTGTCACAAGACATTTTTAAAGTTCTTAAAATTGCATGGTATTAAGAAAGAGAAGGAGCAGAGGGCATGGTAGGGCATTCCTATAATTCCAGCATTCAGAGGCTGAGCCAGGAGGATGGTAAGTTTGAGGCCAGCCTGGGCTACGTAGCGAGTACAATGCCAGTTTGGACTATATAGCAAGACTTCAGACAAATAACCCACAACCTCCCTCAAGTGGTCAATTGGATCAGTCCTGTTTTTAGAGCTGACTGTCATTTGTCTGTAAGAACTGTAGATTTAGGTATAAAGACTGGTGCAAGTGATTCTTTTTCTTTAACGAATTTATTGGCTTTTACAGTGTAAGGAGCAATGACACTGAATTTGGCTGGTATTTTAACTCCTCAAGTCAAAAGAACAAGATACTCTATGCTAGGCTAGGAGTGGTTCACAGGACCAGCCAACTAGGAGTTGATTTCATCTGGCTGTTTTTTTCTGCTAAGAGCTTCATCCAAACCCCATCATATCTACTTACTGAAGGTCATGTACCAATTTTTTTTCACTACAACACAGTCATTAATTCCTCTTCCTGAACACACTGACCTTTCCATGATTACACATCACCCACCAAAGCTTGCTTAGTCATGTTATTTCCCAACCAACACTGAATTCTTTAGAAAATGTTTCTTCAGTTAATCGCTGAGAAAAGGGGGGTAGAGGGAGAGGAGAGTTAAATCATCTTTAGGGCACTTTCCACCAAAATCGTATTTCAGAAGAAACTTAGAAAGTCATAGCTCTAAGCCATAAAGGCTAACTTTAATTCTAATAATCCTCCCAAATAAAATGTACCAACAAGGATGTCTCTAAAGTATTATTGAAATGAAAATAGATGAGTTGTCGATAGTCATGGCTTTTGATGGTAACTAAATAAAATTCATTTTCTGTTATGTTCATTCCTCAGGTACTTGAAGGATAGAAGGAACTGTGGAAGCCAGGCAAAGACAGCTGGATACGGTTTTGTTGCCTTGAGTGTCTAAATTACGCTTAACCAAGGTCAAGTTGATTTAGATTCCCTATGTTATGGCTTATATCTAGATGTCCCCCCAAAGCCTCATGTGCTCATAGATGGCTGGATCATGGGTGTGTGACACTGGGATTAAGGGAGTATGGTACTAGACTAGTCCACTGATTGGTTTAGCATAGCTCTGGGTGTGGATAATGGGAAGGCCCACCCTGGGTGTAGGTGGCACCATCCAGTAGATGTGTAGCCTGGATGGGATAAATGTCCAGAAGGCTGCTTGCTGCTTCCTGCCTGCTTTTCCTTGGACTGTTTCTCCTCTTCCTGGTCTCTCTGACATGCCACACTACCTTGCAGCCAGCCAAACATGGGCTGAAACCTCAACAAACTGTGAGCTGAAATAAACCTTTCCTCCTTTAACCTATGGGTGTCAAGTATTTTGTCCCAGTGATGAGAAAGTAACTAAGACACGCTGCAAGTTGGCTAAATTGGATATTTAGGGGCATTTTCTTTTAGTTTTTTCCAATCCCAACCACAAGATAAACTAATTCTTATTATAAAATGGTCAGCCTTTCAAGTAATGTAGCTCCACAACTGACTTATCAAGTAAGCAAAGACCCTAGGAATGGAAAAAAAAAATGCCAACATGTGTGCACAAAACTTCCTAAATATGTCTAAAATAGGGCCAAGTGTGTTGTTGTAGTCGGGATTTACAAGGGAAAAGATTTAATATAGGTCACATAATTTATAGGATTATTTTATAATATTCACCCAGATTCAAATGCAAAAGAGTACAGGAAATCTGTCCACACACTAGAGACCCAAAGAATCCAGCCGAGAGCCTGGATCCCATAGCAACGTCCTCCACGAGTCCAGCTGGAGGCCTAGAGCCCATGACAATGTCTCATGCAAGTCTGTGGCAAGGATCTGCACTGGGCAGGCCCAAAGGTCATTGGTGGAAGCTAGAAAGTCTACACCAGCGGGATGAAGGATCTGTGCCAGTAGGCTGAGGGGTCTGCACTGGAGCCCGGAAATAACACTCAAAGTAAGGACCAGTTCTCCCCCAGAGAGAACCACAGCCATCCTCAGCGACAACAAGGACCCAAGCTCCTCCAACGATGAGAACAGTTGAGTTCATATCAGGAAAGCCAGCACAACAAGCTTCTCCAGGAGGATCAACAGCACACCCTCTTCCCCTGCAGTTCTCTTTTTATGGTGTTGGAAAAAATCCTCAGGTGGGCCCTCCACACCCAGCACCACACTGATTCAGTTCAGCTGGGTACAAGTTGACCATTAGTTAATCTACCACATGTGTAGGTCGGAGGGACTACAAGACGCTCTAATTTCAAAAGCAGGCCAAGCTAGAGCAAGGTCTCACTCTTCTACATTTCAGTCTACTTCTAAATGCCTCTAATTATTCTTCACAGGAGTACCTAGGCTTAGTTACTGCCCCAGTGCTGAGGATTTGACACAGTAGGGTTGCCAGACACAGGAAATGTAGACGATGCAAAAAGGCATTTGTGTGTGTGTGTGTGTGTGTGTGTGTGTACTGCTGGCTGACGGTAATACGTTAATATTGTGATTGTATAGTTTGAAGTCAATATAGAAAAGCTGCCTCAATCTTGTACACACAAAACAGACTCCTTTTGGTATGCTATTCTGTAAGAAATCACTTTGCTAGGTGTAGGTTGTTCTCACCAAGAATGGATGTGGTTGAGACTTACCGAGCTCTTCATTCCTGCTGTTTTCTCTGTGTCTCATTCTCTTCCATCGCAGTTCTTGCTTTCTCACTGTCTCTTCCTCCTGAAAATATAAGGCCACAATTAATTCCAGCATGAGGTTGCAAAGGTGGTTCTACAGCTCACCCACAAGTGGTCCTAGAGAGTGGGACCATTCGAGGTTGGGATGTGCACTGGGGAAGAAATCCCTTTCACCTGATAAAATTAATGGAAGAATATCAACTCTTACTCAAGAGATCTATGACAAAGTGTCTCCATATTGTCTTTATTTTACAGAAGGGAAATTTCATTTATATTAATTTACAGGGAACCAATATCTTGGTTTATTTGTGTGTGTCTGTCTGTGTGTAAAGTGCTACATAGGAATGTGTGGTTGAGGACAGCATTGCTTTGAGGGGCCGGGGGCTGAGACAAACATCAACGTTTTCCTCATTATTTGGGTAGACTGCCATAATGAAGTTTCCATATTTTGGTAAATAGAGGGTCACAGCAGCCAAACAGATGTCAAGCAGCACAGATTCAAAATTCACACCCTAAAACGTCTGGGCTCTTTGTGTGCTTCCTGACATTTATCCACCAGAGATTGTAGATGTGAGTAAAATGAGACTGTTCCTTTGCTTCCTGTAACTGAGACCCTTCTGGTCGCTCTGGCGACCCCCTCAGCCTGTGTCCAACAACGCTGCCTCCGCTTCCGCTGCCAACCGGAAATGGCGACCGTCAGGACTGAGACAGCAGGAAGCTGAGGGGAGGGTAGGTGAGGGCTGGCCCACACTGCTCCTAATGTAAACTCTGGCTTCTGGAACCCGAGGTTCTCCGTATCTAGCAAGCTCCCAGGAACACAGAGTAGCAAAGACTCGTAATCAGGACTTCCACTGAGAAGTAATAGTTTCTCCACCCACCCAGTCCCACACAGGACTCTTTCCTGGGGCAGAGGAAGAGTCCACAGAGACACATTCATCACTCCCGCCACACTCTGGGGTCTGGACATACCAACCTGGAATTCTGCTGGGTTCCCACGTGGACATCTGAGAGAAAAGACAAAATTCCTTTCTAGGCTGTGTGAGGCCATAGTTCTTCTCCCTAACACCCTGGGAACTGCTGAGTTCTTTTGGTTTCCCTGAAAACAACCACTGACACTGGCCATGTCTTTAGAGTGGGATTTTAAATCCACTTCTAGTCTTTTTTTTTTTTTTTTTGTGGGTACCGGGGGTCGAACTCAGGACCTCGTGCGCCAGCCCGAGCCCGTACCGCTGAGCAATATCACCGGCCCTTTTTTCGTATGCAGGTACTGGGTGTCGAACTCAGGACCTTGTGCTTGCCAGGCAGGTGCTTATGCTGCTGAGCCATCTCACCAGCCCCAGTCTATCTTTTTAAAGCAGCAAATCATGAATCTGACTTTCCATGTGCTTCCTCTCCTCTTTCGGTCTGTCACCCATCACCTCCCGGCCCTGTGTTGTCCTGCTGCTGTGTTGAGCAAGATGAAATTCAAGACTCTCCAGAAACCATGGCAGGACAACTCCTCAGACAAATACCAATGAGCTTCCAAATAACTTTCTGGTTCCTTTCATGTTCGGAGAAGGAGAAAGGAGGCCAGAAAGCTATGCAAGAGTGAACAAAGGACAGAATTGTAATTTATATCTCTGACCTGACAGAAAGGTGGAAACATAGAGAGTGTTTTTTTTTTTTTCCCCACTGTACTGATCTCTCCTCAAGGATGTTTTGCCAAGAAAACTCATGCACTTTAACATGAAGCATCTTTCATTTGTACTTTTAGCCATAAGCAATCATTTCAAACAGGAAAACTCTTGTTAGGTCCTTGAAGGCAGGAGTTCAGTAGACTCACTTGTTTCTAAACTTCAGAACAATGCCTGGCATGCAATAGATGCTCAGTAAATACCTGTTGGTACCTGGCAAGCTATAGGTGGACCGGGTGCAGAGTGAGACCTGATAGCATATTATAGACCCTACATACTCCACATATACTTCTCAGAGCCACATGAGCTTCCTCCCAACCTTCTACAACTCTGCCCAGGTTGTCTTAATTCATTTCTTTTCTGCACAAATTTATTCTCTTCTCAGTATCTCCAACTCTGCCATGAGCCTCTTTTGTTCCACATTTTCCCTGATCTTGAATAAATCAGAGTATCAATTTTCAGCATAAGTTGAGGAAAAGCTTTAATTATGGCACTACTATCCTTTCTAAGCATATCACTAACAGCCATGGAAGAGTCTCCACCTACAGCAGGGCGAAGTGAGTTTAGGACTGACTTCAGTCAAAAAACAAAAACAAAACCAAAAGAAACCGTACTATGTCAGAGAGTACTTATTAACAGAGTTGGTAGAACCACAAGAAATCCAACTTCAACCATCTTGGAAAATTAACTACTTTATGTCAGCAATGCCCATAACTATATAAGACTTGTCTATTTCCCAAAAACAGAGCTCTAAAGAGTTTTCCAAATTATATCATTGTCTAGAACCTGATAGAAATCCTACTTTTCCCCAGCTCAGAAACACTTTGTAAAGAATGTTATAAGGAAGTCCCCATTATAGACAAGGAAATGTGATTTTTCTATGACATGTTACAGCACAGAAATGATTGAAATTCATCAACCTTAAAAATCAGCCTTTTGGGGCCAGTGAGATGGCTCAGCGGTGTAAGCGCCTGCCCGGCAGGCGCGAGGGCCCAAGTTCGACTCCCGGATCCCACATACGAAAAAGGGGCCGGTGATATCGCTCAGCGGCACGGGTGCCTGTTGGTGCGCGAGGTCCTGAGGTCGACCCCCCGGTACCCACAAAAAAAAAAAAATCAGCCTTTTGGGTTATGCCTGGGCAGCCCGGTCCTCCCAGCCCCATAAGCCTAACCAAGGTTTGATGTCTATTTACCGTTCCCCAGGGTGTGGACCCTCCCACATATCCCACAAGCAAAACAGACCTCTCCTTGGTCCTGTTCCTTCAGGGCTCCTGCTCAGCGCAACACAACCCAATCTATTAGTTCATCATCAACAACCATCTTCTCCTAATTGCCCACTAACAATAACCCTACTTGAAGAAAGGGCTCTAAGGACGGCACATTTGGGCCCCATGCAAGGAAGGCAGGGCAGAGCTCTAGGGCTGTTCCCACCACCTTCGGGCAGCACTGGGTATGCCAGGGTGGTGACCTCTTTTCCCCAAATGACAGAGGCTGTTGAAAGCAAGCCCCTGGAGTACCAGTGGCACCTCTGTCACAACTACTAGGTTGCTACACGAGCAGAATCTGTCACCAAGATGGTTTGAGTCAGAACGCTGACTGTGGTCTTGGTTCACTCTTGGCTAACAGTGCACCAAGCTCGAATACTGTATTTGAAAACTAGGAAAAACACAATCCATGCTGTCTTAACATTGGGCCCATTTTTTCATACTTCTCTCTGAAGTCTGGAAAGGATGGAAAAATTTCACCAGCTCGGGAAAACCTTGCGAATTGGAATAGTGACTAAAGTTTCATTAACCCGCTGCGAATTCCAAATACTCTCTGGAGAAATCACGCCTGAACCAGCACCAAGCCTATTGTTGTTCTTTAAATTTTCCACAGCATTATTAGGGCCTGAGACTTTTCAAGGCTGGACTGTGTTCTCACTGAAGTGGTTCCGCCACAATTTAGCAGCACCCTGAGGGATAAAAAGCAGTGGGGTCCTTTATATTAAATGTCATTGGGCTTTGTGGACCCAGCTCAGTGGTCCCAGCCAACTAGAATCACCTGGAAAATAGCCAAGAATATGAATGTAGGAAGTGTCAGTAATTCGCAAAAGATTTCAGACCCATAAAGGTGATGTTTGCAAAGTCTTTTTTGTTGTTAAAATGAGAATAGAGATTGATTCTAAAGTAAGATGGAGTTACCTGCTATTTTTTTATGTAGCTAAGTTTTAAGATTACAAAACACACTTCCTTCTGATTTCAAAGACTTAGAAAGATATAGTATACCCTAAAAATCAGAGTAAGGAAAAAGAATGAAGAGATTTACTTGATTTTCAAGTTTAAAGCCAATTTCTATATCACCTGGCCCTCAGGCTGCCGCAGCCTTCAGTATTATCTCTTCACGTTTTTATTTTGTTGGGTTTTTGTTTTTTTTTTTGAGATAGGGTCTTGCTTTGTAGTTCAGGCTGGCCTTGCACTCACTACATAGTCCAGGCTGGCCTCAAACTCACAGCAATCCTCCTGCCTCAGACTCCCAAGTGCTGGGATTATAGGCATGCGCCACTATGCCTGGCTCGTTCTTTAAATTTTATTGGTACATTTTATATATACATAACAATAACATTCATCATAGAGAATTTGTACCTGTACATGATATATCTTGCTTCTCTTATCTAAAAGGAAAGCTGGCAAATGTATTTTCTACTTAGATGATCCTTAGAAAATGAGAAAACTTGACATTTCTATTTGGTTTGGGGACAGACTTTTTTCTTTTAAAATGAGAGATAAAATTCAAGAAATAATCTGGATTTACCCCCCCAAAAAAATAAACTAGCCATACTTGGATGTCCCAATTGAGTTTTTAACAAAGAGTTTTCATCCTCTTTCCCTTTTCAAAAGAATGAAGAAGGGCCGGTGAGATGGCTCAGCGGCATAAGCGCCTGCCCTGCAAGCGCGAGGGCCCAAGTTCGACTCCCAGAACCCACATACGAAAAAGGGCCGGTTATATCGCTCAGCGGCACGGGTGCCTGTTGGCGCGTGAGGTCCTGAGGTCGACCCCCCAGTACCCACAAAAAAAAAAAAGAATGAAGAAAACTGAGGAGAAAGAAATGTGTCAAATGCTATGAAAGATACCTTGTTAAGAACCAAAAATGTGTTGGTTTAGTTACTTCTTTGTCCAAAACAAAGCCAAAAAATAAATAAATAAATAATAAAGTGATCGTCTAATGTCTTGAATTGCAAAGATCCTGGTGCAAAGTTTTTCCTCAGAGGTAGCAGTTAGCAGAGCGAAGAAGGGGCAGAAGGGACACCAAGTAGTACCAACAACCTAGAGAAGTGTTTGGACCACAGAAAAAATGTCCTACTTTGTAATTTTGACCAGAGCTGGAATAAATTGAAGAGGAAATGTTGGTTGAGTCCCGTGTGATTCTGAACAGCCTGTGAGGTGAGTCACATAACTACCAGAAATGCTCTGTCGTGCTGATGAACAGCCGCCATCACTGGCCAAGAGATTCTGCTTGGGGGGCTCTGCACACGAGGGGAGAGACAGATGGCCGACGAGATTAGTGTTTCTCTGGTCACATAACTGCTTGAACGAAGGCTCAGGAACAGACCAACATCTTATTCTAAGTATCTCTGTTCATGGATGTGACACCTCAGAAATCCCCCACAGTGACAGAATTTTGGCTCCTCCACGAAACTTAATGATGCAGAAATAATTTAGGACATGAAAATAGATGGGGGCAAAAGATGCTGGACTAAGCAGAAACTGCTCAAGCACATTTTTTCTTAATTTTGATCAAATAATTCAAAAAAGTCATCATTTGCTTGGATTTCTCACTGAGTCCTGGTGAAAAACATTCAACCTTTTAAAAAGTAAATTTAATCTTCAAAGGCCTGGTTTCTGAAGGTCTGACTTAAGAAACTACAACATAATAAAAGCTCTGCCATAGTATTACTATTGTAGCGTCACCCCTCCACTCTTGGGACAGTTTTACGATCATTCTTTCCTCAGTTCTCACACTAAGGATACTATAATGGCAGATTGGTTTCAATTTTTCTTAAATCAGCTACAATTCAACAACATGAAATAATTAAAAGTAAATTGGAACTTAATGTTCAGTAACCAACTGTAGCATGTGGCTGGTCGTGCTCGCCCCGCCAACATCAGTATCAAGTTATGATGAAATGAAACCATCCCAGCGCCACGTCCCCACCCCACCCCCAAGTGCTGCTGGGGTACAATGTCTGTCCATCACTCACCAGGGATAACTTCCTTCTGTGACCACAAAGACTCCCGGTGTTAGCAGGAATCTGAGTGAGGCTTGAGGAAACATAGTATGTGAACCCTGCTCTTTGCTCCCATAATGCTATAAAAATACATATGGTCACTTTCAATAATCATCTCCTTATTCTCACTATTCCAGGGAGAATAATTTGGAATTCCTCTTTCCATGGGAATTACCCCACAACCAAAAGAGAGTAGTACTGAGAGCTTTAGAAAGCCAGGAACAAGTTCAAATATGGCACTGCAGTGGCACTCAACCTGCTCAGTGGGCTCACCTGGGACATTAAAATACCATCCCTGAAGTTGTTGACCTGGCATTTCATGGACACTTCTCAGGTGAGTCTACCATGTCTTGTGAGCGAAGCAGTTTTCACTTTATTTTTTCACTTGCTAAAAGATTTCACTCACTTTCCCTCATTAAAATATTTCACTTATTAGGATGGGTTTTCACTTATTTTTAGCAAAGATAAAGCTAGAAAAACATGTGGAGATAATCTGGTCTGGGTTTTCTCAAGCTTCTGTGAGTGCATGGATCACCTTAGGATCTTGTAAAAAGTACGGTTCTGAGTCAGGAAGCAGGATGGGGGGATGAGAACCACATTTCCAGTAGGAAGGAAGTTCTCCCCTGCCTGTCACAGGTGAAGAATCTAAGTCTCAAACAGACTGTGGCTTCTTTGAGGGGATACAGCCGGTTAGGAGGGGGCACAATGTGACCTGAATCCCATATAATGGCTTCCAGCTACTACCACAGGGGCATCTTTCTTTTCTTTTCTTTCCTTTTTAATTCTAATTTTCTATAAAAAGATGGAGAAAACTGAGTTATAGTAAGATTGTGGCAACATAGAGTATAAAAAGCTAATTTATAATGTGGAACTGAATAAAGAAACTAGGGAGAAAGCACCAATTAACTCAAGTAAGAAAGAGGTTTTGGTTTTTTTTCTTTTTTGTAGCAGGAGGCAAAAATATATGGTAAGAGAATAAGATGAATAGTAGAGAAGAGAGAAATAAGCAAGCCCTGTATAATAGCATATGAAGGAGGTACCAATATGGAGAAAGAATAACAATAGACAGAAAATAAAATACCCCAGGCTGACAAAAGGAAAATAAGAATAAAAGTAGAGAGCTGGAAAATTAAACACAGACTCTAGAATAAAAGGAAAATGCAGCAGCATGGAAGAAAAAGAAAGGAAAAGCTAATGAGATGGAAGGGTTCCTGGAAAAAGACCATACAAAGTGGACCACAAGAGGACAGAAATCATGGGAAGGTTTGGCATCAAAGAGACAGGCCCGTGAACATGTATAGAAAAATATCTGTCTTGTTTAGTATAAAAACTCAATAAGGAAGTTACATTTCATTTATCGTGGTTTTTGTTCTTTTCTGCATATATTTTTTAAATGAAAAACCTAATTCTCCCTCGCCCACTGGAACATGAAATACTGGCACAGTCCTGGGAGAAGAAAGGACTCCTCTGAGCCTACCATGTCCTCCAGGCAGAAGGGGAGGGAACAAGGCTCAGCTCGGTCCAAGAGCATTCCATCTCTTCTGTCCTGCATGAAGGGTTACAAGATCTTTCTTGCCAACCAGGTGACCTGTTTCACCACAGTGTGACATCCAGGCTCCTTCAGAACCAGCCGACCCAACTGCCCCTGGCAGTCAATATCGTGAGTGCCAGCCTTTAGAGGAAATATCCTCCCTTGAGCTGTGTTGAAGAAAACTGGATGCACACTGCCTACCCAGGCCTAGCCATTCGGCCATCTTTCAGACATGGCAAACCCTGAACACAGTTGTGGCACAAATGGACTTAGGTTGTGGTTCTAGGAAAATCCATTTCATTGCATATTTTCACTGAACACTTCCATTCCCTGACTATGGCTCATTTCCAACTCAGAAGCCACTTAGGATCTCAAGGGAGAAAGGACAGATTGTTGCAGTGTTTTGTATTCTAGATCAGATATTGAACACTTAAATGCCTACAAGGACAGGTGGGTCATGGAAATCGTTAGCACTGGCCCGCATTAGTAAAGCTGTGAGCACAGGTCCCAGTGCACTGTGGCTTCGCTCGGCATTTATGCAGAATGGCAGGCTTAGTGATGCCACTTGCTCCAGTTATACAAAAGATAAAGAAATGCAGATTTTTATGAGCCATCCATTTCTTGATTCTTAAATGTCGACAGCTAGTTCTTCTTTTTGGAGAATAATTTTTCAGTTCTGTTTTAGATCTTTCAATTTCTTTAAGAACATGAAAATTGGGGCTGGTGAGATGGCTCAGTGGCATACGCACCTGCCTGGTAAGTGCAAGGGCCCAAGTTCAATTCCCGGATCCCACATACGAAAAAAGGGCCAGTGATATCACTCAGCAGCACGGGCGCCTGCTGGCGCACGAGGTCCTAAGGTCGACCCCCAGTACCCACAAAAAAAAAAAAAAAAAGTGAAAATTGTTCTCAGAGGATCAAAAGGTAAAGGAGTAGAGTCATGGTATGGGAAAAGTGGATCCACCACAAATAGTCCCATTCATAAAATAAATAAATAAGAGTGACTCATAATTTTCATCCTGGGAAAGCAGTAAGATGCTAATTCCTATGAAATAGCTATATAGACAGTAGGACACAACTGGCAAGAAATTAACCTCACCTCTAGCATTTGTTCCTATAGTTCTATATATTGGGAGCATTTGCATTCTATTCACTAATATGTTTTCCATTTACATAAGTGTTCTTGGATTCTAGCGTAAAATACCTTGCTTTGTCCTTTTTGTCTGAGTGTGAAAGTCCAGGATAAACCATATACTCATCCTAGCACTCGTTCTCACCATGCAGCTTTCCTGGGGAGGCAGAAGTTTCCAGGGTAAAGGAAACACATCCATAGCTTCACTGTTTACCTTTGGTTTTCACCAGTAAAGAGAGATCGAGCCTTTCCAGACACCCCACTGTAGCTGCTTACATCAGTCTCGCAAAGCACAACTGAAACCGTCCAGTTCATATTCCACTACAAAGGGAAAGCCCTGACCCAAGTCCAAACAAAACCAAAAATCATCCAAAACCTTTCTTTTCAACATCACAGACTTCTGAAAAATGTGTTTAGATTCACCCAAGCTGGAGGTCTTCCAGACGGGGCTGCAGACCAAAGCCACAGCCAATAACTCAGCCGAATGATTAGAAGTCAGCAAACCTACCTGGCAAAACATATCTGAGGTAAGAGAAAGAGGATTGGTCTGAAAAGTGTATGAAGACCAGGAAACTCTCTTCTGTGCTGTATTACTTGCATACATTAGAGAAACATTCATGATTAAACACACACACACACACACACACACAAGCATTGGCTCTCAAGAGTCACTGATTCCCATATTTTATTTTTTATTTAGCCTGACCATGAGATAACAAATTAACATTTTCAAAGCCAAAATAATGGGTTCACCAGATAGTGGCTATCGGTGTGTAGTACAGATTGAGCTTCTGCCCTGTAACTCACCTTGGCATTTACCTTTATTTAAAAAGTTTACCTGAAGGCAATTGTCTAAACCACAGTTTCCTGATAGGTTTCTATCAACCAGTCACTACTGTTAAGCTTCACCTAGGGGAAAGTGGATGGTTGGAGACAGAGGCGAAGTTTAGTTATCATTTTCTTTAACACCTTTTATAGCTCTCAGGAGAACGCTACGAAGCACAAGTGTCTGCTGGGTTCACTTTAGCATTTATCACACCTGGTCCTGTCTGTAAGAGTGGCAGCATAGGCTCAGGAGAAAAGGAAGCAGTCCTTGCCAAGAGTGCATTTGACTAATGAGCCTGCTGGAATGAGCTTAGGCTAAGAAACATGTCAAAGCAAGCCACAGGAGCTACATTTCGCTTCTCATGGTTTCAGAAGTATCAGTCCATGGTGAAGCCAACTCCAAGGCAGAGACATTATGGCAAAAGACATGGCAGAGGCAAGCTGCTCACCTCATAACAGCCAAGAAGCAGAGCAAAATGGAAATAGCCAGAGAAAGGGGACCCAGGAACAAGATATACTCTCCCACATTATACCTCCAGTGATGTACTTCCTCCAAGCAGGCCCTGCCTCCTAAGAGAACACCTAACTACGAACTCATCGGTCGTTTGATTACCTGCCAAAGGCCCCACCTCTGAGTACATGAGGCTTTTGGGGGACATTTTTTTTGAGAGGTCTCTCTATGTATTTCAGGCCAGCCTTGAACTCACTATGTAGCCCAGGGTGGTCTCAAATTCATGACGATCCTCCTGCCTGAGCCTTTCAAATGTTGAGATTACAGGCATAAACCACCATGCACAGCCTTTTGGGGGACATTTTTTTGTCAAAAATATAATAGGGCTTAAAAATTTATACCTTAAAAGAAGATATACAAATGGCCAGTAGGTATATGTATATGGAAAAATGTTTAACATCACTAGTCATTGGGGAAATGCAAATCAAAACCACAATAAGGTATCATCTAATTCCAGTATGAAAAGATATTATCAAAAAGATTAAAGATAGAAAATGCTACTGAAGATGTCAAGAGAAGAAAACCCAGAACACTGGCGGTTCCTCAAAAAATTAAAAATAGAACCACCATATGATCCAGCAGTCCCACTGCTGAGTGTAAATCCAGAGGAAATGAAATCACGTGTGGAAGAGACATCTGTACTGCCTCATCCACTGCAGTACTATTCACAACGGCCAAGAAATGGAAACAAAATAAGTGCCATCACCTGATGAATGGATGAAGAAAATGTGGTTCATATACACAGTGGACTACTACTCAGTCATAAAAATAAACGACATTCTGTTATTTGTGGCAACATCGATGGAACTAGAGATCATTGTGCTAAGTGAAATAAGCCAGGTGCAGAAAGTCAAGTAGAAAAAGATTTCACTCATAGGTGGAATCTAAAGAAGTTGAGCACACAGAAATTGGGGCCAGAATGATGGTACCAGAGGCTGGGGAGAGTAGGGAGGAGGGGGATGGGGAAATGTTGATCAATGGGAACAAAGCTACAGTTAGTTAGAAGAAAGTTCTTGTGTGTGAGTGTACTTCTGGGTAACTATAGGTAACAGTAATGAACTCTATCCTTAAAAAGCTTGAAGCAAGTATACTGAAAGATTTCAATATATAGAAATTACACATAGAAATTATAAAGATTCTAAATAACCCAATATCAGTCAATGAAATTGAAGATGTAGTTAAAAACCTACCAATGAAGAAAAACCCAGGTCCTGACAGATTCACTGCTGAATTCTACAAGAAATTTAGAGACGATCTAATGCCACTACTATGCAAACTCGTTAATGAAATTGAAAAGGAAGCAACAGTCCTAAACTCATTCCTGGAAGCAAGCATTATCCTGATACCAAAACCAAAGAAGGATCCAACCAGAAAGAGCTACAGGGGGTCACAGGGCTATGACCTGGAAGGGTGTAGTGTTGTCCTTTCACTCTGCTTCCTAGCTGCCATGGGGTGAGTAGCTATGTTCCCTCATGCCCTTCCACCGTGATGTTTCTACCATGGAGCCAGCTGACCATGGACTGAACTTCTGAAACCATGAGCCAAAATAAAACTCTCCTCCTTTAAGTCATGGGAGTCAGGTATTTTGTCCCAGCCCCAGAAAGGTAACTAGTACAATGGGCAAGACTACAGTGTCAAGGGATGGACATTTGAATGTTAATATTACACACACACAAGGAAGTGATTACTGTAAATAATAGTAACAGGTTTATTACTATTATCTTATTATATAATAGTTACATATGGCAGAGAGACGGAATTATGATTGGGACAGAGCATATAATGGGTTTATAGGTGCAGACAATATTTATTTATTTATTTATTTAGTGTGCTGGGGATTAAACTCCGGACCTCATGGTGCTAAGCACACACCCCTAGTCAAAATTCTATTTCTTAGTGTAGTGATGGTTACAAAAGCTTTTGCCTTAGAATTCATTAAGCTACTCATTAATGTACACATACATTCATGGAGAGGGAGAAACTCTATGTGCTTTTTATTTTACAATTAAAATATATAAACATTAAATTATCAAAGAAAGAAAATGTTTGAATATCAGCAATGTAAAGAAGACTAGACTGACTCTAGTTTTGAATAAAATATACTGGTTATTAGTAGAAATCCAACTATGTAGTCAATTAAATTCCTTTTGATCAGACCCATGTAAAATTCTCCAAAGTAAATTAGTGACTTAGAGAGATGTTAATAGAGTGGATATAGGATTTCTATGATATTAAAAAAAATATATAGTTTCATCCCTGGTAAATTTCAAATCCCAATTTTCCTGTAGTTCTCATCTTCCCTGTACCCTGTTAAATCAGGGGTTTTATTGCTTCAGAAAGGCCAATTCACTGCCATGACGAGCAGTCATTGATCTGCTTAAGTTTCATGGTACTTACACCTACAGCAAGTCAGACCATTGCCTGGATGCAAAGGTTTTTGATTTAGCACAAGCCAGGCTTTTTTGAGGAGGAGAAGGGTTTTATTGAAACTTCCCAACAGTGACCATGTTCAAATAAGAAACCAAGTCTGAAGGACTTGGATCAATAATTAAATGTCATGGAGTTGAGAAGAAAGAAGATGCAATCTAGAGTCAATTCCTAAAAGACAGGAAGTGAAAATGAAAAGCCATTGCTGTGCTGTAGGAGAGAAAAAGAGTAGAAGAGGTGGACGAGGTATCAGATAGGAGGGACCTTCTTTCTCCTCCCTACCCAGGGGTCAGTGCTCAGAAATGGTGAATCAACAGGAGACTTCGACTTTGGTGACCCCCAAGAGCCGTTGTTGAACCTCTGCTTCCCTCGGCAGAGACTCAGCCATTCTGAGACACTCAGAGTCCGGAGTAACACAGCATCCAAAATAGCAGCAGGAGCTGGGAGTGGGAAGCAGTCTCTCTGGCTAAGTGCGGTGCCTGTGGCAATGGAAGAACCAACACTCCAGGGCTCACACACTCCAGTGAGATGTGGAAGAACGAAACCAGAAATCCCCCTGGAGTCTAGTAGAGGTTGTAGATCCTGGGCTCAAAAAAAACCTACCACACTAATCAGGAATATCTAAATCAAAGGCGTGCAAACAACGGTTACAAAAATTAGCAGGAGGCTCAAAAGTCCAGCCACATCCTAGGACCAGACAACCCAGGTACTGCTTGGTGAAGCCCAGCAAGGACCAAGAGGACGACAAGAACCAGAGCCATGCCCCTGTGTGGCTGCCGGGATTGTAAATAACCTTCCTCCTCATCTCCAGATGCCATGAGGAAAATGGAAAACAAATCCATTCAGATGCTCTTTGTTAAAAAGCCACCAAGTTTTGAAATGTACAGTTGCAGGGATGTTTAATTTTGACTGAAAAATCAGCTAGACCCAAATGAGGCTACAGACCAGAAGAAACTACCTGATCTCTAGGAAGAGGGGCATCTAAAGAGTAAATCTGAGACCGAGTCTAGAAAAGATAACATTTCTTCCCTCCTCAGTTGTGGTGGATAGTAAATTTCCAGCTGCTACAACATATGAAATTTTCCATACTTGGATTAAAAAATATCTACTGTCAAAAAATATCTACTCTTTAAGTACCCATTACACACACACACAATATCTTTGCAACCTCCTTTCAGTCTCGGAATAATAGTATCATCATAAAAATTGGCAAGAAATATAAGTATTCCTTTTAAAGCAACTATAAATCTCACAAGTTTCATACTTCCATGTATTGGATAAAACACTGCCAGGGTCAAGGCTCATTAGCTAAGTGTTAGGGGAAAGAACTAATTTCTATTTATTCCAAAACTAGGGAACTTAAAAGGTGGCCGACAGCTGGGAAGTTCTCAGCCAACAGGAAACAGAGCAGTGCACACGCTCGCTGTACTTGTGCTACCAGTGTGTGACAAACAGACCTGGCATCTGGGGGCATCTCCAATGCACAAGGCCACACACGGGGGCACCAGTGTCAGCTCAGCCGGAATGAGTCACTGACAGTAGCCCGGCCTGGGTAGCCATTGAAACAGGAATTCTGGTTCCACGTTGGATCGTGTCAGCCACACCCACACACATGGTTACCAATCGTCATCAGCACATCATCCAAAATGCAGTGTGCAAAGCATACAATGTGGAATCCATCACTTACAACGTTAAATTAGACATTAATAAGAGTGAGGTGGTGAGTGGACACAGAATGACAACGTGAGTGGCCTTTTCTCACTTTATCATCTGTGATGTGGTTGTGTGCGGATTTGGTTTAAGTTTATAAACAAATCAATCTGCGCTCAGCAACTAAGAGATTAACCCAGCTAAAAAAGGAAAGCACAACTGCTAAAACTGTGTCCCAGTATTTTTAAAGAAAACTTAAAGTGACAGTATCTTTGCAGTCATATTTTATATTTTAATTTATGTTAGAATATATATATTTTAATCTTAGGTCAAGTAGAAGTATATTAGAGGGGCCGGTGAGACGGCTCAGCAGCCTAAGCGCCTGCCTGGCAAGCGCGAGGTCCTGAGTTCAATTCCTGGAACCCACATACGAAAAAAGGGCCAGTGATATCGCTCAGCATCACGGGTGCCTGCTGGCGTGCGAGGTCCTGAGGTCGACCCCCGGAACCCACAAAAAAAATAAATAAATAAAAGAAGTATATTAGGAAAACATAGTTTTATTCTTATGAGAAATTTGGAACTGAATGAAATGCCTTGGTTTAAAACTGAATCAGAAAACATCCTTTCAGTTTACTTCAACAGCAAGAGTTTTGCTAATAATTCCCATGAATTAATTAGCTATGTTTGGACCAAAACAACTCTAGGCAAATGTTTAAGTCTTTTATGTTTTATATGTAAATTCACTTTAAATAAAGTGATTAGCACTTTAAAAAGAAATCAGTTGTCCTAAAAGGATCTATATAAATAATGTCATAAATGTTATAGCCTTCTTAAAGAGAAAATATTCATGAACTTTCATCTGTTAATTCTAAGATATAATATTGAACAATAGAATAGATTCCTAAAGCTTCCAATGAATATTTTTACAGATCTTTGAGAGGCATCTACATTTTTTTTAATTTTTATTTATTTTTTTTGTTTGTTTTTGTTTTTGTGGGTACCGGGGGGTCGACCTCAGGACCTCGCGCACCAGCAGGCGCCCGTGCCGCTGAGCGATATCACCGGCCCCTTTTTTCGTATGTGGGTTCCAGGAGTCGAACTCGGGCCCTCGCGTTTGCCGGGCAGGCGCTTAAGCCGCTGAGCCATCTCACCGGCCCAATTTTTATTTTAAAGAGAAAAAAATTGAACAAAATTTCAAAACAACAGAATAGGAGGATAACAATGGTTAACACATTATGTATTGTTATCTTTAAATTAGTTACTCAGGGTACAAGATATTAGCATTCAATTGTCCAAATAATATTAGCACAAACCTTTCTTTTCAATAAACTAAGAGAAATTAGTAGTATATCTATCTTAACTATCTTTTATATATATTTTTTTTTCTTTTTGCTTTTCCCTTCCTTCTTTTCTCCATTCCCCCATCCCAGTTTCTCTTTCTTTTTGAACAGTTTTTTCCCATTTTACAATATCTATTGTGCCTTTTGGATCTTATTTACTCTTTCAGCTTCTCACACTAGGGAGACAATACGATGTTTACACATGTGCATCTGGTTTATTTCACTTATGAGTATGGTCTCGAGTTACATCCATTTACCCATAAAAGTCTCCAGTTTGTCCTTCTTTATGGCTGAGTAGTACTCCATTGAATAAAACTACCACATCTTTTTTATCCATTCCTAAGTACATGGGCATTTGGGTTGTTTCCAATATCTAGTAATGACAAATTGTGCTGCTATAAACATGGGTACACATATATTGCTGTGGTACAATGTTTTTAATTCTTCTGGGAAGATACCCAGAAGGGGAATATCTGGGTCAAATGGGACCTCCAATCCTAGATTTTTTGGAATTTCCATGCTGATTTCCACAGTGGTTGCACTAGTCGACACTCCCACCAACAGTGAAGAAGAGTTCCTTTTTCCCCACAGCCCCTCCAGCATTTGTTATTGGTTGACTTCCTGATAATAGCCATTCTTTCTGGAGTGAGATGGAATCTCAGTGTTGTTTTAAGTTGCATCTCTCGAATGACTAGTGATGTTGAACATTTTTTCATATATTTATTTGATGTTTGTATTTCTTTATCTGAGAAGTGTGTACTCATCTCAGATGCCCATTTTTGGATTGGGTCTTTAAACTTGGGAGGTCTGATTATTTTCAGTTCTTTGTATGTTCTCTATAGTAATCCTTTGTCTGGGGAATAGCTGGCAAACATTTTTTCCCACGTTGTGGGTTGTCTGTTCACTCTGTTGGTGGTTTCTCTTGCTGTGCAAAAGCTTTTTAATAAGATGAGATCCCAGTTGTCGATTCTTTGTGATAGTTCCTGTGCAATTGGGGTTTTATTCATAAAGTCTTTGCCTACACCAGTGTCTTCAAGAGTTTTACCTATTCTATCTTCCAGCAGATTTAATGTTTCTGTTTTAATATTTAGATCTTTGATCCATTTTGAATTTAGTTTAGTGCATGGTGAAAGATATGGGTCTAGTTTTAATCTTTGGCATGTGTAGAGCCAGTTTTTCCAACACCATTTATTAAAGAAGCTATGTTTCTTCCAGTGAATGTGTTTGGCACCTTTGTCAAGGATAAGGTGGCTTAGTATGTCTGGAGTTGTTTCTGCATCTTCTAATCTGTTCCACTGATCTTTGGGTCTGCTTTTTTTGCCAGTACCATGCTGTTTTTATCACAGTAGCTTTATAGTATAATTTCAAGTCAGGGATTGTGATGCCCCCTATTTTGCCTTTGTTGCCCAGAATTGAGGCACCTACATTTTTGCAACATCTGGAATTGATGAAATATCTGAGGGGCTGAGAAATTCAGTCACATTTTTGATCAGAACTGGATGTAGACTCCAAGTCTCTGAAGACCAGTCTGAGGGACCTTATGTCCTCCCCATAACTGCAACCCCTACCCTCCTCCCTTCGGTACCTGAATTGTAACAGCTGTGACTGAGGGAGAGAAACAATAGCAAAGCAAGACGGAGTTTCCACATATTCAGGTCAGCATGGCTACACTCACTCTCCTGACCAATGTCCAGAACTTCAAGAATTGTGGCCAGATTTGGAGAAAAGATTTGCAGACAGCCTTGCCTCCAGCATGACTCCCCACATTGGCCAAAGAAAGAATCCTTCCTATTCCTTTGCAAAGTGTTCAACCCTGGGAAGACAGTTAATCCCACTTCTCCCACCCTGTGAACCCTTAATCCTTGCTGTCCTCAGCGCCTGAGGCAAGTGTCCCAGGAACCCTCCATTTAGTTACGGGCTCCCCTACCTCTCCTTGTAACACCATGATCCTTGGATCCCACCCAGGCTGGAGGGCGGTGCCTCCCCAATCCACTGTTTTCTCTTCTTTTCAAACTCATCATTTAGTTAAAGACAATTCTCTTTTCCCACTTGCAGCCCGTAGTCTATTTGTGTCCTCCGTCCTTTCCTTCATCACTTAAAAAGGTCTTTAAAAGCCATCATTGCACTGATTGATTTGTTTTTAGTCATTTGATGAAGCTGCATAAATCCAAATAAGCCAGCATGCCCGAGTCTGACTTACATTTTAGAAAGTCATAAAATTTTATTCAAATGGCATCTTTAAGTTTCCCGTACCTGAACACACGCCTCACCATCTTACTGCCTCCTCCTCATGAAGGAGAGGGAAGAAAACAAACAAAATCAGGATACGTGCTCCCTGTAACAAGGGAAAAAGAACCCCAGTGAAGAAAAGAGAAGAGGGTGGCAGGAGGTGGGGGAGATGGTCATCTGCTGATGAAACCGATGAGAGAGAGCAGGAAGGAAGGCAGAGGGATGGGCAGGTTTCGCTGCCTACACTGAGCTCTGTGTCTAAGGCAATAATTATAGTAAGAAGATGACCAGTGCCATTCATGATGGAGAAGTACGTGATGATGATCCGCGGAGGAAAGAGAGGAGAGAAGAAAAGAGGGAGGGAGGGAGGGAGGGATGGAGGGAAAAGGAAGAAACATGTTAAAGCCAACACACCATGAATCAAGGATATTGAATTCTGATCTTAATCTCCCCATTTAGTTACTAAGAGATCTTAAGTAAATCACATGACAATTAAAGGCTCATATATAAAACAGGGAAATTTATGTAGTTCTTTCTCAAAGGGCTCTATGGTGTTTTAATTAATAATTGAAAAGTGCCAGTGCCAACTTGAAGCGCTTCACATATGTTCACGATATACAAGAGGTGATTGAAAAAGACAGCGACTGTTGCAGTTTTTTTTAATGTATTACTGTAAAAGACACATTGTCATTAATCCTCAAAACAGTCCCTCCCACTTCAATAGACTCATCCCACTGTTCTTGCCACTTTCGAAGCAGTTCTGCAAGTTCTCTTTCCTGAGTGTCTTTTGCTGAGCTGTGTGGGCTGCCTCAATGTCCTGAATCGATTCAGTGTTTACCTTTCACAATCATTTTGCTTTAGAAATGAGCCAGAACTCACACAGTGCCAGATCTGGTGAATAAAGTGGATGAGGACACTGATGTTTTTGCAAGCCTGCCTTTCCACTGGATGGCACTTGGCAGTGGCAGCATTCACTGTGGTTTTGATCATATTTTATAAAGACAAGAAAGAGGACACTCAGAATTGGTTCAGAAAGTGGCCATATTTGAATAATAAGGAGGAAAAAACCTTAATGTCTATACAAATGCCGCAAGGAAAATAAATAATAATCTTTCAAAAGTTGTCAGGTAAAAATGAGAACAAATGATCCTGATAAATTGAAGTGCCTGCTGGAAAATCTGATGCGACTTTTACCCGGCCAACTATTGAGCAAAATCACAGGTCTGACAATGACTGTATCACTCAAATCACAGGAGGGGAAAAAACAAGGAAGCTGAATGGAAAATAATCTCTGTAAGACCCCAGTTCAGTTACTCAGCCAGATTCAAGGGGCAGCATTTCCCTTCCCCAAACGAGAACTCTGTCAGGTCACATCGTGTTGGTCAGGAAATTAGCACAAATTGAGAAGCAGCAACATACAGAATACTTGTGATGACCACTGAATCGTGACTGTTTTTCAGCCAAGCAAAGGTGTCTGGTTGTGCTAATCTGGAGGACAGGAAGGAGGTACATTAAATGCAAACAAATCCAGACCTTCAAGCCTGCCTCATGGACTGCCCTAGATAACAGAGAAACCACTCTGCCTGGTATTAGCAAGTGCTACTTCTAACTAGGCTCTGTGCTGGGCACTGTAAACCCAGAAAAGAATAAAATTAGGCCCACACTTGTGTTTTTGTGGTAGGGGAAATGACGATTAATATATTGTAAGGGTTATTAAAATATATATATATAAACAAAACACCTAAAAAAGAAACAATTGAATCTTACTTGGGAAGTGAAGGTTGGGTTTTCCTACATCATAAGAAGCATCCAAGTAGAAATCCCAATATTGTGTATAATCACGGTAGGAGAGACATAGTCTCCTTTTATCATATCGGAGGACAACAGGAAAGACGTTCCTGAATCTCTAGCGGAATGTCAGACAGGACCATTTCCAACTACATAGCCCTGAGTACTGTGAATATCTGGCATCTGAGAGCACTGACCAAAAACCCAGCACAACCCTAACCCAGTCCGTGTGATCACCCAAAGGTCCTCGCCACTTTCGAGCGCTCCTTAGGGGGAGGCATTACTCCAGGTTAAGAATCCTCCTTCTCTGCTCTTTTCCCACACGTACACTGAAGTAATATGAGAACCAGCAAACTATGGCATTGGGAAGAGCTCAGACCTAAGTCAAGTTTATCAAAGTTTCAATTCCAGCTCTTCCATTCAATATCAAACAAATCACTGAGCCTCAGTTTCCTGGTCTGTAAAATAGATGTGAATGCATACTTCAGAGGGTGATTATAAGGACAGTGTTAAAGGACAGGGTCTCCCAAAGTAGCTCATCCAAGGGGGATGCCACTGAGTTTATCCCGACAGTTACAAATTTGGAAGGAATATTTTTATTAAAATAATTGTCTACAAAAAGGACAATTAACTCTGTACAATAGGACAGCAGCTGAGATTCCACAGAAGCTGCAAGAACATTGAAGCTAAAATGGTTTTACAGGCACAGGAAACAGAATTTGAAACTGCTCAGCCAGCGTTTCTGGATAAAGCATTCTGCTTAATTAGAGACCACCCTCTGGCTCTCCAGAAACATGGGCCCTAGCTCTTGAGAGATTAGCACTCACCAAAATGCTGTCCTGCACACTCTGGTCATATAATCGAGGTCAGAAAAGGCACCAGACTCTATCTACTCGTTCTCGGTTTTGCCATTGTAATTATTTTATGGTTCATAAAGCACACCCACATCCAGTAACTGATTTATTTCTCACAGAACACCTGGATGTAGTTCACAGAATCTGTATGGATAACAGGCAATATTATCTTCATGGTACGGAGGAGAAAACTTATAAAAATTAATCCAGCACTATGATAGTAATTATAGCAGTAGGTAGCATTAGGTATTTTAATGCCAATCGATACCTTTATTATATCATGCATGAATAATGCTAATATATTGAGAGCCATATGGCACATATTATTTGTACTCCCTACTATTAATACTGTTAGTTTCTGAGTGATGATTCAGTACATATCAATCACTCTGCTAAATGATTTAAAAGCACTCTTCTAATTTCTACTTTTAATCTTCTCAATAAATACTATTATTATTTTTATTTTACAAGACAGAGAGCAAATTTAGAGAGGTTAAATAACTCACCCCAAGCCATACAGCTAAGAAGTGGTGGAGACAGAATTTGCCCGCATCTGCTTAGTTTCAAAGACACTGAACTATATTACTCCCCTAATGTGCTCCCAAGTGATGCCTGGATACTGGGACCAAGGGAACATTGTATTACAGGAGATTTCATAGAAAATAAAGTCCTTTTGGAAAGATGCATGTAATTAAATAGGTCACATAAACTGTCCTACATTGAATTAAGGTGCTAAAGGTAAAATTGCATGTGCAACATTTCTCCACCTGTTGATAACCAGGGCCTGAGTGGAGAACACATCCCTTTGCCAGGTGAGGTCGTCGGGTCAGAGCCCTGTGGCCCTAACTGGCCAGGCTCAGGCATGACCCAGGCTGAGAGGCCAACAGGCCATAATCACGATTGGAAGAGAGTAAGATCTAAATGAGTAGATTACTAGGTATAATTTAATTTCAGCTTTTCAAATTTTATTATACAGAACATTATACAATCACAGATTTTTTCCAAAACATGCTTCCCTAATTTTTTAGTTGCAAAGAGAGATACTCTGGGTTTTACTCTGTTGCATTTGTGTCCTCTGAGTCCCTGAGTGGCTCCTCCTCTTTTTAAACCCCTACTTGGCACCTTCCTCCATTACTGTGACCGAGGGCCGCTGAGGACAAGCGGTGTCCATGAGAAAGGAATGTCCAGCAGCAGTGCGCCTCTCTGGGGCGGACTGCACACCAATGACTGCACCGTCCTGTCTACTCAAGACAACAAAAAGAATGAGATGTAAGGCTCAGAAAGGAGGAGACAAAATTACCATCATTTGCAAATGGTATGATCATCTACCCTATCCCCAAATTTAAGAAAATCAGCTCATAGATTGTTATAGTTCAGTCAAAAGTTTAGGGTGGTGGCTAATAGAACTTGCAACATACTGCATGAGTTAAACTAAAATTTGCACTTGGAAACACATTAAAACAGTGCTACAAACAGTCTATGGCAATATGTATACTTGAAATAAATTACAATAAAATAGAAACATACACCAAATTAAATGTTTTTGCTACTTTTCAAAAAGAATCAGGATTAATGGTGGTGGTAGCCATATGTACAGTATTTTTATGTACAGTATTTTATTGGCTGTATGATTTCTTTAATGAATAAAACGCATGACAAACACTAAATGTGTCTACTGGTCAGTAAAATGCAAATTTCTTTAGAAATTTGATGTTATCCTTTGGAATATAAACTCCAGTCTCCTAAAATATAAGTACTCATGCAAACAGAGCTCCGCAGAATTATTTTCAGGATGATATAATCTCAGCTGAATAGTAAACTACATAGCAAACCAAGAATTTTAAGAATTTAAAGTAATATATTATGAGCTATCTTAGTTACTTTTCTTGTTGCTGAGACAAAAATGCCAAACACCCAAAGTTAAAGGAGGAAAGGTTTATTTCAACTCATAGTTTATAGCGGTTTCAGTCTATAGGCAGCTGGCTTCAAGGCAGGGTGGCATGGCAGACGGGCATCGCAGAGGAGAAACAGTCCATGGCAGTCAGAAGGCAGCAAAGCAACAAAGTAGCAAGTGACAGCAGCACCCCTATTTCTGTCCCTTATAGTCCATCCCTTATTGTCCAGCAGGCCCTTAGGGTAAGTAGCTCTCACACCCAGGGTGGGGCACCCCTAATCCCAGCAGCACACCCTTAATTGCAGCGTCACACACCTAGATCCAGACCCCTCCCAAAAACGACACCTATGACCACATGAGGCTTTGGGGATACATCTAGATACAAGCCATAACATGAGCCTATTGATTATTCTGACACAAATAAAGCTAAAAATAAATAAATAAGATTTAGTAAAAAGGAAAACATGAAATAAATAAAAGGAAATAAAAGAGAGAAAGAATAAATCCGGAAAAATAGCCCCAAAACCCTACACTTACTATCTGCTTACTCACCCTTTTTCTCCCCTGACTTCCTTTCTCTTGAACCTTAAATTCTCCTTTGAAATCCTAAATTCAGTCTCCACTTCTGCAGGGTGCTCTTCTTATCCTTATTCACTGGCCCACAAAAACCTTTTCTTAACCTAAGTGCCTAAATTGAAAATATGGTTATTATCAGATAGTTTAGCACCTAAATATTCTGTAGATAATTAATGTGCCCTGAACAGAACATAAGCTTCTTGACAGGAGGGCTAATAGTGATCACTAATGTAAACCATATAATAGTACAGCAGTTACTGTGTATAGAGAATTTACGAAGTACGTACAAAATAGCATTTAGTGATCTTAGCAATGCTATGATGAAAACACTATCATATCTTTGTTAAACACATGAGGAATCCAAATTGTAAGTGGAAGATCATTTTGCTAGAGGAATCCAGAGCTAGAATTTGATCCATTTCCTAACTTGCCACTTCTTTTCCCTCTGGAGCAAGTAGGCCAGTGTGTTACATATGCCTCAAAATAAATACGGTCAGTGTCTTTATTAGAGATGAACCACTTTTACCAGGAAAAGTGGGAAATTCCAACATTCTGAATGAGAATTATGAATGATTATGAATGAGATTATGAATGAGAATTTATAGGAACACTAGAGAAACATTCTACTCCTTATTTTGGAGAAATGTCAAAAGTCCAGATTATCACGAGGATCTTTGAACGGAGTACACTTGCCGTCACTTATTTTCCAACTTAGTCATGGGCTCAGAAGAAAGCAACCTTTCTAAAACTTGGTGAATGGACTGTGTTTATACCTTTACACAAAATTAAATACATGAGTTAAAATAATCATGTGGGATATCTGCTGATGAAACACTAAAACCACAAAATTATAGATATATATGAATTTTCAGTCAGACTGGATATTCATTTTTAAAAGATCAGAAGATTTTTGACATCTAGAAAGTAAAAAGTTGAGGGAAAAATGGTATAAAGCAGAGTTAGTAAAAAGATCTTAAACAAAACTTTGAAAAGGACCGCACTTATAGCTAAAAGGAAGTAGGAGAGCAGGAGAGATTAGTGTACAAAACACAAAATGGAAAACAAAACAGACACAAAGGTGAAATGACCAGGCTGAACTCTAACCCTCAAATGGCAGCTGGAAATGACTAGGGTGCCGCCATGACAGCCATACTGACCTTCCCACCATCCCACTTTCTCTTACATTCCTCCGTAGCCTCTTCCTCTGGGGACCAAATGCCTGGCAGCAGGAGGAGCAGGGCAGTCAGGCCCACGACAAGGATAAATTGCCTTTTCTCCACTGGGTGCCTGGTGCTAAATGGAGTATTAGCTCTAAATATCCCACTGTCCTGTCTCTTCTTCTCTTTTGAGCCTTCCCCCAACCTGCTAGTCCCGCATTCTCCCTCTCTTCTGTCTGGCTCCTGCACCTTGCCTTCTACCATCTTCCTGCACTCTCTCCTTTCCACTTCCTCCCTCTGTCCTGTGGTGCGAGGCGTGGTGGGGGACAAGCTAGAGAGACCCAGCATCGCAGCCCCTGCCATTCAAGCTCCAAATATTAATTCACTCCTAGTGTAAACGTTGTGTCTGCTTCGGGTTCTAAAACCTGTGGGTTCACATCAGGAAGTAATGTTTCTTGAATTTTTCAAGACTGTTTCTTCTCATTTCTCTTTTCTGGAAGAACATAGTAAGTGCTATTTATTTGATCTTTTACTATTTTTCAGATTACATCTATTTGCTTCCTATAGTCACCCTACTCCTCAGGACCATAAAAAACAAAACTTTTACCGGTAGTCTTTAAAAATGATGATGGAACATTATCATCTACAGTACTGCAAGGTAAGTATAGTCTACAATGACATATTACATATTTCAAAATAACTAGAAAAGCCCAAGGGTTCCCAGTATACAGAAATAAAACTTTGAAAACTTAGAGTAGATAGAAATGTTAATTATTCTGACTGGATTGTTATACAATCCAGTCAGATTGTGCCCATAAATCTGTACAAATATCATGTGTCCACTAAAAGTAATATTAAAAATGCAAAAGATCGCTGATATACATTGATATTTACTAGCATGGAAAGATAATCACTTTAAATTAAATGAAAAATTATTTTAAAGCATAACCACATAAAAAGTCATATAACGAAGAATACAATTACACTGGAAAACGAGGAGGTTTGTTTCAAAATGTTACAAATCTATGGTTTGTGGGAAGTTGGCTGATCTTTTTCATCTTCCACATCTTTACAAAAATAATTTTTAAAAAAACACATGAAACAAGTACAAATTCCTCATGATGAATGTGACCATTATGTGTACCTAAAATGTGCCAATAAACTTAATTTAAAAATTTTTTTAAATACACATGAATAGCTTGATGGACAAAAGGCAAACGAACAAAAGAATTAAACCTTTACTACCTTCCTGATTCCCTGTTCCCAAAAATATGTCTTATAGTCTGATAGGCAAGAGGAAAACAGAGAGGAAGAATGTAGAAATGTGTGTGACAACTGAACTGGGGTTGGTGACAATGTTTGCACAAAAAAGGGGGATGTTGTCACTAGGACGCTTTGAGGAAAAGCAATTACTATTATTTCAGAGGAGAGCTTTTCAGTCACAACACCTTCTCTCACCATACAAACTGCTTCCTTGAAACCTCATTAGTTGGTGCTAAATAACTTACATATAATCCAAGAAAAGAAACAGAAGGAAAAATGCAGGCTACAAGCAGGGCAGAGTTAAAAATGACTTCACAGGGAACAGAGCCTGATTTAGGGAGAAATGAATTCATTACGAGCCTCCAATTTGGATGTGAGCCCCATGGAAGTGATAATAACCCCATGGAATTCCCAAGAGGAAACAGCTCTAGAAATAAAAGGAAAACATCACAACAATGTTTAAAGCTGAAGAACACAAAAACACTGGGCAGAGCCTTACAAAATAGAACAATGGACCAAGTTAAAACCTAAACTTTGGAATCAGCAGACCGTAAAATGGAGAAACAAAGCGTGCTGAAGTGGGATTGAACGCTCAAAAGCAGCTATTAATTCAAGCAAGATCAAAACAGAAATCAGTCTATTCATGTGACTTCCAAAAGATCATTAAAAACTAATTACCTTCGGTCTACCTCAGTCGCTTTGTTGCTATAACTGGTAAATCGCTGCTCCTCACTTTCCGTCTGGATGGCTGTGGAATAACACAGTTCGCTCCAACTTGGATCGTGGCAGAGTCAAGTGGCCCATCCAAGAGCCCCGACACTAACTGCACCTCTGAGCGCTGTAACAGACCCTCCACTCCCAGTACAAAGCTCGTGGATGTGCCCGAGGACAGCTAATTACACAAAGCAATGCCATGAATTATTTCAGTTTCAAAAATAAAAATAAAAGCTTCTGAGAAACATGCTGAAATTTCTCAGAGTTTTAGATATAATTAGATTTGGGGGGACAAAAGTCTTGCCCTTCTTTTCGAGGCTACGGTCAGTGAGTTGGAGCGTTTCTTTTGCTTTGGTAAATTACTTCTATTGTTCAGAGGCTAAACAACAATAACGGAGAAAATCTGTATTTCTTTTCCAAATCTGCTGCAATTATCAAAAAGGCAAAAGAAAAGAAAATCTGCCACTCAAAGAAATTTATTCTGTCAAGTTGCATTTTTAAAACAAGTATTTTGGGGGTGGTACCGAGAATCGAACTCAGGACCTCACACTTGCCAGGCAGGCACTGCGCCACTGAGCTAAATCCCTGGCCCAAGTATTATCATTTTTATTAAAAAAAAAAAAAAACTTTTAACTATTTATTATTTTTCATTTGATTTTGGTAAATAGTATCAGTTTCCTTTCAACCTAAAACTTTCCACTTCTTTTCATGCAAAATAAAACTCAATTTTTTTGCCATTATGTGGATAAGTTATCTAGGAAAAGATTCAAGCTATTCTTTCCTGTTTCTAAGGAAGCTATGGGTCTTTCCATGGCCCACAATTATATTTGTAAAAAAAAAAAAGTCAATACTCATTAAGTCAATATTCATAATCCTTTTTTCAGAATTATATTTGCATGTGAACTTAGAAAATGGCCAAGGATGGGGCCGGTGAAATGGCTCAGCAGCGTAAGCCATTGATGTGAAATGTGGCAAATATGTCATTATTAGGGATAGTAAGATATAGAGATATTAAGCAATCCTCTTCCCTGTAAGTTTAGGTATTTTGTTTTTGAAGTAAATATAATATTAGTGCCTAGATTAGTATCTTCTTTTAAAGACAAAGGCTTACATTTTTATCATACTCTGTAATTTTCAGGTTGTATTGCATATTATTTTCTCGTGAGAGAGCCACAAAATGTCTGTAAGACCTATCTTTCATTTGGACAAGTAGCTCTTTCCATTCTACAGTTAAGAAAGCTGAGGTTCCTAACATTTACAAGAATTATCATAAATAGTCTTTTGAGAAATAGAGCCTGGAATGGAACAAGGGTTTCCTTGCTTCCAGACTACTCATTTACCCATTAAGTAAAAAAGGAATTAATAGGCATCGAAGGTCTTTATGTGTCAAACAAACTCCTTTATAAAACACATAGCAATTTTTCTTCACCAAAGCCCGATGAGACCGATATTATTACCTGTATTCAAATGTATACTGAAATTTAGATGCTGTGGGTGGCTTTATCAAATCTTCCCAGCTACAACATGGCAGAGCTAAAATTCCAACCTAGATGTTCTGATTATAAAGTCCTTATTCGTTCCATTATTTCTCAATGCCATTTCCACCTATAAATTGGAAGTTTGTTGCATAAGATTCAAATTTTGTCACTTAGAAAACTCTACTCATGGGCCGGTGAGATGGCTCAGCGGCATAAGCGCCTGCCTGGCAAGCACGAGGGCCCAAGTTCGACTCCCTGATCCCACATACGAAAAAAGGGCCGGAGACATCACTCAGCGGCACGGGCGCCTGCTGGCGCGCAAGGTCCTGAGGTCGACCCCCGGTACCCACAAAAAAAAAAAAAAAAAAACTCTACTCAAAAATAAAAAGATACTATTGTTGTTCAGAAAGTATAACTTAATACAAACACAATCAAACCCAAATGCCACCAGAGCAATCACAGAACAACCAGTATTTATGTCCCCTCATATAGGGACAGCTCTCAAGGTTGTGGCACAATTAGGCTGAAAAATGTTTTCCTTATTTCATAAAGGAATGCAGACACAGTTTTCATGACAATCATCCATCTCCTCCTCTCTCTAATCTACTATTTCTTCTCATTATTTGTCAGTCATCTTCTTTTCCAGGGATGATGAGTTAGGTGAGATATATAAAATCTTCTCATCACGAAAGTATTAGGAACCCTCCTTAACAAAAATGTAGATTTATTAGTGTGTCTTACAGTTTGACTTTCTTGAGGATAATAAAGGAAGTATGAAAAGGCCACAAGCCACTTAACCAGTATCTTTGATCTGAAATTTTAGAGTAGTTAAGACAAATGGTCTTGCTAGGAGGCATTGGAAGCACTTGCCCTGGCAGAGAAGGATATGCGTGTTTAAAACTGACTGGAAGACATGGAGGACAGTTGAGGCAGAGCCTTGGAATAATGAAGTCTTAAGTCAACACTATGTGAAAGAAAAACTTATTTACTTACCTAGACTCAATTTCACCTATGCTTAGTATAAAAGACGTTTATCTTAAGGAAGTCAGAGGTAAAGGTCAGAACTGAGTGGCTGTTGCTGGAAAGAGGTTGTCAAGCTGATACTGAATCCGTGCCGTATGTGATCTGCTGGTCCCGTGTGGGTTCCACTCACTGACAGCGCATCCCGAACCTAACAGAGCGTTACTTCGGGTTCCTGACTCCAGCTCTTGACCTGTTCTTCTCACATCTCCGTCACTGTCCGTCCAGCCTCCAGGTGTGGAGTGTAAAATTTCTCTCCCTGCCAAGTTAATTTTAATTCTGCAGCAGCAGAATAATCTATAGATTTATGTCTGACCAAAATCCTTAGACTACAGTTAACTAGGTGAAATAACATTTTTGGCCAGTTGTTTTGCTTTTAATTAAGCTGGCAGATCCACTCGTTTGATAATTCAAATGAACAAAGTAGTCAATTTAAGTTTTACTCTGCCAATGAATTAGAATGATTGTACAATGATCCAAAGCCCCAGATTAGATTATAATTACTTCTATGTAAAGGAAAATATCTTGTGCAAATATACAGCTTATGTTAAGTACCTTTTCTCTAAAGTAAGGGTATAATATTAATAAAAAACCTATGTCTATAATTAACACACACAAACTTTAGAGAGATGGTGACCAGTAGAGCTGCTAAGTGCTTTATCATAGCGCCCCCTGTGAGGTTGAAGGCATTATTGGTGAGGGAACTCAGAATTTATGGAAATTAAAAACAGTTCAGAATTCTCTGACTCTTGAATTCTGGAGTGGGAGTAAGCATTACAGAAACACACTGCCACTTGTTTAACAATTTCTGTTGGCTATTCAATCACAAAATACCTAACTTCATTCAGGGTTTCACAAAATCTAGAACAGCATGTGGGTAAAAATATACTATGAATTGTTTTATTAGTACAAGCTAAAATTGATTTGATAAAAGACAGCAAATCTCTATTACTACTCTGGGATCTGAGAAAGAAATAACACGTTTTCCATTTTAAAGTGGCAAATTTAGCATACCTACATGAACACATAGCTAAAATGGTCAATTTTCCCAAAAATGTATGTAAATTACCAAAACTGGGTGAAAGATTTTTTTTGAAACTTACATACACCCAAAACTGCTAAAGAAATCAAACTTATAGTCAAAGGATATACTTCAAATAGCATTTGCTGTGATCCAATTGCTTATGTCCCCCCCCAAATTCTTATGTTGAAATCTAATCCCTATTGTGAAAATATTAAGAGACGGCGGCTCTCTACGTAGTACTTCTTTAATCCCAGCACTCAAGAGGCTGAGGCAGGAGGATCCCAAGTTTGAGGCCAGCCTGGACTTCATAGTGAGACCCTGTTAAAAGAGAGAAAGAGAGAGAGAGAGATAAAGCTGGGTGTGGTGGCACATGCCTGTAATCTGAGCCCTTGGAGGCTGAGGCAGGAGGATCACCATGAGTTCGAGGCCAGCCTGGACTACAAAGCAAGACCCTGACCCAAAACACACACAAAAAAAAAAAAAAAGAAAGAAAGGAAGGAAGAAAAGAAAAGAAAAAAAGAAGAGAAAGAATGCTAAAAAATGTAAGGATATTGAAGAAAATTTAACATCAGATTTTTTTAATCTTTGAAAACTAGAAATAAAAGAAACATCTAACTTAAGTATAACTAACGAAGATGTGTAAGTACCATACTTAAAGGATGAGAGAATAGAAGCAGTACTCTTAAGAAAGAAATAACAGGACATTTGCTTATTCATCACTATCCTCGTCTATTCAAGACAAGAAAAAAAAATGAAATACAGAGATAAAGAAGGAAGAGATAAAATTACTATCATTTACGAATGATGTGGGCACCGATCCAAAACATCTAAGACAATCAACTAACAAATTCTCAGGAGCTCATCTGAAAGGTTACCAACTAAGTAGAAGTTGCAGAATAACACATACATTAAAATAAAATTTACATTTTTAAAACACACTTCAAAAGACAGTCTATGGAGAGTCTATGGTCAGAAATATAACTTAAATAATTAAAAATAAAATGACTTGGAAAGATATATGTCAAATTAAGTGTTGCTGCTACTTCTAAGAATCAAGACTGATGGTAATTATCAAAGAAGATTGTAGCTATGCTTTGATGTATGCTTTGATAGGCTGGATATATTTATTATTATACTGTTAAAGTCAATAAATAAAAATAAATATTCAATAGTTTCAACTCATTCTACATTTATTTGAGTGACCTCATACTATTTTTTTTTTACTTGCGGGTCCCAGGAGTCGAACTCAGGACCTCGTGCTTGCCAGGCAGGAACTTATGCCACTGAACTATCTCACCAGCCCCTCATGCTATTTCTTAAGGTCTAAATTATTATCTAATTCAAGGATGGTACCAATAAAATAAAGGGAGCATCAAATATCAGTACATAAGTTAGCCTTGCTGTCAAGTATACTTTATTGTTTTCATTAGTTACTATTTATGAGAACTGATTTATTAAAATTTTTACATTTCACTAAATGAAACTTAAGAATAGTAAGACCAAAGATTGAGAAGATTTACATATTTACATATATGCAGGTTTAAGTATACAGTTTTCCCCACTACTTTACTAGCATTATAATACAGAAATAATAAAGTGGTCATAAATTCAGGTCAATGAAATAGATTTGTTGTAAAAGAAAAAAAGTTGAAAGTTATTGTTCAAGATGATAACAACTGAAATTTTTAATGCTATCTTTCAGAAAATACTCCTATATCATTGACTTTCCCTTAATCCTCGAGAGATGTTAAACATCTGGTAACCAGGTTCCCTTCTGTACTTTACAGAGCCCCCCCAAAAGTTCAGAATGGACATCTGTTCCCAAAAAGAATATCTGCCTTAAAAATATTAGTAGACTTTTCAAGAATGCAAGTAGATATCTGATGATAATTCATTTATGAACGCTGCAACATCTAATGGTCAGGAATAGCCCCTGTGTATGCTTCAAATGGTAAGTATTCTCCAGATGAGTGTTGAGAGAAAGGAATGCGCATTCATTCTAAAAGAGCAGATATAAAAAGTACAAAAAATTGCCCTACCAAACTCATTACACTCCATTAAGACTGCATAACAAACTTCGTACCCTGTAGTAAAACCCAGTCTTTTAAGAAATAATTTACTCTCTGTGCTCTGACTGTTACGATCTTGGAGATTTCTGTCTATATCACCCAATATTCAGCTAATCCTGACAAGGCTCTTTTTTAGATTTTACTACAAACTAGAAATATTGATTTTTACTCACATCTCCTCTAATCCATATATCCACCTGAGCATGACAAGAAAAGGAGGTGTTAACAACTTGACTTGCTCCAGAAATCTCATTCAAGGAATTCAGGGCCTGTGGCTGAATGTGAGCTTTGGAAAACTCTGCTTGAGAAAGGATAATTCTTTTCATCCGCAATTGAGGTCCAAGTGGCAAAACACTCGGAGAATCTTCCTTAAAACAAGATTATAGCTCTGGATCGTTGCTGACTTGAAGAGCTTTCTCACTCCCCCAACTCTTCAGAGATATTTTCTAGGTCTACCCTATGGAAGACACGCTTGACATTTTTGAGTTCTCTCCAGGAATGTCCTCAGATCCCAAATTTCCTGAAAATTATTGGACAGATGAGCGATCCCGCTCTATGTCTCACAAGTGCTCTTGAGCCACCCCTTCACACCATAAAAATATGAGGGTTCTGAAAGTGCTGGAGATGGAGCTCCCCACCTCCCTGAAACACAAAGGAAGGAATTTTGAGGGGCGAGCCCCAGAACGACATGGAAAGAATAGAAGGAGAGAAAGGCCTCCTCTAGGTTCAAGTTTGTACCTTTTCATTAACCTCAAAAGGAGTGTAGAGCTCACTCTTTTCTGTATGCTTTTTATTTTTTGACTTATCTTTTATCCCTTCCACTAAAGGAGATATTTTGGGTAATAAGCATTCAAACATTTAACTGTGAAATAAAAAATTAAAAGATGGTCAAATTTAGCATCTCTGCCAAAGTGTATCGGCATTTATAAGAAGTATCTTCAAAAGTGCAAGAGAAGCACTCGCTTTTCTAAGTGAAGTTTAGTGGTTCTCGAAAATCTTGTACATTCTCAATTTTCATCCAAACTTAATTATTTTGTGGGTCAAATTTTTGTTTCCAGCAAAACACAACTTCCTAGTTCTATGGAAGAAAAGACTTATAAAATAGGTTTCGTGGAGCTCAAATAACTCTTAAAAACAATATCTTGATGAGTTAAGTGTAAATGAGCCAAAACATATGGATTAAATGTCCCTTTAAATACACATGGCTTTAAAAATTAAGGGAAAAAAGGTTTTGGCAAAATGTGTTTCAGATTTGGTTGAAAGAAAACATTTGAAAGAAATAGTTTGAGGGACCAGACTAACCCAAAACATACCTGAGTTCTCCCAACCTACTACAGCACAAGCAACTCCTAAAACATATGGATTTTATACTATAATTCTCCTACCACGCCCACCCTAAGATCTGAGTTCTAAGTTTTTCTTCCTAGGTTGGAAATCATTAAAAATAGTCATGGTATCATTACTGTTCGGAGAAGACCACAATCCACTACAGTGATCAGTTTCAGTCAAATAGGAGGAATGGTATACTGGTCATAACGCCACAAAAATAAAAACAGTCTTTGCTTCAAACCTGTAATATTTAATTCTCAACAGTATCTATTGGACAGTAAGACTGTATCACAGATGTCCATGCAGATAGATACAGGGTCTGACCCAAACATGAAACAGCAGGATAACAACAATGTGGTTCTTTATTTAAGCACAGTCGAGTAACAGACTAAATGTCAACAGTGGAAATACCCAAGTACAGCCCTAATGAAGCCAAGGCATCTCACCCCGCTTAGAGTCGTTCAAAATATATCTATTCGATATAAGTGATTAGGAACAATGCCACTGGCCAACTCAGAAGTGGGTCCCCAGAGTGACAGTACCTGTGGTACCCAAGATTTATATTTGTTTTCAAGTTGCCACCCTGCACACGCAATAGTGATAAGGTTATCGTTAAACTCTACGGGTGGTGAGATTCACTTTATACTCTACTAACATGGAACTGAAACCATTAAAATGTCTGGATGCCAAAAAGATAAACTGCCAAATTTGCAAATTTGCATTGTTGTCCCATTTTATTCACTTAAACCTGTGGAATCTCACACTTTCTACTGAAGCAGGTAGAATAGCAATTTATTGGCACCCCCCGATTACATTTGAAGAACAATCAACAACATGAACAAATAACCCTAATTATTATACCAAGATGTCCTAATTAGCACAGGCCCTCATCGAAGTAACCAAGCTATTCTGCCACTAAGGTGTTTTATATTTTTTCCAAATATGGAGGATTTAACACTCACCAGTTCAAATCTATCCTTTACTGAGGATTTTTTTTCAAAACTTGATGACAAATGTTTTAAAATTTATGACAAGAAGTGTTGTAATCAGAATCAATCTACAATGTCTAAATAAATCATCTAAATTACTGTATGCTTTTAGTGCCTAAGCAAAAAAATCAAGAGGCTGAAATTGATGTGGTAGTGGGGTAGGTAGGAAAAGAGGTGGACATAATGCTCAGTGACAAAGATCACCTCTTGCATGTGACTGAAGCGGACTGACTGGGCAATTGGGAGGTGAGCAGTGGATTTCTACCAGGAGGGTAAGTCTGGCCTGGTTCCCGTATTCCACTTTCCTTTTAAAGGTGTGGTGGAACTGCAGCTTTATGTGTTGAGTTGAGGATTTACTTGAAATATACTTAGACATACTGCTTCTACACCAGGGAATTGATGCAAGTTCTTAAAATTCCTGCAGTTCTTTCCTCGGGGAGCAGGCACTCTATAGCTAAATCCCATAATGCACCACCTTGCCAATACTGCTAAGCCCCAGATCAGTTATCTCCTCTGTGCCTGAGGTCTGCAGGGGGAGGAGGGGGAGTTTTAAACCTAAGAGTTATCCAGACTCTGACAGGGTCAAAATTTGCTGTAACAGCAATTCTTCTTGTCCATGATAAAATAATTCCTTTATATTTTATGCCTGTCTGTTGTCTTCAGACATGGAAGCTGTTATTATCCTTTCTGTGGTGCATTTGTTAAAGCATATTCTGCTTTGTTTTTCCACAGACTGAAAGTATTTTTCAAAAATATGTTTGTCCATGTCTGCCAAAGGAAATAAATATAAATATCTATAAATATAAATGTAAATAGACTTGGCTCCAAGAAATAACACTTCCCACTGTGTGCTTAGTAATTGGAGAAATTCTCCTGAAGGCTAATAGATAATGACTAAAATTGTTCAGCTAATGTATTCCAAACTTTCTCACGGAGAATACTCTGGTGGTGTCTTCCTTGTCTGGAACAGCAAAGGTTCGTATTTACCTCAGACTCAAGTATTCATTCAGAGTCATTTGTCACTGCTAATGTTTTTCCAGGGACTTGGGCTGGATGTGGGGAGAAACTCCTTCTCCTCCTGGAAGAAATCTTGAGAGCTGGCTGCTGTGCAGTTAGCTGGGAGGTTGTGGTAAATGCTGAGAACCACCATCTCATAATCATATGCTTGAAGCTTTAAATCATGGCCCTGTCACAAATTCAAAGTTGGAAAGTTGTGGACTGCCTTGGAGAATGAGAAATGCACTACAGACTAATAATCAAACCAATGAAATGCACCAGGAACCTCTGCATTTTACCCACACTCCCTTTGGCAGAGATGCATCATCACCTTCTCCTCCCTGAACACGTTGGCGCACACACCCTAGAGTCGGAAGACCTTCCTGGCTTCATATTCAGGCTCAGCAACCTGCTGGCATATTCTTTATCCTGTCTGAAACTCAACTGGCTCTTAGATTTTAAAAAATTAAATAATGGTGCTGAAAGATTAAAGGGCAACCCACACACATGTATGTTTGTATGCAATGAATTTCTTTGTGTTAGTAACTACCTTCCAACAAATACTCCTCTCAAAATACCCAAAGCACCACATCATATAAAAGCACAAACTCCTTGAGACAGGCTGTTGTTTCCTTCACATTTTTCTCTCTCCCACTTCAGTAGAATATACTTCCTCACACACACAAAACGAAACATGGCTTATCATGGATGGATGCTCAATAGATTTAATTAAACTCCACATACTGAACTGAACTAATGGACCCTCAGTTATGTCAGTGGAACACCCATCATATCCTAAGGAAGATGAAATTTCTAGAAGGTGGGTTCATTCCTATGCCGAGCCTTGCATTAGTGCGTTAGACTGAGATATCCCAAGGACACCGCCACTGTGTGCCAGTTGTCCCTATCCATGCTACTAAGTTCTGTGACCATGTAAATGACAAGTCCAAAGTCTCTACATGAGGACAATGTAGAGAACACAGGACAATGAACCATAATTCAAAGGTTAGATATATTTAAAAATAAAGCAGACGTGCAAAGGAAAGCGAAGTAGAAGATGAAGACAGTGAACTGCGGACCACAGTGGGTGAATGGTCAGATGTATTCTGAGAGCAGATGGAAACGCAGCTTTCTGCACCGCCACTGGAAGAAAGAGCGTCACCAGGTAGAGCTAAGATGTAGGCGAGTGTTCTCCCTGTTCTAGGCGCCACGTTAGGAATTAGTTTGTAAATTTAACAATTGGAGATGGGCTAAGTTTTTGGAAATGTCACAAAATGGAGAAGTTAACATTACGTCAGTGTTTCTCCAACATCAGACAGCGCTCCAACACTGCGTGGGCATGAACTCATTTATGCTGACCTCAATGCTGACAGATAAGGAGCCCCCACTTGACAAGTTAGGAAGCTGGGCCACACGAAAGCAGTATTACTTGTCTGAAGCTGCACATATTGTTAGGGGTAAAGAGAACAGGACAATGTCACAAACGAAAATCTTACAACTTACTGTGGAGGAATATTAGAGCTGGTATGTGCCCAGAGAGGCCCCACCAGATGAGAAAAATAAGACCGGAAAAACCCAGTGCTTGGAATAACACCACCTTGCTAGTTGGTGGTAGGGCTGGGAGTAGACCAAGGCATCATGTCCTTTTTTATAATTCCACATGAGCCCTAGAAAAAGTGCTCCAGATCACAAGGAAAAGGATACCAACACTTGGAAGCCATGGCCAAAAAATATGAAAACTGGTTTCTTTTCTGCCGTGCTGCCATCTATTCCGAGTCTTCTCACATTACGGTAGGCATTTACAACTTCCATAGTGAAGCTGTCACAACCCACAGCCTCACATGGGCTATTTAGTGAGTGCTGTCCTATTAACTGTTAGTCATGCAGTGAATAAGCAAATGGGTCTATCACAGAAATCATTTCAAACCATGAACATCTGCTGAGAATCACTGCATGCACCAAAGGGACACAGGTATTGTGGGATTACAAAAAAGTGCAAGGCACTTTCCTTTTTGTCATCAACTAGGGGAAAGAGACATATTTACAAGTAATGAAGCTCTAGTCAAAACACAATATGCGGTTCAAGGACATGGGAGAAAATGGAAAGAATTTAGATTGAGGAGATTAGGAAAGGCACTAGGAAGAAAAATTGATAAAGCTGAGGTCCATCCCATATAAAAGAAATGAGGCTGAATTATTCAGTTATATTTTATCCTAACTGAATTTTCCAGATCTAGCATAGTGTTAGCTCTAAGGGATCATATGAAAGGAATATTTATATCTTTTATCTACTAATTTGGAAGGAGGGATGGAAAGGAAGAAATGAATAAATATTATCTTTTGCTCAGAAATTAGGGCCAAGAACTAGGAATGATCTGACATTTGTTATGTTCTTATCTTAATGGATTCTTTAACTGACTCAATTCCCTAATTGACTTAGTCTCTAGTTGATTCCATAAACTGAGTAATTAATTTAGGGGAAAAAGGAGCCAAATTCATTTCAACAATGTGTAGTGGTATTGTTGACTAATAAAGAGGTCTAATTTACCTATATGGGTAATCCATAAACACAACATATTCACATTTTAATGTTTCATTATTACCACCACAATAGACAGAATAAAATTCATTCCTAGAGTGTCTAAACACACACACACACACACACACCAATGTTTTGAAATGTTCAGTAGTCTCCTGCCTTGACAATTTCAAACACTCTAGAATCTCAGAATGGAGAGAAATCATGAAGGTCATTGGGTCCAATCAGACCATCAGTGATTCCATCTCTTCTACAACATCCCCACCAAGTGGTCATCCATTTTATGCTTGATTGCCTACAGAATATTCTCCCTGGGCACAAAAAAAAAAAAAAAATCCATCTTTTAACTTTCTCCTTTAAATAAAAGAGAAGGAGGAGGAGAACAAGGAGAAGGTAAAGGAGAAAAAAAGAGCCCAACTATATCTCCCTGTGGCTTGTACCATTGATTCAACTTTAATCCTTTAGAGTCATCTGCTCTCTCCTCCTCATGAAAATATGATTCTGATGACAACTGTTTTCCTCCCCCTCTCTCAAACAAGCCCCACGTTCTCTCTTCTTACTTTTCTCAGACTTCTTACCCTCTCCTCAGTGGGGTCCTTCTGGGTTCCCAGATCTATCCTGAAGGCTCTCCTCAGGGCAGCGTCTTGCTTCATCTTCAGCTCCCTGCTTTAGTGGCGTGCAGGTTGAAGTGCATGCCCAGAAGTCTGCTGGACGCCACAGAGAAGGAGACCAGTTGTCAATCTCCTTCCGATATTGTCCTCCTACAACAAAGCCCTGGGACTGTACTCCCTTCAGATTAACCTCATATCTCTTGAAGAAATTAGACAAAATACAAGGATACCATGTAGTGTCTGAAGAATGAAGATTTATATTTTTCCTAAGGAGCAGAGGAAATTCAACCCTCATGCATGGATTTCCATAGATAGAAAATTCAGTAGTTCAAATCAGTCTTGACATTTCAGGAATGTCTGCTTAATTTAATAACTATCACAGGACCTAGGGCTACAGGACATCTGAACCCCCCTTTTTGAACTTGGGAAGGGTGGAGTAAGCAAAGGTATGGGGCCGGGCACAGTCCTGTGAAACCACCAAAGTCAATGAAGACATTTGAGACTAGAAGAATGAGTCGGGCTGACGCGGTGAAGAAATGCACACCAGTGAGCTAATATGAAGACTTTCTAATGGGAGAGCAGGAGGCTGGATAGATAAAGCCACAGGCTCAGGACTGTGTGAAAAATAGATTGAAATAAAAACGGGGAAGAAACAATAAATAGGAGACCTCAGACCAGGGCAGTTGGTCGGACACAAAGGGCCAGAAATCAAGGACATGGCAGACTTTATAGAATGAAATACCTAAGAAGGCCAAAGCCAGTTCAGAATCTACAACTTGGTCATTAATGAACTGGCAAAACAATTAAGCATTGAAATATAATTTAAAAGACATACCTAACTGTACAGTATGCACACAAGTGAGAAAATTCATACTTAGAGGTATGGGATCAATAATATATGGGGGAAATAACTGAATGCCTCATGTCTTTCACAGGTGTAGATTAAACATTCCTTTAAGAAAATTTTTAATAGCATTCTAATTTCTTTATCAGTAGAGCAGGTGGAAAACTTCAATGCTCACAGGAGCCAAACAAATAGTATGAATGCATAAAACAGCCAGATCTACTACAATGGGAAGTGACAGGGTCATTGGGAAAAGATGTAGATTATCCTAAGGGATGGGCCAGTACAGTACGGGTTTGCTTAATGTTGCTGTATAGGAAAGTGGCCCAATACTGCAGAAACTTTTGATTTTTCAAAAGAAACTAGAAATCAGAGTGTGTGCATATTTGTATTACAGACAAAGGAAAAAAAAAGACATCTTGATTTTTAAACATTGACAAAATATTCTGACTTTTTAAAAAATAATTCATACTACCCTGGAGACCCCAGGCTTAAAGAGATTATTGCCCATTATTTAAACTGACAACCATGGGAGTCCGTCTCACTCCATCTCACCTTTACACACCCAGTGTACAATGGGGGCAGACATTGGGTGGCTCAGTAATACTTAGCAGAATAACACAGAAAGTGCTCGGGAACGAGATGCTGTGTTGTATAGATTGTGATATTGTACAGATCTGCTGCGTTGTAGGTTCCCCACGGAAAGGAATCTTGTTTGTTTCCTGTTTCACCAGTGCTAGCACCATACCATTCCCAAAGTAGACTCTTGCCAAACGTCCATGGAGTGATTACTATGCGACACTCAATAGGGGAGAGCGCACGTGCACTGATGGAGAAGGTGATTCTTACGGTATTAAGTTATTCAGAGAGGTGCTTATAATACTGTCATTTAAAGTCCTGAAGTAAATCATTCTACCAGATCAACATTCACAAGGGGAAAATACAGTTAAAACCTGGAGATATTTCAAGCTAAACATGGAACACAGGGTACACTTTTGTCTCCCCTTTCTCCTAAAATCCTTCTGTATGAGAGGACAAGTATTAAAGGGGCCAAGCACTAGAGACAAAGTGAGCAAGGAGGTCCCAGAAACTGGAGGGTGGCTAGCGTGTGATTCAGTCAGCAGGAAAAGGACAAAGCCTGGTGCCTACAGAAGGGGTGCAAAAAGAAGCCCCTCCCTCACTCGTAGCACAAACCCCTGGAAAAGCTCAGGAACTGTCACGTCGGGGACCTCTGAGTGTGGGGCCCAGGCGTGCCTCAGGAGAGGAATGGTTGGCACTGATATGAGTTGAAGTCAGATATTCCAATTCCTTCCCAGCCCGCACAGCTTGGTGACTTCTCCCCAGTCTACACAGAAGATTGGAGGTTAATTTCCTTCCTTATTTTAGTTTATTACTACATGACAGTAGTACATAATGTTTACATCCCTTGTGGGAAGTTGACATCTGCACATAACACATCTCAATTCCTCTTTTTCATCCCTTACGCCTTGCCTCCCTCCCCTTTCTTCTATCCCTTGATCACCTTCTCCCTTGAGAACAATCAATCTCCCTATTTATTATTTACCTTTTATTTTGCTTTTTATTTTTACTCTCAGTTTCTCATGTCAGAAAAACAATGTGATATTTAAGCTTGTGTGTCTGATGTGTTTCACTTAACATTACGATCTCAAGATGAATCCATTTTCCCACAAATGACTCAAGTTTATCTTTCTTTATGGCAGAGTAGACTCAACTATTCCCCTTTTAGTATCTTCTTGAAAGAGTTAAAGACATCATAAAACAGCAACATGTGCACACCCATGTTTATATCAGCACAATTCATAATAGCTAAATGTTGGAAACAGTCCATATGCCCATCAAGAAATGAATGGATAAAGAAAATGTGGTATTTGCACACCATGGAGATAAGAGGTTCATTTCTAAAGTTACTTGCAGCCCTGTGAGTGTGGGTAAAGCCCTGTAGTGTGTTATCAATTAGGCAATAATACTTAGTAACAAATAACCATAGTGGTGTTCAATAATAAAAGTGTACTGTTTATGGACACGGTGTTGGGTTTGCAGCCTGATCTAGGCTGGATGCACTCATGAGCTGGGACATGGGTCGGCAGGTCTAGTTTGGCTTCAGCTAAGGCAACTTGGGTGGCTCCACCCTGCTCCACAACAGGAAGAGAGTTCAGAATGCTTCACCAAATGTCAGGCTTGAGAAGGAAGGAACAGGCTAAAAGTCGGTCTGATATCCAGAGAAACCTATGGACCCATGAGAAAAATACTAAGACATCCTGGGGACTCCTCCCCATGAAAAATCTGGCTTACTCCCTTGCTCATCTTCTGTGAAGCACATTTCTAATATCTTTTTAGTGCACCATTTATAATTCTGAATGAACAACCTGGCTCCTCGGGCATCTAAGGAAATCTCATACAAAATCCAGAACCCAAAATTAAAAAGCAAAAGCAAAACAAAAAGAGATTCAAATAGATAGCAGAGATGTTAAAATCTAAATAAATCATCTTGTAAATTATAAACTAAAAACTATTACAGGAGAAATAGATATTCAATCAAAACAGTAGGAGGTTAAATTTTTTTTAGAACTGAAAGACGGACAATAGACAAGAAATAGAAAATAGGAGAGAAAGAATAATAACAAACCACTAATAAATCAGAAGAGATCCAATACGTGAAAGTAAAGGGCTAGGTACAAGAAGGTCTTCAAAATCTCAAAATGACTTAGCCATAAAACTTAGACAAGGTAACCAGAGCACGTTATACACTTCCTTGACGTCTTCACATCAGAAAATCTGCTTATTTAGTTATGTTTTATTGTATTAAATAGCCATGTTGCAAATAGAAATAGGAAGTACATCAGAAAATAAAGATATTGCGCTGTCAGGAAGTTCTTGTGTTTATTTATATTTTCATCAGCAAATGAAAAAACATCCCGGGATATGAAGGTCGAAGGACAAGATTTCTTAGGCAGAGCCGTCATTTCTTTCGTCGGTTTACTGAGAGCATTCAGGTCTGCTGCTGCTCACACCACGCTCCTTATCTTACTTGGCGTCTGGCGACTTTTTTGGCTCCCTGTGTTTCTCGACTGATGTTGTTAACAAATCTAAACCACTGTGAGGCCCAGGTCTCCAAATTACTCACACCCTTCCTCTCCCTAAAGAAGGCCCCAGCTCTACCATGGAGTCGAATTCAGTTATTGAATGCCTCGACTCAACATGGTTCTTTAAGATCTCAAGCTTGTAAATCAATGTACTGGGGAGATGGTTGGCGTGTGTTGGCTGCCTACTGTACGCCACACACTATTGTAAGCACTTGGTAGATATTAGTTCATTTTATACTCAAAGCAAGTCTACAAGACAAAGTATTATTTTTATTATTCCACATTTTAGATAAGGAAACAAAAACAAAGAAGTTAAATAGGAACACTTTTACATTGTTGGTGGGAATGTAAGCTAGTACAACCACTATGGAAATCAGTATGGAGATTCCTCAAAAAACTAAAGCAAGATATTCCACTGGACCCAACTTTTCCCCTTCTATGCATCTTCCCAAAAGAGTCAAAGACATCATATTACAGTGATCCATCCATACCCATGCTTATAGCAGCACAGCTCATAATAGCTAAATCTTGGAAGCAGCCTATATATCCATCAACAGATGAATGGGTAAAGAAAATGTGCTATTTACAAACATTGGAGTACTACTCTACCATAAAGAAAGATAAACTTGAATTTGTAGGAAAATGGTTGTACTTTGAGATCATAATATTAAGTGAAATAAATCAGACACACTAATTTAAATATCATGTGGTTTCTCTTATATGAGAAACCCAAATTACAAATAAAGAGCACAATTAATAGGAGGTAGAGAGATAACCTTCCTCATGTGGCAAGGGGACCAAGAGATGGAGGGAGGGTGGAGGGAGGAGAGGAAAAGGGGATGAAAACAAAAATTAAGAGGTGCTATGTACAGGTATCAACTCCACACAAGGAATGTACTGGAAACATGGACTTATAAAAATAAAAATCAGAGAAGTGCAGCAGCAAGGTTTCATGCACTCTAGTGCTCCACTAAAGTAGTCGTATTTTGATTATGTAAGATCCATAGATCGTGTGTTTATGACCAAATGCACTTTTTCTGCAGAAACTTATTCAATATTCCAGCTCAGTATTCACCCAAAATTTTCAAAGGAGCTATTTGGTGGGGTGTTATAGGAATAGATTAATTGTTTCAAGATATTAGTCCCAAAAATTAACATCCCTGCAAAGTCTAGGTAGTGTAGCCCAGACTTTTCAAAACAATATATATTGCCTTAGACGTGATTCATCTTTTGTTCTCCTGAGTATCGAGCTCTAATCTGTATGCCAGACGTGGGCTAAGGTTCAAGCCCAGTTCTGTCTAATGCTAAAGCCCAGTTTATTTTTCCATTCCACTAAAGTTACATAAACCAGAGTAAAGAATCCTGTTTTGTTTAAGTTGCTAGTTTTGTACTCTATTTTCAGTCTGTAGCTTTCTTTAGAATGATACCCCATAGAGACACTTTCTAAAATGTATTGTCACTGGTACATGTAATGGTTTTTGAGAGCTGATAGGTGATCATCAGATCTAAATTGCATGAAATGAGAAAGTCAGGCTCTGTCCTAGCACCTGATTTGTTTATATGTAAATGAACTCAATTCTGCTAGCAGGGGCAAGGCACGAGGGTACAAAGAGCTGTTGTATGTAAGAAATCAACGATCTAATAAAAGTACTATAAAAACACCAAAAGTGTGCCAGAGATGTCCCAAGGAGCAGGACATTGCATTATTTGGGGCAGAAGTGGAAGGTTCAAAGAAGAACTATTACTTAACATGGTCCAAAAGAACCTGAGCGAGGAGAGGTATGAGATGTATTTTGGGTGGAAGAAAACCTCAAAACAGTACCAAGGCAGTGAGGACAAACCCACTCTTCAGAAATGTCAGTTACCTTAAGTTAATACTTAACCACATGTTACATTTTCAAGAATCAAATGGATCTTTATGAGGAAGGCAAACTTTAGTGATAGTATAGATAGTCCTTTTTCAGATATGCCAGATATGTCTGAAGCTCGGGAAGTGAACCAAACTCAGGGAAAAAGTTTGAAGATCTAGGTCCACATCTAACCAGTAGATAAAGCTGTTAAATATGCCTTTGGGCTGAAAAACTTACTGCACGGACTTCTTTTGCTTCTTGCATGCTCCTGCCCTTGTCTAGTTCTAGGGGGAAAGCTTAGAAATATTTCTGAATGCTAACCTCCATCCAAATTGTTTTTATCTCAAAGTTGGCCACAGTAAGCTACTATACTGTCCAAAATCAAATATCAGGTGCCAAATTTCATACTACATAGACATTTTATTTAGAATTATAGTCCTTGAATATAAAGGACCCATACATAAGGGAAAGACTGACAGATATTTAATTATCCACTGGGAAATCACTATACAGCTATAGTCAACCTCCTTGGAAGACTTCCATATTTCAGGTTTATAACCTTGACACAAACATTTGCTCTGGGATGAATTTTTAATAACATTTTTTTCTGTATCTAAAAATAATGAATGACCATTGTGGAGAATTTATAAAAAGGAATAAAAAGATATAACCATGCATAGATAACCATTGTTAAAATTCCTTACATCTGTGCATATATATATATATATATATTTTTTTTTTTTTTTTGTGGGTACCGGGGGGTCGACCTCAGGACCTCGCTCCAGCAGGCGCCCGTGCCGTTGAGCGATATCACCGGCCCTTTTTTCGTATGTGGGATCCGGGAGTCGAACTCAGGCCCTCGCGCTTGCCAGGCAGGCACTTACGCCGCTGAGCCATCTCACCGGCCCTGTGCATATATATTTTACATGCTTGAAATCATATTATTAGTATATTTTACATACTATTTTAGTCACTTTTATAGCACAAATTCATTTCCATAGTAGTCATTCCCCTACTAATAAATACTTACCTTGTTTCAATATTTTTGCTATTATAAATAATATCCCAATGAACATCTTTGGGCTGAAATTCCCTCATTGCAGATTATTTTTTTAGGATAGCATCCCACAAAATTATTGATTCAAAGCTTATGAATGTTCTTTATCCCCTTGATAAATATTTCCAGCTTGTTTTTCCAGAAATATAGTCTCAATTTATATTTAGCCAGATGCTCATGGAAGCGTTCAGAAAGCTAACAGGGCACACAGGTATATGGAGTTCTCACTCATAAATTCAAGACACGGAACACAGCCAGGCTGACTCGCACTGGCCCTTGGCATGAGCCCTTCCATTCTAAGCATCATTTCTCTTCTTTCCATCCCCTTTCCCTGCCAGCTCTGCAGTGTTCTCATCCGATCCTGTTTCTTTTGTCAAAGGGTATTATATGGTCAAGCACACTGAGGTATAAAGAACTGTCCTAGAGCAATGGCCATTTTTTAAGAGAAAAAAAATCTGAAAAAAGTCAGATTTAACACACAGGAGCAACACACTCAAAAGTGCAGGGCTCCCCAAGAAAAGTGCTCGGGATGAAGTGTCCCAGGTTTCTTGAATCACGCCAGACAGATAGCCATGAGCTTTTAGGGGGAAATGGGCCCTCCTGCTCTGTTTGGGACAAAGCCCTGCTTGGAGAGCCTCCACTGTGCAAATGGCTCACGTTCACGGGTTTGTCTGGTGACAAATGACTGTGCTGAAAGTTCCATCAGAAAGGTCTCTCTTGGGCCAGGCTTCAGAGAGATCACACCACCGAGTGGAGGAAGCGAATGGCATATATTTTAACCCTGGGATTTGAGTCCAGAACTCTGTGGAGATAAAGCAAAAGTCCACGTCTGTCAACTTGGTCCTTTGGGAAAGTGTATAAAAATCCTACCTACCTAAGGAAATGTTTACAAAAGAGACTTGGCAGCTTAAGTAGTTGTCAGACTGCTTATTAATGAATAGTGATGCATGCAATTTAGCTTTAAGAAAGGGGCGGGGAAATGTTCCCATCATGAATAGCTGTTGAAACATGATAAAGAGATCTTCCTCTGAGCTTTGCCTTATAAACAAAGGACCTTCTACAATTTTTCACTTGGTAATTTCTTAGTAGCTGAAATGTGTACTGAGAGGGATAAGGTAAGTTTGATTTCAAACTCTCCTTAAATAATGAAAAGAAAATAAAAAAGTAAAGTCAGAAAATGCTGAGTAGAGCTGAATTCAATTTTGGGACCATGTATTTAAAAGTTAGTCATTTATTCAAAAGATAGGAAGAAAAGAAGTAAATTCTTCTGCCTCCCTAAAAATCAGTGATGAGTTTTTAAATGGTTACTTCATCAGCCCTTTCCCTCAAACCTGCCAGACAGAAATATTAGAAAAATATATCTACCCCATCGGATGACAAAATTGAGTTAGAATTGTGCATGTCTGTTTGTCTGATATCGTTTTGCAGGATTTTGTTGTTGTTGTGCAAAGGGAATTTTTTTTTTTTTGTAACAAAGAATAGATGATTTGTTTTCCCTGGGAACTTTTAGAACTCTTAGGAGATGGGCTACATCCTCTGAACATCCAGACCATCCTAAGGACTGACAGCCACTTAGAGTGTTATCGCACTCTGAGAGGCTCTGCGGCTGCTCTGTGGGCGCTATCTGCACAGTAGCAGGTACTTAGTCGCTCAATGTTATTTGAAGAGGTTTGAGAGGCACTACAGCTGCTGCATCTCAGGGTTCTATTTTTAATTGGGAAGAACTTAACTGGGACCTGAATCTCTTCAAGAGAGACGCTGTCAGGAAACATTTATAGTAAATCCACTGACAGCAGCGGAATATAAAGATAACTCAATAATCAAATCCTTGGAGAACAAAGCACTTTTCCAGAAAGTCAACCTGAACAGAAGAGGTGGGGCAATTGCAAACTCTTAGGAGTCTGTTGTCTGCAAGGTAGACAAAAGCATGTGATAGCTCGTATTTTGCATTGTAGAGGAGGAAAGTAATGTTCAGAGAGGTCGAGTGACATGCCCATAGTCGCAGTGCCCTGACTGCAACCCGCATTTCCTGACTCCATTTGCAGTGATATTTCTTCTATTTGATGTTTCCTGGTGACATTATTTTTTGAAGGTTTTACTGCTGGTTTTGTTGTTTTGTTTTGCTTTGCTTTGCTTCGCTTTGCTTCCAGTCAGATGGCAGGATTACAAGTGGTCAGATGTACACCTTTGGTTAATGACTGGATCTGAACTCCTACTGAATAATAAGGGGTCAGAATGAAAACTTCCACTGAACGTCTAGATCACACAAATTCACTCTAACATAATCAATGTAAGAACGAACTAGGCAATGTTACCAGTGTAACTTGACATCTTTTCAAGGCAAGAAATGAAAGGCAACTGTTCCCTGACTGTGCTCATATAATAGCAAAGCCATTTGGAGATGACAGCCAGGAACTGACATCTTTTCCAACACATAGACAGAGCGTGTTGAGCCCACAGAGAAACAGATCCCCCAAAGAAATAAATTCTTCAAAGAAAGGGCAGATTACATTGTTTGGATTAAGAAAAGAGAGCTGCAGTACTTCTCTGCCGGTCCCACAGACTTTAAGACTAAAATTCTTCTGGCGTTAAAGGTAAGTATCAAACCCAACAAATAAAGACCTCATTGGTGACCAGGAGATGTAGAATTCATAGGAGAGGATCCAACTAATTAAATATTCTCTAAATATACTAATAATTATGTCACCACTTTAAAAGATACAGAACTCTAACCTGTGATCTTGGCAGTTGGTGCACTTGTGGGAAAGTTGTACTCAAACACGCACGGCTTTAGTGTTCGTGGTTTCTGTTATTTCTAAGTACCCCCCGGCATCCACCTCTGTAATCGGCGCATGCACCTGAACTATGGACCGAAGTTGAACCCCTAAATTAGCAGGTGTCCCTAGGTACTGCATTTCTGCAAGGCATAGTTTTCCTTTACATCATTGCATATGCCAAAACTCTCAGAAAAGGAGTAACAATTTTTTAGCACAAAATACCTCCAAAAAGAAAGTTAATCATAGTGAAGTGTCCAGACAGTAAAGGACTCTAGGAAATGGAACACCCAAAATGGACAAAATAAAATCACTTTTAGGGATTCTACTCTGCGGTTCTGCACGAAGTTCCAGGGGGCCAGTTATGTCTGTATAGATTATCACTATTCTTTGTGCCTACTAGACTGGCTGGCAGAGAGCACTCAGTAATTGTGCAGTTCATCCATTCCGTGGATGGCTAAAGGAATGAATAAGTGAGCACTACTTCAGCTGTAAAATCAACTCAATCTCTGATGTACACACAAACTTGAACTTATATGCTTTGGAAGAGCATGGAATTCAAATCTAGATTTCTCCATTGGCTTTCCACTCACTTTTTTTGTAAAGGAGATTAAACCCAAGGTCTTGTATTTACTATGTACATGCTCTTCCACTAAGCTATATACCAACCTTTGCTTTCACCTTATATTGAAGCTAAACTGTGACAAATAATTGCAAGCAGTTCTCCTTAGCATCTACTAACTATGATAAGGTAGAATGTCCAGGCTATCTAGGATAATAAAATCTAAGTTAGAATCATTTTTTTTCAGATATTGACATCAGTCATCTCTTTGATAGTTATTTTAAAATTCAAACAAGTAATGAAAAATGCTTATAAAGGCTCATACTATTGTTGGAACTATCCACTAAGAAACATTGCATATTTGTCATTTTATATTTGATGTAACTGGGAAAGATACAAGTATTGTGGTTAGTGAAAAGAGTGACCCAAACCAGAAACCTACCCCACTGTCTCAATCATTCACATAAAGTCAAACAATTCAAGAATTCATGATAACCTGGAACATGACTGTCCCCAAACTAAACTAGCTCCATGTATTGGGTTTTGCTTTGTACACAGGAAGTCCATGAAACTTACCATCCAAATAGAAAGTCCAAGACTAAAAGAGAATCCTAGTAAATTAGACTGTTCAGATACAGACATACACTCTAGTCAAAACGCTCCGGCTTACTTAAGGTCAGCAAAGAGGCAGCATTCAACCTCCAGCAGTCCTGTGGCTTATACTGTAGCTATCCCACTTGGTTCACTGTGTCGTGGTTGTTTGCTTGCAAGCTGAACTTCCCAACTGCACTGTGAGCACCTGAAGGGTGGGGTGGGAATTTCACCCCTTCTCCAGTGCCCCTTAGGGCCTGACCCCTTCAGGCCCAACAAGGATGTGCCAGATTGATTTGGTAGTCTGCAAACACATGATTCGTCTCTGTCATAGGTCATCTGGGCAGTGGCAGACAGCAAAATGGAAAACGTGGTGAGAAAATGATTCAAGGAGACTTGCTTTCTTTTCCTTATAACTGAGAAAGTTATTAAAATTCTAGTTTAAAAAAAATCACAATAGAAGCCAGTGGCTGAAAGACAATGGAAGAGAAGAAAGTCGGCAGCTAAGGATCTGTAGGGGATTTGGGGTAGGAAAGATAGACAAGAGAATGCTGCGAAATAAGGTCGAGGTGGAATCTGCCAGGAGTGCTAGATAATGCATCAGGTTCCTGTTTTCAGACAACCGATTGTGCACCCAGTGTTTATTACCACAGCAACTTATCAGTGGTATGGCAAGGCCAGGCTATCTGTAATTTACCCAACAGCCAAAATGTCCTAGCGGTATTCCAGGCTGGCCTCCAGCCAAGTTGTATCAGTTGAGGGGAGCGTCATGTCTCCACGGCGTCACAGCGGAACTGGCTGTTTGAGATGAAACAGCATTCAAGTAGAAAACTTTTTTAAAAAAGAGACGGAATGTATAGATCCAAAGATTCAAGCATTTTATGTAAACACAAGAATTATTTCCCAGATCTAGAGGGACAAAACAATTCTTGCCATTCCTCATAGACATCCTAGGAAAGGGTTGCTAACTGAATTGGGAGTGAGTTCAAACCCCACGCTAGAATCCACAGACACGCGTCACTGAACAAATAGCTCAGTTCCCTAAGAGGCGGGCAGTAGCCCGGTTCACCAGCCGAGGAGGGCTGGGACAGAGCATTAAGGTTGAGAAAATAGTTACCCCCATATAACAGCAACTCCCCTGGCAAAATATAGCCCATTTGGGGTCCTTAATCTGGGGTTAGAGCTGGCTGAGACGTAGCTTTCACTCCTTCTCAGTTTAGAAGAGGTTGAAATAGAGTAGAAAAAAACTAAGAACCATCATTCACTAACTATTTGCCCTATGCTAAGTACTATATTGTATCACCTCATTGAACATTCAGAGTCATATTAGAAATTAGGCATTGGGATCCCCAATTTATATACAGAAAAGCCAAGAGGCAGAGATGATTCTACATAAGTACAAAATTGCTGTGCTAGGCATCTGAAGTGGGTCCTTTTGGCCCCAGGTGCCAGTTGGAATTTCCTCACAGGAGCAGTAGTTCTATGGCAGGTGATAGGAAATCCCTATTCATTGCACTCTGTCTTGGGATGTCGTACCCTTCAATCCAGATGGCACATTCCCTGTGACAACCATAGAAATAACACATGAGGGCCGGTGCTATGGCTCATCGGCATAAGCACCTGCCTGGCAAGCGTGAGGTCCTGAGTTCGACTCCTGATACCCATATATTAAGAAAAAAAAAAAGAAATAACACGTGATTACCCTGGAAGCCTGCAGATTATTATTTCTTTCTTACACTTAAAACACATGGTGGCCACGGTGGTTGGAAACAAATGGGAGGTGATCTGGTCCTGAGAAAATGAGCAACCTTAAGCAATATTAGCGAAGTTAATATTGTGCAATTTCCATAAATAACAAGCAGTTGGCTTTTGTTATTAAGAGACACTTAATACTGAAAATTGGGGGGAGGCATCAGAGGTAGAAAAAAGTCTCAGGCACATTTTTGAGGGGAAATATTCTAAGCAACTGTATCTTGAATTTTGAATGACCTTTACATCCTTAAAAAAATCTTCAGGGTCTCCCTTGCAGCCTGACAGCTTATTTGTTGCATGGGTCATGCGAGTGGTAAAGTAGGACTTCCACCTGCAAGTTCACCTCCAGAGAAAACAGCTCGTTACTATAATCCAAGACAGAGAGTCTCCTGTCACGATTCCACTCCCTGGGGTCTGAGCTGTGATAGAAGAGGACTGAAGTGTTAGACCACGAAGTCCATAAAGTCCGTCCCATGCTTCTCGGAATGGCTGTGAACTACCCCTGAGCTCAGTATTTCGGTCCCCTCACAAACCCTTCATTCCTAACCGCCTGGGTCAAACTTATTTGCCCTACCTACCTCTTTGGGGAATTCATTATTCAATACTTCTGCATTGGAAGCGCTCTGATTGGTTTCCATTTTGTGGCTTTGCTATCTAATATCAAGCATAAATCCACTAACCAGAGTTGATATCTAGTTTCAGGGTCTGTCGAGGGGACTAGAGACGTGCAGTAAATGTTATATCATGATGACAACAGTAGACCCAAATCGCAATGTGATCACAACAAAACACTTCATTTTCCCAACTGCAGGAACTCTGCAAAGTTTTGACCCCAAAACAGCTTTGTACGAGCACATGTGTGTGAGCGCACACACACACATTTCTATGGTTTCTGTTACCATAGGAGTTGTTTCCATTCTGCCCCACTCTATGTTTATACAACACCTCATTGTTTCAGTCTCTAGGAACTTGAATTAAGTAAGTAAGAAATGTCAAGGGGAAAGAAAGGGATTAAAATAAAGAAAACTAATAGGGAACAGAGAATTACAAAGGGCAAGAATGGGTGATGATTTTTAAAGGCAATTATGTTCTAAAATAATTTTATTCAAAGATATTTCTTCATTAATGAACATTTCACTGAGCATTCTGATTCTATCTGGACAATTTAGCCCAATTCAGAGATATGCAAAGAACACCATCTTTTCGGTATTAAGAATTTTTTGAAGGGTTTAGAGCCCAGAAAAAGAGCATAGTAGATGTTTTTAGATATACAACTGAAGAATAATCTCAAAAGAGAACAATTTCATAAGACACCAAAAATAATAATCATGACAATGTGAGCTGTCTAATATCCCAGTGAGCACGGCTGGGATGAGGAGAGTCTAGCTACTCTCATCCATTACATCACTGCTGACTCTGAGTCTCAAATCTTTAACAGAAAACCTGGCTGTGCCATCCGCCATGATCCCAAACTCCCTGTCCTGCTTCTTCTGCAGCTAGAATGCTCTGGTTCCCTTCCTCGGTCTCCCAGACCAGGCCGGACAGCTGTTCGGCTTCTTTTCTGGCCTCTTGTAAGTCACCCTTGGCGCCAGTCCGGACTCACCGAGATTCTACAGTCTTCTGGTTTGTTCTCCTGTGCTGAAGTACACATCTCTGTATCTGGCTCCTCGCCTGCTTTTCCTCTTCTAATTTTCTTCTCCATCTGCACCACTGCTTCCTATTCACCCTCCCCACTTCTCCATCACACACACACACACACACGCACGCACACACACACACACACACAGGCTGAGCTACTGGAGGACCCAACTTGCCCATTGTCCGGACACTTGCCTCTTCCCTCATTTAAAGTAAGCAGTCACTGCTCTGAAATAGCGCTGCCACTTTTTCCTTACTCCTGGGAGATAATGTTCCCTGAAACTCAGCTTCCTCCACATGAGGACAGGACGCCACTTCTGACTCCCGCCTTCCCCACCTGGCCCAATCCTGCTGCTCTGAGATGCGAGGCCACCCACCCTCTTGTCCAACTGTGGTACTGACCTAATTCAACCACACCCTTTATTTCCACCCCAAGAACAACTGCTGTAGAAATCCCTCTGCCTACCCATCATCTGAGTCTATGATAAAAATGTTACTTCGTTTTAACATGGAAATGTTGTTATACTCTATTTGTTTCATTAAAGAGTCACCAAATATCAAGATACTTTCCTAAGTAAAAATGGAATCACAATTTGGAGATTATGGTGGTGGAAATGAGACTTACTTAATTCTCCCTCAGGGATACCTCAGCTGATTCACTGTCCACAGACTCGTCCTAAGATTGCAGAACAGGAAGCTAGCTGTTTCAGAATAACCAAAGCTGCATCAGTGATGGGCCTGATTTGAACCAAATTACCAGGAAACTGACATCTAAATCAAATGTTAACTTAAGGGGCCAGGGATGTAGCTCAGCGGCACAGAGCCTGCCCGGCAGGTACAAGCCCTGAGTTCAATTCCTAGTACAAAAAAAAAAGTTAATTTAAATCCATTGAACTATTATAAATTCATAATACTGAAATCAGCAGTAGTGGGACAAATTAGCACCAAGGTTGTCCTAATATTTTGAACTAAGAAGATTAGAACATTGCTTTCCTGTAATTCCTGCCCAAAGTGCACAACTTCAGTCTAATCACAGAGGAACATCAGAGAAACTCAAATGGAGAAGCAGTCGACAAAGCAGCGGACCTATGCTCTTTAAAAATATCAGAATGGGAAAAGACAAACTTCCCAACTAAAAGAGACGAAAGAGGCAGGACGACCAAAGGCAACATGCTATCTTAGATTGCTCCCTGAGCACCCTCCCAAAATATTTTCACTGGGACAATTGACAGAATATAAATAAAGACAGGCTAGATGTAAACATTGCATCCACGTGAATTTTCTGATTGAAATAATTATACTGTGGTTATTTAAGTCAATTTACTTATCTTAGAAAATACACACCAATGTATTTAGAGATAAAAGGTTACCTCTAAATATGTCTGTGACTTATTGTGTCTGTGACTTATTCTGAAGTGACCCCTCAAATAATAATAAACATCCGTGGAGACAGAAAATGCTGAAAAAACAAATATGCTAAAATGTTAACAATTGGGGACTTCTGGATGACGGGATATGGGAGTTCTTTCTACTGCTCCTGATTTTTTGTTTTTGTTTTTGTTTTTTGCTTTTTTTTTTTTTTTTTGAGAACCTAAAATTATTTCAAAGTAAAAAAATTACCAAAAATATTTAATTTTCTATAGTGGAAGACTGTCCTTTCTTAGTTAACAGGAAGTCTAAATGGACCACCCACGTGACTGTCTTTTCCCATGGCACAGGAGAAGCCAATACAACTCAAGAGCCAACTATACAATATTCTCTCAGCTCAACTATTGGTAGAAACCCATATTGTGTATCTTTCTATATGTGCCCTGTTTCCTTCCAATCCCTGCCTTTCCACTCTGTTGTACTCATGTATTCTAGAGCATTACACCCAAATAACTAAGTTAATTTCTAGAGAAGTGTGATATGGTGCAAGGAGGACTGTCAGGATCCAATTCCCAGCTTATCCATGTAATTTAATAGCAGTATATGCCAGGAAAACCATTTCTTCACCTCTAAAATGAAAGTGATAATAGTACTTACCTCATGAGGTTGCTATGGTGACTAAGTGAAATATAAGTGTAATGCACCTAGCACATAGTAAGTATTCAACGTGTCACCTATTGTATTGTTGGCTCAAATATAGTGAGAACTGTAGAGAAAAAAGAAAATCTGAATTTAATAAATAAGTAAGTTAGCACTGTCCATAATGAGCTCCATCAGTAGGGCAAAAGAGAATGCGAATTCAAGAAACGATAATATCCATAACTGAATTAAGAAATGCCCCGGAGAGATTCAACAAGGCTGAATAGAGGAGGAGACTAGTTCAGAGCTACTCAGAGAAACTCAACTAAAACACAGTAATTGGGAGAAAGGGGAGGGACATACATCTTGAAACTAAAATCAATCTGACATAAGAGACTAATAGATCAAGCAAGACATAGATAAAGGACTTAATAAAACGGCCAGCCAGCCCAGCCAGCTGCTGGTGGATAGCCGGATCGGGACAACTGCCCGCCTTACTTGGAATATTAAAAGAAGAAAAAAAAGAATACTAAAATAATGTGGCTAAATCAAGCCATACAGGATGGACTTGGGATATAAGGTCCCCTGCCTCTTCTGCCTTCCTCCAAACAGAAGGTGCTACAGTCCAGCAGGAAATTCTGCTGACACAAACTGCTCCCTCCCTGACAATAGGCCAGTTTTCCTTGTTTTTCGTTTTCTTTCCTTTTTTTTCCTTTCCTTTTCCTATTCTTTTTTATTTTCTTCCTGTTCCTTTTGTGAACCACAATGCTAACTGGCACCGCCAGGAACAAGATTAAAGACTACAGAGGTGCACAGCTAATCCCCCCCCATGACCTGTGGGGAATTAAATAGCCCACGCCTCGGGACTGTGCATCCCCGGGCTGTCCCCATGCGGCCGGGGATGGGAGCAGAAAGGCACCCCACAGCACCCCCTATCTCGCCCGAGGAAGTACAGACTACAGCAGAGGCGGGTGACAGTGGCAGCGGAACTTGTAAAGAAACGAATGGGAAGTTAGCCCCCACCTCGGGAGAGGACTAAGAATTGGGGCTGAGCAGCCCTGGACTGCAACAGCAGGAGCAGAGGACCAGACCATAGCACAGCATCTCACCCCGCCCCGCAACAAAAGACCCGAGAGGACAGAGCCTCGCCAGCGGGAGAGGAGCACAGAAGGCGGAGCAAGGACCAGGAGCCAAAGGTGCACCGGACTGGGAACAGCCCCGTCTCTGTCTGAAAACAGCACAGTAACTGGGAGAGACGCCTCCAAGAGAAACAGGGAAAGGAGCGGGAGGCCCTAAGGGACACACAGGAAGTACTGGCTGAAGACTCAGGCCCCAGGCCCCCGCATCTGGAGTCCGAGATCAGCCTCAAATCCAGCACAAACTCTACTGCAGGCTTGGCAGTGATATCCAGTAGTTTTGGACTCTCAGTGGACACAAGAGGAATTTTGTTTTTATTTTTTATTTCTTATTTTCTATTTTTTACTGGTTTGTGGTTGGTTTCCCATTCCTTTTCATTTTACCTATATTTTTGTTCTAATCTGTTCATCTTCTTTTTCCCTTTCGTCAATTTACCTCTCTAGACTTAATCACATTGTCATATGAGTGAACAGTCTCTCTAATTTTTCTGGTCAACTTCAATAATCCCTTCTTACTTCTTCATTCTTTCTCTTCTCTAGTTGCCAAAGCTTGCGTGATCATCCTTTGTCTTCCAGCCTGGCTTCTACTTTATTTCTTTTCAGTTATCTCTGTTCTATCCACTATCCTTCTTAAATTTCCCCACCAACACGGTAAAACCACTCTACCAAGGGGAAATGCTTTGCATACAAGCTCCCAATATACAACCAGTTCTGTTATATAACTGTAGATTTGTAGTTCTGTTATATAGCCTATGGTTAAAGGTACAAAATTAATAGTTACCACAGTTTGTGGAAATCTGTGTGGAGATTCCTCAAAAAGCTAGGATTGGAGGTCCCATTTGACCCAGTTATTCCCCTTTTGGGTATCTTCCCAGAAGAGTTAAAAACATCGTACCACAGCGATATATGTGCACCCATGTTTATAGCAGCACAATTTGTAATAGCTAGATCTTGGAAACAACCCAAATACCCATCAACCAAGGAATGGATAAAAAAGATGTGGTATTTTTATGCAATGGAGTACTATTCAGCCATAAAGAAGATAAACTGGAGACTTTTATAGGTAAATATATGCAACTTGAGACCGTACTCATAAGTGAAATAAACCAGATGCACGTGTGTAAACATCATATTGTCTCCCTAGTGTGAGAAGCTGAAAGAGTAAATAAGATCCAAAATGTACAATAGATATTGTAAAACAAGAAGAAACTATCCAAAAGAAAAGAGGGCCGGTGAGATGGCTCAGCGGCTTAAGCGCCTGCCCGGCAAGCGCAAGGGCCCAAGTTCGACTCCCGGATCCCACATACGAAAAAGGGGCCGGTGATATCGCTCAGCCGCACGGGCGCCTGCTGGCGCGCGAGGTCCTGAGGTCGACCCCCCGGTACCCACAAAAAAAAAAAAAGAAAAGAGAAACTGACATGGGAGAATGAAGAAAAGAAGGAAGGGAAAAGCAAAAATAAAAATTTTAAATTAAAATATATATATATATATGTATATATATACATATATATATAACAGTTAAGATAGATATACTACTAATTTCTCTTAGTTCTTTGAAAAGAAAAGTTTATGCTAACATTGTTTGGACAATTGAATGCTGATATCTTGTACTCTGAGTAACTAATTTAAAGATAACAATACACAATGTATTGACTATTGTTGCCTTCCTATTAACTTGTTTTGAAATTCTGTTGTATTTTTTTCTCTTTAAAATAAAAAGAGGTGCCGGTGAGATGGCTCAGAGGCTTAAGCGCCTGCCCAGCAAGCGCGAGGGCCCGAGTTCGACTCCCGGAACCCACATACGAAAAAGGGGCCGGTGATATCGCTCAGCGTCACGGGTGCCTGCTGGCGCGCGAGGTCCTGAGGTCAAACCCCCGGAACCCACAAAAAAAGAAAAGAAAAGAAAATAGTTACCACAGTTTGTCAGTTTCTAAACTGTGCTTGGTGCTATTGTCAGTGCTAATTTTACTACTTTAGCTAGGATGTCATATCCATTTTAATCAGTTGTTCTCACTTCTGTAATAATACTGGGACGTTCTGGGGTAATAACCTAACCACAACCCAGCACCAAAGGACTGGGGACTGAGCCAGACAGATACCAACATCTTGCTCTTAATTGGAAAGGTGGGATCTTGGGACAGACACAAAACCAAGAACCTCCTACACACAGAAGACATCCTGAAGAACAAACCTTGCCTAGAGAGGCCTTGATACTAGTGACAAAGCTACCTACTACAAAAACTTACAAGGATCAATACAGAAAACAAAATAAAAACTTTTGAAATAGAAAATGACAAGACACAGAAGCAAAATGCAACCTCAGACCTCCAGCCCACCCAGAACAAGTCCAGGAGACAACGAGATAGAGGAAAATGGAAGACATACACCTGACATTTCTGAAAAGATAGCAACTGAAGTAATAAAACAAACTCATGAGGCTATAGAGGAAATCAAATCAGAAATAATCTCTCAGGTAAAAAAAGAAATGTCAACATTTATAAAGGACTTGCTCCGCAAATCTAGAGTAGAGATAGATTTAGAAAAATAGATGATGATAGGAAGAGGATGGAAACTGTGAATGATCAATATAGGAAAGAAATAGAATGCATGAAATGGATTAAAACAGATATCCAGGAAATTAAAAATTCTATGGAAAGCTGGCAAAACTGCTTGAATGAAACTGAAGACAGACTTCAGATCTTGAAGACAGGATCTCAGCTAGTGATCACAAAAGGAAAGAGCTCTTGAAAATAACAAAAGATTAGGAAATAACAATTCAACAGCTGCAAGATGACACACACACACAAAATAAGAATAATTGGTGTCAATGAAAGAACAGGAGTCAACACAAATGACATAAAAAGACTATTTGCAGAAGTAATAGCAGAAAATTTCCCAAGCATGGGAAAAGAATCTGACATACAGATAAGTGAGGCATATAGAACTCCAATTAGCTATAACTAAAATAAATCTACACCCAGACATATAATAATCAAGATCCCAGAAATTCAGCAGAAGAACAGAATATTAAAAGCTGTTAGAGAAAAGAAACAGATCACCTATAAAGGAAAGCCCATCAGAATCATGGCAGACTTCTCAACACAAGCCCTCAAGTCAAGAAGAGCTGGAGTAAAGTATTTCAAGTCCTGAAAGAAAACAACTTCCAACCCAGACTGATGTACCCTGCAAAATTATCTTTTAAAATTAACGGAGACGGGCCGATGAGATGGCTCAGCGGCGTAAGTGCCTGCCTGACAAGCGCGAGGGCACGAGTTCGACTCCCGGATCCCACATACGAAAAAAGGGGCCGGTGATATCGCTCAGCGGCACGGGCACCTGCTGGCGCGCGAGGTCCTGAGGTCAACCCCCCGGTACCCACAAAAAAAAAAAAATAAATAAATAAATAAATAAATAAATAAATAAATAAATAAAATTAATGGAGAGATAAGATACTTCCATGACAAAGAACAACTGAAGAAATTCATGACCACCAAGCCAACCCTACAAAGAGTACTGAAAGATATTCTAGACAGAAATAAAAATGACCACAATTCCAAGAACAACAACAAAAGAAACCACCAGGCAGGGCAAGCAACTAAACAGAGGGAAAAGGCAGGGAACCAACAGTGGGAAAATAACATGACACAGATAAGCCAATACTTATCAGTTATAACCATCAATGTAAATGGCCTCAATTAACCAGTCAAAAGAAACAGATTGTCAGAATGGATCAAGAAACAAGTCCAGGGCCGGTGAGATGGCTCAGTGGCGTAAGTGCCTGCCTTGCAAGCACAAGGGCCCAAGTTCGACTCCCGGATCCCACATACGAAAAAGGGGCCGGTGACATCGCTCAGCAGCACGGGTGCCTGTTGGTGCGCGAGGTCCTGAGGTCGACCCCCCGGTACCCACAAAAAAAAAAAAAAAAAAAAAGAAACAAGTCCAACAATATGCTGTATACAAGAAACACATTTAACTCAAAAAGAAATTCATAGACTGAAAATCAAAGGATAGAAAACAATCTTCCATGCAACAGGAACCCAGAAAAAAGCAGGGGTAGCTATTCTGTTTGCAGACAATGTGAACTTCAAACCAAGAATGATCAAAAGAGATGAAGAAGGTCACTACATACTTGTTATGGGAAAACGTCAAGAGGAAGAGACAACAATCATAAATATGTATGCACCAAATATGGGAGCACCCAACTATATAAGACAATTGTTAATAGACATGAAAAATCAAATAAGCAATAACACAATTGTGACAGGAGACCTTAATACCCTATTTTCACAAAGCAATAGATCAACTAGACAAAAATCAGGAAAGAACTATCAGAACTGAACCAAACCTGTGAACAAATGGACTTAGTAGATGTTTTCAGAGAGTTTCACCCAACATCAGAATACACATTCTTCTCAGCTGCATATGGGATGTTCTCTAAAATGGACCATATATTAGCTCATAGAACATGCTTAAGTAAATGCAAAGGAATTTAAACTATCCCACGCATATTATCAGACCATAGTGCTATGAAATTGGAAATTAATGGCAAAAGAAACTGCAAAAGCTCCATAAATACATGGAAATTAAATAACACCCTCCTAAATAACCAATGGGTCACAGACAAAATTAAGGAAGAAATTAATCAATATCTACAACTAAATGAGAATGCAGATACAACACACTGGAACCTGTGGGATGCAATGAAAGCAGTCCTAAGAGGGAAATTAATAGCAGTGAATTCTCACATCAGGAAAACAGAACGAGCACAAATAAACAACCTAATGTTGCACCTCAAGTTTCTAGAAAAAGAAGACCAAGACAAGCCCAAAACCCATACAAGGGAGGAAATTGTAAAGATCAGAGCAGAAATTGATGCAGTGTAGACTAACAAAACAATACAGAGAATTAACAAATCAAAGAGTTGGTTCTTTGAAAGAATAAATAAAATTGATAAACCCTTAGCCAACCTTATCAAACAAAGGAAAGAAAAGACTCAAATTCATGCATTGAGGAATGAAAAGGGTGAAATCACTACACATTCTGTGGAAATTCAGAAGATCATCAATACCTACTTCAAAAATCTTTACTCTCAAAGGATGGAAAACACAGAAGAAATGGACAGATTCTTAGATATGTATGAATTACCAGAACTGAGTCAAGAAGATATAAAAATTCTGAAAAACCCAATATCAGTTAATGAGATTGAAAATGTAATTAAAAACCTACTAACAAAGAAAAGCCCAGGTCCTAATGGATTCACATCTGAATTCTACAAGAAATTTAGAAAAGATTTAATGCCAATACTCCTCAAACTCTTTAATGAAATTGAAAGGGAAGCAATCCTCCCTAACTCATTCCTGTGGGCAAGTATTACCCTGATACCAAAACCACAGAAAGACCAAACCAAAAAAGAGAACTACAAGCCAATCTCCCTAATGAACATACATGCAAAAATCCGCAATAAGATACTGGCAAACAGAATGCAGCAAATCATCAAGAAGATTATATACCATCACCAAGTGGGATTCATCCCAGGAATGCAGGGATAGTCCAACATACGCAAATCAATAAACGTAATACACCATATCAACAGAGCCAAAGACAAAATCACATGATCATCTCAATAGATGCAGAAAAAGCTTTAGATAAATTCTAACACTCATTCATGATAAAAACCCTACAGAAAATTGGAATAGATGGACTTCACCTCAATCTGATAAAAGCCATCTATGACAAACCAACAGCCAACATTATACTAAATGGACATCATACTAAGTGAAAGATTTCACTCTAAAATCAGGAAAAAAGACAAGGATGTCCACTATCACCACTCCTATTCAATATAGTTCTGGAAACATTAGCCAGAGTAATTAGACAAGAGAGAGAAATAAAAGAAATAAGGATAGGAAAGGAAGAAGCTAAATTATCATTATTCAGAGATGACATGATACTATTCATAGGAGACCCCAAAAACTCCACCAAAAGACTTCTGGAATTAATAAGCAAATCAGTAGCATAGCTGGATACAAAGTCAACACTCAGAAATAAGTAGCATTCCTGTACACAAACAACAAACTCACTGAGAGAAAAGTTAGGGAAACAACACCTTTCACAATAATATCCAAAAAATGAAATACTTAGGAATCAATCTAACAAAGGAAATAAAAGATCTATACATTGAAAATTATAGCACCCTTAAAAAAGAGATTGAAGAGGATATCAGAAAATGGAAAGATATCCCTTGCTTGTGGATAGGAAGAAGCAACATTGTGAAAATGGCCATACTCCCAAAACTGTTATACAGATTTAATGCAATCCCAATCAAAATACCATTAGCATACCTCACAGAACTAGAGAAAACATTCCTAAAGTTCATTTGGAACAGAAGAGACCCAGAATAGCCAAAGCAATTCTGGGCAACAAAGGCAAGGCAGGGGGCATCACAATCCCTGACTTGAAATTATACTACAAAGCTACTGTGATAAAATCAGCATGGCACTGACAAAAAAAACAGACCTGAGCATCAGTGGAATAGATGCGGACACAACTCCAAACGCACTCAGCCACCTTATCTTTGACAAAGGGGCCAAACATGTTTACTGGAAGAAAGACAGCCTTTTCAATAAATGGTGCTGGAAAAACTGGCTTTCCACATGCCAAAGACTAAAACTAGACCTATGTCTATCCCGTGCACTAAAGCCAAAATGGATCAAAGATCTAAATATTACAACAGAAACACTAAATCTACTGGAAGAGAAAGTAGGTAGAAATCTTGAGGACATAGGGGTAGGCAGAGAGTTCATGAACAAACCCAAACTGCATGGGAAACACTTCAGAGAATCAATAGCTGGAATCTCATCTTATTAAAAAGCTTTTGCACATCAAAGGAAATCACCAACAGAGTGAAAAGACAACCCACAGAGTGGGAAAAAGTTTTAACCAACTGTCCCTCAGCAAAGGACTTCTATCTTGGACATATAAAGAATTGAAAAAAATCAGGCCCCAAAATTCGAAGACCCAAAAATGGTCATCTGAGTTGAATAGACACTTCTCAGATGAAGAAATACAAATGGCAAATAACTATATGAAAAAATGTTCAGCATCATTGGCCATTTAAGAGATGCAAGTTAAAACAACACTGAGATTCCATCTCACCCCGAAAGAATGGCTGTCATCAAGAAATCCACCAATAACAAATGATGGAGGGGCTGTGGGGAAAAAGGAACCCTTCTCCACTGTTGGTGGGAGTGTAGGCTGGTGCAACCACTGTGGAAATCAGTGTGGAGATTCCTAAAAAAACTGGGATTAGAGGTCCTATTCCACCCAGCTATTCCCCTTCTGGGTATTTTCCCAGAAGAATCAAAACCATAATACCACAGAGATATATGTGCACCCATGTTTATGGCAGCACAATTTGTCATTACTAGATATTGGAAACAACCCAAATGCCCATCAACTGAGGAATGGATAAAAAAAGATGTGGTATTTTTATACAATGGAGTACTACTCAGCTATAAAAAGGATAAACTTGAGGCTTTTATAGGTAATTGGATGAAACTTGAGACCATACTCATAAGTGAAATAAATCAGACTCGCATGTGTAAACATCATATTGTCTCCCTAGTGTAAGAAAATGAAAAAGTAAATAAGATCCAAAATGCACAATAGATATTGTAAAAGGGGAAGAAATTGCTCAAAGGAAAGAACAACTGGGATGGGGGAAAGGAGAAAAGAAGGAAGGGAAAAGAAAAGATATATATATACACAAGATAGCTAAGATAATTACACTACTAATTTCTATTAGTTCATTGTGCTTATATTGTGCTTATATTGTTTGATCAATTTTTCACACCTATATCCTGTAATCTGAGCAACTACTTTGAAGATAATAATATGCAATATATGCAATATATTAACCATTGTTAATCCCCTATTAGCTTGTTTTGAAATTCTGTATCAGTTTTTATTGTTTTTTCTCTTTAAAATAAATAAAAAACTAATACCCTAGATCAAATGTATCCTAAAATTCAGCATATACAAGTTAAAAGGAAAGCTTTACAAGATCGAGTATTAACAGAAATACTTACGTAATAACTCTTTTTATTTGCTTTGTATGTTGCTTTTAATGTTCTTCTCACTATTGTATAACAGAGAGTGTTCTGGACCCCTGTGGATGTTATTAAACCTCCCCACTACTTTTTAGAAAATGAAAAAAAAAGAAATGCCCTGAATCCAAAATAACAGAAGACATAAGCATACATAAGCAACTTAATTCCATTTTAGAGCTGTGACAAATCTAAAACAAAATGGGAATTACAAGCAACAGCTTAAGGAAAAATGAAACCAAAAAACAGTACTTTGTCTCCCAATGGGAGACATAAAAAAGATAGGGTGGAATATTTGATTGTGAGACAAAAACATGTGTCACTTTCTCATTTCCTGTTCAGGAGATGCCCTGGCTCTGGCCATGATTTAAGCTGTGCTGAGGACATAGAATACGAGATGAAGCAGATACAACGTTCCATGGGACGATGCTTTATGACTCCTTGGCACCCCATGCCAAACATTAATAAGGTTTACGAGAAGCCAGTGAGCACTGTAAATTGTGCTCCTTCCAACTTGAATCTTGCTGCAGACTTCATTTGTTTCCTGCATGCTGATCTGACAATGAGAGATAAATCTGATAAAGTTCTCTGACTTGGACAGAGATTTGTTTTCTGTCCAGGGACTCTATCCATGTGAGGAAAAGGTTATTGGGCCTGGAGCCATGGGCAATAACATGTGTACATGGACCACTCCTGTGATGTGCTGAGAGTGTTGTACAGGATTCTTTGCTTACTCAGCCTTTTTCAGTGGTCTTGAAGGAATGTTTTTGTGCAGCCCCCTCAGCCACGAACTTGCCTGCAGTGCCCTGATTTAGGACTGAAATGTTATTAAGTGATCTGTATTTCACTCGCGAGTGGCCTTCACTTTAGTACGTTGTCACCCCAAAAATTCCATCACTTATTTACATTTTTAATATTTAGGGGGTAAATAGTTCCAAGACACATATTCTAGTTCACAGTTTGTCAAGGTGTCCTACAAGCTAATCAAAGAAAGGGAAATTGACTTCACCTGGGTTTTCAAATATTTCAGCCTATTTGCATCCTAGCCCTAGTGATATTCTTCTTAAAACGGTAGTGTTGTATTATAATTGCATGTAGGCAAAGTCACCACTGACAACTCTCTGAATGGAAATTTTCCATCTTGAGGGGAAAAATATCGATTCCAGACATGTTTTAGGCAGCACTACATTCACATTCTTTCCTAAAAGACTAGAATCTCCAAAACTACACTTAGACACAAGTAGAAATCCAGACAATGTTCTCTATTCAAGATGGTGAGATTCTTTTAATAAGTATCAGTTATACTCTTTTAACATATGGATCTCAAAATAAACTTTGAAAAGTTAAAGAAAGGATCAAGTCAGAACTACAACAAATAGCCATGTGTAGTGACACTTACCCTGTAATCACTACTTGGGAGACTTATGGAGGAAGAGTACAAGCTTGAGGCCAGTCCGGGCAACTTAGCATGACACTACGTCAAAATAAAAATAAATCAATAAACGAAAAGTTTGCAGAGTGCCTAGTAGTAGATGGTTTTCTAGCATGTGCAAGATCCTAGGTTCAATCCCCCATACTACCCAAAAAAAGTATACAAATTTTACATAGGACAATAGTCACATTGCCAAAACAGAATCCAAATTTTAACAGAAAAATAAAAATGGTAGCCATTACTGATACATAAGCCAACACTACTAATGATAATTAAACTCTCAAGTCATAGTGCACATTAATTGAAGACTCACCGGCTGCCAGCACCAGGGGAAGCACTCTATCATGGACAATCACTCGGATCTTCACTTCTACACTAAGAGACAAGTACGTTATTGCTCCCATTCTGCAGAAAAGAGTCAAACCTAGCAGGGGGAAAGAGTCTGAGGCCACAGTACCTTTAAACTCTAGAATCCACATTTAACCTTCAGTCTCGCTCCAGACCTCAAGCACAGCCACTTGGCCATACCACCTCCATCTTCAATTCTAGCCTTTCTCTAGTAGCAACACTCTTAGCAAGACTGTGAGCGCTGGTGATGCCAAAAAGCTACCAATGTCTTAGAAGATCCATCAAGAGTTCTAGTCAGGAAAAACACTCCAACATAAAAAATAAAGATGTCACATGGGCTGGAAGTAGACACACAGGGAAACTCCAGGATCCCAGTGGCAGCAAGGAGCCTATTTGTTGAGAATTCAACGCACACGTGTTGCATACCTTCTGTGTGTTCGGCACTGCTCCAGGGACTTGAATCAATGGGCTTATGCACCTTTGCATTCTCCATACTCACTGGAAGCTTTGATCAGAAACTCAGGTATTGGGTTCTGTACTAGAAGCCATAACTTCGAAGTTACATAGGATATAGTCACTGGTTTCAAGGACATCATAACCCAGGCAAACCTAACAGACAAGAATAAGGGCTACTTCGCTCTTGACTGCTATTGTGTTCTCTCCTTTCCCTTGAAAAACAAGGGTTAACCACCCACATCCAAAACTGGACCCTTGAGCTACATCATGATGGTTTTCATAATTACCCTTTAAAGGAAGTAACAAGCCAAGAACCATCTTCAATTCATTGAATCAGAAGATGTGAACCCTGAAAAGAATCATAAAGACGATTCATGCTCTCAATCTACAGGTAAGGAAACTGGGTCCTTTCTTACAGGAAATGTGGTGGCTCCAACCTGTTCCAATGACTGTGTTCATTCCTGGGGCACCAGACAGGGCTACCTCCTCCATGATCAACCCATGTCCCTTCTGCCTGCCAGGAGAAAATGAAAAGTTTTATTGTTCATAATTTTGGATACATTGTAATATTGTGGGTTCATATAAATTCGCTCACAAATTATACTCAGTAAACCCAGGTGAGCAATTTAAAGTTAGGATACCACCCCCACTCGTGCTGGGAGGGCAAGGCGATGATGAACAGGAGGGAGGAGAATGGGGAAAGCTCATAAATTATAAGAAGTAAAGGAGCAATTTCATCAAAGTGCCAAGCTCGGCCCATGGAATGTTTCAATTGTATAAAATTTATAGTTTTCTGAGGGGGATGATTTACGGGCCCTAATTTTCCACAATAAAAAGCTCAGTGGGGATTCTGTGAATGAAATATCTTTTTAAAAATAAATAAAAAATGTAGTTCGAAATGAGGGTCAATGGTGCCATGTCTGGAGAATAACTCCTTCTCGGACCAGCTCCAAAAATGAGTCACAGGAGAAAGACCCCATAAAATATGTGTGATTTAAAAAGGCATAGGAAGTTGTATAATAAATAAGCAATGCGCAGAAAAGCATATCCAATCCAATTTGCTCAAATGACATGATTTTATCACTGAGTTTCAATGAAAAAAGAAAAATGGATAGAAATCTAAGGTTTTAACAAAAGCTAGAGTGTTTAAACAATGGGGGAAGAGAGGAAGCAGAAAATTATGAAATCCTGTTAAAAATTATTAAATAATTGTGCCCTATGCTCAGAGGAGAAAATGTACCTATGTATTGCTCTCAAAACCTTGATCAATGTGGAATCCGAGCATAGATTGCATGGGAGAATTCTCGGTCTGTTCCTTCAGTGAGGGCTTCCTCAGGGTAAACATGAGGAGCCATCGCTCTGTGCACAGATGCAGCTAATACCAGTCCCGTGGCTGAGGACAGGCCGCTGAGGCACAACCCCACCTGCAAGATGGCTCACTCTTCACATTGACAGCTCAACCTCAGCGTCCCCCAGCAGCTTCCTCTCTCAGTAGGCTCCATTCATGTTCTTCCAAGCTATAGTCTCGATGAACCACTTGCCAACTTCTCTAAGAGGCTGAATGAACTCTGGCTGACCATGTGGCCAACTCCAGTAAGAGTAGGGCTTGAGTTGACCACATCACTTGGGACAGTGGCCGCTCACAGCACAGTTACCTCCCTCGACACACACCCTAATTGGTGCCTTCCTGGGCTCCATCTCCACAAGCCAGAGCCCACTCTTTAACCAACATCGTCTGAATGGTGATGTTGATAATTTGATAACTGGAACAAGAAGATTGGCATCAGGTCTTTAGTTTTATTTTCAGTACTATTAGTGATTTGCTAGGTGACTTTAAATCTCCAATATTTGTACATTCCCTGTTTCTTTCACTTTAGGGGTGGGTAGATTCTAAGATGATCTTCCTATGAACCCCGGTTCTTGTTACTCACACCCTTGAGTAACCCCATCCCTTTGAGAGTGGGTAGGGCGTGTGGTCAATAAGACATAGCAAAGGGGAGGGGATGTCAGTCCCAAGGCTACAGCACTTTATGAGAGACTATTTCACTAGCAAACTCACCAGAGACTTCTCTCAGTTGCTGGGTTGAAAGAAAGAGACCACCATTGTGTAAAGCGAGCCACATAATGTGAAACTGGGGTGGGGGTGGCCTCCATTTTCTAATAGTGGTCTCCATCTGATAGGCAGCAAGAAGGTGAAGTCTTTTGTCCTACAACCACAAGGAACAGACGTTTGCCAAAACCTGATCTTACAGGCAGATCTGAGGCCACTCAATGCTCAAATCAGAACCAAGCCCAGCAAATGCTTTGAGTGCATCACTGAAGTGACCAGTTAAGTCTAGCTCCTGACTCAGAGAAATTGTAAGACATGTGTGACGTGAAGCTACTCTGTTTGTGGTAATTTGTACACAGCAATGGATAACCAATACAGCTTTAATTTGAACTAATATGAAGACGATTGCCCCTAATGTGCACTAAGTGTACACTCTAAGAATTATTTAACCCTGATGTAAAGAAGTTTACAATCTGGATGAAAAGGGCAAGCAAAATTCAACAATTCATGTGATAAATAAGACTCTGTTAAGATAGTTTATGTTAAACTGCCAATAAAGAAGACAGGGGTACATTTTCTAATTGCACCAAATAGAGGTCCCCGGGTCTCAGGAAGCGCTTGTGACAGAAGTAGTGGGAGTCAAGTCCCACAGTTCCCGCAGCTTGGTCTGGACACAGCATGCACTGGCAGAAATGAGAAGTAACACTGGAAACAGCCAATATAACACCTTTAAGAAACTATTAACTCACCTGGATTTCAGTAGAATGAAAAGGCCATTCTCCATAGGACCAAGAATCACATGACCCAACAAATACATGACTTAGTCAACTTACTTTCTCTCTCTAAACATACATTCCTTCAGCTATAACATAGAAAAAAACTTGAGGTATCTTCCTCATTAGGTTGTTCTGAAAGTCAAATGACCAAAAAAAAGCACTTAGCACAAGTAATAACCTGATAAATGTTCAGTTATCGCCAGTAGGACTTGCCTAATGTCCTCCAAGGGGTGAACCACTCCTAGGGGCAGTACAATGCCAGGTCTATGCGTGGAGTGGACAGAGTAAGCTCCTATTCCCTCTCCCTGCTCCAAACACCCATTTAATATGTTGCCCTTGAATAGGAAATGTATCAGATGCTAAACCGGCAAGAATAGATACTACACTTGATCTTAGCCAAAAGACAGAGCGGCTACGCCAACAAGACTTCCAGTGTTTGCCAGAAGGGCATGTAGGTCAGGATGAGCACTCTCTTTCTACCAGACTTTGGCCAGCTCCAAGGCAGGCTAAGAGCCTCAGCCTCTCTCCCAGCACCCCACCATGCTAAGACCTGGTCATCACCTGCTTCCTTGCTGCCTTTGCCAGTGCTTTCACACCAGTGAAGAGTCTCCGGGCTGTCTTAAGGCCTTGAAGCCTTGAGGGCCTTCTTAACCCCCAAAACAAAGCTTGCCATGTAGTAAACCCTCCCGACTGTTTTTGTCTTGTGCTTTTTGTTCCTCAGTGATTAGCATCTCAGGAGGATGGGGAGAACAGGAGAGAGATGGATACTGCTCAAAACACTAACCTCTACCATGTGTCATTCGAAGTATTGTGATTCTGGTTCTAGAATTGAATCCTACCTTCTCCAGCTTCTGAGGAATTTCCCTAAGCCAGTTAGTGTAACCCAACCTTTTACTGTTTTTTGAAATACATCTGTGAGCTATCGCTGACACATTCTTTTCTTCTTTTCTTTCAAGATTGGCAAGTCTCTCCACTATAACCAATTGCTGTGATCAATAATGATAGTGATAAGCTGAGGAGGTCCCATTGATTTGTATTTTTGTGAGCTACCATGGGAAAGTACACAACACCAAAAAGCCAGGTTTAGAATGCATTGAGTCTATCAGGTATTTATAAATACGAGGCATATGTGAGTCCTTCAGTGAACCGGTGGAATTTATGGTCTTCCTGTTGTTCAGCACTGACACTGGAACATAAGTCCCCAGGAGTTTACTGAAATAGTCACATATGGTCAAATATTACACATAAAATTGGCATCTTGATATATTAGAGTCACAGTGTGTTTTCACACAGACAATTGGCATCTGGCTTGAATATTGAAAAGTATGGAGGAAAATGGAGTTGCCAATAGGAAACCAAAAGAAATGAGGAGCATGGAGAATGGTCTTTCTCCCAACCCAAAGCAACGTGGAAATGTTGCAGCCCCATCAGAGGATCAGCTGTCCAACTCTGAAAATTCAGCATGCCTTCAGGGTACTCTTACTTAAAATTAATCCAGAATGTTGTTTCCTTAACATAAATGAAAAAGACCTGAACAACAGAGTTGGTTTATTTTAAGAATTGAAGGCTTTAGAAGGAGGATGTGGTGGGAACGGCTTGCATTCCATCTCTGTAAGTCACCAGCTGTTTGTCCTCAGGCAAGCTGCATAACCTCTCTACGTGTTAGTTCGCTCATCTATAAAATGGGAGCAGATACACTTGCTGCTTTACCGCATTCAGCACTTGGGATTTCAGAATACGATAATGTCATCCATACAGTCTTATAAAATATGAAACATTATCAGCTTCACTGAGCCATTTTGCAAGTGAGGTATAGATTATCACCAATTTCAAAAGCATGATTATTAACTGTAGTAAACACTTTTTGTCCGCCTTACAGCACACCTTCTAGAAACTGTCCCCTCAGTTAAATCTCTCCTGCTCCCCCAGCCCAGAGTTCATCGGGTAGTAGAAGCCACTATGTTAGACTAGCATGAGTGTGGCCTGCTACAGACAACTGGAACAATATTCCAAAGGTTTAGCTATATTTCTGTCCTCAGGGTATGTGTTGTACTGTTATGGTTTATATCTAGATGTCCCCCTATAGCCTCTCAGGCTCATAGATGGGTTTTGGGGAGGTGACTAGATCATGGGGATACGACACTCATCAGTGGATTCATCCACTGATGAATTTATAGCTAAATGTGATGTTGGGAGGTGAAGCCTGGTTGGAGGAGGTGGGTCATGGGGACATGCCCTGGAAAGGTCTGCCTCCCTCCTCCTCCCTTGATCCCTCTCGGCTTCCTGATGCCATGAGCTGTTTCTCCTCTGCCGGGCCCCTCTGCCATGTCCCCCTGCCTTGGAACCATTTGACAATGGACTGAAGCCTCTACAAACTGTGAGCCAAAATAAACCTTTCCTCCTTAGAGTTATGGGTGTTGGGTATTGTGTCCCAGTATTAAGAAAGTAACTAAGACAAGTACCAACAGAGCCATATAGCAAATTCCATGTAGCACATTTTCTTCCTTAAGCTTATTCAAGATGGGTTTCTGTCACCTGCAACAAAGATTTCTAAAACAATGAGCTAAGAATGAAACAAAATGGAGAGAGTAATATTATTTTTGAAAGGAAAATAGCAGAAAGGACATAGCAATGCCTAATAGCCAATGCTTTTGAGCTGTTATAATTTCACCATTGCGACTACCACACAGCAGCAAGTAAATCACAATCCTGGAGTGCTTTGACGTGAATCTATAAAACTGGATTGGTTTGAAATGCTCACCACACGATACACAAATATGATCCTGTCTCTAATTTCATGAGAGGTAAGTAAAGCCAACTCAAGGATCTCTTTCTGGCTTGGTCCTCCCACCCACCTCATCTGAGAACTCTAGGAGGCGTTTGTCAACCAAAGAGGAATCTTTAAAAACAAAAGCCCACACAAAGTGCCATGGGTTGGCACAACCTCCACATGAGGACAGCTGCCGGCAGCTCTGCCCCTGGGCCCCACATTCACCCAGGCATGCCCTGCCAGGCACTCGCTCAGCCCATCCTTCCACCGTCCCTACTGCCCCAGGGGCTGTGAGGCCGGGCTGCTGCCAGTGCCCAGGTTTTCCTGACCGAGAGCCACTGCTCTCTTTCCAGTCCGAGTCCATGTCAGGAGTCTGCCTATTTTCCTTTTTGATCTCTGGAGTTAAAATAATACCAATAATGGCTTATTGCACTGTTTTTTTTTTTTTTTTTATTCTGGAGCTTTCCATACGCTACCTTCAGCTCACTTCTTTCCTTGGGCAGCTACCTGCTCTGTCTTGCTGCATGGAAATGCCTCCACTTTAAGCCGGAAGCCTGATTATTCTCCCTATGCCCTCAGCACTCAGATCTCAGGCTTGTTACACTGCTAGACCGTCTGCTCCTTGAAAACAAGGAGAGCATTTTGACCGTTCTTTGTGTCAAGCTGCACCCTCCACCTCCACCTCCAACACCCAGTAGAGTGCCAGGCACTCACTTAGCTCCAAAAGTGTTTGTCAAAGACAAGGTGCCCACCCGTGCCCTGGAGAGAGCCCACGCGGCTCTGCTGTTCTCCCAACTGCTCTCCACATCTGCCACTGTCGGCCTCACATTACTCTACCTCCTCCTGCTTTTTCCTCTGGGCATCAGATGTGAGCAAGGAAGCATAAAGCAGAGGGGAAGCAGTGGACCACCTGGCGTGACTGCCAGGCAGAATCGGAAGGGACACCCCTCTGCCTCCTGGTGTATCAGGTATGTTGCATTCAGGTTTGGTCCCCGATGTACCCATTTTATCCAGTGCTCTTACCCAAGAAATTTTGTTATCATTTACCTTTGGCCTGGATGTCTTCCCTGTAAGCAAAGAGCTTAAAATAAAAGACTGGATCATATACATATTATAGGGTCCCTGGCACTGAGGATAACATCTCCACATCATTTTATATCCATCGTCACTGTGGGTATCCAAAAGTGAAAGTTTCCAAATTACACATTCAAGAATGTAAACCTAGCTTTTGTCCCTCCCCATAAAATATTCTTTCAAAATAAGATACTCACCATGTAGTGAAGTCTTTACAAAATTTCTTATACTGCAGGATGCTTTCTCAATTATTTCAACTTCAACAGCAAAGTAATGTCAGCTGAAATTACATCAGACTTGTTGTAACTGATTTTACGCTGGGTGTGGTGCACGCCTGTAATCACCGCACTCAGGAGACTGAGGCAGGAGGATCTGAGTGAGTTGGAGGCCAGCCTGGCCAGAGTGAGACTGTGTCTCAAAAAACGAAAAAGAAAAAAAAGAAAGAAAGAAGGGAGGGAGAGAGGGAAAGAAGGAAGGAAGGACTTTAAAAATTAGTTAAGAGGCAGAGAAACTTAATAGATTTAGCACTGTAAGCAGGCTTTTGAGAATAACTTCATAGTACATGATTATAAGACAGAAATTATAAATAGAATAAAATCTCCAGCATCACCCTCTGACCAAATCAAACAATATTATAATTCAAAGAAGTGAAGGGAAAGAACTTAAGTAAAAGAATTTAAGTAAAGAAGCAAAGAATTTAAGAAAGTAAAAGTAAAGAAGCAAAGAACTAAGCAAAGAATTTAAATAAAATTATCTCATGAAATGTAAGGATATGAAAAAAAGTATTTCTATATCAATATATTATTTTATATAAAATGTGATATGTAGGCAGCTAATCAACCACATATCACAGGCATAAATTGCTTATTTTATCTAACCCTAAAGGAGTTTGTATATTCAAATTGGTCACAAAACACTGTGTTTGTTCACTCTCAATGAAAAATGAAAAACAACCTAATTCTGGGATTGGTCTATATTCAGACATATGTAACATATCAAAATAAAGAGAGATTGAATATTATCAAGGTCTTGGTTACTAAGGTCCAGTGTTTCCCTTTAATTTTTACACTCAGTTTTTCAAAGGTGGGGGAGCATTTCATAATTCTTATTTTGTTTTCTTTTTCTTTCTCAAAATATATTCAGGAAAAAATGACCTTACTGTATCCTTATTACATTTCAGATGCCAAGGAAGAGTCTGATGGTTGGAACACTCTCAACTATATCTGATAAATTACTATTTAGCCAAATCTTCTGCTTCCCCAAATGCAAAACAGGAAAATAAATGGATCCCTCCTGCCGCGATTGGCATAGGGGTAAATACGCGCTCTCCATAGGCCCAGCGCAGCTGAATGCAGTCACTGCCAATGCCACCCTTACCGTCAGAGACCCACCTTGCCACCATAAACTTGATCATAATCTTCTGAAAGAACGCAGCATGGAGTCACAATGAACAAAACACAGAGCCAGTTACCTGTAGCCCATTAGTTCTCGTATCTTTTTTAAAGTTTTTATTAGTACATGTGTGTAGTACATAATGATCACATTGCTCACGGGGAGTTGGTTCATGTCCATAGCACAACTTCATTCTTTTCTTCTCTTCTTCTCTTCCTACCCCTCCTCACTCCCTCCATTTCTTTGTCCCCTTTCCTTTTGCAAAAGATCTATCTTCCTCTTTCTTATTATCTACCTTTTATTTTGCTCTTTAATTTATTTATACTTTGGGCTTCCCATAGAAGAGAAACCATGCAATATTTAAGCTTGAGTGTCTGTTTTACTTCACTTAATATTATGGTCTCAAGGTCCATATGTGGCCAAATGTTGAGTAACACATAGGGTTTATTTTCAGTTCAACAGGGATATACAGAGCAAGACCAGCAAACAGCTTTGCTGACCAAAGGCCATGCAGGAAATCGAGGAAACTTTCCTGAATTCAAAATATAGCACATTAAATGCAGTATAGAATTCTACCTACACACAATGCATTCCTGAAAGACAACCAAGAGATAGAAAATTAACTGAATAATGTAAGGATGCCACCAAGTCACTAGAAATGAAAGTGAGCTCCAAAAAAGGGAGGTGGAGAAGAAACTTGGGTAGATTTGACCCCAAGAGAGCAGCTGCTCGATGTCTATATCTGCCAAGTATGCCAGGCACAGGGCCAGTCCTCAGTATAGATTTGTGGACTTAATGTTGAACAGCTACCTTTTCTAGAATAATCAGTAGGTGAGATCCATAATTTCTTACCTGTTTCTTTTTTTTTTTTTAATCCCCGTTTTGAGAATTTCCTAAACTACTGTAACATGAAAGAACAAAATGGTGTAGGCATCTGTTTATCTAAGCCCATGTGACCGCAGGGAAACTGATTCTTTCATGGGGAGAGGGGGTGCTGGGGGTTGAACCCAGTGCCTTCACACCAAGCTGTATCCCCAACTCATTTTTTATTTTTTATTTTGAGACAGGGTTTCACTATGCCACTAGGTTGCCCAGGCTGGACTTGAACTTGTGATCCTCCTGCTTCAGCCTCCCAGAATGCTGGGATTACAAGCCTGTGCCCCCAGCAATTCATAGAGACTGGCCCATTGATGTTAATATTCCTTAATAGGCTTCTATTAATTATACTGTTCTCCACATCATCATGGATCCCTCACCACCTTCAAGCTCCACTTCACAGATCCCTGACAAGAAAGGAAAGAAAGAAAGAAATTACAACCATGTCAGAGGGGAAACACAAAGAATTGCTGCTGGAGAGAGATGCAGGTGAGGGCAGGATTGTTAGTGTAGCTGACAGGGAGTGATTCAAGGTATGCTTTTAAAAATCCAGGCTGCCAGTCAGTAATGCACACGTATTTAATACAACATATTATGTGCATAAGAAATATATACAATTTTTATTTGTCAATTAAAAATAACTTTTAAAACAGTGGATAAAAATTTTAATGTAAGATGAAAAATCAGCATTAAAATTGCGTAGTTCTTCTATATACCAATAATGAACCTGCTGAGAAAGAAATCTGGAAGACAATTCCAGTTTAAATAAAATAAAATAAAATAAGTAAAATAAAATAAAATACCAAGTGGTCAGCCTAACCAAAGAGGTGAAAGATCTCTACAGTGAAAATTAAGGAGCCCTGAGGAAAGAAACTGAAGAAGATGCCAGGTGTGGTGGCACACACCAGTAATCCCAGCACTTGGGAGGCTGAGGCAGGAGGATCCCCTTGAGTTCGAGGCCAGCCTGGGTTACATAGTGAGACCCTGTCTCAAAAAGCAAAAAACAAAAAGAGAGAGAGAAAAATTGAAGAAGACACCAGAAAATAGAAAGACTTCCCATGTGCATGGACCAGCAGAATTAACATTGTTGAAGTGGCCATCTTACCAAAATTCAGTGCAATTCCCATCAAAATTCTAATGAAATTTTTTACCAAACTAGAAAAAAACTGCTATAATTCATATGGAAACACAAAAGACACAGAATAGCCAATGCAGTCCTGAGCAAAAAGAGGCATCACAATTCCTGATTTCAAATTATTCTACAAAGCAATAGTAAAAAAAGCAGCATGGTAGAGGCACAAAAATAAACACATAGACCAAAGGAATAGAAGACAAAACACAGGAACAAACCATATAATTACAGCCAGCTGACTCGGTACAAAGCAGCCAAAAATATGCTTTGGAGAAAACCCAGCCTTTTTAACAAATGGTGGTGGAAAAACTGAATATTCATATGTAGAAGACTGAAACTAAAGCCCTCCCACCCTACACAAAAATCAATTCAAAATAGCTCAAACACCTAGATATAAGACCTAAAACTTTCCAAGTGCTAGAAGAAAACATAGGGGAAACACAAGAGAAACAACCAACAGAAAGAAGACACAGCCTACAGAATGGGAAAAATCTTTACCAGATACTCTTCTGACAGAGGATTAATATTTACAATATATAAAGACCTTCAAAAACACAAAAAAAATCAAATGGCCCAATTAATAAATGGGCAAATGTATTAAACAGACATTTCTAAAAAGTATGAATGGCCAATAAGTACATGAAGAAATGTTTCTCTTTAGCCAATAGAGAAATGCAAATAGGGCCGGTGAGACAGCTCAGCGGCATAAGCGCCTGCCCAGCAAGCGCGAGGGCCCGAGTTCAACTCCCGGCACCCACATACAAAGGAAAAAAGGGCCGGTGATATCGCTCAGCAGCACAGGCACCTGCTCGCAAGCGCGAGGTCCTGAGTTCGACCCCTGATACCCACACACAAAAAAAGAAATGCAAATAAAAAGTACACTGAGATTCCATCAGAAAGGTTATCACTGCAAATACAAAAAAACAAGCTGGGCATGGTGGCACATTCAGGAGGCTGAGGCAGGAGGATCACTTGAGTTTGAGGCCAGCCTGGGCTACACAGCAGGTTCAAGGCCAGCCTGGACTACAAAGTGAGACCCTGTCTCAAAAACAAAAAAAACAACCAAACAAAAAACAATACCAGGGCCAGGGAGATGGTTCAGCAGCACAAGCGCCTGCCCGGCAAGCGCAAGGTCCTGAGGTCGACTCCCGGTACCCATTTAAAAAAAAAATACCAAAAACAAGAAATGTCAACAAGGACATGGGGAAAAGCAAATGCTTCTAAACTCCTGTTGGGAGTGTAAATTATATAACCACTATAAAAATTAAACAAAGATTCCTCAGAAAACTAAAAACAGAACTACCATATGACCAGCTCCAACACTCCCTGGTATGGATAAAGTCAGCATGCTGTAGGAATCCCTGCATACCCATGTTTATTTTGACACAATTCATGATAGCCAAGATATGAAACCAGCCCAGGTGCCCATTAACAGGTGAGCAGACATATACCCCATAGAGTATTATTGTCATAAAAATAAAAAATTATATTATTTCCAGGAAAATGGATGGATCTGAAAATCATCACGTTAAGCAAAATAAGCCAGACTCAGAAAGACAAGTATCACATGTTATCCCTAATATGTGGAATCTAAAAAGATGACATGAAAGTAGAAGGGAGATTATTATTGGACAAGAGGAAGGGAATAGGAGGGAAAGGAGAGAGGAAGGGAGGGAAATGGAGGGTGGAAAAAGTTATTAATTATATCACTAAGAGATCATGATATTGACATGAATTTATTGAGGTAAAAATGTGTCCACTAAACTCTGTTAAATGAAACAGCAGGTTACAAAACTATATATATATAGTATTGTCAAATTTTTTATTCTCAAAAATGCATTAACATATAGAAATATTATCTAAAATGGTGTTCATTTATCTGTTTTAATCTGTATTTGGGGTAAGATGCTGAACATATTTTTCATTTTGTTTAAGAGTATTTTTTTACTTGTGCCATTACGAAATGTTTCTAAGCAGAGGAAATTATGAGTAGCTATAAGTACATAAGGTGATGGGTATGTTAATTAGCTTGATTTTAGTAATCATTTCTCAATGTATCTCAAAATATAATGTACACATATATTATTTTATTTGTCAACTATATTCAATAAAATTCAAAATTTTTTAATAAAATAAGAAGCTTAGACATTTATGGAAACAGAAATAACCACTGTTCATTCTGGAACAAGCCCCTAATTAAAGACAAAGACCTCTAAGAGGACTATACATGATTTATATAGAATCATTCTTCACAATTTAAATAGCACTTGAGACAGAGAGAAAATTTCTAGTGAGGACAGGGAATTTGGGTGGATAGGACTGGGAGAAGGCATTAATATGTACTACCAATATCTAGACTACATAAAGAATTCAAATAATTAGACCCCCTGCAAAATAAAATGCCCTATCAAAAAATGAGCAACTGATATGAATAGACACTTCCCAGAAGACGTATGAATGGCCAATAAATACATGAAAAAGTGTTCAACAATGCTGGATATCAGAGAAATGCGAATTAAAACAACACTGAGATTCCATCTCACTCCAGAAACAATGGCTGTCATCAAGAAAACCGATCATAACAGATGCTGGCAAGGCTGCGAGGACAGGGGAACCCTTCTTCATTGCTGGTGGCAATGGAAACTAGTACAACCACTACGGAAATCAGTATGGAGATTCCTCAGAAAAGCTAAAACTGGAAATTCTGTATGCCCAGCTGTTCCCCTTCTAGGTGTCATCCCAGAAGAGGTAAGGACATCACATCACAGTCATCCATGCACACCCATGTTTATAGCAGCACAGTTCATAATAGCTGAATCTTGGCAGTGACCTATATGTCCAGCAAAAGATGAATGAACAAATGAAATGTGATATTTTTACCCAATAGAGGACTACTCTGCTATAAAGAAAGATAATTTGAGCCATTTGTAAGAAAATGGATGCATCTTGAGACCATAATGTTAAGGGAGAAAATCAGATACATAAGCTTAAATATTGCATGGTTTCTCTTATTTGAGAAACCCAAAATATAAATAAATTAAAAAGCAAAATAAAAGATAGATAATAAAAAACAGAGATGAAACTTTTGCAAATGGGAAAGAAAACAAAAGATAGAAGTGGGAAGGGGACATAAAAAGAATTAAAGGATGAAGATGTGTTGTGCCCATGTACCAACTCCCCACAATGAATGTAATTGTTATGGACTGCAAATATGTACTAATAAAAAAATTTTTTTAAATACCTGTCCTGAGGATTGAGTTGTACCTGACTGAGGAAACAGGGCAGCAGAGAAGACCAGAAATGGGAAGTGAGTCTACACCAAACACCAGCAATTACTGCAAACTCGAGCTTAGCAGACGGGAGTGGTTGGAAAGAAGGCGAGGGCTCTCCAGCTCCTTGAGGGTCGCCTCCGGGGTGGCCTGCTGAGTCCGGAGATGTGACCATCCAGAAAAACAGTGGGGGAAACTCCATACCAGACCACACACCCTTCCAGTTAGTGTTTTGGAAGAAATTTTGAATAAGTCTTCAGGTCATTAAAATCCGGGGAAATTATCCTACCCAGCACTTTGTGAAACCACTTACCCTAAGAATAAACAAGGAGAACTGAGAGATGTTTCTCTAGAAGGGTAAGAGGCCATTTTAAGAGCTTTTCTCTACTTCCTGTCCTTACGGCCCTCACCCCCAGCCCTTGCCCCAAGAACACACACACACACACACACACACACACACACACACTGAAATGTAAAGGAAATAAAGAATTCAGAAAGAACTTAAATTTTAGTCTTTATAAACTAACTCAATCCCTACCAGCAAAAGATGAGATTAAAATGCTGGTTCAAATTCAGATTTTATTTTTATCTCAATTGATTAAAAAGTTTGAGAACCCTGAGGATAAAAAGCCTCCTGAATCGTGCTCCAAATACTGTTATGATTTCACACTCATCATGTATGCAATGAAATCCAAATCATGCCATGTCTTTCAGATGAGCACGCCAAAATACCATTGCCCTACAGACCAGAAAGCAAAACGGGTGTAAAATGCTCTTTTTAATTCATCAGCTTGACACATTGAAAATCTACTCTGGAAATTTGCCTTCCTTTAAGTATTACTGAGCATACTTAGTATGCATTACTATTTGGTCTTCTTGGTATACAACGTAGGTCCTGCGAGGTAAGCATTACTTGCTGCTGTTCTTTAGCAGCCAGTAGGAGACTAGCAATGCTAACAGAGAAACTGCAGTAGCGAGATTACCTTCCCAAAAGAGAAAGACATTTTCTATTCAAAGTATCGAACTAGAGCCCCAAAGGTAAATAACATCTCTCCTGATAGTACTATCAGAACATGCTCCTAGTTCATAGCTATCACCTTCAAATCACATATTTTGGGGAAAATACAAACCAGCTCACTCCTTTATCTAGTCATGCTTAGTGTTGATATGTTACTATCAAATTAAAGTTATCCTATTTGAGAAGAAGAAAAGTCTGCCATCTGGAATGGGCCAATGAGACGGCGTTTCTTGCAATTACAGATGACTCAGCCATCCACTGTGTTATAAGTCCCGCGTGTCGACTCACTGCCTTGAATTCTCTTCTCCATAAATTTCAGTCATTCACATCCTTGATATAATGAGTCTCTTTCTTAAGGAAATTCTCCAGTGAAGTTGAATCAATTTAAAGCAATTTTATATTTATAGATAATGCAGAAATATCAGTAGATTCCTGAAGCAGTTCAAGAATTATTTATTGGAGAAATATGGTTGTGAAGTCGTTCTTCGGTGAATCATTATGGCGTTTCCTACCACGTGCACAGAATCATCACAGACACCTTGAGGATGCGTAGGCACCACGGGACACCATTCCCACTTACAGACGAAGTCGCGAACAGCAGCAGCGCCCTAACATTTACGGCCACCGTGCCATCCGAAGTGCTTCCTAGGAGACAGAGACTGAAATGCAATATATGCAGATTTTTGAAGTTAGAGGTTGCATGCCCACACGTAAGCGATGGCTTCGGACGGAGTATTTGGAGTCTCGGCCTCACGTACTGCTGACTAAGAGTCACAGGCACACTGTTGAAGGAACTAGGAAACATCACAGGGTGACAGATCCAGATTCTAGAGTTACTCATAGTTGATCAGACCCCAGAAGAGACTGAAACTAACAAAATTTGCTACAGACTGAATGGCAAACTAGAACACCACTTCTCCAGTCTACACCGATAAATCAGGCTAGTTGCCAGTGAGCCTGGAACGCTATGGGTCCACCGGTCTAAAAGAAAAACTACAGTCAAAACCAAAATACTCTTCAGTCAGGAGTTAACTTCCAACTGAACAGAATTCTACTGGTGGGACACGAAAACTCTGTTCTCTGCTGGCTTATTATTTTATGCAGAATAAAACCCAAAACCTTGTTCTAGAAACCAAAGTCATTCTAAGTCTGACACCAACATGACTCCAGTTTCATATCTTTTCTTTCTTATGTGCCTTCCCATAACCCTCCCCAAATCAAGTTCTTGATGCAAAATATGGCATTATTTCTTCAGTAAGCAACGCTTCCTCCTGCCTCCATGCTTTGCTAAATGGCTGATCTCGCGTAGGAAATCTTTTCCCCTTCTCTTCTACTCAGTAAGAATCAGATTGTCACCTCCTAGATGAGCAATTTTCTTGTTCCTTCTTCACTTCCACTTAAACTTGGGCCCTGCCTACTTTATTCCTTCCAGTACATTCTGCTCATACCTTTGTTATAATAGGCATCTCATCCTAAAATAATTATTGTTTACATATTTTGCTTTTCTCTCCTTCCTTCACCCCAAGTAGACCATAAGTCCCACAGGAATAAGGACAGGGACCATATTTCTTAGCTCCAGATGTATAGGCCTAGCACTTGACAGAAACAAAACATATTTGCTGACTGATTAAATTGAGTCTACACTGAAAGCCAAGTTGGAATCAGAAGGTTACACAGCAAAGAAACAGAGCAAGAGAGCTAAATATTCCTAATGAGCAGGTCACTCAGCAATTTCAGCATTACACAGTCAACTCCAACCAGGACAATAGCTCCCAAAAATGCCAGGGTGGTCACTGTTCTCCCTCCCTTAGAGCATATTTAAAAGCCTGACAGATTCCTATAAATAATACAACCCTTCATCATTCATCAGTAGGCAATATAACCAAGGAAGTTACTGTTCATGGCTGTACTCCTTGGGTTACCTATCTCTTCAGGGAGGACTTGAGGCTGAAATGATCACGAAGGAGAATGATACTCATCCATCCTGTGTCGATCATTGCTAGTATCCACTGCCAAATCCAAGCAAGTTGTCCCTAAATCCTAGAGGTTCATGCTCTTACAAGCTTAGAGACAGCCCTGCCTGCATGGGAAAGTACAAACTCTGAAGAAATAACAGCCTCTCTGCATTTCATGAGGCCATCAGTATGAGGAATGAAAATAATGAGGGTTTTAGAAACATCTTATTTTAAAGATGAAATTGAAGCCATAAATAATGACAGTTACGAGAATCTAGAACTCATGCTGAATCCAGGATTTTTTCCCTGTTTGAAAAACATCTGATATCTGTCTGCCCTACAAAATCATGAAGAAGATAAAAAATACAGCAGTATATGTTGGCAGAGGAAGCTCTAACAAGAGTCCTTTGAAATGTCTTTATGTAATATACTCATTATTAATTAAGTAGAAAATAGGCCATAGTTAATGTGACCTGCATTCACCTGAGAATGTTCTTGAACATTCAACTCACACATCAATAATTAAGAGCTACAAAGGACAAAAGAGCTACAAAGCTACAAAAGACAAAGGAGCCATTGTCTTGTTTCTCTCTACATTCAAACTCAGGCCAGGCCTAGATGAGACTCTTGGCATTCTCCACTGACCAGCTAAGAGATAACCTTTCCTTCCTCTCCTCCTCTCCTAACCTTTCCTCTACGGTGCTGAAGGAAATATGGAAACCTGTGCCCATTGTGCCCCAGGGCTGGGCAGAGTCTGGGGACACAACAGGTCCAAAGTTTTCTGCTTCTCTGTGGAAAGGTCAGGAGCATCAAATCCAGGTGACCAGGATAGCAATTTTTAAAGCTCTTGAGATTATGTCAATGCTGACATGTAAATTTGCCAGTTACTTATAAATGTGTGTGTGTTTGAAATATATATAATGCATGTATTTACAACAGTCCTGCATAACATTACAATTTGTAATGAGAAAATTTCCCTCCTAAAAGAGCATCCTTTTCCATCCTACTGGATTTATGCTCTTCTTTGAGAGTTCCTAACACTACACAAGACTTTCATGCTATCACCATGTTCAACATTTTGAGATTTGACTATTCTCATACATGAGATTTTATTACTCTGAGAAGCACAAAATTCAAGAATGCTGATACCCTCAGGTTCATTTCATCAAATAAAGTAGTCACAGCCAAGTCAATAAGACACCTCTACTACTTGGTTTGTGACTGCCTCTAGGTAAAATCAATCTTCCTGTGCGCCTCTTGCTTAGACAACCAAGAGCCAAAGACCAACTGCTCAGGAACACACCACCCTGAAAGTCAGCTCGAGAACCTGGGTTCCGGTCTTCAGTCCTTCTGTGGCTTAAATCATGTTGGCCTTATGTCCTAGGAACTCACTAAATTAACTTATTAGTTCTAAGGTGTATATGCGTATTACCGAAGTCCCAAGCTATTCAAGTGTCTGACTCTTTGTAGCACTCTTCCATCTAATATGTTTTAATTTTAGAATTCAACTCTCCAAGAAATTTAATCTTTTTTTTTGAGTTATTGAGTTAATTCCAGGTCCTAACAGATAGCCAGCACAAGAAACAAAATGAATACTATTCTCTGCACGAGACCCCTGGTGAGATCATCTTGTCCGGCACCCTGAAGACAGGTGGCTTTACCCTGTTTGTGCCCTAACTACACCATAATAAGAAAGGAGTCGCAAGGCCCTGCTAGTGCTGTCCAAACCGCACACACACACTTTCAGTGGACTTCATGATCGAGCTTTATAGTCAGTCTACCTTAAAATGCCAAATACACTGTAGACCAGAGGATATGAAAGAAGGAAAGAAATGCTGCAGGGGTACAGGAAGTGCCAATAGTGCTTACTTCTAACTCCCAGGTGTCTGGAGATCAAATTAAGCAACACAATGGTTAATATGCTTGGAGAAAATATTAATTTTATGTTTTCATTTTACCCAGATAACTCACGTTGATGATGGACCAAATGAACTCTCAAAACCACACTTGGATTTTTAAGGAATAATGTAACTTCCCAGGAAACTACTTCCCTCCTTCCACAACATGAAATCGGCACTATGGAAAATATTGCAGAAATCATAAACTCTTCATGGGACAGGTTAAGATATAAGATTCCTTTCCACAGATAAACTTCAGCACTTAAGAAAACTCAGCAAGGAGTCCAGAAGACATTGAAATAACCTTAGAAATCTTGCATAGATTTTAGGTCTGTGATATTTATCTCTGCCAAAATTGGCAAAGCTCGTTCACTTTCTGAACCACAAGTTAAAAGTATGTCATTTTTATTTATTTTTGTTGTGAGAATTCCAGTACCCCATTGATCAATCAGTAAATAATCTTTGGAAATAGAACCATTGGGTAGGTAAAAGATCGTGACATTTCTGGAAATCATCAAGACCAATACAGGAGTTTATAGTTGCCATAGACTCTGTCATTTAAAAAATGAATAAACAGACCAATCACTAAGAGTAAAAAAGCTCAAATTGTATTCACTGTGCTCTAAGTTTCTAGCAAATTTAGAAAACCAGATGTGATCCTTCAATTAAAATTGAAACTAAATTAAAACTGAAGCTATGTAGAGAGTTCAACCAGTATGAGTAAGTAATCATGATTAATCATACCAAATAAAGTTTTTACAAGGCTACTTTAAATCTGAATCATCTGAGTAACTATCTTAACTGGTAATTTCATATTTCTTGGACAGCCTTGTAAAACTTAAAATCATATGATTACATATAATTTAAATGTTCCTTAGGGCTGCTAGAGGTAGGTGATGAGTTATTTTTAACACCTCCGTTGTGGATAATTTAAACACATGGGATATATATTAAGTTAGAAAGCCAGAGGTTGAGCAATCTGAAAAAAATTGTAAGAAATGGAGTGAATTTTCATGTGATGATTTCAAGCCAGGAAATACAGAAGGAAAGCAATCTGTATGGCCAAGGAGCACAGCATTCTTTAGACCAGGCAATAACTGTTTTCTACTTTTGTTTTGTTTTTGCACTGCTGGGGATAAACACAGGGCTCCGTCCATGCTACACATAAGTGCTCTACCACTGAGCTACACCCCCAGCCCAATAACTGTTTTGAGTTTTATTATTTTAGCAGAATAGAATGAAGCTACTACTCTTTAGGCTTCTATGCAAACACCCAAGTTGCCACAGTCCATCATCATTGTGCCCTTCTGTGTTGAGGACCTGCCCAGAGCAAGGCAGAGGGGGCCCAAGCCAGAGCAGCCAAGAGGCATAAACCCAAATCTCCCCTCAGTAGGAAACAGCACATCTGTTTCAAAGAAAAGCTTTGAAGAGAGAGGCTGGATTCAGACACTGTTTCCCATATAACAAACTAACACCCACACCCCACATGGAAGGATTAATTCTCTCTGAGTGGTTAATTCAGTCACGGAAAGCTCACAGATGAATGTCAGGAGGAGCAGTCTCGTGTATTAGAGAAGATAGCATTATAAGGATGCCTTTATGTGGGAGTAAATTTTAATATTACAAAGAATATCAACTTTTAAAAGAGATAAACTGACCTCATGAGACCAGGATTTACACTGATATACTCCAACATACATAAACTGCAACCACTGGCACCATGTCACCCAATTACTCTCAGAGAAGGCTTTATCTTCATTCAACATTAGATGTATTTATCTGCTGTGTATACCTATACCTTTCAAAAATTGTGAGTGTGAAAGGTTTTTAAATAGAGTAGAAATCTAATTAGATCAGGATAAAGGATCTGCTTGACTTTTAATGTGGTCTCTTAGGTAAATTCCAAATTGTCTAAATCACAAGTCACTCAAAAACTCAGCAAACCATCTATCAAGCATATGCTACATGCTAGGCACTAGAGACAGAGGGTTCATGAAACAGTCCCAACCTATGTGAGTCAGCTTCCTGTTACTCTAACAGGTACCTGAGATAAATCAACTGAAAAGGAGGAAAAGTTGATTTTGGCCCACGGTTTCAGAGTTCTCAGTCCATGACCCTTTGCCATTCCTTCAGAGTCTGTGAGGAAGCAGAACATCATGGTAGGAGCATGTGATGAAGGAAGCTATCACCTTTTGGTAACAAGAAAATCAGGAGAAAAAGAGAAAGTCAAGGCTCCCAATATCCCTTCAAGGACACCCATGTAATTCCCTAACTTCCTCCCAGTAGGCCCCTCCCCTTTTTAAAGATCCCATCACCTCCCAGTAATCCATAGGCTGAAGACCAAGCCTTTAACACAGGAGCCTTTGTGACACACTTATCCAAGCCATAGCATAACCCAAAGAGGCTTCCTTCCTCCTGAGGGAGACACTGTCATAAGACCCATGAAATACAAAACAGAGCAAGTCACAGATACAGTCCGAGATGGGGCACAAGGGAAATTTCTCTAGGCACATGGGGTGCAAATTGGAAGAGGTCAACAAGGGGAAAGGTATGGGAGCAAATCTCGCAAAACTGTCTGGAATTTAACATGTAGACATGGCCAGGGTGAGGAAGGTCACAGAGACAAGACACACACACAGAATGTGCACATTCATGGAGGCACAAAACACCACAGCATGTTCAAGAACGAGTAGTTGAACTGTCATTGAATTTAAAAGTCAACCAGTTGTGTTAATATATTCTATAATTTCCTTTTAAATAAACAAGGCATGACAGCTCCATTGCTGCTCTTCCTCATCATTTAACACTGGGGAAAAATATCCCATGAATTTTCTTTGAAATTTTACAAGATCATCCAAAACACGTTCTACTGGAAAATTACAAACACAATTACAGTAGACATAAATTCATGAATGACTTACAGTTGAACTTAAATGAAGAGGAAAACCTCCACAATTTATTTTTTTTCCATCACCCCTGGATTTTTGGGTTCAGCACTTCATTCAGTTCTTTATTCAGCAGCACCAGGTGGTAGAAGTTATGCCTTGGGGCACAGTGCAAAGGTTAAGAGCCCTGGAGCTGGACAGAGTCAGGTCTGAATCTTGCCTCTGTTTCTAAGTAACTGTGTAACCAGTCTCGGATCTTTTCTAGCCTCAGTTTCTTTGCATACGAAACAGGTGCTATAGTAGCATGAAGCTCGAACAGTTTAAATAAATAAGATTATCAGTAAGGAGCTTTGCAGTATCAGATATGTAGTGAGAGCTCAATAACAAGCTATTTTGGATATAAAAATACAAGTTTCAGAGAAACTTGGTTAGGAATCTGATTGTTCTAGCAAAGTAAACTAGTTCTTTTTTTTTTTTCCTTTAAAAATATATACCCAGGGGCCGGTGAGACGGCTCAGCGGCTTAAGCGCCTGCCTTGCAAGCGCAAGGGCCCGAGTTCGACTCCCGGATCCCACATACGAAAAAAGGGGCCGGTGATATCGCTCAGCGGCACGGGTGCCTGCTGGCACGCGAGGTCCTGAGGTCGACCCCCCGGTACCCACAAAAAAAAAAAATAAAAAAAAATAAAAAAATAAAAAAAAAAATATATACCCAATCTAAATTATTCTTAGTAAACTCCCTAAACTTCTTGGATTTTATTTCTCCACATTTTACTCTAGTTAAAAGATGCTTATATTGTTTACTATAAATATGTCTAGAAGAAAAGTGCCCATGCATGAAAGAAGAGGATATTTGGATATTTGAAAAGTCTAAAACCACATACAAAGTTTTGCATACCTAATGTAAACAACTAGATCCCCACTGGAGCTGTTGCCATGGTAACCTTGAACAGATTAACACTGGGGATCAGTAAATGCTATGGACTGCCTGACTCATAGATCAATGGGTACCACAGTGCTTTTCAGCCCTGTCTACAAATTAGAATGACCCAGGATCTTTTAAAACTCCTTTGTCTTCCAGTTGAGTTTGGTCCAGGCATGTGTATTTTTTTTAATTATCAGGTGACTCAAATGTGGGTCCAGGTAGCATAACATCTACTTTCCATTTGGAATACAAGAGAAAGAGAAAGGGGCTCTTGTTATATATAGGGACAATGAAGATTGTTGTGTTCTGATGTTATTTTCTATGAACACTTTTGAAAGAGGAAAATAATTTCTCTTCTAAAATGTCTTTGGTTTAATTTAATTCAATTTAATTGAAATGTTTACTGAGTGCTGACTATGTACATTGCACATTGTGTTAATAACTATTGGGAATATTCTTTAAAAGTCAAAATTTTGGCAGAGGAAATAATCTGATTAGAGAGACAGTGTTTATACATAAAGACATATTTAGAGATAACTATAACACAATAATGTGAACAGTTGGTTACTCTGACTCCAACACTCTCAGGGAGGTCAGGAGAAATGGTCAAATTGGACAGAAACTCTGGGGAAGCTGAAAGTTGAGGGAAACGGACATGTTTAGTAATGTGTATAGGAACGGAGAAAGGGGAAGGAAGGTCAGCAACTCTGCGGTGGGACGTACACTGGGAAGAATCTAGTTTTCAAGGTGTTTTCCTAGCCAGGCCTCCTTTGTGGCTTAAAAGCATGTCTGGCCTGCCCCGCCTCCTATGGGCTCTCCCTTCTTTATAATTTGTCGCTTGTGTGGCATGTGAACAAATACACACCATGTTAAAGCATCAACCGGGGCCTCTTCCTACAAAGGAAAAGTCTCTTGGATCACCTTATGAGGAAAAACACAACAAAAACAATGGAATAATCCTATAGAAATCAAATAGTTTTCAAACACTTGAGTTTGTTTGTTCTCCTTCATTGTCCAGGGCTTCTGAGATTTTATTTTCCCGGCCAACGTTCTTTCTTTTACCATTTGTCTTTATTCGATAATCTTCTTCTCTTTGATTTGGCTGTGCCCTCCCTTTAAAATGTTGGCAATATTTACTTAATATTGGTTGAGAATTTTGCTTCTTTAATTTCCAATTTGTGGTTGGGAAATGATCTGCTTTTGTTTCAGGTTGTTTAATGTTCTTCAATACAATATTCTTTCTTGCACTCCAGTGGGTTCATTTACAAAACATTTAATGTCATTTGTGTCTTTGAAGAACAGTGTATTTGGTTAGAACAAAAGTGAATTCCTGCATAGAGCTTGTGATGGCTTATAATTGGTAAACTATTAACTTGACTAGTTTTGTGAACTAATAAAGGGAGTAGGAAACTTTTGGATATTTACCCTTTACTTTTATCTATTAATTTATTCACTCAACAAGTGTTTATGGAAACACTCCCTCTGTGCTGGACAGCACACTAGTCACAAATAAGGCTCAGCTCCTGCCTCCAAATACTTTATAATTCTTTGCAGGTCTGGGAGCTGACAGAAAAATGAAAAGCTAAAGCACAAGGTGAATAATGCCATGATAAGGATAAACACAGAGAGCTAGGGGCAGGCCAGAAGGAGGCCACCATCTCAAAGTGATTCCTCCATGGTATTCAAATCAAAGAGCTTTAGCTGTTCAAATAAAAGAACTAATGTCACCCCAGGGCTTCAGAAGAAGCAGTGAGTCCAAAGGCCCCAAGTCATACAATATCTCAAAGTTTAAAGTGTGGAGGAAGTGACCAGAGATACCACCAAAAATGTGAACATGAACCAAGTGTGAAAGATAGAGTATGTGGGTCCAAGGCTATGGATTAAACTCCACAGGCAGGGCCTAATCATTGAGCAAGGAAATTCCTGACCTGGCTTTAACACAGCTGTGATTTCTAGAGTGGATGAGGACAAGGAGACCAGATGAAGTAGATGCAGTAAATTCTGGAGAATAAAGAGACTATGAGAAGGGATGGATTGGAGAGCCAGTAGGAGGTAGAACTGACAGAACATGGTGAATGATTTGATGAGGTTAGGTATGGGCATGGAGAAAGAGAAGTTCAGGAGGAAGTCTAGGTTTCTAGCTTAAGTGACTGCCCAGATGCAATGCCTGGAACTAACCATTCCTCTCTAAACAGTCACAGTGGCTTAAATAGATTTTTCCCAGAACTAAGTTAAACAAATATTTCCATTCAGTAATAATGGAAATTTAAGTGACTCATTCATGATTCAGTGTACAAAATTGGGAGAAATTTCATCTGTGCTCATATATGGGTGATACCTTAATTCAATATTTATTAATTTTAATCTACTATTTTTAAAATTAGAGACTTAGAAAATGTACTCTTTTAATTAAATCATCTAAGAACATTTTCCTCCAACTATGAAAACCATAGACCTCTGATATCACTTCTTATCCATTAGGTTTTATGGTTTAGTTTCTCTGTTGGTTTTTAAAAAGGCATTATTTTTAGAGCAATTTCAGGTTCACGGCAAGATTGAAAGGAAAGCACAGAGAGTTCCTATACACACCCTTCTCTCACACATGTAAAATCTCTCCTATTATCCCCACAGACATTTGCTACAATCGATGAACCTACATTGACATATCATTGTCACCCAAAGTCCATATTACATGCGGGCTCATTCTTGGTGTTCTACATTCTGTGGATGGGTACGTATGCATGATACATGTATCTAACAGGATTGTATCATGCAGAGCATTTTCACTGCCCTAAATTATCAATTTGTGTTACGCTCTGAGTGGAGAAAAGAGACATCAAGCAGGTATCACCTTGATGTCAGCTGGTTGTAGATTCCCTGTGTTCAGGATTGGCCTGGTGAGGAGCTCTTGAGTACAGGGAAGGCGTTGAGGCACTTTCAGAGTCTGAGGAAGCAACTTTCCTCATTTTAAATGTTTTGCTATCTTACTTAAGAATCATTTTGCTGGGCCGGTGAGATGGCTCAGTGGCATACGCGCCCGCCTGGCAAGCGCGAGGGCCCGAGTTTGACTTCCGGTACCCACATCCGAAAAAAGGGCCGGTGATATCACTCAGCGGCACGGGCACCTGCTGGCATGCAAGGTCCTGAGTTCGACCCCCAGTACCCACAAAAAAGAAAAGAATCATTTTTCTAGCATTTGCTGTATTTCAAAGGTGAAGAAACTGGAAAGAGCAAGAAACCAGAGAAATGGGTGAAGGGCCTGGCCCTCCTATGAAATAAAAACAGGTGAAGTGCCTAAGTGACAAGTGGTCCAGAGCGCTGCCTGGTACACGCTAAACTGACGCTCTACGACAGGAACCAAGGAAGGTACAGGGTGAATTGAATGGCCATGGGATGGGTATCACCTGTACCTCTCAAGTCTTTGACGGTGGCCTAATTTCTAATTCCCTCTCACCCCCAAATTGTTTTACTATCTTTGTAGGTATGAGAAATTCCAGGGGCTTCCACTTTGCCACGCCCGGCATAATGGTCCTCACTGTACAGGTCAGAGAGCCAATGTGAGGAGTGGCCAAGTATGTCTATTCCGATTACACATTCTGGGGTGGGGAATGGCCAGGCTGAGCCAAGGACTACTTGGGCCCAATGGAGTGAGTGCATCTGCATCTTGGCCCCTGAGAGCCCCCATTTTGATGGGCAAGCTAGACTGGATAGTTTAGATCACAGGAATTAGTGTAATTAAGAAAGAGTATTTAGTCATTTTTTAAAAAGCTGGGTGTTTTCTTTATCAAGAGTGCATTCACCCCACCAAGTAGCTACAAGTGCCTTTGAGGAAAGACTTTCAGGAAGATTTATGGTCCTTATTTGCAAGGATGCTGCAGGGTCCTTTCTCCCAGCAGGACTTCTGAGCCTGTGAGTTGACTTAGGTCTTCATACCTGGCGAGTGGTCTTAGATTTCCATTATGGCAATTTGGGTCCAGATTTGACCACCAGAACTAGAGTTTTTCTAATGTAGAGACCAAGCAGTACTTTGGTAGCCTCTCCATCTATTTCACTGCTAGACACCATCATCAATTAGCCACCAAAGCTCTCAGCAACTTAGTACATTCGATCAGTACAATGTCTGTGCTGCCCTGGATGTGAATGTGTCCATGTGTCCTTGGTGGTCCTGTGCTGCTGCGTGGCCTCAGCCAGGAATCCAGGAATCCATCATTCCACTGAAGTCAAGATGCCCATCTCAGTGGGACATGCTCCCTGGTCATGCCTGGTCTACAAAGAGGGTAGGCATAGAGCTTTGCCAAGAAGTTAGCATCTGTCTCACCAGCATATTGCTCTAAATCTTAGGGATGGAATCCTTGGATTCCTTCCTCACCACGCTTTGGACACGTAGTTTCTCGGCTTCATTGGATACAGACAGTGGCGTGCTGGAGCCGGCTTGTGCCAGCTCACATAGTGTGCAGTTTCCAGGAGTTTCATGAACTCATTGTGAAACACAGCCATTATTTAAAAAGAAAGCCTATAAAAGTAAAACTTGAATAAAAAAGGAACTCCATATCATAGGGGGAAAAAAAAGAGTTTGCTCATTTTGTCCTGTGATTTTCATGATAAAAGCAATGCTCTCTGAAGAAATTTATTCTCCCTTTGTAATGCAGGCACTCCCCAGCTGAAAAATTAAATTCAACATTAGCCTTCTAAGGCAAAAATTTGCTCATCTAAAAGACATAAATAATATTTACCTTCCTCAAAGGGTTATTGTGAGAATTGAAAATTATAATGTATAAAAAACACATCACATAAGACAAAGCATGTAGAAAATTCTTCGTAAATATTATCTATGAATTTACTATATGAGGGAAAATACTGCTGGTCATCAATTCTACATATGAAATTTCGACAGATCCATCACACACTACCCAGATTACCAAGACAAGAACACTTGGTCTCCAAGAGGTCCCAGGGAGAGTTTTTGCCACTTGACTTTATTAAGCAGCTGGGCTCCTTCAAGTTGACTGAATTTTTATACCTTCAGCCCCTTGCACGGGGCTACGTGCATACCCACGTTGCTGGCTAAGTCTGTCCCCAAAGCCTTCTGACTCTCTAACCTTGAGTAAACTCAACCATGGGGGGCCAACGATAAATGCACAGTAAGGACAACATTACAACAGAGAAATTGCTTGATTTATGGTATCTTATGAAATAGAAAACTCCTCGCATCATGGGAATCAGTGATGGAATTCTAAAAAGAATAACAAAATGAAATCAAGAGCGGAAGAAAAAAAATGCTGGGTCCAACTCAAAAAAAAAAAACCTTTCTAATAAAAAATGCAAACCAGATGCAGTCAGAGATGACTGATAATTAATGATGATAAATGACTAATGTTTTCTATTGAATTATCCAGTGTACACCAGTGTTTCTACATGAGGGAACAATTTATATACGGCTGCTGGACTATCTTTTTACCTAAATTTGATTTCACAGACAATTTTTCCAATCCCAAAGTACTCACTCCATCACTGTGTCCTATATTTCCCTCAGGGAAGTGACTCTCTTACTTTTCAGAGATCTCTTTTATATAAAATAAAAAAGGAGCTGTGCATGGTAGCATAATGCCTGGAAGCCCAGTAGTCTGAGAGGTTGAGTCAGGAAGATCACAAGTTTGAGTCCAGCCTGAGCAATATAATGACTTAGTGAGACACTGTCTCAAAGTTTAGAAAGAGCCAGGTGTGGTGGCACATGCCTGAAATCCCAGCACTCGGGAGGCTGAGCCAGGAGGATCACTGTGAATTCAGGGCCAGCCTGGGCTACAAAGTGAGTTCAAGGCCAGCCTGAATGCATAGTGAAACCTTGTTTTAAAAAGACCAAAAAAAAAAAAATTTTTTAAAAAGAGCTGGGAATGTAGCTCAATGTGAAGGTCCTGGGTTCAATAGCCAGTACCACACACACACAAAAGAAAAGATAGAAAAGATGGGATCGATTACAGATAAACATTCTGTCCAATGAAGATAAAATTTATACAATGAAGCTGTAATGGGCAGAATACAAACCATGGGAATAATGCACTAGCACAGAGCTACCCATAGTCCCCAACTCAGTCTGCCTTGTGACTAAGGGCACCTATAGTCCCCAACTCAGCCTGCCTTGTGACTGAAGCTGTCTATTTTTCAGGCACAAGCAGGGGGTAAGTCGCACACTCTGCGATTAAACCTTTCTTTAAATCCCAGAACAATCACAGCTGACTTTTCATCACAAACCCTCAAGTCAAGAAGATCTTGGAGTGACATATTTCAAGTTCTAAAGGAAAATAATCTTCAATCCAGATTGATGTACCCCACAAAATTATCTTTCAAAACTGATGGAGAAATAAAATACTTCCATGACAAAGAACATCTGAGAAAATTTATGACCACCAAACCAGCACTCCAAAATGTTTTCAAGGACATTCTAGAAAGAGATAACAAGGACTACAACTCCAGGAACCCCAACAGAAGGAATCCACCAGGCAGGGCAAACAATTAAACAGAGGGAGGGGAAAAAAAAAGGAGGGGAGCCAACAACAGGAAAATAACATGACAAGGATAAGTCAATATGTTTTAACCATCAATGTTAATGATCTCAATTCACCAATCAAAAGGCACAGACTGGCAAACTGGATCAAGAATCAAGATCCAACAATATGCTGCATACAAGAAACACATTTGATTCAGAAAGAAATTCATAGGCTGAAAGTCAAAGGATAGAAAACAATATTCCATGTGACAGGAACCCAGAAAAAAGCAGGAGTAGCTATTCTTTTTGCAGACAAAGTGAATTTCAAGCTAAGAATGATCCAGAGAGATAAAGAAAGTCACTACATCCTTATAAAGGGAACAATCCAAGAGGAAGAGATAATGATCATAAATATATATGCAACAAATACCAGTGCACCCAACTATATGAAACAAATATTAATGGACATGAAAAGTCAAATAAGCACTAATACAATTGTATTGGGGGATCTCAATACTCCACTGTCACAAAAAGACAGATCAACTAGACAAAAAATCAACAATGAAATATTACAACTGGACCAAACTTTGGAACAAATGGACTTAGTAGATGTCTACAGAGTGTTCCACCCCAGAACATGAGAATACACAGTCTTCTCAGCTGCACATGGGACGTTCTCCAAAATAGACCACATACTAGCTCATAAAACCTGCTTAAGTAAATGTAAAGGAATTGAAATTATCCCATATATATTATCAGACCATAGTGCAATGAAATTGGAAATCAATGGCAAAAGAAACCACAAGAACTTCCTAAACACATGGAAATTAAATAGCACCCTCCTGAACAACAAATGGGGCACAGATGAAATTAAAGAAGAAATTAGATACTTTCTACAACTGAATGAGAATGATAGTACAACATACTGGAACTTATGGGATACAATGAAAGCAGTCCTGAGAGGGAAATTTATAGCAGTAAATACCCATATCAGGAAAACAGAGCAAGCACAAATAAACAACCTAATGGTGAACCTCAAACTTCTAGAAAAAGATGAGCAGGCTAAGCCAAAAGCTCGTACAAGGGAAGAAATTATAAAGATCAGAGCAGAAATTAATGTATTGGAGATTAAAAAACAATACAAAGAATCAACAAATCAAAGAGTTGGTTCTTTGAAAGATTAAATAAAATCAACAAACCCTCATCCAATCTTATTTTAAAAAGGAAAGAAAATACTCACATCCAGGCAATTAAGAATGAAAAGGGTGGTATCACAATGGACCCTGCAGAAATCCAGAAGATCATCTATACCTATTTTGAAAATTTGTATTTTAATAAGATGTAAAATGCAGAAGAAATGGACAGATTCCTAGATACATATGAATTACCAAAGCTGAATCAAGAAGATTTAAACATCCTAAATAAACCAATATCAACCAATGAAATCGAAGATGTAATTAAAAACTTCCCAACAAAGAAAAGCCCAGGCCCTGATGGATCCACTGCTGAATTCTACAAGAAACACCACTACTTATTAAGCTTTTTAATGAAATTGAAAGGGAAGGAATATTCCCAAATTCATTCCTGGAAGCAATCATTACCCTGATACCAAAACTGGAGAAGGACCCAACCAAGAAAGAGAACTACAGGCCAGTCTCCCTAATGAACATAGATGTAAAAATCCTCAATAAGATACTGGCAAACAGAATGCAGCAAATCATCAAGAAGATTATACACCATGACCAAGTTGGATTCATCCCAGGGATACAGGGATGGTTCAACATACGTAAATCAATAAATGTAATACACCATATTAACAGAACCAAGGACAAAAATCATATGATCATCTCAATAGATGCAGAAAAAGCCTTTGACAAAGTCCAGTACCCATTCATGATAAAAACCCGACAGAAAATTGGAATAGATGGTCATTATCTCAATCTGATAAAAGCCATCTATGACAAACCAACAGCCAATATCATACTAAATGGACAAAAAAATGAAAGCTTTCTCTCTAAAATCAGGAACAAGACAAGGATGTCCACTGTCTCCACTCTTATTCAACATAGTCCTGGAAACTTTAGCCAGAGCAATAATGATAGGAAAGGAAGAAGTTAAATTATCATTATTTGCAGATGACATGATACTCTACATAGAAGACCCCAAAAACTCCACTAAAAAACTGCTAGATTTAATAAGCAAATTCAGTAGTGTAGCTGGATACAAAGTCAACACTCAAAAATCAATAACATTCCTATACATGAATAACAAACTTACTGAAAGAGAAATTAGGGAAACAACACAATAACACAATAACATCCAAAAAAATGAAATACCTAGGAATCAATCTAACAAAGGATGTAAAAGACCTCTACACTGAAAACTACAGAACTCTGAAAATGGAGATTGAAGAGGATATCAGAAAGTGGAAAGAAATCCCTTGTTCTTGGGTAGGAAGAACCAGTATAGTGAAGATGGCCATACTTCCAAAATTGTTATACAGATTTAATGCAATTCCGATCAAAATTCCAACAGCATATCTCACAGAATTAGAGAAAACAATCCTAAGATTCATCTGGAACCAGAAGAGACCTAGAATAGCAAAGGCAATTCTGGGCAACAAAGGCAAGGCAGGGGGTATCATAATCCCTGACTTGCAATTATACTATAAAGCTACTGTGATAAAAACAGTGTGGTACTGGCAAAAAAAAAAAAAGACCCAAAGATCAATCAAACAGATTAGAAGATGCAGAAACAACTCCAGACATACTAAGCCACCTTATCTTTGACAAAGGTGCCAAACACATTCACTGGAAGAAAGATAGCCTCTTTAATAAATGGTGCTGGAAAAAATGGCTCTGCACATGCCAAAGATTAAAATTAGACCCATATCTTTCACCATGCACTAAACTAAATTCAAAATGGATCAAAGATCTAAATATTAAAGCAGAAACATTAAATCTGCTGGAAGATAGAATAGGTAAAACTCTTGAAGACACTGGTGTAGGCAAAGACCTTATGAATAAAATCCCAATTGCACAGGAACTATCACAAAGAATCAACAACCGGGATCTCATCTTATTAAAAAGCTTTTGCACAGCAAGAGAAACAACCAACAGAGTGAACAGACAACCCACAATGGGGGAAAAAATGTTTGCCAGCTGCTCCTCAGACAAAGGATTACTATCGAGAATATACAAAGAACTCAAATAAATCAGACCTCCCAAATTTAAAGACCCAATCCAAAAATGGTCATCTGAGATGAATAAACACTTCTCAGATGAAGAAATACAAATGGTAAATAAATATATGAAAAAATGTTCAACATCACTAGTCATTTGAGAGATGCAAATTAAAACAACACTGAGATTCCATCTCACCCCAGAAACAATGGCTATTATCAAGAAGTCAACCAATAACAAATGCTGGAGGGGCTGTGGGGAAAAAGGAATACTTCTCCACTGTTGGGAGTGTCGACTGGTGCAGCCACTGTGGAAATCAGTGTGGAGATTCCTTAAAAAACTAGGATTGGGGCCGGTGAGATGGCTCAGTGATGTAAGCGCCTGCCTGGCAAGCGCGAGGGCCCGAGTTCGACTCCTGGAATCCACATCTGAAAAAAGGGCCGGTGATATTGCTCAGCGGCACGGGCACCTGCTGGCGTGCAAGATCCTGAGGTCGACCCCCGGTACCCACAAAAAAAAAAAAAAAAAAAAAAAACTAGGATCGGAGGTCCCATTTGACCCAGCTATTCCCCTTCTGGGTATTTTCCCAGAAGAATTAAAAACATCGTACCATAGCGATTTATGTGCACCCATGTTTATAGCAGCACAATTTGTGATAGCCAGATTTTGGAAACAACACAAATGCCCATCAACCGAGGAATGGATAAAAAAGATGTGGTATTTTTATGCAATGGAGTACTACTCAGCCATAAAGAAGGATAAACTGGAGACTTTTATAGGTAAATGGATGCAACTCGAGACCATACTCATAAGTGAAATAAACCAGACACTGTGCGTAAACATCGTATTATCTCCCTAGCGTGAGAAGCTGAAAGAGTAAATAAGATCTGAAATGTACAATAGTTATGGTAAAACAGGAAGAAACTGTTCAGAAGGAAAGAGAAACTGGGATGGGGAATGGAGAAAAGAAGAAAGGGAGGGCAGGTGAGATGGCTCAGCGGCTTAAGCGCCTGCCCAGCAAGCGCAAGGGCCCGAGTTCGACTCCCGGTACCCACATACGAAAAAGGGGCCGGTGATATCGCTCAGCGGCACGGGCGCCTGCTGGCACGCGAGGTCCTGAGGTCGACCCCCCGGTACCCACAAAAAAAAAAAAAAGAAGGAAGGGAAAAGAAAAAAAAAATATATATATATACACAAGATAGTTGATAGATACTCTACTAATTTCGCTTAATTCATTGAAAAGAAAGGTTTGTGCTAATATTGTTTGGACAATTGAATGCTGATATCTTGTACCCTGAGTAACTAATTTAAAGATAACAATACGCAATGTATTAACCATTGTTACCCTCCTATTATGTTGTTTTGAAATTTTGTTCTATTTTTTTTCTCTTTAAAAAAACAAAAATCCCACAACAATCTCTGACCCTTGCGGCCATCTATCAGGACTGCCGCCTCCTTTCTGAGCTCCTCAAGGGTTCTAATCTAGACCCTTTAACTTAGTATTAGTGGTATGCTGCCTTTAGCAGTAATCCCTGTTTAAGCTATGCTAGCCTACTCTCACCCACTCAAAGGTAAACAATGTAGCACTTGATCTGCTGCTCTAATTCACTTCACACCATGCAAGCACAAAGAATATCTTCAATAAATACCCACGATATGGTTGATGAAAGACGTTTGCTCACTCGTTAGGAATACGCTAAAACTCAATAGAGACCACCAGCTTCTGCCCAACCTTGGTTTATGTAACTTCAGGATTTTTTACACACGAATGAGCCATGTTAAAAATATAACAAGAAAAGTTTAATGAGAAAGAATAAGCTATTAGTCAAGTGATACCCTCTTTTGACCACTGGATCATCCTATTTAAAGCCTAACCTTAGCCTTCCCCCAAAGGAGCTGAATATCAATTATTGTCCTTTGAGATTGTCAAGTGAGTCATTGATTCCTCACTCTGAAATAGAGAAGAAGGTGTTTATGGTGTTGAAGATAAAACCACCACAACTGGGAGAAAGAAAACGTGCTACAATACCTTCCCTTTGGAGGTGGACACTGGGTTCCTCCCAAGCACCCCACCCTGGTAGGACCAACGGCCCCTCCTATGCCACCAGGAGAAGCAGTGTGCTTTCTCCATCTTATCACCTGGGGACCTCTCTGGGGAGTGGCTAGGGAGATTTTACATGTGGATTCTTACTCAGTCTATTTAATTATCTGAGAAAATAAAACTACTTTTGCATTTGCCGCTCTCCTGCTAAAAGAAGACTAACGCTGCTTTTCAGATAGAGGGCTCCAGAAGACATTGATAAAATTAGATGGGAACAACCTCGGGGGGAAAGGCTCTAGATTGGTTGAGCCTCTCATCTCCTCTGGACGTCCCCGTGTCTTGTTCGATTTCCTGGTCACACTCTTCAGAGCCCAGCTGTTGCAGCTCTGGAACAGAGCAGGTTGGTGGTGATGACAATGTAAAAAAAAAAAAAAAGACCTCTATCTTCAGTTCAGCATCAGACAGTTAAATTGCACTGTTAGTTTTAAATTTAAAAATGGTCTCAGCTGCCCCAAACTTCTTTTGGCTCCTAATGGGGAACACTAAATAAAGACAGATAATTAATCAGGGTACTGGAAAGAAATAAGCAAATACTTTCTTGTGATTTAGAGACTGAAGTTACAATTGTTTGGGTCACCGGAAGGTGATTGTGTATCTTTTTGTGTCATGAAGTGTTAGGTGAAAGAGGGCAACTTGGCCAAATCCCCTGAAACACTTCACAGAGCGTGGAGCTGGCAGTAGGGTCTGTCTTTTTGGTGCTATGGCCGGAAAACACGTTACTCAGATTTACTCTAGTTATTTGCACAATATTCTATTGACTGATAGTCCGATTTCTGTGGCAGTGGTAGATTTCTCCCTTAGCATTCTTGAACCTTATTTTTAGTATTGAGCCTTCGCAGGTGGAAATGATTAACTGCCAAAATAAATCCATTTTGATTCAGATAATAATCAGCCAACTACTAATTGTAAACATTCTACTCATGGTTAGACTAGTATTAGAAAAGACATAGGTGCGACAATTAATCTCTCCTCATTTACATAGTACCTGTATCATAGTTGTAATGTATGGGCTATAATTTACCCTACTTTTTTAAGCAACTAGCATTAGGGTTTGAAGACAAAGGGGCATAAAGATGATGTTTTGGAGTATTAAGATGGTAAGTGCTAGCTCTTGTCTTTCCATTGCAAGTTACAGAAATTCAAGTCAAATGAGCTGGAACTAAGGAAATAACTGGCTGCCATAACTAGGAAAATCAGGGCAGAAACAGGTACTGCTTGATCCAGAGTTTCTGTGGGCGCCATCCGAAGTCTCTCTTCCCTCTTGGCTTAACAGTCCCTTCGCGTGGCTTCCTTTTCAAAAGCACACACGCACTGGTGACATTACATTGGTACCAGCTGCTAGCACCATAGGCACCTATAACCCCAAAGGCTAAAGAAGGGCTCTTCTGTCCCACCGCTATCTCTGATCGGTCCTGCGCAGGATGAAAGCGAGAAGTCAGGCCAGAACTACATGAACTGGAATTGAGAGGCAGACGGTTCCCAGAAGGAATAGTACACATCTGCTACCTATGTCCTCCTGTCCTCAACTCCTCCCTACCTTCCACCTTCACACTGCTAACCTTAGCAGCACACCAAGCAGGCGGAAAAAGGGGGAGCTGTGCTATGGTTTGCATGTCCCTCCAAACTCATGTTGAAACTTCATTGCCACCTTGGTAGTAGGTGGGAGGCGGGACTTTTAAAGGGTGAGTGGGTCATGAAGGTTATACTTTCATGAACGGATTCATCTCAGGAGTGGGTTAGTTATCTGGGGAGTGGCTTTGTTATAAGAGCAACCTCCCTCTCCTGTTTCCTCTTCCTCCTCCCGTCTATCTCCCTCCTTTCTCCTCATTCCTCTCTCTTCTCTTCCCCCGCCTCATCTCTTTCTTTCTCAACCCCCTTCCTCCTCCTCCTGCCCAAGTGCAAACTCTGGTGCCTCCCGCCGTGTTATGGTGCAACATAAAGGCCCTCACCAGATTTAGCCTTTTGATCCTGAACTCCCCAGCCTCCAAAAGTGTGAGATACAAATTTCTTTTGTTTAGAAATTGCCCAGCTTCCAGTCTGCAGCATTCTGCTACAGAAGCAGATGCAGTTGGCAGATCATATAGCAAGACAGGGTAAAATCCTACTTGTCAGGAATATCGTGGCAGTTCATGCTCACCCACCATCTGCAAGTTCATAAAATACATCTCGCAGCCTTGTCTGCAGTTGTCTTGTGCCCTGCGAATAAATCTGGCCAAGCCGACTCTGAACCACAGCGACACATGTCACTTCTGGGCCAAACCAGTTCAGGCCATGCGCCTTCTCTTTTTTTTTTCTCCTTTGCAACAAGGGCTTTAGAGGCTCTGTGGCCCAGAGGGGATGGCTACCAGATGGAGGAGGACCCCTGGCCCAAAATGGGCTCCCCATGAGCAAAAAATAAACTTTATTGCATTAAGTTCCTAAGTCTTGGGGATTTGCCTGGTGCAGCAGCCAGGAGTAATTACCCTAATGAGAACATGACCATTTCTCAGCAGCCCTTGCACTGAGTGAGATACATAGCGCTTAAAGAAAGTCTTATTCACGGGTCTCAGTTATTTCTTCTCGGACTCCTTTAACATGGAAATTTGAAATTTTCCTTTAATAAGAGAATGAAATGCGGCGGCTTTAAGGTGCCCTACGTATGACCCCATGATTAATTCCTGGACAATATGTGTTTTCTTTATACATAGCATTCAATGACTGTGAGGACTTCATACAGAAACTTGACTCTCTAAATAAGATGTTCTGCTCATGTTAAAATGATTTTTGAATATATATGAGGACTTCTCTAAAATGTTTTATTCCTGTCGTCAGCTATTATTTTTAAATAATTAAGAAAATTCTGCTGATGGAACACATCCGTGAAAATTGATTTGTTCTATAGAAGTCAATAAATGAAGGAAAAGAATTAATTTGTACTGACCTTTGGATTTGTCTCTGGCATCCAGTCTTTAAAATAATTCCTTAATGATTTGCTCCTTTTATTTGTTTGGCTTTTTTCTTCCCCTTAAGTCTGGTGCAGGAAGAATGTGGTTCAGCAAAGATTCTAGGTAATTCCACTCCTATTTCTCTAGGTTTCACTGAACTAAGAAATTGGGGCATTGCCATGTGGGATGTATCTTCTCTCTGGTTAAGCATATAAAAGTACAAAAGAGAGCATTAAAAGAATTAGTTCTTACGAAAAATCAAAGAAAGATATTTTACACTAAGACTGTAGAAAAACATATTGCCTCATGGCCTAATAGCAAAAAATTTAAAATTTTATAAATTTAAAAATAATGGGCCAGGGCCAGTGAGATGGCTCAGCAGCGTACACGCCTGCCTGGCAAGCACGAGGGCCCGAGTTCAACTCCCGGTACCCACATACGAAAAAAGGGCCGGTGATATCTCTCAGCGGCACGGGCGCCTGCTGGCACGTGAGGTCCTGAGATCGACCCCCAGTACCCACAAAAAACAATAATAATAATAATAATAATAATGGGCTGGGGGTATAGCTCAGTGGCACAGTGCCTGCCTGGCAAGCACGAGGTCGTGAGTTCAAGTCCCGGTACTAAAAATTTTTTTTAAAATAAAAATAAAAATAATGTGTTACCTGCTAGGCCCTAGTGTCCATTTTACTGGCTCTTCTGATCATTTCTCTTAGCTGCAGATAGCACTCAAGATATTTTAGCTTTAACCTCCCCACCCACAGCCTAAGAAGTCTACTTCGATGATAAAAATATGGACATAATCTATTTACCCAGCAGATATTGTGCTCTTAGAACAAGGATCAAAACTCGTGCACTGGGGTAAAGGTGGCTGCATCCAATGGAGCATGTAACACCGCCATCACAGGGTCACATGACCTGCCAGGAGAGTCCTAAGCAAGGGACACAGGAGGAGCTGGAGAAGACCACCCTAGCAGGGCTGGCTGAAGCCTAGTCCTCGGGGATGACATGCCTAGAACAAGTGCAAAGGAAGAGGGTTCCAGCGGCAGAGCTCAGCAGAGGGCGGGAGAGCAGGAGGGCTGGATCGGCTGGCTTCATTTCTTAGATAATCAGGACTCCAGGGCTCTATTTGGAGCCAGCAGCAGCTCATCATTGCAAGAGATATGATTCTATAACGAAGCAAGCTGTGCGTTTTCTTTCAGGAGGACAATTCCCTGAGTGTTGCGTGAATGTTTGGTTTGAGACCTCCTGTCACCCACAAGTTCACCCCAGGAAGCAGAGATGTGGCATTTCACACTGTTACCCCTGCAAGGACTGCCATGAACCCCAGAGAGCAAGCCGTGACCCTCAGGCTGAGTTTATTGGTCCAATAGGTTAGCATGAGGCTAACAAGGATAACACTGCCCCAACTCTGTGGTTCAGCGAGCTGCCATCAGCTCCTTGATGGCCCAGGGGTGTAAAGAACTGTTTGTGGCTAAGTTGGTCCCATCTGCCACCCTTACGAAACCACCTAGAGGCCATATTTCCTTCAGAGAAGGTCAGTAATCCATTTTGATATGAAGAGAGGCATACTTCTAGAAGGATGCATAATTTATTCATTTCTCCACTGCGAAGATCATTGCTCAAGGAAACAATAGGAGGTTTCATTATATTTTTACTCTTAATTCAATCACTGGCATTTCCTTATCAATCTACTTCATTGCCAAATACAGGTTTATTTATTTGTTTGTTTATTTCAATATTGATTACTCATACATACCTCCTTTGTTCTAACAGGATTCTAAGCAGTTTACAAAGATAGATAAAACCAAGAATGATGGCATAAATTTAGAGCAGGTAGCCAGGCATGGTGGTACATGCTCATAATTCCAGCACTCTGGGATGCTGAGGCAGGAGGATTGCAAATTCAAGCCTAGCCTGGTCCACTTAGTGAGATCCTGTCTCAAAATGAAAAGTAAAAGCATTGGGGCCTTTCAGTGTGAAAGGCCTGTGTTCAATCCCTAATAACAACAAATAATGCCGTAACAGAACATTTACAGATTTTTTCTTCTTGTCATTATTCCCTACACAATACAGTCTGACAATTATTTATACAGCATTCACATTGTAATTGGTTTTATAAGGAATCTAGAGATGATTAACATATATAAAAAGATATGTGTAGTTTATGTGCAAATACTATGCCATCTTATATAAGAAACTTTGGTTTCACAAGAGGAGAGGGAGGGAGGGTCCTCAAACCAATCTGCCCCACAGACATCAAGGGAACCATTGCATTTATATCCATACTCCATGAATTGTTTGATTACCAGGCAAGTCGGTGAGTAGCCATTTCCAGGGTGGGTTTATGTTGTGATTTTGTGATTCATGTACCTATTTAAGAATGGATAACAATAGTAGGTCACATATAATTTCCAATTATAGGGACTTCATTTATTAACTGTTATGGCTTGTATCCGAATGTCCCCCCAAAGCCTCATGCAGGCATAGATGGAGCTTTTCAGGGGTGGCTGGATCCAGGGTGTGTGATGCTGGGATTAAGTGTGTGATGCTGGGGTCAAGGGTGTGTGATTACTAAGTGAGTGCAGTGATTGATTTGGCATAGTTCTGGGTATGGATAATGGGAATCCCACCCTGGCTGTGAGCACTACCCATGCTGAGGGCAGGTAGCCTGGATAGAATGTGAGTCAGAAAGTGAGCTGCTGTTGTCACTGCTTGTCACTTGCTGCTTCTTCACTATTTCCCTGCTTTGCTGCCTTCTCTTTCCCATGAACTGTTTCTCCTCTGTGATGCCCTCTGCCATGCCACCCTCCCTTGGAGTCAGTCAACCATGAACTGAAATCTCTACAGACTGTGAGCCAAAATAGTCCTCTCCTTCTATAACTTTGGGTGTTGGGTATTTTGTCTCAGCAATGAGAAAAATAACTAAAACATTAACTAAAAGAAAAAAAATTTGCCTTGACATTGGAAAACAGAATTATCCACACAGATTTGCTATGCTGAGTCCATGATTCAGACAGCATTTGACAGACACTGGTGGTGTTTGCAGTTCTTTGTCTTCATGAAGAGATGCGGCCCCAAGGAACGCATTCTCCTTGGCTCAGAGCAGGCACGGCATCCCCTGAAGGGGATTCATGGCATGTGGACGCCAGTACAGCTGCATTTTCAGTGGTGCCTGGGACCCACTATCAATGACTGCTGGTAAATGCCTCCCATGTGTCTCCCTCTGGCTCTAGCAAAGAGTTGGAAAGTTGTTCCCACAATCCTGGTCAGGGAGTACTAAAGCTCCTCATGTAGGATCCCCAATGACCTGAATCCCAAAAACTTAATCATTACATTCAACGTTTATGATGATTGGGAGGACAGATCATTTGTTCATCTCTGTTAAAAAAAAAAACCTAAGTCACATTGCCATGGACTGATTGTGTCTCCCCAACATTCATATGTTGAAGCCTAAATCTTGAACGTGGTGCTATTAAGAAGTGGGCACTTTGGAAGGTACCTGGGTCATGAGGGTGGAGCCCCCATGAATGGAATGAGTGCCCTTAAAAGAAGAGACACAAGAGGAATGATCTCTGCTCTCTGCGATGGAGGACGATAAGAAGACAGAAAACTGCAAACAAGGAAGAGGGTCCCTGCACAGACACCAGGTCTGCCACCACTTTGGACTTCCCAGCTGCAGATCTATGAAAAAAAAATTGTTGTTTAAGCCATCCAGTCTACAGTATTCTGAAATAGCAGCCTGGGTTGGACTAGGACACATATATAACTGTAATTGTTCTGATTATTTTTAACTACTCAAAAGATACCATTTTACAAATGCACTCTTGGCACTAAGATTAAATTTAAAATTCAATGTTTCAACTCAATAAGCATTTATTGAACATCCCCCATATCCAAGACTTTCCCTTATGCACTATCGAGTACACTCAGTCAGGAAAACACACATTGGAGGCTGGAGAAGATGACGCACTTATCATACGAAAGGCCCTTGTTTGGAGTCACAGAGCCACAAAATATACACAGACACATGTGACTTTCAGAAATAACAGTGATTTATTATTAAATTATAAATGCTAAATTTTCAGGTCCCACTGTGCTATGTTCAATATTGGAGCGTCTACATTCACAGAAGGGTCAGATTCAGGGACATGTGTGACATGACCTCATGCTGAAGTTCACCTTCAGAGCTCCCTGGAAATAGAAAGTTCCCATCGATGTTTCCAGATCCCACCCAAACTGTAGGGATCAATGAGGTGACTATTTTTATCGGTTTGGATCCTAGTAGATGTTCTCAGATACATCACAGAGGTTCGCAAATGGCATTGGATTAGATGCAGCTGAGATAAAAGACACAAAGATGTCCTAAGGTCACACAGCTGGTTAGCATTCAGCTGGGATTGGAAGTCAGACTCTCACATTTTGGTAGCAACAGCATCAGGTTCATTTATGAACTTGTCAGAAATGTAAATCAGGACCACAAGGTCATTGAAGGTCATAAAACAACCAGATCAGACACTGTGCACTGGAGCCCAGCAATCTATATGGTAACAAGCTCTCTAGATTATTCTGAGACGAGCTCACATTGGAGAGCCATTTGAATACCATGATGTGGAGAAGATTTTAGCAGAGACATGATTTTCTGAACCTGTTCTGTTGGTACATCAGAGCTCTAAAGACCAATCGCAGTGTGACTTCGAATCCCTCGTTCTCCTCTGCAGCACTTAGAAGAGTTCACTTTAGCTTCTGGGAAAAGAAAAAAAAAAAAAAAAGAACCATTTTATCCCTCACTGTTCAGTATGCCAGCTTTTATTCTTAGAACTAGGCCTGCACTGAATTATCTGAAAAGATCGCAAAGATCTTTACTAGTCTACCAACACATGGGAAAAGAAACCACTGACATTGCGTTGATGCCTTTTTTCTTTTTTCTTTCTTCCTTCCTTTTTTTTTTTTTCATTGCTTTTCTGTGATTGAGTTACAGAAAATAACTCATAGCTTTTGTAATCCTGAGCTCCATGGACTTAAAGGAGATCTACTTTAAAATGCTACCTAAAAAAATAATAATAAAGTTTAAAAAATAAAAAATGTTATAAACTCAAAGAAATTTGGTAAATCTAAATAAGAACTCAACTAGGAAACCAATGTCAACGGCCCAAGTGGCTTATGATTAAAACGTGACGTCAAGTTTTCATGATTTTTACAGCTAATTAGAAAGATTTATCAGCATCCAAAAGAAGCCCCCAGAGGAAACGGGGCTGCACATGGTGATAAATGATCACCAGTTTCTACTTGGAGTGGAAAACTACCACACCCGGCGCTTGTGTGCAGCAAGGAGGACTAGTGCTTTGAAAGGTAGAGAGCTGCCTTCCATCCAGGACATAATAAGACCACAGATGACTCAGTTGTCCACTTCCTCCTCATCCATCCTTCATGACCAACTCCAATTTGATGAACTCTACACAGCACTCCTCACGGGACTTTCATTTTCTTCTTCTAGATCCAAACCACGGTGGCCTGCAAGTGTCTGATGCGGTGGTGGGGGACGGGTTAATTTCTCTAAACCTCAGTTTCCCCATCTGTAAAAATGTGAATAATACCACCGGCTTCATAGAATTGTTTTGAATTGATTAAATGAAGTAACATGCGCGAAGCTTAGCAAAATGTTTAAGTAAATGCTGATGAAATAGTACCGCTGCATGATTATTAGTATTCGAATTTGGTTTATGTGTGACGGTGTCACCAACAGACATGACTTTCTGTTGAATGAAGAGCAGGGTTTTTGCTTTAATAGAAATGAAGGGATGGAGAGAAGGAGAGAAAATCATTTAAAATTCTCCCGGCACTTAGCTGATTCTTTGAATTCTACCTATGAAGTTTTATTCCTTTATTTCGGTTTCTTTTCTCATTTGAATTTGCAAACATCTTTCTCTTAGGATAAATGTTAGCTCTGCAAGTCATTTTTAATTCAAACTGGAAAAAGAGAACACAGTATGTGAGAAAACCTGGGACATGGGAGGGGACAAAAAGACAGGAAGCCAGAGAAGAGGGCATCTGCACAGCACAGAGAAGCCTAACACACTTTCCAGGTGCTCTGAACTCTGGCCACTAGCAGAAAATGGTGGAAACCACTATGGAAACCAACTTGTAGCTTGATCCTGGTATGGGAATCCCAAAGAGAAAAGCAAAAGTGCTGAAAATCCCTTGGTTCTCTGACATCTCAATCACCGTCTCCAGACATGAGCCTCTGTTCTGTCCAGCAATCTCAGGAAAAACCGCTAACTCCCTTCAAAACCAGGAGGAAAACTCTTCCTTAGAAGTCACCAATAACCAAAGGTGATGCCTCTGAGCGCTGGACTTGAACATCAGGCTTCAGAGAGACACCTTCCAGGCAGTGAACGGAGGGCTGCCGCCTGGGAGCTGCTACCAGAAGGCCTTAGGTAACCTTCAGCCTTGCAGCTTGATGGCTGACTCCAGGCTCAAAGCTCAAAGCAGCTAAGTCAGCAAGACTATTAGGCATAATTTAATATTGGAGTTTTATTGTTCTATTTGCACAGTTTACTTCACTGAAGAAGAAATGTAGGTAGCAACCAGAGACAACCACATGACTATTGCTTTGGCTATATTTTCAGAAACACAAAAAGCAAAGCAAGGCACACATGATGAATGTTTGGTGTTTGACTGGTTGAGGTCGGGCACAACATGGCTGCTCAAAAGGAATTCCTGTCCTGGATCGCACACTACCAAGCCGTTGACCTGCTGCTGCCTTGGCTTGCTGCCTCGCTTCGGTAGCCTAGATCAGCCAAGCGTTCAGCCAAACACGGTAGCTGGGGCAAAGCAGGGAAAGCAAAGGCGGGAACTGGTCTACTGAGCACCTGCCAGACAGGTTTGGGGCATAGTTTGGGGCGCACAAAAACTCTTAATTCTTTCAGTCATCATGGCACCAAAATGATTGCATCTCACCATATTGAAGGTGTACACCTCGATGGCCTAAATAACAATGACAGCAAGTTCTCACTCCTTAGATTAGTAGACTCTTGTCTTCTTTTTTTTTTTTTTTTTGTGGGTACCGGGGGCTCGACCTCAGGACCTCGCGCACCAGCAGGCGCCCGTGCCGCTGAGCGATATCACCGGCCCCTTTTTCGTATGTGGGATCCGGGAGTCGAACTCGGGCCCTCGCGCTTGCAAGGCAGGCGCTTATGCCGCTGAGCCATCTCACCGGCCCAACTCTTGTCTTCTTGAAGTCACCTTTTCATGTGTCCAAGGACCCTCAAATATGCTGACTCATCTGCTGTCCTTGTCCTGGTCCATCTCAGAGATCACAAACTCAGGTGGCCCTAGAGCCTGGACAACTCCACAACTGCCAGTCAAGGACGGTTCTTACGAAAACCAGCATCAGGTTGCCAGCATGGCCACCACCCCCTCCAACTCCCTGCAGTTCACCCTTGCCCCTTGTTCCACCCTGTGGCTGGTGGGGCCAATATTCTGACTGCTGGGCAGATGGCTCTCCATCAAGCCTCATTCCTGCCTGGCCCACCGCCCTGCCCTCAGGACAGCTCTAACAATCCCCCTAGCAGCCAGCATCTTGACAGAATATCCCGGCTCGTGGATATAATTCAGTCCATGTTCTAGACTATATGTTTGTGTACCCCATGCCCTGCTCCCAAATCTATGTGTTGAAACCCTCAGTGGAATGGCCCATGGGGAGAGACTTTGGACAAGTAACTAACTTTGAACTGAGATCATGAGGGTGGAGCCCCAGTGTGGGATTAGTGTCCACATAAGAAAAGTAAAGAAGAGAAACCTCATCAGGAGCCCAACTATGCTGGCACCCTGATCTCAGACTTCCAGCTCTAGAACCATGGGAAGCAAGGTTCAGTTGGCCTATGGTATTCTCACACAGCATCCCAAACTGGCAAGGCCGTCCATGGCGGGTCTGTGATTCCCTCACAGCCAGGTCTGGGCAGGACGAGTGCTGGCCCCAAAGCCTCCCTGTGCACCATGACCTGAGGCAGAAGCAGGCTGCCATCCTGACCTACAGAGTGAATGTCTTTCAGAGGGCTTCCACCTCCACTGTCTTCCCTTGCTCACAGATCCCTGCAGCCATCTAACAAGTGAAGGGCCTGAAGCCTTGTCTGTTCCCTCAGAAGCCCGCTTCCATGGAAATGTAAAGACTGCAGACACCCAGGGTCTTCCCAGCTCTGCCCAGCAGCAGCCAACCTCCGCCTGTCTAGGGTCTCAGCATTTGTCCTTTTATACCACAAAAAGCTCACGAGATGGGTACTATCACCCTCACTGCATTAATCAGGAACAACTTCAGACAAACAAAGGAATTTGCCCAGGACTACACAGCTGCAGAATAATAATCCAATCTCTGTTAAGTATTATCTGTCGAGAACTCAGTGTCAGGCAGTCTGCTAAGTACCTCAGATGTATGCATTTTAAAAGCCTTCCAACAACCTCACGTGCTCGGTATGTTATTACTCCTATTTCACAATTAAGAAAACCACGGCACAGAGAGACAAGTAACGTGCTCAGTGTCGTGATTAGTGAATGGAGAAGTCGTGATTTGAATCAAACTTGCCCATCTACAAACCTTAGTCAGATGCCGAGCCAGAATTAAAGGACTCATTATTTCAGGTTCAGTTTGGAAGCACTGGATACCCCCAAAAAGGTGGATGCAACCCAAAATCATCCTCAATCTGCCTGATGGCTAGGCTGTATTGGGTACTACTCAGGCAGGGGACCTAGCATCCTACCCCACCCAATTATGCCAGGAGCTGGGTAGGCTCTCCAGGTGCCCGGGCTCAGCACACACCACGGTAAGACTAGAGACTCGGCCAGTTATCTCCCCTCCTGTCCACTACTCTAGCACACATATTCCCTTTATAGTAGGTGGTCCTGTCAATCTCTTTATTTAACAACTTTTAAAAGTCTTTGGGTTTAGTTATTTGGATTTGTTTTGTATTGTTTTTTAAGTTTCTTCTCGTAGGCACGGTCCGCACTGTTGTGAGAAATTGTCTGTGGCCTCTAAGCTTCAAAAACTATGCTTCCCTCTGGGGTCTCCTTTCCTTTTGTCTCCGTCCTGTAGAGAAGCAGTGATTCCACACATCTGTACCAATAAGAATCTCAGGGATGATTTTTTTTCTAGTACTAGGGATCAAACCCAGAGCCTCTTGAACGCCAGGCAAACTGCCTACCATTGCACTACACCCTGGGTCCACGGCAATAAGTCGGAGTGCTTCTAGACTCAGGCCAGCGCCCAGCGCTGCCTGAGGGATCTGCCTTCACTTCTAAAGTAAATGTTTCTCGTATCAAGTAATCACAGCTAATTAGCCTTCTCAACTATCCCCACTGCACAAAGCTCCTAACTAAACAGACCCAAAACAAGCCTGCTAAACAAATGTTAAGAGATGGAAAAGAAGATAAAAACTACCACTAGGAGAAAAAACTCATCATCACAGATTTTTAAAGGAAATACTGACCTTCCCTAAGGATCAAGAGTGAGTTAACTACCAGCTGCCCACAAGCCCACCCCCCTTTCCTATGGATCTGAGCCTAACTTCCACGATTTTTTTTGTTGGCCTGCAGAAATCATGTTTTTGACCTATATTTGCTCTCAAAATAGAATTTTTACTTTCCGGTTGATTGAGGGTTATTATCTCATCAGTAATTGTCTCATAAACTGACAACCACAATGTCTAATCTTTCACTGTGACTTTTATTGTACTTGGAGACAAATTAATTATTTCCTAAGAGACAGCCTTTCCAATTCAGAATGCAAGTCACATCAGGAAATGTGATCTAACAGCACCTGCCTTGATGTCCCCTCTGGAACATAATCCAGGAGCCCACAGCTCTGGGCTACTCTGACAGCTGTGTACTTAATCTATTTTTTTATAAATGTTTAATTTCCATTTCCTTTTTAAAACATAGCCCCCTATTTCGTTGTTGATGTTGTTGTTGTTGTTAAAGAAAGGTGAGTCATTAAAAAGGAGTACTGAAAAAAATGGGAATACCCACATTTACAACTCCATCATCCCTCTCAAATTTTGCATGATGCATACATTTATTGTATATCAGCAGACCTGGATTTTTCCATACTGTTATCAGAGCCTGACACTAAACTATCAGGTAGTTTTCTGTCCTTTGATTTAAATTCAAATTCCAACAAAGCAACCAAAATAAGTAATATCTAGTTTTAGCCTCTGAGTAATTAGAGTCTCCCAGTAAAAAGTGAACATAAAGAATAAGTGGTGGTGTCATCCTCAGTCAGAAAATCATTTTCAGTAAAGTGGGGCTGAGGCAGAAAGTCCAACTGGTGGGAAAGGAAAAAGGAGTGTCCATCCCATGGGACACTTATGACCTGGTCGCCATGACAGCAGCCCTTTCTGGAGGTAATCATGTCCTTCTGTCGTGGTAATTCAGAAACCCTAACAGCCTGGGATTAACAACATCTGGAAATTGTTCAGATGACACAAATTTCAATTTTCTGCTGTTCAGCCTTTAATGATGCCTCTGTCACCAATTTTTTTTTTCTTTGCTAACCTCCTCCTTTCGAATCAGGAAGGCTATAAAGTGCAAGTAAGATTCACTCCTGCGCTCCGGGGCTCTTGCTTTGATAGCCAGCATCACCAGCTCTCTCCTTAAACGGCGGACAAGCGAAGACGTCTGCAGGCATTTCTGGAGTTAGCAAGTGGGTTCATGTCCGGGAAGAGAGTGTCTGGGGTCGATGCAGTCATGGCAAGAGAATAAGACGTACCACACACAAGACAGGGATGCGAATGATGCAAGCAGTGGGGAGTGATCTATGGTCACATAAGAGGCCGTCTTTGGATCTCAGCTCCTAAGAGAATTCAGCTGATACCAAAACGAAGGAGGGGGCTGGTGAGATGGCTCAGCGGCATAAGCGCCTGCCTTGCAAGAGCGAGGGCCCGAGTTCGACTCCCGGATCCCACATACGAAAAAGGGGCCAGTGATATCGCTCAGCGGCACCGGCGCCTGTTGGCGCGCGAGGTCCTGAGGTCGACCCCCAGTACCCACAAAAAAAAAAAAAAAAAAAAACCAAGGAGGCCAGCGGATTTCAGAGCGCATTCAGCCTTCACTAGGGCAGATTCAGCTTTCCCAGTTAGATTCCTGAATTCCTTCTTGGCTGCTGCCCTTGCTTCAGCATCAAAGTACCAAACACAGTTATGGCATAGCCGGTCGCCTAGGAAAGCTGGACTTCGTGTGGGTTCCTGCGATCTGACCAGAAGAACAGGAGTCTGTCAAAAATGGGCTCCACATCAGCGAGGAATGACTTCCCTTCTGGAAGTATCCACCGGACCCTGCCGTGCAGCTCGGCATCCCAGTTCTCGTTCTGATAACAGATGCAGGCGATGCGGCGGCCGGCACCGTTGGGGTTGTCCACGTGGCGAACATAACCTGCTCCATTTCCTGGATAGCAAGCCAACACTGCCTCACCTCTCCTTGACCTAGTGTTTGCCCGGCCGGCTTCTGCAAGACAGGACCAGCCGGTGCCCCCAGGTGTGGCTCGGAGACCAGCTGGCCTGCGCAGGCCCCGTCTGGCGCAGCTGCTGTGCGCTCCACCTCCTCGCGCAGGAAGTCGTCGGCCCCAGAAGCCCCTCTCGTGCAGACAGGGCCCGACGGACTCCGGGGCGATTTGCTGCACATCAGCCTCAGGATGTGTCTCGGAGCCCCTGTGCAGCCGCGTGCAGACCCACCACAGCCGCGGCGGCCCGCGGCGGGAGAGGCTCTCATCTATTCTGGAGAACAGAGAAGGCACTGATTCTCCGGAACCGTTCACGCGCTCTTAGAAGGGGTCTACAGATCTCTGGCTTCATCGGGGTATCATGGGGCACGGGCAGAAGTTCAGCGACCCCTGGGCTGCCCCCAGGCACGCCAGAAGTCGGGGGTCTCAGTTCGTGGCGCGAGCCCTCCCTCCCTCCAGCCCACGCCACGCCTCGCTCACCGCCGGCTCCGCGTCCTCCCGGACTCCTCCCGCCCGGGTTTCCAGCCTCCAGCTCTGCTAATTCCAAGTGCCCTCTTCAAGAATGTGTGCAATAGCACACAACGTGAGACACAGGCTCGCCGGCGGCCTCTCACCCTCCCGAGGAGCCGCCGACCGCAGGATCGGATCCAGCCTCCCTCGCTCTTGCTCCTACATCTCTGACCTCAGCTCCACGCTGAAGAAACGTTCAAATCCCACTTCCAGAAGGCTCAAATCTTCCCGGCTTTCCGCCCAGAGCTTTGAAAGCTTTTGCGCACCAATTGTTTATTTTGTTTTTCCCCTTGGTTCAGAGTGATTTCCATCGTCATTAAGAACGACGACTTCTAAGCAGGGACCATTGCTTCTCAAAGAACGGCCCACGGCTCAGGAGCACTGAGCTCACCCGAGGCCTGTGGGACCAGAGACGCTCAGGCTGCCGCGGACCCATCTGCGTTTCCACAGGAGCCCCGAGCGTTGGTCTGCAGGTTTGAATTTGAGAAGCGCTGGTCTAGAAGACAGAAATGGCTGTTAGAGTAGTACAAAGTTGAATTTACTTTTTTTTAATCCCCGAGTGTAAGACATCTTTACAGTATCAAACAGAAATGTTACAGAAATATTTTCTTAAATTCCATTTAGTTAATTTACAAAAAGCTGATAAGATTTTTCCCACATTCTTGGAAGAATTTAGTATTTCTGTATCATATCTTCATGATACAAGAAGATTTAGCCTGGATAGCTAAACCTTAGCATATCTTCCCATACTCGTTTAGGCGTAAGGCCCATTAAGTTTCTAATTTATTTTCAACTGAAAATAACCTCTCCCTTTTATCATGTCATGAAAGAAAAACTTATTTTTGTAGAAAAATCAGACAACATATATTGCTGGAATGAAAAGAAAATAAATCAATAAAATAAAAAGGCAAAACTACTTAGAGATAACCACTATCAACACTAGAATACTTCTGTATACATGTAGGTTATTAAAAGCAAAAAATGTGATCCCATAGTCCATACCCTTTTTATTTGTCTATAACGAACACCTGTCCAAAAAATATTTATCTACAGTATTGCAGAATGGCTTCACGACATTGATTATTTTGGACTTTCAGCCAATATGTCACCAGGATTAATTTCCATTCTCTCCCAAAGGCACTATGGAAATATGATAAAAAGTATATGTTAGTTATCTTGGGGGCTTGATTCAATTGATTTTTTCGTATATATAAAGGAATATGTTTGTGGGGAAAGCATGTGAATTTTTATGTAGCTCTATGAGCAGACAAAACTAAAGCTTGCCAATTAGGTTATATAATTTGATGGTCTTTAAATGGATTGGCCTAAAGGACAGTGCTGCCTTCTATAGGATAGACTGGTAAGTTACATGTGAGTTTTTCCTCGTCCTGGGGATAATTTTGAACTCACTTAGAATGTGCTAAAAGTATCTGAAGACCAATGTCAGGAGTTTAAAAACTAAAACAAGGGCCGGTGAGATGGCTCAGCGGCGTAAGCGCCTGCCTGGCAAGCACGAGGTCCTAAGTTCGACTCCCGGTACCCACATAAAAAAAATAAAATAGAAAAAAAATAGAAAAAGGAAAATACAATAAGGTTAAGTTTGAAGTTAATACAGAAGTATGGACTATGTAAATCTTAGTGGTTATGAACCAATATTAGTCTTCTCAGATATGTGCATGTATAATAAACTATGGCAAAGTGAGGGGGAAAAATTGCACATAAAGTTTGAGAAATCTTCAAGTCCTTATTAAGTGACTATGGAACACAATCTAAGCCATAAAACAAAGTATAAAGACGCGATGATTCATCTGTGCTTTCCTTCTTCACTGAGAACAAAATTGTGATTTGCCCAGAACATAAATCAGATTTAAATTCCTTCGCAGCTGGGGTTCTTTGGATTGAATCAACAGGAAGAGCTGCTGGCTACCTCAAGCAAATAAAAACAGACCGTACTGTAAGAATATGGACTAGAACAAAAGAAAAAGCGAATGGCGAGGTCTTTAGTGAGGTGGCCGTCCAGCAGCCAGTGACCCTTGCTGCTCTTATGATAGAATAAATGAGTTCTGTCTCACGGCCGGAGAGCAAATGGCAGCGCCACTTCCACGGCCATCCCCGGCCACTGGAGGGGAGCAGACCTTGGCTGGCAGCCCTACCAACCCACGCTTCTAACAAGGGCAGTGCCGTCTCCTAGCGAAGCAGGCATAGGTATCTGGACAGGCCCACGACCACCACTATTTTCTAACAGCATTGTGGGTAAACAAGAAGGATACCAACATACCTGAGTGTCAGAATGAACTGGGTACGGGTGTTCATATAGCTTAAAAACTTTTAACAGAGCTTTGGTTCATTCGAGAATCATCAAGCAAGTAGGAACTAAGGAAGCCTGTGATTTAAAAGCAACAATTTACTGGTAGGCACAATAATGGTTTCAGAGGAAGCAGGCCATTATTACTTAAATAAACAAATGATTAACCTTGATAACAGAAGTGTAAGAACTATGTTCATGGTTTCTTCTCTGCTGGCAGACATGTAATACATGCGGCACACTGCTTTGAGTTTGGAGCGCTGCTTCTCAACTTTTAATATTCAAATGTGATTTGGGGGTCTTGTTAAAACATGGGCTCCTATTTAGCAGGTCTGGTGTGGGCCTGAGATCCTGCGTTTCTAACAAGCTCAGACGATGCTGGTGGTGCTGGCCCACAAACAACACTCTGAGTAGCAAGCACCGGAAGACTGAGCTCCTTACCGTGCAGCTCTGTGAGTCTCCCGAACGACGCCAGCCTTCATTCAGCCACGAGGCTTCTCACCAGCGTGTCCAGGAACAAGAGGCCACTTACCTTTCGGCAGCTCTTAGAGCCACTGGTGGGGAAGGAGATTGAAACCATGCACTGCACTGCGTTTCGTGGATTTCATTTATCCAAGTGGTCGCATGCCCCCGGGCACAGAGGACAGAAACCATGCCACTGTGCTCTGATCTGAAAGCAGATGATGAGTTGTCCACGCCGTGTTCTCCAAAGCGCTGCTCACCCCGGGCCTCAAGGGGGCACTGTCTGTCATCGGAGTTGGAAGGGAACTCGTTTCTCAATCAAAAGGAGAAACTTTGAACGAATCTATTGTGTGTTTGTTGGAGGGAGCCCAGGCCCTGTCTTCACCTCCCGCAGTGACCAGCCACATCCTGTGAGCAAGGCCGACCTGACTCTGCGGATGCCGTGATGGCCTGTGATCTGTACCTTGTCACCGATGTCCTGAGTGATGGGGCAGCCCATGAATGGCCTTTGCTCTCCACACAGAACTTGCCTGAAGGACAGGGGAGTTGGGGGACCAACAGCCTCTCTGGCCTTTCACTTCTCTGGGTGGCCCAATGAAGCCCTAGAGCCAGTGATAAGATAAAAGTGAAAAAGAAACAGCTGGTGTCAGGGTCTGGGGTGCAGCATTATTTTTAAAGGCTGTGGGTAATACAGTAGCTGTTCTTCATTGTGCGCATTTGAGCTCTTGACCTAAGATGGAATTTAAGAAGTGTAATAAAGTCCTGCAAGCGGGTCTAGATTCGGCACTCAGAATCTAGAAAGGAAGAAAAACCTGCTCCAGAAGAGAACTTGCAATGCCCCTGACATACTCCAGAGGGTTCATATGATCTCTCTCTCCCCCCGCTTTCCCTCTCTACTCTCCCTCTCTCCCCCCTCTCTCTTCCTCTCTCCCTCTCTCTCTCTCCTTTTTTTTTTTGTGGGTACCAGGGGCCAACCTCAGGACCTTGCACACCAGCAGGCGCCCGTGCTGCTGAGTGATATCACCGGCCCTTTTTTTGTATGTGGGTACTGGGAGTCGAACTCAGGACCTTGCGCTTGCCAGGCAGGCCCATATGCCACTGAGCTACCTCACTGGCCCTCTCTCATTCTTGATGGTCCTTGTCAGGTCATTTTTCTCAGAACTAATTTTGGCTATGGCATCGGGCAGCCCCATGTCAATGGAAGCCTCAGGGTTAACTCCGTGCACGCAGGCACTGAGGACAGGGCCCGTGTCCTGGACAAACCCCCAATATACGGAAGACACAGCTAAGAGCTACTGGCAGTGGAGCACAATGTCAGAGGTACGGTTCTTACTGGTCCGAGGAGGGCTCAAACTCCACCTCCAACACGATCCCCATTCAACACCTCACATTGCTTCATCTCTGAGTTTCAGTTTTTTCACCTGTGGGTACAATTCCTAAGGCATAAAATGGTTATGAAAATTAAACATTACATAAAAGGCATTTCTTAAAATGCCTTTTTCTGTTGTTTTGGGGACTAAACCCAGGGGCATCCTACCATTGAGCTACATCTCATCCCTTTTTATTTTTTGAGACAAGATCTCACTAAATTGCCCAAGCTGGCCACTAATTTGAGATCCTCTTGCCTTAGCCTCTAGAGGAGCTGTGATTATAAGAGTGTGCCCAGCTAATACCATATAGCTAGTATGCACTGGCAATTATTATTACAGCGTTGTAGCTAATTGAACGCCCTCACTCCCCACCTCTGCCTCTGTCCAGTCGTTGCTTTTCCTACTGCTTATGTTTTGCCCTGGTCACAAAAGCTGTCATATGTATTCCTTTTAGTTGAACGATGCCTGCAACAAAATGTATTGAAAGGGTAAGAAGGACCTCCCTGGATAACACGCTTTGGTCTTGCCTTGTACCACCTCTAAGATCCTTCTGGGTCCAGACTCTTAGAAGCGGACAGAGAATTACAACTAAGCCAATTCCCAGGGGAGCTGTCCCATCTTTGGCCATCAAAAGGGAGACAGAATGTACTAATAAAAAGAGCAAAGGTGCAAGGAGCCAATCTATTCTTCAGTTCATTCTCCAGAGCAGTAGAAGCACAACCATAAGATCCAAGGCAGGCTCCTAGCCCCAACAGAGGAACAGGAACAAAACACAGCCAGCCCAGCCACCTCCATGGTCCTTGTCCTTTGGAAATACCATGGGAGACAAAGCCGCCTCACTAAGCCTCTCAATCCTTGCCTGCCCCTTAGCGAAGATGCTCTGACTTTGAAGACAATCAGGCAACCAGGAGGTAATCCTTGGGCCGTCAGGTCTTGACCTAGGTTCTCTGAGTTCCACTGCTGTCAAACGCTAAAGCCACCTCCTGCACGGGTGGCGGATTTGACTGACGGAAGGCAATGCTGTGGCTGACACCTTTTCTGTGTTTCCTGAAGACGAATGCCTGCCTGGGCAGAAGCATTTTAACTATTTTTAAAATAGTTAAACCAAACTCTTTACAGAATTCCTGGTGTCAGTGAGTTTTAAGCAACTTGTTTAACAAGTCTGTTTGGTTCATTGGTCAGTATGATTTTTACTGGAGTTAGTGTTCAGAGCTCTGATTTACACTGAGCACTCACTAAAAAGCTGTGAATCCAATCAGTGGAGCATCTCAAGCATCTCCAGAGATTCCTAAATGGAGCAGCTCACAGAGTCTGTGCCTCCACACAGATATCCCAATGTAATTCACCACAACACTCTTCAAAAAGAATCAGATTCTCCCACAACAAAGATAAGGAACTTCAAAGATGACCTGACACAAGCATTTGGTTCCTGACATTGGGAAGTCCAGATGACCACACACACTGCTGGATAGTTATCTGTGGAGTAATCTCTACTTCTTGCCACAGACGACTAGGGGAGAGGAAGGAAAGAGAGAGGAGGCCCACAAAGGCTTGTAACCTTGCGCATCCTCTCAGGAATCCTGGATGTTGCTTTGGCTGCTTGGTAAGGGAAAAACAATGCACAAAACGTGGTAATTATTTTTGAGTCTCAGCAAAATAATGATCATCATTTTAAAAAACAGGGAAGACTACAGATGGCATAAGCTAAGGTTCCTCTGATAAAACTTTAGCAGAGCTTGCTGCCACTGAAGGGCATTGGTCCCTTCTGCGCCACCAAGACTAAACGCGCCAGGCACAGAGCTCCTATCTCATGAGCCCGGCTCTTCTGGGGCCAGGTGCAGATGGGAAAGCCTGTGCTATCTCGTCCCTTGCTTCCTATCTTCTATGGATAAACAAGGCTCCAGCCCCTGGCTATCAGGCCAGTGCCCTTCACACATGCACATTTAACTGCAAGTCCGCGTCTGCATTCCTTCCTCAAGTACCACTTCCTCTGAAGTCAATGGCTTCACTTCAAGGAGGACAGTGACAGTAACTCCGAGGCCCACGTTGCTCCCTTGTCCATATCTTTGCCTGATTGGATGTCACCCTACAAACCAGAAAGGAGTCACAGCCTAGGCAGTCAGCCTTTGCAGACCCAAGGTGAGGATCAGCAGCTACAAAGACACTGCATTCATGGCTTAGGTATGGGCCTAAGAGAGGCTACCGCTCCTGCCTGAGAGGGGAGGATGCGGGAGAGGGCTTGAAAACTGGCAGGAAATAAATGCACCATTGTGAGCCAATGGCTGCGCCATTTCTCTGCCATGAGAGCTGTGAAATCAAATGAAAGTTCTTCTTGGGCAGCAGCGTGGAGTTCAGCTCCTCAGGATTCAGCTGCTGCCCGACGGATGTAACCTTAGGCTCTTCCCTGGCCTGTGTAACATGTATGCCACAATTTCCAACGTGCGTTCACCCACGTTTTCTCAACAGATTCTTATTCCAAACACGACTGCTATGGAAAGGTCGTAATTTTTATGTTTAAGGCATTGATGAATTCAGGCCTGTCCTATGAGGACTGGGTGTCCTCTCACTCCAGGTCCTTTGTTCTTGTCACTGCTCCATGCGGGTATTGCAATTATGGCTTTGCATTTGCAGTTTTATTTTGCCTTGAGCTAAACCAGCTATGACAGTGGACAGTGGTTGTCATCAGGCATAGAGCTGGGTGGTCGAGGGACCCACGGGGAAGAGGGAGAGGGAAAGAGGGAAACTTTTTACTGGGGACTCATTTTTTTTTTTTTACTTTTTTATTTTTTAATGTGGGTACCAGGAGTTGACCTCAGGATCTCGCGCTTGCCAGCAAGCACTTGTGCCACTAAGTGGTATCACCAGCCCTTTTCTTCCTTTATGTGGGTTCTGGGAGTCGAACTCAGGACCTCGCACTTGCCAGGCAGGCGCTTGTGCCGCTGAGCTATCTCACCAGCCCCTGGGGACTCATTTTTGAACTGTTTTGGATTTTAAACCATGTCAGTTTATTGCCTATTCAGAAAATTTAAGTTAAAAATTTTAAAACAGACCATACAACTTTATAGAACACAGAAGAAGCATGAAAGAGATGTGTGTAGGACTTTATAGGGGGAACCATGAACACTTAAATGGTTCAGGAATAAAAAGAAATAATACACACCAGAGGAAAAATTTTTCAGTTCATTTAGGATTTTCTGTAGCCACCCCCAGTTCCTCACCTACCCCAGCCCCCCTTGTTCCTCACCCAGAAAGTGGTACTGTCTTGTGCTTTGTTTTTGCTTGTTTTTTTAACTGCCAATTTGGGATGCTGAGTATAATTTAACAAAAATTAGTTTAGTCAAGGACTTTATAGCTTTTTAGCCTTAAAAACACACTACTTACTCATCTTTGTGTCCACAGTGGCTGGTGGTTGGCACAGAGTAAGCAAATGGGGAAGGAGAAGCAGACAAGGGGGGACAGAGGGAGGCATCCAGGGAGGAAAGATGATGACAAACAAGGGCCAGAGGACTCCATCCTGCCCCCCTTCTCATCCTCATCATAACACGTGTCTTAGAGGCTGTCTAATATGGCTGATAAAAGGCTGTCCAATATGGCGGCTTGTAAAAGACCGACTGCACCTGGTAGGCACCTTAGAAGAGAGGGGATCAAAAAGGACTAAGCCGTTTCTTTCAGGGAAGACTTTGTGTCTTAGAAGACAGCATAGTGGGTCCCAAGGCAAAGTCCTAAAACAGACAACACAAACCATTTTTTACTTACAACAGATACCCTGAGGTTGACCAGCAAATGATCCTTCATGTATCTGGCTCTGATTTCAGAATCGTGACACTTCAACAGCTCATTTGTCTTGGAGTGGAGAAGCAGCTCCCTGAGACAGTGTTTGTTTTTCCTTGGAGATAAGGACAAACACAAGCTGGCAACTCACCATCTTTACTTTCATCAGCTTGCTCTTCTGCAGGCCTACACCGTCAGCTCTGTGTGAAGAGTGAAATCAATCAAAATCATCGCCCTCATTGCAGGAGGCCGACACAAGACTGTTTCTTGGCACTGGAGCAAGTGTCTGTCAGTCAGGGTCAGGGAGGATTCTGCTGCATTTATCCAGAAAATCTCTCTTGCAGCATAAATGGGAAGCTAGGAGGGTTTTGTAGGTTGCCGCATACCGTGCAGCTCTCGATGTTCCCAGGGTGAGGACGGTGACAGGATGGAGAAAAAAGGACAAGAGTCGGAATACACAAAACTGAGGCTGTATGGAGCACTCTCTCCTGATGGGAAGTAAGGAAGGGAGGAGGAGGGGGAGGAGGAGGAGGAAGAGGAGAAAGGGGGGAGGGGGAGGAGAGATCCAACAGCTGCAGCACGTTTATACACTTGGGAGGTTGAATATCACGTGAACCCTCTCTGCCTAATAGCTTATCCACATGGCTTGTCTCAGGCACCCAGTGTTCTTGAGACTAGAGCAGCTTATTCATGTGACTTGCCTCAGGTGCTCTGTGTTCTTGAGGCTGGCCTTGCTCCGGCCTCGCACGTGATGGGTCTCCAGCTTCAGCCACTTCCATCGCTCCCTTTTCTGTTTTATAGTTGTAAGCTATGGGTAGTTAGTTGAGGTTGGAGGAACTGTGTTTGGGGGACTCTGTAGAAGACCTTCTCCTTCTCAAATCCTTTCCATGCTAGGTGATCTTGTTCAATTTAGGCTAACGATTCCCAGTTGAAAGATTTTAAGTCCCTGCATATAGCAATGTAATCCTATACAGTGCATTATTCCAGAACAGTGATAAGTTACTAGTGTAGTTGGCGATTATTTTATACCTCTTGTGGTTATACTTTTCTGCTGGATGTTCAAGACTAAATTAAGGTGAGACCTGTATTAATTTTTGTTATTTATCAAGGTCAGTTAAGTTTCCTCAGGACTTACATTGGAACCATGTATAGCATCTCTAGTTCTTCAGTCAGTGGCAGCCGTCTGGATGAGTCATGGTCATTGCTTGACTAAGTTGCTTTCTGTGAAAGCTTGGGAGACCGTTTTCTCACAGTGACTCTCCTTAGGCACACTACATATCATAGATCTTTATCCTCTGTGGTCCTACAATCTCCTTGATCAGGAGTTTGTATAACTCATCAGAGTTGCAGGATGTCACTGAAAAAGTTCCCTTATGTCCTGGGTCCTCACTGACCTCTAAGGGCTGGGGCCAAAATAGTGACTGTCCTCAGCCTATCTTTCTAGTTTTTTGTCTCCATATTTCAGTTGTTGAACATCCAGAAGAGAAGGTTAATGATATAACATTTTGAAACGAGTGCAGTGAGCTTAATATTACTATTTTATCTGACTACCAAGCACCTTAGAACATAAAATAGAACCGTTTTTTTCTAACAACCATAGATGTTCTAATAGTTGAATCTCCATAGAATGCTAACAGGCAACAGTTATATAATTTTACGCAGAAAATTTAAAATCAAAACCATACATAAATATCGTAGCATAACAATCATGATGACATTTTTGTGACATACTTAAATTTCCATTTTGACATAGTACAGCTCTTTTAATTAGTCATCTCTATCTAATACATAAGGAGCTTTTACCTAACTCGTTCACCTTTAATGGGATGTCACTGAAGAAATTTGTGACACTGTCTGGGCTTAATGTTTAGGCATCTCTAAGTATACTGTTGCATATATAATATATAAATCATATAAGTTTTTGTTATTATTACTGACTGGTAACCTCATGTGGGCTTGACATGAATCTCCTATCACAATTATTTGGAGCACAAAAGAAAGGCAAATGTCTGAATCTGAAAGAAAAGGTCTATCACCATAAAAAATCCCTGTTTCACATTTTGGAAGACGTGTACATCTGGAGGCATGAATACATTTAACACACATGACATTAATAACAATCAATTGTCATAGCCAATATGAACACTTTTGTTTTTTAAATTTAGTTTTGTACCAAAGCATCTATAAATTAGAAAACCTGTCTCATATTTAGAAAACTTAATCTTTTGATGATGACCAATGTAAACATATCACAATAACATATTTTTAATAGCATTCATTGGGGTGTCTCCCACAAGGCTATGGAGATCATTGGAGCTTCCTATTAATGAACAAAGGCTGGGATAATTTTTACCAGGCAGCTGCTCCTTTATTCACCAAAGGGAGCCCTGACCGATGATTTTCCAAGCCCGAAGTGTCCCCCTTTAGTTACCTTACAAATTTCTGATGACCTATAAGAAAACCAATTTTGATATATTAACCAGCTGGCAACCCAGGTGGAAGCATGTCTTTTAAATCTATAAACCAAATTAAATTATGAACAAATGATCCAAAAATGCAAAAAAAAAGGAAAAAGAGAAAAAAATTGTTGAGCTCAAATAAAAAACAGCTGTTCACAGATAGGACAAATGGACAAACAAAATATACAGACAATCTACTTATAATATCCAAGTGCAAATATATTTTTTGGCCAAATTAAATTATAATAACTCTTTTATAATTTTAGAAGTTTGTAATTATAAACACACTAGTCAAAATTTTTGTAGGTCAATTAGCAGAGATCTTTTATAAGAAAATTTGGAAGGAACAAAACCTTGTATCTATAAATAATATATAATTTTGTATTTTATTTTCTCTTAAGAATACTGGCAATTTTCATGTCCCTTTCTTTCACATAACCTCCAGCTCAGTTGTCTCTATACACCCTGTCACCTACTCAGATCTTCTTTTCCCATTTTTGGTTACCATCTCTTGGGCATCCTGGGTCAATTCCTTTAATTGACCCCAGGTCAGGTCTAGTGGTATCTTTGTGGGCTGTGGCACAGTCTCCGAGACATCACTGCCATAGGACTGAATATCAGCTTCTTGGGAGATGGAATCAACTCCTTCTCCAGGTCTGGGTCCATGATGCAGCCAGACAGCATGCCATGGCACCCAGATAGGCTGTTCAGCATTTTCTGGAAAAACACAAGCATATCCTCTACCCCAAGTGAGTAGTGGGCTGGGTCCCTTCCATCGTCCAGTATGGAGATCTTTCCAAAGGACCCTTCCTAACTTCTTTTCCTTTACCTGATTGAATTGTCTTTCTGCTGCTGTAGTCCCATCCCTAGTAGGATTTTAAAAGTTAATAGTATACAAGGCCAAGTGAAGTCTATTATGAGGTGTGAATTTTGTAGGGAAGGATTCCTCTTTTAGTTTTTGTATTTGAATTTTGAGTGTATGGTGAGCACGTTCAACTATTCCTTGATCTTGAGGGTTATAAGAAATTCCCGTGGTAAGGGAAATGTGAAAAGTTTTACAAAATGTTTAGAAGGCAGCACTTGTATAGGCTGGGCCACTGTCAGTCTTAAATGCCTGTGAGCAACCAAGGGTACAAAAGGCATCAAAGCAATGAGCTATGACATGTTTAGCTGCTTCACCAGTGCAGGCAGAGGCAGAAATAAATCCTGAGGAAGTGTCTACTGAAACATGGACCCAGCGTAAAGAGCCAAACTCAGGAATATGAGTGACATCCATTTGCCAGAGATGATTTGGGTATAACCCTCGGGGATTAAACCCCATAGGGAGTGAAGGAAGATGTATTACACATGAAGAACATTGTTTAGTGATTTGTCGAGCCTGTTCTCAAGTTAAAAGGAACTGTTTGTTCAATGCAGAAGCATTTTGATGGAAGATAGCATGGAAGGCAGAAGCCAGTTGAACGGTATCTGAGGGAGCAACAGTGACAGTAGCCAGCAATCCACCCATAGTAGCATTTCCCTTAGTAAGAGGCCCTGGCAATTGGGGATGGGAATGTTAATGACCAATAAAACAGGGGACATGGCGTGACTGAATAGCAAATTGGAGAGTGTGAAACAAATGAAAAAGATCTTCCTGGTTAGTGTAAATGGTGGCAGTTTCAATGTGGCACATCACACCACAAATATAAGCACTGTCTGAAAAAAGGTTAATGGGAGTGGATAAATGCTCTTGCAAGGCCCATATGACAGCCTGCAATTCAGTCTTTTGTGCAGAAGAAAAACCCATGTCCTGTATTCGGGAAGAGGAGGCCATAACATAACCTCCCCTGCCCGAAGAGGAGCCATCTGTGAAAACAGAGACACCTCCTGCTATGGGAACTGAGCTTATTTTTAAAGGAAAGACAAAGGGTGTGAGGGAAGCAAATTGAATTAATTTGTCTGGAGGATAATGACAATCAATAACACCAGGGAAGTTAGCTAATGCGGTTTGCCAAGAGGACAAGAATTGCCGTAACCACTGTGGTTGAACAGAAGAAAAGGGAACAGTGATATTTTGCACCTCACGTCCAAAAAGCTGAATAGCACACATCTGCCCACGTGCAATCAGTCCTGCCACAGCATCATAAAAGGTAGTAATGGTTTTATGTGGAACATGTGGCATATGTAACCACTGTAGAGGGCCCCAAGACTGCCAAAAGACCCCAGTGGGCATATGTTGAGTTGGGAAAATAATTTAAAACATTGGTGGGGCCAATGAGATGGCCAGTGAGATGGCTCAGCGGCGTAAGCGCCTGCCTTGCAAGTGCGAGGGCCCGAGTTCGACTCCCGGATCCCACATACGAAAAAGGGGCCGGTGATATCGCTCAGCGGCATGGGTGCCTGTTGGCGTGTGAGGTCCTGAGGTCGACCCCCCAGTACCCACAAAAACAAAAAAAAAAAACATTGGTGAAGACAGGTCAACTCTAGAGAGTTGAGCATTAGAGCCAGATTCACTTTGTCCAAGGCGGTTATAGCCTCTGACATAAGTGCTCTCGGAGAGGTGGGGGCCAGGTCAGAAATGTGCTTGGCGGGGGAGGGTAGGACTGGTGAGGATTTAGGGAAATGCCCCCACTGTTTGGCGGGGCCGAGGCAGGCCCCACTGGAAGTTTCCTGGAATGGGTCGGCCTTCCACGTCAGTTTTGGATCTACACTCATTTGTCCCTTGTTTACCTTGTCTACACTTTGTACAGATACCAGGAGGTTTTGTTGAAGGGATGAACAATGGCTGTGTTGCCCTTACCAGTGCAGCAGAGCAATTTTGGGCAAAATGTCCCCCACCTCCACAGCTGAAACAAGTTACCTTGTTGCTTCCTTCTCCTCTAGGCTGTGGATGAATAGCCGGAGTGACAGCTACTGCCAAGGCAGCTGCTTGTACGTATGAGGGGCCAATGTCTGCACAAATCCAAATCGTCTCAGACAGTGTAGCCCACTTTTTATGGGCTTGTAAAGCCTCTTTACACCATTTATTTGTGTTTTCAAAGGCCAATTGTTGAACAATTAATTTGTTAGCCTCTGAATGGCTGACAATCCTCCCACTAGCCTGCAATAGGCATGCCACAAAATCCTGAGAAGGCTCATCTGGACCCTGGTGGATGGAAGTCAGATCAAGAAACTCTCACCCTTCGAAGCAAGTTCCCTCCAAGCCCTTATGGCAGCTATATTAATTTGTTAATGCACTTGTAATTCAAAAGTAAGTTGATTATTTGTGGCAACAAAGGCACCTTCTCCAGTTAACATATCTTTTGCAGTGGCTATGTTGTAGGCAGCATTGTGAACGGCCTGATTCGTGCACAACTCAAAAAAGTTTTCCTTCCACAATAAATAATCCCCCAGACTTAAACATGCCTTAGCTATTCCCTTCCAATTATTTGGGGTCATAACTTGTTGTCCTATAAGTTCTATTAAACCTAAGGTAAAAGGGACCATGGCACCACAGGTAGCAGTAGCTTGTTTTAATTCTTTTAGGGTCTTAAAATGTACAGCTTCATGAAGATGTGTGACCTGTCCCAGATTATTAGGGATTTGGAGTTCAGCAACAGGGCAGACATGTTGAAATCCTCCATGGACTTCCCCACTTGTCTGGCTTCTTTTAACACCAATTGCAAGGGAGAGAGCGAGGATGATTCTACGCCCTGAGAGGCAGAAGTTTTGACCCTTTTTATGGGACGCAACGAAGTTTCTCTGAGCTGGAGGCAGAAGCTGCCGCTTGTGGTGTAGTTAATGTTATCAGTTTTACCTTGGGCAGCTGTGAAACTGAAGCCTCAGCAAAACGCTCCTCTAGTGGGGAAAGGTCTCATGTGCCCCCCACCATTCCTTCCGTATCTGATTGAGCAAAGCTAGAGGGTTCCAGCTCTATCAGTGGGGCTGTTGCCTTATCATTCCTTTTCTGCTCAGGACTTGGTTTTAAAATAGTGCTGCGGGCCGGTGAGATGGCTCAGCGGCGTAAGCGCCTGCCTTGCAAGCGCGAGGGCCCGAGTTCGACTCCCGGAACCCACATACGAAAAAGGGGCCGGTGATATCGCTCAGTGGCACGGGTGCCTGTTGGCGCGCAAGGTCCTGAGGTCGTCCCCCTGGTACCCACAAAAAAAAAAAAAAATAGTGCTGCAAGCAGAATCCTCTGTGGTCATCTCAATGGGCGCACAGCCATCGAGACACTCCCTGATCCAGGTCCACAAAAGAAAAGTACGGGATTCCATAACAGAACGAGGATTTGTATATGCACCTGTTGTTCTTGAGAACCTACTTGCCTCATGTTTAACACCTGATAAAATCAATACACCTCTCTCCTTTTTGTTTCTCATGAGCCTGTTTTGCTCTTTTGGCTCTAATGAGCCCGTTTTTCTCTCTAGCCCTAGTGAGCCCATTTTTGTTTTTTGGGTTTTTTTTTGTTGTTGTTTTTTCCCTTTGGGCTCTCTTAAGCCCATTTCTCTCTTCGGTTTCTCTTAAGCCTATTTCTCTCTTTAGCTTCTCCTAAGCCTATTTCTCTCTTCGGCTTCTCCTAAGCCTATTCCCCTCTTTGCGCATGCACAGCTAGAGGTCTCCTCTTAGCTGCTATCCAATGCATTTCCTTATTCCCTGGGTCCCTGTTCGGGCACCAAATGCCATGTCCCTCACAGCTCTTGATATTCCCAGGGTGAGGACGGTGAGAGGATGGAGAAAAAAGGACAAGGGTTGGAATACAGAAAACTGAGGCCATATGGAGCCCTCTCTCCTGATGGGAAGGAAGGAAGGAGGAGGAGGGAGATCCAATGGCTACGGTGTGTTGAATATCACGTGAAACCTCTCTGCCTAATAGCTTATCCATGTGACTTGCTCAGGAGCTCTGTGTTCTTGAGGCTGGCCTTGCCCCGCCCCCGAACATGATCAATCTCCAGCTTCAGCCGCTCCGCACAGCAGATGGAGAAGCCGGGCTCCGAGGTGGTACCACTTTGCTTCAGGCAGCCTAGAGTGTGTGGCACCCAACTCAGGAGAGATCATTAGCTGAGTCCCAGAACCAGGGGGGAAAGAGACCCAAGCAATGGCAAAGCCATCGAGTCCCTCCCCTCAGAGATGAAGAACTCAAGCTCTTCGGCCCACAACACCATTTCAAAATAAGTTAAACCTTCTGTAAGAGCCCACCAGGGCAGGGAACGTCTTAGACAGGGAGCTTCTCCAGGATGGAGTCCAGATTTGCCGGCCATGTCATCCTCTATCGTCGCCTCTCCAGATTCATTTCTCTGCATTGACACATTTAGCTCCAGGCTTATGACTACTCAAATTGTCACCCACATGTGCTTCTCCAGGTGCTGTCTCCTCCGTCTGTAATTCCCCAGTCCCCCAGCCCCTCATGCCTAGCTTGGTCTCACCTTTCTTTTTTTCCTTGGGAACTCACCTACCATGATAAAGAGGTTTCTTCTCGGATTCAGGAAGATACATTGAAGAAAAAAATAAGGTTCTTCTGTTTTCAGTTCTTCTCTGCTTCACCAAAACTCAAAAAGAAAACAAGCTAACAAATGCAAGAGCAAAAACTACATTTATTTCCCTGCAAAAGATAAGACGATAGAATTAAACGTCAAGAGAGCTGTCTTAGTTACTCTGCTTGTTGCTGAGACAAAATACCCAACACCCACAAGTTAAGGGAGGAATAGCTCACAGTTTGTAGGTTTCAGTCCATAATTGGCTGGCTCCAAGGCAGTGTGGCATGGGAGAGGGGCATCCCAGAGGAGAAACAGTTCATGGCAGGCAGAAGGCAGCGAAGAAAGCAAGAGACCTCAGCAGCTTCTCTCTGCCCCTTTTAAACTCTATCTGGGTGACCGGAATTACTAAAATCAGTGGACTGATTTAGTAAACACATACCCTTAACCCCAGCATCACACACTCTAGATCCAACCACCTCTGACAGAACCCCACCTTTGACCAAATGAGGCTTTGGGGGGACATCTAGACACAAGCCATAACAGGAGCTCATGACATTTCTGGCAGTGTTTATGTGTGAAGCTTTTAAATGGTCAGCTGAATCCAAATTAGTAGGAGCTTCAGAAAAGGCTTTGGCTGGTCTGCAGCTGGAAGGAGGCGGCCATGAGCACTGCCAAATGCACAAGGATATATAAAAGGGGGGGCAGAGGGAAATTTGGACTTTTTTGGCCCAACGTTTTTTAATAAATGAAAGAACAAATGAAACCTTAGATTTAATTAAAATATTCCCCATATTCTGGCCTACCCAGTAATTTTTGTGTTGCTGTCCAAAAGCTATTAGGTAGTTATTTAAATAAAAGAAAGGAAGGGGAAGTATTTTTAATTTTAAAGAATAAGGAGAGGAAAGGAACCCTATTGGAGTTTTTCTTTTTCCACATGCTGAGTCCAAACAGTAGTGGCCTGTTTGTTTCTGGAGCGGGTTTTTCTTAGAGACAACTAACAACACTTCCCAGTTCCTTCAAGTCGCAACCCTATGACGTAACATATTCACTTTATACAAGAAGTACAGCCCCAACCCTCCCAGCTGGAGAAGCGCATCACCCCCAAACCAGTGCTTTCTCGGCAGCTTCAAGGTTGCAATGGAGACATTTCACCCCTAAATTCATTCTAGCATGAATTTCTTTTAATAAACTTGGGATTGCCTCATCCGGTCTCATGAGCATTTAGTCACGTCACTTCTCTTTGCCAAACACACATAGTAAGCAGGGGCAAAAAATGCCACAGAATGGAAGGCAGAGCTGTCCAGGGCGGGGATCTCCTACTGCTCACACAGTGAGCACTGTCTGGCTTTGGTCTTTGATATGGTTTGGATCTTCAGTGTCCCCCAAAGGCCAGTGCTGCCTGCCTGAGGTGTTGTGGGAAAGGAGGTTGGACCTGACTGGGGGAAGTTAGGTCATGGGGTTATGGCCTTGAAGGGGAGAGTAGAGCCTTGGCCCCTCCCTCTCAGTCTCTACTTCCAGGTGAGGTGAAAGGTGAAAGATTTCCACCACCATGTGCCTTCCAGCCATGATGGATTGCCTCATGGCAGGCCCAAAGCAAAATGGCCAAGCCACCATGGGCTGAAACCTCTACCTCTATGAACCAGAATAAATCTTGCCTCCTTTTGATTTTTCTGAAGTATTTTGTCACAGCAATGGAAAGCTGACAGAGTATTCAGTACTCAACAGTCTGCTGTGCCATGCTTATGCTTGTCCCATAGGCTCCTCATGGTCAGAATGTCCACAGGAAGCTCATCCTCTTTCCACCATCTTCCAGTCCAGTTTGCATTGAGCCACCAGCTAATCCCCCTGCCTCCTCATCCTGTACCCAAGTATCAGGATCTGTTCCTCTCACATTCTAACTATTTCTCTCAATTCCTTCTATCACTGCTCTCTAATCTGGTGACTGCATCAACCTTCTATCATTCCAACCTTCTCTTCTTCTTCTCCTTCTCCTCCTTTTCCTCCCTCTCATCCCTCTTCTCCCTCTCTTCCTTCTCCTCCTTCTCCCTCTCCCCCTCCTTCTCCTTTCTTCTTCCTTTTCTCCTCTTCCTTCTTCTTTCTGTTCCTTTTTTTTCTTCTTCTTCTTCTTCTTCCTCCTCTTCTTTTTCTTTCTTCCTTTTTCTTCTTCTTTTTGGTGGCATTGGCTATCTGACCCAGAGCCTTGAGCCTACTCGGCACCCTGCCCCTGAGCTACATCTCCAGCCCTAGCATTCCTGCTTCTACTATCTCCCTCCATCACAAAGCACTACTGCCAGAATGATAGCCCAAAACTGACGATGGGGCAGGGAAAACCCTGAGGGAGCTCCCCTCCTCCCTCCAGGGTGTTCAGGTAGAATCCAGTCAGACCCTCCCACCCCACTCTCCAGCCTTGCCCGCTGACACCCAGTTCACACCTCACAGAGCTGAATGCAGGTCACTCGCACACACACCACACTCCTTCTAGACCTTTGCTCTGACCCCTGCCTCCTCTGTCCAGGCGAGAATCTGCAGCAGCCAGAGGAACAGAACCACAGAGACACGGGAACCACATCATTCATCAATTCATTTGTTCAGCAGACACTGAGTCCACAGGAGTCCTCTCCTACCTTTCTCCAACCAAAGACGGCAAATTCCTACACACCCTTCAAAACTCAGTTCAGGGTGATGCTGGATGAACATTTGTTTTAATTATTTATTAAATTGTACTTACGCTTTATGCACTCTTCTGTATGAAGAACATAGCTCACAAAAAAGTTATTGAAACCTAAAAATTAAAAATTAACCAGCAATTCAGGCAACATGTCCTCCAGGAACCACCGCAGGCAGGTTGACCTCCCCACCTGCAATTCCCATAGTGTCCGTGTCTCGTGGCACCAGAGACACCACCAGGATCCCCAACCCTGCAGCTACCGAGGGCTCCCCACCTCTTCAGAGCAGGGATTATGGTTACTTTTCTTTGACTTTTCATGCCTAGCACAGGGCCCAGCACACCACTGTGGACTCAATATCCGCTGAACAAATGAATCGATGAATAAAATGGCTCCCGTGTCTCCATGGTTCCGTTCCCAGGGCTGGTGAAGATTCTCGCCTGGATTATTCCTCAACTTCCTGGTCTATCTCAAATACATCCTGTATCCCATTGCCCAAATCACTTTTCTGAAACATCATTCCCTTTTCTCAAATCTTCAGTCTCATGCCCACTTTGCATTGTCTAGAGTTAATTCTACAAATTCCTCGGGCCAGCATTCAAGGCCCTTCACAACTTAATTCCAGCCTCCCTTTGGAAAAATTCTCTCCACCACCACACACGTGAACTTCCCACCACAGCTGGCCCAGTGCATCTCTATCTCCTGCACTGCACTTGCACAATCCCACGTCTGCACTGTCAACACACACACATCGCACACGCACACGCAAGTGCGGTTCTTTACTCTTTCCACTTGAGTTATTTTCATTACTCATGGTGCAGCTTAAGCACTGCATCTTCTGTGACATATTTATTAAATTATCTGCTATAAAGGAAATTCTTCCCCCTCCAAATTCTGTTGAGGGTTCCACCACTCATTTTGTGTATCGGTCTCATCTCCCCAACCAGATTGCAAATTCATTTGAGTTATTTGAACCCAAATGTGGATCTCCTGTGATCATCTACAAATCACTAAGAGACAGGCTTTAAAACACATGTTACAGAAAAGTAGAGTAATATATACAGGTAATACTGAGGAACAATAGTTGCCAAGAGCCAACATCATACTAAATGGCCAGAAACTGAAAGCTTTCAATCTAAAATCAGGAACAAGACAAGGACGTCCACTATCACCACTCCTATTTAATATAGCTCTGGAAACATTAGCCAGAGCAATTAGACAAGAGAGAGAAATAAAAGGTATAAGGATAGGAAAGGAAGAAGTTAAATTATCATTATTCACAGATGACACAGTACTCTACATAAAAGACCCCAAAAACTCCACCAAAAGACTTCTAGAATTAATAAGCAAATTCAGTAGCATAGCTGGATACAAAGTCAACACTCAAAAATCAATAGCATTCCTGTACACAAACAACAAACTCACTGAGAGAGAAATTAGGGAAACAACACCCTTCACAATAGCATCCAAAAAAATAAAATACTTAGGAATCAATCTAACAAAGGAAATAAAAGATCTATACATTGAAAATTACAGCACCCTGAAAAAAGAGATCAAAGAGGATATCAGAAAATGGAAAGATATCCTTTGCTCATGGATAGGAAAAACCAACATTGTAAAAATGGTCATACTCCCAAAGCTGTTATATGGATTTATTGCAATCCCAATCAAAATAGCATTAGCATACCTCACAGAACTAGAGAAAACATTACTAAAATTCATTTGGAACAGAAGAGACCTAGACTAGCAAGAGCAATTCTGGGCAACAAAGGCAAGGAAGGAGACATCACAATCCCTGACTTGAAATTATACTACAAAGCTATCGTGATAAAATCAGCATGGTACTGGCAAAAACAGACCTGAGGATCAGTGGAACAGATTAGAAGATGCAGACACAACTCCAAACACACTCAGCCACCTTATCTTCGACCAAGGGGACAAACATGTTCACAGGAAGAATGATAGCCTCTTCAATAAATGGTGCTGGAAAAACTGGCTGTCTACATGCGGAAGACTAAAACTAGACCCATGTCTATCACCAGGCACTAAACGAAAGTCAAATGGATCAAAGATCTAAATACTAAAACAGAAACACTAAATCTACTGGAAGAAAAAGTAGGTAAAAATCTTGAAAACATAAGTGTAGGCAGAGACTTCATGAACAAAACCCAAACTGCACAGGAAATACTCCAAAGAATCAACAACTGGGATCTCATCTTATTAAAAAGTTTCTACACATCAAAAGAAATCACCAATGGAGTGAAAACACAACCCCGAGTGGGAAAAAATTTTAGCCAACTGTCCCTCAGACAAAGGACTTCTATCTAGAACATATAAAGAATTGAAAAAAATCAGGCCCCCCAAATTCAAAGACTCAATCCAAAAATGGGCATCTGAGATGAACACACACGTCTCAGATGAAGGAATACAAATGGCAAATAAATAGATGAAAAAATGTTTGACATCATTGGTCATTTGAGAAATGCAAATTAAAACAACACTGAGATTCCATCTCACCCCAGAAAGAATGGCTATCATCAAGAAATCAAGCACTGAAATAAAATAGAACAAAAATTTTAACAACACTTGGAACCCAGAGGAAAATGTAAAGAGAGCGAGAACATTAATAAATCAACTGTAACATTGATTTTCCTGCCTCAAAAGCAACAACGAAACATACCAGCAAAGTGAGGCTTTCCCTCCCTCTTGAGTGCTGGTTTGGGGGAAGCTTCGCAGCCCGAGACTGACAGCATCTATCACCAATTGTCTGAGTTGAAACCCACCCATGAAAGGATTTAGGCACTTGACATAGCACAAAATGCTGCACTGTTCAGAACTGACTGGAGCAGCGTGCTGGGCCTTTGTGAGAAGAAGGCTGCCAGAGAAAACAGAAGAAACGCAGAGCACATTTATAAAGCTCAGAAGTTCTGGATGCCTGTGGATGGTAGCGAGCTTGGAAAGTCACCACATACCTTGACTGTCAGCCCATGGTTGAGTGGCTTTTGCAATAAAATGTATACCATTGTCATACTGAATGGTCCAGAAGCCCAAACGTGACATAAATCAGCTTCAAGGGCCAAGGCAGTGTGGCCAGTCGAGGGATATGGCTGCGAGGGGAACAGGAACATCGTAACCCGAGAAAGCGTCCATAGCAGTGACGCACAACCAATAGCTCCAAGAAGGGGGGCAGAGGTCTGGAGTGAACCATCTGCCAGGAGCGGGCGGAGCAACTGCCTGTGCGGTGGGTGCGATCTGTCCCTCACCACGCGGCACCAGGTCAGCTTTGGGTGGGGGTCACCAGCCTGGCACGAGTCGTGGATCCTTTACTTTGTATCCTGTCTCTAACACAGGATGTGTCACGTCTGGAACAGTGATGGACCCAGGTGCCCGAGGTGCCAATCTGTGGGGCAGTGGCTCACTGAGGAGCTTGGTTCTCGGCCTCAACAGAAAACGAGTCTTGACACTCTACAGGGATGGCCTGGTTGGTTCCATCTGAAGCCACATCTGGTCCCGCTGTCTAAACCCATAATGGCATCATTAATCTACCAGCATGTGGCCCTCCAAGGGCAGGAGAATGTTCAGTCATCAGCAACAGCCCAGCAGGCAGGGACGGTAGCAAAGTTCACCAGGGAGGGTGTCACCAGAGCCACACCCTGAGCTCTACCCAACCACGAAATCAATCACATCCCCATTCAGCTCTGCATTCCTGGCCCCAGGTCGAATGGCAGAGCAGCCTGCTGAAACATCCCCGGCTCTCAGCTTAACAGAAGCCCTAAATAAAGCCTACATGCACTTTCAACTCCCCTAAAAGTACCCTTTATGAACTGAGGATGCCAGTGAGTGGGGACCTTTGCTTGTGGCAGTACAGTGAGGGATTTTTTTTCCACCAGAGGGATAGCTATTACTTTTTCATGAAAATTAAAGATGCCACTGGGGCTAAGCCTGCTGCTTTTCTTTGTTTTGCTTTTTGATTTTGGTGCTGGGGGTTGAACCCAGGGTCCTCTGTGTTACGTCCCCAGAACTTTTTATTTTTTGTTTTGAAACAGGGTCTCACTAACTGGCTAAACTGCCAGGCTGGGCTCAAACTTGTGATTCCTCCTGCCCCGGCCTCAATCAGAGTGCTGGGATTACAGGCACGCACCACCATGCTCAGCTAGCCTGCTTCATTCTTGCACATGATTCTATCTGACAAAAAAGGCTCACTGGGTCCCTTCCACAGAGGTAGTCATGAGTCTGTCTGATCCACCCCAAATGGGTATCAGGCTCAGCTGCGGCATTTCAACAAGAGCCCAGTAGAATGTGAACAGCTGTTTTTCAGCAGGGATGTGCCTGGCTGACTCAGGAGTCGAAGGGTCCAAAACTCCACGGGCACCTCTCCCTTTCCCAGCGGCTCCAATCTGCAAGACCATCAGTCACAGGAGATTCTGTAGCTCGAAAGGTCATGTGACCTCTAAGATACTAGCCCTGCCAGGCACCGTGGTATATACCTATAATCCCAGCACTCAGAGGGAATGAGGCAGGAGGATTCCAAGTTCAAGCCCAGCCTGGGCAACTTAGTAACTTAGCAAGGCCCCATCTCAAAATTTGAGAAGGGCTGGGATGTAGCTCAGTGCAAAGGCTCTGGGTTCAATCCCCAGTACTCAAAAAACAAACAGACAAAAAAAAAAAAGACAGTAGCACTTACCCACATGGGGTTCTTTCTGGTTGGGAGAATCCCTTTTGGCACTTGTGGGGCAGAAATAATGTTGAGGACCATGTATCTTCAGGTAGACCTGGAAACCTGAACAGCACCTTTGTTAGCAGTTCCTATGGACTTCCTCCAGATCCCCTTAGTTGGGCCACAAAGCCCCACCCTCTCCCAGTGAGCCATGTCTTGGTCAGCATCCTATCTTCATTACAAAAACTGTGCAGAACTGTGCAGGGTTTGAGATTTCGCCCTACGACGAGGTAACAAGGTAGACAGCCGGTTTCGTGGGACTCCGGGTACAGCGAGCCGCCTGGTCAGCAGCAGAAAACAATCAGTGCTTCCTTACACCCGAGTTCCAGAGAGGTAACCCAGAGAGGCCCAGACAGGCGTCTGTACATGCAGTGGGCTTCATTACAAAGTAGAGACCTTGAGCTTAGAGAGTGCAAATGTTTTATCACAGGCACTAAGAATGCCTTTTCCTCTGGAGGGAAGACATTGTGTCCCAAGGTCGAATGCAAGCTTGAACTGTGCTCTGGGAGCTGGGCTAGGGGTTCACTTTCTTCCAAGGTAGCTCACTATACAGACATCCTGGATTTCAGAACAGCCCAAGAGTGGCCAGTGAGGCAAGCCACTGCCTTGCTTAGAAAACACTCAGAAATGCAAGACATCGGTGCAGAACTGGGGTGGGGGGATTTGCACACAAACTTCTACTATTTGTACTGAAGGCCATAAAAACTTGTGGTGAAATGGGTCCATGATTTATACACAAATATTAAGGGACAGTGACAGATTTTTACCGTTCACCAACACCACCTTAGATGAAATATTTGGATACTGGAGCGCAACTCCAGTATCACTCCCATTTCCAATGTTTATTTTCTCCTTTGCCTGCTTTTCTCTTTTCCTTTCAGATCGACTAACTTCACACATAAGCCCAGCTAATCACTGCTGGATGTGACCCAAAACAGAGGTCTCCAGACGCACCTTCAGGAGGGCCAGGAAGGCTGGAATAAAGGGGAGATTCCAAAGTCATAGATTAAACTGTCAAAGCAGATTCCTTCAGAGGCGATGCAGTTTGGCATGACTGCAACACGATTATCTTAGTAAGAACTCTCAGATTCTAGAACAAAAATATACTAAGCACATCCTGAAAGCCCAAGAAATAGGGCTGGCAGTTACGTAAGGGAAGCTGGCTTATCTGAACATTCATCTACTAAGCCTCATTTTGTTCCATGACCCGGGCTTCTTAAAAGACTGCCACGACCATTAAAGCTCGATCCTCCTAAGAGCCCATCCACAATGGCTTCTGCAGGTTGGGGTAAGAGCCAAATACCAGGTTGCCCTCAATTATGTCGAAATGTCAATGCACTTTTCCCACACAGCGAAACATATGCACATCCCGAGGCGGACCTTTTTTAAGGAAACAGAGCCCGCTTCCCGAGTTTTTTCCACCCCAGAGGATAGACAGGAATGTGCTGCCTCTCTGATTCTACGGCTAGATAGAATCCCAGATATGTTTATCATTCCATTATAATTCTTTACACTTTGGACCTTATGTTCTCAAACCACTCTGTTTTGGAGAAGATCTCAATGTTTTAGTAAAGTACAAACACCATCAGGCTAGTGTTATTGTGTCCGTGTGTATGTTCTGGATTAAGGCACTTTTTTTGTTTAGATTACAAACCACATTATTCGATAAATATCTGAGAAAAATGGGAGTGGGTGAGTTGGAAATGCAAGTTAAACTCCACTTACTCTATGAATACAATCCTTCTAAGAAAAAAGAGTCTTACAAGTGTTTAGTTTTCTAAATAACTTTGTAATGGACCAAAACCATATTCTTGCGGAAAAGAGCCAAGGTTTTTATTTTGGTGTAACTTAGACTCTTTTGGTCAAACAGGTCAACAATAAGGTCATCAATCTCTTTGGCAAGAGCCATCCCCACTCCCACCTCTGTGCTGCATGGATGAATCTGTTTCTGCCCTGCTTATCTACAACCCCCCCCCCGATTACCATCAGCTTAGTTCCACTATGCTTTTCCAAGGGACATTAAAATGGCATAGAAAGATCATTTCACCGAAAAAAGGTCACTTGCAGTTTTTAATAAAGAAACATTATGTTTTATTTTTTACCTCCTTGGATAGCAATACTTGATAGTACTCCCAGCATAGTATGTCAGCAGTTATTCTTACACCAAGCCACCAAGACCTCTCATTCAGGAGGCAGGTTTGCTTTCATTGGCATCTAGATAACACAAGCTTAACGTCTGATTTCCTGATGTTAAATCTTAACATAATCTACACTGCTTCCTTAATGTACACCGAGTATAAAATAATTACCTTAGAAGCTATTTCCATGTCTCAAACTTCCACAGCACGTTTTCTACCCAAATAAACACATGCAGCACCATGACCTCATGAGATTAACTCACACCCCGCTTTCCCCCACCCAACCTGAGCACTGTAGAGTTTTTATTTTTTTTTTAGTTTTTTCAAAGATGTTTGAGTGAATTTTCTCAGCAAAGAAACAGTGGCAAGACCTACCTCCCAGAGCTTACACAGTTTGAAAATGTTTCATTACAAAACCCTTACATTTAAAGAGTTAGTCATGAGGAAGTTGGTGGTGAGCTGGCTCGAAGCTGGGTCACTCTGGGTAGGGAGTGGCTGAGAAAATATTAGTAGATTTCAAACTTTTTAAAAATTGGCTGGCCACTTTGGCTAAACACACCCAAGACCACATACTCCACTATTCCCTCCCAGCTATCATAGTAAAAAAAAGTACTCCCCAGAGCGGACAGGAAGAAGGTATTTCTGATGAAACACCACCAAGGTGACTGTCTGGATTTTACGGCCGTGTAATATAGGCCAGAAACAAAATCACAGATTTTGCCATATTACAAACATCAACAGGCCAGCCCACGGACCACCTAGGGTCCCTCCCAGATCACACCGTAGATTCAAACCACAGAACTCTCTGAAATGCAGGAATCTTGCTAGTGATATTCCTGCTCGTAAGAGCATGGAGAATACAGTGCTCACACACAGAGCTCAAGCAATCCTGAAAATGATCTCCTACAACTTGTGCACAAGGTAATAAGACCCTGATGCCAGAAAAGAAAGTCTCTTTGTAGAGTAAGAGGGCATGAAACCTATACTCTAAAATCAAAATTGGTCGAAAGTTATTGGGTTTCTTTTTCACTTCTGAGTATCAAATTTAAAACAACTACACAAATTTACACTCTTGAGTCTTGTGACACTTCAGGAATGTGAAATCGGAACTTACACACACGAACATAAGCATAACGACAAGAACTGAGTGTCAGAAGATCTCAATCAGTATAACAAAAAAATAATTTGAAAGTTTTTTAATGTGTTAGATAATTTTTAAGAACAGAGTAACTAAAACTAATACTGAAAATTTCCAAAACTATTTGTAGTAGTTTTTGTGACAATCTAAAAAAGGAGCTAAGCTGAAATCTCATATTCTGGGGCTGGGGATATAGCTCAGTGGCACAGCGCCTGCCTGGCAAGCGCGAGGTTGTGAGTTCGATTCCCTGTACCAAAAAAAAAAAATCTCATATTCCAATTGAGTCAGTTACAAAGTTTCTCCCTTATAACCTCAAAAAAATTTAAATAAGATGGTTTTTAACAGAAATACTGAAAATAAATCATCCTTGAATGCTCTTAGATTTTCCCCAGTATACCACAAATCACATCTAGAAACCCAAACAAAACAATCACTGAAACATTTGAGATCTGCCACTGAAATCCAGACCTGCAAGACAAGAAAAGGGGAACAAAGTAGATAGCCTGACCTCGCTCTTTGCTTGGACAGCACTGGCCTTTTGGAGCTCCTACGCCATGTAAGTTAATACTGTGAGTTCATAAAAGTCAGCAGTAACACTGAAATAATAATAATAACATAAATAAAAATAGGCTCTGGTTAGAAAGAGAGGATCTGTTTACCACCGCCCTGCGGAGGTACATTTGACCACCGAAGGCAGGAAAGCCATTAGCATCCTGCATTAATGGCTCTCGTGGTTTTCAAACAAGATCTTTCTATGATGGACACAGTGTGGACTCAGCAAAGTCTCTCCTTCAAGAAAAATACAGTTTCCATTTCAAAGCACACCGATTAGGCTTAATACCATTAGGGAACCATCAGGATTTGTGTTGTTGTTACTGCTTTTAACCAGCAGTTACTTTTTAAACCAAAAATTAAGGGTAGTTAACTTGACCGACAGTCAAAATTTCAAGATTTCAGAGGGCAGGAGTGAATCCAAGGCCTGAGGGATCTGGGACCTTTCCAAACTGTCAGGTCCCAGCCCTCTTCATCCTTGCCACTCTCCCTGTTCTCACCTGCATGGAACTTAGAAGTAAAAACTCATCTCCATCTCGTTCCTCTAGGGAACCCTGAACACAATGTGGTTTTAGAAATTCATAGTCAAGTTTATTGGTGGCCATGTAAATCAGCTACAATTAAAATTCAAACTAAGCAAATATACAAAAGAATAAACTCTTAACCACTCTTCACTGCCTACAACATTATTGGGCAGATACTTTCAAAAAATCAGCAATATTTTATTTGTAAATTAGTTGTAAAAAATATAACAGTTGAGTCAATCTCCATGAATACTTGAAAGTACAAATTATAAGTTAAATAAGGTTCAAAAGAGTTCATAACATATACAACAGAAGTCTCTAGAACAAAGATACTTCTAAAATTGCTCAATTTACTTTGTACATTTTTATATAAAAATTTTTTTAAAAGAGTCCATGTTGGCCAGAGATATAGTTCAGTGGCACAGCGCCTGCATGGCAAGCATGAGGTTGTGAGTTCAATTCCTGGTACAAAAAAAAAAAAAAGAGTCCATGTTTTCTAGATCACATATGAAAGTTTGTATCCCTATGTCTTTTCTGTCAAATCATCTTTCTTACCAAAATCTGAATCTTCACTCCTGGCTGGATTTCTCCTCCTTGGCGATCCTTTTTGTGACACCACTGAAATACTTCTCACGGAAGGAATTGTGACCTTGATATGGCAGGAAATGGTCACTGAGCAGACGCGAATACTGGGCCCGGTTCTGGTTGGTTGGAAAATACAAGATATACGATGTTTCAGTTACTTCTTCGGCTAGCTTACAAATCAAGCAGTCATTTACGTGAAACAAAATCTTACTCTGATGTATGTTTGTCTTTCTTTATTATTTGAATTGGAAATATATAATCATTTTACTTCCATACCATGCTTGGATGTTCAAAGGATTTTCACTTACTTCACCCCAACTGAGACTCATAACCATCCTCTCCCCGTAAAACAAACACTATTATTACCCAGGGACGCAAAGAGACTTGTTCAGGAGACACAGTCAAAAGTACAGGTTTCTTCAGATTCCTAGTTCAGCACACACTGCAATCACCTGTGGCAATGGATGAGAATGAGGAGACCAGAAGCTTCCATTCAGAGAAATGAGTGTTGCAGAGATTACTGAAGCTGCGCGATGTCAGAGTCACTAGAACTCTGCAGGGTTGTATTCCTAGCCAGCTAATGAAACAAAGCATTCCCAACACAGCAGGTGGAGACCCAGGCCGGACAAGGGGTCTGCGCACCTAGGCTTCAAAGACAACTGAGGCTAGCGCTCAGAGGGACGCTCAGGGGACACTGGAAATGCCAATCTGTATTAGGATGTCAAACATGTTTTGGCTGAGAAAACAGAGAGAAAGACAGGAAGACTGGCAGGGACTCTGAACCATCACTTCTCATGCAATTTAACAAAACCACCCCAAACTGTGAAAAAAAACCTAATTAGAAATAAAATCTCATTGTTCAGATCCCTTCACATTCAATTACACATGTATCGATGTGACCCTGAACAGGTGTGATAACTGTCAGAAAGCAGGAAGCCTAATTTTTAAATCTTGATTTGGTATCAAAATGAAAGCTAAAAATATATCTGAATGTAACAGTTCTCAAAATATTTTTTGTTTTTGCTTATTTCTCTGAGAAATGAGTACCTCCACCCTTCCTCTCCTATCTAACATTAACAAAAACCCGTCAGCCAAAATAATGTTGACTCATCCCTTTCTGCAGAAACTATTTTTGCAACACATATTTTTAAAATCACATAAAAAAATTATTGAACATTCCCAGATTCCCTGATGCATCAAATATTAATAGGTGGCCACTTAAGTTTTAAGGCACTAGTGTGTTGCAGTTCCAGGTCCCACAAGCACATGAAAATGCCCATGGTGACACCGTAACTCCCAATCAGTGACTATAATGTGGTCAACCTATAGGTGTACAACTGACAAATACCAAATGAAATGTAGTCTTTAGTAGGTATTTATCATGGACCAAAAACTATACTATATACTTTATCCGCACTAATACAACTTACCCGCTGTAAGTGATGTGTACGCTATCATTCCATTTTTACTGATAAAGGATTATTTATGAACACAGGTCCCAGGCAACAGCTGGCAAGTGGCAGGGCAAAGTCTGCACACAGTTCTCGTGGAGCCACAGCCTGCGCTGGAGGAGGTGCCCTCCAGGAGCTAAGTTGCTCCCAACTCAGGAAGCAGTAATAGCTTTGGGAAGAAACAGGTGAAGAGCTAAGACTGGCAGCTGAGCTGCCTACCATGAAGGAAGAGTGCTGAAGCCCAAGCAGGACTGATTAGTTTCTATAACTAAGGGGTGCATTTCAATCCCAGGAGGAGACACCAGGAACCCCGGGGATGCTGAGGGTATCACCCCCACAGGACAGCTGAGCTTGCGTGTGGACCCAGTCTGGTCCGCATCTCAGGACCGCACTCAGAGCAGCAACAGAAAACGAAGCTCTAGCATCTTATCTCGCCTTGGTCCTTCGCACTTGTCACACGTCTGAAGAAGAGGAAGGGACGTGCCACCAGCGACTCCACCAGGCATTCTAAATGCTGTTCCTACGTCAGATAAAATTACTGTATAACTTGTCCACCTCGTGAGCTGCAGTAGCTCAATCCTGAAAGAAACAGTTACATCCTAACAGCTACGTCCAGAGGCCACCGTCTCAACAACTAGTACTGTCCTCAGAGCTCAGTGTCCTTCTTTACCTTGACATCAGAGTCAGAACCTCGGTCCAAGGCTTCCTCCTCCTCTCTTCTCATCTGGTGAGTCCTAAGATCTTAGCTCCTGTATACTAAAATCTCAAATCCACCTCTCCCCACTCATAGTCCATCCTCTTCTCGCCTCTCTTTTTCCTAAATGGCCAGGTTCCCTGCCTTCAGTCACTCCTTCTCCAGTCTATTGTCCATGCTATGACCAAACTCAAATTATTAAAGTGCAAATTTAATACGTCACCCTGTGGCTAAAGTCCACATAAGTTCAAATTTTCCCCAGTGGTCAGGTTTTTCTCTTAACATTCAGGAGTCGGATCCAACTACACATCAGTTTGCTGAATGCCATCTCACTTGCTCTCCTATACAAGAGGAACCAGAACATAATCTGGCAACAAAGTCCCTCTCAGCTTTGCATTTCTGTCCTCCATCCTCTGCTTGGCTCCTGTGGATCATTTAAGATCACTTCTTGCCGGGGATATAGCTCAGTGGCACAGCGCCTGCCTGGCAAGTGCAAGGTCCTGAGTTCGATTCCTGGTACAAAAAAAAAAAGGCAAGATCACTTCTTGCTCAAAATGCGCTATGCATAACTTCATGGAATACACTAGAGCTGCGGGTGGAGAAGGATAAGGCAGGACACAAGCATGTGGTGCTGGGGGCTGACATTGGAGGGCCTCGCTGATCTGTGCTACTGGCCTGCAGCTCACCAGGAACACCCAGGAGACAAAAGCCAAAGGCTACAGAACACAGGCCTTGTTCATGGACCAAAGAGAACTTAACTAAACAGCTTATACCTGACCTGAAGGAGATACGTAGGGCAAACTGTTGATAAAAGAACAGGGAAGATAAAGATCAACATTAGAGACAGGACTGAACAGCACAAGCCTGAAAAAAACCCAAGGTGATGATTAAAACCTAGGCTAACAGTTATCAAGAAAGCATCTACTACCTACAACAGTCATTATCTGAATAGTGTAGACCTCAGGATCCTCTTAGAATGCTGCAAAAGCAAGATAACACCTCAACAGACAGTGCCACCGAAACACAGTGGCACAGGCACACATGCTACCGGAAAGGTTGGGACAGACCCTTAACCTCAGAAATGCAGCTCCGGGGGGAAATGCTGGGTTCTTTATGACTCAGGTAGTGGAGAAGAGTCAGTGTGAGGAGGCTGTTTGGGTCCTGTGCTGAACCGTCCCCTTCTGCAACACCCACTGTCCCCTAGCTATGAGACACAGTAGGAACTCCCGGAAAACCCAAAAGCTCCAAACCCCTAGAGTAGTCAAGGACCTGACAGGAGCGCTGCCATTATCTAGCAGCGTAAGTCCCGCTTCAGCATAAGCCAGACACCAAGGAATTTGGCTTTATTTTCAGCTAGCTGGCAAAGTCATGGTTCCTAAAATGTCCCCCACGAAACATTTCATCTAGCATGTATCATCACTTGTACTCTACTATACACAGAAATACCACATATCTACAAACAATACATGTTCAAAATATACCCAGCCCACAGGAAATATGCTATAGTACACACAGCATTCACAATTCACGCCATCTCAGTGCTGAAGATAATGGCAAGCTCAATTTTTGCTTTCTTTTTTCTCTACCTCTTTCATCCTATCTTTAGATTACTTTGTCAGGGCTCACACTTGACATAGTGATATTCGACTCTACATATTCTTCATCACCTTTTCATGACTCCTCTCTATTCACATTCCCTGCCCATCTCTCCCAGGAATATCTGCAGTTGCTGCTGTTTTTTAACTCAGTATCTCAAAGCCCAAAGTGTTTACTTAGGAGGAGAAGCATCTATCTGCAAGCAATGGGATCTTTGATCTCCCTCATGCATGCATGCTTGGTCCAGAGCTTGACTTTTCATTTCTCCAACATTTCCAAATCTCCCTGCCACCACTGATCATGGGATCCGCAGCATATTACAGAACCTGACTTCTGCCATTTTTCATCAACAAAAAATACTGGATGTAAAATATAAACACACAAAGAATTAGCAAATAACAAAAAAGAAAGCTACAGTGATGAAAAATTAGACTACCTTTCAAAAATTTCTTAACAACTGGTAGTAATTAAGGAGATATGAGTAAAATACTAAGATGGTCAATGACATTATTATCAGTATTTTTTAACCAGAAATTCTGTAGGAAAATTTGTGATAGTCACAAATGGCCAGATAATGGAAACAGACAGCTTTCATACCTCTCATATTCCTGTTAGACAAAGCAACTGTAAATCTTACAAGATATGTAGAAATTCTGATTTAAGAAAGGAGCTAATATATATTTGCTGTCAAGAATGTGTTTTACATAAATCAATTACCTAATTCTCTGCATCTTTTCATAGTAGATTTTCGTCTCAATTCTGTAGATTGGGAAACAGAAGCTGACGGAGATTAAATACTTCCCCAAAGTCACACAGCTAGTAAGTAGCATTCCCAGAACTGCAGCCTAAATCACACTTCAAAAGTTCACACTTTTTTCTTTACATTTCTCTACACACACTCTCTCTTTAAAAAAATTACACCAAAACGATGGCTAAAGAATTAATTTCCCACAAGGTAGATTACCAGTCATTCAAAATAGACTTGACATTTAGAGGACATTCCTTGCTGAACATCAGTGTTATGGAAGCACGTATTTCAGATCTGAACTTTGAGACAGAAACCCTTTAACCACTGTCCCACCCAGACAACTTCCTGTCCTATCGGTACTGCTAATTCTAGACATAAACCACTCTAGGAATTCTAACTCACCGGCCAAAGAAACCAAGGAAGCCTCCCCAACTGGCAGTTCACTTCTATGCAGACACCGCCCTCTGCTGGCTGAAGCAGGTAAATCCTTCCAGATAGAAGTTACCGAAGTGGGTTCAAAGTCAGACAGACCAGGCGGTGGACGGCAGGGCAGTGTTTCCCCAGCTCTTCACAAGGCCCGAACGGTGGAAATACCGAGTCTCACAGCCCCTACGTGATCACGATGGCCTTCTTCCCCAGCGACCAGAAACGTTTATTCAACCACTGCATTTTTTAAAGAATGATGTAGAAATGGGCAAACGCATGTTCACATTCGTGATTCTAAAGTTTATCACTCATCTGTGTCCAACCTTAAACTGCAAGTTGCTTTCTAGAACAAGAAAGATAAAGTACATAAACTATCCTGCGTTCAAGTTGTTCTTTTTACAACTAAAAAATAAAGCACATCATAAAATACAGCGCTAAAAAATTTAAAAGGTACTAAAAGGAAAGAACTTCAGCCACTTGTAATAAATTTTAATCTAAACAGGAACGCATGCTCAAGATAAGAAACGTAAGTGTACGTTCTACAGTAACACCTGAAATGACACTCTGACAGGAACTAAAGACACTCTGGATTAGGCTATGAGAAAATAGATTTCTCAAAGCATTTCTCAAACTCGGTAGCATAAACTGGTCAGACAGTAAAGAAATTAATGATTTTTCATTAAGAACTCCTCTTAGGTAAAAACTATCTTCCTAATCACTGACTGTCTCCTCTCAGAAATTTGCCATTCTCATGCACCGTAAATCACAGGGAGGTGGTAAGTTTCCATCATACGTCGATTCAGCCTCTTTTGGTTTGCTTCTCGTGAGAAATGAGGCCTAGGTTCTCTAGGATCAAAATGGGTTTGGTCCCACTGAGTTCTGAAGAGTAAGGTCAGGGTAATACTAAAATCCAGTACATTTCAAATGGGAAAGTTTTGGTTAGCCATAACTACCTGTCCTACTCTTCTTCTAAGTAGATGATTTAAATACTGTTGAATAAGATTTTTTTATTACAGAAGGGCCCAAAATAATCACTGAGAAGTTACTATTCATTCCATAAACATTTATATAGTGATGAGTTCACAAAGCTGTACTGGTGGAAGACAGATATTAAAGCATGTACATCCAGATGTACATTTACAAACTGTCACTAAACATTGGGAAGAAAAGGGTACCGTAGCATGAAATGTTCCCCAAAGTCTGATGTGTTCAGAGACGGGGCTTCTGGAAGGTGACTGGATCATGAAGACCCTAGCTAATTTGATGGCATTACCGGGCATTGATAGAAACAGGAGATGGATCCTGGAGGTGTGACGTTGAGGACTCTATCTGGTCCTTAGCTGCCCCCTCACTAGCTCTTTCCCCCTGCTCTGCTTCCTGGCTGCCACGAGGGGAGGAGGTTTGCTGTACCCTGCCCATCAGACATGATGTTCTGCCTCACCTCAGCCCTATAGGAATGGAACCAACAGACCACAGACTGAAACCACGAAACCACAAGCCAAAATCAATCTTTCCTCCTTAAAGATTTATGTCAGGTATTTTGTCACAGCAATGGAAATCTGACTAAGAAGGGGGTTAAGGAGAAAGATAAGAAAAACTTCCCTAAGGAAGTGACAGTTATCTTAGACCTGAGGATGAATTAAACTTAGAGATGTGAAGACAACATTCCAGGGAGTTGAAACACAATATAGAAACTCTGAGATAGGAAAACGGTGAATCCACTGTGGAAAAGGAAAGGGGGCCCATGTGGCTAGGCTTTGGTGACTGAAAGGCAAGGTGGCACCAAGTGAAACTGGAGACAGGCAGGAACAGCTCAGGGTGGCTTGGAGGTGATAGGAAAGATGAAGAATTTTACTCTGATTTCTACAGAAAGTGGTCATTAGATATAAGCAGGGGAGTTTCATCAGCTCTTTCCATTCTGAAAGACATTAGGGCCACTGTTCAGGAAATGAAATGGAGGGAACTTTGCAGAAGCAGGTAAGCCAGTTTGGAGACTCAGAGTAGCTGAGGAAAGTGACACTGTGTCAAGTCCGTGGGGGGAAGAAGGGAATAAAAATATATGCAAGAAAACTATTATCCACTCAACTGTCCCAAGCCAGATCTCTGAAAAGTCATACTTAATTCCTATCACATCCGCCCCAGTTACCCAAGTCACCAGGCCCTGCCAGGTAGACCTCCCCACAACACTTCCAATGCCATTGTGTCCTCTACAACCTACAATTTGACCTTTCATGGTCTACAGTGTTATCATATTTGCATGCCAGAAGCCTCCTTATGCATGTCCAAGTATCTTTCCACAACTCAAATCCACCTACAATCTGAAGCTAGGGTGACTTTCATAAAATACAAATGTCTACCCCTCTCCTAACACACAACCCTTCACGGGCTTACTATCACAGCAGGATAAACTCCAAATGGTATGTGAGGTCCTTCAATACCAGGCAATCACTTAGTCTTCCAGATCTTCTCCAGCTATTCATCTCCCAAATGCTCAGCACTCCAGTCATGCGAAGTGTCCAAGGTTCCTGTGTGCACAGCCCTTCTCATGCCTCATACCTTGCTTAAAATGATGGGTTCCCCGCCAACTTCCCCACCTTCTTGCCCTACACACTATCTCCTCTGATGAGATCACCGCAAAACTCAACAGCGATGTTGGAATGGTTTCAGGGATCATTTCTCCTGATACACAAGTTCCCTAAGGATAAGGAAGGACTAGGCCTAGACACTTGACCCAAATGACCCACAGGCACAGAAAGAGTGATGGAAGCCATCGCTCTCCCCTTGAGGAACATGTAATTAAGTCAAGGAAAGGAAGTGTGCACCAACATAAAAATGTCACAAGACAGCTTTTTTCCCATTTGGCACAACACTTTCCCCAAAATTTCACTTATCTTGAAATTCTTATAATAGTTGTCTATTCGTTCTCAGCAAAAATGTAGTCATCAGGTATAAATTTCCTCAACTTCCTCCCCAGCCACGCCCATGCTCTGCTGTAAACTGGCTCCTCTCACCCTAAAGCCTCATCTCCCATCTTACTCCCTACCCACATTCCAACTAGCTCTAAATTTCCACCTCATGGTGCCCCTATAATTCTAAGAGTTGATTTTATAAAGTCCCCCAAACTTCACGGAAAACACCTAGGGATAATCATCAATTTATAAAACTACTGCTGTATTGAAAGAGGGTCCCCTCTCTAGTCATGAAGTAGCCAGGTGCTAAAGTCACTCAGCACCAGAAAACCAAAGGCTTCTAGTTTAACTGTAGGTCAGGTTTAAGTTGCCCTTACTTCCTGACAGTTCCTGATAATGAGATAATGACTTCTTCTACCTCTCTGGTGTTAACCTTAACTCATTTACATTCTCAGAGTGACAGCAGTTTACACAGCACAGCGGCTTCCCTGCACACACTTGAGTACAAATGGCTTATGAAAGTTATATTCCGTGATAAGTGAAAACCAACGTTACTGTCACCGGAGAGAAAGCCACCAAACTAGTGATGCTCATCTCCTTTGTCGGCTAAGACTTCAGGAGTCACAAGACAGATTTAAGCTATGATACACATTCTTAAATAAAGTGCAAGGAAGAAGGCAAAGAGATGGAAGAAAAAAACAGCAGGCTGGTTTTCTTTCTTGTAATCAACAGAGAGTGAAATGAATTGTAAATGATAGCGCTGAATATAATGGGCCTCAGTTCAGAGTCAGGGTAATTACCCGTGTCCGGCTTTTGTTTAAAAATCCTGCTCTCCTTATCAAAGCTTCCCATGTTCTACAGCTGGTAGTGGACAGTAGCTAGAGAAACCACTTGTGCTGAAGTTCTACAGCTATAAACAGCACGAGGCCATTTCCAGAACAAGGACAAGCAGGTCAGAAGTCCAGCATCCAATGCTGTTCAGAGAATCCCTGAGCTTACTCCTAATGCAAACGAGGTGTTAGGAAATCTTCACCTCTAAGTTGGGTATTCACATTTATCCTAGGCTTTTAAAACATTTATTACAAGATATTAAGTTACCTAAAGTCTGTGGAAATAGTTTAGTATATATTAAAATCCTCCTATTATCCTTAAATGAGGGACAATGAACAACTGAACTTTGACATCTCACACTCAGCACATAATTTCTAATTATCAAAAGTGCATCATGAATATTCATGCTTATCACAGTAACAGAAGTACTAGCATTTTCTACTGCAATCTACTAAAATCTATAACTTTATAAAATTCAAATTTTAATCCCAAATATTAACAAATGGAGTCAGAACACCAGATAAAAAATTAATGGCATTTGTTTTCTTTTGTGGCCCTGGGGACTGAGCCTAGGCCCTCAAGCATTCTAGGCAAGGGCTCCACCACCAAGCTACATCCCCAGCCCCAATTTTTTTTTAACTTTTTTTTAAACTTGGTTTTTTAAAACCAAGAAGAATCTTGCTAACCTTCTGAAGTGACAAAAGGTAAATAACAGACAAAAATACATACAGGTATTCACTTGTATATTCTTTCACTTTAATTTACAAACAATTCCTCTCCTAGGACATTTTTTTAAATTTCCACAATCCATTAAAAGAAAAATGAATGAAAATCTATCTCCATTATAAATAAAGATCAAAACCAGGCAAATTTATTTTGCTTAGAAATGAATTCAATAGTGCTTATTACCAAAGGAAGCAAGAAATTACCAAAAAGGTCACCTGCATGGGTAGGCGTTTGTGGTCAGAAATAGCCACAAGAGGGCGTGTTTCTGGGGTGCTGTGCTGCTCCCTAATCTTGACTTTGGTGGCACCAGTAGTTACATGGATGCTCACTCTATCCTTATTCATTAAACTGTACATTTATGCTTTGGGAAAAGACACATGTTAAAATTTCAGAGGGGCACAGAGTGGAAAGATGACACATGTTGAAAAAACCTAGAAAGGTAATTCTAAGTTAAATAACAGTATGAAAACACACACACACTCACACACACACACACACACACACAAAGTAGAAAATCTGTCACATCTGCAAGAATTATAAAAGCTCCAGGGCCAGGGATATAGCTCAGTGGCATTGCGCCTGCCTGGCAAACGCGAGGTCTTGAGTTCGATTCCTGGTTCAAAAAAAAAAAAAAAAAAAAGCTCCAAAGGGTTATATTCACTGCACACTGAAATTTCCCTGAACTATTCATACCTCAGAATCCCTGAATCCTATTTATATTTTGCAATTTACCAATACCCACTATTGTATTACACTGTATTTTAAAAACTATTTCACTGTCATTTCTTCAAAACATGAACACGAGGCCTGGAGTCGTTGCCCTCTCTGTCTGCAGGGTCCTGCTTGCTCCCGCAAATAAAAACAGCCCCATCTAAACAGCCTCAAATGCGAGGATCCAGCTCTCAGCTGCGTGCCTTCCAGGAGCTGGCGGGGAACAGACTTGGGCTTTGGCTTACTTACCAGCAATTAAGCTGTTCTGATTAGCATTAATGCAAAGTCCAGTTTGGTTGGCAAAATCACTTAGTTGCAGAGGTAGAAAAGAAAAACTTGATGACGCTTCAAGTTTTAAACTCAATTAAAAGTACCATTGCTGGGGGTATAGCTCAGTGGCACAGCGCCTGCCTGGCAAGCCCGAGGTCCCAAGTTTGATTCCCGGTACCAAAAAAAAGAAAAAAAGAAAAAGTAAAATTAATGGCAGAAGCAAATTCATTTGGAACCAAGTAGTTTACAGGGACCTGGAAACACGCTATACACCAGCCGCCTCCCTGCTTCCGGGAGAATTTTCAAATACCTCAGGCAAAACCAAATTCATAGATAATGTACATTTGTTTCCTTCTGACTTCCTATGCAAACCACCTTTTAAAGCGTTTCTCTTGCTCTCACACATCGCATTGTAACAGATGTGAATATGGGATTGTAGTAAAACCTGCACTGGGCTTAGGTTCAATTACTAGGTTTTTACTTAGTGTCATCCTGTGTTATCTTTCCCACCAATACATGTGGTATTGTCTACAGCCTACCAAAAGTATTACATAATTTAAATACCTAATCTTTTTCATAGCTCTGTTCCAAGGAGAAATATGCACAGTCCTGGCAAGAGATAGGCAAAAATCAAAAAAAATTTCAAAAGCAGAAGTCAATCAGAACGAACTACCTTCAAATCCAAACAGATGCCGAACAAAACCATGACAACATTCATCCTGAGTTAGAATAATGTGTAATGAAAACAGGCAAAGCATTATGTCAAGAAAGCACACTCATTTATGATTAGCAACACTAAATATCATCCTAATACATAACCTAATTATCATAAAGAATAATTTGTTCCCTTCAAGTAATCTATAAGTCATCTTCTCAGTGTTATTCTCTTCCTTTTTCATTTAAAAAAGGATTGTTATGTTATTGGCTTTTTTTCCCTTTGCAGCTTCAAAATCTTATAGTCTGTAGGCAAAACCCTCAGTTTTGGACACACTCCGGTCTCATTAATGCATCCATCAGCTTCATATTACTGGGCTCTTTAATTCAATCCAAAATAAAAAATTACAGAACTTTCATCACCCACCGCTATGACCTTCCAATATCTTATCTTTAATCATCCCAACTGTACTTGGTGGCTATAAAAAAAAATAATCACTGACTTACACAATATTAAAATTCTAGTCTAAATTAATATCCATATAAGCTATGGAATTAAATTTCCCTATACTGTAGTACTTTGCAAGTAACTAGGAGTATAAGGTAGCACACCAGATAAACAAGGCACAAAATAAATAAGAACCCACTTAATGCACTCATAATTGAAAATAATTTTTTAGATTTAAATATGTATCTACTGTAGACTATAAAAATTGCATGAATTTTTAAAAAAGATCTCAAGAAAGTCTTAAAAGGGGCTACTCTGGCTGCTCTTTTATCTGTCCAAATAGATTCTGGCAGAGGAGGCTGAGAGAATACTATTTTCAATAAATTTCACTGAAGATATAATTATTCTGCTCATAGTCTCATCTGCTCTAGACCACTCTAGTGACCAGTACTTTTATCTGATGGACTTTATGTGGAAATTGTTTTACAGGAGCAACCACCGTGACCACAAGCACACACGGCAGCACCAACCACGCGCCGTATCGAGAAGGAAAATGAACTTTGGTGAAACACACACTTGGCCACGACCCCACAAGCAACATTAGCTAAAAAAAAAAACCAGAAAGATTATGCTGCTCCAGAGTATTCACTAAATATCATCCTAACACATAACCTAATTCATTCACTTACTTATTTTGCAAAGGTGGTATTAAACCTAGGTCTTGTACGCTTTAGGCAAACGCTCTACCACTGAGTTACATCCCTAGCCCCTATTACCTTTTAAAGTTGGCATATTCTAAAGATAAAAATATGTTTTGGCAGGGCCGGTGAGACGGCTCAGCGGCTTAAGCGCCTGCCTTGCAAGCGCGAAGGCCCGAGTTCGACTCCCGGAACCCACATACGAAAAAGGGGCCGGTGATATCGCTCAGCGGCACGGGTGCCTGTTGGTGCGCGAGGTCCTGAGGTCGTCCCCCCGGTACCCACAAAAAAAAAAATATATATATATATATATGTTTTGGCAGAGAGGCAACATGATGTAGGCAAAAAGACATCAACTTTCAGGTATAGCTGGGCTCAATAATACACTCCTGTAACCCCAGCACTTAGGGAGACTAAGGCAGGAAGATCCCGAGTTCAAGTCCTCCCTGAGCAATGAAGCAAGACCCTATCTCAAGAAATAAACAAAAATAAAAATAAAAATGGCTGGGGATGTAGTTCAGTGGTACAGCATCCATATGTTCAATCCCCAATACCACACATATGCACACACAAACATATTTTTTTTTCCAGGTACGAAGAAGCATTTTGGCCTCAATTTATGCCATTTACTGTTTAAGAAAGTGGGACAGGCCTACGTTACGTCCTCATCTCTAAAACAGGGAAGATAATAAGCTCAAATGTACAGGAAAGTCTTGTAAACAATAAAGCATTAATAAAGTGTTGTTTTTCATTCACTTAGCTTCCAGAATGTATCAGTGGGAAATAATTACAAAAAACTGGCTCTTATCAGGCATCCTCATGATTTCAACATGGTTATCAAGAATTTTCTTATTTACTACTTATATATAATATGCAGATCTAAAACCTACAGCCAGTAAAGATACAAAATTTTATAAAATATCCATACATTTAGACAATTTTTATCACGTTTACATTTTAAATGAAGGGGAAGGATGAACACTCTATAAGAAACTATCAAATGGGCCAAAATTTATACTGAAGTTAAACCTAACAAGTGACAAATCAAAAATGAAGAGACACAGTGTACAAAACTGCAAAAATCTAAAATTAACAGTCTTCCATTGCCAAAATCAACAATGCCGAGCAGGTCTGAGAGTAATCTGTCAGATACGCGTGAGAACTGTTTGACGATTTTGTCAGCACTAGCTTTATAAAGGATTGGGATCTTGCTGCGATTACACACACTGCTCTCCACACAGACAGAGGGTAGACATGAAGCACTGAATTAACCACCACAGGCAACTCACTGCATGGGACTAACAGTAAACTCCACACTGGTTAAAGTTGATACTATAGGCAATTCGAGAGGACCTCAAGATGGCGGATGAGTAAGAAGCAGGCAGCGAAACTCTCTCTAAAAGTTACCATTGGAACACGGAAATATAGCGACCTGGAAAGCGCAGGAGGGGGGGAGATGCCTCCCCGAAACCCAGAAAAGTTCTGAAGCGCAATCTGGGACCCCCGGCACCAGTGACGGGTGACTTCCAACAAAGAAGGAAAGAAGGAGCAGACCGCGCGCGCGCACCTTCTACTATCCCGGGAGTTGCAGCGCCGCGGAGGCTCAATTCTACGGACACACGGTGGCAGCTGGCGCCCAGGGAGCCCCCACGGAGGATCCTGAGACAGCGGCGAGGCAGGGGAGCGGCGGAGAATGGCGCTGACCGGCGGTGAGTGTCTCTCAGCCACAGCTGCCCCACGCCAGAGAGCGACCGGCCGGGCGCCATTGTGGGGGGTGTGGCGAAACTCAGAGCGGCTCGGAAACTGCTCTGGGAACTTGTGCTGCGGACAGGGCAGCACGGGGCCTCTCAGGCCCACGAAAGTGTGCTGAGGTCAGCAGGCGAACGAGACTGGACTCTCAGCCACACCTGTCCCGCGCCAGAGAGCGACTGGCCCGGCGCCATTGTGGGGGGCGTGGCGAAAAACCAGAGCGGCGGGAACCAGTGCAGGGAACCCGCGCTCCAGACAGCGCGCTGAGCCTCTCAGGCCCAGGGATCGTGAAAGGGCGCTGAGAGCGGAGGCGAGCTAGACTGGTCTCTGCCTGAAAGTACGCGCCTCTGCTCACCGCCCGCCAGAGGGCGCTCCTGGCTTACTGGGACCGACCTGCACGGAACAGGACTCTGTCACCACACGGTGCCTGCCTACAACAGAGTCAACACCTGGAACGGATTCTTTTTATTTTTTTTTTATTTTTATTTTTATTTTTATTTTATTTTTTTTTTCTCACTGATTTGTTTTTTGTTCTGGTGAAGGGTTTTTTTGTTTTTGTTTTGTTTTGTTTTGTTTTTTGGTGGGGTTTTATTTTTGATCTGTCTGTTTTATTGTTTTTATCTTCGTTTTTGTTTCTGTATGTGTATTTGCTCTTTCCTTCATTATTCTCTCTGGTTTTTTATATGAGTGTAAACAGCGCCTCTAACTTCTTTGTGATTGTGGTTGTGATCTGTTCTTCCTTTTATCCCTTCCTTCTCTTTTTACCACCTGTCCTCTGCACTAGTGTCCCAATTTTAGTGGGATCCCTCTTGGTCCTCTAACCTTACATCTAATTCCTTCCTCTTCTCCCAATACTCTATTTACTCCTTAACTCATTTTAAATTTAAACTCCTCAGGGAAAAATTGACATACATAGGACTTGTATACTGCATATAATTTTTCTGGTGTGTTTTAGATTTTGTTATATAACCGCAACTCTATACAGCTAAAAGTGGTAAATAACTGGTTAGCTCAGTCTGTCATTTTCTAGGCTGTGTTTGATGCTTTAGTTAACATTATAGCCAAATGTGAAATAATTGTTCTAAACATCTTTCCTTCCTGATATTTCATGATTGAGATTGACTAAGGGACACAGAAAATACAGAGGCACAGTACCAAAGAATCAAGGACTGGGCCAAACAGGTAGCAACTTCGCATACCCAACGAATTGAAGAGGTAGGATCTGGCAGAAAGCTCAAAACCTAAAAGCAAGCTCCACTTGGAAGATACTGCAGAGAAGTAGTCATCTTCTAAAGATCTTAAACACTAGCAATAAAGTAACCTACCATACGCAATTTGCAAACATCACCCCAGGAATTAAAGAAAGAAAAAATGAGACGACACTTAAACAAGATGCAAACACACACATCCAATTCACCAAAGGCAAACCTAGGGAGCAACGAGGTGGGACAATCCGAAAGCCACCCACCTGGCCTATCTGAAGTGGTAACAACAAAGCAACTGAATGAGGTTCTGGAAAAAATTAAAACAGAAATAATCTCACAGATAACTGCAGAGATAATGTCTACAATGAAGACCATGCTTAAGGACACTATAGCTGATACAGACAAAAAAATAGATGAACTTAAGAAAACTATAGAAACCATGAATGCTCAGCATAGGAAAGAAATGGAATCCATAAGGCAGATTCAAGCAGATATCCAAGAGATAAAAAATTCCATTGAAAGTATTTGTAGCAGAATAAGCCAATGCGAGGACAGGATCTCAGATATAGAAGACAGGCTTGCAATTAGTGATCATGAAATGGAAAAATTCTTAAAAATAGCAAGGGACCATGAAAAATCAATTCAGCAGCTGCTAGATGACTCAAAGATAAACAACTTAAGAATAATTGGAATAAATGAAAAAGCAGGAGATAGCATCAACGACATTAAAACCTTGTTCAAAGACATAATCAGGGAGAACTTTCCTGGAAGAGAAAAGGAATTTGACACCCCTATAAGTGAAGCTTTTAGAACACCAACTAGACATGATCAAAAAAAAACTTCAGCCAGACATATTATAGTCAAGATCCCAGAAATTCAACAGAAGGGCAGAATCTTAAAAGCTGTTAGGGAGAAGAGACAAATCACCTATGAAGGAAAACCCATCAGAATCACAGCTGACTTTTCAGCACAAACCCTCAATTCAAGAAGAGCTTGGAATGATGTATTGCAAGCTCTAAAGGAAAATAATTTTCAGCCCAGATTGATGTACCCTGCAAAACTATCTTTCAAAATTGATGGAGAAATAAAATAATTTCATGACAAAGAACATCTGAGAAAATTTATGACCACCAAACCAGCACTCCAAAACGTTCTGAAGGACATTCTAGAAAGAGATAGGAACCCCAACAGAAGGAATCCACCAGGCAGGGCAAATAATTAAATAGCCGGAAAGCGGAAAAACAAAGAGTGGGAACCAACAACAGGAAAATATCATGACAAGTCAATACATATCAGTTTTAACCATCAATGTTAACGGTCTCAATTCACCAATCAAAAGGCACAGACTGGCGAAATGGATCAAGAAGCAAGATCCAACAATATGCTGTATACAAGAAACACATTTAATTCAGAAAGAAATTCATAGACTGAAAGTCAAAGGATGGAAAACAATACTCCATGCCACAGGAACCCAGAAAAAAGCAGGGGTAGCTATTCTTTTTGCAGACAAAGTGAACTTCAAGCCAAGAAGGATTCAGAGAGATAAAGACGGTCATTACATCCTTGTAAAGGGAACAATCCAAGAGGAAGAGATAACGATCATAAATATATATGCGTCAAATACCAATGCACCCAGCTATATAAAACAAGTACTAAAGGACATGAAAAATCAAATAAGCACTAATACAATTATATTGGGAGATCTCAATACTCCACTGTCACAAAAAGATAGATCAACTGGACAGAAAATCAATAATGAAATAGTAGAACTGAACCAAACTTTTGAACAAATGGACTTAGTAGATGTCTACAGAGTGTTCCATCCCACAACATCAGAATACACATTTTTCTCAGCTGCACATGGGACGTTCTCCAAAATAGACCACATACTAGCTCATAAAACCTGCTTAAGTAAATGCAAAGGAATTGAAATTATCCCATGCATATTATCAGACCATAGTGCAATGAAATTGGAAATCAATGGCAAAAGATCCCACAAAAACTCCCTAAACACATGGAAATTAAACAGCATCCTCCTGAACAACCAATGGGTCACAGATGAAATTAAAGAAGAAATTAGACACTTTCTACAACTGAATGACAATGACAGTACAACATACCGAAACTTATGGGATACAATGAAAGCAGTCCTAAGAGGGAAATTTATAGCATTAAACACTTATATCAGGAAAATAGAGCAAGCGCAAATAAACAACTTAAGGGTGAACCTCGAGCTTCTAGAAAAAGAAGAGCAGGTTAAGCCAAAAGCCCGTACAAGGGAGGAAATTATAAAGATCAGAGCAGAAATTAACGTATTGGAGAATAAAAAAACAATACAAAGAATCAATGAAGCAAAAAGTTGGTTCTTTGAAAGAATAAATAAGATTGACAAACCCTTATCCAACCTTATTAAAAAAAGAAAAGAAAAGACTCAAATCCATGCAATTGAAAATGAAAAGGGTGATATCACGACGGACCCTGCAGAAATCCAGAAGATCATCTATACCTATTTTGAAAATTTATATTCTACTAAGATGGAAAATGCAGAAGAAATGGACAGATTCCTAGATTCGTATGAATTACCAAAGCTGAATCAAGAAGATTTAAAAATCCTAAATAAACCAATATCAGCCAATGAAATTGAAGATGTAATTAAAAACCTCCCAACAAAGAAAAGCCCAGGCCCTGATGGATTCACTGCCGAATTCTACAAGAAATTTAGAGAAGACCTAACGCCCCTACTTCTCAAACTTTTCAATGAAATTGAAAGGGAAGCAATACTCCCAAATTCATTCCTGGAAGCAAGCATTACCCTGATACCAAAACCAGAGAAGGACCCAACTAAGAAAGAGAACTACAGGCCAATCTCCCTAATGAACATAGATGCAAAAATCCTTAATAAGATACTGGCAAACAGAATCCAACAAATCATCAAGAAGATTATACACCATGACCAAGTTGGATTCATCCCAGGGATGCAGGGATGGTTCAACATACGTAAATCAATAAATGTAATACAGCATATTAACAGAACCAAAGACAAAAATCACATGATCATCTCAATAGATGCAGAAAAAGCTTTTGACAAAGTCCAGCACCTTTTCATGATAAAAACCCTACAGAAAATTGGAATAGAGGGTCTTTATCTCAATCTGGTAAAAGCTATCTATGACAAACCAACAGCCAATATTATACTAAATGGCCAAAAACTGAAAGCCTTCCCTCTAAAATCAGGAACAAGACAAGGATGTCCACTGTCCCCACTCTTATTCAACATAGTTCTAGAAACTTTAGCCAGAGCGATTAGACAAGAGAAAGAAATAAAAGGAATAATGATTGGAAAGGAAGAAGTTAAATTATCATTATTTGCAGATGACATGATACTCTACACAGAAGACCCCAAAAACTCCACTAAAAAACTGCTAGATTTAATAAGCAAATTCAGTAGTGTAGCTGGATACAAAGTCAATACTCAAAAGTCAATAGCCTTCCTGTACACAAATAACAAACTTACTGAAAGAGAAATTAGGGAAACAATACCTTTCACAATAACATCCAAAAAAATGAAATACCTAGGAATCAACCTCACGAAGGATGTAAAAGACCTCTATACTGAAAACTACAGTACTCTGAAAAAGGAGATTGAAGAGGATATCAGAAAATGGAAAGATATCCCTTGCTCCTGGATAGGAAGAACCAATATAGTGAAAATGGCCATACTTCCAAAATTGTTATACAGATTTAATGCAATTCCAATCAAAATTCCAACAGCATATCTCACAGAATTAGAGAAAACAATCCTAAAATTCATTTGGAATCAGAAGAGACCTAGAATAGCAAAGGCAATTCTGGGCAACAAAGGCAAGGCAGGGGGCATCACAATCCCCGACTTGAAATTATACTATAAAGCTACTGTGATAAAAACAGTGTGGTACTGGCAAAAAAACAGACCTGAAGATCAATGGAACAGATTAGAAGATGCTGAAACAACCCCAGACATACTAAGCCACCTTATCTTTGACAAAGGTGCCAAACACATTCGCTGGAAGAAAGATAGCCTCTTTAATAAATGGTGCTAGAAAAACTGGCTCGACACATGCCGAAGATTAAAACTAGATCCATATCTTTCACCATGCACTAAACTAAATTCAAAATGGATCAGAGATCTAAATATTAAAACAGAAACATTAAATCTGCTGGAAGGTAGGATAGGTAAAACCCTTGGAGACATTGGTGTAGGCAAAGACTTTATGAATAAAAACTCAACCGCACGGGAACTATCCCAAAGAATCAATAACTGGGATCTCATCTTATTAAAAAGCTTTTGCACAGCAAGAGAAACCACCAACAGAGTGAAGAGACAACCCACAATGTGGGAAAAAATGTTTGCCAGCTGTTCCTCAGACAAAGGATTACTATCGAGAACATATAAAGAACTCAAAAAAATCAGACCTCCCAAATTTAAAGACCCACTCCAAAAATGGGCATCTGAGATGAATACACATTTCTCAGATGAAGAAATACTAATGGCAAACAAATATACAAAAAAATGTGCAACATCACTAGTCATTCGAGAGATGCAAATTAAAACAACACTGAGATACCATCTCACCCCAGAAAGAATGGCTACTATTAAGAAATCAACTAATAACAAATGCTGGAGGGGCTGTGGGGAAAAAGGAACCCTTCTTCACTGTTGGTGGGAGTGTCGACTGGTACAGCCACTGTGGAAGTCAGTGTGGAGATTCCTCAGAAAACTAGGGTTGGAGGTCCCATTTGACCCAGCTATTCCCCTTCTGGGCATCTTCCCAGAAGAATTAAAAACATCGTACCACAGCGATATATGTGCACCCATGTTTATAGCAGCACAATTTGTAATAGCCAGATCTTGGAAACAACCCAAATGCCCATCAACTGAGGAATGGATAAGAAAGATGTGGTATTTTTATACAATGGAGTACTATTCAGCCATAAAGAAGGATAAACTGGAGACTTTTATAGGTAAATGGATGCAACTCGAGAAAATACTCATAAGTGAAATAAACCAGAAGCACATGTGTAAGCATCGTATTATCTCTCTAGTATGAGAAACTGAAAGACTAAATAAGATCCAAAATGTACAATAGATATGGTGAATCAAAAAGAAACTGGTCAAAAGGAAAGAGAGACTGGAATAGGGAAAAGAAAGAAGGGAAAGGGAAAAAAAAAATTGTATATATATATATAAGATGGTTAAGATAGATACACTACCATTTTTACTTAGTTCATTGAAGAGTAAGGTTTGCGCCAATAATGTTTGGACAATTGAATGCTAATGTCTGGTGTCCTGAATAACTAACTTAAAGATAGTAATACGTAATGTATTAACCATTGTTACCCTCCTATTATGTTGTTTTGAAAATTTGTTCTTCTTTTGATTTGTTTTGTTTTTTCTTCTCTTTAAAAAAAAAAAAAAAAAAGTTGATACTATAAAGTGAAAACAATTTCAAAAAAATTACTTGAGCATTAGGTTTTCCTTGTTCTTTTGTTTTTGTTTTTTTAATCAATTTCAAAAGGACATGGGCCTGTGAGATGCCTCAGCAGCATAAGCGCCTGCCTGGCAAGCATGAGGTCCTGAGTTCGACTCCCAGTACCCACATAAAAAAAAAAAAAAAAAAAAGGACAACAGTAGGATGCTAAAAGAATAACAGACAAAACCAACCCTGGCTTTAGAAGATTAAAAATACCAAAGGGAATGTCCTGATTTATAATTTTAACATACAAAAAAATTCCCCAAAGTTCATTTTTTCCTTGAGGTTGAAGTAGATTTGCTTGCAGAAATATTTTAAATCTGGAATCGAGGGCCAGGGTCATAGCTCAGGGATAGAAGAAAGCTGGCCTGGCATGTGTAAGGCCCTGGACTCGAACCTGAGCACCACAAAAAAACTGGAAAATAAACACTGGACTTTCTTGAGAAAAATAAACTCAGGAGAAAACAAATATGAAATGAGTCCAGGAGGGACCTCAAGTTTTAAAGAAATGTCTGATTTATTATGCAACTTCACTGATTATTAGAGTTGTCGCCCCTCCTGCCAAATTCTTTGCAATGCTATCTGTGTAGGGCACACGACAAGGAATGCTTATGTCATTAACATACTTTCTAATGGTATCAAGAGTTAAAATCACAAAATCTACAGGTAATACTTCTGCTTCTTATGTGTACTACTCATATATCCAGCATATAAATTATTACTAACTCAAATAATTACAAAGACACTACCAGCTCAAGGATATGTCATTTGCATATAAATTTCTAATATTTTTGTTTTAAAAACTACCATCCACTCTCATTTCAATCACATCATCTGTATCTATACATGTATTTCTATATAGATATACACACGTCTAATGAATACCAATCAACTACTTTTATGCAGATTCAGCTTAGTTTTCTAAAAAGCCTTTATATTAGAACCTGATTACTGAGGCTAAAAATTCTGAATATTACCCAGTAATAAAAAATAATTCACTATGAAATTTTGCATAAGGAAGTGACATAATGAATGCAGTATTTCAGAAAAATTCATTTAACAGATATGAGTGAGGGTGAAGGAGAGAGACCATTTGGGAGACTGTGAGCATAAATCAAGTGTAGGGTAATATGGGTCAAAACAGAAACAGCAAATGGAAATAAAAAAGACAAAAGAAAGACATAAGCAACTTATGCAAAAGGCACTGTGCAGATATTAGTTTCCACTACTGTGAAAGACCCATGTGGTGTGGGTGAGAGGAGTCCGCATGGTCTGACACACTCCACCCACACTGCCCCTGGGCTCTGGAGACCCTACAGAGGTGGGCCAAGATGGGGCTCACCCATGTGGGTGAGTTGGGGCACTCTGGTTGTTGGGCTAGGACAGCCCAGAGAGCACTGAAGATTCAGTCGAGCTCCATTAGGAGGAATTATTCCTATCAGAGAAAGAAGAAAGGAACACTGGGCCCTAACAGAGGGGAAACTTACTTTCTCCCTTCTATAAATTCCACAGCTTATTCCAAAGATACGCGGGCAACTCACCTCAAATGTTTTCACCTTTTCCATTGTGATCAGACGCCTCGATGTGTGACTAGAAAGCTTCTGCTCGCAGTTGCTCACGAGTCTCAGGCAAGGGTGCCGGGGCACCATCTCCTCCGTGTACCTGAGGAAGGAGCAGCTGACCATTAGGGACACTCACGCGCAGCCACCCAGCCAGATGGGGCTGAACCGGCCTGGGCAGGGGCCCTCCCACCGTGTGCCGTGCCCTTGTATTCCACAGGGGCTAACAGCCCACAGAATCCCTAAGTCTCCTCCCTGTGTTTAAAAAGAAAAGTACTATACTATCACCAAATCCAAAAATATGGTTTAAAAAAATTAAAGAGAGGGGGCTTCAACAGACACAAACGCACAGATGAAGAGGGAGAGTGGGAATACAAGCGTGTTCTATGAAGACCGGCAAACATTTAAACCACAAAAGTACAAGATGATTCCACCCCAAGGATCCCACAAGAGCACATGAGACAGACCGATGTACACTCTACGGCAACCCCTGACATTCAGGAGGGATGGATTCATCTGCAGGTTTTCACCAGTTCCCACATTGTAAAGTCCTCTGCAGCATACGCTTTCTGCTATAAAATGAGTGCTGCTGAGAATTTTTAACGCCATCCTGAGACTACTATTAAATTTGTAAATACAAGATAAATAAACTAAGACTAAAGTAAATGCCACGGCTTACATGGGTCTGGTCACATAAGCAGGAAATGAAGCCGAAGCTGTGACACTGAGTGGAGACACATGCACCACGTGAATGGAGGTGATGACACCTGGACACCAGGATTGTCAGGTGCTGTCCTAAGAGCCTGGTGTCCAGCAGAAGGCCTGTGTCCATCCTGACAGAAGAAACAGGTGGCAGATGTAGGGGAAACAGCTGTGAAGCCAAATGTGGAACAAAGGGAAGGCCTTACAGAACTTCAGGGAAGATGGCGGAGTGGTGAGCAGCAGAGAAAGAGCCTGAGAGTCGCCATCTAGAGGCTGGAATATAGCAACGTGAGGAAGACAAGGAGGAGGAAAGTGGGTCCCCTGGACCCAGGAAGGACCTGAGGTGCGAATTGAAGCCAACAGGGAGAGTGAAAAGCGAAACTTCAAGGAAGAAGGAGGAAATAGCCAGCAGCGCCTTCTCCCTGAGATGGGACTCAGTGCGCAAGAGGAGTGGTTTGAACCTGCAGACACACAGTGACTACTGGGGACCCCAGGGGCCTCCACAGAGAGACCCAGCAGTGCGGGGGAACAGTGGCTGTGAGAGGCTGCACTGGCTGGCGGGGAGTGCTGAGGGCTCAGGCACCCTGTGGGAGAGAGTGATTCACCAGGCGCCAACTTGGAGAGGGGAGGCCAAGCTCAGAACTCAGAACTCAGAGCAGCTGTGGCTCCATCTACGGCTCCCAGCCGGGCTCAGGCCCGCGGAAGGTGCACTGACGGCTGCAGGCAGAACGAGTCTGGTCTCGGCCCCTACGGCCAGAATACAGCCTGAACTTCAGGGGAAATACAGATGCGGGCTCGCTGAGACTACCCACTGCCCCGCCATAAAACTACTGCTGGCTTGCTGGGACAGATCAACACGGACCTAGACTCTGTCTCCACACGTTGTCTACAGTGACAGCAGAGACACACCTGGAAGTGGATCTTCTTTCTTTTTTCTTTCTTCTTCTTCTTCCCCCTCCTCTTCTTCTTCTTCCCCCTCCTCTTCTTCTTCCTCCTCCTCCTCTTCTTCTTCTTGCTCTTCCTCTATTCTTTTTTTCCCTCTCTCTTTTCTTGTTTGCTTTTTGTTGTTGTCTTGTTTTTGTTTTCTCCGTCATTGTTTGATCTTGTTTTTTTTTTTTTTTTCTGGGTGCTGGGGGTCGAACTCAGGACCTCGCACTTGCCAGCAGACGCTTGTGCCGCTGAGCGATATCACCGGCCCTTTTTACCTTTTTATGTGAGTATCAGGAGTCGAACTCAGGACCTCATGCACCAGCAGGCGCCCGTGCCACTGAGCGATATCAGCGGCCCTTTTTTCGTATGTGGGTACCAGGAGTTGAACTCAGGACCTCACGCCTGCCAGGCAGGCGCTTATGCCGCTGAGCTATCTCACTGGCCCATGTTTTAGATTTTATTATATAACCATAAATACAGTTCATACATTTAAAGTTGGCAAGTTAATGGTTACCTCAGTTTATCATTTTCTAGGCAGTGTTTAATGCTACTGTTGCTGATTGTACCAGTTTAGCCAAAGTGACATAATTGTTCTAACCAGTTGTTCTTCCTGATATACTGGACTAAGCTTGCCTAAGGGTCATAAAAAATACTATAGGCCAGTGCCAAAGAACCAGGCAGTGGATCAAGTAGGCAGCAACCTCTCATCCCCAATAAATCAAAGAGGTAGCATCTTGCAACAGACTCAAAACCCAAAAGCCAGCTATAGGTAAAAGACACCTCTGAGAAGTAGTCATTTCCTAAGGGTTCTAAATACTAGCAATAAAGCAACTCACCACAGGCAATTTATAAGTACCAATCCAGGAATTAAATTTTTAAAAAAAGAAATAAGAAAATGAGAAGACACTTAAACAAGATGCAACCCTGGACTTCCAGCTCACCAAAAGCAAATCCAGGGGGCAATGAGGTGGGACAATTCAAAAGCCACTGTTGGGGCAGGGAGACTGACCGACCCATCAGCACTGGGGCCAGCTGGGGGGAACAGACAGCATCTGGAACATCCTGACCTTTAACCCAGCTGTCAGTCTAGAATGTCCTGACCTTTGACCTGCCATTTCCTTCCTGAGCACCTGTCCTGAGAAATACCTAGCACACACTCATAAAGCAGCATGGGTGAGGGTATTTCCTGTATTGTTAATGAAAAATAAAAAGGAATAAACTAATTGTCCATCCAGGAAAAAAAAAAAAAGCCACTGACCTGGGAAGGGCTCACAAGGTATGGGTATTTTTATATCACTGACTGACGGTTTTGTTTTTCTTTGTAAATTTTTCTGCCTTTCTGAACAGTCTCTACACACGTCTAGTGTATGGGTGATCTTAAAGCTCTGACCCGAAGTGGGAAATGTGCTGATCAAGAACCGTAATTATCACCAACTTCACTTTAGTACCTATCAATGGAAGGAATTCTCCTGAACTCATTCTCTGCTTCCTTTCCTTAGCTTTCCAGGTAATGACCATTTCAGTTTCACCTCATCAAAGAGTTCTTTAGTGTTCACTAGTCTTATATACAGAAATGCTACACTTCTTATAAAATTAATTGAAATCAAATTTGGGATTTTCATACTAAACATCCATGCTAGGAAGGAATGCATTCTACAACATGGGTGAAGGCTACAGTAAAAAATGGAGAGGAGATTGAGGCAGGAGGATCACTGTGAGTTTGAGGCCAGCCTGGGCTACCCAATAAAGGCAGCCTGCACCACAAACTCAGACACTGTCTCAAAAAAAAATTGAAAGGGACCACAAAAAAATCAATCCACATCGGTCCAGAAAAAGATGGCGGATCTGTAAGAAGCAGGCAGTGAACCTCTCCAAAAGTCGCCATCCAGACACTGGAATATAGTGACTGAAGGAGAAGAAAGAGGGAAGTGGCTCCCCTGGACCCAGGAAAGATCTGAAGCGCAGTTCGGGGCCCACGGAGAAAGTGAAGAGAGAAACCCCACCAAAGAAGAAGGAGGTGGCCTCCGGCACCATTTCCCTGTGTCGGGATCCCGACGCGACTGAAGCGGTTCAAATCTACAGACACGCGGTGACTGCCGGTGCCCCGGGGGCCTCCGCGGAGGAACGCGAGAAGCAGCGGTGCAGAGAAGCAGCGGCCGTGAAGGACACACTGACTGGCGGTGAGTGCTGACGCCCGGCCGTCCCGCGCGAGAGAGCGACTAGCCGGGTGCCATTGTGGGGGGGGGCAGCAGCTGAACTTGGACCTCAGGGCGGCCGCCACTCCATCCACGGCTCCAGCGGGGACCTCCACGGAGGAACGCAAGACGCCGTGGTACAGAGAAGCACCAGCCAAGAAGGACACACTGACTGGCGCTTTTCTTCCTGGTATTCCAAGACGGAGATTGTCTAAGGATCACAGAAAATACTGTGGCACAGTACCAAAGAACCAAGGACTGGGCCAAACAGGCAGCAACTTCTTATCTCCAACAAATTAAAGAGGTAGGATCTTGCAGCAGGTTCAAAACCCAAAAATAAGCTACACCTGGAAGATACCTCAGAGAAGTAGCCATCTCCTAAGAGTTTGAAATACTAGCAATAAGGCAACCTACCATAGGCAATTTACAAACATCACCCCAGGAATTAAACTAAAGAAAGAAAAGAAAATGAGATGACACTTAAACAAGATGTAACCCCATACATCCAGTTCACCAAAGGCAAATGCAGGGGGCAACGAGGTGGGACAAACCTACCTGACATCTCTGAAGTGGTAACAACAAAGCAGTTGAATGACGCTCTGGAAAAATTTAAATCAGAAATAATTTCTCAGATAACTGCAGAGATAATGTCCACAATGAAGACCATGCTTAAGGACGCTAGAGCAGACACAGACAAAAAAATAGACGAGCTTAAGAAAATGAAGGAAGCCATGAATGCTCAGCATAGGAAAGAAATGGACTCCATAAAGCAGGTTCAAGCAGACATCCAGGAGAACAAAAATTCCATTGAAAGTATTTGTAGCAGATTAAGCCAATGTGAGGACAGGATCTCAGATATAGAAGACAGGCTTGCAATTAGTGATCATGAAAAGAAAGAATTCTTAAAAATAGCAAGGGACAGGGCCGGTGAGACGGCTCAGCGGCTTAAGCGCCTGCCTTGCAAGCGCGAAGGCCCGAGTTCGACTCCCGGAACCCACATACGAAAAAGGGGCCGGTGATATCGCTCAGCGGCACGGGTGCCTGTTGGCGCGTGAGGTCCTGAGGTCGTCCCCCCGGTACCCACAAAAAAAAAAAAAAAAAAAAAATAGCAAGGGACAATGAAAAATCAATCCAGCAGCTGCTAGATGAGGCAAAGAAGAATAATTTAAGATTGACTGGAGTCAATGAAAAAGCAGGAGATAGCATAAATGACATCAGAACACTGTTCACACACATTATCACAGGAAATTTCCCTGGTAGAGAAAAAGAATTTGACGTTCAGATAAGTGAGGCTTATAGAACTCCAATTAGCCACAATCAAAAAAAATCTTCAGCCAGGCATAGCATAGTCAAGATTCCAGAAATTCAACATAAGAGTAGAATCTTAAAAGCTGTTAGAGAAAAGAAACAAATCACCTATAAAGGAAAGCCCATCAGAATCACAGCTGACTTTTCAGTACAAACCCTCAAGTTAAGAAGAGCTTAGAATGATGTACTTCAAGTTCTAAAGGAAAATAACCTTCAACCCAGATTGATGTACCCTGCAAAACTATCTTTCAAAACTGACGGAAAAATAAAATACTTCCATGACAAAGAACATCTGAGAAAATTTATAACCACCAAACCAGCACTCCAAAATGTTTTGAAGGACATTCTAGAAAGGGATAACAAGGACTACAACTCCAGGAACCCCAACAGAAGGAATCCACCAGGCAGGGCAAACAATTAAAGAGAAGGAGGGGAAAAAAAAATAAGAGGGGGAGCCAACAACAGGAAAATAACATGACAAGGATAAGTCAACACATATCAGTTTTAACCATCAATGTTAATGGTCTCAATTCACCAATCAAAAGGCACAGACTGGCAAATTGGATCAAGACGCAAGATCTAACAACATGCTGTATACAAGAAACACATTTAATTCAAAAAGAAATTCATAGACTGAAAGTGAAAGGATGGAAAACAATACTCCATGCAACAGGAACCCAGAAAAAAGCAGGAGTAGCTATTCTTTTTGCAGACAAAGTGAATTTCAAGCCAAGAATGATTCAGAGAGATAAAGAAGGTCACTACATCCTTGTAAAGGGAACAATCCAAGAGGAAGAGATAATGATCATAAATATATATGCAACAAATACCAGTGCACCCAACTATATAAAACAAATATTAATGGACATGAAAAGTCAAATAAGCACTAATACAATTGTATTGGGGGATCTCAATACTCCACTGTCACAAAAAGACAGATCAACTAGACAAAAAATCAACAATGAAATATTACAACTGAACCAAACTTTGGAACAAATGGACTTAGTAGATGTCTACAGAGTGTTCCACCCCACAACATCAGAATACACATTCTTCTCAGCTGCACATGGGATGTTCTCCAAAATAGCCCACTTAAGAGCTCATAGAACCTGCTTAAGTAAATGCAAAGGAATTGAAATTATCCCATGTATATTATCAGACCATAGTGCAATGAAATGGGAAATCAATGGCAAAAGAAACCACAAGAACTTCCTAAACACATGGAAATTAAATAGCACCCTACCGAACAACCAATGGGTCACAGATGAAATTAAAGAAGAAATTAGACATTTTCTGCAACTGAATGATAATGACAGTACAACATACCAGAACTTACGGGATACAATGAAAGCAGTCCGAAGAGGGAAATTTATAGCATTAAATACCTATATCAGGAAAACAGAGCAAGCGCAAAGAAACAACCTAATGGTGAACCTCAAACTTCTAGAAAAAGAAGAGCAGGCTAAGCCAAAAGCTCATTCAAGGGAGGAAATTATAAAGATCAGAGCAGAAATTAACGTATTGGAGATTAAAAAAACAATACAAAGAATCAACGAATCAAAGAGTTGGTTCTTTGAAAGATTAAATAAAATCAACAACCCTTATCCAACCTTATTAAAAAAAGGAAAGAAAGTACTCAAATCCATGCAATTAAGAATGAAAAGGGTGGGGCCGGTGAGATGGCTCAGTGGCGTAAGCGCCTGCCTTGCAAGCGCGAGGGCCCGAGTTCGACTCCCGGAACCCACATACGAAAAAGGGGCTGGTGATATCGCTCAGCGGCACGGGTGCCTGTTGGCGCGCGAAGTCCTGAGGTCGACCCCACGGTACCCACCAAAAAAAAAAAGAATGAAAAGGGTGAAATCACAACGGACCCTGCAGAAATCCAGAAGATCATCTACATCTACTTTGAAAACTTGTATTCTAATAAGATGGAAAATGCAGAAGAAATGGACAGATTCCTAGATACATATGAATTACCAAAGCTCAACCAAGAAGATATAAAATCCTATATAAACCAATAACAATCAATGAAATCAAAGATGTAATTAAAAACCTCCCAACAAAGAAAAGCCCAGGCCCTGATGGATTCACCACCGAATTCTACAAGAAATTTAGAGAAGACCTAACACCACTACTTCTCAAACTCTTTAATGAAATTGAAAGGGAAGCAATACTCCCACATTCATTCCTGGAAGCAAGCATTACCCTGATACCAAAACCAGAGAAGGGACCCAACTAAGAAAGAGAACTACAGACCAATCTCCCTAATGAACATGGATGTAAAAATCCTCAATAAGATACTGGCAAACAGAATGCAGCAAATCATCAAGAAGATTATACACCACGACCAAGTTGGATTCATCCCAGGGATGCAGGGATGGTTCAACATATGTAAATCAATAAATGTAATACACCATATTAACAGAACCACGGACAAAAATCATATGATCATCTCAATAGATGCAGAAAAAGCTTTTGACAAAGTCCAGCACCTTTTCATGATAAAAACCCTACAGAAAATTGGAATAGATGGTCTTTATCTCAATCTGATAAAAGCCATCTATGACAAACCAACAGCCAATATCATACTAAATGGACAAAAACTCAAAGCCTTCTCTCTAAAATCAGGAACAAGATAAGGATGTCCACTGTCCCCACTCTTATTCAACATAGTCCTGGAAACTTTAGCCAGAGCAATTAGACAAGAGAAAGAAATAAAAGGAATAATGATTGGAAAGGAAGAAGTTAAATTATCATAATTTGCAGACGACATGATACTCTACGTAGAAGACCCCAAAAACTCCACTAAAAAATTGCTAGATTTAATAAGCAAATTCAGTAGTGTCGCTGGATACAAAGTCAACACTCAAAAATCAATAGCCTTCCTGTACACCAATAACAAACTCACTGAGAGAGAAATTAGAGAAACAACACCTTTCACAATAACATCCAAAAAAATGAAATACCTAGAAATCAATCTCACAAAGGAGGTCAAAGACCTCTACACTGAAAACTACAGTACTCTGAAAAAGGAGATTGAAGAGGATATCAGAAAATGGAAAGATACCCCTTGCTCTTGGGTAGGAAGAACCAACACAGTGAAAATGGCCATACTCCCAAAACTGTTATACAGATTTAATGCAATTCCAATCAAAATCCCAACAACATATCTCACAGAATTAGAGAAAACAATCCTAAAATTCATCTGGAACCAGAAGAGACCTAGAATAACAAAGGCAATTCTGGGCAACAAAAGCAAGGCAGGGGGCATCACAATCCCTGATTTGAAATTATACTATAAAGTTACTGTGATAAAAACAGCATGGTATTGGCAAAAAAAAAGACCCGAAGATCAATGGAACAGATTAGAAGATGCAGAAACAACTCCAGTCATACTGAGCCACCTTATCTTTGACAAAGGTGCCAAACACATTCACTGGAAGATAGCCTCTTTAATAAATGGGGCTGGAAAAATTGGCTCTATACATGCCGAAGATTAAAATTAGACCCATATCTTTCACCGTGCACTAAATTAAATTCAAAATGGATCAAAGATCTAAATATTAAAACAGAAACATTAAGTCTCCTGGAAGGTAGAATAGGTAAAAAACTTGAAGACACTGGTGTAGGCAAAGACTTTATGAATTAAACCCCAATGGCACAGGAAGTATCACAAAGAATCAACAACTGGGATCTCATCTTATTAAAAAGCTTTTGCACAGCAAGGGAAACCACCAACAGAGTGAAGAGACAACCCACAACATGGGAGAATATGTTTGCCAGCTGTTCCTCAGCCAAAGATTACTATCGAGAACATACAAAGAACTCAAAAAAATCAGACCTCCCAAATTTAAAGACCCAATCCAAAAATGGGCATCTGAGATGAATAAACATTTCTCAGATGAAGAAATACAAATGGCAAACAAATATATGAAAAAATGTTCAGCATCACTAGTCATTCAAGAGATGTAAATTAAAACAACACTGAGATTCCAACTTACCCCAGAAAGAATGGCTATTATCAAGAAATCAACCAATAACAAATGCTGGAGGGGCTGTGGGGAAAAAAGAACCCTTCTCCACTGTTGGTGAGAGTGTCGACTGGTGCAGCCACTGTGGAAATCCGTGTGGAGACTCCTCAAAAAACTAGGATCAGAGGTCCCATTTGACCCAGCTATTCCCCTTCTGGGCATCTTCCCAGAAGAATTAAAAACATTGTACCATAGTGATATATGTGCACCCATGTTTATAGCAACACAATTTGTAATAGCTAGATCTTGGAAACAACCCAAATGCCCATTAACCAAGGAATGGATAAAAAAGATGTGGTATTTTTATACAATGGAGTACTACTCAGCCATAAAGAAAGATAAACTGGAAACTTTTATAGGTAAATTGATGCAACTGGAGAAAATACTCACAAGCGAAATAAACTGGATGCACCATTTGTAAACAAACAAAAAAATAAAATGGAAACGGAGAAGACAGAGCTTTGGTATTCGGCATGCAAACAGCAAGAGCCATTGTGCCTGACACAGTGTAGTTGCACTTACTAATGTTCCCCTGCTTAAAGGAAAAAACCTTTTATTCCCTAGTGGGACTGACTTAAGTATTTTTATTAAAATGTATCTTAAATATCGACAAATAAAAATAAGGTATAAACTCCCTTATCTAACTATAAAACCCAAAACAAATGTATGCTTCAAATCTAATGAACAAAACCAATTATGATTTCAAATAATACTTAGTACATAAATGATGGTGAACTATTAAAACAACATGGCATTTGGCTTAACAGCCTATGAACATAGTTACCTGCTTTATATTTCCTTTTTGATTGGATCTTTGATGTTATGCATAAAAGGACATCATTTGGATCAACATTACACGAGAAACCTGATCACTGCAGTGGTACAGGCCCCATTCTATACCCGTGGGAGACTGGCTCTAGGACCCTTCACCCACAGATACCAAAATCTGAAGGTGCATAAAATTGTTAGGTATTTGCAATACACAATCTCCTACAGTCTTTAAATCATCTCTAGATTATTTATAACATCTAACACAATGTAAATGCTATGGAAATAGTTGTTATACTACACTGTTTAGGGAATAATACAAGAAAAAAGTCTGAGTTCAGTACAAGCACAACCACGGTAGGCCTAACTGTATTTTGACCCAGGGTTGGTTGAATCTGAAAAAAAAAAACAGAAATCACAGGTGTGGAGGGCCAACTCTATATTAATGAGCCAATAGGTTCAACAGGATATTCCCCAATACCACACTAAAACATTAAGAACTGCCGCTGCATTTCATACCCACAGACTCTGCAAATTGAGAAGATATAAATGTGTACTTCGCCCAGACTATTCTGATGGTATCTTAATTCTCTGTTTTTATTACTATCACCCTACATGCTAAGTTACCTAAAACCTAAACCAGGCAGAACAGGCGGGTCCCAGACACAGACTGGAGCGTGTCCAAGGCGGGAGGAGCAGCGACTGCAAGCACATGGGGCCTCTCGGGGAGAGAACACGCTCTGGCACTCAGGGCGGTGATGTCACACAGCTTTGCAGATACGCTAAAAACCATGGAGAAGTAATTTAAAGCAGGACTTGTACGGAATACCAATTATATCTCAACTTTTACTAAAAAGGCAAAAATATCTGAGTGTAGAGGCGCCTTGCTTTTTCATGAGTCAGATTTGATTGTCACTCATTTCCCCGCAAATCTCCCTGTCTCGTTTACTTTCCAGTGCCACTAGAGCTCCTCCTCCCATTTGAGAAACCAATGCCCTGATTGGAAGTCTTTCTGAAAGCAGTCTAAGGGGCACCCTCCTCTCCTGTTTCCTAGACACACATGAACAACACGTTCTCTTCATTGATCTGCACCACCAAAACTGCACTTAATACAATTAAAATTTATTCCCAGGTACCTTGGGGCTACCTTGGGGCACACTGTTAAGCTCCTTAGTCATGATTTGTTTGATTGTTTTTTCAAGACAGGGTCTCACTATGTAGTTCAGGCTGGCCTTGAACACGTGGTGCACCTCCTGCCTCAGCCTCCCCAGTACTGGTATTACAGGTGTGCACCACCACACCCGACTATTTTCTTAATTTTTATTTGACAAATTATATAGTTAAAAGGAACATGTGATGTTTTATATCCGTATGTCATCACTTTTAACACTAACACTAGCAATTGGACTGCTATTAAAAGTCATCTTTCAAAAGAACCCCGGAGCTTATCAGAAACTGCGTAATCTGGATGTCATGAAATAGAGAATGGACTCCATGTATGGTGGAACCTGGCACCCAGCCACACAGGCTCAGCAGCTCCTGTGACACCAGACACGCATAAGCTGAACATGGCCCCTGTCCCAAACGCAGAGAACACAGATATTCAGAGTCATTTGCGAGTAGTCGAAACTGTAAATAATAAACCCACAAAGACCAACAGTCTACCATGATCTCACATATAAGTCTGCACGGCGAGTACAAATGACACAGAGCAAGAGGAAGGACCGATGACTCCCGCTGGAAAGTGGCAGCAACAGTGTCACCGAAGTGGTGACAATGAGCCAAGCCCTGAAGGAGGACGAGAACTTCACCAGGTGAGTGAAGAAGAAAGGGCAACAGGGACAGTATGAACCAGGGCGGAAGGTCAGAAATCACAGACGCTCCCACGCTGGACGAGGCGGGTGTCACGCGACCAGAAGTCTAGATCCAAACTAGAAAAATAGAAACAGTGTGGCTTGTGAGTAACCGTTTCTTCGCTGCAATTTAAATAGTGAGAAAACCCTTTTTAACCATTGACAATTTTTCAAATACAACTGAGTTTTTAGGCAGTATTTTCTTTTCTGCCTAACTATAGTTTTCAAAATGCCATGGGTTTAAATAATAATACCTGAACTTGATTATGTGTACTTCTCATTTTTAAACTTGAATCAAGTAACAGGATTTGGCTGAGTAAATTAATTCAATGGTAGGACTAACAATCTACATTCACTATGTGCCAAAAACACAAAAGTCTTAAAATTAAGCTGTGATAAGGCACAATTCAAATTAAATTTCTTTTTATTCCTGGTCCAATAAAAAGCTGCATTTTCAATACAACGTAAGTAAAATAATTCTAAACTGTTTAATTCAGAAGCAAGAACTTTCTTGAAACTTCTACAGATGACTTTAGACTTAAATTCATTTAGAAATTGTGTTATTTTAAAAGGAGTAAAGATTTTGGGTAATACATACGGAAAATGAAAATAGTTCATTTTTCGAGCACTAATTCAAGGTAAATTAAGTTCATTAATAAATCACCAATTAATAAAAATTAATAATTTTTTTTTTTTTTTGTGGGTACCAGGGGTTGACCTCAGGACCTCGCGCGCCAGCAGGCACCCATGCCGCTGAGTGATATCACCGGCCCTTTATTCGTATGTGGGTTCTGGGAGTCAAACTCGGGCCCTCGTGCTTGCCAGGCAGGCGCTTACGCCGCTGACCCATCTCATAATAATTCATTTTGATAAGATTATTTATGGTACAAAGAGAGAAGAGACAATAGAAGTCTAGGAACGAACATCAGATGATCCATAACTCTGCAGCCCAACAAAGTCAGGAAAATGTGCCACAGTCATCTTCCTTGTACACTAGCCACATACAATACTAGGAAGGAAACCATTCTTCAATGAAAGACCTAAGGCAAAAAAATAATGAATAAAAACGTTATCACCCTCATTATTTGATTTTTTCTGGTGGTATTGGGGATTGAACAGAGGAGCACTGTACTATTGGGCTACATCCCAGCCTCCTTATGGATTTATTTCGTTTTGTTTTGTTTTGTTTAATTTTGAGACAAGGTCTCGCTAAGTTGCCCAAGCTGGCCTTGATCTTTTGATCCTCCTGCCTCAACCTCCCGAGTAGCTAGGATTACAGGCATGTGCCACCATGCCCAGCCCTTCCTTTGCCTACTTTGGAAACATCCTGGGCCGGTGAGATGGCTCAGCAGCATAAGCGCCTGCCTGGCAAGCGCGAGGTCCTGAGTTCGACTCCCGGTATCCATATACGAAAAACGGGCTGGTGATATCGCTCAGCGGCACAGGTGCCTGCTGGCGCGCAAGGTCCTGAGTTCAACTCCCGATACCCACCAAAAAAAAAAGAAAAGAAAAAGAAAACATCCCCTTCATTACATGTATCTGGGAATTACCCCTTGTGCAAAATTACTAAAACATAAAAGTCACTAAAGAAATATCCAGTGGCTACTTTTTAAGGTTTTTACCAATACAGTTAAAGTACCTCCAATTTTACTTTTTATAAAAGAATAAAAGAAATGCTTAACTACATGTGATTATTATTAAATAATAAAGTACAAGGTAAACTACAATAAATAATAAACTACAAAACTGCAGACAATCAGATGCTAGAAACTAAGGGAGTATAGAAAATCCAATAGAGAAGCCTCAAAAAGATACAGGAGCCAGTCCAAAGAGACTCCCACTGGTCAAATTTGGGACAATTTGAGCAACAAATAATAGTAGTACATTACAGTTCAATGAATAATATAGGAATGCTTAACCTTATACCACTACAAACTCAGAAATTGCTAAGTAAATGAGAAAGAAGGGAGAGGAACTTACAAAGGGAGAAGGAGGGCTGGCGATGTGGTTTGCGGCAAAGCATGTGCCTAGCATGCACGAGGCTCTGCGTTCAACCCCAATACTGCAGGGGAAAAAGGGAGAATGAATGATGGAACAGAAAAAATCAACATTTGAAAACCACCATAGTGGTGATTGTAAAAAACGGCATCATCAATGTGAGTAGTGGTTCAATGGAGAACAAGATATTGGTGTAATCTTGGGGTAGCATCCCATGAAATACTAATCAAAGGGGAAAATGATGACTCAGAGTAAAGGACCTGAAGGGGAGCAAGAGGACTGGATGATCAGGTTACCATCCCTCGCAGGGGAGGCTCTGCCCGTGATGTGCTGGAGTCTTCCCACCAAGAAGGCAGAGCCTCTGTCTGCTCATAGAGGAAACAGCAGATGGAGCTCGGCCAAGGTCAACCCGCAGAACGTGAGCCATGTCTTCTATATGATGGTCAAGGACACGAAAGATAAAGAAAGAATGAGGAGATATTCCAGACTGGAGGAGACTGCAGAGGTAAGAGAGACCCACGCAGCACATTTTCCTAGATGGACCTAAATTGGTAAAATTTGAGTCCATGAATGGGATAACAATGGTGATTTCCAGACTTACAGGGCTGAGGGTGGGAAGCAAGAAGGCTCTTGTTTCTGAAAAACGCAACAGCGCCTATGGTGCATCGTATCTGCAGCTTCCCCAAAGGTTTTAAAAGAGATTAATGGTAACGGCTGTATGCAGCAGTAGGTGGCAAGGGTAGATGTATGTTAATATTTGGAAAACATGGATGAGAGTGCAGACACAAGTTTCTGGATGGTATTTCAAATTTTTCTGTAAGTTTGAAATTATTTCAGAATAAATTTTTTAAAATTAGACTTCAGCACCTTGAATTATAACAAAAAACAAGTGGGTTGCTTTGGTTATGGGCAGCAGCAGGAGCAAGTGATGAGGACAAAGGGGCAGCAATTATACACTAATTTTTCAAGTAGCATTTTGCAAAAGGAAGACAATCAGATGCTAGAAAGTAAGGGAGTATAGAAAATCCAATGGAGAAGCTTCAAAAAGATACAGGAGCCAGTCCAAAGAGACTCCCTCTGGTCAAATTGGGACAATTTGAGCAACAAATAATAGTAGTACATTACAGTTCAATGAATAATACAGGAATCCTTAACCCTATACCACTACAAACTTAAAAACTGATAATGAGAAAGAAGGGAGAGGAAAGCAAAGTGGTAGCTAGAGGGCCCCTATAAAAACGATAGAAAAGGTTTGTGTTTTCAAAGTGGAGAAACTTGAGAATATTTTAGTATACAATGTGTCCAAGGTAGCAAACTTTTTACACAGAGATGAACAAATACATTCTATGAGATAAATTTTTCTTTTATATTAATAAAATCACACCTTTGCCTCAAATACCAGATATATGAGATCTGGTAGGCTGCTGAAATAAAAGAACATAGCACTGGCACTAAGGAAAACAATTAGCTAGCTTTGGACAAGTCATTTTACTCCTTGGGATTACTCTTCCTCATTTCTCAAATGTAGTGGTTAAATGAGATTACCACTGGCGAGAAAACACAAAGCCAGTGTTAAGGACCAGGGTATGAATGTGTACTTACAGCTGATAAACAGAGGCATGGCCAAAGCAAGACAAAGAAACTCCCAACGCTACATTTATAAAGCCAACAACAAAAGGCAGCACAGATTCCAAGTGCTGAAGGGCCACCCGCCACTGAGAGAACACAGGCAAACCACCACTCCTCTAAAACGAACAATTACATATAGTAAATATCAGAATTAAAATGATCTTTAAAAAATGATTTCTATGGCAGATTGAGAAACAACTAAATCTGGAATTCAATACTATTTTGCAAATCTAAAGACCCCATCTTTTTTGAACACCTAATCTTTCACTGTTGCTATACATAGCTCTGTTTATCACTTAATCACTACTGAGTAATAAAATCTAAGTCAATAATGTTGTACAGAAACAGGGCCTTAAATAACCATATAGCTCTCACTTTGGCCTTAGCTTTAAAAGAAATGTATTGCATTTAAAGTTACGTAGTAGACAATATATATGGAAGCTAGCGTGAGAGATGGTAGATAATGGATCACCACACTGAGTTGCTGAAATGACTGTAGACCGGCCGAACAGTTAATGGACACGTACCACTATGAACGTGCAGGCGCAGAGCTAAGAGGTTAACAGGAGTGGGCGAGCTTTCCCTGTAAAGGGCCAGAGAGTAAATATTTTAGATTTTTGTGACCACATGGATTTCTGTCACATATTCTTTTGTGTCTTAATAACAGCACTTTAAAAATGTGAAAACTAGTCTTAGCTCACAGACTTTAAAAATCAAGGCTGAGAACCTTACGTAGCCCACAGGCTTCGGTCTGCCAACCCCTGCTATAAAATAAAAAGTCTGGGCTGGTGAGATGGCTCAGCGGCGTAAGTGCCTGCCCGGCAAGCACGAGGGCCCGAGTTCGACTCCCGGAACCCACATACGAAAAGGGGCCGGTGATATCGCTCAGCGGCAGGGGCGCCTGCTGGTGCGCGAGGTCCTGAGGTCGACCCCTGGTACCCAGAAAAAATTAAAAAATTTAAAAATTTAAAAATAAAATAAAATAAAAAGTCTACACAACACACTCAATAAGGACAGGCCTATTTTTCACATATATGCATGTAAACAAAGGCTGCCTATGCACATTAGATGCAAAGATACCTTGAATGAAATCGGAGATAAGGAAGAAGTTATGTTAGATACGTAAACATCACAAGAAAAGTGAAGGCAAAACTAACATTACGTACTCTGGTACATACACAGGTAACCAGTAAACGAGTCTCCCGCCTAATACGAGGGTCTCTGCTGCGAAGTTTAACAGGTCAAAAAACATATCGCTCAGGTGATAGCTCAAGGAAACCGGAACGTGGCTTTCTGGACTACACAAAGAAAACAAAATTTCAAAAGCAGTGTCAACTTTAATATTTTTTAAGTTAACTAAAAAGAAGCACCACACTTCTCAAATGAGTAACCACCCCATGTAAACGTCACTTACCATTTTTCTAGCCCCTTCGGTATTTCCTTCTGTGAACCTGTTCTTCTAGTAGATTCTCTGATACCGTACGGAGCTAGACAGAAAACACAAGAAACACAGACAGTAAGAAGTCACCAAGGCACAAGCGATGGGCTCACAGGCATCACATGCCTCCAGAAGTGATGCTTAGAGAAGGACAAGCCGGCCACGTGCTATTCCAGCCGAGAATGCCTGATATAAAAAGCTGACGGAGAGGAGACTGTGTTCTTCAAAAAGGTCGATGCCCTAAAAAGCATAGTAAGGTTGTGGAAGTATTACAAATAAAAGAAGGCTCAAAAAATACTGTTACAGGTCAAAAGTGGTCCACTGTTTACAGCTACTGCCAAATAGAGATGGCTGATCTACTCTTAGATCACTGTTGAGAAAGCACAAGACCTCATGAGGCATGAAAAATAAGTTCTCGTGTACACTTCTGAAGACCAGTGGGTTCCCGAGCTCCATGGTTCACAGAAGCCCAAGTTTCTTACAAGTCTAGAAAAGACACAGTGAGAGCAGGTGCTACAACACCACAAAGACACGTGGAGAAATGTGCGACATCTGACACTCTATCCTTTGAGATTTGATACCTCGATTGCAAAGGACATTTCAGCTCCAGTTGGTGTACTAATAATAAGCTGCAGTCAACCTAAACACAAGTACATGCCTCAAAAAAATCAGCTGAAGGGAAAAGTGGGTGGCAAGTTAATAATATACAAGGATGTAAGTAGATGACATGTTAATGTATTTGCTTAGAAACAAAACGTTTGACTTTTACTTACTTACATTAGTAACCTGTCTTAAATTCATCATTCCCTCCTTACTATGGGAAGGAGCTGAGTGGGAGGAATACTAGTACAGGCTGGCATTTTGTGTGTACAGGTCGACACGTTTTTGTACTTTAAATGTGAAAGGTTTTAGGAAACTAATCCCACCCAAATGTTTGTAAAAAATGAATAAATAAACTTACGATCAGTGATGATTGCATCGAAATACATGCCCTTCCTCCAGGAAGGTCTGGATGCGTCTGAAACCAGGACGTCGAGATAATACTTCTCTAAACCATACTGACGAAGGTTTGCCCTGATATTTTCATCTGGTCCTCTCCATTTCTGGTTTTTCCTAGTAGCCTTTCCTGAAGGAAAAGAAAAAGGAAGGAAGTATTAGATCAAATGGAGCTGTATTTCCTGTTGTTTAGCTGACAGTATTGTTTTTGTTCACCTGAACCTACATTTATTCTTGTAAAATTTTTCATTTAAAATCTTAATGTATATAATTAAACCGTTATTTTATTTAAACTCATATAAGCAATTATTTTATTTTAAAATATAAAATAAATATGTTTTGAACAGTAAAATGCACTGATACCTACCTGATCTTACCCTATCCCCTTTCAAGTAAAACTGCCTTAAAACATTCATTCAATACCTTCTAAGCATGAAATGTTTACTAATAAGATTCAGAGTTGCATAGAACGTGGCTCTCCCCACCGACAGCGCATCATGCCGTGTAGACCAAGCACAGGATCAGATCAAAGGAGCAGAAGTGAGGAAAGCGAAGCACAGTAGGGCCGTCCTAACACAAAGCCCAAGAGCCATGAGGGGCGGAAAAGCTCAGAAGCTTCCAGCTCAGGAGACATAAGTGGATGATAACACCTGTGATTAAGATCAGAGAAACCAGAAGGAGAAACAAGCTCGGGAGAATGCCTGCGATGTGGATTCCCCTTGTCCTTGAGGTACTTGCAGAGCACTGGGAAGGAGACACTGGGCCAAGCGACAGTCGGCAGGGAGTTGAGGGCCGGAACTCACACGCTTGCGCGACAGCAGATCAACAAGTTGAATCCATAGAATGATTGACCTTTTTATCAATTTAGGTGCTAGCTACTGAAGAGTATGCACTCTAGTAATTACTCATATATTTATACTCTTTTGTATTATGACCACTTTACAATAAAAACAAACACAGGGGCCGGTGAGATGGCTCAGTGGCGTACGTGCCTGCCTGGCAAGCGCGAGGTTCTGAGTTCGACTCCCGGAACCCACATACGAAAAAAGGGCCGGTGATATCGCTCAACGGCACGGGCGTCTACCGGCGCGTGAGGTCCTGAGTTCGACATCCGGTACCCACAAAAAAACAAAACAAACAAACAAAAAAAACAAACACAGAAATCAAAAGAAGGCCACAATTGAAAACAATATGCACAGGGATAAGAGCAGTTGGTCAAAGATAAATAACGCCTGAAGAAAGGTAGTACGTGGCACATCTGGCTCAACAGCAGAAACTCTACCACAGTAACTCTACTCACCCAAGCCGTGAACTGTGTTGTAGTCAATGTCCGTCCCACACACATACGCCCCGAAGTGAGCAGACGCTATCAGGAGGCCACCTGAAAAATTATACAACCATGATCTCTCCACTGGGAAGTCCACACCACCGTCTCTTTCCCTGTTCAGTGTGATCTGGAGTTTCACAAACTAGCTACAGGCAGAACACCCTGGAACGTCACCAGGCCTGGCCATGCTTAGCAAGCTTCAGCACAGAAATGGTGAGCCCAATGCTGAACTCATCAAACTGGCGGTAAAGCAGAGAATCGAGATATGCCCTGCATCACTACTTCCAACAGCATTACTTAGACTAAGACACTTTTTTTTAATCAAAATAATGTATATTCAGACATTTTCATCTTGAGAATTTACACAAAAGTACCTTGCTCCTGTCTTAAAATTAAAAATGAGCACATAACGCTGTTTACACAGAGTTAAAAATACATAAATTCTGGTAAGTGAGCTTCATTCCCACTAAAGTCAGAGTTTTGAACAACTAAAGAGCACGTAAGTCATATGTGAGACATTAATTCTTACAAAAGTTAAAACATGACCATCATCAAGAAATCAAATAATGACAAATGCTGGCAAGACAGCAGGGAAAAAGGAACCCTCTACGCTGTTGGCAGGAATGTAAACGAGTACAACCATTGTGGAAATCAGTATGGAGAGTCCTCAGAAAACTAAAAGTAGGTCGGGATAAAACTCAGCAGTGCAGAGCCTGCCTGGCAAGCATGAGGCCCTGAGTTCAATTCCTGGTACAAAAAAAAAAAAAAAAAAAAAAACTAAAAGTAGAAATCCCATTTGACCCAGCTAGTCCCCTTCTAGGCATCTAGAACTAAAGACGTCACATTCCAGTGATACATGCATACTTATGTTTATAGCAGCACAGCTCGTAATAGCTAAATCTTGGAAGATGTCCATGAGCAGATGAATGGATAAAGAAAATGTGGTGTTTATGCACAATGGAGTACTACTCTGCCATAAAGATAAACTTGAGTCATTTATAGGAAAATGGATGCACCTTGAAATAGTTAAGTGAAATAAATCAGACACACAAGCTTAAATTTCATGTGGTTTCTCTTATATTAGAAACCCAAATTAAAAATAAAGTGCTAAATAAAAGACAGATAATAGGAAGTAGGGAGATAGATCTTTCTCAAAGAGGGAGGGGATCAAGAGATGGAGAGGGGAGAAAGGGGAGAGGAAAGGGAATTAAGATGTGTTATATACATGTACCAACATTATATACTATAAACATGGACTAATAAAAAAATCCTATTGTAAAATATTGTTATTCTGGTAACCAATCAAGTAATTACCTTAGTTTAAATAATATATATAAATTCCTTAATTGTTAATAGCAAACACAAAGTACAAAAGAATACAATTACCTTTCTGTTTAATTACTGCTATGACCAAAGTAAGAACCAATGTTCCAATACAATTTATCTAAACTAAGTAATTTGACAGATGTAACCACCTCATGCATGAAGAAAAAGCCTAGTAATTATTATAAAATAATGAAACTCTTTAAAATAAAATCATAAAATTTTTAGAAAAAATTTTCAAGGTTATATTTTTAATAATTGTGGTCTTCACTAAACTTCTCATTTTTATCCACTCAAACTGCTTTTAGTGCATGAGCAAGTCCTAATTAACTACAATACACAAATCTCTGTTAGTAAAGCTGAAATCAGAAGTAGTCTTAGCCTACGAGATATGCACAGAGGTGGGCAAGGGGAAAAATCTAAGGCTCTTTCCTCATATGCTTGAAATGTAACGTCTATAACTAAGACGGTTAATACAGAGGCTTAAGGTCTACAAATTAATGTGTTCCTATCGTAGCCATTGATTTTTCTTATAAGTCCATGTTTGCAGTGCATACTGATCACATTCCTCTTGGGGACCTCCTGGGAGCACACGTCACTTCTCCACTCCTTTTACTCCCCTCTCCCTCCCCGCCTCGCCCCACCCTCCATCTCTTGGCCCCTTCCCATTTGTAAAAAGTCTATCTCCTTGTTTCCTGTTATCCATCTTTTATTTTGCTCTTTAATTTATCTATACTTTGGGTGTCTCATATAAGAGAAATCATGCAATATTTAAGCTTGTGTATCTGATGTATTTCACTTAACATTATGGATTCACAGTGCATCCATTTTCCCATAAATGACTCAAGTTTATCCCTCTTTATGGCAGAGTAGTATCCACTGTGTATAAATACCGCATTTTCTTTATCCATTCATCTGGACATGTAGGCTTCTTCCAAGATTTAGCTGTCATAAACTGTGCGGCCACATACACGGATATGCATGTATCGCTGTAATACGATGCCTTTAACGCTTTTGGGAAGATACGTGGTTGGGGAACAGCTCTACCACAGCCATTTAAAACAAGACCTCATAACATTCCTTAAAAACACTGTGCTCACGAAAATACTGTAACTGACTCATTTCTATCGGAGCCCTTTGAGAAGAGAAATGGATGACTAAAAGAACAGCAGAAAACAAAACCTCCTACCCTCCTACTTCTGGAAGCGCTGAGGTGGGAGGTAAGAAAACAGAGACCTCGCACATCTTGGGTCCAGACCTGGAACGGTGCATGCTCAGGAAAGGTGCTGCACGTGACAACCAGAGTCTTCCCCCAGCACCTCACCCGAGTCACGGGCGTCCCTGCAGCACTGCCGAGGACACAGATCGTCGCCTAGAAGAGCTAACTGGCAGGGGAACAGTAAAGCTTCCCCTGGCTTCCTGCCCCAGAACCTTATCCGTCTGGTTAGAGAAAATTTTGAGAAGACCCAATTCGCAGTCCACTGCTGAAAGATGATTCACCTGTCAGACTGAATCTGCCACTTAATTGGTGCCTCTTACACTTTTAAATTGGATTCTTGGACTGGTCACCGTGTAATCACGGTTAATTACTTAGTTGTCCTTTGGATAACACTGACGTATTTTTTGCCTTCAGTGATACCTTATTTGGACTTTCCTTGGAAGCTTTTTGGTGGAAAAGGGGGTCATTAGAAAATGAGCACGGCACAGTGAGGAGGTACCATGACTTGTCCGTTGTTTCTATGTCATCAAAGTGAAAATCCCATATATGTGATGTAAACTAACAAGTCGGTGTTTCAATTACTTGTACTTGTATTCATTACTTAAGTAGTAACTACTTTAAGGCCAGGGCAATATGTTACAGGAAACAGAATACAGTGGAACCTATTCCATGATACAGAGACAATTTCTTTTTTTTTTTTTTTAATCTGTAGAGAATGAAGGAGAAAGCACTGCAAATGTGAAAAAATGAAAAACGGGTTGCTTTTTGCAAACAGAAAGGGAAAAAAGAAAGTTGTTAAGAGTACTACCTCTAAATAAAAGTTCTATTTAAATAAATACTAGCAGCCTGAGCAAAAGGATACAGTTAAAGATAGAACTGCTACTAAACTATTAGATTCAGCAAAAGGGGACTACAAAGTTTTAGGAAGAAAGTGAGACACGCCATACTGTCCTCCCAGGACTAAGAGAACCCTAATGTCTGGATCCTACGCCTATCGTTTTTCAAGGACAAAATTTCAGAAAGAGCCATTCCCCTCCCCTTATGCCTGTGAATCACCTGGAGACAGTCAGGCTAAGCTAAGCAGTACATATGTAGTAGTCTCCGGCCTACACTCTTATTCCTAGAAAAACTGACTCACTTGAGAGAGACGAAGAGAAGGGACTAGAACTGTGCTACCTACAGCAATCAGCATACCTGTGTACCAATTAATCTTAGACAAAGAATTAAACATTTCTGATTTTTAACCTCAACTTCCTTGCCTGCTGCAATAGTTGCAAATTATGAATATTTTGGAAATCAGCCAAAGAAGGGACTAGAAAATAAGTACATGGTCAAATTCTTCACTACCACTATTTAGTATTAGCTATATCTAACACCTTTCCCCAAAAAGGAATCTAAACTCTTAATGAAATAATCATTAAAAAATAATAATGATAACCATTACAGTTCACTGAATGTCTATCATGAATCAAGCAATTTCCTAAGAATATTATATACCTGTATTACCTCCTTCAATCCTTATAATATATAACTATTACCACTTTACAAATAATTAAACTGCAACATACACAGGTTATGCCCAAAGTCACATAATAATTGGTAGAGTGAATAGTTTAAAACTTATGCTATATACTTTCTTTATACAATAGTACCTCCTCTGGAGTCAGCACCAGTTGAAGTAAATATGCATTAGCTTTTATTACATAGCTCGCAGTTACTGTGTGGGTGTTAAATGTCTTTCAGCCACCCATGTGTTAAAGGATTGGTCCCAGCATGGCGCTAGTGAGAGGTGAGGTTTAGCAGAAAGTCCTCATGTCATTGGGGCTGTGCTCTTGAGCAGACTGTGGAAACCTGGCCTGTTCTTCTCCCTCTTCTGTGTCCCGGCTATGAGGTAAGCAGTGTGCTCAGCCACGTGCTTTCTGCTAGTGTCATCTGGCACCCCGCCAGAGCCCTGAAAGAAGTGGGTCCACCAGATGATGGCCCAGAACTACTAAACTGTGAGCCAACCTTGCAACTGTGAGGGTTTTCTCTTTATAGTTAATTGCTTCAGATAATTGTGTTACAGTGATAGAAAGTTTACAAACACACTTACCAACTAGATAAACGCATTAAGGAAAAACGCATTAAGTTAAGTAAAATTGTATAGTCAGCAACAGTTGTATACCATTCACAGGTCTTGTACCACATCCTAGGCAAGGCCTTGCCACATGAGGTATTCCATACATTCACAATGACCATTCCTTTAGCTACCCAAATCAAAACAGCAGGACTTCCTAACTATTGGGAGCTGACCCAAGGATATGCATCTTCGCAATTTGGAAAATAGAGATAAACAATGTAAAAAAAGAAAGAGAGAGAGAGAACTAAAATGAGAACACATATATTTGCTAAAACAGAAAGAAAAAAGTGTGTTTCTGCAGCTCGTGTCATTCTCAACACCAGTAGCAAACTGTCTAGAGAAAAAGAAAAGGGCTTAGGTACGAGAAGATTTCTACCCTACTCCACAAGCCTGAGACAATCACAAGTCATGAATAATCTGTGGGTAAAGCGTTTGGGAAACTACATACACTTCAACTTTGTACCTTTAAAATGGAAAAAAGAATTAATACACTTAAACTTTTTAAAAGCTTCATTGTCTTTTAGTTAATTATTCTTCTTGTTTCTTTTCCTACGATAAGCTGATATGTGTATTTTCTTATTTTTGCTTTTTTTTTTTTAACAGAAATGGTAGCATACTGTGTAGGTTGTTTCTAACTTTGCCTTTGTCACTTAATGGTATTTCCTGGAAATCACTCCCTGTCAGTTCATAGAGATTGTTTTCATTCTTTATTTTTTGTAGTGGAATTCCATAAATTATTCAAATAATTATTCAAATAATCTTCTGTACTTGGACACAGGCAGTTTCTAATATTTTGTAATTAAAAATAATTCATGCAGTGGATAATCTTATGAACACATGCCTTTGTAATTTTCAGACATCACTCTAGGGTAAATGCCTACAAGTGGGATTGCTGGGTTGGAAAGTTGGTTACCAGTGAAGGAGGGTAAGCCAGATGGAAGGGGTATGAAAGAGTGACAGTTCCTGGAAAACACCTCACCACATAGTTCTCACTTCTGGAAGCAAGTTACATCTACATATTTAAAAATAAGATGAAATCAACAAACAATGGCAGGGGTAGGGGACAAAGACCTAAAACTGAGGGCAAACAGGAGGAAATGAACCAAACTGAATTTAAATGAAGGAAAAAAAAGAAGCAAGCCCAGTACCTGACTTTACTGCTCCTTAGATGATGGAGAAATGAAAACATCTTGAACTTCTTCTCTTTCAGTGGCATGCAAAAGCAATTTTGAAACTACAGGGCTGGTGATAAGCGCCTGCCTGGCAAGCGTGAGGTCCTGAGTTCGACTCCCAGTACCCGCATATTAAAAAAAAAAAAAAAAAAGAAAGAAACTATATTATATGAATGAGCAAAAAGAACACGTTTTGAATTTGATTAGGGTTTTCACTGTGGTATACAAAATATGAAATAGCTTGGCAAAAAAGAATTATGTGAGGATGAACTGTAATATGTAATATATGCATGAATTTATAATTTCTAAAACATGTCTATGTGCAGGTACACATATGTGCACACAGAGTATGCAGGAATGTTTGCATATGCATTTATATGCATAGTACGTATATATGCATTTATATGCATAGTACGTATACACATTTCTTAGCTTATTCTCTAAAAGGGTCTAAACCCTGGTCTCGGGCTCTAACACCATCCCCTCAGTAAAGAAATACAGGTTCCTAGGAGGAATAACTGATACTAGAGGTTGGGCAAGCAGAAGATGAGCCAGAAAGTAATAAAATAATCAAAAATATAAGAAAAGAGCATGTCAGAAAGATTCCATCTGAAAAGGCTGACAAATATGGCACAATATGAACAACAAAATAAAGACAGTTGTGAAACATAGAGCCCTAGAGGGAAAAGAAACTCACTAGTTCACACTAATGATAACAGGTAAGTAAATACGTACAAGAGAAGGAACAGCCCTGGGCGTAGAGCAGAATGAATGCTGACCAGTAACTAGAAGCAAGGACAGCTGGAGTTGGAAAATCATACTTCTGCAACCATCACTGTAAATCCTGGCTCAGACACGAACCAGTGTTAATGGATACCAAAACTGACAACCTCACAGAGAGGGCCTTTGGTCAGGGAGTAGAATAGTAGAATATTTATAATCTTAACGTGTCTCCCCACAGGGAGCTTATTAATGGCAAGGGAAAAAACAGCAATCACTATACAATCAAAAAAATCAAATACCACATTAATCAGCTGATCTAAATGAACACAACTAATGAGAGGCAGAGAGCCATCATGTGTACACACTGAGAAGGACAAAAAAATCACACACGCAGTAGAAGAGCACGGAATGTGTAACCTGAATCTAATCATGAGGAATCTCAAACAACCCAGAATGAAGAATAAATTAAACAGAGGAGGGCAATCCAATGTAAAAGCATTCTAATCATAATTATTTTGTCAAAAATGTTTTGATTACAACAGCAAAATTGTAAAAAAAAAAAAAAAACTGCAGGGATAATGTTTTTCCGAAGTATAAATTTCGTAACAGAAAAAGAAAGGCTCTGGGGACTGGTGGTGTAGCTCAGTGGTAGACCCTGAGTTCAATACCAGCACTATAGAAATGAATGAATGAATGAATGAATGAATGAAAAGAAAAGAAAAGAAAAAAAGGGGAAAGAAGAGAGGGAGTGAGGGAGAGAGAAAGGGAGGTTTCAGCTATGTTCCAAATTAACCAGAGCAAAGAAACATTGACAATAAAATATAATACCTGATTCTGGGCTGAAAGAGAAAAAATACTATATAGAACTGTGGTGGATTAACTAATGGTCAAGTTGTAACCGCCAGCTGAACTGAATCAGCGTGGTGCTGGGTGTGGAAGGCCCACCTGAGGATTGTTACCAACAGCATAAGAGAACTGGAGGGGAAGAGGGTGTGCTGTTGATTCTCCTGGAGAAGCTTGTCACCCTGGTTTTCCTCATATGAACCCAGCTGTTCTCATCCTGGGAGGAGCTCGGGTCCTTGCTGTCACTGAGGATGGCTGCAGATCTCTTTGGGGGAGCTCTGGTCCTTACTTTGAGCCTCGCTTCCCGGCTCCAGTGCAGATCCCTCAGCCTGCTGGCACTGATCCTTCACTCTGCTGGCACAGACTTTCCAGCTGCCACCCCTGACCTTTGGGCCTTCCCAGTGCAGATCCGTGATACAGATTTGCATGAGACATTGTCCTGGGCTCTAGGCCTCCAGCTGGACTCATGCAGGACACTGTCGTGGACCCAGGCCCTCAGCTGGATTCTTTGGGTCTCTAATGTGTGGACAGATTTTCTGCACTCTTCTGCATTTGACTCTTTGGGTGAATAGTATAAAGTAATCCTATAATTACATGTCCTTTATTAAATACATTCCCTTGTAAACCCTGACTACAAGAACATTATTGTATCACCTAACAAAACTGGAATATGACCATTAAAATATTATATCAAGAGGGCTGGGGATATAGCTCAATAGCACAGCACCTGCCTGGCAAGCACAAGGTCCTCAGTTCGATTCGCAGTACCCCCCCTAAAAAAACTATATCAATACTCTATTAATTTTAAAAATTGTACTGCAGCTGTACAACAGGCTGTGTAACAGTATAGCCTTACTCTCAGAAATAGACATTAAGGTATTTGAGGTAGGGAGAAATGTGATGAAAATTTCAAAAGATGCAGAAAAAAATTATTTAATATATACACATAAACAGAGTGACAGAGCGAGGTGCCGAGAGTCACCACAGAGCGACGGCCCGCGGTTCTCCTCCGCAGGTGAGGGGCTTCCCTCCGCGGCCTCGGCCTCCTCCGGGGCTGTCTCCGCGCAGGCGGGCCGAGCTCCCGCCGCCTCCTCCCCGCCGCGCCCCTCACCCGAGCCGCCAGTGCGCGGCGCGGCACGGAGACTTCCGGGAAGGCGCCGCGGGAAACCCGCCTCTGCGCGACTGCGCGTCCAGGTGCCGGTGCGGCAGCGTGCGGACGAGGAGGCGGAGGTGCGCCGGCGCCAGGGCAGACCCGAGGGGCGAACTGGCGCCCGCGGGGGAGCGCGGAGAGGGCCGCCCTGCGGAGGAGCGAGGCGGGAAGCGGCGCCTCCCGACGGGGGCCCGGGAGCGCAGGCCCAGAGCGGCCCGAGGCCTCCGCGCGGGCGCAGCAGCGCAGCGACCGTGGACGCCGTGAGCCGCGGCGCCGGAGAGCGACTCCCGGCCCAGCGTCCCCGGGGCGGGGCGCCTGGCGGGCGCCGTTTTGAGAAGGGCCAGCTTCACCGGCTCCGGGAAGGGGACTCGGCAGCCCCGGGTTGGCTTCGGCCCGGGGTCGGAGTGAGGCGCAGCCTGGGGAGACGTCCAGGGGCAGGGAGCCCAGTTCAAGCGGAGGAGAGACGCCCGCCCACAGCCGGAAACCGGCGCCAGCCTGAGCTTCCGCGGAGCTCAAAGCGCGGGCTGCCCGGGCTCGTCCAGCGCCCTGCCCCGCGTCTGCCGCGGGCTGCCCGGGCTCGTCCAGCGCCCTGCCCCGCGTCTCCTGAGGGCTGCCCGGCTCGTCCAGCGCCCTGCCCCGCGTCTCCTGAGGGCTGCCCGGCTCGTCCAGCGCCCTGCCCCGCGTCTGCCGCGGGCTGCCCGGGCTCGTCCAGCGCCCTGCCCCGCGTCTCCTGAGGGCTGCCCGGCTCGTCCAGCGCCCTGCCCCGCGTCTGCCGCGGGCTGCCCGGGCTCGTCCAGCGCCCTGCCCCGCGTCTGCCGCGGGCTGCCCGGCTCGTCCACCGCCCTGCCCCGCGTCTCCTGAGGGCTGCCCGGCTCGTCCAGCGCCCTGCCCCGCGTCTCCTGAGGGCTGCCCGGCTCGTCCACCGCCCTGCCCCGCGTCTGCCGCGGGCTGCCCGGGCTCGTCCAGCGCCCTGCCCCGCGTCTCCTGAGGGCTGCCCGGCTCGTCCAGCGCCCTGCCCCGCGTCTGCCGCGGGCTGCCCGGCTCGTCCAGCGCCCTGCCCCGCGTCTCCTGAGGGCTGCCCGGCTCGTCCACCGCCCTGCCCCGCGTCTCCTGAGGGCTGCCCGGCTCGTCCAGCGCCCTGCCCCGCGTCTCCTGAGGGCTGCCCGGCTCGTCCACCGCCCTGCCCCGCGTCTGCCGTGGGCTGCCCGGGCTCGTCCACCGCCCTGCCCCGCGTCTGCCGTGGGCTGCCCGGGCTCGTCCACCGCCCTGCCCCGCGTCTGCCGTGGGCTGCCCGGGCTCGTCCACCGCCCTGCCCCGCGTCTGCCGCGGGCTGGCTGGGATCATCCAGCACGGCTCTAGGCTCTCTCTCGCTGCCTCTTTTGTCTACCACTGGCAGCAGACACACCTTGAAGTGGACATTACATTTTCCTTTCTTTGCTTTTTCTTTTTTTTCTTGATTGTTTCTTCACGAGTGTGAACATTGTTTTTATTTTGTTTTGTACTTGTTCCTGTTTCTTCCTTCTTTCTTTCCCTCCAGTCTTTTTCATCAGTTTCCAAAACTTGGCTAACCCTCATTTGTCTTTCAGCCTTGCTTCTCTTTTCTCTTCTTCTATTTCTTTATATTCTCTTCTTATCCCTTTTAAATTTTCTCCCCTGAGGGTAAACTCTCTCTATTGAGGGGATATTTACTGTATATAATTTTCTGGTTTGTTTTAGATTTTGTTATATAACTATAAATCTTGTTCCTATGGTTAAAGTTGGCAAATTAATAGTTACCACAGTTTGTCATTTTCTAAGTTACGCCTGATTATTGTTATTATTGACTGTACTACTTTAGCCAAGGTGACATAGTTGTTGTGATCAGTTGTTCTTCCTTGTATTCGAATACCGAGATTATCTGAGCGTCATCAGCAGTACCACAGTGCAGTACCAAGAAACGGGTGCTAGACCAAAAAGGCAGCAACTTCTTATCACTAATAAAGAGGCAGGATCTTAAGACAGACTCAAAAGCCAAAAGCAAGCTACACCTAGATGGCATCTCTGAAAAGTATTCATTTCCTAAGAAGCTCTCAATACTAGTAACACAGCTTCCTACCATAAGCAATTTACAAGCATCAACATAGAAAACAAATTTTAAAAAAAATAGAAAATGAGAAGAAACAGAAGCAAGATGTAGTCCCAGACCTCCAGCTCATCCATGGCAAATCCAAGGGCAGTGAGATGAAAGAAATCAAAAGCCACCTACCTGAACATTCTGAAATAGTAGCAGCAGAAGTAACAAAGCAGATGAATAAGGCTCTAGAAAAAAACACATCAGAAATAATTTCTCAGGTAACTAAAGAGATGATGACCATAATGAAGGACATGGTTAGTGAATCTGGAGTAGATACAGATAAAAAAAATAGAGGAGTACAAGAAAATGATGGAAATGATGAATGCCCAACATAGGAAAGAAATGGCTTCAAAGAGAAGTCTCAAACAGATATCCAGGAGATTAAAAATTATATTGAAAGTATATGCAGCAGACTCAACCATTGTGAGGATAGATTTAGAAGACAGGTTTGTGTGGCAATCATCAAAAGAAAGACTTCTTAAAAATACCAAGGGAACTATGAAAAATCAATCCAACAGCAGCTAGACAATGCAAAGAAGAATAACACAATGTTGATCAGAATCAATAAAAAATCAGAAGGGGATACAAAGGACATAAAAAATACTGTTCATGGATATAATGGCAGAAAACTTCTCAAACATGGAAAAAGAATCTGACATACAGATCAGTGAGGCATACAGAACTCCAAATAGCCATGATCAGGAAAAAACTACACCAAGGAATATAATAGTCAAGATTCCAAAAATTTAATAGAAAAATGGATTTTTTTTTTCTTTTTTTTTTTTGGTGGTACTGTAATCAAACTTAGGACCCTGCATGTGCCAGGCAGGTGCTGCACCACTCAGCCATATGCCCAGCACCAAGAACAGAATATTAAAAGCTGTTACAGAAAAGAAACAAATCATCTATAAAGGAAAGCCCATCAAAATCACACCAGACTTCTCAACACAAACACTTAAGTCAAAGAGAGCTTGAAGTAAAGTATATCAAGGCCTAAAAGAAAATAACCTCCAACCCAGATTGATGTACCCCACTGATGAAGAAATAAGATACTTCCATAATAAAGAACATCAGAAGAAATTCATGACCACCAAACCAGCATTTCAAAAAGTTCCCAAGGATATTCTAGAAAGAGACAATGAAAAAAATAATTCCATGAACCCCAACAGAATGAATCCACCAGACAAGGCAAACAATTAAACAGAGGGGAAAGAAAGAGAACAAACAACAAGAAAATAATATGACAACGGTAAGTCAATACATATCAGTTATAACCATCGATGTAAATGGTCTCAATTCACCAATCAAAAGAAACAGATTGGCAGAATGGATCTAGAAGCAAGATCCAACAGTATGCTGCATATAAGAAACACATTTAACCCAAAAAGAAATCCATAGACTGAAAGTCAAAGGATGGAAAACAATACTTTATTCAACAGGAACCCAGAAAAAAACAAGGATAGCTAGTCTATTTGCAGACAAAGTGAATTTCAAGCCAAGACTGACCAAAAGAGCAAAAGAAGATCATTACATACATGTTAAGGGAACAATCCAAGAAGAAGAGATAACAATCATAAGTATATATACACCAAATACCAGCACACCCAGCTATATAAAACAAGCATTAATGGACATGGAAAATCAAATAAGCACTAATACAATTGTAATGGAAGACCTCAATACCCCACTGTCACAAATAGATCAACTAGACAAAAAATCAACAAAGAAGTATCAGAGTTTAACCAAATCTTTGAATAAATAGACTTAGTATAGATATCTACAAAGTGTTCCACCCCACAACATCAGAATACACATTCTTCTCAGCTGCACATGGGGCTTTCTGCAAAATAGACCACATGCTAGCTCACAGAACATGCTTAAGTAAGTGCAAAGGAACTGAAATTATCATATGCATATTATCAGATCATACTTCAATGAAATTGGAAATCAATGACAAAAATAACTACAAAAACTGCATAAATTAACAGCATCCTGAACAACCAATGGGTCATAGATTAAATTAAAAAGGAGGCAGTTTCTACAATTAAATAATAATGCCAGGGCTGGGGATATAGCTCAGCAGCACAGTGCCTGCCTGGCAAGCATGAGGTCCTGAGTTCAATTCCTGGTACCAAAAATAATAATACTAATGTCAGTACAACATACCAGAACTGATGGGACGCAATGAAAGCAGTCCCACAAGGGAATTTATAACAGTGAATTCCCATATCAGACAAACAAAGCAAGCACAAATAAATAACCTAATGTTGAACCTCAAGCTTCTAGAAAAAGAAGAGCAAGTTAAATGCAAACCATGTACAAGGGAGGAAATGATAAAGGCCAAAGCAGAAATTAATGCAACTGAGACTAAGAAAACAATACAAAGAATCAATGAATGGAAGAGTTGGTCCTTTGAAAGATTAAATAAAACAGACACACCCCTAGCCAACTTAATCAAAAGAAGGAAAGAAAAGACTCAAATCCATACAATTGTGAATGAAAAGGGTGAAATCACAACAGATCCTGCAGAAATCCAGATCATTAATTTCTACTTCAAGAATCTGTACTCTGGGCTGGTGAGATGGCTCAGCGGCATAAGCGCATGCCTCGCAAGCGCGAGGTCCCGAGTTCAACTCCCAGTACCCACGTACGAAAAAAGGGCCGGTGATATTGCTCAGCGGCCCAGGCGCCTGCTGGCATGGAGGTCCTGAGGTCAACCCCTGGTACCCACAAAAAAAAAAAAAAAACTGTACTCTAAAAAGATGGAAAACACAGAAGAAATGGTCAGATTCCTAGATACATACGAATTACCAAAGCTGAATCAAAAAGATATAAAAATTCTAAATAACCCAATACCAGTCAATGAAATTGAAGATGTAATTGAGAAACTACCAACAAAGAAAAGTCCAGGTCCTGATGGATTCACTGCTGAATTCTACAAGAAATTTGAGAAGATTTAATGCCGATACCCCTCAAACTCTTTAATGAAATTGAAACGGAACCAATACTCCCAAACTCATTCCTGGAAGCAAGCATTACCATGATACTAAAACCAGAGAAGGATCCAACCAAAAAAGAACTATAGGCCAGTCTCCCTAATGAACATACATGCAAAAATTCTCAATAAGATACTGGCATACACCATGACCAAATAGGATTCATCCCAGGGATGCAGGGATGGTTCAACATACACAAGATCAATAAACATAATACACCACATTAACAGAAGCAAGGACAAAAACCACATGATCATCTCAATAGATGCAGAAAAAGCATTTGACAAAAGCCAACACCCATTCATGATAAAAACCCTACAGAAAATTGGAATAGCTGATCTTTATCTCAATCTCATAAAAGCTATCTATGACAAACCAACAGCCAACATCATACTAAATGGTCAAAAACTAAAAGCTTTAACTCTAAAATCAGGAACAAGACAAGGATGCCACTATTACCACTCTTATTCGATATAGTTCTGGAAACATTAGCCAGAGTAATTAGACAAGAGAAAAAAGGAATAATGACAGGAAAGGAAGTTAAATTATCATTATTTGCAGATGACATGATAATCTACATAGAAGGTCCCAAAAATTCTACCAAAAGACTCCTAGATTTAATAACCAAATTCAGTAGTGTAGGTGGATATAAAGTCAACACTCAAAAGTCAGTGGCATTCCTGTACACAAATAACAAACTCACTGAGAGAGAAATTAGGGAAACAACACTGTGGGAGACTGCCAAGCTGTGCTCTCCTGAGAAACGAAACCCTTGCCTCCATCTTTCCCTGACCTTTACTTCAACCCTATTCACTAAGATATGCAGAGCTGGCTATATTGAGCTATATGTTCCCTTAACTGGCTAAAAGAATGTGATGGAGTCTGGCCAAGATGCCAGCGTTGTCTCATTACAGCACACAGGTGAGAATTGCTCCCCCTGCTGATGACTAGAATAGGGGCTCAAGCAAGAGCCTGTGAGATCCCAGGGTGAAGACATGAGATAACGTCTCAGCTGAGGCCATGGGACTCAAAAAGAATTATACCTTCCTGGCAGGAAAGGTGCCAGCCTTGCATACATCAGGCTATCCATTGTATTGCTAATTGGAGACCTCTGTGCCTGGTACAGAATTGCTCTGTTTCTCCTTAAGCCCAATGCCTACAAAGTTTCTTTTCCCTAGCACTCTGCTGCGACTCCTACCCACCTCCCTGATTGATATCAATAAAAGCCATGAGCTTTTGGACTCATGGCCTTTTGTTCCACAGAGAACATGGGTCATCCCAGAGCTCCTCAACTCAGAATATTCTCTTTGTCTTTCTTTTGCATCTGTGTATCATATTGCCGGGTGGGAGACCTGAACCCTCCACAGGGGTTTCGGTACACCTATCACAGTAGCATCCAAAAAACTGAAATACCTAGGAATCAATCTAGCGAAGGAAGTAAAAGATCTTTACATTGAAAACCACAGTACTCTGAAAAAGGAGATCAAAGAGGATACCAGAAAATGGAAAGATATCCCTTGTTCTTGAGTAGGAAGAGCCAATATAGTGAAAATGGCCATACTTCCAAAATTGTTATACAGATTCAATGCAATCCTGATCAAAATACCAATAGCATATCTCACAGAAATAGAGAAACCAATCCTAAAATTTACTTGGGATCAGAAGAGACCTAAAATAGCAAAACCAATTCTGGCCACAAAGGTAAGGCAGAGCACATCATGATCCCTGACTTGAAATTATACTACAAACTACCATGATAAAAACAACATGGTACTGGCAAAAAACAGATCCGAGGATCTATGGAACAGAACCGAAGACACAAAACAACTCCAAACACCACTAAAAGAGAAATAGCCTCTTTAATAAATGGTGCTGGAAAAAAGTGGCTTTCCACATGCCAAAGAAACACTAAATCTGCTGGAAGATAGAATAGGTAAAACTCTTAAAGACATAAGTGAAGGCAAGACTTTATGAACAAAATCCCAATCACACAGGAAATATTACAAAGAATCAACTAGGATCTCATCATACTAAAAAGCTTTTGCATGGCAAAAGAAACCACCAACAGAGTTAAGAGACAACCCAGAATGGTAAAAACTTTTTACCAACTACTCCTCAGATGAAGGACTAACATCTAGAAAATATATAGAACTCCAAAAAACAAAAAAAAAAAAAAAAAAAAAAAAAAAAAAAAAAAAATCAGACTCCTAAATAAAGACCCAATCCAAAAAAGGGCATCTGAAATGAATAGATGCTTCTCAGATGAAGAAATATAAACAACAAATAAATATATGAAAAAAATGTTTAGCATCACTGGTCATTTGAGAAATACAAATTAAAACAATGGTGATATTCCACTCACTCCAGACAAAATGGCGATCATCAAGAAATCAACCAATAACAAATGCTGATGAGGCTGGAAGGAAAAAGGAACCCTTCTCCACTGTTGGTGGGAGTGTAGACTGGTGCAACCAATATGGAAATTCCTTAAAAAACTAAAACTAGGGGTTCCATGTTACCCGCTATTCCCCTTCTTGGTTTCCTCCCTAAAGAGTTAAAAGCATCACCGCACAGCAGTGTATGCGCACCCATGTTTACAGTGGCACAGTCTGTAATAGCCAGATCTTGGAAACAACCCAAACGCCCATCAACCGAGGAGTGGATAAAGAACATGTGGTCTTTATATACAGTAAAGGACTACTCCACCGTAAAGAAGGATAAACTGGAGACGTTTCTAGGTAAATGGAGGCACTTTGAGACCATACTTCTAAGCGAAATAAATTAGATACACATTTTAAAAATCGCATTGTTTCTCTGGTGTGAGAAACCAAAAGGGTAAATAAGGACCAAAATGGATGACATATTGGGAAGTAGGAAGAAAATGTTCAAATGGGAAGGGAAGCAAGGGAGGGGGGAGGGGGAAGCAAAGTAAGAGAAAGGGAAAAGAATAGAAGGAAAAAAATGAAAATAAAGCTTTTGCAAATAAGGAAGGAAGAAGGGTTGAAGGGAGGAGAAGCGAATGGGGAAAAAAGAATAAAGATGTATTATGTACAGGTTCAGGTTCCCTATGATGAATGTGATCATTATGTATATCAAAAATGTACCAATAAAATTAATTTGAAAGCTGGGTGTGGTGGCACACACCTGTAATCCCAGCACTCAGGAGGTTGAGACAGGAGGATTGCCACAAGTTCGAGGCCACCCTCAGCTACATAGCAAGTTCAAGGTCAGCCTGGACTACATAGTGAGACCCTGACTCAAAAAAAAAAATAATAATAATAATAAGGCAAATGAGACCAAACGTCAACAACAGCTGAAGCTAGCTTAGAATACATGGATGTCTTCTGTTCTATTTTTGTACTTGCAACTTTTGTATAAGGTTGATGTTATTTCTAATAAAATTTCAACATGTGGGGGAAAGTGCTTAAGATAATGAGTATAGGAAATAAAAATAGACATATGTTGAAGGTGGAATATATGTAGATTCTGGTAGAGTAGTGAGTTAATTCAACACCATCAAACACCAAAAGTCTTTCCGTCAGCTTGAAATCTCTTGACAGGACACTGTTCCTCCCTAATTACGTGTGGTCACATTACTCCTCAGTTTATGGTGCAATACCTGGCTGGCAGAAAAGCTCCATGACACTGGGTAAGAACAGGAGCTCTCGAGTTGGCCTGTTTGAGATTGAACCCTGTGAGCTTTCATGATGTACAATGTTGGCCAAGTCACTTAACCTCCCTCTATGCCATAATTTCCTCAAGATTTTCAAAAGTATCCCCATGTTAGCTGCTCCAAGAAGTAAATTAAATCGTGATATTGGAGTGCACAGCATAGTACCTGTAAGTTAGCATTCTTGTCGCTGATACCCAGTACCTGCAACTTAATGTGCTCACAGGTTCAGTCCATGGTCAGCTGGCTCCAAGGCAGAGACATGACGGCTGAAGGGCATGGGGGAGCAGAGCAGGGGATCAGTCCCAGAGAGGAAGGGGACAGGCACCAGACGAGACCCCAAGGCCACACCTCTGTGACCTACCCAGACACATCCAGAAGTGTGCTCCACCCATCCCCGGGTAGATCCAAAACCCAGTCAAGATGAAGCTCTGCCCAAACCACCAAGCAGTAATTCACCAAGCACTTCACCACTGATCACAGAGAAAGGAGCTATGGAGAGACCCCAACCACAGCTGAACCGGACAAAACTAGGCTTGAATCCTCCCGGGCTATGGACAACAGCAAGCAAAAAGCAATCTAAAGGCTGAGGCAGGAGAATCCCAGTGTTAAGCCCAGCCTGGGTAACACAGAAAGACCCTGTCTCAAAATAAAAAATAATAATAGGCTAAGTGTGGTGGCACGCCTGTAATCCCAGCACTGGGGAGGCTGAAGCAGGAGGATCACTGTGAGTTCAAGGCCGGCCCGAACTACATAGTGAGCCCATGTTTCAGAAAAACCAAAACAATAAAATAATAACAATAAAAGAATGCTAAGAATGTAGCTCAGTGCAAAGGTCCTGGGTTCAACCCTGGTGCAAAAAAAAAAAAAAAAAAAGGCAATAAAATCTCTTCACAGAGTCAGCACTAAATTTAAAGCATTAGGAATTTCACAGTAAGTTCATTAGGGGAACACCCCAACCAGGTACAGACAGCCAGGTGATGAACACAGCACCCTCAAAGCCACTGGCATTTACTCATTTAATATATTCATACTTACTTGTAATTCCCACAAACCAAATCAACGATTAGATGATACATTAACTATTTTTCTCCCTCCAGATATAAAATTATCTACTTAAAAACATTAAGACTTTCTTTTTAAGCCAGGAGTGGTGGCGCACACCTGTTATCCCAGCACTCGCGAGGCTGAGGCAGGAGGATCACTGTGAGTTTGAGACCAGCCTGGGCTACATAGTGAGGTCAAGGCCAGCCTGAACTACATAGTGAGATCCTGCCTCAAAAAAAAAAAAAAAAAAAAAAAGACTTTCTTTTTAAATTCTGTCATTCAAGTGCTTGCTTCGGCAGCACATACACTAAAATTCTGTCATTCAAGTCCTTTCCCTAAGAGTTTTCAGATTTAAATAAACCATAGGGCTTTATACCATTTCTATAGCATATGTTACTACAGGATTTTCTGCTATTAAAAATATGTATAGATAGATACTCCCCAGTAATGACTTATTTGGAATAAAATCCACAAAATTCTATCAGAATCATCTATAAAATGGTACAAGCATTAAATACTATAACACAAGTATGAGTCTGTCTCTTAGCTACTAATAAAAATTAAGAGATCATTTGTCCACTTAATCTCTCATCAAAAACATTGCTATGACCTTCACTATCGTATCCAAGCAACATCTCTACACCAGCATAACAGTTCAGTAAAAATACCTGTTCCCACAAATGGGTCAAAGACAACGTCATTCTCCTTCACTTGCCCGTGGTTGGCCATTATGAACGACAAGCCAGCATCCATGCTTGTATTTCCGATAAAGTGCCTCTTCTTGACACTGTATGACTGAATTAGCTCTCTCTGTCCATCAGCGATCTAGAGCAGAGATAGTTTTCAAATCCATATGAACACACAGAACAGATTTGAGATAATAATCCACAGTAAAACCATAGCATCAGGCTGACGGGAATTTCTTCCTACTTACTATTACTCCAAACTCATTCCTTTAAAATAATGGGATTGAGGCAGTTATTCACAAATACAGTGCTTTTTAATATCTTTTCATCTATTTTTTTCCTTTTCAAACCAAATATTAATGAAACTGAAATACAAGTTATCCCAGGGACATTGGTGAGGCTTCCCCATCTCTTTTTTCTAAATAGGAATAATCATGATGCTCAGCGCCCGCTCACCCTCTGCCAGCCTCAGGAGGTGAACAAGACAGCCGGACAGCAATTCCATTCCTTCACACAGCAGAGGACTGAGATTTGACACCTCCACTAACGAGCTCTACCACTACACAGCAGTCTACCCTACCCTCCGTTTTATTTAAAAAAAGCAGTCCACAGCCAGGTATGGTGATGCACACCTGTAATCCCAGCACTCTGGGAGGCTGAGGCAGGAGTATCAAAAGTTCAAGACCACCCTTGGTCTTAGCAAGACACTATCTCAGAATCTTAAAAAGGCTAGGGATGTAGTTCATTACGAAGGCCCCAATTCAAATCTGGCAAATCTTGTTTTAATTTCAACAGGGATACTTCTTTCTCCATAAAAATACAAAACAAGGGCCGGTGAGATGGCTCAGCGGCATAAGTGCCTGCCTGGCAAGCGCGAGGTCCTAAGTGCAACTCCTGGTACCCACATAAAGGAAAAACAGGGCCGTGATATCGCTCAGCAGCACAAGCGCCTGCTGGCAAGCGTGAGGTCCCGAGTTCAACTCCTGGTACCCACATAAAAAAAAAAAAAATACAAAACAGACCACAGTTACATACTCTTTAGCAATTTTAAGCCATACAGTAGTACTGATTCTTCACTTGCTTTATAGTTCTTCATGTAAAGAGTCCAACACAAAGACAAGCATTTGGCTCTTGCTAGAGATCAAAACCCAGATCAAACCCCTCCCACATGATATGCAAGTACTCTAGCACTAAGCTGTACCCCCAACCTGCACTTAGTCTTTTTTTGTTTGGTTGGTTAGATTTTTGGGGTTTTGTTTTTTGTTTTTTGTTTCTGAGACAGGATCTTGCTACGTAATGCAGGCTGGTCTTGAACTCACTATGTAGCCCAGGCCGGTCTCAAACTTGCAGCAACCCTCCTGCCTCAGCCTCCCAAGTGGTGGGATTACAGGCGTGCTCAGTGGTATGTGCTTAGTTTTTTTAAAAAAAACAAAACAAATGAAACAGAACACTTCCTCACCCATCTACCAAAATAAATATTATGTGGCTTCTCAGGGATGCAATTTGGGTTCAAACCATAGTCCTCCAAAATTGAGAATATATGTTGTGGCTTCTTTAGGTTCACTTTTCCTTCAAATGGCAGAAATTCAAGTGCCTAGAAAATAAAAGTAATTCTGATGTGCTCTAAAATTTTACAAAGACAAGTACAGTAGTCCTTATGTAATCATAATACCTACCATGTAAATCTGGTGTCAGCGTTAAATAAGATAAACCATGAAAAGTGCATCACACAAGAGGCAAACAAGCGCTCAGCAGCCCGAGGTGCTAATCCCATGCACTGACCCAGGGAGACCACAGCAATCCTCGAGGCGCCCGGGGTGCCTGCGTTCACTTACATCTATTCGTTTGACTTTTTCTTCCTGTGTCAATGTTTTGTTAAATGTGTGGATTTTTATTTTATATGTAGAGTCTGGATGCAGAAATGGAACCTAAAATAAAAGGAGATAAATTTTTTAAGCTCGGTAATTCTAGAGAATTTGCACATATGCCTAGTGGAAACTGCATCTCACCACGCACCATCTTCTCCACGGGGTAACTTTTAAGAGAACTGTACAGCTCCTCAGTCGACTTTCCGTGACCCCACAGTTCAAATAGAGACCTAGGAAACAAAGGACCAGTGCGAACCTCAGTAGAGAACTTGGTTCCCGTGGTAATACATGCCAGTTATTTTACTAACCTTTGTGCTTGCTCCACTGAAACAATCATTGCTTATTTTTTTCTAAGCTATAAATGAGAAGTTGTATCCTGGGAACATATAAAACACAAGTCCCAACACACACAGAGGGTAACCCTTGCACAGCACAAGGGGGTGGAGCCCAGGGCCTTGAGCACGCTAAGCACATGCTCTACCACTGAGCCACGCTCCCTTGCCCATCGTTACACTTCTACACTAGATCAAAGGATGCAGGAAAGTCACAAAATGTTTTAGTTAAATGCGGAAAATTTGCAGAAAATCCAATTTTTCCCAGTGTCTTCTCCATAAAACAAAGGGACCAGATTAAAATGTTACTGTATGTACCTAGGAATTTGCTACATTTTTCACTCCTTTTGTGGTTTGCTCAAAATATTCCATGCTAAAAATAAACTAAATTTCGACCCTGGTTCTACCACAAAAAAATACAGAATTTAAGTTAGTTTTCAGTCTAGGCCAGTGATAGAGCTTTCAATGATACAGCCAGCTGCAGCGTGCATGCTGTAGGTTATGGGTTTATTTTTATTCTGTTACAATGAGATTACAAATACTATCCTTTAAAAACTGAATTCTTCCTTTTCTTTCTATTGATTTATAAAGCAAAGACCTCTACAGTAATATTACTTTTACTGAGCATGTAGTGTACTCTTAAGGTATACCTCAGCAAAGCAAATTATACAAAGATTGAAAAGCAACTAAAATTTATTATATAATATTATTACAATACACAATTACTGATTTTACTATTCATTAAATATATGCATCAGAAGATACAAGCTTTAAAAAAAAAAAATATATATATATATATATATTCTTAGTACTCCAGTTGCTATTTTAAACCTAACAAACTTTGTCTTTCGAATTCAATCACTTCATAGAGCCGGAAGTTTTAATACATGCTACAATAGTAATTATTCAAAGGATGTTTTTTAGTTATGTTCTGATTTTCTAGTCATTTTTATTTAATAAAACGATACTCATAAACAAGTTTCAACTCAAAAGATTAGATTTAAGGCTGCAGATAGATTTAGGGCTACATCTCGACAACATGAATTTAACTAAATATGAAGATGTAGCCAATTCAAAAATATAGCAATTACATATCACACTATAAAGCACTGCTAACTATGTTAATAAATTTATTTGCCTTCTTACAAAACTACGTACATAAATTCTTATTTGCATTGCAAACAAAAATATACATAGTTCTAAGGAAAATGTAATTCCAAGGAAAAGAAAGTTTTCAATCTACCAAAATGTTCAGGGAAAAAAAAACAATTGAGATTTTTAAAAAAGCATGTATCAAAAAAAATTTTTTGAAAGAAAAAAATGAAAAAAAAGGAAAGGTCAATGATTAAATATAGGAATACCAGAATAAACAGGTAAACAATAAAGGCAAATACCAAAATAAAGGCAGGATAAACAATGAACACCTTCAATAATTTACACCAAGATAGAGTATAACCCCTTTCTCTAAATAGAACAGCAAAACACACGTCATAGCGATCCCCACACTTTGTCATCTTATACTCTACCACACTGCCCATCCAACTAAAAACTGTGTGTAAGAAAAGCATTTCGGGTTTTCAGTTAGTTAAATGTGAGCTTTTCCCTCTACACAAATACAGCATGTACATCCCATGCTGTACTCCTGCTTAATATGGAACTTTGGAAAACTGTGCTAAACAGGAATTTCTCTCCAATTCTGCGCCGAAGTCTCACCCGGTTTTCAGCAAGTCAGCTCTTCCCTGTCGCGCGCCACCATCCAGCGGTAAACACTTGTAACTGCGAGCTAAACCCGGCTCCCTTCGCATCCCTCTGCCTTTCACCAATAAATATTCGAAAAGAGAGAGACAAAAGTTTCTCTTACTTGGCGCACACTGTCCGTTCCATTAAGTTTCTTGCAATATCTTCGGAGGGAATGCTAAGAATCCAAAATGGAGACTGAAAGAAATAGCAAAACCCATTTACCTCCAAGTGGCTACAGGCCAGGTATGCTTTGATTCAAAGACCAGCAGGGCAAATTCCTAACTGCTCCCTCCATGGAAGAATAGCTGATCTGACCCTAACCAAAATAAAAATCATCCTCACAGGAAAAATTAATTCTTTCATAGGTTACTTTTTAGCATAACAGCGCAATGTAAGAACACTTTCATACATAACCTCATAAATGAAAATACCAGGAAATTAAATTTAAATCTATTTAAGGTTAATTTGGTATTTGCCTTTATGTAGCTTCTCTGAAAGGATTAATGCATATTACATCACAGAATATAATCTTGGAATTTTTACCTTTGCCAAGTTCCTTATAATACAACCTTATGATACAGCTATTCCTTATAATACAGGTATTTTTTGTTTAATTACTAAGTAATGTATTTCTTAAGTTACCAAATGGTCTCTCATTTTCTAGATAGCTATGGCCATGCAAGGGGTGGGTAAGGGGCACTGTGGAATAACCACGATGGAAGTCATGATGTACATTCCCAATAGACACCTGAAATTCTGCCAAGTTCCAATTCAAAATACACCTCACCAAAGGAAGACAGTTCTTTTTGCAGTGAAAGAACAGATATAAATTATGGTATGACTGTTGAGTTAAAAACTAAAACTAAAGCTGGGCTTGCAGCTCAGAGGTACAGCGTTTGCTCCGCGTGTGTAATGCCCTGGATTCAATGTACCACTGCTGCAAAAAAATAAAATAAAATGAATGAATGAATAAAAGAAAACTGGAAGTAAATTTAAGTTACTTTCCAAGGCCACAGTTTTTTTCAAAGTGTCCTTTTCATTAATTGCCTCTAGAAATAGAAACAAGTAATCACACAAATAGAAATTTAAGCATTTTAGTTCTCTTCAAATCTAATGTTTTATTTATAGGTATTCTACAGATGGTCAAGTAAAAATTCATCTTACCTTTCCATAACTCTCCTGACTGCTAGTGAACTGACCTCCAAAAAGTGAAAGCAAAGACTTTATTTCCTGTTTTGAAAATATTATAGAGAGAATATATTTTAAACAGAGAACTCAAAAGTTTTACTAAGAGAAACAGGTCTAATATGATTAAAAGATAAAACAGAGTGGGCTGAGATCCAACTGAGGCATTTAAGTCTCAAAATCAGACAGCTACATCTCAGGGTTCTGAACAACTTCTACAGTCACAACCATAGTTCAGTTAATCCTGATAAATTTTAGACAACAGCAGAGCTGCCAGAAGACACAATCAAAAATTGATGTCTTGATTTTAAAAAGGAAATAACCAATTATAGGCACTACAGATTAGTAAACCTAAAAGCTGATCAATAAAAATAAAATGAACTAAAAAGATGATTGGAAAAGAAATTATTTCTATTTAAAAAGAAATTAACTAGGGCCAGTGAGATGGCTCAGCAGCATAAGCGCCTGCTGGCGCGCAAGGTCCTGAGGTCTATCCCCGGTACCCACCAAAAAAAAAAAAAAAAAAAAAAGAAATTAACTGGAGAGCATCATTGTAGATTCATTAAGCACAAGAACATTAAGTTAACCTTTCTTAATAATTGTACCACTAAGAACACAATACATATTTAAATATATCATGCATGCAAAGTTGAAATCAGATGTGTATATTCTTTGAAGTAATCTTTTTGTATTGATAAATACAAGATGGTTATATAAATTTTATGATTTGTACCACTAACAAATTGTTTCCTTACATATAAAGCAAGTAGAATACCCACACCACCAAGTTCCCACCCCAAGATCAAAAGGAATGAGAGGTTTAAGCAGCTAATGCCATTTCTAGTTTTCCTTTGTCTATGCACCAAATCATGTCTTATATTAGAAGGGGCTGGACAGACCCTTCTAATGTGGATAGACCCCAACTAGCATAGACTACCAGCAAATCAGTGAAGGTAGCCCAAATGTTATTTTGTGACCTAAGTAACACAAAATTGAACAGGAGACATTGTGAGAATTACAAATCAAACCGAGGAAAATTTGATTTTCATTTGCAGATCTTCCGTACATTAGCTCTGTGATTTTTATACATGAAACTTAACTCCAGTGACTCACAATTCCCTTATACTCAAAACAGCAGGCATAGCTCCTTCATGAGGAGCGCAGAAATTTAGGCTGTTATTAAGGAAATCAAAATGATGACGACCTCTACACAGTCCTTAAAGTTCAGTGTTTCAAGAAGTCAAGCAAGACTGACAGAAAAAATGAGCCTCAGATTAAGTTACTTAAGTTTTGCGTGATTATTTTTGTTCCTATATCAAAGCACGTTGTGAAATCAGCTTTGCATTTAGAACATCCAAAGTTAAAACATCATTTGAAGTTAAAACATCAAAATCTGCTGCTTCTGGAATACACCTTTAAAAACCAGCAACAGGCTAAAACATGCATGTCTTAAGAATTGGGGGGGCACAAGATGGCCACTCTCACAAGATGGTCACTCCCGAGAACAAGATGGCCACTCCTGGGAGCAAGATGGTTACTCCTGAGAACAAGATGGCCACTCTCATGAGCAAGATGGCCATTACCAAGCACCTGCCCTACATGGGAGGGCTGGCAGAAGAGGTGGACCACAACGTTCTTCATGTTGCTTTTATTTCTTTTGGAGATATCACAGATATTTAGATTCCTCTGGATTATGAAACAGAAAAGCACCGAGGATTTGCTTTCGTTGCGTTTGAGTTCACAGAGGATGCAGCAGCAGCTACTGACAACATGAATGAATCTGAGCTCTTTGGACAGACAATTCGTGTCAATTTGGCCAAACCAATGAGAATTCAAGAGGGCTCTTCCAGACCAGTTTGGTCAGAGGATGATTGGTTGAAGAAGTTTTCTGGGAAGACTCTTGAAGAGAATAAAGAGGAAGAAGGTGCAGCAACTCCCAAAGCAGAAACCCAGGAGGGCGAGCCCCCTGCAAGACAGGCTCGTCTAGCCCTCAGGTGCATGGACATCAAGGTTGGGACAAGCCAGCCAGCTGCATCCAGATGCTCCTGCATTCAGGCGTGGGGCCTGTGCATCCATGCAAAGGCCATGGCTTCAAGGGAAGCAGCTTCCACTGCATCACCCTAGGTTTTTTTTGAGACAGGATTTCACTATGTAGTTCAGGGTGGCCTTGAACTCACTATGTATCCCAGGCTGGCCTCGAACTTGCAGTGATCCTCCTGCCTCAGCCTCCCCAGTGCTGGGATTACAGGTGTGCACCACCATGCCCGGCCAGAACTATTTGCTTTAGAATCAGCAATAAATCCAGATGTCTGAACTGTACCTTTAGTATAAGACAACTGACAACCGAAGTCAGCCTGATTAACTATCAGAAGTAAAACTGAACAGCACTTGAATCCTAATCTCTCATGTTAATTCATTAAGACAGCTACTTGCCTTACAGCTTTCTTGCTGGGAGATGAGCCCAAAAGTGTACAATGTCACTTGTCTTCTGGCAAGAGATCCTATTTCACTCAACATTTATAGAGCAACTAATAAGTGCAAGGCATTGAGCTATGGAAAGCTACATTTTTATTCTTCAGAGCTAAAGGTCTAATGGAATTAACAAAACATTGAACCCTACAACTGAAATGTGAAGTGCTCTCAAAGTAAAAGCAAGAAAGTGTTAGAGTACAAGGAAGAAAGTGATAACATCATTTTAGAAGGGAAGAGTCGTGGAAACTGACTTAATCCTGGAAAACAGGGAGCATCTAAACCAATGGCAGCGGACATCCTCTTCCGGGATGGCATACTGGGAGATTCAGATTAAGCCTCCTACTGGGAAGAAAGGGAAAGCTGGACATCTGCTCGAAGGCACAGGCAGTTACAAGAATTAGCCAACAAAACTGTGGAAAGGACAGGATTCCAAGTGAAGCCACTGTTTCCCCAAGGTGCTTAACCATTTTCAGAAGCAGTTGTGAGGCAGAACAGCCCACTGACACCCTCTTGAAGCCAGAAGGATGAGAAAAGTACAGACACTCCCTGTTCAATGGTCAAGTTCCCTTCCTGCAACCAGCTTGGTAAATGACTTGGTTGCTAAATGAGGAGTTGTAAATAGTATGTACGTTACAAGATTCAGAACAAAGAAATGGTCACAGGAAACTCCAACTTGATGACTTTGCTTTTATTTGCATAACTCTTACATGCAGTACTGTAATGTATAATAGAATATAAAACGACAGTACAGTATAGTACAATCAGCAAAAATTACAGTACTGTATAAACAAGGTATACTTTACAGAAAAAGACACTGAGGCTCTAGAAACAAGATGTACAGAAGCATACAAAAAAAAAATAAAAGACGGTTAGCTCAAGCAGTGGGTCATAAGTTGGGACAGTGTGCCTGGTTATAAGTCTGAACAGTGGTTAACTGGTAATATCTGTGTAGGGCCAGAAGAAAGAAACCTGACAAACCACCCAATTCTGACGGGGATCCCACACCCCGAGTGACGGTGAATCTTTTAGATTGTTTCAATAACAAGCCATATGCAGAAAACCCCCAGGTCTTCAGCACCAGTCCTGGCAGCTCTATCGCTCTCTATGAGTCTCGAACACCCAGCACCTCCTGGTCATCTCCACTTGTTACACAAGCAAGATTCAGCATAATCAAATTCAGCATAATCAAAATGAAATCTTGGGGGCTGGTGAGATGGCTCAGCGGCGTAAGTGCCTGCCTGGCAAGCGCGAGGTCCTGAGTTCGACTCCCGGAACCCACATACGAAAAACAGGCCGGTGATATCGCTCAGCGGCACGGGCACCTGCTCACACGCGAGGTCCTGAGGTCGACCCCCGGTACCCACAAAAAAAAAAAAAAAAATCTCAACATCTGCCTGTATTCTCTACTTTAAATGAAGACACTACTGTTATATCCACCCAACGAGTCACGTCGACTGGTTCCTCTTCCCTCTACCATCAAGTCCTGATGACCTGATCACCTAAGTGCTTTCCCAACTATCCCACCCTCTTATCGCTTGCCCTAAGTCAGCCCTTCTTAACCAACTCGCAAGACTATCCCAACAGAAACCTAACTAGTCTCTGGCTCCAGTCGTTTTTCTCTCCAATCCCTCCCCCATATTGCTGTCAACGTGATGGGGAGACACATTTTGCCACTTCTTTGCTTAAAAGTCTTCAGTAAATTCCAAGCCCATGGCATTCAGGGCTTTCCGTTTTCTGGCCCCACCTACTTCTGATTTCTCCTTACCACTCTGCCACATACCTGGTGACTCAGTAATAACGAGCAGTTTGTAATTCTTAGCTGGATTAGTGAATAACTAATCATCCTGTAGCTTAAGTGTCACCCTCTCGAAGGCCAACATCCACACCCTGCAGAGCGCCCTGCTGTCTCCCCGTGTGCATCTCCATCACTGAACTTCCAGGATTTGTTCTATAACTCTGTGCTCAAGGTTCTGCTTAGCTTTCAGTATAAACGGTCAGCGCTTTGAGGGAAGAGGTTATAGTCATCACATCCACATTACAGGCACTCCACAAACGTTTCTTGAACAGATCAACCCTTTTCCCGACTTCTTTGTCATCTGACCTCACCATCGACCCCTTCCCAAGCCGAACCACACCTTGTGACACTCAGAGCACTTCAGGACCACTCCTGCTGGAGGTTCTGCTAGACCAAGAGCTCCTGGAATCACCTAATCCCGGTGCGCGGGCACTTGCAGAAGAATGAATGAACGCGCTCAGCAGAGCAGAAGGAGTTCGTCGGAAACATCTCTCTCATACCCCTCCGCCAAGCTCAGCCCCCAGCCCAACAGCCCAAGGATGGGGGTCGCAAGATCCGCCCGGTCCAGCACAGATCCCGAATTGCTGCATGCTCTGCAATGCAGATCGCTTTACCCACAACCATCCCCATGCGCAGTCCTCTCCCGGGGACAGTGTGGAGCTCGCGGCGGACTCACCGGCAGGCGGAATTCCAGGTGCTCCTGCGCCATGAGCAGCAGATACCTGTTCAGGTTGCAAGACAACGCCATTGCAGCTGCCCTCTGCGCGCCTGCGCGGCCGCGTGGGCCCCCCTTCTCCCTGAGCCGAGCCGCTTCCGCGGAGGCGGAGCCTAGGGACCGGAAGCGGAAGTTCGGCCAGGATCGCACTGTCCCGGCATTCCCCGCGCCTGCAGTAGGAACTCCGGGCTAAGGGGGGAGGCGGCCTTTCCGCTGGGGTCTCCACGTGTCAGGAGCTGTGCAGGAGTTAGTAGTTTTCAGGAGCAAGTTGCCATAAGACAGTGCGGTTCCCAGGGATCCTGCTACCTGGAACGTACTTCCAGCCTCTCTGCACCTCTTCAGATGCTTCTTCCAAACCGGACTGGATAAATTTGAGTCATTTGTAGGAAACTGGATTCACCTGGAGACCATAATGTTAAGTGAAATAAATCAGACTCACAAGCTTAAATATCGCATCGTTTCCTTATAAGAGACACCCGAAATATAAATAACTTAAAAAGCAAAGTGAAAGATAGATAATAGGAAACGGGCATGAACCTTCGCAAATGAGAAGGGGCTCAAGAGACGGAAGGAAGGGAGGGGAAGAGGGCGGCTAAAGAATTAGGATGCGTGATGTACATGTACGATCCCCCCACGATGAATGTAAGTATGTACTGCAAACCTGTATTAATGAAAGTAAAAGTTAAACTGGATTGCAGTTTCACCTTTTCAGTGTGGACTTCTCTAACCATGCTAGGATTCTAGTACTGCCTCATCTACACCAACTTTTCAAGGGCATGTGCCTTATAAGCCAAACGTTAAGTTCATAAGGACCTAGGACACCTGTGGTTTACACTGTAGTTGACAGAAATCAAAACAGTATCTTTCTCAAAATAAATAGTAATGTTGCTCAAACAATTCATATAAGCATAGCTTTCTAATACTAAATATAAAATATATATTTAAATGTATATTGTATATGTACCCTTGCTTTTGAAAATACAGAGACCTTTGCCCCATTTAGACCCACTTATTGTACATTCTACCATGATACTGCACAAAGTACAAAAGAGTGGATCTTACATATCAGTACCATGTGCCAGGAACAGTGTTGATGCTTATGATAATCAAAAACAGGCTAACAATGACAGTCTTAGACTCAAACTTCAGTTGCACAATCCATCAGCCATATGCTTTTAAGTAAATTTCATAACCTGAGTCTCACTTTTCCTTTCAGAAATGGAATAATACTGCTTCCTTCAAAAGATTGTTAAAGGATTATGCAGAATAATGTTCATAAACTGTTTAACACCATCTTGTATAGGGCCAATAAAAGGCATTTAAGGAGGACATTTTTCTTCTCTTAACAAAACCTATGTGAATTCCTTTTAGCAAGAAGTCTGCCACTGGGGCCGGTGAGATAGCTCAGTGGTGTAAGCGCTTGCCTGGCAAGCACAAGGTCCTGAGTTCGATTCCCGGTACCCACATACGAAAAAAAGGGCCGGTGATATCGCTCAGCAGCACGGGCGCCTACTGGCACGCGAGGTCCTGAGTTCAACTCCCGGTACCCACAAAAAAAAAAAAAAAAAAAAAGAAATCTGCCATTGTCAGGAATATATCTTCATAAGCCCACCTGAAGTGAGTCTCTGGGGAGCATAGGTACCTCTTGACCCCCAAGGATTCAGAAAAGCTTCTGTATGAGACAAGGAAGGGAAACTGTTTTCTCTTGAGAAGAGAGGCCAAGGTGAGTCAGCCAAATTAAATGTTAGCAGAAGGATGTTCCGTGTTTGATGTGCCCCAACCCAAGAACTTGTCAAATCTTAAGTAAAAGTACTAAACATATGACATTTTGATAGAACTACTACTTAGGGAATGGCAAAGAGCTGCTGATTTTCATGTCTGGATTAATAAGATACTGTGCAGAGAAAGCAAGTAAGATTGCAGAGTCTACAGAACCCAAATAGAATTCTGTATTATCGATTTTTCACCTGGGATCCTTTGTGCTAAAATGTAGGATTAAATCTCTACTAAATCTCCCCTCCAGAAATGAGCAGGAGAACAACTACATCATGAATCTCAAAGTTTGATACAGCATCTGAGATAATAGAGATTAACCCTGCACAGGCCATTAGGGTTAGTGTGGAACTACTGTAAAATTAAACTTACTTCAAGGGACCTGTTTTCAGCTCGCTAGAGTGGTTAAGGAGCAGCATGAGAGTAAGGACTTTGGAAGGGTGTTCAATCTAGCATTGAGAGACTTCCGATTAAAATTGTACTGTAAGGAGCAAGGAGATTCAGTCTGCCTTCTGGGAACTGATGCAAAGCTTCATTCATGTCCCATCTACCAAGGTATGACGGTTAATCTTGATTATCATCTTGATTAGTTTAAGAGTTGCCTCGGGGATTAATAAAACACACTTGTGGGTGTGTCTGGGTAGATCATGACCAGGGGACTATATCTGCTGCTGCTAGCCCCTTCCTGTGTCTCTGGCTCTTTCCCTGTCTCTCTGCTTCCTGGCTGGCACAATGTGAGCAACTGTCTTTGCTAGACCCTTCTGCCATCATGTCTGTGCCTTGGAGTTAACTGTCCATAGACTGAACCCTCTGAAACTGTGATCCAGAATAAACCTCTCCTTCTTTAAGTTGTGGGTGTCAGATATTTTGTTTCAGTGACAAAAAATTAACTAATACCCACAATGGCCCTCTTAAAAGACTTCATTTGTTTTGTTTTGTTCTGTTTTGCTTTGTTTTGGAGACTGCTATTATGTAAGCATTGGAGTCCCTGGTATAAGCTGTCTATTAAAAAACCTCAGGCCATTCCTGAGAAGTAGCAACCAGGAATTGGAGAGGGGAGTTTTGTGTGGACTATAACATGCCACTTCAGGGTTAAGGCTGGCAGGACAAAGCCAGAGAAATGAAAAGAAAGTTAAAAGATTCCAGCAGGAGATATCATAATGTAATTCAAAGCTGCCCACACATGTGTCTCAGGCTGACCATCTAACACTTGAAAAGGGGTTATATATAACAGAAAACCAATGAGAAGGAGACAAGTTCTCTTCATGTGTACCAAGACTAAAGATTTTTGTAATTAGTAAAAATCGAGGGGCTTGTGAACAATTTGGAGAATAAAGGTTTATTGGAACAAGTTATATAAGAATTACGGGAACTTGACCACAGTAAAGCATTTTTGAGGGAGTTCAAATTTCATGATATGTGGGAGGGGTCTCTAGTTAGTCCTAAAGAATATAGTTCAAAAAGAGGAGAAAGAAATAACGCTGGTTGCTGGATGCAAGACTGAACAAGCTGCAAATCTGAAGCACTGATTCGGACTTAAGCAGTAGGAGTTAAATTAAGTATAACTCAACTCCGTGAGGTCAAATTTCCAATAAGCAAAATCTCCAAAGGTAGAGAAAAGTAGATCCTATTCTGTGAGCTAAAGACTCCCCAGAACAATTATGAGACTGAAATTGCAAACTATGCCCTTTAATTTGCTACCTGGGAAGCAGGTCCTGTGCGAAGAAAAACAGGTGGGAGATTCAGCCTTCTCTCCTGGACATCCTTAAACTCTACTGCTGTCATGATTCAAATACAGTAATCTAGGGCTGTCCATTTACAAGAAAACATAAGATAGCTGTCTCATTGAGCTAAGCTAGAAGAGAACTCTACCCATATCTCAGCAGGTGGCTGAAATCAAAAGTCTCCCAAAAGGACCCTACTATACGGCCTGCTAAAATTTCCTCTAAAAGCCAATCTTTAGTTTATCTTGTTTGCAAACCGAAAAGACTTCACTCTTCTTTTACTCATTTCCAAATGCATGGCAAAGCAAGACCTGGATATTAGCCACACTGTTCTAGGATTCAACCTAGCATCTTATGGGGGCTTTACATGGCTTTGAGTGGGCCCCCATTTATTATTTCCTTTGAGTAGAATTTGTAAGCCACAAGTAAAGTAAGATCACAACACATTTGGCTCATTTTAGCTAAATCTTTAGGCCGCTCATTCTTCCCTCCTTTTTCCTTCCTAAAATACAAGAAGCATGATTTCCAAACAAAGAGTCTTCGATCAAGTGATCTGCAGACATTACATTCCACTCACACGGGGTATGGAGCTCACCTTCTCCATGCTGAAGCTCAATTTCTATTTGTCTGCCTCTCGAGCCACTTTGCTTCTCATGAGTAGGAAAACTATTATATAATGTTGGGGCTCAGAAAACAATTCCCCCAAAATAATGGGCCCAGAAGCAGCCTCAGAACAAAGTTTCTCTGTGATATACTATCCACTTGTCTCCTACTCCACTTCCTCCCCACATGGCCAGCCAGAGAAATTAGAATTTTTCTTCCCCAAGTGAAGTTATAAAAACTAGAGTTTTTCTAACCCAAAGCAAGCCATGGAGTCAAAGAATATTGCTCTTAATCTCCCCCTGCCCTTCTAAGAGCTGCCCTACCTTATCTGACAGTAGATCATTAAGACTTCATTGAAGAAGGAGCCCTGCCCCTCACATGGGGAGAAGGAATGCTGCAGAGGCCAAGAAGATCTAAGCAAGCAGCCCTCCCTGGGTTTCCCCCCTCGGTCTACAGCTATGAAAGCACGCTCTTTTGTCCAATTATATTTATGCATGGCAGTCCAAGCTTCATAAAAATGGATAGTTGGTCCTGGGTCTTGGGTCTTCATTCTGAAAGCTTTTGTGTCACCTAAAAGATGATGAAACACATTTGAATGCCTTTATCTCTTATTAATCTGCCAGTTGTTGGTTCACTTTAGTGACTCCAATGAAAAAGTCTTTTGTGTTCCCCCATAATAGCATAGATCATCTCAGGTACCATTGGATGGGTTTTTCTAAGACACTGCTGTAACAGGGCCCAAAGCAGAGTTGTATTCAATCCTGTAGGCCATGAGTTCTCAAAATTGTCAGTACATTGTGATTACCTGGAGAATTGCTCATTTTTTAACACTGAGGCATGGAATCTAATTTGAGATTCAAATTAAATTTGCTTTGAGGGTAGCCTGGACATATAGTTCCCCAGCTGTTGATTTCAATGTAGCCAAATTTAAGAAGCATCTGTGCCAGGAGTGCTTAAAGTGTGATCCTAGGACAGGCAGCATCTATAGCACCTGTAAAACAATTAGAAATACAAAATCCTGCCCCACTCTCAAACCTGCTAAATCAGAAATTTGGAGTATAGGTCTAGAAGTTTTAAAGAAGCCCACCAAGTGGTCCTGAAACATACTAAGACTTGAGAATAACCACCTAGAAAAGAGAGGGAGGGATGGATGGATGGATGGATGGATGGAGGGATGGATGGTCCCAGGAAGCCCAGGCACCACAGATAGACTCTTTTGTTGTCTTAATTCACTTCTAGGGAATTTATGTGATTTGCAAAACACTGTGTATACTTTTCTCATGGGAAGATGTGTCAAGCAGAAAACACCACTTTTTCCAGCTGGACTGACAGTTAACCTTGAAAGAATCCCCTTAGCTGAGATAATGTCTAGAGCAGTAGTGGCAAACCTATGGCACGCACGTTATTGTTTTTCTTTCAAGACAAAAGATGTCAATGTAGAGTTGTTGTTTTTGGTTTTTGTTTGGTTTTTTTTTTTTTTTTTCTTAAACTAAAACCTCAGTATTCAAGTTAAATTGCAATGTTGGCATTTTGCAATAAATAAGTGGGTTTTGGGTTGCAGTTTGGCACTTGGTCTCTAACAGGTTCACCATGAGTCTAGAGTAAGGCTCTCAATTAGGTGACTTCTTGTGGGCCAGACATGTTAGCTAAAAAAAGGCTTCAGAGAATGCTGACCCAAGTGTAATGAGAAATTTGTTTCAAAGGCAAGGAGAGAGGTAATAGGTTAAAAAAAAAAAAAAAAGTCAGCAAGATGGCAGGAGCTGTATGATACTTTCCCACAGTCGTGTAAGTTTGGTTATTAAATGCTTTAAATGACTGGTGCGGATGGATTCTTTGGAAACAAGAGGCTTCACAGTCATTTTGGTCATAGATACTGCTGAAATCTATACTCCTCTCAATTTTTTGGATTAAAAGTTGCCCAAAGCTAGGGTCTTCTGCCAGACATTGGTTTGATATAGTAACATTTTAAGGTGATCAGAGGTTAAAGTAAATGTACTGACCAGTAATATCAATTAGCATAAGGCTAAGGCAATAAAGATAAAAACCCCAACTCCCAAAAATCTTAAAATTAAGATGTACCCCCATTAATAGTGGGAAAGTAAAATACCGTGGACTGAAGGTGAACAAAATTACTCCAGTTAAGTGTGGGAGATTTCAGGGATTTCACAAAGGAGGTATCATGTGAACCTGGATATTAAGGGTAAAGAGATTTTGAAAGATATGCCCAGTTTAGCTTTAACAGTAAAAATGGCTGGTACATTGGTTAGAAGTGCAGAAAGTAAAGTTGAAAAGGCTGATGAACTATCCTGAAGGTAAACTGTGAGCTCTTCATAAGCAAGAAAGCTGCTTGATCAATTTTTGGTTTTCCTTTTTGCAGTGCTGAGGATTAAAGCCAGTGGCTTGTATATATAAGGCCAGTGCTTTACCACTGAGCTATGGCCTCTGACCCAATTTAGTAATTTAGAAAGAACTCTGGTGGAGGCTATTCTAGCAAGATTCCTAACGAGAGAGGATGGGTGTCTCAAAAGGCAGAGGCACGGGCACCAAGAGGAATGAACTCATTTTTGGTTCAGGTTCCCTTCACAGTAACACCTTTGTGCTGAAGTATTTTGTGTGTACCTGAAATGAGTGTAGAGCCTGTGGGTCTACCAGAACACTCAGGCTGAAATGGTCTGTTTATTGGTGTAACCGTCTTGGAACGGACTGCAAGAATAAAAGCAGGGAGAAAAGGAAGCTACCGCCATAAACTAGACAAGAAATTGAGAACTTAGCCAAGATAACAAAAGTACAAGTGATGAAAAGTGCTCAGATTCTGGATATATTTGGAAGGTACTGCCAACTGATTTGCTAAGAGGCTGGATATGAAGTCTGACAGACAAGACTCAAACATGACTCCAAGATTTTTGGCCTGAGCAAGTGAAAGATGGGAGTTGCTATTAACAAAGATAGGGAAAAGATGGGAGGGCTGGGATGTGGCTCAGTGGTAGAGTGCTTGCCCAGCATGCATGAGGCCCTATGGTTAGGGTTAGGTCCTAGGTTCAAACCCCAGTACTGCACCAAAGAAGGGAGGATAGGATAGGAATGGGTTGGGGAGATTTTAATACGGTATTTACCTGAATGGTGTTATTATATATGAAGTATCCCCCTAAGACTCATTTATTGAGAGTTTGGTCCCCAAGGCAGCAGTGTTCAGAGGCTGGTGCTAGACAGGAGACTGGATCACAACGGCGCTGACATCACTAATGCATTTACCCACTGATGAGTTTATTAGCTGAGTAGGTGCCTCTGAAGGGTCTATCATACTCCCAATCCCTTCTTCTCTGGGTCTTTCCCCTTCTGTTTCCTGGCTGCCATGAGATGAGCAGCCATGTTCTGCCACTTTCCACCATGCTGTTCCTGCTTTGCTGTGGGCCTAAAGGCAGTAGAGTTGGCTGACCATGGACTGAACCCTCTGAAACTGTGAGCCAGAATAACTCTTTCCTCCTTTGTTCTTCTCAGATATTTGGTCAGAGCAAAAAAAACTAACAAAAATAGCATTTGACTTAGGGCATGGTTTCACTAATGCGTGATTCTTAGTTGTGGATCCATCTCTACCTGTGATACTTTAAATAACTAATCATACAATGAGTATCTGATTCTCCCTCATCAATGGAATTAGACATTTTCATTGTTAATTTAAGTAGAATTAGAGATCTGTACATTACTACAATAAACAGATGGATCAACAGGTATCAGCTCCGTATTAGTGACTTGTGCCCAGTACACACTGAAATATTAATGAAAGTTGTATCAACTTCAGTAGTTGATGTTTTTTGACAAAATCTAGAAATATGATTGTTACCATAACAAAGACTGCTCTTGACCTTGGTTTCTTGGTATGAAAAAAGACTGAGCTCTTGACTTTGGATTCTTTGTATAAAAAAAGGTGTCTACATCTCTGACAGTGCACTGAGATCTGCCAATTTATCAAACATCTTTCATTTGAACCTGTGTTCTTAATACTACTAAGAGAGTCCAGAGGGGCAAAATGTGACACACTATTCTTCCATTTTATTTAGATTTCTTCTAGCTAAGTAAACACAGTTTGAAATATTTATTTTAATTCCACAATTAAATTTAATTAAATTAAAATAATTTATTTTACAATTTCACAATTATATAAACAGTATCATAATATACATAAATAATGATCTCAATAGTACTTTAAACATTTTTTAAGACAGGTTATGAATTAGCTTTGCTTTAAATGAATGCTATGGATAGGAGTTACCAAACAGACTACCGAACAGGCTAAGTGAATTTTAATTGTAATTTGATTATTAATCTTTGCAAGTAAAGAGCACTGCTACTAAAAATGTGTTTCCAAGGGTTTTCCAACAAAGAAGAAAAATCTATTGAACTTATATTGAATTGGATAATCACATTTGTACAGATTTTTAAGGCATTTCACAATTCTTTAAACACTTTCATGCTACTATCACAACACTGTCAATTATAGCATTCCAAGTTCACACAGTAAAACATTCAAAGAGTGTGCACGTCGCACATCCCTCTCTGAGGCTGGTCGTATTTTAACTGGTGTGTAGACACTTGCAGCTGTTAATCTGAGTGAGTGCTCAGTGAGCTGCTTCACAGAGCGGGGCTGAAACGCCTGAGATCTCATCCAGAGAGCCCGTTACCTTCCTTGTAAATCCCTTGCTCCAGCTCGGGTGGATAAGCTGAAATCTGGATATTCACGACAGTTGTGAAGTCGGTAACACAGAAGTTAGAACTCCAGGCAACGCGTGTGGGTTTCACAGTCCACACTGCCGCTCCGCCTCCCTAACGGTGCGTCTCCAACACTCAGCTCTGGCAGCGCCCCTCTCAGGAGCGCCCCTCCCTCCACAGCCCTTCTCCGGACAGGGCACGGCACCGCACCCCTGGCGATACTGAGTCTGCCTAGTCCCTGTGTCAGGAGTTAAAGGCCAACCGTCCTCTCTCATGTCTTTATTGCCTCATGCTGGCAGTGTCTAGTATAAGTCAAATGTTCAATAAATGTTTGCTGAATAAATTAATGAACAGCTAAATTCCAGGTGATGTACACATAAGTATTTCCTTATTTACCATTATATTTAATACCACAAAATGAGGAATGAAAGCTGATAATCGCAGCCTATTTCCAACACTACAGTAATGCTCACGCTCCTATTCGTGTACGGGGCACTACACAAGGGCACTACACAGGCTCAGCCGTCAGCGTCCGTGCTGCCTTCACATTGACGTAGATCAGCACCGAAGACAATTCCCAGTGAGACACGCTTCATGAAACGCTATGCCAATCCTATCAATATTATGTTATGAAGATAAATTTCCTCATGAAGCCTATTTCTACTTCCGAATCAGGTCCTTTTCATTATATAATCTAGGTCTAAGTACTTATTCTAACTTCCCTTTGTTACAAAAAACATGCCATAAAGTAACAGCTTCTGTCAGTTTTATTTATTTTTTTGTTTTGTTTTGTTTTTTTGTGGGTACCGGGGGGTCGACCTAAGGACCTCACACGCCAGCAGGCGCCCGTGCTGCTGAGCGATATCACCGGCCCCTTTTTCGTATGTGGGTTCTGGGAGTCAAACTTGGGCCCTCGCGCTTGTGGGGCAGGCGCTTACGCCGCTGAGCCATCTCACCAGCCCTGTCAGTTTTAATACAATAGAACCCTCTTATGTTTCTTCCTCTTCTGTGTTCTTACAGATAAAATTCCATTCCTGTGAATTCTGTTAGCCAAATTGCTTGATACAATAAATTCCTGTTAGAAATTACACTGTAGTAGTCCCCCATTATCCAAAGTCTCACTTTCTGTGGCTGTACTTTCTATGGTTTAGTTACCCTTGGGTCAACTGAAAATAATAAAAATTCCAGAAACAAATAATCCATTCATTTTAAACTGCACGTCATTCTGAGTAGCACTATGAAATCTCATGCCACCTGGAACATGAGTCATGCGTGCTGCATACACTGCCTACCTGTAGTAACGACCTCAGTTATCAGACTCGCTGTCATGGCAGCATGTACTTGTATTCAGCTAACCTTTATTCTACTTAATGTTCTAGACGTACAAGAGGGAGGCTGGCAAGAGCATTACAGTACACCGTTACACCTATTCTGTTTGATTATTAGTTATTGTTGTTAATCTCTTACATTGCCTAATTTATAAATTACACCCCATCACAGGTATGTATGTGTAAGTGAAAACATAATATACGCATAATGTATATAGGGTCCTGGGTTTCAGGTACCCACTGAGGGTCTTGGACCATCTCCTTCATGGCTAATAGGGAACTACTATACTACATCATATAACTTGCAAGACCAATTTATTAAAAAGATGTTAGGCTTTAAGAAGTGGAAATCAATATCAAAATTTGAGTAAAAAGGGACACATACATAATTTCCCATCAGCAAGATCAAAGATGACCGTATAATATGGTATCATTTTGAAAATTTATTTGTAAAACTATAAACTATCAAGAAATAACTTGTTTTTCTCCTTCACAGTAGTAAAAGTTCCAAAAAACGACTTTCTATACCAGTTTATTCTTCATGAATAACTACTGAGAAAGGAAATTATCTGAACTTTTAAAAAATATAGTGCTCATCTTGATTAACAGAACTTGTTTTAAATGGAATTTTACCTACAGTTTCTTACACTTAAAATCTTAAGAGAACCATGAAAACAAAGAAGCTGATGACAAATACTTCTGTAACTATCACAGATCCCAGGAAACAGACACTCAGAGAAGAGTTAAAGCTACCCAGCAGCAGCTGCTTATAAAACCGCAGAAAAGTTATAATTGTAATTAGACCTTAAAGAGACCAAAACCTTAGTTTATACTGAGCCAAGATTAGGAAAACCTTCCACCGACGACATTTTCATGTTCTTAGTTTTTCAATGAAGTAATCAGCCTATAATTAAAAAAAAAAAATCATGTTTTTATTGTCCATACCAGACCCTCTATGAAACAATTCTGTTGGCATTCCTCTTATAATAAGCCATGCCAGTAAAGCAGGACACTACGTATTCTGTTCCTAAAAATACCTCTCCCCCTAAAAAACCATAAAAATATCTTACAAAAAACTAGCAATTTCGGGCCGGTGAGATAGCTCAGCAGCATAAGCGCCTGCCTGGCAAGCGTGAGGTCCTGAGTTCGACTCCTGGTACCCGCATTAAAAAAAAAGAAAGAAAAAAACCCTAGCAATTTTAATGAAACTACTGTACAGTAAAGTTATTCCACATTATCTATAAACATGCAGCTTGTAAGCTACATTACATACTCATTTAAAAATTTGCACTAACAAGAAAAAAATAAATCTATTAAGGTTTTAAAAGTAAATTAGGGGGCCGGTGAGATGGCTCAGTGGCATAAGCGCCTGCCTGGCAAGCGCGAGGGCCCGAGTTTGACTCCCGGAACCCACATACAAAAAAAGGGCCGGTGATACCGCTCAGCGGCACGGGCGCCTGCTGGTGCGCGAGGTCCTGAGGTCGACCCCCCGGTACCCACAGAAAAAAAAAAAAAAAAGTAAATTAGGGGCCGGTGAGATAGCTCAGCGGCATAAGCACCTGCCTGGCAAGTGTGAGGTCCTGAGTTTGACTCCCAGAACCCACATACGAAAAAAGGGCCGGTGATATTGCTCAGCGGCACGGGCGCCTGCTGGCGCGCAAGGTCCTGAGGTCAAACCCCTGGTACCCACAAAAAAAAAATAAAAAAATTAAAAAAAAAATAAAAGTAAATTAATATGGAGGAAACTAATTGCTATCAGTACATGAAAGAAGCCAATCTGAAAGGCTATAGACTGCATGATTCCATAATGAGACACTGAGAAGATCGGCAGTTAACAAGGGACAGAGGGGCCGGTAAGATAGCTCAGCGGCATAAGCGCCTGCCTGGCAAGCGCGAGGTCCTGAGATCTACTCCCGGCACCCACGTAAAAAAAAAAAAAAAAAAAAACAAGGGACAGAGGGCGGCCAGGACCAGCAAAGTGTGGAGGAGCTCGAGGCAGTGAGATTACTCTGCCTGACACAATGGCGATGCAAGTGCAAGCTCGGAAGGCAGAGCTGGTGGGCAGACCCTGGACTATAGCCTCAGGCCCTAAGATCGTGCCAGTGTCGCTTCACTGATGGCAGGCCGGGACCGTGGGCAGCGTGCACAGGTGCAGATGGGGTACACGTGGAAACTACAGTTCGCACCCAATTTTGCTGAGAACCTACACCTGCTCTAGAAAATAAAACCTATTTTTTAAAAAGTAAACTATAGAGCCTTCTCAATCATCCTTTAAAATGTGGAAGACTAGATAAGGGCTTTTCAAATAAACTTCAATAACTTTACCTTGTTGTTTTAGTCGAAATCAAAGTCCCAGTTTTAAGAACAGTTCAGATTTCCAAGATGAACCACTAATAGATCTTATAATTTTTCCAACTAAAGTTTTATGTAAGGTAATACATTCTATCACTGGGCTGTACACACAGCCCCCTGAAAAGTGCTTTAATTCAATTTCTTCTAGGAAACCAAGATCTTGAAGAAAATTGGAAATATAAAAAGGGCAAAAATTCCTTTTTAATCCCACTGACTTTTTAAAGAGACCATACCCACTATTTTTCAGAATGTCCGGCTTATTTATTTCAGATACAGACACACAACAGAGATCTTAAATGTTTTGTTTAATTAAACGAAATCATCTGTACAACAAGTTGAAGAGAGGCATATGTCTGAAATAGGAAGTTTCCAGAAGTTTTTTTTTTTTTTTTTTTCCCCCCAAGGTGATTGAACCCATAGCCTCACACATGCTAGGCAAGCTCTCCATCACTGAGCTATACTCCTACCCCAATCTGATGCTTAATTTTTCCTGTACTCCAACTAGAATAATAGCATTCACTACCAACCAATTTCAAATAAATACTGTTTGATGGTTATTCAGATATAGTATACTTGTCAGGCGTGGTGGTGCACACCTGTAATCCCAGCACTCAGGAGGCTGAGGCAGGAGGATCGATTCAAGTTCAAGGCCAGCCAGGACTACAAAGTGAGTTCAAGGCCAGCCTGAACTGCACAGTGAAACCCTGTCTAAAAAAAAAAAAGAAAAACAGATATAGCAACTATGGGCTCCCTTATTATCATGGATACATACAATAACAGTGAATCAATTAATAACTAAGGCAACTATCACACCACAGGCCTACCAAGAGTGGCATTTTATACCACCTTTGCCTCAACAATGCACAATTCTGTAATATTTCAGGCTGAAAGCTTCAACTTCAGGTCAGGTAGCGGATGCTAATATCAAAGCCCCTTTCTAAGGTGCAAACTGACCACCAAAAATTACAAAAGCTCAATTTCTATGATATTGATGATTACGATGACAGAAGCAGCAGGTAACTTTACTGAGCACTATGTACTGTACTATTTGACTCTGCAGTGCCGGGGATCTAGCTCGTGGTGATCAGGGCTAAGCACATGCTACGTAAGTACTCCAGCACTGCGCTACATCCCAGGCTAGCAAGGTTCAACACAGGAGTTATCTCAACATCTCTTTTCAACTCTCGAAGCAGGCACTGTTACCTATGCGCAGGTAGTAAAGAATCTGAGCCTGACCTCGGTGTACCTCAGTGGTAGAGTGCTTGCCTAGCATGCACCAGGCCCTGGGTTCCATCTCCAGCACCCCAAAAGAAAAAGTACAAGTCTTAAAAACTATGTAATTTACAGATGGTCCCTTAAGTAAGCAATGGCTCGGATTTGACTCCAAAGTCTGAATTCCTAACGTCATGCTTTTCTACTCATGAGTTGCTTACAATGAGAAGTTTTAGCCATAGATTTTCTTCCTACAGATCTGGCAGCCTGGAAAACCTCTACATTAAGAATTTTATTTTGGCTAAAACAGGAGATCAAGACTAAGAAAGCTCTAAATGCCTCATGTTGCCAACAAAGGACAAACCTGCAGCAAAAAGGACAAATAATTGAAATATGCTTGTGTGCTGCTGGTATAAGAATGCACTTACCGTGATAAACCAGTAGGAGTTCACTCTGTAAACCAACTTGGATAAGAAGCCTAACTGGCTGGCTGGCGCCAGAACGTGCAGGTGCAGGTGGGAGATGGAGCTGAATGGCGGCACATGGAAGCCCATCCTGCAACAGACGGCAAGACTGGCTGACTGTCTCTCCACGGCAGGTAACGACTGCTTCTCAGGTAAAAACATGTAAGTACTAAAGATATCCAAACCCGGTTACCCGGGATAGCCACACTGTCACTCGTACATCTTCTATGACTTTGCTTCATGCATCTTAGAGTATTTGCACAGTTCCCTTTAAAGTTGAAATTCATAGTAACAAAAACTCCTTATCAAGGAAGGCCTTTGCAGGACAGTGTGCCTCAGGATAACCTTTAGAAATTCTAAGTTGACGTTCTTTCTTATCCCTGCAGTCCTTATTTTATTAAGCTTTAATTCTCCTAAGATACGCCTCTGCAAAGAATCTAAAAAAACGACTGGACCCTGAAGTACAGGCGCAGCACATCGTATTCCAAGACACAGCCAGCAGAGGGCGTGCTTTCTCCTTTAGAAACCTGAGCAGGCGTTTCCCTCCCAACCAACATTCCATCAGTGATGTCAATCATAGCAACATTTTAAAAACTTTTGTCGTAGTAGTGGATTTCAGGCTAGTGTTCTACCAACTACATCCCCAATTCTTTTGAAACAAGGTCTTAGTAAATTGCCTGGGCTGGCCATCAAGTCACAATTCTGCCTCAGCCTCCAAAATCGCTGGGATACAGGTGTGCACCACCACGCCCAGCATCACTAAAATTTTTATTTAATACTATTCATAACTGTTTGCTTTATAAAACACTTATAAGAAAATTCTTTAACTAGAAAAAAGTTATTAAAATACGATTTAGCTTCTTCAAACTCAGTTTACAAGCAGTTTTGGAAGCCCGTTTATGCCAAATGGAACAAGGTCAGCCTGGACTCAGCTTCTCCAGCCAGAGCAATGGGAACTGGGAGGGCGCCACAGAAGCGGGACCCTGCGCAGCACGACGCTTGGGGACCACAAGGTGGAGCGAGACCTGCAGCAGGTCGCGAAGGAGCAAAAAGCTGCTCTCACTAGCTAGCAGAGGGGACTAGGCTTTCCCTTTGAAACATGAATCTCAGGAAGTAGAATCAATCTAGAGTCCAGAAGAAACTCAATGGTTTACCTACCATTTCATTTCAAAGATAAAAAATTTAAGATCTGGGCACAACAGCACACGCCTGCAGTCCCAGCTACTTGGGAGACTGAGGCAGGAGGATCAGGTAAACGTAGGAGTTCAAGACCAGCCTGGGCAATAAAGCTAGACTTTGTTTAAAAAAAAAAAATGTAAGAGGCTTTGCAGTCACAGACAGAAAAGTGAAACTCCAGCTCAGGGCTCCTTCCTTCTTATCTACGCTTGTTCTTCTACTCGGTGCCACTGCACCTGGGAAAGGAGCGTGCTGCTGCTTCAGGCCAAAGCGCTCACATAGCACCTGGCCCTCGCCCTCGCACATGGATGACACTGACAGCTCACCGAGGGTTTTCACACACACAAGCTCGCTGGAGCCTACGAGCGGCCAGAGCAGGTGTTACCACGGAGAGGCAAAGGGCCATCTGCAGTCACGCATGTCATGTGGCCAGCACGTGGATTCCTGGCTCAGCAATGAGAGAAGTACCTCCTCTACCCCTGCCTTCTTACTGCCTGCCTTACACAAGGTAAATCCGTAATCTTTTAAGGTCCAAAGCAATGTTTAGCTTAATTAAAACAGTTAATTGAACATGAGGTGCTTTTGCACAAAGTTTGGCAAATACCACAGTTTAATTCAGCATACAGTAATTTCAAGTTACTTTCCTACTAGAAATCTAATAACATTTTTAAATCACGTAAAAGTTTGTGTAAGAAAATTCATTGTATACATAAATCAATAGGAATGCACGTATAAAAAGAACAAAGAAGAGTACTTACAACTGTTTTAGCCACCCACTGCTTGTATATACTTGTCTGTTCAAACTATCACAAAACTCAGTAACGCATCGTTGATTTCTGTCTGACTTATACATACCTCACATCTGTGAAGTCTGTGAAATTATTCTTTTCAAGGATGGTTTTTCCAACAGCTACCATGTTCTCAACTGTAAAACAGGGGGGGAAATTATACTATAGGAGACACTAACATTGTATCAGATGAGCAACTTTCTTGCTTTTTTGTGGCGACTCTGGAGACTGTGACCAGGGCCTTCAACCTGAGCTACATCCCCAGGCTGGGCTCGAGCTTGAGGTCCTCCTGCAGCAAACACCTCAAGACACGTTCAGTAGCCTTAAGTTACCCAGAAGTCTGCTGGGCCACAACTGAAATGAAGGTTCAAGCAGAGCCTCGGTGCAGTGTCACTTTCACAAAATACCACGTGTACAGACTGACTGTGACAGCTACTGTCACACGGCTATTCTGGTCATCTGATCACACTGCAGTCTCATTCTAATCATAAGTTAACAAAGTAATTAAACAGAAATTGTTCGGATTAAGAAGCATGCTCATTACAGCATTATTCACAATGACCAAGATAATAAATTAACCTACATGTCTATCAGTAGGTGAGTGGAGTATATCTATATCTGTATCAATGTCAAACAAAATGGTATTCAAGCTAAAAAACAAAAAAGAAAGAAAGTCTGCCATGCAGGAACCCAAAGAACATTATGTTAAAATGGAACGGCCAGCCTTCAGCTGTGGTAATTAAAGGCTGTGTATTACACTCTCTCCAGAGCAATCACTACTAAAGAAGACAACAGATAAGGTAGAGGAATGATAGAAAATAGATCTGAACACTGCCACCATCTTACCCAATTCTATGTGATTAGATCTGAACACTGCCACCGTCTTACCCAGTTCTATGTGATTAGATCTAAACACTGCCACCGTCTTACCCAGTTCTATGTGATTAGATCTGAACACTGCCACCGTCTTACCCAGTTCTATGTGATTAGATCTGAACACTGCCACCGTCTTACCCAGTTCTATGTGATCTCTCTTTAGATCTTTGCAATTTCTGATGTGCTTCTTCGGCACCACAAGATAATGATGCGGTGCTGCTGGCTTGATATCTCTGAAGCAAACCAGGTCTTCATTCTAAGGAGAAAGCCACATGCATTGGTCAGTTTTTAAAAGCAATATGCCAACACTGTTCTGGCATGATTTAATCATCACAAAGTTCTGAAAGGGAAACAGTCCTTATGTTATGAGTAAACTCTGCTGAGCCATTTTATGATTATGCATCATGTTCATAAAAACAAGTGTTAGCATCTATCATCAGATGGCCATTTATTCCAAAGAGTAGAAAGCCTTACATAAAGGTAACTCCAAGAAAACTGTGAGTAAAATTCATTAAAACTTCATTACCAACAATCCCAGAATGTTTAATTTCATGATATTTTCCCAACCTGCCTTTAAGCTAAGGTCTTTCTGTGCTTAGTATGCACTTGTACTAAAGGCTGGACTACAGATTTACAGCCAGATAAATAAACTCCTTTTCACATTTTTTCCAGAATAACATTTTCCTTAATTATAATGAGAATATCATTTAGCATCTACATATTCAGGGGTTACACTTTTAAACATTTTAAAGCAGTTATATATAAATACATTTGCTTTACCTTTACTTGCCTCTTTACAGGGGTGGATTTGAACTACTGAAACAGTCTCGAGGGTGCTGTAATAATTTACGGGCCCTAAATATGCTTTACGTCTCACTGCTTCGTTTTACTATCAGTAAAGGATGAGGCAGAGTTAGGTCCCTTCTGGTTCTGACCTAGCCCTGCAGGAGAGAGCGCATGGGCGACGATCTTCCTCCTGGAAGCTTCCTCCCGTCTCTTCCTCCTCCGGCCCAGCGCAGATCCCATGCTCTATCACTGTAGCTGCCCTCTCCCCATGAGTTCTTAACATTGTCTCACTGTTTTTCCACAACTGCACAGTGAGACCCCGATGATTCTGGGTCAGCACAACTGTACCCGTCTCTGAACACTGACTTGGGCTCCTGCCAGGGGGAGCAGTCACACAACCAAGCCGACCTGACACTGAACGTGCACAGCCCCGGTGACCGACATCAATGCACGACAATCATCCTGTTTACCCAGTCCTCTCTCCTAACCTCCAAGTTACTGCCATCGTTTTACTTCTAGATAACCACAGAATTGTTCCTTCATCTCTTTTCGGTTTCACACCTGTAATACGAGCACTCTGGGAGGCTGAAGCGGGACGACTGTAAATTCAAGCCCAGCCTGGGCAACGTAGTGACTCAGCAAGACTGTCTCAAAATGAATAAAAAATAACAAAGAGCTGGGGATGTGGGTCAGTGCAAAGGCCCAGGGTTCCATGCCCAGCGCGTGTGGGGGAACCACCACCTGACCGTAGCTCAGGGCATTACAACTGGCTGCCTCCTCTGTATCCATTCCACCCTTTAGCTTAGAAGTCTGCCCAACGCCTGTCCTCCGATCTTGTCTTCCACTGAGTCTCCAAAGCCAGGTAACTGGAAGGAGTTCAATTTATTATTAATGAATGAAAACAACGGCTACAAGTCTTTGTAGCCGACTCTCCACAGGTTGTTTCTCTAAAGATGAGCAGAACAGCATCAACAGAGAGTGTAGGAGTCACCTGACCAGAAAACACCGGGGCGAAACACTGTGCACGGATCCCCGTTGACAACGCGGTTGCGCAATTCAGGCTATCAGGTCACAGTTCGACACCAGACTTGGCCAACCCTTTACCTGCCTGATTCTAGCCGACTCAACAGGTTTTCCCGATTGCCATTACTATACCTATTTTCTACCAGTTTTCTCATCGGCACTGGGACTGTACTTGGATGTGCAGTTTAAAACCTCTGGAAAGGCCGGGCCTGGTGGCGCACACCTGTAACCGAGCAGTCGGGGGCTGAGGCAGGAGGATCGCGGCGAGTCCAAGGCACCCTGCACTACACGGCGGGGCCCTGTCTCTAAAGGCATGCATAAACAAATGCACGAGAGGAGGCAGAAAAATCCCTGTGATAAAAGCAGAGGTCACAAAGGGTCGTCTCATGCCACAGCCCTTGCCCCGGCCCGTCCACGCCGCGAGCCCGGTCCCCACGCGGGGTCCGCGCCCACCTCGCAGTGCAGCAGCTCGGTGCCGGCCTCCTGCCCCCGCGCGATGCGGCAGAACACGCACTTGGGGTCGCTGTCCGCGGGCTCCCCGGCCGGCCCCGCCGCGGACGCCGCCTCCCCGGCAGGGGCGGACTCGGCCATAGCGCCCAGAGCCGCAGCCGCCGCAGCGCCTCCCAGCCGCGTGGAGGCGTCGCCCTCGCCGGGCGCAGGGCCGCGCCGGAAGTAGACGCGCGCCGGGCCGGGCCGCCGGAAGTGGGGCGGCGCGCTCTGCGGGGGGCGTGGCTCGCAGACGGAGGCCGCTAGGGGGCGAGCGGGGTCGCGGCCCGCAGCCGTCCCGCCCCCTGCGCCTCACTGGGAACGACGTCCGCCGAGGCGCAGGGCGCCCTCCCGGCGTGAGGCGTCAGCGAGCGCGCGCTCCTGTCCTGCCGGTCTGCTGCGATCCGCGCCCCGCCGAGGCCCGCGGCGTGGCCGTCCACGTGCGGCCTGCGCTTGCGCCGAAGACGGAGAGGCGGCGCGGGGCCCGCGGACCTTCTTCCCCCTCCCTGCGGGCAGGGGGTTTTGCGCCATAAAACCCCCTGTGGAGAGTTTAAAAATAAATGATAAAAATTCGCAGGCTGTAAGAGAAGAGGCGAGATTTCTAAAATCTTTCTCAGCAAAGGCCGTGTTTCCCGTCTTATGTGTTTCTCCTACACAATAATTCTAGGATTTAAGCCCAAAATTCAACTTCATATCTGTTTATTTGCTTTTTGTTGTTAACAGAACCATCTAGATCCTCAGCTCACATTCCTCAGACTCAACTAAATGTGAGCCAGGCCTGGCGGACCACACCTGTGACACCAGGACTCCAGAGGCTGAGGCAGGAGGATCTCCTCAAGTTCAGGCCAGCCTGGGCTACATAGCGAGACCCTGTCTCAAAAACAAAAAAAAAGGAAAGTATATTTTAAAAGAAATAACAGTGAATGCAGAGTCCTACAGTTGATAGTCTGATATTCCAGAAGTCCGCTGCCGTTGTTTCATTATGCCTCACCTAGAGCGCTGCAGTAACCTAGCTTATTGCCTGACAGTTTCTATCAATCAGACAAAACCCTCAGTCACTGTTGTGCCCAAAGAAGTACCAGGTTTTTAGCTTGGCATTCAAGATGGGTTATGCTTTGACCTCAGCTTTTTATGATGCTTGGCTTTTTCTGAGCACCTACCATGTGTCATGTGTTTCCTAATCCTCAACAACAAGCTTGGCTTTATAGTCCCTACTCTGGAGATAAGGAACAAACTCAGATTCGCCCAATACCACGCAACTAACTGACAAAGTCCATATAAAATTCATCTAACTGAAACCCATCAGCCACTGGGTGTGGTGGCGCATGGCTGCTGGGGAGGCTGAGGCAAGAGAATAAAATATTCAAGGCCAGCCTGGGCAACTTAGTGAGACTGTGTTGTAAAATTAAATTAAAAGTCTGGGGATGGTGACTCAGTGGTAGAGAGCACTTGCCTAGCATGTGAGGCCCTGGGTACAATACCAAGTACTGGAGAAGACAACAACCAACCATGCACCTTGTCGAACATACGTGTAACTTTTTTGGTTTTGTTTTTTGTTTTTTGGGTTTTTTTGAGACAAGGTCTCACTATGTAGTTCAGCCTAGCCCTGAACTCACTATGTAGCCCAGGCTGGCCTCGAACTCACCCGATTCTCCTGCCCTATTACAGGCATGCACCACCACACCTGCCCACACAACTGTTTTAAGACTGAAAGAGAAACTTTCCTGGACTAGCTCATTACAGTAGTTGTACCATTGGTATTTGTCAATTTAGAAAACACATAATAAGAATTTGTAGTGTGATATTCACTATTTCTATAGCTGCGCTACGCTTTCACATCACCGTTTTTATTCATGCTGTTGCCTCTGAAATAGCCTTGTTCCATTTCTGCACAGCCGATTTCACTCCTCAAGTGTCACCTCCTTCATAAAATTTTAGCCAAACCAAAACAAGCACTTCCTCTGACGAGGTGGTATAGTAGTATTTCAGTACTACTTTTGTAGAACTTACCATTCCTATCTGACAGCTAGTTCTGTACGTATTTTTGCTACTAGCAGTTAGGGTCTTTGACAGTAAGAGCAGGTGTCTTTGACCATTCCACAGTATGGTACCTAACATGGTGCTTTGCATTAGGTAGACATCGAACAGTCACCTAATGAACAGGAGAATGATTGGAAGCACTGCCTGGATGTGCAGGTTTCTCAGTGTGTCAGGAAGCCAAACGAGAGTGAGCTGATTTATATCTTCCGTGTGATTTCACGTACGTAAAAGCACAAGCGGACCTCAAGTTTTCAAGTTGTTGGCCAAGTTCTGGAGAGTAGAAGCTGAGTTCTACGAACACTCACCTGCCCGAGTTGCTTCTGTTCGGACCCTTTCTAGAGGCCTGAGATTGCTCCTCTCACCTGGCCCTTTCAGGAGCTTTCTACCTGTTCCCCAGCTTTGAATTTCATATAGATGCCCTCCATGGAAGTGTGGAGAACAACACAAAGTATTTGCAAATTGTGTAGGGAATGTGTCCACAGATGTACCTCCGTGTACAAAGGGAGAGCTGTTGCTAATGGGTGTCGTGGCGAGGTTCCCATGGAAACCACCATTCAGGTTGTTGGACGATACATTAATGTTAAATCTACTTGCGAAATGGAGCGCTGTTTCATAATTTATAATTCCATCCAGGATAATGTGGCCCAAGTTGTGTATCTTCCTGAGTTGAGTCACAGAAGTTACTCATCTTCCTGTGCTCGGGCTTTGTACTCATTCATCTGTTCTATGGAGATAATTATGCTGCCTAGCCGGGTATATAGCTCAGTGGCACGAGCACCTGCCTGGCAAGTGCAAGGTCCTGAGTTCAATTCCTGGTACAAAATGATAATAATAATAATGCTGCCTAATGCATGACCGTATTGTATCAGGACATCGCATTGTTTGAAAATAGCGCAGGCTATGGATGCAGGTCTGAGTTCCGTAATCTGTAACAGATACAAAGAGCCAGCCTTGGATGTCACCTTCCCCATCACTGGCAGATGGATGTATTACTCCACTCCTCTTTGCCAAGCAATTCCTCAATACAATTATCTGCACTCTTCTCACCCTGTCTCCTGGTCCTCCCAATGCTTCCCGTCAGGCTTTCCCTGGCACCCCGCCATCCAAACGCCTCCTGTCACATTCGCCAGTGGCTTCCGTGTCACCCACCGGGTCAATTCTCAGCCCTCATCTTTTCGGCAACAGTTGCACTATCCCCTGGCGAACTGTTTCTTCTCCAGTTCCGAGGCCCCACCCTTGGCCCCCCCACCTGCTTGGGCTGTCCCTTCTGTCTTCAGCTTCCTCTTCCGAACCTCTCCCTGTGCTGAAGGGCTTCGGTCCCAGGTTCTCTCTCTTTAGCTACACTTTGGTCCTCTCACACAGACCCTGGCTTCAAACATCGTATATTTCCTGATGATTCCCAAATTCGGATCTCCAGCTGGTCTTCCCTGAACCAGACTTGGAACATCCGGCCGCCTGCCTACTCAGCCGCCCCATACCCTTCTAATCAGCGTCTAACAAACATGTCTGAAGCTGAGCTCACAAGAGCAGCTCCTCTCTCCTGCTCTGTAAACATCTGCCAACATCCTAGCCGAAAGACTGTGCATCCTGTCTGTTTCTGAGTTTTTGTTCCGAGTGGTGGCAAAATGGAGTGTCCTTCAACTAAGTCATGAGCAGGTTTGGGATGAGGCAGGTCTGAGAGGAGCTCCTCGTCAGACACATCCAGTCCATCATGTCTCAAAAACATGAAAAATGGGCTAGGGAGGTAGCTCAGTGTGAAGGCCCTGGGTTAATCCCCAGTGCTGAGAAGAAAAAGGAAAGACCAGGAAGGCAGAGATATTGGAATGGCTGAACAGAGTGACTGTTGCCAACGCAAAATAAACCCATATTATTCAAATTCTGTTCCTTGCAATCTTAGGAAACTAAACTATCTCACCATCTTCTCCCTACCTATTTTCAACTATCACATTTTAAATTCTTACACACTGGCTTCAGTTTGTAGTTGTCATATTCTGATGCCCTCACTTATTTACCCACACACTATTAAGTTGTTCCATTTTTATATGTTCTTTGCATCCTACACCTGCAACAGATGCTTCAAGATCCTTCCTGTGCCCGTGCCCACTAGAAATGCAAATTCCCTGCAAGTGGGAAATGGCTTCCACCATCCCATCCAGCCTGGCATCTGGCACACTGTACGCAATGAAGAAGCACTGATTGGACGGGTGGGTGGGTGGGTGGGTGGAGGGATGGTCTTCACACATTTAGGGAATGGAAATGTTCTCATGGCATAGCTGCTGGTTCAGGGGCCCAGCCCAGTGGACAACCAAATCCTTTCTAAGAGCCTCCTCGGGTATTACCTTCCAGAAGGAAGCTGCCGACGGGTGGCACCCGTAGAAGGGAACAAGGATTAGCTCAGAAAGGGAGTTACAATAACTGGCCACTGTTTCAGAGGAAAAATCAGATCCCCCAGTTAAACTGTGCCCCCAAATACATCACTAATGAAATTAAACATTCAAATATAGAAAATGATGCCAAAGAACTGGTACAAATTTTTGTTAACGTAGGTGAATATTCACTTTGTCTTGTAGGAAGAAAGAAAGGGCAAAGTTCTTAAGATGGGTTCCACAAAGTAAATTATTGATTGATTTAAAATAAATGTTAAAAAGTATAAATTACACAGAGCATACTGGCACATGCCTGTAATCCCAACATTCAGAGGCTGACGAAGGAGGATTGCCAAGAGTTCAAGGCCAGCCTGGGCTACATATAGCAAGACCTTGTCTCAAAAAACAAACAAAAAAGTATAAATTCCCAAAATTGCACTGACAGGCAAATGACAATTTGGGTAAATATGTTTGCAGCATGCATAGGAAATAGGATTAATGTGAGTATAGAAAGTGTTTTACAAAACAATTAGAATGAATTGAACGCCCCAGTTTAGAACAAAAAAAGCAGCTGATGTGAAAGTAACTCATTAAAGGAAAAAGTATAGTCAACAAATATATGATAAATACACTCAGACATACTAGAAGTCAAATAACAATGAAGCGACATTTTTCTCTATCAAACTGCCCAATTCCTTTGCATAACAGCATCCAATATCACCAGGATGCACGTAGGTTAATACTCAAATATGCAATTGAAATTATGGCCTCTGCCTTCCTGGTGTCTTCATGGAAGACTTTCCAGAATGAGAATGGGGAAGATGAGCTAGGAGAAGTAGAGAGTTTTATGAGGGTCAGGGCGCTAGAAATGAGGGTGGCCTGGGGCTCCGATGCTCTCTGTGCCATGGACAGGAACAAGGAGAAAGGACACAATGAGAACGCTGCAGCAACCAGGAGAGAACAGTTGCCTCCAAAATGATGACTCATCTACTTGGCCTTCCCGACCATTACCAAACATAAACCGTGCTCACATCAAAGCGGTTCCTCTACAGCATGCTAGATCTCGTCCCCCTCTGGCCCACGCACAAATAGCACTGCAGATTCCTTTGTCATATCCTCTATCACCAGTTTTATTCTCTTTACTAGATCATTACTATCCACCTGCACACATGGCATCACTTCTCCCACCTTAAAAAGACTTTAACAAATGATTTAGCTTACTTTCCCCACCAGCACCTATTTTGGAATAGGTATTTGCTGCCTTGGTGGGAAAACTCCTTGTAAGAAGCATCCCTGCTACCTCTCTCCAATTTCCTTCCTCCATTCCCTCCTCGACCCACTGTTCTAGACTTTCACTCCACCCAGATTGCTCTTGGAGACTAAATGATCACATCACCAGATACAATGGTCAGTTCTCAGTCAGGTTCTGGGGTGCTGGGGATTCCTTTTAGAGACTTTTTTCCAGGTTTTTGTTGTCCTGAACAAAGAATTGGACAAGATAAGTGCAAAAGGTAGTGGGATTTTATACTTACTAAAGGTAGGAGAAGAAATATGCTGTGAAGAGTGTGAGCAGGCCAGTTGAAGTAGGAAAAGAAATACACTCTGTAGAATGAGAAGAGGCCACTAAAGTGAGAGAGAGTGCACAGTGGCCATAAGGCCAATGGCCACCATCTTTTATAGCCCCATTCTGACGTCAGATCTAGGCTGTCCTATCAGAAACCTGGTTGATGGAGAAGAATTGAAGATAGCATTTTCTGATTGGTCCCAGGTGCAGGGCTTGGAAACTGTTCTGTGTGTGTGTCCTGGATCTCCATGATTGACGTGTCATGTACACTTGCCCAGTTGTTTGGCCACGTCCTAATCTCCAGCCTCAATTCTCTTACCTAGCAGCAGCAGTTGGAATGTTTTCTTATTCCCTCTCCTGTTGATACCTCTTCTTCATTTATTTTAAGGTCACTGCATTTCCTTGGTTTTCTTTCTTCTTCCTATGCTCTTTCTTCCATTTCTTTATATTTTCCCCTACAAACTGTGTTGCAGTGCCCCAGGGCTTAGTCCCTGGTCTTCTCTACATTTCCTACCTTGATTTGATCCAGTCTTAGAGCTCTCATTGTGTGAATGCTCTCTACTTCTCCACTTACAATTCAAGTCATACCTTTCTCCAAATCAAAGTCCAACATACTTGGTATTTCCAACTCGAATGTCCAATTGATTAAAGTGATGATCTCCCAAGTTTTCTTTTATTCACATGCTTCAGATCTTGGTTAATGGCAAGGAAATCTTTGCAGCTCCTGACGCTGTCACTCCTAGCTCGAAACCTCCATCCCCGTCCGCAGGGTGATTCTCTAACTTACTCAGCACCATTCTCCTTCAGCCAGGACAGAGCTGGAACCTGAGCCCCCGCCATCTAAAGGGGGCCTGTGCTCCTAACTACTGAATTGTGTAATGATCCACACACATGTTAAATAGGTTACAGGGTAGTATGTTTAGTGCAATTACATGTTTGTTAAATAAACATAAGGATTGGTAAGAAAATTTCTAAAAGAATATATTAGCACTGTGATCTCTAAATGGATGAAATATGGCTTGATGTTTTCCTTCTTCTTGTCTATCCGTATATTTTATATTTTCATCAATAAAAATGTATTACTTTTGTCACAAGGAAAACATCCAAACAGATTTTTTTTTTAAATTCAGGATTCCATATAAACTTCATTTCCTTTACTAATTCTTAAGTCATAAATAATCTCATCCCATACACTTTTCAGCTCTGCAAACATCATGCCAGAAGATAGAGTATTTTCAAGCAAATTTTTTGCTATTTCTGGCAGAGGTGGACTATAGAGCTGCTATGGCCACATGTCTGATGTCGTTTGGTGTTTCTGTTTCGGTGAGGATGTAGAAAGTGTGTTGCTGGGTTTCTCTTAATCTGATTAAAAGATCACCATGGCAGTGAGCATCCCTTTTCCTACACTCTAAATAGAAATTAACTGAAAATAAATATGAAAACTTTCCCTGGCTTATACTTAGTAAATAGGAATAACTTTCTGCTATTTCACCATTGCCTCAAGAATATTAGATTTTTCTGAAGGTAAAAGAGAAACAAGCATGAACATGTTTCTCCCTGGATTAAGAAAAAGGAAATACTTAAGGCTATGCTGTTATCTGGCATCAACCATTGCATACATCTATTGGCTTCCATCTGCCGGAAAGGGTGTGAAATTTCTGGGCAAAGGAAGGGGACTGAGAAGTGGCTGTGTGCAGGAAAAGAGAGACATTCCCAGTTTCTGGCTATTAAACTGCCTCCCTCAGAGCGCTCTTTGACAAACATTAGCAGGCGCCCTGCAGTTCTAACTTGTGTCTGTTTGACTTGTGTCTTTTGGTCCTTTACTAAAGGATGTTAAGAAGTCCTGGTCTGTCGTTCTTAAATGGAGGTTGTGTAAATAATATGTAACGTAGAGGATGGCCAGAGAAAACAACCCTTCTTATAACCCCACTTCTTCCCCTGATAAATCATGTCCCTGATAAATTATTTTGTTTACCTGTCTCCTGAATATAATGCAGATACTTCTGCTTTTTTTCATAACACGTTTTTAAAAGCCTGGTCATCCAGATTCACTGCTGAATTCTACAAGAAATTTAGAGAAGACCTAACACCACTACTTCTCAAACTTTTTAATGAAATTGAAAGGGAAGCAATACTCCCAAATTCACTCCTGGAAGCAAGCATTACCCTGATACCAAAACCGGAAAAGGACACAACTAAGAAAGAGAACTACAGGCCTATCTCCCTAATGAACATAAATGCAAAAATCTTCAATCAGATACTGGCAAACAGAATGCAGCAAATCATCAAGAAGATTATACACCATGACCAACTGGGATTCATCCCAGGGATGCAGGTATGGTTCAACATATGTAAATCAATAAATGTAATACACCATATCAACAGAGCCAAGGACAAAAATCATATGATCATCTCAATAGATGCAGAAAAAGCTTTTGACAAAGTCCAGCATCCATTCATGATAAAAACCCTACAGAAAATTGGAATAGATGGTCTTTATCTCAATCTGATAAAAGCCATCTATGACAAACCAACAGCCAACATCATACTAAATGAACAAAAACTGAAAGCTTTCTCTCCAAAATCAGGAACAAGACAAGGATGTCCATTGTCTCCACTCCTATTCAACATAGTCCTGGAAATTTTAGCCAGAGCAATTAGACAAGAGAAAGAAATAAAATGAATAACAATAGGAAAGGAAGAAGTTAAATTATTATATTTTTTTTGTGGTACCGGGGGTCGACCTCAGGACCTCGTGCGCCAGCAGGCGCCTGTGCCACTGAGCAGTATCACTGGCCCTTTTTCCGTATGTGGGTTCCGGGAGTCGAACTTGGGCCCTCATGCTTGCCAGGCAGGCACTTACACTGCTGAGCCATTTCACCAGCCCTAAATTATCATTATTTGCAGATGACATGATACTCTACATAGAAGACCCCAAAAACGCCACTAAAAACTGCTCAATTTAATAAGCAAATTTAGTAGTGTAACTGGATACAAAGTCAATACTCAAAAATCAATAGCCTTCCTGTACACGAATAACAAACTCACTGAGAGAGAAATTAGGGAAACAACACCTTTCACAATAGCATCCAAAAAAATGAAATACCTAGGAATCAATCTAACAAAGGATGTAAACAAACATCTACATTGAAAACTACAGTACTCTGAAAAAAGAGATTGAAGAGGATATCAGAAAATGAAAAGATATCCCTTGTTCTTGGGTAGGAAGAGCCAATATAGTGAAAATGGCCATACTTCCAAAATTGTTATACAGATTTAATGCAATTCCGATCAAAATTACAACAGCATATCTCACAGAATTAGAGAAAACAATCCTAAAATTCACGTGGAACCAGAAGAGACCTAGAATAGCAAAGGCAATTCTGGGCAACAAGGGCAAGGCAAGGGGCATCACAATCCCAGTCTTGAAATTATACTATAAAGCTACTGTGATAAAAACAGCATGGTACTGGCAAAAAGAAAACAGACCCTAAGATCAATGGAACAGATTAGAAGATGCAGAAACAACTCCAGATATACTCAGCCACCTTATCTTTTTTTTTTTTTTTTTTTTTTTTTGTGGGTACCGGGGGGACGACCTCAGGACCTCGCGCGCCAACAGGCACCCGTGCCGCTGAGCGATATCACCGGCCCCTTTTTCATATGTGGGTTCCGGGAGTCGAACTCGGGCCCTTGCGCTTGCAAGACAGGCGCTTACGCCGCTGAGCCATCTCACCGGCCCCACCACCTTATCTTTGACAAAGGTGCCAAACACATTCACTGGAAGAAAGATAGCCTCTCTAATAAACGGTGCTGGAAAAACTGGCTCTGCATATGCCGAAGATTAAAATTGGATCCATATCTTTCACCATGCACTAAACTAAATTCGAAATGGATCAAAAATCTAAATATTAAAACAGAAATATTAAATCTACTGGAAGATAGAATAGGCAAAACTCTTGAAGACACTGGTGTAGGCAAAGACTTTATGAATAAAACCCTGATTGCACAGGAACTATCACAAAGAATCAATAACTGGGATCTCATCTTATTAAAAAGCTTTTGCACAGCAAGAGAAACCAATAACATGGTGAACAGACAACCCACAACGCAGGAAAAAATGTTTGCCAGCTGTTCCTCAGACAAAGGATTACTATTGAGAACTTTTAAAGAAATCAAAAAAATCAGATCTCCCAAATTAAAAAACCCAATTAAAAAAATGGGCATCTGAGGGCCGGTGAGATGGCTCAGCGGCGTAAGTGCCTGCCTGGCAAGCGCGAGGGCCCGAGTTCGACTCCCGGATCCCACATACGAGAAAAAGGGGCCGGTGATATCGCTCAGTGGCACGGGCGCCTGCTGGCGTGCGAGGTCCTGAGGTCGACCCCCCGCTACCCACAAAAAAAAAAAAAATGGGCATCTGAGATGAATACACACTTATCAGATGAAGAAATACAAACATCAAATAAATATATGAAAAAATGTTCAACATCACTGGTCATTAGAGAGATGTAAATTAAAACAACACTGAGATTCCATCTCACCCTGGAAAGAATGGCTGTTATCAAAAAATCAACCAATAACAAATGCTAAAGGGGTTGTGAGGAAAAAGGAACTCTTCTCCACTGTCGGTGGGAGTGCAGACTGGTATAAACACCTTGGAACTCAGTGTGGAGACTCCTCAAAAAACTAGGGTTGGAGGTCCCATTTGACCCAGCTATTCCCCTTGTGGGTATCTTCCCAGGAGAATTGAAAACATCGTACCACAGTGATATATGTGCACCCATGTTTATAGCAGCACAATTTGTAATAGCCAGATCTTGGAAACAACCCAAATGCCCATCAACTGAGGAATGGATAAAAAAGATGTGATATTTTTATACAATGGAGTACTACTCAGCCATAAAGAAGGATAAACTGGAGACTTTTATAGGCAAATGGATGCAACTCGAGACGATACTCATTAGTGAAATAAACCAGATGCACATGTGTAAACATCATATTGTCTCCCTAGTGTGAGAAGCTGAAAGAGTAAATAAGATCCAAAAATCTACACTAGATATTGTAAAATGGAAAGAAACTGTTCAAAAGGAAAGAGAAACTGAGATGGAGGAATGGAGAAAAGAAGGAAGGGGAAAGCAAAAAATATATATAAGTGTATATATATAAAAGATAGTTAAGATAGATTACTAATTTCTCTTAGTTCATTGAAAAGAAAGGTTTGTGCTAATGTCATTTGGACAATTGAATGCCAATATGTTGTAGTCTGATTAACTAATTTAAAGATAACAATATGCAATGTATTAACCATTGTTACCCTCTTATTACCTTGTTTTGAAATTTTGTTCTGTATTTTTTCTCTTTAAAAAAAAAAAAAAAAAAAAAAAAAAGCCTGGTCCTCAAACAAAGCATTGACAGGAATTCCTTTTTTTAAAATCAAGAGTAACATCATACTTGAATGTTGTATTCTTGATAAGGAATTCGTAACCAGCACCATAATAATTCTAACTCACCTTTATCATTTTATAATTTTTAAGGCATATATATGTATATATAAGTTTATTTGATTCTCATAAATATTTGGAGAATAGGATATTGTTACCTTATTTATTTATATATTTATTTTGAGACATGGTCTCGCTGTGTAGTTCAGGGTGGTCTCGAACTCACAGCGATCCTCCTGCCTCAGCCTCCCAAGTGCTGGGATTACAGGTGTGCACCACCATGCCTGACTGTTAGCCTATTTTTAAAACAGAGAAAATGGGACACAGGAAGGTGAATCAGCTTGTTCAGGATAAGTTACTTGTGGATAACAGAGGGTCTCGTCTTGAAGTCCTTTCAGTATTACCAGAGGCACTTCTCGTTTCCCTGAAAACAACAGCAAACAGCTACTGTGTAAATCAGCACACCTCGAACATCTTAAAGACAGTGCCACTCTTGTCAAATTCACACCCACACATGATTCTTCAGAATCTCAAAGCCGCCACGTCTCTACAGCGCTCATCCTAGTTTCTTATCTGTTACTTTCTACGTAAACAAGTCTCTTTATCCAAACTCCTCTGCTTCTTTTCTCCAAACTTTTTTTCTACCACTGATCTCCTTTGGAACGCTCTCCAGTGCAGAAACCACTGTGTCATTGTAAGGAGTCTCCATCCTCTACATCCTCACAGAGCCAACCTCGTCTCAAATGTGCCTTCCCCCAAGGGCATCCAAGGGCATCGTGTCCCTCGAGGCTCAATAAGCAAAAACCGCTTGCTCTTTCCACCCCTTGGCATGCTGAGAGATTTGGCAGCAAGGCTGGCATCCTTCCAGGTTCTTATCTGCCCGTTCCCTATCGAGACTCCATACCTCCAATCTCCCGGCTTTGAGTCTCATCGGACAGCCTGAAGCCCCATCCCCTTATCTCCAGCTTCTAGATTATTTTCCATCAGCACCTGGCTCAGGACAGCTGCCAAATCCCTGCCATGAACTCAGACGACTTTAAATCCATGGCTCATGGCTTCTCAAACACCTGGGCTCCACTGCTTTTGCCTCTATTCCTCTCTGAACATAACCCACTCTCCTGGCAAAATCTGAGTCCCTGAAAATGAACTTTGGTGACTCTTCACATCTCTGCTCTGCAAACACCTGTCCCAGAACGTTTCACACTTTCCTGACTTCCTGGTAATTTCTGATCTTAAACTTTCTCTCAGCTCTTTCAGTCACTGTTATGGCTTGTGTCTAGATGTACCCCAAAGGCCTCATGCAGTCATAGGTGGGACTTTTTTGGAGGTGGCTGAATATGGAGTGTGCAACTCTGGAATTGATTCATGGTGCAATGCTAGGCTCAAGGGTGTGAGTGCTGCCCACCCTAAGTAGCTTGGATAAGATATAAGGGATAGAAAGAGCGGGGTCATCCCTTGTTGCTTTGCTATCTTCTGCCCTCCATGAACTGTTTCTCCTCTGCGATGCCACCCTGCCTTGGAGCCAGCAGATTATGGACTAAAACCTCTACAAACTGTGAGCTAAATAAACCTTTCCCCGTTAAATTTTGGGTGCGGGGTATTTTGTCTCAGCAAGGAGTAAAGTCACTAAGACGGTCACCCTCCCATCTTCACTCCCTTCCACAGAGACGCATCAGTGCCCCGAATTGTTTCTGGGCATCTGCCACAGCCTCCCTCTATCAAGTCTCTACATTTAGTAATAGCGGCACCTCTGTCACAACCATACGACTTATTATAAAGATGGAGATCATATACATAAAGTGCGTAGAGTAATAACATAAGCATTCAATATGTTCACAGTTCTTCCAGCTGAGCTTCTTGCTGGTACTTCTAAAAAAGCCACATAACCAAATAAACAAGAGCAAATACATGCCCAGATCTGCGAAGCAAAACGAACTGACACAAATGCTTTTTCATTCCTTTCTCTAGATATTGCAAGCTTGAGACTTAAGAAAATACCCTTGTAGGGCTGGAGGCTCTCTGATATGATGATTTGTTCTCCTCAGAAGAAGTAAAGAGGATTAACAAGCTGACTAATATCTTTTATTCTTAAGGCAAGAACAGCAAAGATATCAAGATAAAGGAGATAAAATTGAAAACAGTACAGAAGCTATGAAGAGATCTCATGAAAGAGAAAACACGAAAGGCTAAGAAACATGAAAATATTCTTATCTTCATTAGTAATCAGAGGAATGCAAAGTAAAGCAATAAGATAATACACATTCCTGAGATTGGCAAAAAACTAAGTCTAGGGCTGGTGAGATGGCTCAGCGGCACAGCGCCTGCCTGGCAAGCGCAAGGTCCTGAGTTCAACTCCCGGCACCAAAAAAAAAAGACAGCACCTCGATGTTTTCCAAAGCGATTGCACTGCTTGCACATGCATCTGAGTGCCCACTCAACATCTGATAGTCTTAGACTTAGTTGTATTTTTGGGTTTTTTTTGGTACCGGAAATCGAACTCAGGACCTTGCTCTTGCCAAGCAGGCACTGTGCCGCTGAGCTATATCCCCAGGCAGAGGTGCTGTCTTATAAAGCCAAACATCCACATATTCCAAAAAGCACAGAACTGCAAGCAACTCTCTCCACAGAGAGGATGCTGAATAAACAGTGGTAGAGCAGATTGTTCATGAAGAGGAATATTAAATACAAACCCACAAATGACATGTATCTACAATAAAGCCAAGGGAGAATCATAGAAACAGCTTTGAAGAGAAAGGAAAAGATTCTGTCATTAAGGAGTAGATGTATTAATACACGGAAGGACGGGCGAACACTCTGAGAAGTGTGCATAGGTGAGGTATTGTGTGCAGACGTCGGAGTCCGTCCTTACACAGCTAACATGGCTACGGTACCACGGTTACACGACCTCACGGTACCGCAGTCGTATGTAGTCTATCACCGACCAAAATATCATGCGGCCCATGACTGCACAATGGCGCTTTCCAGCTATTCACCCACTTAATTTTCATAGCATCTACATGAGGTAGGTATCATTGCTGTCATTTTGCAGATGAGGAAATTGAGGCAGAGAGAGTTTAGTAACTTAAATGAAGGCGTCAGGATATAGCTGACAACTATTCTATGTTCATATGGTGTCAGACACTACCGCTTTGCTTATATTACCTGTTTTATAAAAGTGTTCTTCACAAATATCCTTCTTGCTTTTTTTCTTTCTTCCTTTCTTTCCTTTTCTCTCTCTCTCTCTCTCTTTCTTTTTTTTCCTTTTTCTATTTTCGGCCTGGTAAATCTTCCTTCTTAAATTTGATCCCAATGAGTTAGGACTGGAAAATCCAGTTAACCACACACTTTTGCACTCTTCTCCCAACCCCAACACCAAAGTGCAAAATCAGCTGATAGCTGGATCCTCATTTAGGTGATATCTTCTGAACCATTTTTCAGTAATTACTTGGAAACTCAGAATGGGATTCATTGTCAATGCTCTAACACCCTGAGGTCCAAAGTTTTCAGGTTGCTATCAGCTGCTAGGAGACTTGAAAATGCAGGAAGTCTTCTCCCAGGGGGGACTCATCCCCCAAAAATCTCTCCCCAAACTTTTGTTACCTAAAGGGAAGAACTCCGGGAGCTCAGGACCATTCTTTCCTGCATGCCAGTAGTGCATTTCGAGGATGGTGCTCAGAAGTGTCCAGTTCAGCACTGTGTGAGGGGAAGGGAAGAATGGGGAATCCAAAATCTGTGCTTTAGTCCCAGCTCTCCCACTTGGCTGTGGAACACTGGACGGACCCCTTAACTCCTCTGGGGCTCACTTCCTTCCGTTATATACTTCCAGTCTGTTTACTGAGTGCCTCCTGGGTGCTGTGCGCCACACAGGGCTTGGGACGTGTGTAAGACACGGGTAGCCCGAGAGGAGCTCCCGGCCACTGAAGAGTCTCCTTTCCTAAGTAGAGGACTGTGGTGCTGGTGCCTGAGTGGTGAAGCAGAGTGTGGTGCCAGAAGGTGGAGATATCGTGAAGAGCTGACAGTGCTAGGGCTAGGCTGGTTAAGAAGAGGTCAGCTCCAGGTCGGTCCTAGCTAAAGACCTCCTGGCTCTAACCGTCATTAGCTCTGCGACATCAGGCAAGTTACCCAACCTCCTGAAGAAAAAGCTCCTCATCTCCAGAGATTAGAATTTTACCATTTTCAAAAGAGGCAGTCATGCTAAAAAACTGTTACCTGTCCATCTCTTCCTCCTCCTCTTTGGCACTATTACTGGCATACAAATTGTTCCTCACCAGGGCAAAGGACAAGGCTCTGCAGAGCAGGTAGAGGTCTCTTGCCAACCTGGCCTCGCCCTGGCTTCCTCTTGCCTTGTGACCTTCCCTAAAGAGGTTGTCAAGTCTTAAGGTGATGATTAGAGGCCTGTGGAAAGTGCAATTGATTTTGAGGAGGTCGTTTCTAAATGTTCTTAAATATGAGGGGGTGTGACTCAGCACGGACGAGCAAGAGGGAGACATCATTTAGATAAGGTGGATGATGCCATTAACAGTGATCTAGGGTGATATCTAAAACTCACACAGTAAATTTACCTTGAGCTAAAAAATTATGGTTCAGAAGTTGGAAATGATTGATAAATAGTAATATTAAAAAGTCCTGGGCTGGGGATATAGCTCAGCGGCACAGTGCCTGCTTGGCAAGCGAGGTTGAGAGTTTGATTCCTGGTACCAAAAAAAAAAAAAAATCCTCCTTATGTATGAAGAAGCATGTATCTTAAGTATATAAGTTAAGCAAAATCTTTGCAACATATGACAAAGGGCTAACTTTGAATATACAAAGCACTTAGAAAGAAGATGAATAGGAAAATGGACAAAGGACATGGATAGCCTATTCAGAAAAAAACAAAAAAGACATACAAATAGGCAATAAACATAGAAGTTCAACCTCATTCATAATTCAAGAATTAAAATGAAAATAAGATACCATTTGAACAAAAATAAAGAGCTAGACATAAGCAGTACTAGTGAGGGTAGGAGATGACCGAGTAACAGTTGCTAATCTTGTATGGCTTTTGAGGAGGAGTAATTAATAGTTACTTTCTTTTTTTTTGGTAGTGCAGGCTGGCCTTGAACTCGCTATGTTGCCCAGGCTGGCCTCAAACTCGCAGCAATTTTCCTGCCTCAGCCTCCCAAGTGTTGGGATTACAGGCGTGCAACACCATACCCCGCTAATAGTTAACTTCTAAAATAAAAAATGCACACACTCTTTGGTTCACTGATAAAAATTATCCTACAAATATATAGAACATAAAGGCACTAAGTTCTAGGCACGCAAACGTGCACTAAGAATTGCTTGTAACAGAAAAGGGAATAAAGGAGGGAAAGAAAGAAAGAAAGGAGGGAGGGAGGAAGGAAAGGAGGAAGGAGGGAAGAAAGAAGAGAAAAGTGTTTCTTGTTTAGCATTTTCCTCAAGACTGATGGTGAGCTGGATCAGGGCTACCTCTCGTAACCTTAGAAGCGGAGAGGCTGAAGGAGTGGTGGGCCCTTGTTGATGGGCTGAACAGGACACAACTGATCTTACCAGTGGTCTCTCTGGGGCTCTCAAGCGCCCTTCATCCTAACAGGCTGATGCTGAACACTTTCCCACGCGCAGATGGGCTCTCCGAGCGCACACGCCACCGTGGGCAAAGCGCGTGTGGACAGCTGGTCCTTGGGCTGCACTGTTTGAGGCATTCTTGGGCGTTTTATTATTCTCGATATTCCAGATGGGAAGCACAGTTCTGCGTAAGGGGCGAGTTGTTTCTCTTCCCTGTGCTGCATACCCATCGTGGGTGAGTGCCTGTGGGGGACACGGCGTCCCTGTAGAGCTGCCATGAGCAGTGGAATGTCCAGGACAGGAACGAAACACATATGATGCCCACACCAGGAAAACTGCGAGGCAAGGCCTAGGCCAGTGGTAGCGAACCTATAGCACGCGTGCCGCAGCGGGCTGTTTGTTATCACTGAAAGCTCTAAAAGGTTCGCCATCGCTGGCCTAGGCACTAGCAAAGGTTTTCATTACCTTTGGTTAGAGATGGGGATCAGCAGCAACTGCTTTCTAGTTGCTTTATAAACTGACAGCCTGAAGAGTGGGAGATCCATGAAAGCCGCAGGTGGCACCACAGTGTGTCAGGGTCCATAATGGCAGAGGCCCAAGTTCTTAGAACCGAAGTTCTCTTCCAGTTAGGGACTCACGATCCGATGAGGACTTGGCACTGACATCTTGATCTAGAGCTGTGCTCTTCCATTGGGTAGCCACTGGTCATGGGTTATATAAATTGAAATAAATTAAAATGAAATAAAGTAGCAAATCCAGCCTTCAGTCATCCAAGACGCATTCCAAGTGCTCAACCTAAGTACAGTACCAAGTGCTTTCACAAAGAGCCGCAATTTCATGGAACATTTCCATCATTGAAGAATGTTCTGTTGGGCAGTGCTAGTGTAAGACTAAAGGTCTCCAAAGAAATTCTATGAAGAAACACTGTTTTGATGTCAAAACACCATTTTGAAGTCTTGGTTGACCAGATCAAGGAAGTCTTGAGCTTTGTTTTGAAATAGAAGGTAAGGGAATGAGGCCTTGAGTTTGGTGTGAATTGGGAAGCTTAATTTTCCTAGCAAAGACACTTCCTGTCAGGGGTCACTGTGGATAAAAGTGCATAGGGAAGGAGGTGGGTGCAGAAGACACGACAAATCTGGGGCTAAGGCCTCCCCGGAATGGAAAACAGAACGTGTCCTGATTGGACACAAGGCAGTGGTCAGAAGCACTTTTGATATTTGGACAAGGGGTGAGTGCAGCTCTCCTCGAGTTTTCTGGAACTTGCCTTGCCTTTTGACTGCCTTAGGTTTCTCTATCTTTCTTCTATCTGATTCAACTGGTAAAAACTGTTTAGGGTTCTAAGCTTTAAGAGATTTCAATATCTTCCTCAAAAGGAGTCTTAGTCTTATTTCATGTGTCTCTAAAACTTTGAAGAAACTAAGCAAAGGGAAATCAAGTTGAGGCCAGTCATACTTCTCACACTAGCTCAGGGTGTGTCGTGGTTGGTAGCACGGGGATGCGCCCTAATCATTTTCAACAGAGTCTGCTTGGTTCTTTCCACCCAAGTCCTTTGATGCAGACTTACAAACAGGAATTTAAAAGCAGCGACGACTGCTTGGGGTGTTCCTCTTTAGGGGCTAGGTGGCAGAAAATGTAACAGAGGGTAAGGTGTTGCTTAGAATTAGGAAGGAGATGAGTCACGTGTTCACAGGGTCATTACCCGCAGGACAGAGAAAAGGATCAGGAGCAGAGAAGAAACTGGTAGACAAGTCCGGAGCTGTCTCTAGGAACTAGAATGGGAGCAGTTTCCGCGAAATGACGACACAGAGAGGTGGCTCCAGGGAGCAAGAGGGAGTTCCCCAGGGGCAGTGAAGACAGAACCCGAGTGTTGGACCTGTCTAGGCTTGGACATCTCATCATCCTCTTCCAAAACTCCAGTCTGCTGCAGCCGAGCCTCGCCAACTGCGCGTCAGCGTGCATCGTGCTTTGCAGATAGGGTTTTCCAAACTGAAGATCTGTGCCCAGGCTGTGGGAAACAAGTCTGCCAGGGCCCTTACTCCAGTGGCTCGGACAATCACCATTTGTAGCAATAAAGTATTTTTGCAATCAGCGTGTACACCGTTTGTGTATGTTATTAGTCCTAGTGCCCCTGCGCTCTTAACAGACTGCACAATAGTGGAAACGTGACCGTCCCACGCAGCAGGAAGCCAAAGCACTCACGACTTGCTTCCTCGCAGTCGCCTGGAACCTAACTGGCAACGTCCCCGAGATACGCGGCACCCAATAAACACTCGATGAATGATCAGGAAAGACGTTCACTCTGAATGCGTAGGTTCCTTTATTGAAAATATTGGGGTAGCACTGCATTACATATAGTCAGTTTCCATAAATGAAGGGGCACATTTTCGATTGGATAATACTGCTTTAAATAGAGAGCACAGCAGCTGGAGATCTCGCAGGAGTACAGTATCATGGACTAAACTAGGGGAGAGTGACCTCTATGCGAAATGACCACTGGTTTAATAATAGCATACGGCTGCAAATGGCAGAAATGGTCAACGTGGTCATCACGAGACAGTCCCGATACGTCACACAAACTCACTGCTTCACAAGCAGATCAGGCCGAACTGCCAAAGGGCTGTTCATCAAAAGAGACCAGCAGGAGGACTTGGCTAAAAGGACGCCTGGGCCACGGATCTGAAAATTTTAGCATTCACTTGAACTTGCATGGAATGGGAGTGTAGTATGGTAACTGCCGGCCAACAGGAGGTCAATGGGCAATTTGTCCTCTGGTAAATAATCTAAATAGAAAAATAAAGTAAATATTCTGAAAACTGTCTTTTTTTTTTTTTTAATGAAGACATGTAAATACTGCCTGTTATTAATTTTTCCTTGCAAAGATCACTAGGGAAATAATTTGTGACAAATCATTTTTCAGCTTAGGCTATTATTCAATTTTTTTCCATTAGCAATCTTTGGTTTTCATAAAAGTCTGACAATAATATTAAGTTTTGTTTAATGATGTAAAAATGGGTTGATATTTAAAAAATAGTTTTAAAATCCTAATTTTGGTATGAAGGCATTTTTTTGTATTTTTTCTCAAACAAGAGTTTAGAAACCAAGACAACTGGTCCAATTGTACATTTTGACTTTAGAAATGTAGAAATTAAAACACTTGGTCCCTTTTAAAACAGAGGCCTGCTCATTAATGTAAACAGTTGGGGGTGGGCTGTGCAAAAAAGCACTACGAAAATAAAGTTTTTGTTACCAGCACACATGATTTTAGAAGAAGCAAAACATTTTCTTTTCAGAAGCAGGGTTTGTTCTAAATCTAAGTTCATAAAGGTATCCATTTTTATAAATATGAACTCATGACTGTGAGAAATGCTATTTTCTGCTTTACACAAATTTGTTCATGGTAAGTAATTTAAAATGTACCCTTTTAATAACTAAAGAAAAATCCTGGCCTAGATAACAATCAATGAACCTTGGTCATGAGCTTTTAAAAATTCAGAAATATTAAGATCTATCACCCTAAACAATCAGGGCAAAAAAAAAGAAAAAATCAATATAAAACTATATAAAACAAACAAATTTGTTCCCCAAACATAGCACAAAATGTATACATTTCTTTATTTCAAGATTTGACATATTAAAAAGAAAAAAACCTGCTAACACATTTCAGACAATATACTAGATATAAATAAAACATTTAAAAAAATCATACATTCCTTTGAAGTGCTATTTCTTTTCAGTTTTTCTAAATCAGACTAACCATGGCAAACAACAGCTGTACATTTTGGTAATGAAAATTACACTGATAAATACACAAGGCATGTATATATTTCCACAGTATCTATTTTTTTCACAGTTACCAAAAATAAAAATTGCATTCAACTCATACATCTATAAACACTCTGATTCCTGTGTGGATTTGGAAGAAGTGGAAAACACAGTCTTTTCACCGATCTGGACGTCAACCGTCTTTCTCCAGCGTCTGCTCGCCGCACGTACCTTTCGGGGTCTTTCTGCAAGTGAGCATGCTCAGAGCTGACGGCAGAAAGGAAGCGTCATGGTCGGATGAGGCAGCAGGGGCTGGACCTTCTTTGTCTTGCAGCCAGCTGAGGGGGACTGCGCCAACCCCGTCTTTTCCGTGGGACAGTTTCAGGCAGTCTGAAGTTCACTCGAATGTCCACACCTCTAGGTCCTGAACTATGAAGTCTTCCTTTTTGGAAAGAATATCATTATTGAAAGTGCTGCAGGAGTTGCTTCGTCCGTGGTATAAATCAGCATCGAGCCATAAACCAAATCGTCCCCTGAAACGAGGTTAGAGAAAAATGGTGACTACACTGAACTCTCCCATGGCACACCTTCTGTCTTCCTTCTTTTATGCCCCAGACAGACACAGCTCTAAAATGCTCGCAAGGTAAGTAAGTGGCTTCTTTCTTTTCGTTTAAAGAACCTATCTTTCCTAATGAAACACAAATGGCAGCAGTCTCACTGAGGCATACGAGCAGATCACCTGATCTCCGACTCTCAGTCTCACGTGTTCGCCCACAGTCCCAGTTAATCTAAGCACATGGGTTAGCTAGAATCTGTAGAGCTTCCTCGGAAAATGACAACTAAAATTCCACTGGACCCAGCTATTCCCCATCTATTCTATTCTGTTCTCAAAGAGTTAAAGACATCATATTACCGCAATCCATGCATACCGTGTTTACAGCAGCACAACTTACGACAGCTAAATCTTGGAAGTGGCCTACATTTCTATCAACACATGAATGGATAAAGAAAATGTGGTATTTACACACACTGGAGTACTAGTTTGGCATAAAGAAAGAAAAACTTAAGTCATTTGTAGAAAAATGGACACATTTTAAGATCATAATTTAAATGAAGTAAACCAGACACACAAGCTTAAATATGCATGGTTTCTCTTACATGAGAAACCCAAGGTATAAATAAAGAGCAAAATAAAAGAGAGATGCTAGGAAAAAAATAAAAATAATAGAAAACAGGGAGATAGATCTTTTGCATATCAGAAGGGATCTAGACATAGAGGGGAGCAAAAGAGGAAATAAAAAGAATGAAGATATACCAACTCTCCACTATGAATGTAATCACTGTTTTACAAACATGTATTAAAAAAAGACCCTCTCAGTTTAAGTGCTAAAACAGCAGTAGTGACAAAAACCTTACCCTCCACCACCAAGTTCTAAAGAACTTATGTCTCCATTGATAAAATATGAGTTTTCTCCACTCCACTTAAAGACCTAGGAGAGAAACACAACACAGAACAGACAACTGAATCTGGGGAGTCAGCCAGAAGGCTAGCACTCGGGCACGTAAGGAAGCCACACCCCTGGCCGAAGCGTCTCCTGACCGCCAGGCCGTGTCCCCACCGCAACAGGGTCTCCAAGCAGCTAGAAGTGGGAAAGACCTTTCAGCTGCACACCGGCTCTGAGCTGGATCCCAGGTGAGCCGCTCCCAAGGCCCGGGGCCCTAAATTTGCAGTCGTGAAACCCTGACCGGGGCCACAGAAAGCCCAGATGTGATCCCTGGGGAGTTGCTGTCACCACCCCTTGCCCCCAGCTGGCAATGTGACACTGGGAAGTTAAATATTCCTCTCTCCCTCTAAGGTATCCACCGTACCTTGAAATTAGGGCTAAACGTGTAGAGAAAAGTCTCTCCTGTGCCGTAATAGTGGTCACTGAACTTGAAGGGATGAGTTGCATAGGCTCCAAAAATCTGTCAGAAGAAAACCGATGTTGCCTGTTCTGAAGTCTAACCCTCCCCATGAAAGGCTTTCTGAAGTAGTTCTGACACCATCTTGTTCTGAGATATCATTCTACCTCTTTCAGACAAAATCACTACTAAATGGGAGCTCTGAAGAAAAAAAAGACCACAGAACTTGGGGTGGGGAGTAAGAGGTGCTGGGGACCTGCACAGAGTAGCGGTGGGGCCAGGGGGTCCCCACTTTCTTGCTCCCTGTTCTCAGAGAGGAGCCTTCAGCAGTGTGAGCTGGGAGATGTTTAGAGCAGGGAGAGGTCGTGTCTCTGGTGCCAAAGAATCTCACTGTTATTACTGAGATTTATTAGACTTTCTTGAATAAGTATTTCTTCTCTTGCTGTATGCCCTTAGGACAACTTCCAGAGACTTCAAGGGATTGTTGCTTTTTTTTTTTTTTTTTTTGTGGGTACCGGGGGTCGACCTCAGGACCTCGCGCGCCAGCAGGCGCCCGTGCCGCTGAGCGATATCACCGGCCCCTTTTTCGTATGTGGGATCCGGGAGTCGAACTCGGGCCCTCGCGCGTGCCAGGCAGGCGCTTACGCCACTGAGCTATCTCACCAGCCCGGATTGTTGCTTTTCTAACTTCTACCAGTTACGGTTTTCAGTAGGGGCTGATTCTGCAGAGCTCCTCAATGCTGCCATTCTGCACATGTTTTCTTTTCATGTGATAACTGAACATGACCCATTTTTAGATAAATTTACAGGTTTTATTCTATCGTGTTCCCAAATATAGCCAAACCATGTTCTTCTCTTTGGATGGCAGGGTAGGGAGAAGAGAGCCGGTGTCCAGGTGTCCTCGCCCAACACAAGCACCGCGAGGGACCACGATTCATGGAACCCCACTTCCTGACACACAGGGCAGCCTTCGGCTGTTGGCTGCCTTCACGCATCATGAAACTGGGTTCCCTCAATACCTGCACAGCGTGGACCATCACGTTCCGAGACTGCTATCGTTGGTAAATAAAGAACTAATAGATGCTTTGGGTGTGGATTTGCGTCTAGCCCTATACATCATCAAAAACATAGCAACCAACCTCTCCAACGTTTCATTAAATCTCTAAGTAATTTCATGTAAAAATCACGTGTTGTAACAATGCTTGTTCTTTTTGCAGTGCTGATGATTGCACATGCGAGGCAGGTACTCTGCCACGGAGCCACATCCCCATGACTGGCTCTCAGCACGACCACCGGTAGGCAGGGTCTGTGGGCCTAGCTTAGCTACCGCGAAAAAGCCCGGGAGTGGCACCTGAATTTATTCTGCAAGTAACTCCACATCCAGGCTCGCTTTACTCCAATTTTTCTGGCTTTAGGTTGTTGAATACCATTATAGTTTCCAAATCCATGATCAGCATAGGAAAAAAAATCTCCTTAGAATGTGACCATGTTTGGGGATCTGTTCCAGTTTTCTTTTCAGAGAGGATTCTGAAATATACAGGGGTGACACAGTCATGGGATTTACTTCAACAAAGTGAACTGGCAAAATCCCACTAGCTGTGCAAGCTGAGTGCGGGGAGTTTACTGTACTCATCTCTCTACTCTCGTGAGGGTTTGAAAATGACTATGAAGACATTCTCCACCCCCGCAGCAGGCCTCACCTGGTTATCCATGTCTTTGATGACCAGCAGCACAGGACTGTCCAGCGACGCCGACTTCCGGTAGAGCGTCTTCAGGCTGGTTCCGTGCTCCAGCGTGCTGTAGGCCAGTCTCCACGGGTACCCCTGCACCCGCGCTGGGAGGCGCCGGGCCAGCTGCCAACCCGAGGGAGGAGATGTCACCAGACAGTTCTGGCACAGATCACACAAACTTGTGGCACAAAACAAGTGCCTGTGGCTCAAACTCATGATCACAAATTTACTTACATATGGCCCCCCGTAACCCAGGTCAATATTTGCCCCCTGTACACCAACAAAGAGAAAGAATATAAATCACTGCCTGACTGTGTTTATTTTGGCAGGGATGTTCCCCCTGTCAGGGCCTGAGTGTGGCGTTCCCATGCCACCGCACAATTCCATGTTGCGCAGTATGTCGATGGGTAACTCTCTAGCTGCATGAACATTAAAGAGTCGTCACATGATTCACTCGTCAGTATAATCTTAGGGGATGATGTCACACTTGGGGTCCATCCTTGACTAAAATGATGTTAAGCAGCGCATGACTATTTATTTGAAGATACCGATCAAGTTAGATGAAGAAGTAGGAACCAGACACTCTTACTCCATACCTCAACCCGACGTTTATTAAACAGTTCCTACTTTTTAAAATTGTTCTTTTTTCAGACTCATGCCAGGCATGATAGTATATGCCTGTAATCCCAGCACCTGGGAGACTGAGGCAGGAGGATCACCGAGTTTGAGGCCAGCCTAAACTCCACTGTCTCGAGAAAAAAAAATCTTCACAGAACCAGAGCTGCTACCAGTAACTGCAGCTTCCCATCGAGGTGAGAACAAGAAAACACACGTGCTTCATGCTGGCAGTCAGAGGGAGCCTGTCCATTTAGCACCTGTATTTTTCATCTACATCAATACTTAGCTGCCATAAATACAACAATGTAAATCTCTCAAAAATATTATCAAAGGAGACTAGGAAGTGCTAAGTCTTGGGAGTGTATAAATTAGTTCCAACCAGCATCCGAGTGAACCCCGCCAGGGTAGCTACTTGGTTGCACATTTTGGTTTTCCTGGGCATTTCATGGCTAATTGGTAAAGTGAGGAAGCTGGGCTGATGATTCTTCAAGTTCTCTGAAATTCAGGTTACTAAACTAACTGATGACAGAAGTCTTAAGAGATTCCCTACCGAGGGTCAGATGTAAGTGCATTACATTTCACAAAATTGAACAAGATTTCACAGAGTACAAAGCACACAGAGAAAATTACAGAAAAAGGAAAATCCTTCCTAGAGGCAGGTGTTTCTCACAGAGCAAGACAATGTATCTGCCACACTGATTTCCCTGCACCCCAGACATTGCAGCCCTGGAACCACGCAATCTTTCATCAACAGGATGGCTGTGTCTGGTCAATTCCTCACGTGGTAGAGAAGGCTGAGGTGGCTTTTTCAGATGCACATGGGCGGGACAGGCCTTTACAGGCTGCCACTTCCTCCTTTCTGACCCGGCACCCCTGCTCCCCAGGAGCATATACAGTTCTGGCCCAGAAGCCCGCGCCCCACTCCCCGGGAAGTCACCTGCTCCACGTGCATGTTCTCCAGGAGCGCACTGTGGGGCTGCAGCATGGGCAGCCCCTCTTCGTCCTCATCCTCGTAGTCGCTGCACGCGCTCTTCCTTCGCTTGGCCTCCTCAACAGTGATGATCTAAGTGGAGCACAAAGACAACCCCAGGACAGGATCATTTTTGCTGGTCCTCAACTGCTAAAAAGCTACCTCCACTGCCGTCAGTGCAAAGGTGGAGCTTTGGTGCAGGTCAGTGAACAGGGCTCTGGGCTGATTTTCCAATTCTAGAACAAATGCAGAATTGAGGACACTACAGCCAAGGCATTCCATTCGCACGGAATGAAGGCACACACTTCCCAGGCATCCCTGAGTGAGACTGTTTCTAAGCCGCAGGTAATTTATACTCCTGAAAATGCGCAAAATTATCCCCCATGAGCCTGCGTCTAAATTTAAGGAAATAATCAGGGATTATTCAGTGAGTAAGTCTTCGTAAATATGGAGTTTGGAACAATAGGGACAGCTTTTCATCAAGGTTGCTGGTGTTTTCTCTCAGGGTTGTGGACTTAGCAACCATATCTGATAGAAATAATGTAGATAACAGCTACCAGGAACCGGAGAAGCATGACGATTTACTCTAAATCACAGCTGGGCTACGGCTCTTTATAGACAGTCTGAAACGATCTAAAGTATTCTTCCCTTCTAAACTGAAAAACATTATGTTGTACACATTTATTATTTAAATTTTAGCTATATTTATGAACTACCAAAGTCTTTCTCACGTTAAAACCCATTTTCCCTTCTTATATGCTGGACAAATCACTGAATTATTTTGAAATTAAGTTCCACTAGACAACAGATTCACCAAAACACCTGCGAACCAGTAACAAAGGCTTTTGTATTATAGAGCAAAAGCATTTGTTACATCTAGGGAAAGTTGTTAGAGAAAGTATTACTCAATTTCCAACCACACAATGACATGTACAGAGCACCCACTATTATCTGAGACAGATTTCTGGCAGGAAAATTAGCTTATGAATTTTACCATCTTCTAGAGAATTTATATAGAGAAAATACTTCCAAAGAATCACAAATGCAGTGCTTTAAATGCACTAAATAAAGCCCGTGGTTTGGGCGAACTCCCCATTTTACTAATGGCACGAACAAGGCTGTGGAATGAAAGATCTCAAATACGGATTTCAGATTCTTGAGGGAAGCAGCCACAGCGTGCATCTGGCTGTAATTTACACTCTGCAGCCACACACTTAGGCCACCGTGAGTCAAATATCCTGTACCATCCTCTCCCAGACGCAGCGAGCGGAGATCGCCGGCACCCGGCTGACCCAGGCGCACGCCGGCTTACCTTCACGAACGGCTCCTGGTCAGGCCTGGCACAGTAGAAAATCTGAATGTCCACGGGCAGCCGCCGGCCTCTCATGGTGCTGGGGAGGAGGGTCAGCTGCTCTCTAAGGAGGACCGCGTTTGCCCCCTCTGCCTCCACGCCACGGTCACTTGTAGCCACTCTGGGCTGCAACTGTTTTTAAGTATCTGACTTCCTGCGCGAGCGATTAAGTTTCTGTTTCCCTTAGGAGGGGCTTCGACAGTTCCACAGGAACACACCCAAATTAGGGTTCAGAGCAAACTGACTTCCTGTCAGGCTGAGCGGGAGACTGTAAAATGACACTTTCACCTGTGAAACCGCTGGTTTCCTAGCAGTACAATTCAACCCTATTGTTTGAGGAGTTGTTTTTCCTCCTACTTTTCTTCCTAATTACCCCTGGGCTAAAGTAGCTTCCCTGCCCGCCCTGCCTTTTCAGTTTCCTTTCAGCACCTTCTGGAAAATTTCCATTTTGAAGGTTCTGTCTCCCGCCTCAGTTTGAATCTCAAAGGCAGGAAGGTTAACTGGGCAGGCTCCTTCCAGTTAGAACATCCCCATACCTTGGCCAGCTCCAGGAAGATAAAGGGATTGAAAAGGATGGGAGACTGTCTGCTTTACATCGACCAGGCTGTGAAAGGCGTCCCCCTTCCCGCAGTTACACAAACCAGCCACAAAGTAAGATTGGCCATCTTTTGTTTTTTAATTCGTCTTAATGACTAATAAGCATGACCAGTCCTTCTCTCCTCAGATCAGATGACAGGGGTCAGAAAGAAGACAGAGCCCCTCTGGGTCAATTTTCACGGATCTTTCTGTGACTTTTCCAGCTCTCAGTGGCCTTACAGGTTTGGGGACTCCTATGGGATCCAGTGCTAAGTTAGATAAACTATTACTATTACAGGCAGTCAGATAGGGCCCGGCCCTCGAAGGAGCCAGTGCAGAAGAGCTACCTTGCAACTGTGGGGGAGACAGGCACCTCCACTGAGGGCCAGACCTCAAGACAAAAGATAAAAGGAACGCACCCATGTACTTCCTAAGGGTAAACATCAGGGATTGATATTCTAAATAGGTATCGATCACCTTGAGGAAGCCAGGAAGAGCCACTGACCCAACCTCTCCAGGAAGAGCCCCGTCCTGTTTCATGCGCGCTTGTATGTGACTTGCTTCTCCATTTGAGCCCCATTTAATCAATATTCCCTGAGCAATTATGCTCGTAATCTTATCAGTTGACCACAGTTTTGCCCCACCTCACGCCCGCCTCACCTGTGGTTTTGCTCTGTAAGAATCCCTAGGAAAGGCCAGGTCCTCGGCAGCCCGCTCGGGACCCCTCTGCTTCCCTCACAGACAGAAGCTTTCTCTTCCCAATGAATAGATTCCACTCTGATCCTCCACTGTTCCCAAAATTCATCCTCTGATTTTAGAGAACACGAACTCCTACCAGACATGTAGCAGGGCGGGAGTTTCTTCCCCCTACATCACTATTACACTGCCACGGTGGCCAGCTTGTAAGACGGCCTGCGGCAGATCAGTGAAAGTCCTGGGTCAGAAGTGACCCTCCACGCAGAAGCCTAAACACAGTGCGGCAGAGCGCCATGGAATCTGCGCCAAGAAGAGAGCCCAGCTGGCCCTTGATGACAGCAACATCTATCAGGTGCTTCCTGGATGATGAGAGTGTCAGGGGCTGGGCCAGGCAGAGGGGACACAGCTCAGCAGGCTTGGGATGAAGCGACAGGGGAGGGACAAGTATAAACACAAGACTGGCCTCCAAGGGATACAGGTGCTGAAGACTACTGGGGGTCAGGGTGAGGTAAGATAGAAGAAACACAGATAGGTAGAAAGGACACAAGGGAAATCGGAATTCTAAAATTGTACTTCTAAGAAAAATGACAGCTTTGGGACACTAGCCCTGCTTAATTTTTTTTTCTTTTTCTCTCTGCCCAAGGGTCTCTTTGCACCTTACCTGCAAATTGGCCCTTTTCACCAGCGAGGAGGCCCCTCTCCTCCCCTGTACACTGCCTCTCCTCAAGGAAGCGGTGACGGGAGCGGGTAGATCCCAGCTCTAAACGTGTCAGTGGGCTGCATCCTGACACAGACAGATGGTGGAACACACATCCTGGGTCACCCCTATTGGAGACACCCCAGGACCCCACATATACACCCAGCTCTGGATCATAAGGCTCCTCTCTCTCCGGCCCACATTATTTCTTATTTCTTTATTATTATTTCTTATTTCTTTGAGTGCGCCATTTACATTTCTGTCTAGTAAATACCCTTATGCCTCTCACTGATGTCCTGAAAGTCCTTTTTTGCGAGGGAAGTCAGGGACCCTGCAAGCCTGTCCTACAGCAGTATGGGCTAGGTTCCTTATCTCAGCTTCAGGAACTTCCTAGGACCGTGTCTGGTGACAAACGGACGTGCGTCCACCTGGGTGTTCTGTGGCTGCACATTTACCAGATGGGGCATCAGCGCCAGGCCAGAGCGGGGTGTGGGAGTCGGGTAAGGCGCAGACAGTGTGCAGAGAAGGGCTCCAGCTTCCGGGGACTGGAGTGAGAGGCACTGGGCTCAGGAAAGACATGGCCTTTTTCTTTGTGGGTACTGGGGGGTTGACCTCAGGACCTCGCGCGCCAGCAGGCGCCCGTGCCACTGAGCGATATCATCGGCCCCTTTTTCGTATGTGGGTTCCGGGAGTTGAACTCAGGCCCTCGCGCTTGCCGGGCAGGCGCTTACGCCGCTGAGCCATCTCACTGGCCCCCTGGCTTTGCTTCTTGTGTCGTAGTTCCTAAGAGACTCTGCGGGTGGAGGGATTAGGTGGGCATAGGACTTGATATTCCTGTGTCCCTAGCCTGGAAGACCAACGTCACACCACCTTTGCCCTCAGGGCACCTAAAAGCTGGAGACCAGCACCACGGAAGAAAGAGGCAATGGAGATTCATGTACAATGAAGATGGTAATCAGGTCTATGGTGACACTGGGAAGTGTGTGTGTGTGATGTCAATGGTGACTGCAGAAAAAAATTGGGTGGATAGTGGTAAGAAAAAAGGGAAGCTGAGAAATGGGAGACAATGAATATGAAGTGTAAAAGGGAAAGAAGAAAGCAATGCCATGCAAAAGGACAGTCCTCATGGATAAAACAGAAGTCAGCCCTCGGGAGGGGAATGACACTGTACCCCTGAACCGAAAGGGAAGAATGTAATCGCAGCGCAATTAAGAAAGAAAGCGAGGCAAATCTTGTCCGATAACCTCTTCTTTGTAAGAATGAAGGAAAGGGCCACTTTGGGGATTCACAGACCACAAAGGGTGCTCAGAATTTCAGAGAAGGGTAGAAGGTTACAAAAGGGAGGTGACTAAAGATATATAAAGGATTTCTAATCATTGGCGAAGACTCAAGTGAATTCAGAAATTATATATTTGAAATAGATCGTTCTCCTTGGTTGATACCTTTTCGTTGCTGTTTTTGTTTGTTTTTGAGACTGGGTCTTGCTCTGTTGTCCAGACTGATCTTGAAGTCACGGGGTCAAATGATCCCCGACCTCAGCCACCGAGGAGCCAGGACTATACATACGGGTGCGCACCAGCACGCCCCGTCGGGCTGACAGGTTTCCTACGGCTGTGTTCGCCCTCCTGGGAGACAGTGTGAGGAGACATTCACGCCGTGCAGCGGGCCAGGCAGGGGAGTGCAGTGGACGGAAGAAGGCCTGAGGGACTCAGGCGTCCTGGGAAGGGGCTGCCTGCACTCGTTAACCATCCATCTAAGCCAGGAAAGAAGTCATCCTCAGAGGGGCACAAGAGAGGAGCAGAAAGAAAACAGAAAAAGAAAAAAAAGAAAAAAAAAAAAAAAAAGAGGAGCAGAAGAGGAAGGAGTCAAGGCATGGACGCTAGAGAGATCCAGGAGGATGGCGAAGGGGCTTAGAGCTGCGGAGGAGGAGTAGACACACTTTTCCCTGGCTCCTTTCCCAACCTTCCAGGTCTACAAGCACATTAAGCATAGAGACCCTGTCTTGTCCATCTTCCTACTTCCCAGGCCCGGCCCTGAGAGGTCCTTGACACACGTCTGAATGGATGAAGGGACCTTGGGCTTGGCAAAGTGTAGCCTGTCAGCCAACTCCAGCTCGCCATCTATTGTTTTGTTTGTTTGTGTTTTTGAGACAGTGTTTCACTACGGAGTTCAGGCCTTGAACTCACTTGGTAGCCAAGGCTGGTCTCGAACTCGCAGCAATCCTCCTGCCGCAGCCTCCCGAGTGCTGGGATTACAGGTGTGCACCACAACACCCAGCTCTCACCATCTATTTTTGTATGGCACACAAGGTAAGCAAGTTTTATAATATATTTTAAGTGATTAAAAAAATGTAAGAAGAATGATGTTTTGTGATACAAAGTAACTTATGACTGGAAAACAGCCATGCTCATCGGCGATCACCGGGAGTTGTCTTTGCTTCACGACAGCAGAGGAGTGTAGTTGTGACAGAGATCATGTGGCCTGCTAAGCCCAACATGTTACCTGGTCCCTCACAGCTCTCACTTTCTACCAGGCAGGCACCTGAATCCGAACAGGGGACCATTCCTGACCGCATCCTTCATTTTAGGAACGAAGACAGCCCCATCCCCCCTAGCTCTCACCTCCCAGCTCTTTGTCGTCGGCTCACTGAAGAAGTTGTCGATCATATTCAGCTCTTCCTTTTCTACCACCACGAAGCCTTGCTCTTTGGCATCCTTCCCATAGACATCTGGAGACCACTGGACCAAGAATGTGTACAAATGATCCACCCTGAAAAACACGTTCGCGACATGGGTTACCACCAAGTCAGGTACGGCACTAGCAGGGACTGGGGTGTAACAACCTTCCTTTTCCTGGTTGGCAAATTCATTTTGCTAATTGGGAAATTCCCCACAGACAAGGCTAGCTTTGAGTGGCTTCCAACCTTGGAAAATAAGAGCCAACCAATGAAAGCATACATCTGTAGGTCCTGAGAAACTGTTAAAACTGTCCTTCAACCTGAGGAACACATCAAAAGATGGGATATACAACTGAAAACCACAATGGAATATTTACACTAAGTCTTCCTTGCTCATTGAGTTGTCATTTATCGGCCCCTTGTATTCACCGAGGAAAAATGCCAATCTGGAACTTTATCCAGGAAAAAAGATAAACCATAGTCCAGTGATCCTTATGTGGGTCAAAGTTCTATCATGTAATGCTTGTAATAAACATTTCTGATAATTACTATTATTTTTTTTTTTTTTTTTTTTTTTTGTGGGTACCGGGGGGACGACCTCAGGACCTCGCGCACCAACAGGCACCCGTGCCGCTGAGCGATATCACCGGCCCCTTTTTCGTATGTGGGTTCCGGGAGTCGAACTCGGGCCCTCGCGCTTGCAAGGCAGGCGCTTAAGCCGCTGAGCCGTCTCACCGGCCCAATTACTATTATTTTTGAGACAGTGTCTCAGTATGTAGCCCAGGCTGGCCTTGAACTCATGGGGTGATCCTCCTGCCTCAGCCTCCTAAGTGCTGGGATTACAGGTATGCACCACCACACCCAGACCATCTCTGATAATTAGAAAGTGTTCAGACTAACACTAGCTATTACAATATTAGAGAAAGACCTAATTTTATTGGCATAGGAATGTACTTTTTTTCCAATTTCTCTGATCTCTTTTCTTCTGTTTTGGATTTTTATTTTTATTGGCCCATGTTTGCAGTACATAATGATCACATTTCTTGGGGGAGTTGGTTAGTGTATGTAACACATCTTAAATCTCTTTATGTCCCCTTCCCCCTCCCTCCATCACCCCTATCTCATCCCTCCTTCTGGTCTCTGATCTCTTATACATATTTAGGGTGGGAAGTTTGATTTCCAGGTGTCATCAATAGGCAGGTGGCTTGTTCCTGAGCAAAGAATGGAGCTCTGAGTTCCAGCCGCAGTGTCCCTGGAGTAAGACAGCCACGGCCTCTCAGACCTTAGGTTCTGTGTCTCTAACCATCACACAGGGGAAAGCACAAGGCGTCAGACCACACAGTGATTCACGCCTCATAACGGCTATTGTTTGGGACAGTGCTAACTTATCATTCATTATGGAGAAGTTGTAATTATGTCCAAATGTCATAACAATACTAATATGAACAAACAAAAACAGAAGTGTCACCCACAATCCTGATATCGCAATGGATCAAACTGTGTTAGGTTTCCGTAGTCCTTTCTGTCACAGGGTTGCAAAGTTTTACACGGCCTTCATTGTCATTAGGGCCAAGACAATGTGTTACACACTACACAACACACATTTAGCATGTTGTTGGTCTACACTCATCTTTAACTGCTATAACTTCGCGGATTTAGTGAACTGTGGAGTGTACATTTCTACATTTTCAGGAGACTTAGGTTGTAGATTTCTCTCCTTGTATGAATAATGTTGTATTGAACTTCTGCAGGCTATGCTTTTGACCGTCTTTTGAGTTATTTTCACAAGATTAGCTCCCAATTGCTTCTTGGCCTTTTGGCTAAGATCAAATGAGATTAGTTCCCAGAAAGGGGATAAATGGGCCAAAGGACACGATCTTATAGCTGTGACTAATCTTATCAAACGAATTTTGAAATCTGACTACTCATAGTTTATATGTTTCACAACACCCTTATCTTTTTGGTGAAACATGTTTGTTCTATTTAGTTTTACCTGACTCATTTTCCATTTGAGGTTCAGCATTCTTTTGTGAATGGGCTCTGTGATTTGTGGCATCAGTATTTTTCTTTTCAATTTGTGGGAACCTTTTCGTAATGTAAACATTAACTACTATCAAATATGTTTCTAAGCTGTTGCTTCCTTTCTCCTAGTAATTAGGTACTCTCCCATGGTAGGGAATTAGCAAATTTCATATATTTTAAAGGTATTTTTCCTTTCAGATTTCTCCTTCAAAATGCAGGAAGTTGTCATCCAACATATCAGTGTTGTGATATGCTAATTTCTATTATAATAATATGGATGTGGATACACGTTTTGATTGTATAGGGATGAGATGCTTATGTTTCAATTTAACAAGGCCATGGTATCAGTTTCCAGTCCAACAGCAGCCTTGATGTTGCTGTGAAGGTATTTTCTTCCATGTGACTGATGTTTAAATCACTAAACTTAAAGAAAGATCACCCTGCATAATGTGTGCGGGTCCCTTCCAATAAGGATGAAGAGGGTTTCAGGAGAAAAAGAGCTAGGTCCCCCAAAGGAGGAGGAGTTGTGCCTTTCAACTTTCCTCAACTTGATTCGGCAACACCACACTTCCACCTGTCTGGACCACCCTGAAAATGTTCGTCTTGCCAAGTTCCATAATCATAAGAGCCAATTCCTTAAAACCAACCAATCAGCCAGCCAGCCAGCCAACAACCGTCTTTATACCTAACACATCCTATTGGGTTGTTTTGGAGAGATACAAGGGACTGCTCTAAAAGGTTATATAAGAAATTGCTGGAAATGCTTCTGAAGAAAACAATGGGTTGAGAGAAAGACATAGTATTCTCTGTCATACATATCTTTAAATTACTTTAATTTTCGGAATAGACAGTACATTTATATCATTCAAGCATCAACACTCATTAACTCATTGATTCATTCATTTATTTATTGGCTTTTTGAGATGAAGTCTTGTTATGCAGTGCAGGCTGGCCTTGAACTCACTATGTAGCCCAAGCTGGCCTTAAACTCAAGGAATCTCACTGCCTCAGCCTCCTGAGTGCTGGGATTACAGGTATGTGCCATCATCAAAATTATTTAAAAAGCCATTTCCACGTAGGGCATAGTGGTACATGCCCATAACCCCAGCACTTGGGAGGTTGAGGCAGGAGGAAGGGCTTGAGTTTGAGGTCAGCCTAAACTACATAGTGAGAATCTGTCGCAAAACACAAAAGCAAAACGAACAAAAAGTCATTTTCTTCTCACATCGCCATCCACCTCAAAAATAAAGGTGATCACGTCATTTCCTGTGTATGCAGTGTTATGTATGTAGATGTAAGTATGGATAGATACCCTTTTTGTCTTCCCTCTCTTATTTTTTTCACTTAACAATATATCTTGATGTCTTGCCACATCAGTAAGTAGACAGCTTCCTCATTCTTTCTATCACAGCCACATGGTACCTTACCATGTAGACTTACCGTAGTGTATCATTCTTTATAATTAAACACTTGAGGTGTTTCCAAGATTGTCCTGTCATAAATATGATGAATTCACTACATCAGTGTCATTTCAACGTGTACCAACACATCCCAAGAAAACTGCAGGATACATTCCCAGAACTGCAATTACACTGTCAAAGAAACAGTGTGAATGGTACAGCTATATAAATTTAATAACCCTCTCACACCATGCCATCCTGTAGAAGGATTACCTTATCTTTGTCCTCCCAACTCCCTAGTGAAAACTGAGGAAATGTGAAATAAATCACCACTCCAGACAGGTTGGATAAGTGCACAATTCTAACTCTCAGTTTTTTCCATACCTAAAAATTAGATACATATTAAATGTATTTTGGAGTAGAGTTAAAGCCAAACGTGTCATTCTAGCTTTTGAAAAAGGAGACATCACGTGTACGGTCACATTAGAAAAATAATTCAAATACGGTAAACACAAATGTGTTCCTGGTGAGCAGAGGGAGCAAAGCCCCTGACCCCTGAGATGGATCTATCGGGGGCCCCAGACAATTTCAGGCGCGTCGTACCAGACGAGGCCACCCTAAGGCTGCAACAAATCCAGACAAACACAGGATCACTTCGTAACCCTGTCTGAACACAGATAAAAACACAAACACTGACCACAAAAATGACCAGACAGCCCCCTAATCTGAGCACTACGAATGACCACGTCGTTACCAATCTCAGTGCTGGTCCGGCTGGTCTCCAAGTGAGAGTCTGTGAGGTCCCCGGTCAGGGGGCGACCCCCCCCCCGCAAAAGCACCCAGCTGCAGTGAAGCCCTGCTTCCCTGGGTCTTCCTCCACATCACCTCGCTCCAACCTAAATCCCGTCACTACAGGATCCACACTTGTGTGTGTGTGCGCGTGCCCCTGCGTCTGTGCGCGTGCATGCAGTGCTGGGGCTGGAACCCAGGGCCTCTGGCATGCTAAGCCACAGCTCTAACCACTGAGCTACCCTGCAGCCCTCTAACAGCTTCTTAACTGTGTGGCCTGGTGTTCTCCACCGTCACGAGCGAACCTGCTGCCAAACTGTGGCTGCACTCCTGCCAGACGCTGGCTGGGGGCTCTGCTCCTTGGACAACACTTCCCACGCCCCCATGCGTCAGTGCCTCTGCCTTCGTGGCGCTTGTTTTCTGCACTCTCAGACTAGCAGGGTACTGGATAAATGAGGGTCTGAAATCAACTGTCAGGATCACAGCCTGAACTAGAGCAGCGAAGGCGGTTACAGGGTTCTTCCCACCCTACTACAAAGTATTCCCTTACTCCGCACTCATTTCTCTACCGTTTCCCAGCTGATTTGCTAGTTATGACACATGGCATTTTTATTCTCTCTTGGACCCAGTTCCTAGGATACGATGTGTGGTGGTGCACACCTGTAATCCCAGCCCTTGGGAGGCTGAGGCAGGAGGATCACTGTGAGTTCAAGGCCAGCTTAGGCTACATATGAGTTCAAGCCCAGCCTAAACTGCATAGAGAGACCCTGTTTCAACAAACAAACAAAAAACAAACAAATGTGTAAATTGTGAAAAGTGCGAGCTGGTAAAGACTTCAGAGAAAGAACCTATATTAGCAGCTGCCAATCATTTCCCTTTTTGGTGATGAAGACATGAAGCTGCTCAGGAGACCATTTCATTTGTCTTGCTTAACTATGCAGACAGAGGGTAAGCAGGACTTCTCACTCCCTGAGAGATGGAACTGGGCATCGCTGCTCGAGAGTGGCAACTCATTCCTACAATCCCTTGGGGAGGTGGGTGGGTGGAAGGTGGGAGAGAAGAATTCCGGAGGAGGAATTGAATGTCCGACACCCCCCCTTTTGAGGTTCAACATCATTAGAGCCTTTCTGGTAAGTCCAGGTGGTCCTGACAGAGGCAGGCCTACAGGAGAGGCTAACACCCATCTCCTCTCCCTCATTCCTGGGGGAACCTTTCTAAGGGTGTAGGGAGGATTGCTCCAGTCTTGCAGGACTGTTCCAGGAGCAGAGCAATTTGGGCCTGGTGTGCCGCTGATGCTGAAATTTGATGCAGCCCCTGCTACGTGGGCTATGGACGGCAATGGCCGCAAAGGTATACATGTGAGCTGCTTGGGAGCCATAGCAAGGTCGGTGGTCAAAGCTGGTATAAAGTATTCTTGCCTGCTGGTACCATTCTCTCTAGGAGAAATAGCTCAGCCTGGTCTCCTTCTTTTGGGACTGCTGGGTTTCAGTGAGTGGTGAATCCAGCTCTGGGTCTCATCTGCAGCAGCCAGGGCTGCCTTCACCTGAGTGAGCGCTGGGCTTCTTGCACTGACCGCAGGCGGGAGGGCTCTAGGGAAGAGGGAGGTATTCTCCCACTATCACACAAGAGGGGCGGAGGGGCATAAACATTCTGGTATTACAGAAGCAACCTGTTTTCGCCAGTGCTACCTATAACGCTGCGGCTCCTGCCACAAGGTCCTTACGCTGCACAGCACTGAGGCAAGGGAAGGATGTCTGTGCCCAATGTAAAGACACAGGAACTGAGGCTCTGTGAGACTGGACAAGTGCCCGAACACCCCATAGCTAGGAAGGTTCCAATCAGTCCTCGCTGCTGCCTTTTTAATAAATGGTGAACTCCAAGGAGGACAGGCACGGGTTTCCATCTGTCCATCTCACATAAGCACAGGTCCCTCACTCGCCTGGCTTCAGTGAGATGTCCTGGGTGGCCATGTGGGCACATGCTCTTCTGTGCCCGTCCCTGGTCCCATGCTTTCCCTGGCAGGCACATGGCACCATCCCCAGGACCAATCAGTCAGCTCCGTGCTCCACACACAGGAAGTGCCGGGTTGACCACCACCACGGCTCCCCTCATTTCTCCACAGACAACAGAGCGTCCTTGTCCACACAGGCGCCATTCCCTCAGATGAAGTGAGATGGGAAACCTCAAAGGTAAGTTCTGCAGTGGGGCACCCTGAGGGGAAAGGGTGGCTTCTTTTCTCTCAAGATACTGTATTCAGGGCCCTAGTACACCCTGATTTCCTCATGGAAAAGAACTTCCCACAGAACAAACTCTGGTTGTCTCACACTGTTCCTCCATTGCTCAGGGAGAAAGGGCCCTCATTCTATGCCCCTGAGGGAAAAGTGGGAGGAATGAAGAATTAAAATGATCTGCTCCACAAGAGACAATAAGAATTCATTTTGATTCAATTTGCTTACTTTACGAAGGTTCCTAATGGAAGGAATGGCTGTCCCTCTTCCAGCTCTACTGGGCTCAAGTCTCTAGCCTTTGTTTATGTTATTTATACTATTTAATTGGAGGAGGAAGAGGATATGACTACATTTTCTTTTCTGAATTACAGTTGCCTTAAGTTTACTTACTCTAATTCTTAGAATAGTTCTTCTTGGCTAACAGGGTTTTTCTAGTTGGGAGTTTCCAGATCTTAACAGACCTCAGATTCTGGGAAGACTTCAGGTCCTAAATTCTGCTCCTCGTCCCTCTGCCTCCCCCTTCCTTCTGGTGACACTCGATCAGCTCTCCCCTTGACCTCTCTTCCTTTGCTTCCCCAGCCACCTGGCCCATTCTGGGCTCACACACTTCCAGGCCTATCTTCCCCCTCACCCCACCTGCACCTGCAGGGCGCAGGGATCCGTCCCTCTGCCCTTGCTCTTCCAAACACAGACACAGCCACAATCACCTTTCGGACTTCTCTCCTCTTCTGCTGCTGGATTTGCTCACCCGCACTGACTGGATCCAGCACAACACAGGTACCTGACCTTGGCTAGGAAAAGACCCCGCACTCTCCTGCCGCTCATTCCCTTTCCTCCCCACACGCAGCCGCCTCAGACCCCTCTCCATGCTCCCAAGCTCTCACCCCTCAGGGTCCCACTCCTTGGCAAATTTCCTGTTATTTCCACCCCACACTCTCATCCTTTCCATCCTCTATCTCCTTGACCCCCCCCCAACCTAAGTACTGGGGTTTGAACACAGGGCCTCACACATACTAGAAAATAAATGCTCTACCAGTGAGGGACACCACCTGCCCTTTTTAATTTTATTTTGAGACAGCATCTCTTGCTAAATTGCTCAGGCTGACCTCGAACTTGTGATTCTCCTGCCTCAGCCTCTTGGTGTACCTGGGATTACAGGTGTGTGCCAACTAATCACCTTCATCTTGATCCAGAAACCTGTCAGCATTCCCCATCCTTTAAAAAAATAAAAGTTTCTGGAGGTTTGTTCCTTACCACAGTCCCTTCCCATGCTTCGCTTTCCCTTCAGGGTGTAACATTTGGGCTAGCATATTTTCCCGTGCCCTTACATTTTTTAACTCCCCTATTCTGATTTTGCTAACCTTTTAGTAAACACCCTTTGTTAAATCAAACTTGGCTCTGACACTTTCTAGAAGCAGGTAGAGTTTCAAGGTCTAGTTCCTTCTCCCTTCTCCACTTCAGTGAAAATGTGCAAATCCTCAGCACCCAGCTATCACTTTCTTGACCTTGGGAGGCCAGTGATGGCTTCTTGTGACTCCCCAGGGACTCACCCTGTGGCCTGGATGAATCAGTGGCCAGATACAGGGAGGGTCTCAGCCTGCCAGCACCTTTACCAGTAATTACAGCTCCCTGGCCCTGACTGGTCCCAAGGCGCTGGGCGGGGCAACTCCCAAGAACAGCCAGCAGGCAAGCACTGGGACAGAAATGTAAATCGCCTAAGGAGGAAGCAGAAGAGGTCCTGCGAGGACAACCTGAAGCAATAGCAGAGGGGTGGAAGTGATCTTAAAATCGCAAACCTGATCACTTCAGCAACTACAGAAGACCCCTCACTGTCTCCCACAGGCCTTAGAATAAATCCAGACTCTGGCTGGCTGCCTGAGAGCTTTGCTGTGTGCCACTTTACACAGGCACTTTTCGCTCCAGCCCTTCCTTCGGTCCTTGTTGCAGCGTCCGTCCTGGCTCTGGCCACACACTGCTGCCTGTCTGCCTTCCTTTTTCCCTTCCTCCCTCCCTCCCTCCTTCCTCTTCTTTCTGCAAGAGGGATAAGAAAGGTAAGCCTGGTGGAGAAGCCAGTCCAAGGCTGGTGCCAGGCAAGGCTTCCAGGGCCCACGGGGGCACTGGGTGTTCAGTCCACTACAGGAAGCAGGGAGGCAGCACTGTGCTGGAAGAACCGCGTACAAAGACACAGCACCGTGCTGCTGGCCACACTGGACACAGCACAGAGAAAGGACTCACAGGTCACTGGTGACTCCAGACAGAGGACTCTGAGGTGGCCAGGACTGCTGTGAAGCAGGAGACTCAGACCTGCATGGGGCCGCAAGTGATGGGCCGGAAACAAAAACTCCAGCACAGCACCAAGGTGGCCACACGAGCCAGCTGCCATCCGTGCTGGGTGTCTGCGCCAAACAAGAACTCGGCAGGCAGGGGAGGAACCCGAGGCAAGGAACAAAGGAGCGAGGCCATCCGTGGCTTGGTGGAATGGCAGGAGACGCGAAGGAAGAAGCTGGATTCTCCACTTCCGGCTGCCAGCCGGAGTGGGTGGGTCTCTGGGTCCCATAGAGCCCCGTGTGTAAGACAAAACGCTTGGACCTTACCTCGAGGCCACTATTTCTCAGAGTGTGGAAAGGGGAGCCCCAGCCACCTCAGAAGGTACAGAGAACATGTTTTAATAATGATATACTTATTTATAGAGCATTACCAATAAATACAACTGGGATATTATACTGTTTTCACAGATATTACTGTTCAGGAAACAAAACCAACCAAACCAAAAAAACCTCAGCGATTTGATCGAAATCTTTTAAAGACAAGTATTAAACAGTCAGCAATACAGAATTACCTGCTTAGCAAATAAAGTTGTCATCTCTGAAGAAGAAACTGAGAGAGAGAAATGAGACCAACTCTTGGAAGGCAGTGCTTTACTTCAAAGAAAACAAGGCCCTGCAGACAGAAGGAGAAACAGCAGCGGCAACTAACTTTCACTTAGCATGTGGACAAGCTTGTTTATTGTCACTGCGACCTATATTACTGTCATTCCTATTTAATGGGTGAAGAGGCAGAAGCCTACACGAGTTAACTGACGTAAGTAACATGACAACACTGGGAGGGGGGATGGAAGGGGAAGAAGATTTAAAAAAGAACCAAGCTGTATTATGTACAAGTATGCATTCCCCAAGATGACTGTACATTGCATGTACTGCAAACACATACTAATAAAAACATAATTCGATTCCCGGTACCAAAAAAACAAAACAAAACCCAAAAAACATAACACAGCACATGACAGGGACAGCCAGGACGGTCTAAAGCAATGTGCCTTGCCAGTCCTTAATGATCAGTCTGATGGTCCTGGTTACACTATTCATCAAAGTCGGTCACCTATAGGCTGTAAAGGCTGAGAGAGAAAAAAACCTGATGGGAAATCTAAGAGTTGATGCTTGGAACAAAACATTTTTCTACCATTCATACCTTTGGTGTATGGGCTTTAGGTATAATTACAATCTATTTTTTATTAAACAAGATTTACCACTAGTTATGGTGGGATTTACTTTATTGTTGCTTTTTTCTAGACCTACTTTTTTTTTTTTTTTTTTAAGATGGGGTCTTGGTAAGTTGCCCAGGGTGGTCTTGAACTCTGGGACTCAAGTGATCTTCCCACCTCTGCCTCCCAAATTGTCATGACGAACCAACATGTGCAGCTCCCCTACTTTTTAAAACATGTAGTTGTAGGTTAAAAAAAAAAAACCACACATTTCTAAGTCAAAGACCAGAGTTCCCAAACAGGTTTTAGCTGTTACGAGCTGGAGGCTTCATGAAAGCTCCTGGATCTCTCTGAGCTTCCAAAACAACAGTAAGAAAATCTATGGGAGTCAGGAGCACTGAATCCGCAAAGATGTGCATTCTACTTTTAAACGTATCTTTTAGAAAGTCCCTTCTCAGTGGTGACCTGAAATCTTGCCATCACACTAATCAGTATACTTGACAAGATGACCCAGGGGCAGGTGAGGCATTATTTTCCCATCAATGGCCTCGAGATTGGGTGGAAAAGCACCTGGACAAGCACAGCACCATATAACCCATAAACTACTCATCTCACTTCAAAGTTCTAAGCAGTGGGGGCTGGGGTACCACTTATTGGAAAAGCAAATGTGAGGCCTGAGGTTCAATCCCCGATGCACGGGCACATACACACGCACAAACACAAACACAAAAGACGACATGGAGGGAAGGAAAGAAGAGAGAAATAACAGGACCTAGAAGGTACTCAAGTACAAGTGCATTAGTCCACAGGTCATGTGTAGATTTCAAATTATTGAAATGCACTTCAGTCTAAATCCTTCAGAAGCTCCATTCTGAAAACAGCCCCCGAGGTCCAGCAGGGCAAAGCATTCTTCACTATAAAGGTTGTCGTCTGAAAACTATCACCTTTTCAAATGCAGCTCAGGGTCTGGCCAGAAGTCTTTCTGTGAAAAGGCAGATACCCTTGCCCTGGAAGGTCACTTCCAGTTCCGATATTCTACCACTCCACATGAAACCAGTGGTTAGAACACCTCCACAGGAAGGCAGCTGATAGCAACGCCCCAGTACTGTGTCCATGCTAAGCGTCTCGGGGTGTCTTTCCAAGGAAAACTTAGGAGGTACCAAGGCAATACACTTCCTTGGCTCTAATGTACAACCACATGGCTACAGCTAGGAGCACCGTATCGCACACAGTAGCCTCTCTCACCCAGAAGAAAACGTTCTCAGGCCTCAGAACATGGCCGTAATTAAACGGCACCACATCCTACATAGTGCCTGACATTTTCCCCTAAACCAGAGATGGGAACCTTTTAGAGCTTTTAATGATAACAAACAGCTGGCTGTGGTACATATGCCATAGATTCGCCATCACTGCCCTACACCAATTTAACTCTCATAAAATTAAATTTATGTTAAGTATGGTAAGAGACTAGCAACAATAACTAATAAAATAATTACAACAATATACCATAATAAAAGGGATGTGAATGTGGGCCCTCTCTCTCTCAAAATATTTTTTAAAAGTTTTAGTAGTGTAGTATGTGTTTGCAGTACACAATGACTACACTCATTGTGGGGCACTGCTACATGCACACAACACATCTTAATTCTTTTTTCATCCTCTTACCCCCATTTCTTGGTCTCCCTTTTTGCAAAACATCTATCTCCCTGTTTCCTGTTATCTATCTTCGTAAAAACATCTTACTGTACCATATTCACCTTCTTTTTGCAAGGACATAAGAAGACACAATGCCAATATCATGAGATGAAGTGAGGCAGATGACACAGGCATTGTGACATGACACGGTGCTAGGCTGCTATGGAACAGCCATCTGAAGGAAAGCCCTGAGAGACCGGAGCAGTCCACATGATGACATACACGTTACCAAGTGACCATGCTGGTAGCACACATAGCACAGATACACTGGACAAAGGGACAGCTCATGTCCCAGGCCAGATGGCACCTGATGGTCCCAAGATTTCACCATGCTACTCAGAACTCCATGCAATTTGAAACTTATGACAGGTTTATTTCCAGAATATTCCACTTAGTATTTCAGAACCACGGTTGATCAGGTAACAAACCTTAGAAAGTAAAACTGCAGATAAAGGGGAACCACCATATTTGAAATTTGCTAATAAGTGCCCCATCCCCCACCACTGGTGAGGTGATAGAAATGTTAATTAGTTAGATTGAGGTGTATATTTCACAGTGTACACATATATGAAGCCATCATATTGTATACCTTAAATATATACAATTTTTAAAAATTGTCAATTCTACTATACAGCTGGAAAAATTACACCTCTTTGTTCTGCTTTACTAAAAATAGTACCAAAGCTCTCTTAAAGAATCAGTGATCAAAACAACAGTAGTATCGATAAAAACGAAGCACACAAAAATAAGTACTAAAAGTTCGTATTAATACCAATGCCGGGGCCTGAGGCTGGATTCTGCAGACGGGACTCGATGGCAGATTTGTACTCTTTGGTCTGTTAAGACTTCTTCTTTCTTAAATTTAACAGTAGCCAATCCTTAAAAACTGGAGAGATCTGACACATACAATCTACATTTCAGCTTTAAAAAAAAAAAAAAAAAAAAGACAGGAAGACAGAGGTAGAGAGGTTCTCAGCTCCTAGGCAGGGCTTTGCCCTGTATCCCGGTCTCAAGCCTCCCTCCCCTCATCTTCAGCCTGGCACCTTAGGCATTGAGGTTTGTGAGAGAGAACCAAGACCTTCAGGCAGATGTCAGAAAATGCGAAGAGTATGAAACTATATATATATATATATATATATATATATATATATATATATATATATATATATATATATATTAAATTTGCTCTCCTATATACACACACCTACGATAATTTAACTTATAAATCAGCCACAGTAAGATTAACAATAACTAAGAATAAAACAGAACCAGAACAACATACTTCAATCAAAGTTGCGTGGGTAGTCTCTCTCTCAAAAGACCTTAATTGGACTATTCTATAATTCAGACCACAGCTGACCACTGGAAACTGAAATCGCAGAATGGGGAACTTGGGAGAAGGGGGCTCCACCACTGCTGTTTGTACTTACTCCCAGATGCTGTGTGCGACACCCATGGGCAGGGACTGAGTGGCTAGTGGTGGCAATGGGCCTCAATGACCCCCGCAGTGCTGCGCTCTATTTTCCAGCAGAAAGCACCACCAAGATGAGATTGCTTGTGAAGGGGGCTCTTTTTCACAGCGTAGGTCTGCTTGGAGAGTCAATGATTAACTCCAGACACTGGCCAAAGCTGGTTACTGAACTTACCAAGAGGTATTGCTTAATAAGGCATTTCTGGAAGGTGACGGATTTCTAGAATTTTAATGGGTACAATGACCAGGAAAGGAATGAAGAGCAAGCAGTGTAACTTCGAAATACATTGTTTTTAAAACACAGGAGTGAACACATTTATATACGTAAATGGCTAGTAAGCATGCAACATTTGTTCGGTAGTTTTGCAAAATTGGTATTAAATAAGAAAGGAGTAAGACGACAACTTCTGGGATTGTTTTTGGAGACCTTCTGGCTTTTTCTATTCTTTTATCTTATTTATTTATTTTGTGGGTACCGGGGTCGACCTCAGAACCTTGCATGGCAGCAGGCGCCCGTGCCGCTGAGCGGTATCACGGCCCTTTTTTCGTATGTGGGATCCGGGAGTCAAACTCAGGCCCTTGCGCTTACCAGGCAGGCGCGTACGCCACTGAGCCATCTCACCGGCCCCTTTTTCTTTCTTTACTAGCAATACTCTCACCTTCAAACAATAAAATGACAGTGTATAGCTCTGGGGTAGAGGCATGGGCCCTGGGTTCAAATCCTGGCACAAAGGAAAAAGAGATTATGGAATGACATGATAATGTGTGGTACTTAAAAACTACAGGGTTTGGGGCCAGTGAGATGGCTCAGCGGTGTAAGCGCCTGCCTGGCAAGCGCGAGGGCCCAAGTTCGACTCCTGGAACCCACATACGAAAAAAGGGACGGTGATATCACTCAGTGGCACAGGCACCTGCTGGCGTGTGAGGTCCTGAGGTCGACCTCCGGTACCCACAAAAAAAAAAAAAAAACTACAGGGTTTGTATTCTGAACTATGTGTTGGGCTGAATAGAACTGAATAGAAATGTTGTTCCAGAAAGCACCAGGCTTCAAAGAACTTTGAACACTATGGTCTTCCTGGCACCAACAGTCATTAAAGACCCCAAATTTGCCCTGATTTCACTAAAAGCAAGATGAATTTTGATCCGAAAACTACACATTAACTATGGTGAAAGATTACATTACAGAAAACTAGGTCAGCTGAATTCATTCTTTTCTAAAAAAAGTGTCTTTAAGAACAGTTGGGTCAGCCTTCATGAGGGTCTTTAGGACTTGGATATCTTTCCATTGGGAAATGAATTTAATACGAAAATCAATTTTCTTTTTTATGATTTTACTTATCATTATGAAAATAATGCATGCTTCACTAAATGCAGGCAAGCAGAATATCCAACGGGAGAAAGGATACTCTTTTAAGTAAAAGTAATTTATTTAAGTAAAAGCAGTAACACTACGTGGTCTTTACTGCAGTACAGTACTATCGCATTAATTAATGCAAGGGGAAAAAGGCTGAAAGGCTACAGCGATACAGTGAATCAGAGTTAGTGTTTCAAAACTTTCTTCTCTGCTCTTCAACTATTTCCTTCAATAGTTTGAAGTCTATATGATTTAGTTAGGAGAAATAATGAATACATTTTCATCTATTAACTATGGGCTCATTTATACATGTATCCGCCCAACTAACACTGAAGATGAGGACTGTGTGTAGTGTAAGAGACGCTGTGCTGTTTTTCAGACACAGTGTCGTAAGATTTGGTCCATGCCCTTAGGAAGCTTACAGTATGACGGCAAAACGTCACATGAGGAAGATCGTAGGAAGTGCTGTGACACAGGAGGGACGCAGTAAAGGGCATCCTGAATAGACAGGGAACATTTGTAGAGGAGGCATCTGAACTAATATGTGTCTTTAGGTAAGGGACAACTTGGGATGGGGGAGGAAGCCAGGGATCCCAAGAAAGCGTTCCAAGAAGCCCAATCTGTATTTTCTACAGTTGAAACACGGCCATCTGTCTACAGTAGAGTCAGTATAGAAGCAGGAGATCCAAGAGACGTTACATGGAGGGAATCGGCCGGGTATAGTGACAGACTCCCACGGGGAGGTAGCTGAGAAGCAGGATCGTGTCCTCCTAGGGCTTTAAGAATGGTGGCTGAATTGATTATGATGGGGACAACAACAGACACGAGTTGTACAGACAGTGTTAGGGATAATCGTAGGAATAAGAAGCCCACTTTAGGACATGGTCAGTCTTAAGTTTGACCCAAGAAAGATCCAAATATTGAAGACTAGTAGGTATACATGTGTTTGAGCTACATGCTAGACAGTTCCAGCATAAAGACAGTTGGGAATGATGAGTGTGGAAGAGAAAATTAGATTACAGGTACAGGCAATAGTGTATACATAGAGAGAGAGAGAGAGAGAGAGAGAGGGAGGGAGAGAATGAGGGTCACTAAAGAGAACACACAAAGCCCAGGAAAAGCAGAGGAAGGAGGGAACCGGGAAGGGATGGTAGAGAGAAGGGAAGAGGTTGTCAAAGAAACGGGGGCCAGTCCGTGGTGTTAAACGGTATGGAACATTAAATAACAACAAAATGATCTTCCATTTCTCACAGTGTAGAGGATGCTCAGTAGGTCTGAAGGATTGGCACTGCAGGACAAGGAAGCAGCGGATTCAGGGAAGGAACTGAGCGCTCCGTAGCTTACAGTCTCCTGGATGGCTTTTATTTCAAGGCTACATTTAGCACCCATTGAGCTGAGCCGTGCGTTCGTGGTTAGCGCCACTCACTTTCACTTGAGAAATGCGGCAACTCCCTCTACAGGCTTCGGTGCCCTGCGTTTCTGAGTTGAGAAAGACTGCTTGCTCCTTTGCGGGGAAAGGGCACGGTCTCCCAGCCCCTCCCCAGGGCCTGTGTGTGCAGTCACCAGTCAAGGTATGTTAGGAAATGCCTGTAACTGCCATTCCGGGCTGATGTCATCACAGGCTGTGTTAGTCTGAGGGTCAAAGAATTTGCACAGGTGTGAAAAAGAGAAGACCCACATGCGTTCGAGGGTACAATGTTTGAAAAAGGCGAGAAAGGCCCTTAACTTGTTTGGCTGAGTCCTAAAGTGACCAGTGCAGCAAACCTATAGATTCAAACACATCCAGAAAATGCTGGAAAGGAACGGCTTTAATCCTAAAGGCTTAACATATCTGTGTGGCAATGTAATTAGACAATGTTTAGGATGTACACAGTGGCACACACCTGTAATACCAGCCACTCAGGGACTGAGGCATAAGGACGGTAAGTTCCAGGCCAGCCTGGGCCACACGCAGGATCCTTCCTTGATGGTGGAATCTACTAATGAACCAACACTAAAACCCTGTGACTGCGTACAAAACACCTCCTGTCATAAACAGAAAATCAGTAACACATATAGAGGAGAAATTTTGGTCAAGCCTTTATTTTCATGCAATATTTTGATTAGCCTACCTCAATTCAATTCATGAGAACCCATGGGTAGCATCAATACAATTTCCACCAATTCTGGTCTCCATAGTCACTGAAATACATCTGGCCAGATGAAAGGGACTTTGAAAGTCCAAGGAGAGGAAAAAATTTGGAGATATTGCAGATTTTCACTCCCTCACTAGTTAAGAAGTGACTCTGAATGTACAGCATCCTTCCCAACTCCCTTAATCAGCCTAAATAAGAACATAATTAACATACAGACTTACAACTGCCTACTCTGGTAGAGGGTATAAGAAGGGGACTCGAAATCAAGTGATGTCAGTGTACACCCTGGCTACGTGTTTGGTATTTTCAGTGAGATGCTGAAACTTAGCGCGACTCAGTTTCCTCGTAAGTTAAATGGGGAATGACACTATGTGCCTCCCAGAAGTGATGCGTGGATGAAATGAGGTAACTCATGCAAAGTGCCATCCCACCTTCTGCTCCCAGCTTGCCTAGGAGGCATCTATGGGGTGCCCCACCTGCCCTCCCAACCCTCCAGCTGAGACCTGGGAAAACTGCCAGTTGAGCTGGTGAATTAATTTATTCAATATTGCCTTTCGAGTTTTTAAGAGTGTCCATCCTGCTCTGGTGATGACTGCATTCCAGGAGCACCTCTGTCAAAGCAGGTGCTCAACCAGAATGACAGGGTGTGCCTCCTAAGGCTGCAGCTCAGGCGTCGGAACTACGTCAGGGCCCACGGACGCTCAGCACCCGCTGTGTGAAGTGAGTAAGATTTCAGACGGGTGGCACATGACAAAAGCACGTGACTTTCAGGCTTTGTTCTGAATATTCCAGAACTAAGGGTGCACATTTTTGAAAAAGAAAAAGATAAAGAGTTAAAAATTTGATTCTTGGCTGAGTGTGGTGGCGCATGCCTGTAATCCCAGTTCTCAGGAGACTGAGGCAGGAGGATCACTGAGAATTTGAGGCCAGCCTGGGCTACAAAGTGAGTTCAAGGCCAGCCTGAACTATACAATGAAACCCTGTCTCAAAAAAAGACCAAAAAGCAAACAAACAAACAAACAAAAAATTGATTCTCACTAAGATCTGACATCAACTAATTACTCCTAACAGTATAAGGTAGCTCTGGTAGCAAAAGGTGACTACATGGTGTGCAAAACTGCTACTATTCAAAATATGAAGGGAAATAAATCCTGATTTGCATTTACTATAGTAAGGAACTGAAAAATCAAATATTAGACTAGCATAGTCTTTCTTGAAATATATGTGTGGATAGGTAAGTAATCTCATAAAATGTGATTAGAAATCAAAATCAATTGTATACTATTATACCAATATTAGGACAAACAGTAGAAAACAAAAAAAAAAACAAGAAATTTCCACAGAAACCTAGTAAGGCAGAGGCAACTATGCACATAATGGTCTACTCTAGAAAGAGCTGAGGACTAACATACTTAACGAGATATGCTTATGACTTGTCCATGAGAGTAGCTTTCTATCCACTGTCTTTGGGATGATGCTGATGTAAAGAACAGGCACACTTTTCTAAAAATGGGACCTTGAACACTTGATTTTATTCCTCAGGGAATTCTAGAGAGAAATCAAGTTATCACAGGTGACAAATTGGAATCTGAGGCATATATATATGACATGAATTGTGCCATTTAAAAGGACAAATACCTGTACACACCTGTGTACCTTGCTCATTTTCATTATGAAAGTACAAAAATCCCAACTATTGCAAAGTGCTTGGGAATTTCAATTATGCTTGATCTCATGTAAGAAAATATCATGCTTTCTAAAAGAGAATCAACTTAGCTTATATGTGATAAGTTTACTTTAAATATATGTGCAGGCATAAGAGATAGCTATCTATCTTCTATAAATCAACAGGTTTATTAACCTTGATTAGAAGGTAACTAGAAAAATAGCATTTTAGAATAAATTTTAACAAATAAATATATTATACATTAGTATATCAAGGATTAAATAAATGCTCTATTATTAAAGGAGATACACAGAATAAAAACTCCCAAGCCACTACTGGCTTTAAATTATATCAAGCAAATGTTATTTAAAAAGTGTTCACTCAATTTTAAGATGAAATACTGTGAAGTTAGATTGCTCCTTTTTCAATAGATTTTTCTCATGTGGGGAACAGAAAACTATGGTGGTGGGAGTGTAACTTGCCTCAGGTTTCCATACAGAACATGTAGTTAAAGTGTTCAAAATACTATTTAATTTGGTAAGATTTCCTAGAGCAGTGATGGTGAACCTTTTAGAGCTTTCAGTGATAACAAATCGCCCACTGTGGTGGGCATGCTATAGGCCAGCCACCACTGTTCTAGCAGATATTACATTCAGGTGTTTAAAGTAGCATCATTTATAATGGCAAAAAATCAAAACAACCTAATAACCAAGTAGGGACATGGTTAAACCAATCAGAAAGCACAAGGATGGTGCTAATGACACTATTTATATACACATAAAAACGTAGCATATGATGCAAAAGATGTGCAGAACCTATCAAGTAGGAAAAAGCTGATCGCAGAAAAGCCTCTTCCCACTTCCTCTTGGCTGATTCTGTACATTCAACAGCTGCTGAAATTATCTTAGCATAATTGTTCTCGAGTTGGAAGTAAGAGCTCATGGCCTCTCCTTCTCCCTCTCATTCTCTCTTACTAGTTTACTTATTAAACAAATCACACAAACTAATTCAGTGTGGACTAAACATTCATGTAACACTTGGCGATTCTACACAATTTCTGCTATTCAATACTTCTATCTCATTTATTTTAAAGGCTAGTTAATGTAAAATCAACTTATAAAACATTGCAGTGATGAAGAGGCCATGAATAATTGGGAAAAAATAGTTTTAATTTGAACAGGCATTTTTTCTTTTAATGTGGGTACTGGGAGTCGAACTCAGGACCTCGCGCTTGCCAGGCAGGCGCTTACGCCACTGAGCCATCTCACCAGCCCTGAACAGGAATTATTGACTCTTTAAAATTTTTAATTTTTTTTTTTTACGTGGGTACCGGGAGTCCACTTCAGGACCTTGCGCGTGCCAGCAAGCGCTTGTGCTGCTGAGCCCTTTTTTTCCTTTATGTGGGTACCGGGAGTCGAACTCAGGACCTCGTGCTTGCCAGCAAGCGCTTGTGCTGCTGAGCGATATCACCGGCCCTTTTTTTCCTTTATGTGGGTTCCGGGAGTCGAACTCAGGACCTCGTGCTTGCCAGGCAGGTGCTTATGCCGCTGAGCCATCTCACCGGCCCTTTTTTTTTTAAGACAGGATCTTGCTATGCTGCCCAGGCTAGCCTTCGATTTGGGATGCTCCTGCCTCAGCCTCTGGAGGCAGGTAGGCTACAGATACTCCTACTGAGCCCAGCTGCCTCTTCCTATAAAAGGAAATAATCTCTTAGAATTGAGAAAGATAACAGAAAAAAAGACAAGCACGCTAGTTTTGATATAGAAGAGTATCCAAATCTACGGAATACAATCATAGACTGCATCAAGTCCCCAGAAAGTATCAGGAACTATTTCCAATAGCTTTCCCCAGGCCCTCAGGGCCCTGCCTTAAGTACCTAGAACTAGCGCAGGGCCTGCCCGGAAGTACACACTCAGTAACCGTGCAAACACGTTCTAATAAGTGAGCACTCACCGTGGCCCATTTTTCAAATTAATGAATTGTATGTTAAGGGTAAAGAGTACCTGTCCAAGGCCCCATGTGTTCTAGGGATTTTTTGCATGTCTGCCTGACTCTGGAGCTCAATACTGCACCCCAAAACTCCACCCTCTTCCAGTGCGGGGACAGTATGGTGTCCTCAAGCCTCACGGGGCTTCCAGCAGAGGCTTGCAGGCTTATGCAAAGACAAGGTGCAGAAGCAAATTCTTGACAGTACAGTAGCAATGACTTCATTGCTTGTGGTGCTCTGTTACTTAAGGGTTATGTCCAGGTAACGCTGGTGCTCCTATGGAAATACTTTGTTTTATTACTACATTAATAAGGAAGCTAAAACTTTAAATGAAAAGTTTTAGTAAAGGGTGCTTTACGAAATTAGGGTTTAGTAAAGCAAATAATGTATGCAGATGAGTAATTCTATTAATACAATCAAGTATAATTAAGTCTTACAGCGTCAAATTCCTCCATCACGGAGCCACTGTGGTTCACAGCCACGTTTACCTTGGCATAACGTCAGACCAGGGGTAACACGGAGCGGGGCTTCTCCGTGGGAAGCGAGTCTGCCATCCAGAGGACAGCCAGCAATGTCAAGGGACACCTCTGCCTGTCACAGCTGGGATCAGCTACTGGTGTGCAGTGGGCAGAAGCCGTGCATTGCTCAATACCCTGCAGTCCACAGGATCTCGCCACCGCCAGTGGCAAGGAATTATGCAGCCCAAAATGCCAGCAGGGCCAAGGTGGAGCAGTCCTGCGGAGGTGCGTGGGTGAAACGGTCCTAACCCAAAAGCTGGAAATCTGAAAGTTTCTGAGTGTTATGCTGGTAGTCCTGAAGTTTTGGATTCCAAATGTTTTATTTCAGATTTCAGAATTTTGGATGAATGATGGTCGTCTGGTAAAGTCTACGCAAATATTCTAAAATCCAAAAAACTGAAATCTGAAAATAGCTCTGCTCCCAAGTATTTCAGATAAAGGATTTTCAATCTTTACAAGATTACGAAAATAGAGTGGAATTATCCATTGTCCTCACGGTTAAATTATCACAGGTCTTCCAGGTGGGTAAGTCAAGTTCCTAAAATGCTATAAATGTCCCAAGCCCACCAGTGTCATCCTCATGCCCGAGAGTCACCCCTGATTCTGCAGTTTTAGGGAGAAACACACTTGCTCCCAGGAGTCTGAGGACGCTGCCAGGAGCGGTGTGCAGCTGTTCAAGAAGAAACTACCAGCTTTCCTGGGATCAGGGAGCTCTTAGATCTTCTGACAACTTGGACCAAGGTGAACATAGCTATTATGTATTCAGGTAGTTTTTAACTATTCCACTTTTCCAACTTCTATAATCTAAACTTTTCTGCAGAGGGAAAAAAACACCCATCAAAAACAATGGAGCTAAGCAGATGCCACGCAGGCTTTCCAGCATCACCTCCCCTTGTCTGCCCTCCTCGCTCTCTTACTCAGTAGACCCATCAATTCAATGACGGGGCTAGGGGAGCCACAGAGCACCCTGTAAAAGCAGGAGCCACTGGTGGAGTTCACTACTTACTCATAGTAACGAAGAAGGAGAAAGCATTATTTTAAAGAAATGTGTTAGGAACAACAGAGAGAAATAGCAAAACATGATGAAAATGGAGCTTCTGCAAATGGGAAGGGGACTGACTTGGAAGGAGCAGGGAAGGAGGGGAGGGGAAGGAGACACAGAAAGAACGAAGATGTGTTAATATGTGCACCAACTCCCCGCAGTAAATGTAGTAACTTAGTACTGCAAACAGGGACTAACACAGAAGTATTATTTTCCTGTGATAGGGATCTATGATGAACAGGATGAGTCAAAGAAACCTACCCTAAACGAACAAGCTGTCACATCTCTAAGGTCAGAAAGGAGACCTTGCAGCCTGGGAAGGGAGCCACGGTGGAGGGGACTTCACTCTGCTATTGGGTCTCCAATGGATGCACGGGTCCGTGAGATGGAAGAGCAAGTAGAAACGTTCGGGTTGACGTAGCACAGGAATCCAGAGATCATCTGAGTGAGAAAAGCACTGCGGGCTTCTTAGCTCCCCCTTAAGGACATTTGTTGAGCTCTGAAGAATTCTGTAAATTGCAATAAAATGAACTCTCTTTCTGTGCACTTGAATATCTGGTGGGAATTAACCACACGTCCTTTCCATCTGTCCCCTCTTAAACTAAAATGTGGGTTCCTTTAGGGCAGGTAGGAGTAGAAATACGAAAGGGAACAATTATAAAAAAATTCCTAAAAATCTGTATCTAAAAAACTATCATCATTAACAACAGTACAACATAATACCGCCAAGAAAATTGTTGGTTCATTAATAATTAGCTCAAGAAAGAAAACTATTTGCTACACAAACACATGTTCAGACACCATAAAATACAGTATAATGGAATTCAACAAACGACCTACTTTGAAAAGCTCACAGAAACCTCTTATATAAGAGGTCAAAGTGAAGTACGATTGCAGCTTTGAAGATTTCTTCTGGGTTAAAGAATGACAATAAAAAGAATTACACAATGGTGGGATTGCTACAATTACAGTACAAGATCGCTTGGTACATACAATCCTCATTAAAGGCAATACAATTATTATTATTTTTTTTTTTTTGTGGGTACCGGGGGGTCGACCTCAGGACCTCGCGCGCCAGCAGGCACCCGTGCCGCTGAGCGATATCACCGGCCCCTTTTTCGTATGTGGGTTCCGGGAGTCGAACTCGGGCCCTCGCGCTTGCAAGGCAGGCGCTTACGCTGCTGAGCCATCTCACCGGCCCCGAAGGCAATACAATTAAAAACATTTTTCTAATACTAGAAACAATACATTTTCCTAGTGCGACGTGATATATGCAATAGGTAATTTTTCTGAAAAAGGATGAAAGTCCACATAACCCACAATGTGGTTGAAATGTTGGTGCTTTGTTTTTCTCACTCATAAAAGTAGAAACTGGCCTAAATCTTTAAGGTACGGCCCAGCTGTGACCTGTCTTTTTATTTATTTATTTTATTTATTTTGTTTTGTGGTTACCGGGGGTCAACCTCAGGACCTCGCGCGCCAGCAGGCGCCTGTGCCACTAAGCGATATCACCGGCCCTTTTTTCGTATGTGGGTTCTGGGAGTAGAACTCGGGCCCTCGCACTTGCCAGGCAGGCGCTTACGCCGCTGGGCCATCTCACCGGCCCTGTCGTCCATCTTCTATATTGCTTTTCAAATTATTTATGCTTTGGGTTACTCACATATGAGAAGCTGTGTGATATTCAAGCTTGTATGTCTGATTATTTCACTTAACATAATGGTCTTGAGTTACATTTCCTATAAATGACTCAAGTGTATCCTTCTTTATGGCAGGGTAATACTCCATTATGTATAAATACCACATTTTCTTTATTCATTCATCTATTGATGGGTATCTATAGCTAACTAGCTAGCTATCCTGTATATATCTTTGCTAAGATTTTGCTATTATGAGTTTTGCTGCTATAAACATGGATATTTTAATTGTAGGACTCCAATTTTAACAGGCCTTCAGAAATTTTCATTGCTTCTGTTCAAACATTTTAAAATAACAGAAGACATACATCTTCTTCCCATAACATTCCTGCTTTAAAGTTTCACTGAGCTCCTGTGGGGGTTGTGGGCACAGGTAAGGCAGGACAGTACATAAGCGCAAAACTGAGAAATGTCTATGTTAGTTTGGGTTTGTGTCTAAGAAAGAGAAGGGCCTTTAACAAATTCAAAGTAAAAATCCTATTACTTTCGCATTAAACTATAATTTATTAACAGTGAGACAACTCTCCTGATGAGAACATCATTCTGGGCAATAATCACCCAGAAGGTGCACGTGCTTAGAATTTAACGTTGCTTGGAATTCACCTTTGCTGTAGGAGAATTCATGCTAAGGAAGCTTGCCGTGGGTATTTGTTCTGGGCGCGTGTGCCATCTGAAAGGCTTGCACACATGACGGTGTTCTATGACCAGTCAGAAAGGAGAGATGTGTGGGTTTCACAGCCACAGTGAACTGCAAGTCTGTGACAGCTGTGTCTGGATGTCCCCCCAAAGCCGCATGCACTCACAGATGAGGTTTTCAGAGCTGGCTGGATCTCAGGTGTGATACTGGGATTAAGTGTGTGATGCTGGGATTAAGGGTGCCTCACCCTGGGTGTGGGCGGCACTGCCCAAAGGGCGGGTAGCCTGGCTGGAATATGAGGGATAGAAAGGAGGCTGCTGCTGCTTCACTACTCGCTGCTTGCTGCCTTCTGCCCGCCATGGGCTGCTTCTCCTCTGCCGTGTGCCACCCTGCCTTGGAGCCAGCTGACTAGGGACTGAAACCTCTACAAACTGTGAGCTAAATAAACCTTTCCTCCTTTTATTTTGGTGTTATTTTGGGTATTTTGTCTCAGCAACGAGAAAAGTAACCAAGATGCAAGTCCTTTCTAAAGGCATTTTCTATTCTACATATACAAAAGGAAAACAATTTTTTTTCCAAAAGAGTATTTCCTACTCTTTTTCTTTTTTTTTTTTTTTTTTGTTTTTTTGAGACAGGATCTCACTAGGTAGCCCACGCTGGCCTTGAACTCATTCCTACTGGTTTTCTAAAAGGAACTATTCCTTTTTTTTTTATGTGGGTACTGGGAGTCAACCTCAGGACCTCACGCTTCCCAGCAGGCGCTTGTGCCGCTGAGCGATATCACCAGCCCTTTTTTTTCCTTTATGTGGGTACCAGGAGTCGAACTCAGGATCTCGTGCTTGCCAGGCAGGCGCTTATGCCACTGAGCTAACTCACCGGCCCTAGGAACTATTTCTTAATTATTTTTCTTATAAAGATATCTTCATTAATGTACTGCTAACGAACTTCTGTGACACTCTCTTCCACCCTAGACTTTTCACATAACCAATAAAACATTTTCTTTGGAGAGACTTAACAGGACAAATCTCTCTGTCTGCATTCCTGTGTTCACTGCGCACTTTCACAATATCCAGGTGTGTGAACAGGTAAGTACCCATCGACGGATGGGCGGAGGAAGGAAATGTGGTGCATAGTGAGATCTTAACACTCACAGCAACATGAGCAAGCTTGGAGGCATTGTATCAACTGAAATAAATCAGACGCAGAAAGACAAATATGAAATGTTCTCACTTACATGGCTACAAGGTTGATCTCGTAGAAGTAAGGAGAACTATGGTTACCAGAACTGGGTGGTGTTTGGTAGGAGTAGAAAGAGGCTAGTTAAGGGACAAAATTACAGTTAAACAGGAGGAATAGGTTCTAGTATTCTACAGCACACAGGGTGGCTACAGTTAGCAACAATTTACCACATGTTTCAAACAGCTACAAGAGAGGATGTTTAAAGCTCCCAAAATAGAGCTGGTAAATGTTTGCGAGATAAACATGCTAACTGTCCTCGTGGGATCATCACATCAAATACATGTATGGTAATATCACAGTGCACCTCATAAATGTGTAGAATTATTATTGTGTATTGACTAAAAAGTAAAAATTAATAAAGATGCTGATCTGTCTACGGCCTCTCGGTTTGCTGAGTCAGACACTCCTTCCATAGGGCAAAGCATCTTAAGTTCCCTAATGCTGTAAACACTTTAAAAATTATGTACGACCCATCACGCTGCTCTAATGCACTCGGATGGGTTCCGAAGTGCTCCGCGGTGTTCCTTTATTCCCAAAGGAAGAGCACTTCCAATGACCAGCTTCGAGAATATCTGCATCTCTTTCCTTTGAAAACGAGGAAATAAGGAAAGTGGTCCAGCACCCAGTACCTGCAATGACCTCAGACTCGCTGTACTAAAACCTCCTTTAGCAGAAAGTCACTCAGTATCCTTCTAGAAACTCCATAGCCAACAATTAAGAGAATGCTCTCACCCAGGAAGAAAATCCACTGTCTGGAGATCAAGGACACCCGTGCAATGGGGACGAATGGGCCAGCAGGTTCTCTGCAGCTGAGTGCTCTCTCCCCCGCTCGCCCCTGCCCGCAGCTCTCCGTGTAGCCCACTCACCTCTCCCGAGGCACAGCGAACCAGTACTCGGGCTGCTTCCTGCGTCGGCCGTACTGCTGGACGATGGCGGCCGCGTGAGTGGCAAAGGATTTCCTCATTGGCTTGCCTACTTTGATGCACAGAAACATGGGCGGGGTCTTGCTCTTTTCTTCTCTTGAAGGAAGAATATCTGCATCACATATGAAAAAGCTGTCCTCAGTATGCACAATACTGGAAATGTAAAACGTTTCCATTTACAAAGAAGAGAGTCGGGTCCTCTCCGAGCGGTGCAAAGTCAAAGCCTGTGGCAGCAACACCGTGCAGCAAGGTCAGAGAGGACTAATAAGTTCTGCACCAAAGGAAAAAGCTCCGCATGTTTCAGACGGGTGTGCATCAGGTGAGATGCTGCACACTGGCGATAAGCATGAAAACCAATACGACAGCAAAACCGCAGGGCCCCGACAGTCCGCAAGCACACATATTAATGAAGGTCACTAGGGACCGACTGTGCCATCCTGCAATTCAATTTAGAATCGAAATCTCTTAAAAATCATTTTAGCTGGGTGTGGCAGTGCATGTCTGTAATCCCAATACCTGGGGGGCTGAGGCAGGAGGACCACGAGGCCAGCCTGGGCTACATAGTGAGTTCAAGGCCAGCTTGAACTATACTGCGAGACCCTGTCTCAAATAACTGAAGAAAAAAACAATGCAAGACTCTTTTAGATTAGAAATTCAGGCTAAAAATGGAAAAGTACTTGCAATATATTTTTTAACAAAATAAACAACTTTAGAAGTAGAAATCAATGTTATAGTGTGAGTTCCAAAACGGATACCGTATTTTATTAATTTTCACCTTAATCATTACTGCTACCAGTGAGGACCCAATCTATTGAGAAAACATTGTTCTCAAATAACTGTACTACTTTGGCTATTATAGATGCAGAATTTATTTATTTATTTATTCTTTGTGGGTACCGGGGGTCGACCTCAGGGCCTCGCACGCCAGCAGGCACCCGTGCCGCTGAGCGATATCACCGGCCCTTTTTCGTATGTGGGTTCCGGGAGTCGAACTCAGGACCTCGTGCTCGCCAGGCAGGCGCTTACGCCGCTGAGCCATCTCACCAGCCCTAGATGCAGATTTTAGAAAGCCAATTATGCAACAGAAATATGGCATTAAAGAAAAAGCGATTACCTTCAATGGGCACCTGAATCCTCTTTAAGAGCCATAACTGAATTTCAGATTTACTGTCCATTGGGGTGCCAGGGCAGCCGTTGTCCAGGGCTGGTTCCAAAGAGGAGTCTAGAGGCTCTCTGCTCCTTTTTTCTCCCGTGTTAGTGTCCGCTTCCAGCGCGAGAGGCTCCGTCTCCTTCTCCGGGGTCCTACCTGGTTCCTCGGCGCTCTCGGTCGGCGGCTCACCCGCCCGGAGCAGGGAGCTGCTGAGGGTGACGTCCATTCCCGCCGGCTCGGTACTCGCGCCGTCACTCGATTCCGCCGTCTGCGAACTGTCAGAGCGCGGCGGCCCTTCTCCGTCCTTACTTCGGTAATACTCAATGAGTTTAACTCTACCTAGGTCTTCGTGTATGCTCAGAGCGCGTTCCACCCGGCTTCCCGGGAAGCCACCCCGCTCGCCCGCTTCCGGCACGGGGTCCTGCTTCTCGCGGGCCGCGGCATCCAGGGTCCCCTTCAGTTCCGCTTCCGACTCGGACCCCTTCCGGTGCCCCGCGTCAGCCGAAGGGCGCGCCTTGGCGGCTCTCCTGTGCGTCCCGCTCTCGGTGTGCGAGGAGAGCTCTTCCAAGTCCACGAAGTCCTCGTCTCCCTCCACGAGGCAGTTTTCCTTGGCTGTGGATTCACACCGAGGGCGCGTCTCTGATGGCGCCCGGCCGCCTGCGGCCTCCCCGGCGGGGCCCAGGTTCCTGGGCTTCCCTGGCGTGGAGCGGCCCGCGCGCTCCGTCCGCGCGCGCTCCGCGGATTCCTCCAGGGAGCCCGCGGACGCGGGGGCCGAAGCCCCGGGCCTCTCCCCGTCCTGCTGCCGTTTCTCCCTGGTGGTGGCCTTGAACTTACTGAATGGGTTGATGTCCTTTTCGGAAGCCAGGTCTTCCCACTCTCCAGGCCTGTACAGAGGACAAAGATCCTGAGGTAGGTCACTGTGGGGGAAAATGGCGGTGCACATGGAATGTTAAAAGCGAAACCGAAGACGAGGTGGAGGAAAAGCAAAACACAGAACGAAAACGCAACTGAAAATCAAAACGTGAATACACCGCAACTCAAATTTCAATTGAAATGATGTTGGGACCAGAAAATGAAGTTGAGATTGACTTCAAAATGAAACGTAAGTCAACTGAAGAGAATGAACCATGAATTTCACACCTTAGTAGACGCACACGGATGGTTTCGGAAGTTATACATGAATGTGCGGGTGTTGCCCATAAGATTTTAAATACAGAATAATGCTTCCAATTTTCATGAAGAAAAGGACAAAGAGGTAATATTTTAGTACCACTGATTAAAATTCCTTAAACATTCAAAGCCTTTGCTTTTTACACAATAGTGTAGAAAACAACTGTGTTAATTCTGAAAGGCTCACTGACTTTGTAGCAATTTATTTAATTACTCTCTATAAAATGACTGACCTGGAACCATGACTTTTGGTTTTTGGGCTTCAAATTGGATGCTTCCAATTAAAAACACCCTGCTTCTCCCAAAGAAGATGTAAGAGGAAGCGTTGTGGACAGACGTCAGTAGTTCCACGTTACAGTTAAAAATTTATAGATAAGTAAATCTTATCAAAAAGCTCTTACAATGCTTAGCTGATTTTTTTTTTTTTTTTTTTTGGTGGGTACTGGGGGTCGACCTCAGGACCTCGCGCGCCAGTAGGCGCCCGTGCCGCTGAGCGATATCACCGGCCCCTTTTTCGTATGTGGGTTCCAGGAGTCAAACTCGGGCCCTCGCGCTTGCCAGGCAGGCACTTAAGCCGCTGAGCCGTCTCACCGGCCCCTAATTTCTTAGCTATATATTTATTTTATAAAAATATAATTTTACTTTATAGCAATGGACCACCTAGTTTATCAGCTGAAACACTGTCCTGGGTGCAGTCAATTATTTTTCCTTAATATCAACATGCCTTTTTACACAGATTTGAATTACACAAAGTATCTATTATAAAACATATTCTCCTCAGTTCAAATTAAATGGTCAAGAAAAATATGTATTTTTGAACTATGATTAGAAATGTCACAAATGACCCCACATTTCCACTTATCAGTACTAGTAACAGTGCCACTGCTGTGTTCACAGAAATATAAAACCCCTTTAAAAATACTATTTTCAATTTCAGAGATAATTCTGTGTTCTAAAAAAGACCAGATCATTTTACAAGTAACGGTTTATTATTTTTACTTTAAAATAAATAATCACAGCAATAAAGTGGCCAAGTATCAGGAAGTTTTTCGGGTTACATGAAAATTGTCTTCCTGAGGTTATTCCTGAGGTTATTTTATAAATCACTTGCATGGAATGGTCAGGTTTCTTCCAATAGAAAATAAAAGCCTACATAATTGTTAGGCTCTGATTCATCACTCAATGTCATAAGTAGCCACTGAGCCACTAGGTGCCATATCCTAAATACAACGGTGACAGAGTTTGTTCTGCAGGAACTCGCACACACAAAACGTCCTGCCCAACACTAACGTCCTGGGAGATACTAAAAATGCTTCTGTTCTAGTCAATCAGGATTGTGCAGTGCAGTGTAATCTCTACACTGCAACTCAACATTTAGGCATATTAAAGGGTGTAAGCTGTCCTCCGACAAAAAAAACCAAGCTCTTCGTGTATTTGATAAATAAGCAAAATTTTCTTCTGTAAATATCCAAGCCCCTCTTTTCATCTTTTTCTTCTCTGCTGAACATGACCCCCACTAAGAATATACTCAGCTTCCCTGCTATCAGCCTCTTCAATTACCTCGCACGCTCCTCTCTTCTTCTACCTGACCCAAACTGCCAGCTCCCTACTTGGGACTATTTAGCCGCCTGCCCTTTCCGTGTTCCGGCTGCCGGGCTCTGCTGCACCAAGAACATAATGGTGTCAGCTGGCTCAGCTGTTAATGAATGTCTCCCTACACTTAGCCCGACCAGACTTCATGACGATCAATAATCCCTTCAGTTGTTCCTTCCTACTCTCTGTGGCAGCTGGAGTTACGAAATCATAAAAAACACAAAACGTAAAAATGAGGATGGAGAGATTTTACACATATCCTCTCTTAAAAACTGTTTACACACTGTAGCTAGAAAAGTGTACTTGTTTTATCATTAAAAACTTTCAGTAATAATAACCCCAAGCAATTTTAATTTTCTCTTTTGGATTTTTGGAGACATGATCTCACCATGCAGTTCAGGCTGGCCTCGAACTCACTAAATGGTCCGACTAGTCTCAAACTTGTAGCAATCCTCTTGCCTCAGCCTTTCAAGTGCTGGGACTACAGGTGTGTGCCATCACACCTGGAAAATTTAATCTTTTAAACAATTGACAAAATTCTGAAGGTAATATAAAGTTCATTTCACACTGACTCCCCTCATTGGTTTCATATTGCTTATTGGTGCAATGTGATTCATAAGACCAGAAGCCTTTTACATACCTGCATCGGAGGCAGGAACAGCACGAAAATACCATCAACGAATTAGGAACCAATTATAATTCTTTTTTCCTTTTGAGACAAGGTCTCACTATGTATTCCAGGCTGGCCTTAACCACACAGTGATCCTCCTGCTTCACCTCCTGAGTGCTGGGGCCACAGGTGGGCACCACCACAGCCAGTCGGGAGCCAATTCAAACTCTCTTCTGCCTCTCGCAGCCTCATCCCTGCACACTAGGTCACTGAACATAATCTCACATGGAGAGTCTTTTTGTCAAATGTAACAAGTGTTGTATGATTAAGCAGGATATTCAATGTGGTAGGCTGAGGATGTCCAATAGTACTGCTCTATCAGAAGTCATCACGGGTAAGAAATGCCTCTACTTGTTTGGCCATCCTCCAAACTAAACTCTCCTTTACTATTCTTATCTTCTTGGCTCTTAGTGCATAGAGCCCAATGTTTATTGCATCTTTCCCTTTGCTTCTTCTCCTGCCCTCATCTGGACCCCGAGGCGGGTGCTCCAGCCCTCCCAGAGGTCTCACGAGCGCTGCGTGCACTGCTCTGTCCACAACGCCACTGGATGACTCCTCCTGTCCAGGCGTCCGCGGTACTCAGCGCAGTGCAGGCTCCTCCAGGCAGGACCCAGGCCCACCCCTTTCCAGCCCTTGTACAAAATGCACATGCACGAAGTGCATAATCTTAATCCAAACCACACTGGCTTTTCCTCAGTGACACATCTTCGATCACTCGGATAACAGGATTCTCAGGGATGCACACGCAGAACTTCAGATACGAACCACTAGGGCAAAGAACAGTAGCCTCACGCATCAAGCACTCGACTATCTCCTAAGGGTTTGGGTTGATGGATGCAAACCCTTTCTCTCTAAGCTGAAGAATACCATCTACTTCCATTTACCACAAGGAAACTGAGGCACTGGTGTGGGTGACAAATATGGCCACAGGGTGGTGCCGGGCTTTGTCATCACACAGCACTGCCTGGCCTGCTGAACCCCTCACTGAACACCTGGCAGCGGAGTTCAGAAAGAACTCAGCACCTCAGTCCTGGCAGAAAAGCAGTGGTGTGGGCTCAGGGCAGGGCCAAAAAGATGCATGGCAAGGATCACAGGAGTCCGCCGGTAGCAGAAACGGCGGAAAACCCCACGGACTGCCTGCATTCCTTCTTTCCCAGTGTCCCGAGGACCAGTTGCCAGTGTGCCATTAGGACTCACTGCTGTCCGCTCACTGAGGTCGCTGGAGGTTTCTGCTGCTGCCATTTATGCAGAAACAGCCTGGAGACAGGACAGCCACATCCAGATCAGTTCCCTCAGCTCCGTGACTCTTTCTTTCTTTACGAGGAGCTTTTACTTAAAAATTATTTTTTATAGTAAATTCAGCATTGTAAGACAAAAGTAATCAGCCCTAAAGTAATATCCGTCTACGTTTCAGAGAAGAAAACAAAGGAGTGTCATAACTGCTTACACCATGCGAGGCGGTCTGGCTGCAGCGAAGGGGGGTCGTGCGCTGCCTACTCAAATCTCTCCTGATGCAGGGTTCAAGGCAGACACAGGTGAGGAAGACTGCCTAACAGGTAACTTACCTGAAGATAAACACAACTCTTCTTAATAACTCAACCCAGAAGGGCCAGCAGTGGTGGCACACACCTGAAATCTTAACACTCAGGAGGCTGAGGCGGGAGGATCACCTTGAGTTCGAGGCCAGCCTGGGCTACATGGTGAGATAAAGGACAGTCTGGACTACATAGCAAAACCCTGTCTCACAAAAACCAGAAGAGAAAAATCCAAACTAGAAGGAAATATTATTCTTTTTTTGATAAGGTAAATTTCTTTCAGAGAAACTGTATCTTTTCATGAATTCATTAAGAACATGCAGTACTTCTCAGAAAATTAAGCCCAACAAATACCATTTTTACCAGTAGTAGCAGATGTTGGTTTTTTGTAATTTTCTGCTTCATCTTCATATAATTCAACTTTCCCATACCACTGACTTTTATTGCTTCCACTTCTATTTATTTATTGGGGTTTTTTGAGACACACTCCCACTATGTAATTTAGGGTGCCTTTGAACTCACTATTTAGCCCAGGCGGGGCTTGAACTCACAGCAATCATCCTGCCTCAGCCTCCTGAGTACTGGGATTACCAGTGGGCACCCTCAGGCCTGGCTCATTTTTCTACATTTTAAATTTACCACTTCCATTTTCCACTACCCAGTTCAGCTCTACACAACCCCTGCTTCTATAAATGCCCTCGCTTTTACACTCCCTTGCATTCTCTCGACACCTCCCCTTCCTGGGAAAGGAAAGAAACGGCTCTTACGATGGCAGGGCATCTTTGATCTTCATGTGGGAGATGTCGTTGTACAGCGCGATGGACACAACCTCCTCCATGGGACAGATGAGGCCATACTCCTCACAGCCGTTCTCGATCACCAGGGGGTCAGACTTGTGAGGGTCGAACATGATGTTGTTGGGGGTGACGATCATGACGCCTCCGACCACACCCTGCAGAACAGGGCCAGAACACGGCTGCTCTGGCGGAAAGGCTTTCGGGAACCATGCAGGAGCTTCAATCAACCCACACCGCCCCTCGACCGACTCTGCGAGCCCTGCGCGCTCTACGCCCATCACACCCCCGTGATCACAGTGGCAAAGCTGGACCTGGCCTGACTCAGCTGCAGCAGTGCTGCTGCGATGGGATGGGACTGAGGCTCACACATACCCTTCCAGGTCCCCCCAGTTCTCTCTCTGAAGATGAGAGGCGCTGCCCTGAGCTCTGTCCTGACATGAAACATGGTGCTGAGCGGGAAGTGGGATAATGGAGCCAGGAAACGGCCTCGTCTGCTTTCTGCACGCTGTCTGCGGACCCCATGCCGAGCAGAGCAAACACGAGCAGGAGTGCAATGCTCTGCAGCCACAGGGAGAACAGCTGCACTGCGGGAATCGGAGGTGAGGAACAGAAGCCCGATGGCTCTTCAGAGTCGGGCACTTGAAGCTTGGCCAGGTGACATTCAGCCTTTACTGGCCAGTGACATATTATTTACCAGGGACAGAAGGATTCAGATGACTCCCCGTAATAAATAACTTATTTTGATACTCTCAGTGAATCTAACAATCATCTTTGTGAACATTTCTGTACTTCAGGCATTATTTATTTTTGGTTATAAAGTTACAAATGCACATCAGTAACATATTTTCCCACATGGAACCTGATAAGAACTGGACAATGAACACAGAATATTGGTATAGCTCTTTCTTCAGAGGTTCACTACAAGTTTGACTTTCTGTGTAAAACATCAACAACTAAAAAGCTAAAAACAACCAACATTTTTAATGTTAGCAGTAGTGGTAGCAGGATGAGAAATTACCATTTTTTAGATTAGGTGATAATTTCTTTACATGAATTAGTTCTTTTAACTACCACACCCTGTCAGTTATATTTTATTATTGTTCCTATTTTATAGATGAGAAAAATGACCATTAGGGATTTAAATACCTTGCCTGTGGTCTCAGAGAGTGGAGGGCGGTAGAGTTTGTGAGTCTGACTCTGGTGTTTGCTGGTAACTACTTCCTGTACCTAAGAATTTAAGTGTAAGAATTCCCTAAGAACTTCCAGGTCAAGAACTGAATGGTTAGTGCTAACTCCAAGGTCACCAGGACTCACCTTCCGTTTCATCACCGTCCCCTCGGGCAGTACAGTGCTAGTCACTGAATGCTCTAGAACTAATAGATGTTTGTCAAATCTGAGTGGAAGCCATAGGTAAATATTTTACCATAGCTTTCCTTCCAGTGACTTCCACAGATGCCCAGAAAAGCAAACACACGGCACCACCATATACCTTTCCATCGGTGAAGTAGCGACAGTTCATTTTTAGAAATTTCACCACGCCTGGCTCATCTTCTTCCGAAGTAGATGATAAGACTCTTTCGATGGGTCTTAAGGCCTTTCTTGCTAAGTCAGCATCCTTATGAAAGCAAAAATTTCCAAAATCAAATAAAAGCAATTTTTCAAAACAATTTATATGTACAAAACAAGCTATATAAGTTTCCCTGTAAGTATACTCTTTCTATGTAACTTAAACATAGAAATAGGCAAATGTACTTTCTACTTCAAAAATATTGTGAATAACAGGTATCCAAATGGAGCTAAAAATTTTTTAAAAGGCGTACAAACCCATAAAACTAGTTTATTATATGTCTTAGAAGATTACATAATAAAATAATTCATATTAGATTTCTGACTCAAATCTTTAGAAAAGGAAGGAGTACAAATTATCTGCCTACCTCACTGGCAGTTCAACTTCACAGTTTTACCCAAAGCATGGATTTTTATCTTTGAGACAGTTTTTCTTGGAGAGGATGCATTCTCTGGACTAATGACAACACACCTAACTCCAGCCCTTTGTGGGGAATTTCAGATGTAATCTTGTAAAAAGTAACAGGTGGGTTCTACAACTCACGAAAACGCCTTGTGACAAGAATGAACCCGGGGGAACAAAGCGCGGCACACACGTACAGGCAGCTTATCATACTCAGCATCCGATGACGAAGGAGAGACGGTAGCACCAGGGCTGGGGGACGAGAGCCTCAAGGTACTGGAGGGTGAGCTGGTGTCCGGCACGAAGAGGACCTGGGAGTGGAGGAACTGCTGAGTGGGTCCAACAATCAGGCAGATGGGGCGCTGGTACCTAGAGAAGCCTCTCTGCACAGTGTGACACTTGGCGCAGAACTAAGACCTGGCTGATCTCACGGAGCTCATAAGCAACTGGGGTCTTGTTGTCGAGCCCATAAATGACACTGAGCCCCATGCACCCATGCAGTGCAGTAGAGGCCATGGGACATGCCTACGGATGCTGCAGGAGGCCAAAAAAGGGGAGAGGAGGGTGAGTGAGTGTGCTAGGCTGGGCTAGCCCTGTGAAGCAAGTGGGTCCAAGTGGCGTCTTGACTAAGTAGGAGCAGGAGGGGAGGAGGGAAGAGCCTTCCAGAGAAAGGACTCAGGCAGGTGAGCATCCCTTGCCTGAAGTGTTGCCTTGCCTTGGAGCCGGAAGTGTTTCAGATTCAGATATTTTTGTGTGTTGGGGGTGGTTATGAAATACCTGCATAGACTTTACCTGGTGAACATCACTGGTTGTTTTCTTTTTTTTTTTTTTTTTTGTGGGTACCGGGGGGGTCGACCTCAGGACCTCGCGCACCAGTAGGCGCCCGTGCCGCTGAGCGATATCACCGGCCCCTTTTTCGTATGTGGGTTCCGGGAGTCGAACTCGGGCCCTCGCACTTGCCAGGCAGGCGCTTACACCGCTGAGCCATCTCACCGGCCCTTTTTTGTCTTTTTGAGACAGGGTTTCACAATGCAGTTCAGGCTGTCCTAGAACTCACTTTGTAGCCCAGGCTGGCCTTGAACTCACAGCGATCCTCCTGCCTCAGCCTCCCGAGTGCTGGGATTACAGGTGTGTGCCACCACACCTGGCCTCATCCCTGGTTTTATTAAAAATCCCAAATCCAAAATGCTTCCAAGGCACTCAAACAGATTTTAGAGCATTTCAGATTTTGGATTAGGGCTGCTCACCCTGTGGTGTATGAGAATAGAGGAGAGAAAAGTCCGGCTTGCTTCTAAATATAATACTGCATCAGGTAGACAGGGAAACAAATCCTGGCTTGCTAACTCCAAACAGGGCTGAGTGCTGAAATAGTAAGGACTTTATACAATAAACTATGCCAGGCAACATCAATATAATAATCCTAATACTTTCTCCTGCATCAGTATCTGGATTATATAAAAATAAAAATACCCCAATAAGTTGAACAAAATATCCTCCTTCTGCAAAATACAGTTTAAAAATGTTATATGATCATGTCCTTCAATGCCCTTTTAATGAGACATGTATTTTGGCATGTACCAAATATAATCTTAAAATGATAACTTTTAATGCTGTAAAAGAGAATTCAGAGCTAACCTCGGAATCAATACTGTTGCATCTCCTCTATATAGTACGTGTGTTTTAACTTTTGTTGCTTAAACTTCAGTTCAATCCAGGAAAGGCTTGAGGCAGATACAAAAAACACATTCAGATAAAGATGGGGGAATAAAAAGCAGGAGGATGTGAGCTGAGGGTTACTACTAAAAATACGTGCTCCATTAGTACCAAACGCTGGCTGAGAAGCGAGACATACACAGCTCTGAGTTTCCACAGAGCCAGGGCAGAGGCAGGCACAGTAGTCAGCAGAACTCCATTTCCATCAGATGAAAACAAGTGTGTTTCACAGAAGGACAAGTACTCTCTCTCACGGAGTCACATAAAAAGAAATTTCCTAGGCTAACTCTTTCTTTGTTCCCAATGATACATTAACAGTACATATCATAACCAGATTTGGAGGACTGTTGTTCTTTTTTTTTCTTCCTGTTATTGGGGATTGAACCCAGGGCGACATACATGCTAGGAGATCTTTATAACTCTTTAAAATATCAAGCCACAGAGACTGAGATTCTATTGCGTGTGTTTGAAATGTTGAATCAAGGGGACAAAGTCTTGCCTGAACAGCTAATTGCACTGCAGTCAGAGGTGACAGGTGACAGGTAACCAGGACACGTGCTACCCTGGACGAGGGCCTGGGTCACAGCAGGGCTGAGGTTTTCCTGCTGCCCCCAGAAAATAGTTCTGTGTTTGCTGCAACACACAGGCTAAGGGGACCTTAAGGTCCTAAAGTTCTTTATCATAAAACAAAGGTCCCATTTAAACAAAGAAAATAATTGTAAGTGTGTGGGGCCAGGGTACATCAGGAATACGAACACATCCTCAAGTACATACCCACAAGCTAACTTTTGAGTGTGCTCAAAATAAATTATTTGTCAATGTACATTTTTTGTACATGTCCTCAAATTTGGTATGTTTCAGAGCAAACTCAGAACCTTCTGAAAAGTATTTTATTCTTAGCAATTTTTTAAAGTTTGTCTGAATTTTTTTTTTTAAATTTTGAAACAACAAAAACTCTAGAGTAAGATTTTAGCTGACTCAGCACCCACATAACCTCCTCTGAAAATCACCCCCAGTGTCATCATTGTCCCTTCCAGACCAGTTCTTCCTACGGCAAGAAGGGTAAGCGTCAAATTTTCTGGTCCCAAAGCAGATCAAAACAGTTTTGATTTATCAGATCTACTGAGATGAGAGATGTATCTACTTTCTCCAGGCATCAAGAGAGTATTAAAAAATCCCTGAAAGCAGGGCCGGTGAGATGGCTCAGCGGCGTAAGCGCCTGCCTGGCAAGCGCGAGGGCCCGAGTTCGACTCCCGGAACCCACATACGAAAAAGGGGCCGGTGATATCGCTCAGTGGCACGGGTGCCTGTTGGCGCGCGAGGTCCTGAGGTCGTCCCCCTGGTACCCACAAAAAAAAAAAAAAAAAAAAAAAAAAAAATCCCTGAAAGCAAAAGACGATCTCAATTTTAAAGCTTCTCAATCTACTTCACTCTTCTCAATTTCTTATCTTTGCCAGGAAAAAAAAAAAATGAGTAGAGATAGGTGTGGGACAACTAACAACACATAACTTTAGTTCTATAAGGGCTGGACACCACAAAAAAGGCTGGGTGGGATATATGAAATTATATGGTCCCACCCCTAATATCAGAGACTAGGGAAACTGAAATCCAAAAAAGGAAGTGACTTGCTCAGGTCAAACTGCTAATACAAGGCCACGTGGAAACAAAGTTTAGGGCTCCCATTTCTAGTATTTTCATCAATATTGCAGGCATATTAAAAGAGTCTTTGAATTCTACTGGCTACTGAAGCTTACTGTAGTACTAATCAACCATTTTGTTTATGGACATAGTATCCCCTAAGGTATTTTACTATGTTCCGATGACTATAATCTTTAGATTTGAATTACTAAATACATGCCTAATGTTCTATGTCAACTATACATTATGAAGCAATACTGCAAATTATAAAGTGAGCCCAAAATAAGGAGATTAACATCTATCTGTTTTCTTAGAGATGAAAATATATTAATTTTTGAAGCATTTTAATAAAGATTCTACCCCCACTCCCATTACCTGGTACGGGTAGTACACTAGTTTCTCTCTTTCACAAACATTAACTGGCCAAAAAAACTAACTGGCCAACTTGTGGGCCTGCTGGGCTCATGTGCTGTCCTTGAAAGAAAATGGAAAGAACAGCATCAACACTGCCTGAATGAAGTGCCACTCAAAAGTAACATTTTCTACCCTGAAAGAATTAAATGTCACTATAATGTCCAGATTAATACAGGCGCTCTAGTAAGATGGAACCCAATGTGCTCATGGGAACCAAGCACACCTATGAGACTGAATATTTGGGCTCTGCTAAGCACTTTTGATGACCAAGCCATTCAAATTTATTAGCTAAAGACAGTTTTATTAGAGTGAAAATACCAGACTATCTTATGACCTAGAAGGAACTGAAAAAAACATTTATGGGATTAACCTAATGTGGCAAAATTAGTTATCTGTCCATTTCATTCAGTTTAACAAATTAAGTACTAAAAACCTGGAAAAATTGGGGTAACTTTTTCTGATAGTCCTGCTAAACGTCTTTGTCTTTGGCCACGATGACCATTCTTGGTATGGTATCAAATTGAGACATAAATTACCAAAAGTTTGCCTAACTGAAAAAAAAAACCAATGTTTATAATGTACCTCAAAGAAGTAGACTAAATTGAAAATTGCAATTCTTAATTAAACATCTAAGGATACCTGTATTACATTTGACAGGAAAAAGTTACATTAATTTAGAACTTCTCTTGATGTCCTAGGGAACACTTACTACCTAAGTTAATGGTGGTGATAAGAAACTGTGGGGCCGGTGAGATGGCTCAGCGGCTTAAGCGCCTGCCTTGCAAGCGCGAGGGCCCGAGTTCGACTCCCGGATCCCACATACGAAAAAGGGGCCGGTGATATCGCTCAGCGGCACGGGCGCCTGCGGGCGCGCGAGGTCCTGAGGTCGACCCCCCCCCGGTACCCACAAAAAAAAAAAAAAAAGAAACTGTGGGAATCATTTGCCAAGTGTTAATCTCTGATCAGTTCTTAGATGTTAGGGTGCATTCCAAATTCCTGGATCAATAGGTGGTGAAAGACTGAACCAATGCACATTATCATTGATGATAATCCTGTGACATGAACAGTAAAGCATTAAGTGTAGCAATAAAAGATAAATGGAAAATTTCTAAAGTGATATACATACAGCAAAGTAATTACCTGGCCTGGAACAATAGTGTGTGTGAAGAGTTTATTCAGTTCCACTAGTTTATTGGGAGTGATGTTAAACTTCAGTGCTATGGAGTTTAGGGTGTCCTGGCTTCCAGCCTAGAATAATCAAAAAACAAGATTCAACATGTAAAACAAACAAACAAACAAAAAAACACACAAAAAAAACCCAAAAAAACTCCTTTTGATAGATAGCATTAATCTATTCAAAATAAAAGAAGAAGTAATAGTTCCATCCAGATGTACTACGGAAGACAATGAATACGTGCTCAATTCTTCATAAAACCATGTAAAAGTCTTAAATATAATTAATTCTAGGCTCCCCCATCTTCAAATTTCACTGTGCATTAATAGATTTCTAATTTTACTTTGGCACGATTTAGGTCTTTAAAGTAGAGGTTCCTGAGGTCTAACAGAAAACTGTAAGGAAAAAAAAATCCACACAAACACACCCCACGAGAGGGAAAGGGGCCACTTTCTCTCTTGTGGATTTCTGGCTCTTGCCTCTCTCTTCAATGCACTACCCACGCAGGACAGTGGCCCATTAAGGGCTGTTTTCTTGGGGTGCTCTTGAGAAATTGCCAAATGAATACTGTGGAAGGTTAGGCACTCTGGAAGAAATTCAGATGAGCCACCAAGAAAACTGTACATTGTCATTAATGATTTTCCGTGGTAGACCAAATCAGCGTTGTTCTAAATCTATAAAATTTGTGGCACGTGTTCCAGATGCACACTTTTCTTTCCTTCTCTGTAGGAGAAGGAAATGTGAAGCTTCACAGTAAAAAAAGTTTCAGGACAGCCTCCCTGCCCGGAGTCAGCAGACAGACTCGTGGGAGTTCACTGCGATGAATGTCACTGAGTTCCCATCTGTAGCCCTGGGCCGAGCTGGGTGGCTGCCCCCGTGAACGGAACTGACTCCAGGAGAACTAGGTGGAAACCTGAAGAGGCTGAGGGAGGAAGTGGAACAGGGAAAAGGCAGAGCTGCAGAAGCAGAATGAGAGACCCACTGCCACAGAATGGAAAACCCATCAACTAGTGAACTATCTCAGATGAATCAGAAGTTGTATAGCTACAGATTATACTAAATAGTGTCAAATCTTTTCAACAACAAATTAGAGTATCATTCATCCATCCATCCATCCATCCATCCATCCATCCATCCATCCATCCATCTCCACTGCAAATCTAACTCAATGCTGGGCAAAATATCTCTACTAAAAATGAACAAAAAAATTAAAAGAAGAGTTTTCATTGTTGGTTATTTATATATAATACAGTCAAATCCAGTTGTTTTCAAGGTTTAGAGTCAGTACAAGATATAAATTGCTAATCCAGACTCTAGAGCCAGATCGCCGGATTGAGGTCCTGACCAGCCACCTGCTGGCTGTACAACTTTGGGCATTTTGCTTCATTTCTCTGGGTCTATTTCTCCACCCCTCAAATAGAGATCTATCACAACAATATCTGCTTTACAGCTCTTATTTCATTTCAAGATACGTCATCAATAAATTTGCTTCATATTTTTATGAGTAAAGCTTGTAAAAGATCCTGTGTATAAAGCATTCAGTGAATGAGAAAAACGTTAACTACCTGGAGTTATCACATAAAGATGAAGTATACACATAGAACTGGGCCACGAAGACCCTGAAAGGGATGAATCAAACTAAACCAGAATGCTTGAACATCCACACCTAAGGTCCAATATAAGCACCAGTAAACGCTAGCATGATGTTATGAGAGTCACCTTTTATTCTAATGACAAGAACAAAAATAACTTGCCAAATACAAAATTTTCACACCATATGTATCAACCAGGAAGGCCTATCTGTATTACTAACCTGACACTTATTTATAATATTTGTTGATGTGTGGGTTGATTTTTACTCTCACTTCATTGTTATATGGTGTGAAGCAACTTGTGGAGGGGTTTGTGAATCATACTGCTGGGTACACACAAGTCTTAAGGGTTATGGCTTTTGAATATTTTCACAAATGATAAATAATCTAATCCAGTGCTTCCCCATGCATATTTTGAGGTATGGTAGCATGCTCGGTGTTATAAGGATAAACAACATATGTAGGTAACGTGAGACAGAATCACACAAAGCCTTCCTGGAAATGACTGGGTCTGTTACCTCCGGAAAGATGCCTACGGAGTTCACAGAACACTGGGCATAAATGCCTGTGCCAGGCTTTTCAGTGTGACCCTCTGAAGGCTTGCACATTAATACTCCAAAGGAAACATTGGAGGGGATAATATCCTGCTGCTTGCCCTGTACAGGGCCTGGCAGGGTATGGAAATAGTGAATGTATAGTAAGTACATATCAGGAAAGCCCAAGCAGGCAATGGCACTCGCACTGAGCTTCTTAAAAGTCAAAGAGAATACTCAACAGTGCTATCACAGAGTGAATTAAAGCAGACCATTGAGTATAAATATGATTTCACTCCTGACCTCCAGGCACTCCTGGTGCAGACAGAGAGATGAGTACGTGACACACGGCGTGGAGCTGTAGTGATGGACACACACACAGCATCGTTCATCTATTGGTTCAATAACAGGAGACCTATACTCTACAAGGGGCCAAGAATACAGTACAACAAGGGTCTAGTCTCCCCCCATGGATTTAAGAATTAAGGTATGAAATAAGACGTTCAAATAATGACACACTAATGAACAATGAAAAATGCCATGAATTATGTAAGGGACCATGGGTGCATGAGAGGATACAATGAAGGGGTCTCCAGCTTGACTTGCTGGATGGTCACAGGAAGTTGGAAAGAACATGGAAAGATGTCAGGGGTCTGCTTTGCATCAATGTATGGATGACAGAGCCACTGCTTCCTGAGAAAGGACCAAAGAAATGACCTGGTACACATCTTTAGAAGCTTCATTGTTTAATAATGAACACAACTAAAACATGTCAGGGAGAAATGTGTAATCTAGTAGTATTAACAAATGTTCATGGTATCCTCTTTATACTTACAGTGTACTCCATGGTTCCATGGGGCTTCTGAACCACCATCTTCTTCTCCTTTTTATCATGTGTTTTGTTTTGACTTTCATCTGAAGAATAAATTGTACATAAATGAATAATTTCACTTTCAGAAAATTAAGACAGATTAAATCTACATGGTAAGAAAACCCATTACCAAACGGACTTAAAGATGGTACTAATAGAAAAGCGGACAAAGGGCACACATAGACCATGCTTACAAAAGCATACCAGTTACCAGTGAACACCTGAGTAAATGTGTAACATTAACTCTAAATGAGTAATACAAATAAAAACAATGAAGTAATATGATTTAGGGTTACGAAAGCAGTAGTTTAAATGGTAATGACAATGAAGCTAGAGCAAAATAAATACAATCACTATATAAATGATGCACAATGTAAATCAGTTCAGCCCTTCCAGAAAGTGATTTGGCAATATGCAGCCATAGCCATAAAAGTGTTCCTTCTCTGAGTCAGTATTTCCTCTCTTAAGAATTTATCCTAAGGTCAAATTCAAAAGAAGAAAACTGACATATGTTAAGAATTTGGTTATTATTACTCATAATAATAAAAACTAACAAGGACCTCTTCATCAAATAACACTTTAAGAGGGGCCATAGATTTGCTCTTTTTAATAGGCAAAAAATGTACAATCACTGGTAGTGGCATACAATTCAACCTAATGGTTAAATACATCTCAATATACTAATCTGCACATCAAAAGCCATAGAGACATCTCACCATGGATAAAACACTTAAAGACTCAAAGAATACAAAAAGTTGGATTAGCCAAGAAAAGATAATCTTGCATGTGAGCAGAAAATGCAAACTAACACCAAGTATCATTTTATGCCTATTGGCCTGGGAATATCAGAAAGCTGGATATTCTACTGCTGGTAGAAATGTGAACTGCTGTTAGTAATGGAAACTGGTGGTCATTCCAGCAAATTAAGCTTATACCACTTGCACATCTGTGACCAACTGAACTCACAGTGTCCTCTATGGCACTGGGGGAATGGAACGCAAGTAAAATGTGGTGGATATGTTCTGGGACTCCAAGCAGTAATTAGAAATAACAAGTCAGATGTATACCCGGCAGTAAGTCCACATCAAGAGAAACAACAGGACGTACCAGTTTCACTTATGTACATCTGAAATGGACAAAAACCAACCACACACATCTTTCAAGGGCACATAAAAATAAAAGCCTGTCACACTGGACAACACAATGATCAGAGGTGGGGAGAGAAATGGGTGTGGAAATGAGGAGAAAGGAAAATTAATGAATAAATAATGAAGATCCAAGCTAGATCTGACCAGTGCTAACCTGCCGTGATATCAGAAGTGGGATTAACTCAGCCTTCTCCATCTGAGGTCCTCCAAAGACACACACACACACACGCACACGCACGCACGCACACAGAGATAGAGAAGATCAACAATTATCATTTCATCTATATAACAAACGGGTTCTGGATGAGAACTGGGAGGTAGCATGAAAATAGTTAATTTATGTAGGATTTATCTGACTTTTAAATATTTCTTTTATATTATTTAAAATTAAAAACCAAAAGGAAAAAAATAAAGATGCTGTCATAAGAGTCCTGCTCTAGTCAGTTGTATGTTCAAGTTAGAACAAGTCATAAAACTGGGACCCTGCAAATTCTTTAAACTACAAGAAATGTCCTCCCTACCTTTAAGTGGCCACATCTAAATTTTTCAGAAGATGGGACTAATGACCATCATTTCTAGATCTCGGTTTAAGAAAATTGTACACAGCCTATATTTTTAAAAAGCCCTATCACAATATTTTATATTTTATAACAACTGCAAAAACTGGATTGCCTCGTTCCTGGCAGGTAAGCAATGAAAGATTAACAACACTCTTCCTTTTTTTTCCTTCTTCTTCTGAAGAATCAGAAAAATGGAAACTCCTGGCTTTTGCTTTGCTTCCACGAAGATGGACAACCAAGGTGAGCTTTCCCAATCCATTCTTCCAAAGGTTCCTTTGGGCATTAGGTTAAATGTTGTTTACTCCTTTCAATCTCTCATCCTCCTCTTTGGGGCAGACTCTGTCCTTCTCACTGGCATCATGAACAGCTGTCAGCTTAGGTCATCCTGCTTTTAGAACAAGCTTTGTATAAGCTTTAGTAGGTGCTTCCTATTTCTAGATCCCACGCTATGCTTTCCATCTGTGATAGCTTCCGGTCCACACCTTCCCATAAGCTGCCTACTGCTCTCTGGTCCTAAGGGAAAGCACTGTCAGCAACGCCAACTTGCGTAATTACTTACTGTCCCCTGCCAAAGAACAGTAAGAGCAGACTAAATCTCTCAGGATGAACTCAGCATGTGCACCCGAATTAGTACAAAAATTTAATCACCTTCCATGGAATAAGTGGGTAGGCTAGAAAAATGTCAAGCACGTCATATCACTAAAAGAAAAAGCAAGGCTTTCCTCCAGAGACTGAGATTTTGAGATCTTTGGGGCGAAAACCACGGCATACCCATCTTTGAGCTGTAACACAACACCCAGTACTTATGGTCAAATGAACTCCCAACGCACCAGTGAGCCTGACGCGTTTGACTGTGGATGACGCTTCTACTGAAATAACACGACACTGAGCACATCAAATGCACTGTCAAAGGCACAAACAGAAAACTATGTTTTGCAAGTGGTTCGAAAGAGAAAGAGAAATTGGCAAATTCTAAGCATCAAATTCAATTGCCTACATCATCTAATACATAGTAAGGTTCAATATTGCTTCCTACATGTTTCTGCCGCGAGGTGTGAAGATGGCCTGATATGTGTGCCCTTGAGGGGATCCTGCCTCTCCCAAGGCAGCACCCGGTGCACGGAGTTCCTGGAGAGAGCTAGGAAGAGCCGTGAGCTACCACAGAAAAGGGTCCTTGTTCTGTGCTCTGGGATGGGGCTCCAACTCCAGCATTTGAGGCGAGGACCTGTGATGACACCCAAGGACGCAGTGGTGTCCCGGCGACACTGACACTCACGTCCAGCCTCAGGCTTGGTCCCAGCCCTTGTACTTTTCAAATCCTCGCGCGCCTCCAGTTCGCAGGCATCGGTACCTAATGCCAGTTTCTGAGCTGTCCAAGGGCTCTGCAGAAATTATTTTGAGCAAGGCCCCTGAATCTCTTACCTGCCCAACCTATGAATAAATTCCTCAAAGCCAGCTTTTCCTAATCCAATTTTGTATCAAAACTGACAAAAACCCTAGAATAATACAACACTGGCTGTTGAGCCTTTCCTATCTTGTGAGAACTGAATGGGGAGAGGGAGGGCATCTTGTGCCAAGAGGACCTTGGTGCCCCCCAGCGCAGCCACATCCCTGCTCGCCTCACAACAGGGCCTCGGAAGGCAAGGCCTCGGCTCCTACGTCTGAGGTGCCAGACTCAAGTTTACTGAGAGAAGACGGCTCTCATCGAGGGCCTGCGCTAAGAGACGGTGATGTTCAGCAACACGCAGAGCAATCTTTTGCAGTGGTGAGCTCGGCAGACACAGCCGAAAGGTCTCACGTGGGGCTCAGGATGCACAGAGCACGGCAGCTGAAGCCGGAGCAGGGGCCGGCAAGGGGCACTGAGGACACAGGAGAATGACAGCTGAGTGAGGTTCCTGTTGGTGCTGCAACCAGCCACCACAACTGTAGTGGCTCAAAATGAAAAACAAACAGACCTGTCGACTCAAAAGACCTTCCCTCCTCTGGCAAAGCCAGTGGCCCTGGCCAAGTCCTTCCACTCCCATTTCTCTGGTTCTCTCTTTTGCCTACCTTTTGTACCTTTCCGGACCCCTGCATGGCCCTTGGGCTGCCTTGACCATGCATACAGATCCTCTTAATGCCAGCTGATCAGCCACCTTCATGCCATCTAAAGCCTCAACTCACCTGTCACAGACCAGTGACCCGATGAAGCCAGCGCAGTGGACATTATTCATGATTGTAATTGAAAGCACAGACAAAAGAGACAGCTGTGGTTTCCTTGGGTCTTGATTCCATAATTTCTACATAGATATGGGGAGGACAGAAAAGCAGTATGTAGCCTGTTTTCCCCCAGGTATTATCAATTATGTGAACAAGCACAAACGGAACTTCTGAAAATTATCAGTTTTCCCACTATATTGGGACTCATTCTGCACTGGCCTTAACACTGACTTGGTGTACATGTCCCCTGCTCCCCCTGAACAATCGGTTCTCTCCTTTCCATCCACCGGCCCATCTGCACAGGCTTCAGAAGGCCCAGTGCTCAGTACCCTCAGCACCTCTTCAACAGAGGGAAGATGGTTTCCATGGCATCCAAAGGAGGGGGAATCAGAGAGGCAAAAACTGTGTCTCTAGGACTTTCAAAGAAAGGAAAATCCATTTCCAATGCCACCTCCTGTCCCTGTACTGGAAATGCAGGCATGCAGCTATGACGGCATGATGGCATTACCATGTGCTATCTCCCCTATGTCACCCAAGGGCATTCTGATTACAATTTTGCTGAAGGTACAAATGAGCTGGATTCAACCAGGGACCCTGACACATTTGCTGGGTGTGGCTGGGTGATGGCAAGTTCTTGATATTTTTGTGCATTCTTACCTGCAAAATAAAGAGCTATCTTATAATGTAGATGAGAAAATCAGAAGATGAATATGGTATTATCTCAGAGCCTAGTGCAGAAGCTATTATTAATAATAACGCAGTCAACATATGTAAAGAGCTATTAGAATAGTATATTCAGTTATAAAGTATCAGCAGAAAAAGTTTCATTCTAAGTTCACTCCAGAATTGCAGCAGTATATAGTATCAATATGATAGACTGTCACAAATAGTTGGAAGGAGAAAAACCTTATCTGATCAGTTTGATGCACACCAAAGAAATATTTGATGATATTAAACAGCCATACTGCTGGTTATTTTTATTTTATTTTATTTTTTTGTCTTTTTGAGACAGGGTTTCACTATGCAGTTCATGCTGGCTTTGAACTTACTTTGTAGCCCAGGCTGGCCTCGAACTTGCAGTGATTCTCTTGCCTCAGCCTCCTGAGTGCTGGGATTACAGGTGTTCATATTGCTGTTTTAAAAAGAACAGTTTAGGAGCTGGGAATATAGCTCAGCGGCACAGCGCCTGCCTGGCAAGTGTGAGGTTGTGAGTTTGATTCCCGGTGCCAAAAATAAATAAATAAAATAAAATAAAATAAAATAAAATAAAAAGAACAGTTTAACAACAATAACAATTCAACTCTTCGAAAACCAAAGCTAATATGGACTTCCTGAACAAGTAGAACTTTAATTACTCTTTATTTTCATTAGAAATATGCTTCTGAAAAAGCAACACGACTCCAGACAGGCTACATCAAAAGCAATTTGCTTGTAAGAATGAAACTGAACGTCACGATGTCACTTCCAGGTCTGCAGTGGTTAATTACCCGAATCCACCCTGGACTAAGCCCCTATCGGTGAGGCCTGGACCCCAGATTCACAGAGGAAGATCCCACGGGAGGAGGGGAGCCACAGGCACTGTGCAGGCGCCCGGTCTCCCCCTCCTCCCGCTGTGCTGTGCAGGCTCCTAAGAGCAAATCCAGCGAAGTCTTCAGCCTTCCGGACATGGACTCTACCATCCCACTAAATTACAACACAACCACCAACCAAACACCCCGGGAGGTCAAATTCTGAGTATGTGAAGTCATAAAGAGAAGACTTTGTAGTGAGGATAAACACAGAAACACTGCAAGCCTGATGGAGTCAGTTTGGAGACCCCAAAGATAAAGTCCCTGTCACTCAAACGGTCTCCTGAGAAATTAAACTCTCCTGAAGTACACCTTGGTTAACTGAGATGAGTCCTTAGACCAGAAACTAAAGCAAATATTAAGACAGGAAGAAAAGAAGGGAGGGAGAGAGGGAGGGAAGGAGAAGATGGGCCCGGAGCACAGCTCAGTAGAGTGCTTGCCTAGCATGTGCAAGGTCCTGGGTTTGAGCCCCAGACTAAAATGAAAATAAAAAGGAAAACTAACCAATATCAATTCAAGAATTCCTATTTTTATGGTTTACATGCATCTTTGTCTTGGACTCTCCAGTCAAAGCAACAGATAAAGAGTTTTAAATACTGAAAAGAAAGAAATGAGAATTTAGGGGCCGGTGAGATGGCTCAGCGGTGTAAGCGCCTGCCTGGCAAGCGCGAGGGCCCAAGTTCGACTCCTGGAAGCCACATACGAAAAAAGGGCCGGTGATATCACTCAGCGGCACGGGCGCCTGCTGGCGCATGAGGTCCTGAGGTCAACCCCTGGTACCCACACACAAAAAAAAGAAATGAGAATTTAATTATTAGCAGATGAAACATTTACCTAAATACCCAACATTATCATAAAAACATCAAAAATTCACAGAATTGCTCAGCAAAGTAGCCAGATGTACTGATCTGTTATGTTTGCAATAGAAATATAATGGAAAGTCTCAGGGATGGTGGCATTCAGTAATAAAGTATCTGGGAATAAATATAACAAGATAATGGCAAGACATATAGAAAGAAAATTAAAAAGCTTTACTGAAGTATATAAACGGAAGCCTAGATAAAGAGAGAGAGAGGGACAGAGACATACAGTGCTCCCTCATAGGCTAAGACTTTAATCAATGACAGTTTCCTGATATATAGAGCACGGATGCTACTGGACTCCCACAGGAGTTATGAGGATTTTGATGGCGCAATTCATGAAAAGCAATCTCAAAGAGAGACATAAGGGCTCAAGGAACCTTAAAAATTACCCTTAAAGGGGGTTGAATGGACACTGGTTAAGATTTGGAGAAAAATGTAGATGACTCTCAAATCCAGGCAAATGGATTCAGGCTTAATAATTAAGCTTAGTGGAACAAGACTGCAGCCTGAGACACTCAGGAGACTGAGGCAGGATGATCACTTAAGCCCAGGAGTTCCAGACCAGCCTGGGCCACACAATGAGATTTTAATTTTAAGTGAAATAAGTCAGACACACAAGCTGAAATAGCAAAAGGTTTCTCTTACATGAGAAATTCGATATATAAATAAATTAAAGAGCAAAATAAAAGGCAGATAATACAAAACAGGGAGACAGACATTTTGCAAATGGGAAGGAGACCAAGAGATTGGGGGGGTGGCTGTAAAAAGAATTTTAAGATGTGTTATGTACATGTACCAACTTCCCACAATGAATGTGATCACTGTGTACTGCAAACACGGACTAATAAAAACAAGAGTTCAAAAAAAGAAAACGATAATTTAAAAAATGGAAGAAAATATAGCACTTGTATTTGCTTAAAGAAACAACATCTCAAATTACTGGCCTGATGTAAAAAGCACAATTAAAATGCTCAGTAGCATCTGAAAAGTAAATTCCGAAAACATCTAAATCATAAACGGTTACAATTAAAAAAAGAAAAAAAAAAGGATGAGTTGGGGAAGAACGAACTCCACACTTCCTCTCCTAACACAAAGAACGATGTCATGAAGTACCTGTTACTTCCCTTCCTGCAAGTGGGTCACAAGCAATACATTACTAATATTAATGATGTCTGATATTATTGAAGATTATTACTGTTTGACTAAACGAGTCACACTGAACTCGGATCTGGAATGCGAGTGTCTCAGCAGGAAGACGTGGGTCTGGTGTAGTGTTCACCTCCAAACCCAGTACCCCGCTTAGGGTGCAGGCTTCAGGCCCTGGGGGACGAGGGAACTCATGCCGGTGGCCGTCACCTCTCTCCGTAGGCGAGGACACAGGTGATGCTGGCTGTTCGGTCAGCGCTCGGTTTTACACCAGCCACAGCACCGGTGGGTGTGTCGAGCGTGACTCCACATTTGCCTGCGTCTGGTGCTTAGTCCTGGGGTGGCGGGGATGGTGGTTAAAAATCCCCAAGTGGTTAAGTCTCAACCTCATCATTATCCAATTACAGCCGGGGAGAAGGAAGTGCCATGCTCACCGCTGTTTCCTCTCTGCCGAGAAGCAACAATGTTCTCGGGGATGGAGCAGACACGAACGTTTTATTCAGTGTTTGCCTCACTTTTCTCCCAAAACTGAGCGTCCACTTCGGTACTGACACAGGCTGGGCACGAATGCCTGCTCCACGCTGACCAGCAGTGCACTTTGGCAAATTTCTCAGCTTCTGGGATTCTGCCTTTGTAAAACAAGCTACTACTTCCTGTAGTAAATCATGGTGAGTCATAAATGAGAATGAAATAAAGCATCTTGTCCACAGGGGACACGCGTCCAAAGCAGGTTCTTTGCTCTTCCTCGTGCCTGATGTTGTTCTCCTCCCCTCTCCCACCTTCCAAAAGCTCTTTTCGAAACATCCTCTTTCTCTTATAAATGGATCAAGGACTTGATTGGATAAATTTAGACTTTAGAAGAAAATGCAGGAACTATAAAAAGCCACTTCTACATGAATCAAAGCTATATAGAGCCACAGCCTTAGTCCATTTGGGCTATTAAAAAATACTATAAACCGGTGGCTTATGTGCAATAGAAATTTACTTCCCGCAGTTCTGAAGCCTGGGAAATCCAAGGTCAGGGCACAAGGAAGTGCAGGGCCAGTGAGAGCCCTGCCCTCCTTCACAGATGGGTGAGCTCCCAGTGTCCACACTGGCAGAGGGGTCTCCTTCCAAAGAATGCTAACTCCAGTTATGAGGACCCCACCTTCACCGTCTACAGACCTCTCTTTCAAAACGCCCTGCCTCCTAAAACCACTCCTTTGGGCATGAGGATCTCAACACAGGAATATTGATGGGCACAAATTCAGACCATAGAGGTCATTTTAAAAGGCAAATGAACAAAAAGAAAACAATAGGTAATCACCCACTTTACCTCTGTGATGGCCAGATATCCCTCCAAAGCCTCATGCGGTCATAGGTGGGGCTGGATCAGAGGTAGCTGGATCTACAGTGTGTGATGCTGGGATTAAGGGTGTGTGATTATTAAATCAGACCACTGATTGGCTTGGCACCCGCCCTAAACTGGATAGCCTAGATAGAATTTAAAAGGGGCAGAGGGGCCAGGGATATAGCTCAGCAGCACAGAGCCTGCCTGGCAAGCGCAAGGTCCTGAGTTTGATTCCAGTACCAAAAAAAAAAAAAAAAGTAGAAAGAAGCTGCTATCGTCACTTGTCACTGGTTGTGTATTGCTGCTGCCACTTGTCTTCCTCTCTGCAATGACCCTCTGTCATGCCACCCTGCCTTGGAGCCAGCCAACTATGGACTGAACTCTCTATTAACTGTGAGCCACAAAACCTTTCCTCCTTTAACCTTGGGTGTCGGGTATTTTGTCTCAGCAACAAGCAAAGTAACTTGCTTGTAACAAGCTACATACCAGCTGCTTTTACCCCCTTTTTATATGTACAGTACAAAGGTGAATTGTTTCTTTAGTAAAAATGGAACTATAATCTCTATTGCCAACCAACTTTTCTACTGTAATATTTTGTTAAAATTGTCATTATTTTTCTACATCATTTTAAAATGGCACAAAGTAACACATTGTATGTCTTTTATGTTATTTTTATTTTCCTGCTAAACAATGCAATGGCAGTTTAATGGTAGTTAAATCTTCTGCCATGCACATGACTGTTTCACAGGGTGAGCTTCTACAGACAGAACTGTTGGGTCAAAGGGGGCACAAAATCAAGGCCCTTGATAAAATGATAAAACTGCCCTCCCAAAAGACTTAACCACGTTACTTTCCCACCATCAATGTATTTGCTGTAGCTTGAATATTTATGTCTGCCGAAAGTCCCACATTGAAATCCTCACCTCCAAGGTCAGGGTGACAGGAGATGGAAATGTGAGCCGTGACCAGGCACACAGAGACCCCACGAACGACATCAGTGCCCTTACCAGAAGAGCCCCCGGACCCCCTCTCCTCCCCCACACGAGGTTAAGGAAGATGGCGTCCCAGGAGAAGTGGGCTCTCGCCACGCTGAATCTGTCAGCTTCTTCCTCTTGGGCTTTCCACCTTCCAGAACTGAGAAATTTCTGTTGTTTACAAGAAACTCTGTCTATGCTTTTTTACTGCAGTAGTCCAGACAGACTTAGACAAACTGAGGGTGTTTCCCCCTTGTCCCTTCCTCAGTTTGCTTCTAATTCAATTTTTTGAAGCTTAAAAAAAAATCACTCACCATAAGCGGCTGCCTAATACATCCGGGCATTTCTCGTACAGGGAGCTTTTCTGTAATACAGGCGCGCTCTCGTGAGATGCAGAGTTAGGGAACGAGACACGCAGGGCGCGGACCACCGTGGCTACAATGGGCTCATCTCCGAACACAAGATCGTCCTAGTAGGGCAGGTTTTTTTTTTTTTTTTAATGTGGGTACCGGGAGTCGACCTCAGGACCTCGCGCGTGCCAGCAAGCACTTGTGCCGCTGAGCGATATCACCGGCCCTTTTTTTCCCTTATGTGGGTTCCGGGAGTCGAACTCAGGACCTCGTGCTTGCCAGGCAGGTGCTGATGCTGCTGAGCCATCTCACCGGCCTGGTATTTTGAGTTTTTAAAGTAGTGTGGTTTTTACAAATGCGATAGATGAAAACATCAACAGCAGCAATGCTGAAAACAAGACGCAGGAGAGAAAAGAACGCTGCGCTCCGGGGAGGACGGCCCAGCAGCACCGCGCAGGCTGCAGCAGCTCCCGAGCCCGTGGAAGGGATTCTCTCCACCCGGCCGGCCGGCCTGCCTGTCTGTCTGTCCACTAACTGCGCAGAACATGGAAGCAAGAAATCAGGCTCTTCAGATTATAAAACATCTACAAATGCCACGCGGCAAGAGTGTACAACATGTGACAATGCGATAAGAAAGAAAGGATTTCCTCCTGTTCAGGATTCTGTCTACTTTTATTTCGCAATATACATAATCTGAGAATTATAACACAAGCTAATTACTACGTAAGTATGAGGTGTTAGATCATGGGTGATAAGAATTATGACGCTTTTTACATTCACCCATAACCGTATTTACAATGGTTATATATTCCCAATTGCAGATTTAATTAGTTGCGATGCTCACCACCAACTCTTTTATAACATCACTTTTTCATCCTAAAGCCCAGATTTTGATGGGTTTCAAATAAGAACATCTCTCCCTCTCAGTAAATTTGTTCTGGGAAATCTAGGACCCCAAAACCACATTTCCCGAGATGCCATACGCCTGAGAATGTCTCCCTGTCTTTCCGACCTCGCAGCTCTGGACTCTAACTGCTCTACAGCCACTGCTCTGTGTCTCACTTTCCTCTTTGCTCCTTTCAAGGTTACTTTTGAAAAAGATTTTAAAAAACGATTTATCCATGACCTGTGAGTATCTGCTATAGTTTACCTAAGTGCTGAGTGTCCCCGTGATGCTGCCCTCATATACGGTAAGATGGTTTGATTTCCACACTCGAGTATCGGTTTCAGCTCCTGAAATCCTTCTTCCCATCTCACACGAGCTGTGAAGACGGCTTCTGTCCCTCATGCTCCAGCTTCTTCATCAGGAACCCTTCTGCTCTCAGCCCCTTAGTCCCTGCCTTCCTATGCACCTCTTCTCTGCTGTCACTTCTATGCCTCAGTCACACTGCTGTGTATTCTGGGGGCACGGGCAGATTTGTCCCCTTTATCACTGAGGTAATCATGGAATGATGTCCCTAAAATGTGTGTTTCTAAGAAACACAGGTCTAACTATTTCTATCCTAATAATTTCAATTTATTTTATACCCAAATCCCTGAAGCCCATTCTGCCTAGTTATAAAAATATTAGGTTTTGTTTGTTTTGGTGACTAAGGTTACACCCAGGGCCTCACACATGCCAAGCACACATGTGCCACTTAGCTCCACCCGCAGCCCTTTAATTAGGTTCCTGACACCCTCTTTCCACATGAAATCCATCTTAACCCTGCATTCCTTGATTCTTAAGAGACTGAAGTACCAGAATGATCACTACTTTTGAATGGAAGAGCAATACAATTAAACACTGCGGCTTGACCTATTTATGTTTGGAAATTCATTTATCAAAGCAACATAACAATAGCTTTCTTAACTTGCTATGTGAAAGCGAAGGCAGGTGACATTATGAAACCTTCACACATGTGGCTTTAAAACCCCTAGAAAAGTAATCTGTGGGCGAAAAAGTCTTGTGGTTGCCGCCGTGGGAAATAACGTAAGTGGTTCGTTGGTTACTTTCATGTTTTCATGAAAATCAAAAATCTATGGCAAGGGAAAAACAGAAAATTTCGTTTTCTGGGGCTAGGTTTTCTTTTTTTTAATTCAAGAATGAAAACTGTGATTTAAAATGATTGATATAGGCATTACAAATTTATTAATGAAAAACAAAATTCATTCTTCACAGAGCAAAAGTCCTCTTTAAACAAATCTTTGACTATGGTAATCATAAAACTAGCCATACTCTTATCTATGTTTTTTTTGTGTTTGTTAATAATGACTTCCTATGTACAAGTGTCTTATAATTCCTGCTTTGCTTTCCAGGATTCTTGGTATTAACCTTTTTATATTAAAACATTATATAATCATAATAACATATTTATTCCAATTTGGCCTACTTCTCTTATTTACAAAATTTCTCCATCTGTTTCCAATGAGGAAGTTTCCTACACTGAAATATAATCCACAAGTGTTAACACTCCCATTCATACCTATGTTCTTAGAAGTAAAGACGTGTACTATTCTAAGGAATAATGCATTTGTTTAGTAACATAAAATTTATATCATTGTAGTAAAATTCATGCCAATTTAATATATTTTGATCCTGTAACAGAACGATTATCTTTTGATCCATTTAAACCACCCCAATATATTTGTGACAAATTTAGCCTGACAGCTAATTCTGAAACATATATTCAGATATACTATTAGCAAACAACTCCTTAAGAGCTAACATAAACAATAAATGAAAAAGAAATCATATATTTTAGCAAATATAAATGGAAGTATGGAAGAGTTGAGTCCATTTCTTCTAGAAGGTTTTTCTTTTTGATACTTATTATGTGCTAGACACTGTGTTAAGTGCTGGATCTAGATTTATCAGATGCCATCTGTTGTATTGTAATTACTCTACTTCCTTTTTCCTACTCTCCTCTCAAAACCAAAACAAAACATTTATAGAACTGGCACCACGTCCTGCTAATGAGGCAACTCGAGTGACTCAAGCTTTCCCTAACATTCTTTATCAGCATCTGAACTGATAAACTTTTTAAGTGTCAGGAGATAGCAATAAATTATTGCCCAAGGCTTAAGTGAGGCACAGATAAAAGGAACTCGACAATTAAAACATTGTTTTGTCAAAATATGCCTCTTTAGATCAGGCAAGTTATAGTATAGATGTGGTGTGGAAATTTACAGAAAGCAACCACTTCCTTGCATTTTGCTGACAGAACTCTACATTTGTCTAATGTTCTCTTTGCAAAGTACTGCCTCTGACTCTGTTCAGCTCTCTGTATTTTCTGATTATTAATATTTATGATATGTAACACACAAAAAATGAAAATAAACTCCCTTGCAATTTCTGTACACGGAGAAAACAACTATCACTGTATGGTTCTATATCTTTCAATGTTTTTTCTACACGCAGTATCATTTGTTGCCCTCTTTCTGTTTTAACTTTCTGTGTGCTCCCTGGGTCATTTCTTTCACATGTGAGGATTCTCCTCCCACCTGTAGGTAGCAAACCACAGGCCTTTTACCCAAAATCTAGGTTTCTCTAGACAAATCCACTTGGTACCTCAAAAACACCTCCAAACACAGATTCATCATTTTCCTTCCTCCTCTTTCAGTTTCCTAACTTGCCATTTCTTGACTCTGTTCTTTTTCTCTCATACCCTGCAGGGACTAACAAAACACTGCTGTTTCCAAGAGCAAAACGCTCAGTGTGCCGTTGGCCTGGGCCCCTTCGGTTATCTCAGAGATAAGAAGCCCCCACCGGCTCCCCACGCGGTGAAGTCCACAGCCTCAGCAGGCAGCCAGCTGAGCCCAGGACAGCAGCAGAACTGGATGGCGGTGACCCTCGACTTGAGGTCTCATGCTCCACCTAGTGGTCCAGACGGCATGCTGGGAGGGACAGTGCCGGGTCAGACACCGGAGGCTGAGCTACAGCCCAGTGTGGAAAGGGCCAGGTGCCCCGGAATTCAGTGGCTACCTAAAGGTTCGACCCAAGCATTGGATTCTCCCAGGGAAAAGTCCCGAGCCTCCCAAACAGCTGTTCTCATTATTATTCTTTACAGAAGCCAACAGATTACTGTGGTATCTTTTTTCTTATGCTTATCAAATAAAAATCACACAATCATTTTGACCCAATGACTACACTGTCAACAATATCCTTCCAGAATTTTCAAGGACAAATACATAAATACAGTGAATACGCTGATTCATCTACGTATTAATTCTTCAACTCAATGTACATTATAGGGCACCTGTCATGTTGCAGATACTCGAATCACCCCACCCTGTAATAGGGAATCAGATAAATGATGAAACAGTGCAAACGGAACACTACCCTGGACAGGACAGGGACAGGGAGGGCTTTCGGAAAGACCTGGTGACTGGGCTGATTTTGTGAGGTCAGGTTGGTCAGGTGAAGATGACAGCTACAGCTTTAGGCTCAGCAATACACGTGCAACTCAGCGCACCACATTAAAAAGCTATCCTGATGCTGCAAGAAGCCTCATGCAAAACAAGATATAAAGAAGGTCACTTTCTCCAATCCTTTCCTTCTCTTTCTTTCTGGAAATAACATTTTCAACTTTAAAAGGAAGTTCACTACCACAGAGAAGTCTCCTTCGATACAGTGACAGTTACAGACTTTCATTACATTCTGACAGCGTGAGGTTGGAAGGACCCGTTTAGCGATGTAACACATTATTACCCATCTTTGCCCACTGCTGCACTATAAACCACACACTTTGCCTGCAGATTCTTCACATCTCTCTGTTGGAGCTAACACAGCCAGGGAGCACTTGCGACCACCTCGGTGGCCCTGTGTTTTATCTCTGATGAGCACCTTCCTCTGATGAGGAAGTCACCTTAAACACAGAGACCTGATCTGTCTCCCCACGGCTTGGGTGTGAACTGAGACCGGGTTTGGGGCCTTCCTTATTTGTCTACAAGGGCATATTTCCTGTGCTGTTTGCATTTTGTTTTCAGGGACTTAGTGTGTTTCTCTCCCTGGCCACCCGAGCACATCACAACCTGCACATCACAAGCTCTGTCTCTGTCCCCTCTCTTTGCGTCCTCTTTAGCACAGGCTCCAGCCTGCACGGAACACAGCGTAAGTCTGAGACGGATGATCCCAGCAGAGCAACAAATGACACTCCTGCCAGAGCGACATATTCCACTTCTGATGCCATGGCTGTTCAGTTTTATTTTTGAGACAGGGTCTCAATATGTAGCCCAGGCTGGCCTCGAACTCACAGGGATCCCTCTGCTTCAGCCTCCTGAGTGCTGGGATTACAGGTGTGCGCTAACACGCCCAGCACCATGGCTGTTCTGAGAAATGCTGGAACCCTGTGAACTTACTCTAAACTTCCTTTTAACTAAAACACCCAAATTTTAAAAATTTTTTTAACTGACAGATGCTAAGACCAGTCACCATCATTTTCTGTTGTCTATGGCTGATGCCAAAAACTACAGTCATTTCTATAACACTTTTATGGATATGCCTATCCACATTAAAAAGTATATATTTCTCTTCCGGGGAAAATAACCATTCATTAGATAAGTGTTTATTAGCATAAAATACATGCAAGACACTATGCCAGACACTAGGAACACAATGGTGAATGGGACGTATTAATTCATTGTTATCCCTTTACACAAAATTAAATATATAAAGCAAGCACCCAGGGCGTTCAGTAGCTGCTGAATAAACCATTATTACTATGGTCATTTATAAATCAGTCTTTTAAACATTATTACAGATACTCACCAACACTGTAATATCTCTTCAGTTCTGTACGCCTGATTTCCTTTAGCTGGTTGTTTTTCCTCTTTTTCTTCTCATCGGTAATATATTCCTCTTCCACAGCAATGTTGTACTTGTCTTGTTCCAAAATGACAGAATTAACATCTTCTTTCCCAGGATGAGTCCTTGTAGCTACACTTGATGCTGTATCCACATTCTGTTTGGCTTGTTTTTTCTTTTTTAACCTAGGAATGGCGGGGGGGGTGGTTGGAGACATGATTTACTATAAGGAATCCTATTAACTGCATGCTGTTAGGCTTTGAAAATTATTCAATTGATACAGGAAATACTTTATAATATTCTTGATTGCATTTTGTTATTCTTTCATTGGTAATCACTTTAAAAATTCTTACATAGTGACCCGCAGCCCTTCCTTAATTCTATATCCACAATATTATATCTGAAAAAAATACTGGAAATGTTGTAGACATGAGCCAAAGTCAGATCTTCTACAGGCTATTAAACATTGAGTGTTTTTAAGACATCAAGATAGATAATCACCCTATTATAATGCCATGCTTGAGATGTTATACTAAGGAAAAACACAGCACTTCTAGTTTTCTATGGTGCCTTTGCACTGATGAGCGAGCATGCGGTAAAAACAAGTCCTTTGTCATTGCTCCAAAACTCAGTGTCACGGTTTGGCAAGATGTGCACTGGTTCTGGTGTGAGTAATTCTTTTTCTTTGTATACAAAAGTACTGAAGGAAGAGCACAAATTCCTGAGCTCTAAAATAGCATGACAACAATACATAATTGTCATTCCAATTACTAATGTAACAGCTGACTGATACCTTAGTAAACATCTTCGATGCTTTGAATTCTTTACTCCTGAGTCCCAGATGGACGAGATGAAGTTTATAAAATTCACTGAAACCCAATCACTCAAAGTATTTTACAGTGGAGGCCTCACTCTGTAATTCGCTGATGTATCACTCTACTTACCAGTCTTTCTTGAGAACGTCTATGCAATATCAAAGGGTAAAAGAGGTCTTGGCTTTCCAGACCTACGCCTCTGCTCAGATGCAAGTGTCGTTTTTACCAGGACCCTCTTCCGGGGTCTGGATGGAAGTACCCAGGCACCGTGCACCTCTTCTTATGACATTTCTATTTCCTTTGCCTTCCTGACCATCTGGATGATATGATGTTGGGTAATGAATAAGGAAATGTGTGGGTAGAAAGTGACATAACTGTAGGATAATTTAGGAAGGGAAGTTTGATTTTATGTTGCTTTTCTCTGTAACGGTGAAGAAACCAATATCACAGCTGAGAAAGGTCTCTCCAGAGGCTTTGACCCTTGGAGAGTTCTTTTACTTTCAGATCACTTTCTTTAGCAGTGCATCCTTGTAGTACATAATGATCATATTCCTCGTGGGGAGTTGGTGCATGTACACAACACATCTTAATTTCTTTTTTCATTCCCTTCTACTCTCCTCCCTCCCCTCCATCTCTCCATCCCTTTCCTATTTGAAAAAGATCTCTCTCCCTAGGTTCTATTACCTATCTTTTATTTTGCTTTTTACTTATACTTTGGGTTTCTCATGTAAGAGAAACCATGTGATATTTAAGCTTATGTGTCTGAATTATTTCACTTAACATATGGTCTCAAGGTGGATCCATTTATCTACAAATGATCTTTATGGCAGAGTAGTATTCCACTGTGTATAAATACATTTTCTTTATCCATTCATTGTTTATGGATATATAGGCCACTTTAAGATTTAACTAGTATGAATTGAGCTGTTACAAACATGATATGTCTTTAACCTTTCAGGGAGATACCTAGAAGTTGACCCTTAGAGAGTTCTGATCTCAGGCCAGGGACCTAAGGTCACTTACCTTGCACATTAAATGTGGGATCTTCACTTCCTTAGCTATGGACAACATCTTTTATTAGGACCAGTTGAGAGAACACATGTCGACATGTACACAAAACAAACAGAAACAGAGAAATGTATCCCCTAAATATAGCCATATCATGTTTTCAGAATGAGGCATAGAAAGCTAGCTGTATGACGCATTCCATGTTGGGGATAAAGGTCCCATATTCCAACAAGATGTTTCAAGTACCATGCTATCCACTGAGCTGAGAAGCCAGGTTCATAGATGTTTATTGGCTAAGACATGAGTACATGGCCTTAGGCCCTTCAGACAAGACAGCTGGAAAAAGTCGTAGATGAATACACTCGTCTCTTAGTTCAGCTGTCTTCTTGTGTTTGGTTGTTCAAAATTACAGACTCATAAAAAGGCATGGTTTTCAGTAAACATATTTTCATTATCATCTGATTTGAAACTATTCTGGTAAAAGAGTAGGTGGCTCTTTGCAAAGTTGGGTCTGATAATGCCTTTAATAATACAATTTCCTCCCGTCAAGATTACTGTTGGAGGCTTAAATGAATGTGCAGGAGCCTGGTGATGCACCAGACACCACCCTTGTGCACCCGAGCTGTGTCCCCGTAGACTGTGGACGTCCTCATCCAACATGGCGCCTATGGATGGGCTTAGCTCTGTGCAGCCCGAGCTACGCTGCTTCTTAACGTGAATTTTCCACTTTAAGTTCACGTCAATGCCCTCATTTCACTGCCCCCACAATAATCAGCCCCACTCAGCTCTAGGGCTGTGTTTTGATGAATGTGGCACTATTTGGGGAATCTCATTAGAGACTGATTTTCACACACGGAAATAACAAAATGGGATACATTGTTTTATTCATTTTCTCCCTTTTCTGCACAGAAAATTACTGTCAACACACATAGCAAAATATAGTTTCTTCAGAAAAAATGTTAGAAAACAGCAAAACCAAGCTTGTTGAACAAAGAGTATAATTTAATACTTTTAAAATTCTCCAATCAGGGCCGGTGAGATGGCTCAGCGGCTTAAGCGCCTGCCCGGCAAGCGCGAGGGCCCGAGTTCGACTCCCGGATCCCACATACGAAAAAGGGGCCGGTGATATCGCTCAGCGGCACGGGCGCCTGCTGGCGCGCGAGGTCCTGAGGTCGACCCCCCCAGTACCCACAAAAAAAAAAAAAAAAAAAAAATTCTCCAATCAGCTACCCCTTTTGTTTGGGCTGGAATTTGACTCTCTGGAGGTTATCGGCATAACTGGAACATGCTGATCTTGCATATGGAAATTAGATTGATTTTTGGAAGTCTTTAGTAAAATCCTTCCCAGCATGGAAATATGTTTTTAACACCTTTTCTTGATAAATGCGGGATAGTTAATGCTCTTCAACATTCCTTTCTAGAACTTTGGTCTTTTAGGCTTTCTTTGTTTTTCAAGTCCATATTTATCAGGGTGACACCTTCTTGCCAGGAGTCTTTTATCACTAAATTAAGGTAAAGTGGGAAAAAAGGTCTTGCAGAAAAGCGAGCATTTATTTCATCTAAGCTTTTCTAATGGCCACCCAAATATGCATATTTGAACTGAGTACTACAAAACAGTTTGCAAATCATCTTGAACAGGTAAGTGAACAAAAAATATGCCTGTATGTCCATTGACAGATGAATAAAGAAAATATGGTACCTACACATAATGGAATATTACTCAACTGTAAGGAAGGACAAATTTGAGACTTTTGAAGGAAAATGGATGCACCTGGAAAACACAATGTTAAGTAAAATAAATCAAACACGCAAGCTTAAATACCATATGTTTTCTCTCATTTGAGTAAAGCAAAATACAAATAAAGAGCAAAATAAAAGACTGATAAAAAGAAACAGGGAGACAGATCCTTTGTGAATGGAAAGGGAACCAAGAGAGCAGGGGGGAGGAGGAAAGGGGGACATAAAAAGATTGAAGATGCATCATGTACATCTAGCAAATACCCAAATGAATATAATCATTGTGTCACAAAACGTAAACTAAAAAAAGATAATAATGAAAACGGGGAAAGGGGACTTAGAGACGGAGGGAGGTGGGGGCGGTTAAAAGAACCAAGATGTGTTATGTGCAGGTACCCACTCCTTAAGATGAATGTAAACTTCATGTACTGCAAACATGTCTAATAAAATAAACAATTAAAAACTGGATCAAAACCAGAAAAACAATGAAAGGCACTTAACATTTGATTCTTAAGCATAGCATTTAAAAAAAAGTTTTATAATGTGTTGCATTTCATTTTCCTTAAAATAAATCACAATTACATAATTTTCTTTCTTTTTTTGTTTTTCTGAGACAGGGTCTTGCTGTGTAGCCCAGGCTGGCCTTGAACTCACGGAGATCCTCTGGCCTCGGCCTCCTTGAATGTGTGCACCACCATGCCTGGTTTCAATGAATACTTCTGAACAAGTAAATAGATCAATGAACCTATGTTCTAATTTGGTTTGAGATCTGTTCTCTAGAAACATGAGCTCTCACAGCTTGCTCTAATTAGCAGCATGACTCTGTCTCAAAACAAAATTTAAAAAATTAAAAATGAGGGCCGGTGAGATGGCTCAGCGGCGTAGGCGCCTGCCTGGCAAGCGCGAGGGCCCGAGTTCGACTCCTGGAACCCACATACGAAAAAAGGGCCGGTGATATCGCTCAGCAGCACAGGCGCCTGCTGGCGCGTGAGGTCCTGAGATTGACCCCCGGTACCCATAAAAAAATAAAATAAAATAAAATAAAATAAAAATGAAAATGAAAACAACACCTGGGGATGACGTATAGCAGAGGGGTGCAGAGGTAGAATGCTGTCTAGCACACGGAAGACCTGTGTTCAATACCAGCACTACCAAACATGTACGTATGTATACCCCCTCATTAGATAACTTGATGTACAAAGAAAATGGATTAGCCACAAATACTCAAAAACGTCTTCAATATAGACTTCTCCAGTTAACATCAGCGTCTGCGTGACTGTGTGATTCAACTAGAGTACACATAACTCATTTTACAATCCAGGGTCTGTATGCTTCTGAAGCAAGTGCCACAGACATAAATAGCTAATACTGCACTGCCCAATGTGAGAACCATTAGTTGGCCACCCACAGTTACTAAATCTAACTAAAATCAAATAAAATTTATAATTTGGCTGTAAGCAAGACACTGCCGGAGCTCTATGGACTTGGGTGAGCAAGGACCATAAGGGACACAGATGTTCAGACCCTGCTATGGTCACCGACTGGACGCTCCTGTGGCTGGAAGCAAGAGCCCAGAGGGAGGGCGAAGGTGGCGAGAACATTTAACACTTAGTGTCTTGGGGGCTATGTTTACACGGGGACACAAAATAACTGCTAAGATGAGTTTCCAGAAACAGAAAGTAATTAGGTGGGGAGAGGGGATAAAGAACATCATTTTTTATGGTGTTCTCTTTTGTACGTTTTGAATTTTATACTATGTATAATAGGCATTAAAAAAAAAAACCTAAGTATTCATGGTCTTTGAAGATTTTTTCCTACTGTAAGAATAATTTAACACATAAATTTTGTCAGAAAACTGAGTTTTAGTCTTTTAAAGAAATTATTATGAAAAACTTAAAAGGGCCTTCTTCTAACAGCATCTAGGGAATGGAGGAGGAAGCAGGCACCATGCTGTGTGTTACAAATGTCCCATGGCCTCCAAAGCCCCAGAGGTAGGCAAATTTATCTGTTTACAGATAAGGAAGGCTGAGAAACATGAGGGCCATTTCCCAAGGTCCCAGGGCAGAGTTTAGCTGTGCACTGGAATTCACAAGCCAAGGTTAGAGCCAACTGCCACAGGCTCTTGGACCACCCCTTTGGAGCACTTCCCTGGACTTGAAATGCACTGGATTCTGGAAATCCCGTGACCCGCCCCCACCCCCCAAGAATGGGCCAACCACGACCACGGGTGGACTCCAACCCAGGAGGCCCATAGGAAGGAAGGCTCCAACCAGATTGGGGTTCTGGCCTTGAGGGCCCAGTCCTCCGCTCTGGGACCTTCTCTCCAAGTTTGAAAAACTTTCTGCGGCTTCCAAGTAAACAAAAGCAAGAGGCTGACACGACTTTCAAGGTCCTGTCTGGCTCTAACACTTTATACTTGGCTGAGAAGATCAGGAAATGTGCTAAGGCTGTTTTGATGTTTAAAAAAATTGTTTTTAAACATCCAAACTAACCCTTCCCAAGAATCTTGCATTTCCTTGTGTTTTCATCTAAGGCTCACATCTGATGACATTTTCCTTCCATCGCAGAGCTCCCTGACCCCGGAAAGCATACAACACTACGTGCATAAAGGGCACCAAAAACAAGGCAAATCAACTCAAAACCAAACTAAGAAAAAGCCCCACTGCTGTGGAGTTAATAGCTCCAGAAAGAAATGCAGAAAATGTCAAAATCGATCAACCATGAGGGCAACATAGTCTTCTTTAACACATTTCTCCTTAAAAATTGCCTCTACAGGGAAATAGAGTACTACTAAAAAATACTATTACATAAAAGTACTGCAGTACTACATAAAAGATGTAGAAATAACATTATTGCATGAAAAACTTACAGAACAGTATTATGGTATGACTCCAGTTTTGTGGAAAAAACAAACCCAAAATACAGGACAATCCTCCCAAAACAATGACAATATACATGTGGATACAGATGTCCACAGCTGTGGTGCAAGTGCGGGAAAATGGTTAATAGCAAAGGAAGGGAAGAAGTTTTACGTTTATACAATGTGGTGTTGCTAAACTTTTGAGTACAGCAAGCATTTTTTACTTTTGTGATTCCAAGGCCAGTAAACAACATAAAATTAAATATCAGCTACTGTTCTTTCTCCTGAGCCCAGCTCTGGCAGCGAATTCCTGGACTGCACGCCTACTCCTCCCCTTTTTAAAAATCAGAGCTGATCTGTCTCCCTCAGGGGATTTTCCTTTGGTTCTGCTTGGCAGTCCGGGCTGCGACCCTGTCACTGCACTGTTCTGACCTTGAGTGGAGGCTGGTTTTTCCCGGTTGTCCAACCCTGACTTTTCCCTCTTCTAAACCTAATGGCATGGGGCTCAGCTACTAGGCCCAAATATTTGTTTCTGAATCTTCCTCGGTTCCACGTGTGCTCATTCTTGGGTGAATTACTAAGGTAAAGCCTCAGGTGCCTTGTCCTTGAAATAAAAATAAATTCAGGTGGGCTTTCTTGATGAATAAAATGAATAGTACACAAAGGGTTTACTTTGTTATTAAACACAACCTGTGCCAGGTTCACAATAACAGCTCAAAACCACAAGTTACTTATTTGATGTACTGCTGCTGTTATTCTTACATGAGTATTTCTAAGGATCTGACTAAGTAAGAGACAACATAAAACAACATGCAAGGGCTGGGGACATAACTCAGGGGTAGAGTGCTTCCCTAGCATGTATAAGGCCTTGAATTCAATCCCCAGTACCACAAAACAAAACAAAACAAAACAGAAGAAAGAAGGCATCTGACAAATCTAAGATATGAATACATGCTCACATTTTTCTTACTATACATCAGTATTTAATTTTGCTATAATTTAGTACATAGCTAGTACTAGTACTAAACTATTATTATTTCTAGAACATCATTTCTTGTATTCCATTTCATTATGGTTTTGTAAATACAGGCTCAGTTTTTGGTTTCCACTGCACATCCCGAATTGTGATACATACCAAAAAAAATCAAACTTACATGCAGATGGAGGACAAATAATCACCTGACGAAAATTCTCTCTTGGAATTATGGTCAAATAACCGCCCCCCCCCCCCAAAAAAGGAATAATCTGTAGATGTACCTGATTCTAGCATCATACTCAAACACATAATTTTTTTCCACTATGTCTAATCATGATAATAAAATTCCTCCCACCCCCAAAACTGAAATTCACCAGTTAAAATGAAAGCACCCTAGCTTCAAAGACCGACTACAGTTAGAAAAAGAGATCCTTTTGCTTTGCACCCTACAACTAGTGATACAGTCTCATATGGGTACACTCGCACATAAACAAATCTCTCTAGGCCTCAGGGAACAATCACATTGTGATAAAAACCAACACTCAGTATGACTACCAGAGGAAAGTCACTGAAACTCAAGCTCCCTTTTCTCAGACTTCCTGGCACTATTAAAACACGGTGGGTCAGCAGATCTTGGGGCACGGTGCAAAGTGCACTGTTAGGAACAGCTGCGAATTCTCCCTCACAGAGGAGCCTGGCAGTGGTTCATGTGTGACATTTCAGGGACGTTTACAAGTACCCCCAGTGCCAAGATCACAACGACAGCGGCACAGAATGGATGCACACTGTGTGGCATATTTGCCCTGCATTTATGAAACGAGACTGGTTTTTGCTGCATATATACATTGCTCCGAGGGAGAGCACGGTTCCCTTTTCTAAAAGTCAGGATGCTGGGTCGTAGCATGAAAAGAGTGTAGGACAATCAACAGCACAGACAGTGGTAACACAGATACGCTTCGACTTTCGGTGCGGATACATCCTGATACACCTGTCAGAAGTAAAAAATACGTAACCCTGACATTGCTCTTCATATCTGAATGAACCCATCATAGAGTTGAAAAGATCGTCAAGTTGAACCACTGAGAGTCCTATATACCTTAGCTATGAACCGAAGACCAGAACCAGGCAAGGGGCCTGCTTCGCGTAGTAACAGAATTGTGCTGCGCTAAGAATAATGAGCAAAGTGCTCTGTAGAGAGTACTCAAATATTAAGCATTTTACTCCTTATCAACCAAGAATACACTAACTTCTGCAATGCCAAAGTATGAATCAAAATCTGCAAACAGAAATGCTAAGAAAATTTGGAAATTGCTTATTCTCTCCTGCTTAACAATGGTACTCTGCATGTAGCTTACATAATTAAATATAGTTAAGCTAACTGGCTTGATTAATTCCCTGTCAGTACTATAACCAATTATCATAAACTTGGCCACTTAAAATAACACTTACTCTCTTACAGTTCTGGGGGTCAGAAGTCTGACCTCAGTTGCACTAGGCTGAAATCAAGCAGTGGACAGGGCCATACGCTCTTCCAGAGGCTCTTTCCTTGCCCTTCCCGACTTCTACAGCTGCCTTCCCTGCAGCCTCTGCATCTTCAAGGCCTGCATCTTATCTGGCTTCAATGTCATGGGTCCCTCTGCCTCCCTCTTATGTGACTGCAGAAGACCCACTCTCATGATCCAAGATAATCTCCCAATCTCGAGATCCTTAACTCAGTCCTATCTTCAGGACCTCTTTTGCCAGGAACAGGGATTAAGATCGGGGTATCTGTCAGGGGCATTAATTCAACCTACTACACTAGTTAGCTGAGCTTCCGAGTTATCACTGTAAATTAAGCATCACATCTTTGCTTCCACAACCAAATCATGACTATGTCTACCCAATGTGTATGCCACTTGAAAAATAATTCACTGCTGGCAGAAACTTGTAATCTTTCTTTCTTTCTCTCTCTCTTTTCTTTCTTTCCTTTCTTTCTCTCTCTGTCTCTCTCTCTCTCTTTCTTTCTTATCTTTGAGACAGGGTTTTGCTATGCAGTTCAGGCTGGCCTTGAGTTCACTTTGTAGCCCAGGCTGGCCATAAACTCACAGTGATCCTCCTGCCTCAGCCTCCAGAGCTGGGATTACAGGCCTGTGCCACCATGCCCGGCCAATAAATCTGTTTCTAAAGAAAAAAAAAAAGAGGGCCTGTGAGATAGCTCAGAGATATAAGTGCCTGCCTAGCAAGCACGAGATCCTGAGTTCAACTCCCGGAACCCACATAAAGGAAAAAAAGGGCCGGTGATATCGCTCAGCGGCACAAGCGCTTGCCCAGCAAGCGCAAGGTCCTGAGTTCAACTCCCGGTACCCACATAAAAACAAAAAACAAAAAACAAAGAACTTATTCAGGCCTGCTCTGAAATCTCCAACTGCAACGAGCTTTTATTTTTTGTTGACTCCAAAACAGCCTTTTGGAAGTAGGGATATTAGGAAAGAAAGTTACCAGGCAGGATTTCTAAAGAGTATATCTTATTTCCTTATCTAACCACTTCAATCTGCACTGAAATCAGTTAGTCACGGTTACAATTACTTACAAAGCAAAGGGAGTCCTCCAAAAATATTTTTTTTCTTTTACCAGAACTCCTTAGAATGCACAGAGTTTTTCTGAGGGGAGTGGGTTGGGAGACATAGGGTTAATTTTTTGGAAATTTGTTTTTACTCAGAATGAATCATGGGTTTTGACCAACCAATGAGTTTTATAGAAAACAGTATTAGCATGTATTTTAGTGACACTGATATTTTACCATCACAGCAATATATTTCAGTGGCGTTTCTTTTAGAGAGTTTGTTTTCTTGCCTCCATTTCTGTAAAACCTGGCAATTAAAGCAGAGCTGCCTTGAAAAATCTCAAGCAGAAATATCCTGATGATAGGTATTCTGTTCTTCAGTTTTAACCTATCTTTCTTTTAAGTGCTTAAACTGTAGAAATGTGAAGGAAAATGGAGGCTAAAAAATTACACTCCTGAAAATAATCGGGTTAGTACACAAATCAACGTTTCCTTGAAGCCTAGTAAGTGAAACAAAGTTTATGATCAGCAGAAATGACCTGCTGACAGCAAACAACTGAGTGGCATAAGAATGTGCTCTAGATCAACTTCTTGCCTGCCCTTTACTTTTAAAGACATATCCTATTAATTTTATACTGCTTTTTAACAATTTTAGATACACACATATTTACCTTTTTAGGATAATATGCTTTCAATTTCATAAACTAGAAGTGGCCTCATCATGCGTCCTGTTATTATTGGTACTTTCAAGAAGAATATTATCAGGTATAAAATTTTTAAAACTTAGTTTGGTAGATGGCCACAATTTGGTTTACACCCACTGTGTTCATTCAGTGTCTCTGAGGTAGTTTTCCAACTGCTATATGCCAGATAGTCATCAAAAACAGGATTCATGCAGGAGCAGATTTTTCTCTAAAATTAGCATAGAACCCTGGGATCTAGATAATTCATTTACATGTAAGAGTAAACCCAACACGGATTTTTGAAGGAAACTCTTAGCTTTACTTTCATACTTCTGAGGGTCCATCTCTAAGGGAAAGAGCATCAAATCGCTTCATGGCCTCGGTCAGCTGGCATCCCCCAAGTATACTACTTTGCTCTTAACCAACCACAGAGTTCCTGTGGTAGAGTAAAACATAAATATTTGGACTTTGTCCCCAACGGAGTCTCCTAGGTGACGACGAGTGCCTTTTGTGTTCTAATGGGATGACTTGAGGCTGGGATTGGGGGTCTAGAGAGCTTCATGATTGGGGCTGGTGCCCAGGAAGATCAAACCATGATTAGAGTGCTGGTACTTTCAGTCCTAACCCTCATCCATCTTGAGAGGGGAGAGGGGCTGAAGACGGAGTTGAACAACAAGCAGCATCAGCCATGCCCAAGTAACAAACGTCCACAAAAATCTTTAATGGGCAGGGTCCAAGGAGCTGCTGGGACGAACACTTCATGATGCTGGGAAAGTGGCCCACCGGAGAGGGCATGGAAGCTTGGGGCTGACTGGGATTTGCCCTTTGTATCTCTCCTTTGTGCTGTTTCTGAATTGCATCTTTTGTGACAAATTGGTAAATGGAAGTGATTGTCTTCCTGAGTACTACAAGTCCTTCTCGTGAAATACTGAAACCGAGGAGGGGGTCACAGGATCCCCCGCAGTTGTAGCCAAGTTGGGCAGAAGTACGGTGCACTGGGACCTGGGACTCCTGGCTGGCATCTGACATGAGTCCTCCGGGACGCGCCCTCCATCTGCGGAGTCTACTGCTAACTCTGGGCAGTTAGCACCAGTACTGAAATGAGTTGCTGGACACGAATGCGGTTTTCAAAGAATCAGAATACACCTAACACCAGACTCTGCCAGAGAACCAATGTGGAGCACAGCAGAGAAGACGGCAATGAGCTTGATGAAAACTTACTAAAAAATAAACACGCAGTTTACGCTTTCCTCCGAGGAGAGGCAGATGACTGGGTATCTGCTGGTGTCTTCTGCTTAGCCCACGAATACTTTTTAAAGATCAGAATGACTAAATGCGGAGCGTGTGAAGTGGGGATGGTCCGTATAAAAGTTTGGATTTCAGGTTCACCTTGAAGAATTAGAAGACAAAACAGCACTGACTGACTGCCCCTACCTGGGGAGGAGGCTGGAGCGCAAAGTTTTATAGTTAGGTCAATTCAGATGATCGGAAACCTGCGGTCTGAGACCTTTCGGTGTTGGCCCACACCTTTCCCTGGGTCGTATCTTGGCATCATGCCCGCTCATTTCACCTGTAGTTGCTGCAATAAATTGCATCTACTGATGTTGTTAAAAAATACCACATTTTTCAGTGTCCAGAGTTAAGGGCTAGGAAGAGTTTTGTTATCCAAGGAACTAATGTGTTTTCTACTCATCAACAGGGAGAAATAAAAAAGAATCCGCTTATAACACTGATCATGAAAGAGTTCTGCATCAACTACACAGCCAATGGCATGAATTTAGTGTCCTATGTTTCATGCCAATTTATATGTTCCTTGGTCTGGCTCTTCAATTTTTAAATAGTATTTTGTAAGAGCAACAAAGAGAAAAATACAGTTACATACTGATGATCTCAACCTTATTTCTTTTGCTACCTCCTAAGGCTAACTCTGGGTTTGCTTTTTTCCTTTCCCTCATTCTGGGCTTATCAACACAGACATGAAAAATGAAACAGGAGGAGGAGAGATGTGAAAAAATTTAAAGAAAAGGAGAAATAGAGCAAGACCTAAAGGGAAAGAAGGGAATGAGGAAAAGGCATGAGGAGAGACACTAAGTAGATTTGGGGAGAGCTTCCGGGTAAATTTCAAGAAGGAGAAAGAGTTGTGGATGGAGCCGAGAGCCATGAACTAAACATCAGAGATGTGGGGAAAGAGGGCTTTTAACGGTTTATTAAAACTAATGTATTTATTCCCACCGTGGGTTTTTTAAGAGACATAATAAATATTTGAATTATTTTCAACTATTTTCTCTGTTATGCTTACTTCTTGGAAGTGACAGTGCTAGGACTGGACCAAACCAAAGCTGGTTATACATTATATGGGTTACATATGTAGAATTTTTCTAAAAAAGCTTGAAGGTGGGACATGAATGAATGAATAAATGAACAAGAAAATGAACAGACTTCAGTCCTGGGAGGATAAAAGCAACCTAACCAAAGTTATTTCTGTCCAATTTTAACAAATGAATATACTCCTTGCATCTGACCATGTTACACAGATTGAAAGGGACCAGTAAGTGTATCAAGTGAAGTTGCCCTACACCCTTACACTGACGGAAATCAAACTCTTCCCAGTATTTCTCTACCACTCTAAAGAGTAATATGAAGTGTTGGGGAGGGGGACAAGAAGCCCCCTAAGACCAAACAAATTCCTACCATGTGAACCCCTGCCCATTTCCTCCAAATAAAGTGAAACTTGAAATTCCTAACATGTCACGTTGCACCCAAGGTGAAACCAGCTGTATTACCTGCTAAGTAATCAGCCGCTGTCTGCACGGCAGACTTTATCAAGAAACCTTTGCCTTGATTTTATTAAATTCTCTTTCTTCCGGTACTGGGAATTAAACCAAGGCTTTGCACATGCTAGGCAAGCACTCTACCACTGAGCTATATATACCCCTAGCCCTCTTTTTGATTTTATAATATTTGCTGATAAGAGGCAAGGTAATTTCTCATAGATTTGCTTTTGGAAATTCTTTTTAATGTTAATACATGTTACAAAACTTTCAAATAATTATAATATTGAATAGTCATCCAAATTCCTGTGGATTTCCGAACTTCCTATAGACTAAGCCATAAGAAGATTTAGGTAGACATCACTTTTGGTGAGATTACAGGTTTCTGAAGAAAACAAAAATGAAATAAGTTATTTCATTAGTTGGGGGAAAATAAATATGTTTTTAACTATTACCAAGACTCTGCAGGGAGTATGTCAGCCCCAGTTCAAGGAAAAGTCAAGGAGAAGAAAGTTTCATTGCTGTTGATATGGATTAGGCCAAGGGTCTCCAATCCCCTTCAACACAGTGTCCCTTAAAAAGATGTGTTCAACATGTCACCCATGTTCTTACAATTTCATGATGGCATGGGCAAAAGCAAACACTCGGCATTTATCGTCATTATAGTGTTAGTATAACTGCTGTACACACAAAAGGGTCTTCTCTATCAACATACTCTATTTTCAGATATTATTTTGGGGGGCTGTTAAAAACTGAATTAAGTTTTCTGAATTCTACATGTAACAATTAAGAATTCTAAACCAGATAATTTTATATTATAAAATAATTACCCAAACTGATTAACACATTTTGGTTTCCACTTTGTTTTTTAAGACAAATCATACACTCTTAGGTAGGAAAGAAACTTAAAGGTCTTCTCAACAAATCTTCCGTTCAGTGATCCTTACAGCCTCTTTTAAAACACTCCACCGTCTAGAAACTCACTGAGGCTCAATGTGTACTGCCCCACTTTTTAAAGGCTTTGACTCCAGTGCCTAGTTGAGTGCTGGACCCACTGCAGAAAACTGAAGTAGGCTTTTGTTGTCCTCCCTGTGTTCTATTTCTCCTGGTATTGGCACCAAGGCCTGGTTTCCAATGAATACACCCTCTAATCTAACCCAGACCTGGGAAGGGCTCCACCCCAGCTCCCGGAATGAAATATCCAATATACCCCCGAGCCTCTGCCTCCCAAGCTGCGTGCTTACTGGTCCAATCAGAGTGCATCTCAGGGCTTGAGTGACACACACACACATACACACACACAGCCTGCTACTGCACAGGCAGCTTGAGCTGCAGCTCTTATCCAGTAGACCCTGAGAAGAGAAGGCAGAGGAATGGAAGGGCTTAGATACAAATTGAGTCTTGATGACATTCCTCCAGCCCCCAACCTAGGCACTCCTAAAGATACCAAACCCTGCACATTTAACAACGTGAACCAATAATCCCCAAAAGCTTTCTTTATGGCCTAAGCTACTGTGATTTGTTTTCTGCTCCTTGCCTTCAAGAAAGAGGGAAGAGGGTCCTGACTACTATAAAAATTTACAGAAAAGGGAAGGCTGTTCCATCTGAATGACCCCAAAACATGGGCAGGCTGCGCTGGGGTCAGCCAGTAGCTGGGAAGGTGGCAGTCTTTATCAGTGACAGTGAAATTGGTACTGATGTTGTAAGCCTGGAGCATGAGACTGTGAAGGCCTGCCACAGGGAACTAAGAGGATTTTTTTTAGAATCTGGGAGTATGTTATCTACCCATTTAGCCTTCAGTAAGCTCTTATAAAGAAGACAGAAAGGGGCTGTACCTGGCCTGTTGAAAGTAGAGCAAGATGAAAATACAACTCTGCTGTGAGAAAACCCTTTTCTGTGGCTTGCGACAGCCAAAAGTCAGGTGACCTAGGTTAATAACAACTTCGCAGGACTCAGTAACTCATCTCTACCAAAAAGTAATTTTTTTTTTTTTTTGGTGTCACTGAGGATTGAACCCAGAGCCTCCTCACTGAGCCACACCCCCTATACTTTTGAGTCAGGGTCTTGAAAACTCACTCAGCTGCCCAGACCAGGCTTGAACTTGTGATCCTGGCTCAACCTCCCTGAACGCTGTGACTACAGCCCTTAATGCTGCACACAGCCTACCTTAGATAACTTTTAAGATGCTTTCCAGCCCCACAAGAACAGGAAAATAAACTAAGGAAATAAATAAATAAATAAATAAATAAATAAATAAATAAATACATACAAACCACATGGTGATTGATTATTCAGAGTGTAAAAATTTTTGGTCCAGCCCGGAGGATTGAAACCAGGGCCTCACACGTACTAGGTAAGCAGTCTACCACTGAGCTACTCATGCCTTAGAATTTCCTTATAGAGGCAGAGGATAAACTATGTTACGCCCACTATTAACTATTTTTAAATTGCTTTTTTTTTTTTTCTTCTAATGATTTCAGACACACAGACAAGTATTTCATGGGAGCTCTCCATGGCTAAAACCAAGCAGTTTGTTTACTTTAAAAAAAAAAATCAGGGCCGGTGAGATGGCTCAGCGGCATAAGCGCCTGCCTGGCAAGTGCGAGGGCCCGAGTTCGACTCCTGGAACCCACATACGAAAAAGGGGCCGGTGATATCGCTCAGCAGCACGGGCGCCTGCTGGCGTGCGAGGTCCTGAGGTTGACCCCCGCTACCCACACACACAAAAAAATAATAATAAAAAAAAATCAGAAGTAAGCCACCTATACATTTTTTTAATAGTCTCCTGCTGTGTATCAAAGTACATGTTATTTTTAAAGATTTTGATCATTTCTTGATAATCCTACTAAATATGTCTGTGTGCATTGTGATTTTTAAACAGTAGTAAAGAGCTTTACAGTTTAGCATGACCGTTTTCTTTTTAAAGGTCCATTATTATTTCTCAGAAGAAACAACACTGTAGAACACGTCCCCAACAAAGAAAGGAAAGGACAAAAGGAAGATGAACCTTCCAGGGGAGGCTAGGAGCGCCTCTTTAAAGTCTCTACAGGAAGAAAGGAGGCCTAAGGACGGGTCTTAGAGCCACATCTGCCATGCAGGTGACACCACCCATTGGAGTTGCAAGTCCCTCTGGGGTGGCGGTGGAGGTGGAGAAGCCAGCGGTGACAGCACCGGGGAAGGACGAAGTTCCCAAGGCACCTCTTGCTTCCACTCACTGAAACAAAACGGATGTACTTACGTCTTCTAAGAGTTTATTTGCCTACTGAAATAAATGTTTCCTATGCATGTGTGTGATTTCATTATAAGCCTATGTGCCTTTCTTGGTTTCCACCTTATTTTGGGGAAACAAAACAAAACAAAACAAAACCTTTTGTTAAGCACAATTTCTCAAAGTTGGAAAATAATTTAGATAAGACGCAAGAAGGAAAATTATTCTGAGGTTCAAGAGAAATACTGAAGCCACAAGATTCATCCATAGAATGACCTGAGGGGTTAGTTAGGTTTAGGGTACAAAATTATAAAGGGGTGGCGAATTTCCTAAGAATCAAAACCATCTCTTCAGAGGAATCTGTCAGACGTGTGGGCAAGAGGTTGGTTCCCGCGGGAAGAAACGGGAAGTGACTCGCGAAGGCCTTTGTAAGTCTACAGATGAATCTTGTGGGTTCGGATCCTCAACGGTGCTTCCCTCTCGCCTTCCAGGAGAACACGTTGACTATAAATCAAGTGAAAGATACGCAAGTCCTCGGTAGGAAAGAACTCACCCAACCAACGGCTTCTGTCAGAGAACACAAGAATCTCTGTCACCGCCACGTGCACACCCCACGCACTTCCAAGAGTCCGCACATCTGCAGTCTCTCCCACGCCCGAATCCTCCTCCTTGCTTCCCCGGAAACTTCACTCGCATCCGAACACAATTTGCTGCCACTTCTTTTGCAATGCCCAGGATCTCCAGAACAGCCCCTTCCTCTACGCTGTGTCCTCAGTCACCTTGGTTCCAGCACTGATCCCCATGGCTTCTGCTTTGTACGCATTCGGTTATTACACAAGACCGTGTACTCCTTCAAGTGTGTGCTAGGTTAAAGGACAGATGAGTACAATCTCCTGGGCACAGAAGAAAAGGAAGACGGCTGAAGGCAGAGGACATGGTCTTCCCAGATGAAGTCTGTCAACTCTGTCACAAATGAGGCTACTGAGGACAGAACTAGTGGCACCTCAAGAAACACAAGTGGCCTGGTGAGCTTACATTTTGCATGGGCGAGCAGAAGGCACACACGTGAGCACAAATGAAAGTGAAGAGCAGACAACAGAAACCTATAGGAAGGAGGATGGAAAGCCAAAGCTCAGAATGAGCAGATGTCTGTAAACGATGCAAAGAAAAGGTACCCAGCACACTTCAGGGGTGCTGAAGCAAGCACATGCCCACTGCCTATGCCACCCCGGGTGAAGTTCACTTGTAAGAGTGGCAAAGTGGATCTAATTTTGCACCACTAGTCCTGTTTTGTGTGTCAAAGAGAACAGGCAAAAAACTAAAAAGAAAAAAGCATCCATGCCTAAGAAGAAAATAAAATCCAAATGGAGTATCTCATCCTCCGAGTTATGGAATTACCAGCTATCTCTGGAGAATCACAGAGAAAGAAGATTGGCAATAAAGGAAGAGGAATACCTTGTTATCAAAAGAAAACGAAAAGGTTCTAGAAATGACAAACTGAGCCGCCCGTACGAACTCCCAGATAAAGAAACTGACATGTATCAAATGAATCACTTGTTATTATTTGAAGATGAATTCCTGGCAGCTAGAAGGCACCATGGGTACTAAAATGAGTGAACAGAAGCTAACATAGTTCCCTTTTTGAAAGTGCTGCTAGATTTGGCACAGAGATGGGGCAGTCAAAAGAACAGTGTATCAAACTCATAGCAAGGCTTGATAATCTCTCTGCTTTCTCCAGAGAAAGATGGAAACAACTGGGTTATAGAACTTGGTTGAGTGAACTTAGAGCAAATTGAATTACAGTATGCTGAAATAAAAATAATTTAATATACTGATGGCCAGAATGCATAAAGTGTTGCAATTTAGACTTTTTATCAGCCACTTGGATAAGGATATAGGAGGCCCAGTGTTCAGGTTGTATATTTTACTCAGCCACCAAGGACAAAACATATGTTCAATGTTAAAAATTAGGCCTCACGGGCCGGTGAGACGGCTCAGCGGCTTAAGCGCCTGCCTTGCAAGCGCGAAGGCCCGAGTTTGACTCCCGGAACCCACATACGAAAAAGGGGCCGGTGATATCGCTCAGCGGCACGGGTGCCTGTTGGCGCGTGAGGTCCTGAGGTCGCCCCCCGGTACCCACAAAAAAAAAAAAAAAAAAAAAAAAAAAAAAAATTAGGCCTCACAATTCCTGCAAGAATAGAATAATGGACAGAAAACAAGATAAAACTAAAATTGCAATTCCCAAGGTAAAATTTTTCCCCCTCAATGTGAACATAACTGTTGTTACTGAAATAATGAAACATGATTTGTATTAATAAAAATAAAGGATAACAAGCAATATTTCTATAAATGCATTTGTCAGGCCACAAGAAGATGGTGAAGAATCTGAAAACTGTCTTAGGTGTAAAGGTTCTGAAACTCAGGATATTCAGCCTGGGTAGAGAGAAGGTGCACGGACATAATGCTGCTGTTTTCAAACACGTGTGATGGTAATGCATAAAAGAGGGACCTGACCTAATATGTGTGGATCCTAAGTAACTAGAAATAAGTAAAATAAGTGGAAAGGAAGTAAGAAAACCAGGAAACCAGAGGTCTTGGGAGTCCCCAGGACATCCTCAAAACCAGGGAAGTTCAAATCCAGGGTAGAAAAGGCCTGTTAGATGTCCTGGGAATTCCACACCTAGCGTGGCACCTCAGATGACTGTATTTCAACTGAAAGATTCTATGATTCTGAAGCTAGGCATGGTACCTGTATTGAGGTAAGTGGCCAAATAAATATAAGATCAAGACATCATAAAGTTGACACTTACAAAAAAAATGGTGTCTTTTCTTCATGGAACCTGACATTCCACACAGGATATGCCTACAACACAAAGCCATCATGACACAGTGCACTGAAGAAAAGGCAGGGAGACAGCCAGACTTCTGAATGCAAGAAACGAAAAGCACCAGCCTTTATCATAGCAATACAGACACAATGACGGCATGCTATTTACTTGAAAATTTAGGAACATGCTCACCAGTGGCTTGCTTTCTGTACAAAGAGGACATTACAACATGCTCAACCAGCTTTTCCCAACAAGCACACTGCACACCACGTTCCTACACAGCCGCACCAGTAACAACCGCAGTCTCTGTTTAAAATAGAGAAAAATAACTGATGTTCACCTATTATTCACTGAAACACTAACATGTTAAACTCCAGCCGCTCACAGTTTATTTAAAAAATTTCTATCAGTAAGAAAAACTGTTAATACTATCAAGATACTCTAATTCCTAGCACTAACTCATACATCTGTTTCTTGAAATAACATGTAACAGTCCTGTCCAGTAAACTGAAACACTAAGGACTCTTCGAGTACCTTTCAACATATGTTACAAAGAAGGCACATTATGATAATACCTGATTTTACTAATGGTTCTAAAAATTTTGTGGAAAAAAATTTTTTTTACTTTTAGAATTAAAATTTTAGAATTTCACTTTTAAATTTAGAATTATGAAGTCTGAAGTTTCTAAATGAATGTTCTCATTTAAGATACTCGAATGAAATTTTCTGCTATGGAGCAGAATTATTCTAATTACTTTTACACATATGGAGGTAGGACTTAAGAGTAAAGGGCGTGGAGCTGGACACAGGAGGGAGCAACACTGGTCTCCTTCCTTGCTGCTGGCTGTGTGACGTGGAAACTGACTAACCCACTCTGAGCCGATTTCCCTGCCTACGGATGAGGAAAGCAACAGGGACGACCTCATGAGGAGCAGTTCTGAGGATGCAGGGTGGTCCTCCTTGCGAAGTGCCAGGCAGAGTGCATGAGCAGCACGAGATCCTTGGGAGCCACCAAGACACACGGGCAGAACTCCCATCACAGCTCCCAGTAACCACTGTGGCTCAGCCCCTGCTCTGTGACCTCACACAGGGTCTGACCTCAAGCTGACCTTGCTGAGGGCCCCTCTGCTGGAATGTCCCCATTCTCCAATAAACACGTTCATACCTCTTTCTCCACCATCCCTAAAACACCCTTCCTTGACCCTCACCATCCTCCTTGTGCCGTGGCCTGTATTCTTGGCTTCTCTTTCAGGCCAAGTTTCAAAAACAACTGTGTTGAACTTGAGTTTTACTCCCTTACTTCGATTCTATTCACATCGAACTGGCTTCTCCCACCAGCTCACTGAAACTGCTTTTATTCAATCAATTATTTGTGACTTCCAAGTGGCCAATCTTAATAGACACTTTTCAGTTCTCCTTTCTTTCCTCCTTTTTTCTTCCTTCCTTCCTACTTTCCTTCCCTCTCTTCCTCCCTTCCCTCTGGTGGTGGTACTGGGTTATCAACCCCAGGGCCTCACGCATACAAGGCAGGCACTATCCCACTGAGCTACGCGCCAACCGTCAGTCAGCATTTCCACTTACCTCTCAGCTGCTTTCAAAACTGCTCAAAATTCTCCCTGAAATGCTCTCTTCTCTTGGTTGCTGTAATTCCTCCTTTTTGAGGTTTCGTTCTATTTCTCTCTCTATTCTATACCACCGAATGTTAGAGTTTCCCAGTTCTATCCCCCACCCCCCATCCTGTATGACAAGGCTTCTCAAAATCTCATAAAGGCTTCTGAAGATCTCATAAGAATGCACCAGGTCTACAGTGAGGCTTCAACCCCTGTATTTCTATGAGTCCCTAGTGATGTCCATGCACTTGGTGTGTGGGCCACATTTCTGAGAAGCAAGGGACTGTAACACACAGAGGAGTCCAACTCCGTCTTTCTGAGCCATGAGACCCGCTTCTGTGTTTCCTGCCTGCCTCGGCTTCCCCTCGGGCAAGAGGTTTAATGCCCTGAGCAAGTAAGTAGCTGTCAGTCACGCATTTTCTGAGAACATAGTGACTACCTGAACAGCCAAGCAAATAATAATTCAACCTGAGTAAAAGGAGAGATCTAGTTCTGGAAATAAAACTGATCTTTTACTTATGAAGTCTAAATTAAAATGATCATGCTATAAAGGTTTTAAAAACTCAGCATATTAAGTTCCATAGTAACATGACACATGTGCAGGTTACCCACGTAGTACAAATTCTGAGAAATTCAATGGTTTCAATCAGAATAAAATTTATCACTCCTCCCCGCTAGAATCATCGCTTCCAAATACAGGGGGAAAAACAAATCCGAGTTTTAAGAAAAATGACAGCACTGCCTGCCAGCACAAGGCCACAGGCTCCCTACTTGAGCAAATCCACAGGCAGAGAGGACAATCCCAGTAGTGAAGGAAGACGCCAATGCTTGACAGGCACTATGGGCTGCACCAGAGTTGTACGCGAGTCTCTTGGCAATGCGATGGGCGATGGGGCAGATGTTGTGGGCAATCAGGACAAACAAGGGCCAGTAAATGCCATAACCCTCCAGGGCACAAGCCAGCCCCGCTAAAGAACAATGCCCCAAGAGCTGGGATGCACACCTCGTCTCCCCAGCAGCCTTGGCCCCCATCCAGCCCATTCCCTCTTAACTTTATACTCTCGCCTGTCTAATCACATCCTTCCCCACGACTGGGCCCAACCATGCTTCAATTCCCGTCTCAGCCCAGGCCCATTCTGCCTTCACGCCAGATTCACGCACCCAACTGTGCACTCAGCACTTCCACTGGGAGGTCCCTTGGGCATCTCAATCGAACACATCCGAATTTAAGTTCCTGAGATTCTCTCTCCAAATAGTTATTTTTCTAGTTTTCCCCACCAGTTCACGGTACCTCCATCCATCTAGGCACTCGATCTGGACTCCTAAACACAGTCCCCCAGGCCTGCAACCTCCTCCTTTCCTCCGGGAAATGGCTGGGGATTTTGTCACCTTAAGGACTTTCCATCTAAGTGTTTTCCCTACATAGAACAGTCCCCTTATTTCTCCAATACTTCTCCTAAACACATAGACTACCTGGTGAACTTCTCATACCCAGGATCATTAAATAACATAATGCCACTTAATGACCCTGGGTACGGGAATCACATGACATTTCAAGATCATTTTTCTCCAGAGGTCTTACTGGAAAACTACTCTTGCCCTTGCAATTCTTTTATAACAACTTGGTTTTCCCCCAATAGCATTATAGACAGCTAAGTTAGGTAGAAATATAGTGGGCAGTCAGACAGGGCTGGGCTCTCAAGAGAGTCAGTGTGGAAGATGAGAACGCACCAGGACTGTGGCTGGTGGGGCATCTGAAGATTAAAGTCACAGTGGCCAGACTTACATACTTCCTTAAGGGATGAGTGGAGGTTCGGGATTACTGGTATCATCCTTCTGAGATTTCCCATTATCTCATTAGGGGTGGGGCATCCTCTTCCACCTCGTAAGACTAAAACTACTAAGACTAATATTAAGACTATCAAGCCTAAAGATAAGATTAAGACTATAGATTATCGACCAAGGTTAATGATGTCACCCATGTACCCCCTTGCTACCATTAGATCAATATTACCTAAGCAACTGTACTTGCAATCTTATTGGTTGATCATAATTTTGACCCACGTTGTACCCGCTTCATGATTTTGCTCCATAAAGCTTCCTTTGAGAAGTGGGCTCACTGGCAACCCATTCCTGTTCCCCATTCCTTTCTTCCAATAAATCTTTCCACTCTTAACCGCCACTGTTCCTTAGAATTCATTCTTCGACGCTGGGGGACACGAACTTGGCATATTTGACATCTGGCATTTCCCCTGTATCAATAGCAAACACTGCAATTTCAATGGCTTATGTATTTATGTTTTCCTCTGTTTAATGTCTCCAGGAAAAATCCTGTCCATGCTGTGGTGTTCACCACTTTACCCTCTGGACACAACAGGTACGGACACACACGGTCCGCCCGAGAGGCAAGTAATGCACACCTTTCTTCCCATAATGCAAGCAGTACTGAACTTCAAATCCAAAGACAAATATTATGTGACTCTGTGCTTCATTTGTTTGAGTCAGAAAACTGGGAATAGTTTTAAATAACTGGTTACAGCAGATAATACAAAAACCAAAATGGTCATTTATTCAAAATTAGAAAAGGGGGCCAGTGAGATGGCTCAGCGGCGTAAGCGCCTGCCTTGCAAGCGCAAGGGCCCGAGTTCGACTCCCGGAACCCACATACGAAAAAGGGGCGGGTGATATCGCTCAGCGGCACGGGCGCCTGCTGGCGCGCGAGGTCCTGAGGTCGACCCCCCGGTACCCACAAAAAAAAAAAAGAAAAAAAAAATTAGAAAAGGATTTTCCCATGCATTAAAAAAAAGGTAAAGATTACATACATTAAGATTGTAACCCAATTAACTTCATAATTTTCCATTTTTAATAATCCATTAAGTGCAATCTAACAGTCCAATTATAAATTGCCCTTTAAAATATGTGTTTTCCACTAATTCTTATACTTAATTCATATAGTCTTACAAAAATATTATTTGTTTATATGTATATACATAACTCATTTTTACATCTAAAATAGATCTACTCTTAGAAAAACATCCAGATTTTATATGCTTCAAATTGAAGTTTAGAAATTAAGTTCCTCTCATTGTCTAGTTAAAACAGTTGATTTAGCACAATAAAAGGAAATACCCTTCCTTTAAAAAAAAAAAAAAAAATGGAGCTACTGAAATGGAGATTGCTCTGTGCTGGGTGACCTCACCGGCATCTGCTGCAATTACCTTCTGAAAATGAAATAACCCAGTCACTGCTCGGTGCTCTGCCATGCTAATATTATAGACAGCTAAGTTAGTTATAGTATTAACAGAAGACAGCTGTGGCCTGAGGCACATTCACTGAAGGCCAGGCTTCAAGAAAAAGAGGAACTACTACACCCACAAACCTCCCCTAGGGATGACCAGCAGTGACTGATACTCTAAATAGGCATCAATCACCTTGGGTGGGGGGACCAAGCCTCCCCCTTCCAGGAAGTCCTCGTTGATCCCAGGTGCGCTTGCTCCATGCCTTGCTTCCCCATTTGATCCCCATTTAATCAATATTACCTAAGCAACTATACTTGTTGAAATCTTACTGGTTAACCACAGTTTTGTCCCACCTCACACCCACCTTGTGATTTCCCATTGGATCAATGTTACCTAAGCAACTATACTTGTTGAGATCTTATTGGTTGACCACAGTTTTGTCCCACCTCACACACACCTTGTGATTTCCCACTGGATCAATGTTACCTAAGTGACTATACCTGTAATCTTATTAGTTGACTATAATTTTGTCTCACCTTACACCTGCCTCACTGCATGGTTTTGCTCTATAAAACTCCCTGAGAAGTGGGGTCCCAAGGGCCACCCACTCGGATCCCTTCTGTCCCTCTTAGAAGCTTTCTTTCTCTCAATAAAGTCTTCCTACTCTTAACCTCCGTTGTTTCTAGAATTCATTCCTCGATTTTAGAGAACACAAACTCAGCATTTTGGACATTTAGCAGGTTGGGAGTTATAACTGTATTTCCCTTATATTATGTGGCGGTCCATATATCATCCCTATATCATCCTTATATCACTAACAATATTAATCTGAAATACCAAAATGTAACCGCTTCAGATGCTATATTATGCAACTTCTAAAGCAAAACTCCTCTTAGCTCTAAATTAGGCAGTACATTATCATAATTGCCAAAAACAACATACATAAGAAAAATTAATGGACAATTAAAGACTTAGCTCAAATCATCCATGACTGCTTTAAATCATTACACCGATTCAAAATATCAACTGATTTTGAGTCTATTCTGCTCTGTACAACAGGTGTGTTCTTGAAAATATACGTCTAAATTGTATTTTAAAAGCCACAGAGTGATTTACAAATTGTTTTTCTTTTTAGTTTAGGAAAAAGTATTTCAAATATGAACAACTGGCCTCTAATTGCTTTGTAACTTCAAATGATCACATTTTGGCCATCTGGTCTATTAAGTTATTTCACAAATACACTAATAAAAATCATTTAAAGACTGTATTGATGTAATCCATATTCTTGTTCTCTGGCTTTACAATATTTAAATTTGCCTCACGCCTACCATTCTCCACAAGAATTCTCTTCTCACAGCCATCATGCGCATTTCTCATTTCAGTCCATGATATCATCACTTCAAAGTGTTCCAACTCTTCTTCAAATGCAATCAGCTGCACAGTTCTACCAGCAGTAACAGAGTTATTGAGTAAAGACTCTATTCTTGGTCTCTACTACATTCTGCCCCAGCAGCACTAGACCCTGTCTGGCTTTGGGAGAGACCCAGGAGATCCCCCAGTTTAACTTCCTTGCCCCTAGAACATTCGGGACATGCGTTATTCCTCGACATGTCTGCCTTAGCTCTTCTTGGTGCTGAGTCGCATTTGCAAATCATGGACCAAACTGTGTCTTCCCGATTCCTTGAACCTGGCCTGCTATCTATGTCATTCCTGTTTTCATGTACGTGAGAGTAGCAAAATGTTAAAACAAGTAGGTAAGGCTGATGCGTGTTCACTGGTAGAGCACAGCACAACAGTAAGGCCAGGAAAGTGACTGAACCCCCTTCATGTTTTGTTTATGCAAACTGTATTTGAAATGGTAAACAAAGGAAAAGGGAAGTAAAACTGTGTGACCAAATTCCCTGTGATCACCACTTTTACAATGGAAGTGCTCAAGCTATGAGCATTTCAGATATTAAGAGCATTCAACCTTCAATCTAGAGACAAAGTACAGTAAATACTAGGGGAATTCTTGGTAAAGGTCAGGAGATTGCTGACTTTGTTGTTGTTGGTTTGGAGGGATTTCCAAAGTTTCCTTGGTAGATCAGAGATTTCCTAGTTGGTTCCAAAGTTCCTAAGAATTAATACCTTTGTACTAAGAACTAAGTACTTTGTACTACCAGTTTAGTACTTAAATACACTTAATCATTTCATTCCTGAGATCAGTGATTCCCTTATCTTTGTACTGATAACTCCTAAGAGCCTATGAAATTCAATTCAGCATAGCATAATGAAGAATACAGCTTGATGACTAAGGGTCTGGGCTTCACCTGGGTTGAGATGGGGATCTGCCACTACATAATTATGTGACCTTGTGCAAGTCACACACCATCTGCAAGGCTTGGCATCCTTGTTAGTAACCAGGGTGATAACAGGAACCACTTCATGGGGTAATTAAAAGATTATATGACAATGTAGGTCTCACACGGTAAATCTTCAACAAATGGTAACTATTATTCACAGCAAATGACTGGCGAGTGGTAGATAGAGATGATAGAGCTAGACTCTGTAAGGAATATAAAAACGAAAAACAGCCAACAATAAATAACAACAGACAGATAAGGCAGAGAATAACAGAGCAGCATTGGGTGTATCCCAAGACAGAATGTGTTCAGGGACCCAAGAGAAGGCAGGACGAAGCCCAGTGTTAGGGGAGGCACCTCCAAGGGGGAGGAAGATAAATGAAATAGGTAAAGCCTCACGGGGACAGTACCACACTTCAAGGTGGGTCTGACAGAGTGACCCACCTGACTCATCACGTGCGTAACAGAATGATGAGTGGGAGTTCTTTGTACACAGAAGGAAAAGTGTAAGACATGTACAGAAAAATCCAAGTAGAAGATAAAAACAGATGGGTAGGAATGAGACAGATGTGCCAAGCCTCAAATGCCAGAGAAGAAGCTGGGACGCAGAAGTGACTTATCTGTGTTCTGCTCAAGAAATACTTGTCTGGCAAGATCTGTGGGAGGATGTGCAATTAGAATTTGACTTATGATGACAGAGCATGCAGGCTGTTTACTGGAATTCCCAGATGCAAGTTGTGGGGTAAAAGAAAACTTTTACTAAAATTGCCAAGTAAATTCTATGTGGGAGTTATGAAGCTTCAGAAACGGGAGCACAAAGTATTTTCTGGCCCAGAGCTCGATTTTCTCTTGCTGAAGCCTCACTGTGCTAGCAACAATGAAAGGTATCAAATCCATGTATGTCTTAGTCACTCTGCATTGTCAAAACAAAAATGCCATAAACTATGTGGCTTAAACAACAAGCATTTGTTTCTCATAGTTCAAAGACTGGCAGAAGTGAGGTAATGTGCTGGCCAGTTCGCTTCCTGCAGAGGGCAATCTTCCTGGTTTGCAGATAGACACAAGAGACAGCTTCTCCACGTGTCTTTTCTTAAAAGGGCACTAATCCTATCACAGGAGCACCATCCTTGTGATCTAATCACCTCCCAAAGGCCCCACCTCCAAACACCACATTGAGAATGTAGGGTTTCAATACATGAAATCAGGGGAGGACCCAAACACTCAGGACACGGCAATATGGCAACAGCTATTTCACACCCATTGTCCACATTTAAGTCCAAATTCAGAAGCAGTTCAGCTGAAGTCTTCCTCCGCTGCCAAAAACACTTTCAAAGAAGCGTGTTGTGGGGCAACAACAGTTTAAATCACTTTGGTTCCTTGGGATCTGTGTCTTTGTGTTTTGGGTCTTTCACTGAAGACCATGACTAGCATGTCTCCAGGCAAGTTTCAGGGGAGTCTTTATCTATGTATCAACATCTTTATCTATGTAAGTGGTGATCAAAATATATAGTGAATGATTAAATTTAGAAAAATTTATTATAGTAAAAAAATTGCCATTAATCCCCCTCAAAATACTCCCCCATGCTTTGAACACAGTTATCCCAGTGTTCTTGCCACATTCTGAAGCAGTTCTGAAATTCTTCTTTCATTTCTGTCTGTACAAATACAGTGAATGCTGCTCCTGAGTGCCATCCAACAGAAAGGCAGGCTTATAAAAATACATGACAGTGTGTCTTCATCCACCTCGTTCGCCAGATCAGGCACCCTGCAACTTCCAGCTCTTTCCCAAAGTCAAAACAACCATGAAAGGTAAACGTTTGGAATCAACTCAGGACACTGAAGCAGCCATGACAGCACAACTAAAGACACCCTATAACCTAGGAACTTCGAGTATACCCATTTGAGACAGAGCGAGAACGAACCATACCCAATGTTCCACGTCATTTTTCTATTTTTAATGGGCTTGATGAAATGAAATCAACTAGCTTAGACTAGTTAAACCATTAACTAGTCTATAGCACCAGAACCAGAAATAGTTCTACAGGTAAGAAACCTGCAGGAGGTCCAAATGCATAAGTTTCATGAAAATAGTTCCATACAGAGGGTTTATTAGGTGACTTTATTGGTTTCATTTAAGAAGGTCCAGATAAATCTGGAATTTCAGATTTTTTTTTTTGTGCATACTGGGGGTCGACCTCAGGACCTGGCACACCAGCAGGCGCTTACGCTGCTGAGCCATCTCACCGGCCCTGGAATTTCAGATTTTAAACAGAAGCACTGTTGTCATCAATCCTTGAAATCAATTTTCTAGAGACCCATGACATTGTACTATAAGATAGTAAATTTACAAATCAGCCGGTTTTTTTGCATGGCTGCCTTTGAACAATTGGCTAATGTATGTTAAATGAAAATTTTTTAAAAAAACTCAGTTTTCAATGGTGAAAAAATCACCTCACTCCTAGGATACTAACCACCAAAGAATTGTCTTCAGCAACAAATCATTTTTGATTACTGTACACAAGAAAAATAATTTAAAATTGAGATTCAACATGAAAATTTTTCATGAACCACAATTTATTTTGACAACATATAACACACTGATATTTTCTGCTTCAGTCTCTCATAACCTAAGTCATTCTGTTCCATCCCATTACTCTGATTATAAAAAATGGGAAAATGATCTGAATAGATATTTCTCAAAAGACACACAAATGGTCAACAAGTACTATGAAAAAATGCTTGACACCATTAGTCATCATGGAAAAGCAAATAAAATGAGATATCATCTTTCTCCAGTCTGAATGACTACTATAAAAAAGACAAAAAAATAACAAGTGTGAGTGCAGATGTGGAGAAAGGGGATGTTTCATACACTGTTGGTGGGAATGTAAGGTAGCACTGCCACTATGGAAAAAGAGTACAAAAGTTTCTAAAAAATCTGGGTGTAGAACTACCACATGCTCTAGCTATCTCACCATTGCATATAAATGCAAAGAGATATATCAGAAATACCAGCACATGCATGCTTATTACACTCACATCATCATCTACAGCTAAGATAAGGAATCAACCAAGGTGTCCACTGTTACTTGAATAGAAAAAAAAAAAATGTGGACATACACAACAGAGAATTAATTAGCTACAAAAATGAAGGAAATCTTATTTGCAGCAACACGAATGTGTCTAAAGGATTCTTACCATAAGTGAAACAAGTTAGGCAAAGAAAGACATATTTTGAATGTTCTCACACATGGAAGCTAAGAAACCTGCCTGCGTTGAGGTAGAGAATAGAAAGCAGGCACTAGGGGCTGGGAAGTGCAGTGTTGAGGGATGGAGAAGGATGGTTAACAGGTACAGAGCTGCGGCTGGACAGGAGGAATCACTCCTAACGCTCTACAGCACGGTGGTGTAACTATGGAGATAGTAATACACTGTGTATTTCAAAGTAGCTAGTAGAGAGGATTTTAAATGTTCCCAACACAAACAAAAAAAATAATAAATGTTTGAAGTGACAGATACGTCTATTACCTTGATTGGTCATTACATACATGTATTAAAATATGCTGTGCCCCACAAATATGTACAGTTATTACTTATTTCAAAATATTTTTAAAATACTGGTTCCATATGGCCAATAAACACATGAAAAAATGTTCAACTTCACCGGTTACTAGGGAAATGCAAATTAAAACTACACTAGATACCATCTTACCCCAAAAAGAATGGCCATCATCAAAAAATCAAATAATAACAAATGGTGGTGAGGATATGGGGGAAAAGGAACCCTTCTACATTGTCAGTGGGAATGTTAATGAGTACAACCACTAGAGAAATCAGTGGGGAGATTCCTCAGAAAGTTAAAAATAGAAATTCCATTTGATCAAACTATCCCCCTTCTAGGTATCTTCCCAAAAGAGTTAAAGCCATCATACTACAGGGATACATGCATACCCATGTTCATAGCAGCATAATTTATAATAGCTAGATCTTAGAAACAGTGTATATGTCCATCAATGGACGGATAAAGAAAATGTGGTCTATATACACAATGGAGTACTACTCTGCCATAAAGAAGGATAAACCTTCATAGGCAAATGGATGCAACTTGAGAACATAATGTTAAGTGAAATAAATCAGACACATAAGTTTAAATATCATATGGATTCTCTTATATGAAAAACTCAAAAAAATAGATAAAGAGCAAAACACAAAGTAGAAAAATAGGAATTAGGGAGAATTTCAAATAACTCTCCAAATTATCTATTCTGTTGTTTCAAAAATATTTTAAGATAAATGCTAATTTGTTTCATTTATACTACTAGTTTCTCTTGTTCATGGAAAAGAAAGTTTTGTCCTTTCTTTTGTTTGTTTCTTCTTTGTAAGAAAAGAGAACACTCTTTCACAAAAGAGTGTTTTTTATATTTTCTTTTAAAATATCTACAGGTATTACATTAAAATAATTTTTTTTCAAAAATAAATAAATGCTGGCTGTATTCAGCAAATTGATTTCATGACCATTGAGTGGGCTGTAACTTAAAATTTAAAAAGCAGTATTTAATATGAAATTAAATCAAGTAACTCTGCCTATTCCTTAAAAAAAAGGCAAAAGCATTGAGTCTAACTATTAATGGCTTATTAGGCCTTTCTTCAATCTCTAGGAAAAAAGCTAATGATTTCCTAGAAACATCACCAGAGTAGACTTGACCACTGATGTTTTTCCCAGTAATGAATGATAAGCAATATGTAAATGTTTCCTTAAGAGCTGTCTGGTCTGAACTCAATCAAGAAAATAGGAAACATAAGCCTTAAACAACACTGCAGCTCATGCGAGAGCCTAATTGAAAATAAGCAATATTGTCCAATGAAGCACTAGCAGCTTTTTCATAGAAAATAGTTTCGAAATAGCCTTAATGGTTTTAAGATTAATGAAAGTGCGGAGAACTAAAAGATTTGTAGTAATAAAAATCAAAACTCACAAACCATTTATATCCCATGTTAAACAAGATATTTTAAATATTCTGTCTTCTTTCGGTCACCTAATATTTAACACTTGTTCTATGCCAACCACCACTGAACAGGGGCACTGGAAGAGCACTGAGCCGTGACAGACTTCCCACCTGCCAGATGGCCATTTGGGAGGAGGTCGACCGTGAATACGGACACAAATGAGAGCTACGGCGAGCACGCAGGACAGCTGGAGGGGCTGGGGTCACTTACAGGTGCTCTCACTAGGCTGCTTCTCCAAAACTAAAATCCAATATGATTTCCAGCAAAGACGACTAAAACATTCCACTTCAGATGCATGTACAACTTTACCTGTTTATCACAGTACGATGCTAACATCATGTTCTAATTCGACTTCCAGACAAAGTAAAAATAAATACCACGTGCAAGGTAAATTGACACAGCACAGAATGAGTAAAAACAACAGGAAACACAGATGTGGCAGAGGACAGGGCGTGACTCAAGACTCTCCATTTAAAGGCTAAGCGATCTGGGGCAAGTTATTTGGTCCCCCGAACAACAGGTTCATCATGTGCATTCACGTCGATTCCTAACCCCACCGTGCAGTACAGGGAGAACATGTCTACGAAAGCCAGCACTGTGATTACCTTCTGTTAGCAAAAGCAAGCACAGTGAAACTGATAGAATATAATGAGCAAATACTGCAAAGGTACAGCATTGACACTGGCCAAATACTTTAAACTGTTCTACTTGCTTTTCCAGTATCGGCACAATTAAAGCCTGTTATAACTGATATCTGAATCTAACTATCAGTGATCAGTTTCTCTTCAATTCCAAATGTATTCACGGTGGCAAAGCTTTAACGTCCCTTGGCCAGCAAGAAAGAAAAAACTCAACAATCTACAGATTGTTAACTAGAGAAAGGACCAGAGTTCACAGGGCACCCCTGACCCATGCAGTACACTTGTTCCCGGCACAGGGGAGGCACGAAGGGATGGCTTTCTAAGGGACAGAGACCGCCTGTGTGGGGCTGGGGAACAGGCCACCCGTGCGTCCTCACAATGCAGTGCCACAGTGCAGCCAGCCAGGCTGTCCAGTGACACCGTCTCTGGGACTGCAGGCTCTGTACTCAGCCGGGAAAGGCCAACGGAGACTCTGGAGCAGGTATCTGTCTGCATTCATTTCCGTAACGGGCAGAGACTCGTTTTAGTAAGATGCAATCGTGAAGAGAAATGTGCTTCCCTGAAATGGAAAACCCTGACAACACACGTGGAGTAGAGACGGCACGTCCCCTCTTACTGCAGCTGGTCATTGCTCTTGACATTCACATTGTTATGGGCGGATGCAGTTGACAAGACATATCGTAGGCGATGTCTTCAGTTATAAGCGAGCTGCTTTCGAGAAGGTCATTTGTAAGTCAGACCTTCAGAACCCTGGGTATGTGCTCCACATCACTTACGATGGTGTAAACGAGTGTCAAGCTCAGGACTGCCCGCAGGAGTCATTTCAACCGACGCTGCGAGCAGCAGCAGGTCTGGTAACCTGTGCTCTACAGGACGAGCTCTGCCACAAAGGTGACGCGCAGTGTTACAGTGGACAGAAGCTCTGGACAGGGAGGGACAGAGCTGGGCTCCTGTCCTGTTTGCTGCCTCCCTGCTAGAGAACCACAGTGTAGTTATCCACCCCTTGAGTCTCAGTTTCCACATCAGTCAACTCCTATTTGGGGATCAAAACTTCCTTTTCAGATGTTTGGGATGAAGATAACCTCGGTCTGTTTTTATAAGCTATTTTCATGTCAAGGCACGCACAGAGAGGGTAATACTGATCCAGGGCCCTGAGTTAAGATGCTTCTCACAGCCTAAGATGACCAGCCCAGGGCTCTTGGCACCCTCGCCTCTGCCAGCCCACTCTGGGCATGACTATCCAACACGGCACAGTATCTCAAGCAACGCCACAGGAAGGCTCTGATCGCCAAGCAACACACATAAAACGCCCTGGTGTGGGGCCAGCTCATCACCGACACTTTCTCCTCATGAGCTTAGGGTCCCATGTTAAATAAATGGGTGCCTCAGACTTCTCATGGCCCTTTGGATTATACATTTCCACTTCATGATATTCTAATACCTAATTTTGCTCATAACAAGGGATCACTGAGAAACTGCATGATTCCAGTTTTAATTATTCTAACCGCTCTTTCCTCTCTGATCCAAACAACAGGAGCAGCACATGGGATGGGAACTGGGTGTCAAGATGAGGACAGGGTGAGGATGAAAGTGTAGTAGGCACGAAGCTGGGTCAGGAATGTGCTGTCATTAAAGCAGTATGCCAGCAGCATCTCCACAACCATCTTGGTTTTACTCTGTTTGAATGAGAAAGTCACACCATTCACTATGGACGCTTAATAAAAAGTGAGTTCAGGTATCAGTTTCCAGGTTCTTCTCCCTGAAGAAGGGCTAAAGGGCCAGCTCTGGTCCTCCCCACTGTGTTCTACTGGGCTTCTTCTCCCCCCGTCCTGGCTGGGACGTTTCTGGCTTCTTCAAAGCCACCAAGACAGTGGGTTACGCTCAGTCACATTGAACCACTGAAGAGATGTAGGATAAAGGACATGTAGACCTGCCCAAGGTCATACAGTGGAGTCATTTTTACCTATCTGTGTTCTGCTTGTGGGTGGAAGGTTCAAGTCTGAAGAACCACCAGGGCAGAGGCTGGGGGAGGGAGTGGGGAGGCATCGAAGAGTAGACTCTACGTGCTACATCCTATGTCACTCAGGGGATCTTTCAAACTTAATTTTGCTTTGCTTTGATGTTAAAATGAGAGAGAGAGGGAGTGAGAGAGAGAGAGAAATTAACCCCAACAAAGGAGGTTTGGGAAAGGGTTATTTAGCAAACACGGTCATACACTGTTTATGAAACCACATGATAAGGTGGCATGCAAAGAAAATATTGACTATTAATTCAAAAGGAAAAAGGGAAGGAAGGAAAGAGCTTAAAAGCAATTTTATGACTTCAAATACACAACTGTGGTAGCATGCAGATCAGACAATCAGGGTAACTTTCCTTCTGATTTCCTCCAAATGCTGGTAGGGATTTGTGCAAGGCTGTGCGATTTGGTTTAGGAAAACTGATTGCATCACTCTGGCCTTGCCCTTGGCCTGGCTTCAGAGCCCCTTCAGAGACACTGCTTGGGCTACCTTAAGTGCAGCACTCCAGAAAAATCTGCCTCATGTTCTCAGAAACGGGCCCTCAGGTAAGTCCCGTTGCTAAGCCCTCTTAGGACAGATCCACTTTCATCAGAAGACATTTGAAAAGATTTATAACTTTGGTTGGATCTTTTTTGATTATGAGTTTTTTGGTTGTTTCTTTTTTTTTAAGTCAATTTTTGCTTTTAATAGTTTAACCATTTCTAGATTCCAGTGCATAGCTAAACTACAGGTCTCTCTCTCTCTCATTTGGTAGTGACAAATCATGCTGACTGTTTTAATAATACCACTGACTTTTGTCCTTGTACCACTATCCTTACATTACTAATGTCACAAATAAGCGTTTTTGATTTTTTTTCGTCATTAGAATATATTTCAGAGCACATTTCTGAGCTGAAAGAAAAAAGCTACATTGTTTTCCCAGAACAGTTTTGGTTTGTATTCAGAGTTTAAAGCCTCCTCTCCTTACTCTATGCTGTAGGGACAAGTGTTGTTGGTGACTCACCAGCTACCCTCAGCACCAGGATCTTGAAATCATTTTAGATTCAGACTGAAAAGGCACTGTAGTTTAAAAAAAAAATTCCTATGTAGGGCATCTATAGGCAAAAAAGGAGAGGAGAGGAAAGGAAAGGAAGGAAAAGAAAAGAGGGAGGGAAAAAGAGGAGGAGGAGAGGAGAGGAGGAAGGGGAGGAGGAAGAGAGAGACCCTGAGACCTTGATCTACTAGGTTCAGTGGTGCACTCCTGTAACCCCAGCTATCACAAGTTCAAATCCAGCCTGGGCAACCTAGCAAGACCCTGTCTCAAAATAAAAACAGAGCTGGGGTTATACCACAGCTTAGCGGCAGGTCACTTCTGTGTTCAATCTCCAGTAAGGCAAAGACAAAAACAAAAAACCTTGACACTGATCTAAATTCATATCTTGTACAAAAGTGAACTCAAAATGGATCACAGACTTAAATATAGATTCAGAATACTACAAAATACTATAAAACCTTCAGAAAACAACTCAGGAAATGATGATTAGGAACCTAGGGCTAGGCAAAGAAATGTCATACTTGACACCAAAAGCAAAATTCATAAAGGAATTGATATATTGAACCACAACAAAATTTAAAGAACTTTTGTTCTGCAGAAGACCCTGTTAAGAGAATGAAACATCAGGCTACAAACTGGGCAAAGACAATTGCAAACCACATATCTGATAAAGGACTAATATTTAGAATTTTAAAGAACTCTTAAAATTCAACTGTAAGAAAACAAAACAATTCAATTGGAAAATGGGAAAAATGCATGAAGAGATTTCACTGAGGAAGATACATAGTTTGTTAATGAACACATGAAAAGATGTTTAATATCATTAGCTGTTAAATTCAAACTGGAACCACACTGAGATATCACTACACACTTATCGGGATGGTAAAATCAAAAGCAGTAACACCTCCAAGGGCTGGTGAGAAGGCAGAGAAATTGTATCTTTCATATCTCACTGATGGAGATGCCAAACAGTACAACCATTCTGGAAAAGAGGACAGCAGCTCTTTTACCAGGGGACCCAGCAACTGCACTCTTGGGCATTCATCCCAAAGAAATGAAAATTTATGTTCCCATAAAGCCTTGTACAATAATGATCCTAAGCAGCTTTGTTTTTTAATAGCCCAAACTGGAAACAATCCTAATATTCTTCCACGGAAGAATACAGAAATAAAAGGTCTATATACAAAATATCGTTGAGCAACACAAATAAATGTGCTATTGATACCTGCAAAATAGCTTGGACAGACATCAAGGAAATCAGTGTATGAAAACCTAGTGGCTAAAACCTCTATACTCTCCTGATTTCATTTTATTTCTTGAACTGAGGAGTTACAGAGATTAAGAACATGCTAACAGTGGTCAGGAGTGCTAGGCAGATGGAGCTGAGCATGGCTACAAAAAGGCAGAAAGGGCAGCAACACTGGATCCTTTTATGGAACTGCTGTGTCTTAACCGTGATATCAGCCCAACAAATCTACACATGTGATAAAAATGCATAAAACTAACTATGTACAGGCACACACACAATGAGTGTTGTGAACCTGCTCAGATCCGAACAGAGCTGGCGACTGTAGTGTCAGTTTCATAGCTGTGATACTGTACTACAGCACTGCAAGATTTTATCACTGAAGGAAAATAAATGAAGGATACAGGGTTAAGTAATACTCCTTACAACTATGAAGCTACAATTATCTCAATAAATTATATGGCTCTTATTTATTCCAAATGTCCTCTCTTTCTAATGTCTCATCCACCACATGCCTGATTTCTTCCTTTCCCAACCTTACCTCTCTCCAGAGTGCTGAGAGTGGGGAACACTTCACAACAATACGAAGTTTAACTCTTGTATTCCAAAAACGATGAATAGTTCACCGTCCCTAACTGGGCTGCACTCTTTGCTGACAGCCCATAAAATGGACAAAGAGTTTCTGAGTCCTGGCTTCCTCGTTGGGAAAATGGGGATAAAGTAACCTGTGTCACAGATTTATTTTGAAAATAAATAAAATAATAATAAAGTACTTATACACAATAAATCCTCAAATTGTTTCCTTCCTTTTCCTATTAACAACCTAAAATCCAGCTTAACTTCTGGATAAATACTGACCAAAAACAACTTTGGTTTTAGTTCCAAGGTTCATATTTAGAAAACAGAAAATGCATGTTTAATGAGTATGGATTGCAGGTTGGGGACAGAAGGAGGCTAAATTCATTTCTTAAGAATTTCAGTTTTGGAGACCGTAATGATCATGTTCAGCCTATATCCTCTGAGTGTGAAAGTGCTCTGCCTATCAAAATGATTTGTAAGTGTTTAGCACAGCGTTCATTTTATTATCATGACGGGGCACCTGCTACAGAGATGTTTAAATTTGCAAATAGGAGCCAATCATATACTGGATTACTTCTGTTCAGATAACAAGGAATGGGTGTGTGTTAGGTAAACTCAAGTCTTAAAAAGTGACACTGGGCCGGTGAGATGGCTCAGCGGCTTAAGCGCCTGCCCGGCAAGCGCGAGGGCCCGAGTTCGACTCCCGGATCCCACATACGAAAAAGGGGCCGGTGATATCGCTCAGCGGCACAGGCGCCTCTTGGCACACGAGGTGCTGAGGTCGACCCCCCGGTACCCACAAAAAAAAAAAAAAAAAAAAAAAAAAGTGACACTGATTCCAATGATGTCACTTCACCCATGCCCTTTACCATACCTATGAAAACCCTTTTTATTAATGAACCCCTCATGGGGTGATAGGCTTTAAATGCGTCATACATTTTTAGTTATCGCTCAAACATTTAAGCTACAGAACAGTGGCAGCTAAGCACCTACAATTTAAAATTCAAGGAAAGCTGCTAAACACAGAACTTCAGGAAGTGCAGGACAGCTAGATTTTCTAAGCGTCCACGAGAACTGTCAAAGGTAGTAAAAGAAACAAATGTCACTCCTCTAATATTAATTTTTAAAAGGACAAAGTAAACAGGTTTAACATCTACAGGTTACTAGCTTTGTTTATGAACAGTCACCAAACACAAAATGTCAAGTAATACTAGAGGACAAAGTCCCCTCAATTTTTTTTTAAAGCAATTTTGCAAAATGAATGCTTACCGAGCAAAGTAACTTTGTTTCCGTTCCTTCTTCTCTTCCTTGGTATCCATAATATACAATCAAAAGTGCAAAATAGTTGGAAAAGTCCTTTGTCATCAATGAGTCACAGGCCTGTAATGAAAAGAAAATAACAAAGCGAATGTAACTGAAGAGGTTTACAGTGACCAATATGTAGAATAAAGCAGTGCAGAGCTACGCAGCCCCAAACAAATGCAGGATAAACTTTAACCAGGAAACACAGTCACATGAGCCAAACACAAAATGCAAATGTCCATGGAGTGAGAGACCAAACCACAAAACTACACTTAGAATGGAGATGTTAGGTAAGCCAGATGGTGAAACGGGGATGGAAGACCACACTAGTGCTTGCTTCATAATTAACAATTATTTCAAAATGTGCCAAAATGAAATTGTTCCCTGACTTTGGAAGATTGCAGGCTCATCCTGCAGATCCAAATTATTTTTTCAAAAGCCTTGAACTCAAAAATCACTCCTTCCACATAATTCATAATGAATACGTCTCACAGACAATTATGTAAAATGGCTCACCTAGGTGTCTTACAGGAATGTTCTTTCTTAAAAAAAATAACTTCGGCGTTCTATTTTATTTTCAGGAACACGCCAGCAAGCCCATCCCACTTGAGCAAATGTGGAAATGAAAGTACAAAGACTCAGGCAACCTTTCTTCAGAACAGCTTCCTACGCTTGCTCTCTCCTCTCCTGGGCCCTAACACCCTCACCTGCCCTGGCCAGCTCTGGTGCTTTAAACCTGTAATAAAAGGCTGCCTTCAGATCAGTCTTCCTTAAATACCACTTTCACCATGCCATTGCCCTGCTCAAAAATTTCCAGTGTTTACAAAGCCTGCTTCGCCGATCTCAATTTTCTGCAAAGCATTAACACTCCTTATACCTGTCCTTTTACCTTGAAGCATAAGTATGTTTACCAAACAAATTTATATTTTAAAAAAGGCAAAGCACCCTCATCAATCACAATTACTAACTTATTCATTTCAATACAATGAACAATTGAATCCATAATGCATATTGCACAGTCCCAGAGTTCAAGGATAAATGAGACATGATATTTGCTCTAATGGAATTCGCTGTCTGCCGAGGGGAACAAAGGATTTCAGAACAGTGAGCTATGTACTAGCATAAGAGGCACAGGATACCAATTTAGCCATGCCACCATGTCTGTATTTCAGAATAGCGTGTTGTACGTGATACACACACACAATTTTTAAAACATAAACTTAAAAAAACAAAAAGACACTTAGCCTTATGCAGCATCCACCCCACACCTTGCACACGCACACGAAGGTCATGAGTATGGGCTTCCAGGTGAGGGACAGGGAAGCAGGTACAGCTTGAACCTGAGCACGAAGGCAGCAGTTCTCCACTCTCCCGGGGAAGGGGGAAGCACAGTGCTGCGGGAGCTGAGGAGCAAGCTGTGGAAGGACCGCAGTCAGGAAAGCCCGTCTACACCCCGCGATGGAGCCTGGGCTTAATCCCAGCGACGCCCCTCGGGCGCCCCGCGCTGGGCCACCTCGTCTACCATCACAAAGTGACGGTGTTGGACCCAACGGCAGCACTTGCAGCAGCTAGTATCAAATTGGTCAGAGTGGGCTCATGAGATAAAGTCAATCTTCTCATCCCCGACACACAAGGAAGTCAGGGAAGGGCTTTTACCTGAGTATGGCGTGGCCAAAGCACAGCGGGACAGGAGGAACTCAAGAAGAGGAAGAGGGAGTAGCAGACTCGTGAGAAAGGAATTACAGTAAACCGAGTGAAGCGAGGCGGGTCCGAACCCAGGTCACAGCAGTCAACACAGGATGAGGGGATGTGAACTCAGGAGCTACTCAGGAGGCCACCGAGTTGAGATTTGGTGACCCGTTCAATACAGACAACAAAGGAATGCGGGACAAAGGCCCTCTAAATTTCTGCTTCAGCAATAAGGTGAACTATGTCAGCAAAGACATGACACAATACACATGAAGAGGGCAGCCTGTGTAGGAGAGGGGAGCAGGAGGACATTAGACATCCATCCTGGACATGCTGCCCTCTAAGTGCCTGAGGATAATCAGCTGGAGACATTCACGGCATGGCACTTAGGGTTACAGAAAAGGAATCTGAAATCCCCAGCCTTTGGTTATAGTTACAAGAAAAGAAAAGAGGGCTGGTGAGATGGCTCAGCAGCATAAGCGTCTGCCTGGCAAGTGCGAGGTCCTGAGTTCGACTCCCAGAACCCACACACAAAAAAAGGGCCGGTGATACTGCTCAGCGGCACGGGTGCCTGCTGGTGCGCGAGGTCCTGAGGTCGACCCCCGGTACCCACAAAAAAAAAGAAAAAAAAAGGAAAGAAAAAAAAAATACAATGATGAGATCACTCTGGAAGCTTGACAACTACACACAAGGCCTTGTATGGAAACAACAGGAGAAACACTTCCAACTCAACTGGGTTATCCCCATGTCCCCGGGGTGGACTCCATCCTAAGGAATTCACCATTAGGTGGAGAATTCAGACATGGGCACATAACTGAAGTGTAAGGTAGCAACTCAAAGTGGGCCAATGAATAAATACTAAGAATCTAGAACATGCAAAGCTCAATTCTGACTGTGGTGATAAATCTTTCAGGGAGGTTAGGATTTCCATAGGTAAAGAAGAGAAATATGGGATTTCAGAAGGAAGCAATACAAGGATAAGCTTTTGCTTAGGGATGGAGGTGAAAAGAGCAAGACACATTTGGGCAAGAGAGAGAGAGTGGCTACCAAGTAGGGAAAAGGAGTAAACCCTGACCCCTGCCTACCAAGTCATCTATTGCAACATAGTACCTATATGATATCTCTATGAGTCCTTGCAACAACATGATGATTCAGATATCTTTATTTCCTTTATGCTGAGGCTAAGAGATGCCAATTAATTTCCTTAGTTAACAGCGCTAGCTGTGGTGGAGCAGGGATTAAATCCAGTGTGGTATATGCTGCTGTACCTTTCGATAACCTTTGGAACCAGAAAGCAATTGGAGATGATCTAGATAAAGTACGTTGGAACCCACAGCAGCCAGTGCCTCAGCATACATTCTGAGGTTAGGACAAATGTAACTGGCCTTTACAAGAGGAGTCACTGAGGACGTCCAACAGGGCGGTACTGGTGGAGCAGTGGGAGTAGAAGTCATGGTACGATGAGTTCAGGTAGTTCATACTCATTCAAGTATTTGGGTGATAAAAGAAAGAAGGAAAAGATGGCAGCTGAGCGTCCAGGCCTAGACTCACGGTGTGGGCTGAACCCACTGGGGTCCTCCTCAGCTCTGCACCTTAATCCTTACCTTTTCCCAAGCTTGAGGTCACTTTGTTCTCCTCCTCCTGACCAGATCTAGGGCAAGCCTAATTGTGCTTTCTATCTTTTTCAACCACTTAGGTGCCTTTTTCCCTCCTTTTTGGGAACTTAACTTACACGTCACCTCTCAGATACTGTGAGGCACCTGATCATACTCTGGGTGACAAGGACACTTTCCTTGGCCTGGTTAGCTCCAAACCATAAGATGCCTTCCAATCAAACACCACCCTGATTCACATTTCCCCATACTTCCCTGAATGCTTGGCACCAAAATACGTAGAAAATGCATACAATGCTAAGCAAGGAGCTAAATTAATCTAGAATTGGGAATAAAGTCAATTACACTGCATACCAACATAAATCCATGGATTCCTCCCAAATTAAGAATTACTTGAAGTCCAGGGATGTAGACTCACACTGGCCTGGCACAGACTCGGGAAAGATTAGGATTCCAGCCTCTGTCTCTGCCATGGCCAGGTGGTTTATTTTAAAATTCTTCTCCTACATGCCACAGATATGTAACGATCCCTGCTTATTAAGTTTCTCCTCATGAATAAAAATGAAGTCATAACAATCTAATTGGAAAATTTTTATATTGCCAGCTGAGCCAGAAGCTAACATTTGATTCCAATAGAAAAATATTGATGGAAATAAGCAAAAGAGAAAAGGATTAAACGATCCACAAACTGACATGTGGTGCAGCTGTGTCTGTTTGGAACTAGGGAGGCTTTAATATTTCTCAATATTCTATTAGATAAATAAAAAACATGCTAGTCATTGGTGTCTTTTAAGTTTCTGTGAATTTTTTTTATTTCATGAACAGGAAAGATGCAGTCCTTTCAGCTCTAAACATGCTAGCAGGTTAACCAGAATGAGGCAGGCAGTGCATGCTGTAAACACGACCTGCAGAGACCACCACTGTCATGGCTGTGTCTAGATGTCTCCCCAAAGCCTCATGCAGTCATGGGGTGCTTTTTCAGAGGAGGCTGATCTACAGTGTGTGATTGACTCATGGTGCAGTGCTAGGATTAAGGGTGCTAGGATTAAGGGTGGGTGATTACTAAATCAGTGCACTGATTGGTTTGGTACCGCCCTAATCCCCGTAGGCTGGATACAATATAAGGGACAGAAAGAGGCTTGTCTTGTTCCTTGCTTGCTTTGCTACCTTCTGCCCGCCATGAGCTGCTTCTCCTCTGCGATGCCCTTCTGCCATGCCACCCTGCCTCGGAGCCAGGCAATTATGGACTGAAACCTCTACAAACTGAGCCAAATAAACTTTTCCTCCTTTGAACTTTGGGTGTCAGGTATCTTGTCTCAGCAATGAGAGAAAAGTAACTAAGACAACCACACAGCAGCCTTCGTGCTTCAGTGAAGAACCAAAGCTCCTTAAATCAATCTCTAATGGGAACTACATTTTCCACTGTAAGTGGTTGTAATGGGCTTCTTAGAAGCACTTCATTCATTTAATGTTGACTTTTCCACACATCAATACACATTAGACTCATCCAAACGCTGACTTCAAGAGTCTCCTGCATTTACGCTGTACTGCAGACCAGAATTTTATGAGGAAGCACAAGATGTATCTTCCATCTAAATATTTCTTTTTGCAATCCCAAATCAGGATAGCCCATTTAAATCCAAATGCAGTTCATTCTTTAAAACAATGGCAGAGCAAAGTCCTCATCTCATACAACTTGTGTCAAAGAAAAAGACAAAGTATTTTTTGTGTTACGAGCAAAGTGTTCCCTATTTGCGAACATGGCACCATTTAAAGAAAATTTAAGAAGAAAACTAGCAGAGATTCCCTAACTACATCAAACCAGTGTGGACGCCACAGCACAATGCGGTTTTCTGGATTCCCATTAACACACTGTAGCTCCTTGAACATTCAATTCAGGAATTACTTGTCAAGACTAAACTACTTTGTCCACTGTTTCTCCAACAACATGTTTCCTAACATACAAATGAAACCATGTCAGAAACATCGGTCACACTGAGTTGAAGCACTTACGGAACAGGCCAAAATATACCTTCCCGTGCAGATATTTCCTCCAAGAAAAATATTTATGTGTATACTGAGACATGACAGGTGTTCGGTCTCTTTCAAAGTCACACTGTCATCTAAACAAAGGAAGGATATTCGAATTTCAGTGTTAACCAAGGTCAGAAATTTGAATACCTTCTTTAAAAAGAAACCTAAAAAGAAAGGAACCAGATACAAATGCGTGCCATAAAACCTGTAAGGTGTGCAACCAGGGAGCGACGTTCCCAATTAAACAAATGTGTATCACGAAAGACAAAGTAACAATCAAAAATAAAAATTTCACGGTAGCAAAGAGACAAAAAGCTATGCCTGGGCTGGTGAGATAGCTCAGCGGCATAAGCACTTACCTGGCAAGCGTGAGGTCCTGAGTTCGACTCCCAGTACCCACATACGAAAAAAGGGCCAGTGATATCCCTCAGCAGCATGGGCGCCTGCTGGCGCATGAGGTCCTGAGTTCGACTCCCGGTACCCACATTAAAAAAAAAAAAAAAAAAGCTATGCCTGAAGTAAAATGATATTCAAGGAAGTGCTACCAGTCTACTATTTGGGAAAAGTCGGATAGTTTTTGGATAGAAAAAGGAGTTTTGGATGGAAAAACTCCCTGTCCCTTTTTTTTCCTGCCTAGGGAACTTAAATTTGACCTGAAAAGAATTAAACAAATGGGAGTGTCCATGCTTTATTACCCAAGAAGAGTGAAGAAATTCCATCAAAGTCTAAATTTCGCTAAATGAAGGGCCTGCCCTAGGCCTGAGACACGATTTCTCAAGTTTTAAGAAGCAAATCTGGAAACAAAATTTCTACCATGTAGAGACCAGGAATCCGGAATTGTCAAAAATGTGGGAAATGGCATAAATCTGAAAATGGACAAATGCATTTTAATTTTCAAAAAAGTTACAGAAAGAATTATGCCCCTATGTAGTGATCATATACATCCCCAGGAAACCCTGAGAAATGATTGAAAAATGCAAGTTGTTGAAGACCTGGAATAAAAACTATAAACCCAGAGACCCAGAATATTCCCAGAAAAATCAACCAACCAGGATAATAACAAAGTAGGTTCTTTTCTCCGTGGGCCAAGGATGCTGATGAAGATGAAAAGAGGAAGACGGCGTCCATTGGCCAGCTCAGGAAGAACCCACAACTGCAACTCATCAGCTGGTAAAACAAGCAGGGGTGCTCCAGTGCAAAGAACCACAGCAGGGAGGGGAGCATGGGCGGAAGGAGTGTCTGGGACATGTCACAGGCCATGCCATCCCAGAGGGAGGAACAGGAGCTTCCAGATGATGAAGGCAGAGGGGTTGGGGTCCTCAGGCAGAATGAGGCTGTATGAGCTGACAAGCGGGGAATCCTGAGTGGTCTGGCAAGGTCAGTGCACAGGGCTGGTAGAGGAGAGGACACTGAAGCGAAGCAGGTGTAGTCAAACTCCACTGACCTAAGTTTCCTCTTTGACATAACTGCTATTCTAGGAGATCAGGAAATGAAGCAATCACCGAGTAACTATATTTTAAAGTCATTTGATCAGTTCCTCCTTATCTGCTTTGGGACAAGATGGAAACGCATGGACTGGACTTGTGGGTGGATGGCACCGTGATTAGATGGATGAAGAAAATCACTGAATCACTGTACCAAGAGGTATGTGCTGACTGACCGAACTCAGCTCAGAGCTGGAAGCTGACCTCCATCTTCAGTCTGCAGGGAGGATGCTAACTGCAAAATGCAGTGCTTTCTTTGGTTCTACCCTGGCCAAAGGAGTAATCACTGACGTGAATGAAAAATATAACGGGGCCTCCTTATTGGCCTTTGGGTAGGAATTAAGAACATCCTGGACAATAACAGCATTAGGATGCAGAAAGGGCTCAGCTGTATGCAGAAGGGAGTCAATTATTATAAGTTACAACTTACCCCATATGAATATTGGCTTTGGGGGGACATTTTAGATCCAAACCATAACAGCCAGGTTTAGCCTGGAAAGAATACATGGGATTAGCTAACAACTACTTTTGAATATCTGAAAGATCTTTACCCAGTAGAGGGTTTAGATCTGATAGATCTTCAAGGGGTACGCTGAGACCCCTTAGATATAGATTATATCTAAGATATAATCTTAGATTAGATACAGAAGGAGAGCGAAATGGCTCAGGAAAAGGGAGAACCGTCTTAGAAACAGATGCCGAGACCTGCCTGCAGGTAGAGCAGCTTGCCGATCTCCAAAGGTCACTGAGTACAAGCGGGCAACACTTCATGTAACTGGTGCAGAGTTTTCACACTTGTCAAATCTAACACCTTACATAAGTATTTTATTGCAAGCATTTTACAATATTGAAATTTTATACCTGCACATAATTTTATAAAATCTATGAGATACTCAAAAAAAGCAACTGATAACATGCATTTCGGTAAGAAAATTTTCAGGAACAAGTGCATTAGAAGACATAATGAAACACTCAGATGAATGCTTATACAAGGTAAGTTTAGATACAGGAGAAATAAGATCAGAAACCTTCTCACTACATACAAGAAGCACAGAAATGGAAGAGCAGAGGTGATGTGATAGGAGGGCATCTGCTGTGCTTTGTATCTAGATGTGCCCTCAAAGCCTCATGCGCTCACAGGTGGGACCTGTGGAAGACAGGGGCTTCTAGCTGATGTGCTGGTAGGAGGGAGGGTCTGGGTGGAAGAGGTGGATCCCTGGGAGCGTGACCTGGTGGGGTTTATTTTCCTCTCTGGCTCCTCCTTTCACCCTCTGCTTTTTGGATGCCATGCTGTGAGCACCTTTTCCTCCACCATACCCCTGTGCCATGCTCCCCTGCCAGAGCCAGCCACTATGGACTGAAACTCCACAAACTGAGGGCCAAAATAAACCTCTCTTCCTTTAAGTTGTGGGTGTCAGGCATTGGGTCTCAGGGGCAAGAAAAGTGACTAAGACGTCATTGGAACGTTGCAATAAAAACTACTGCTATGAATAATAACCAAACAGATATTTCCAAACAAGATAATTTGTTACTAACCTTTCTTTCCTTCAGAGTGGCCCAACAAATATTTATATAGATCCTACAGAAGAAATGAAATTCTTGAGAATAAGAGACAGTTCTTCATTTCCTGGGACTTTCCCACTCACTGTAGGACATTTGGCACCTCTACCTTCCCCCAACTAAGTGCCAGTAGTGCTCTCCTTAACCATGCCAACCAAAAATGTCACCAGGGAGGGAGGATCCTGCATCCATTGAGAACGCTGCACACCCAAGCTCTCTGCTATATGATGCTCTGCGTTACTTCCAAATAACACTGAACTGCACATGTTCGTCAGGCACAGAAACACTTGAATGCAAGACAGATCTAATTAGAATCCAGATTCTACCACCTACAGGCATGCCATCGAGAGTGAGTTACCAATTTCTCTAATCCTTTTGTGTTAGTGAGTTGTTACAGAGATTAAATGTCTAGAAAGTCTATACCATCTGATGCACTACGGAACAGAAAACTCTACCCACTGATTCATTCATTTTAGTGAATCCAAACTTTCAAGTGTTCATGAAATATTACTTTCAATAACACCTGGAGAGCTAGATTCAAATCTGCCCCCAAACAGAAAAACCATACAAGTTTTGAACATTAACAATATGATGAACTATTTAAATTTAATGCCAACACATACTATTTCATTTAATCCTTATGACTGTAGGAGAGTTAATGTTCTCAATCTTTTTCAGATAAAGAGTCTGAAGTTTAGAAAGATTAAATAATTTATTCAAGGTCAAAGAACTGTAAGAATTAGACCCAGAATGATCAGCTCTTATCTGATCCCAAAGAAAGAGCCACTAACAATGGCCTCTAATGCTAGGCTGTTAACTACACAGAATTTTCACATCCACTTCCTGCTTCTTTCTAGATTCGACTACAGTAAAGAAATAAGAAGCTGAACACCACCTTTTTGGCCAGTTGTCCTTGAGGCTGTAAATACTGGGTAGCCACTATTACACATTACTAAATACAGAGCAGTAAATGTGTCAGTGTACTCAACAAATATCTATTGTTCTGATTACATATTTAAAGAGCTAACTAGAAATTAAATGAAGTACCTTTTAAGTTTGAAGAACAGAAGTAATGAAAAGTCTGAATATACCAGAAATATTTCTCATAAGAGTTGGTGACTTTTTAGTTTGTTGTTTTGAAATGCAATCTTTGCCACTATATTTCCCCCACAGAAAACAGAGTTGGCAAAGAAAAAGAACCAAGATTTGGAATTTTTTTTTTTTTTTTTGTGGGTACCGGGGGGACGACCTCAGGACCTCGCGCGCCAGCAGGCGCCCGTGCCACTGAGCGATATCACCGGCCCCTTTTTCGTATGTGGGTTCCGGGAGTCGAACTCGGGCCTTCGCGCTTGCAAGGCAGGCGCTTAAGCCGCTGAGCCGTCTCACCGGCCCAAGATTTGGAATTTTGATCTTTTCCTAAAAATTTATTTCTTTACTGATTTTAAGTTATAAAAAACAATTTATAGGGACTAAAATTGTGATATAAGAAGTCAGTTTTGAGCAGTCTTCTATTTGCACACGAAGGCAGAATAGAGGGAGAAATCTGCATTACATTATGCAGAAAGTTACTGGCATCACAAGAAGGCCAGAGTCTACTCTGCTCATGTCATCTCCCACCAATGCAGAAAACTTCCTCTTTGTCACCATCGATCACTACTTTGGGGGTACCTGCTGCATGCACAGGACTGCCCCTCACAAGAGCTGGGAAAACCTGATGGCATATATCCTGGTGAGGCTTTTGGAGTCACCCCATGCTACCACTTTGGCTCTAGGTTACTGTAGCCCTTGGAGCATAAGACTCATTTTGTCATCAAGGCCCATAACCATGGGTCTGTTGACACGCTTATTCTTTAGAATATTTCTACTGATGAATTATTAATTATAATTTTATGCCCAGGCCCCTGCCTGTTCACCTGTCAGCTCACCAGTGTGCTCCACAATTTTTTTGCGTAGTTCCCTGGGCAGAAACATTTTGTTTTTCCTCTGATGTAAGTGATCTCTTAAAAGCTCCAGTCCCAATCCTCTAAGAAAATTTCTCTGTGATACTCTGCACTTGTTATTTTCTTTGTAAACTATCAAACTATGCCACACATGTTTAGGATTGAGTAAAACACAACCATTGGCCAATGCTTTGTGTTTCAAGTGACATCACAGTTACTACATAACTCATCAACAACATGTACTCCACGTTTGCTTTTGTTGTTGAAAGTTTCCATCTCAGGCTTCTGTTTTGTCGAGGTTTTCCCCTATAAATATTTCCATCATGGTGAAATGTTGACATCAGTAGTATCAGTTTGCTTTGCTTTCCCATATACAAGGCCAATGTTATATCTTTCTGAAATCCAAAGATTGTACAATGCAATTCTCTGTTTTGAAATTGCAACATTTCATTTGGAATTTCTGCTTTGTTCCTGTGCTGGTCAACTTGTGCTCTGTTAGCAAATGTAACATCAACTGGAACCTGGTAAACCAACTGCTAAATGTCATATTCCAATTAGTTTGGGAGATGGGGGCAACAAGTCTGTTTACAATATCATTTGGATTATTACTATACGAATACGGGCCTGATGGCTGAGTTCCAGCATAAATATCTAAATCAAAAGAATAGTAAGTCTTTGAATCTACAAGGGGGTAAATTTTTATCCCATATTTTGACCCACTACTTCTCCATCCGTCTTTTACATTCCTGTGATCACCATGAGAAGTCTGTGCTAAGTACAGCCGACCTATGAATGCTTTCAGTTCAGCCAGTGAGGGGTCATAATAAATACATTTTTGAATATGGCTACTGGTGCATAAAAAATGTTTTACTTGCATTTCAGCCTTTGTGTATTTCATAGCATCTTGTAGCATTTCATCTGTTACAGTTTCCAACACTGAATGGCAGTGCTGGCATTCTGTCCAATACATTTCATCTCTGCCAAGACCTTCACTATATTTTCCGACCTAGTTCTAACACTGGATCATTCCATTTGGTTGCATGTCCATTTAGCAACATTTCAACTAGTCAAATATGTACTCACATTGCTGTTTTCTTCATCATCTGAATCAAGGAGGTCTGCATTCTTGTGTCTGTATCAATCAATTCTTACTCCATTTCACTGTCACAGGAACTTTGGCTCACATGGCCAGTGTCAAAGTTATCATCATCATCATCATCATCATCCACCCAAACCACTCTACTGTTATGAAAGCATGTATTTTACCATAATGGATCATCTTCATCATCCATGCATAAGTAATCTGATGATTCACTTTTGATCTCCTCCAAAACTTGCAAATCTGGTTTTTCATGTACCGTTGTATTGAATTGTGCTACTTCTACCAGAAAAATCACAAGAAAACTTTTTTTTTTTTTTTTTTTTAACAAATCCTGGAGTGGTGTAGGTCTACTGGACCCTCCGCGACGTTCAGGTAAACCTATGCAAAACCAGTTAGTGCACACTCCTTGCCCTATGTCATACCAACTGGGTAAACACATAGATTGCTTCCTGTATCCCTCAGGGAAAGGTACTGAGATGCACAGCTGGCTACCATAACACTAAAGTACAAGTTTACAGTAGAAAAGTCAGGAATGAGTCTGCTGCGCCCAAGCTTATGCCTTGAGGGTAAACGAGATCTAAAGACCAACATTTAAAGGCTTCGAATATCATCAATTAGGAAACAAGTGACACAGAAAGAAAAGCTTGTTCTCAATTCTTCTGTAATTCATTTTAATACTATCAGACAGACCCATCCCTAGACTCACAGGGTCTGTCCTGTTCAACTTTTACACAATCCTGTCTCCAAATGTGCAAAACTCAGCCTCCCAAGACACAGGTGCAAGACACAGGTGCCAATGTACATCACGGTACATCGGCACCTTGAGCTCATAGCAAATGTCATCATGGCTAGATGGGTGCCGGTCTTGTACCCAACCCAACTCCTTCAAGCCCAGTAGGGAAAAAAGTGTGAGCAGTAGTTACTATTATGATTACTAATTATTAATAGCATTATTTGGGGGGGTGTTTTTGGTGGGTCTGAATTAAGAGTTAACCGATGAAAACCAAACCAATAAAATGTTTAAAAATAAATATAGGGCCGGGGATATAGCTCAAGTGGCACAGTGCCTGCCTGGCAAGCGTGAGGTCCTGAGTTCGATTCCTAGTTCAAAAATAAATAAATAAATAAATGAAATACTTTCCCCCAAACCACACAGTACATGGCCTGCAAAACTGCTCTTCAAAAATTAATTATGAGTGCCTTCTGAAACTTTATCAGTAAGAGACACAAGACTCACGTAAATTGCCATTTCACTAAGGAAAGGGCAATGTCTGTGGGTAAATATCTGTAGGTGAGATCGCCAATAAAATACATTTTCAAAATAAAATGGCATACACTTATAACTGTAAAAAATTTTTTTGAAAACTATTCTTTTTAAAGTGCTTCCTTTCTTTCAGTGCATTTATTTACATGCAGCATTTCAGTGACAATAAACAATTTATACTTGCTGTACAGTAGTGTCTTGTACCATATTTATGAGTCATTTTCTTCAATTCAGTAAGCACTTACTAAGAACACATTTTATACCTATTTATCTAAAACCTATGAACATAGGTACTGTACTACCTAAAACCTATAAATACAGAAAGGACTCCAGAGTTCTAAAGAAACTTCCATTTTTGGCAAGGGAGATAAGGGCTACACAAAATAAAAGTCAGAAAAAATCACACCAAATAAAATGCACAATGCACACAGAAAGCCCAACAGGAGGTTAAGAAGGGCCAGGTTACATGGGCCTGTGCTGTTCAGGGAGGCGTCAGAAATGGGACACCACCCCAAAGGCCCATTCAGAGCTGCACGTCAACAACACCATGCAGTCAACAATCACATCCACAAACTGCAGTTTTTTGGATGCATAAAGTGAATGCAAATGCTCTCCACAGGAGTACACTCGAGAGACGGTGATTATTCCAGACTCTGCATCTTGGGTAACATCTTGGTGACAATGGATACTGTGCTCTGTTCCACAACTGTAAATCATGTCAAATCCACTGACCTGGGCTCAGGAAGAAGGCAGAACAACGCACGTCTAAGGGGCATGAAACACACCCAATGCAAGGAGGAACCGGCACTGTAATACCCTCTGCCCTCTTCTTGGAAAAAAAGGATGCATGTGATATTCAGCTATAATTTCCCAGGACACTGGGTAAAGAAACAAGTCTATTCTTTTTTTAAAAAGAGACGAGGGCTGGTGAGATAGCTCAGCGGCATAAGCACCTGCCTGGCAAGTGCGAGGTCCTGAGTTTGACTCCTGGAACCCACATACGAAAAAAGGGCCGGTGATATTGCTCAGCAGCACTGGTGCCTGCTGGCGTGCGAGGTCCTGAGTTCGACCCCTGGTACCCACAAAAAAAAAAAAAAAAGAAAAAAAAAAGAGACATAAGGATTTATTAGAGGCAGATATAAGACAGAGGAGTGGAGTGTAGGTCAGAGAAAGGAGGCACCAAGAAACAAATCTATTCTTTAAGTATGTTTTCTGTCAAAGCTTTATTGAGGTGCTTCAAAGAGGGGTTCTTAAATCCAAAAGAAAAATGGCTCTTTGTTCCCAGTTACGCATCAGTAAGCGAATTATAGTTAGACATCCATATCCCTTGCGTTACGGTTTGAATCTGGAATGTTTCTCAAATATCTCACTGGTGTACAAGGTGACCAGATGGTGAGGGTGCTATTGTTGACCTGGAAGGGTTCAACTCCCTCTCTGGCCGCTCCGTTTTGTGCTATGCTTCTGGGCCACCACGATGTGAGCAGCTTTCCTCTGCCAGACCCTTCCACCATGCCTTGGTTTTTGCCTTGGAGCCAGCAGGTCATGGGCTAAAACTTCTGAAACTGTGAGCCAAAATAAACCTCTCCCCTTTCGGTTGGATATTGTGTCTCAGATGAAACAACTGACTAAGACAATTTGCTATGACTTCTGCACTCGTACAGGCTATGTGTACATTCCCAGCCAATTCTCCATGTGACTTGCTTTGCTCAATAGACTATAGAGATTAATAATGTTACTTATCTGACATGAGGCACTAAGAAAGCTCTCGAGACAGACACGTGGAACAGACCTGAACTTCAGCCCCAATTTTGAAGTCCAACTCAGCCCTGCCAAGCACAGCACTGCTGAACCCAGCCAAGAGCAGCCAAACCGCAGTAAACCTGCAGGTCCATGAATGTGAGATAAGTATCTGTAGATCTAAGCCACTGAGGTTTGGAGACTGTTATGCGGCATTATCAAAACTAAAATCCAAAAACAGACCCTAAGAAACATCCTGATCTACAAGTCATTTTATGGAATTTTAACAGGCAGATCAAACCACATGGCATATAATACTGTACTGAACATCTCTACCAAGGCCTGGGCTACCAAAGCCCAGAGACAAACCAGCCAACAACTGACACAAAGAGCTGAGGAAGCCCAGTTGTCATTCACACCGCATCCAATCTGTATGGCTACAGAGTGTTAGCTAGAGGGCACCACTGACACCTTACACACTGCTGGTATATTCGACTATAGACTCTCATGTTACTTGTTATTATGGGCTGAATTGGGCCACACCAAAAAAGATAACAATCATAATGAAGTCATAACGCTCAGTACCCCAGGATATGACTTTATTTGAAAATTGAGTCACTGCAGATATGAGTAGTTAAGAGGAGGTCATCCTGGAGTAGTGTGGGCCCCGAACTCAATATGACTAGCACACTTATAAGATGCCACATAGAGATACACACTGGGAGAAGCCAGCAAGGCAGAGGCAAAGCTTGAAGATTGCAGCTGCAAGTCACGATGGCCAACAAACCACCAGACGTTAGGCAGGGGTAAGTAGAGGTTCCGCTACAATGGCCCTGTGACAACTTGACTTTAGACACCTGGCCTCCAGCACTGTTACAAAGTAAGTATCTTTTGTTTTAAGCCAGCAGGTGTGGAGTACTTTGTCATGGCACCCCTAGGAAATTAATTCACACACTGATTGTAAATTACTAGACCATAACTGCTCCCAGAGGACACTGCTCCAAAAACTTTACTACTTTTCCACCATGTCTATTCTGCCATTTTTTTCCTGTAATTTAGGAGAATCACAGGCATGTTATCAAAAGAACTGGTAAATATTATTTTGAATACTGGAGCATAAAACTCATTCAGTAACATCTGTATACAAGAGATAAAGCACAGTTTATTTGAGAAGGACTAAAAACTGACCCGATTGTTAAGGAAATGTTGTAACATAAAAGGGATTTTGAAATATTCTGAGAATGCAGATTTACCATGAAGCATGCCACCTGTATCATACTTTCTTTACCAGTTTTAGACTAATAATATCATGCTGCAAGGTTTCTCAGCACATACTTATGCTACCTCACGCACTCTAGTTTATTGCTCCACATTCTTTCCAGGCAGACCATAAGCCCTGTAAGGGATGGAATGTGCCATACTGTCCATACACACACAGGTGCACACACGTGTCGCACTGTCCATACACACACAGGTGCACACACGTGTCGCCATTCCTCGCTAGGCGGGACAGAATTTATGGTCAAGTTGATTTTTGACTTGCCATGATTACATAACAGAAACTGTCTTCAGATTAGTTGTTTTCATGTTTTAAAAACTCTACATCAATAAAATTATGAGCACAAAATACTAATTACTGTAAGTATTTTGTATAAATACTATATGCTTACAAGATATATAAAGAAGAGAAATCATGAAAAGACCTTCTAACAATTTCTCTCCCATGCCTTCATGGGGTGCATCTATCCCACTTTGGAAACCACTGGTTTAGACTCTGAGCTCAGATGTGTGAAAACATTTCCTATGATTTGCTCCTTTCCAGGAAATGCAAGATGTATGAAGAGTTCTAACACATTTATGAACTTTAAATACATTCTTTGACAGACTCATGAAATTCTCTTAGATTAAAGAAGTAACAGTTTAGAGTTGATGATAGTCTTGTGATTAATTTGCACACATTTGTTTTCAGATTTTAGGAATAAAAATCATTATCAGATCTTCAGACAGATACCTATCTCTAAGGCTGAAAGAATCAAGCAATGTTAACATTCTGATCTGGAAAATAAGAAAAAGAAAAAAATGTGCAAGGGGGAAGATAGAACCAAAAAGCCATCAGTCATTTCTAAGAATGTCATCAACACAGTAACTCCAGTTTTTCTGTGTTCCATGTGCATGCATGTGGATAATGCTCTACCAGAAAGCTAAAGGGCACAGAATAAGTAGAACACAACCCTGGAAGAAAACCAAGCAAGAAGGCAGGTCCATGTTCAGTATATTTGTAGTACAAAAATCTAAGAGTCAGAAGAACTGAAATCAGAGCAGGATGGATGGCTTAGACACTGTTCATGAAATTCAGTATCAACCTGGTTGTGAAAAGACTAACTGTAAAGGAAGAAATGGAGGAGAATTCAGGTAGGGAGAGCAGCAGAAGGACCAGAGGCAGGAATTACTCTCCTGTACAAGCAGGACTGGTGAGGATCCTGGTCCCACTTGAGTGCCAAGTTCATACAAGGTGGGAGGGGGAGATAAGGCAGAAGGTGTGAAATGCGCAGAGGATATGGTACCCACCATCACCTAAGCCGTAGTTTCTGGCTTAAACTCCCAGGAGAAAGCCACCACTACTAGCGTCCTATACAGCAGGGATGGCGAACCTTTTAGAGACGAGTGCCCAAACTACAACCCCAAACCCACTTATTTATCACAAAGTGCCAACACTGCAATTAAACCTGAATACTGAGCTTTTAGTTTAGAGAAAAACAACTTGTACATTAACATCTTTTGTCTTAAAAGAAAAATAACACATGCGCCATAGGTTTGGTACCACTGCCACAGATCATTCCACTTGGTCCTCTTATTCTTCAGGAAAGGGGGTTGGGGGTGCGCTCAAAGCTCAGTGGCAGTGTGTGTGCCTAGCATTCGTGAGGCCTTAAGTGTGATCCCCAGAAACAAGAAAAGGAAAGGAAAGGGATGATCTATATACTAAGCAAGCAAGCTGAAAGCAAGAAAATACCAAGCAGATGATGTGTGGGTGAAGATATTAAGGAAGTGAACTATTAGCAGCTTTGAAAAGAAGAGAAGATATCAAAATGAATATGCATCTGATAAAACGTCAAGAACATAAAAATACTGTATTTGTAATTTTTAACAATTATCATTGCAATATATATGATTAACAAATAAATATGTGAAAAAATGTAAGTAAAAATGATTCCATTTCATGATTCCATCAATGAAAAAAAGCTTTAATATTTTGTCACTTTGCCTTCCATAAAGAACCACTTTTAAATCCAATTTGGGTCTTTTGAACATACAATTCGGTGTCTGATTCAATTATGAATGTCTCTCATGTGGTTAAGTATTGTTCAAAACCATTATTTTAATGGCTAAATATTATACACACACACACACACACACACACACACACACACACAAACATGCATTACCACTGTAAAAATGGCTCCACTGTTGGAGTTTTCTCAAATTTTCCCAATACTCTTGATTAATACAGTTAACACTTACAGAATTGCTTACTCTCTGCCGGGCAGTGCTCCAAGCACTTTACATAAATCAACTTACCTAATTCTCCCTATAATGTAGGAGGTAGATACTATTATCTTCATTTGACAGATGAGGAAAGTCAGGGCATAGAGAAATTAACTTGTCTGTTCACACAGGTGGAAAATTCCAAGCCAAGTGACCGGCTCCAGCCCTCTGAACCTCTGCCACACCTCACAGGGATAAGGTCCTCATCCCTGAACACCAGCCTCATGCCTGATCATTCCCTCAGGACATTCTGAGTAGAAGCACTGGTGCCACAGGAGTCCAAGAGCTAAATGCCCTCCATCCCAAGCATAGCAACTTACCCTCTCCACCTTCGAGCTATCCACCACCTCACACTCGCCAGCCCTGTTACTTTTTAAACCTAATAATCTGCATTTCCTTGATGCAATAAAGTCAGTATTTTTTTTTTATGTCTCACTACCTTAAGTTCCTATTTTGTGAATTTTCAATTCCTACTCCTTACTATGCTTTATAAAAAGTTAAATTGAATGTTAAATTGGAATTACTGCGGAAGGCTCTGTGATTTAAAATACCAAAGACTGCTGCTTGTTCACTAGGACCCTACAGACAGGCATTCTCCTTGGGGAAGTCACCCGATACGATTGGTAAGGATTCAGCTATGAACACCCGAGAGCACAGATGTGAGTTGGCCATCCCAAAATATGGAGAAATAGTCTTGAGACTGAGACTTGTACCATGTAGGAGAGGCTACGCTCTACCCAGTGTCTGGATATTTACCACTGCTGCTTACAGCACTCTCAAATTCTGGTATCAACATGAGTGGGGAAACAAATCAGTAAATAGGATGTTTGTGCAGCAAGGTCAGAATTACAGAAGGAAAAAGAAAGATGGTGAGGAATCATACACCTGCCCAACTGTCTCATAAGTTATTCCTACTCACAAGGCACACCTGGTTAATGGTAAGTAAGAAACTGCACATGAGCAGGGCTAAACAAACACACACTATTAAATTCTTACTCCCTAATCCTCCATTAATTAGTCATCAGAAGCAAATTACCTCCTGCAGGGCATTATGCAATGAAACCCAGCACCCAGGGTACCCTCGGACTACTCCGGTTGGAAGTAGCAAGTCTCAATCATATACTAAGTGTTACTTCTTGGAATGGGGCATTCTCTCCAGGTGACCCACATCACCCATCAGGGCCAATGTTTAATATTTTCAGTTAAAAATAATCTTTTATCACATTGGATCCCTAAATTTCAGGGACACCCCAAGTGGAGGCTTCAGCCCCTTTATATACCAACTACAGAAGAAAACCCAGAATCAGAGGCATAAAAGGCTCTCTCAAGGGGCTAATAAATGTAAAGCCATTTTTCATGAGCGTCAACACAATGTTTGAGAATAAATTCAGCCAGAGCTGCTAAAAGTAATGATATGGACAGGTATTAGATTGAAGTAAGGGTAGTATGGTGAGCGAAAAGACATGACCAGTTAAAAGCTTCAAGATATATAACCAAAATCGTAGTTACCTCTGACTAGAAAAGCAATTGTGCTATTTATGAAAAATGTCCATTCCTAGTACGGAAGCCTGTTTGGGACACTACAGACAGCAGAAGGCTCCATGAGGTCACTGAATCTCAGCTAAGAAACGTGCGTGTGCAGGGGGCGACAACCACCTTGAACTTTCGTCAGGTTTGTTTAAGGGCGCATGCCATGGAGGAAGGGGACTTGGCTAAGCATGGCTGCGGTCAAATGCGCGGCAGGAAGCAGCAGAGGGCAAGAGATGAATTTGTCAGGGCCCAAAGTCTAAGAAGAATGTGTGATGGGGATCCCTTAGGAGGGGTGAAGAGGAACATTTAAGGGAACAATGGCGGAAATGTTGAACAGAACAGACTGCAGACGTACCCAGAGCACCTAAAGTGCCAGAGAGGGGTGGGGGGAATGGAGGGCACTGGTGAGATGGCTAAGGACGAAGTGAGCAGGCTGTGTTCCCGTGTGCTTGTACGTGCGCACACAGTTACTGGGACATTCTCAGCTGCTACCACCACTACCTGTGGCTAGGGGGAGCAGCTAACTGGGGAATGAGAGGGAACGTTTTCCTTGTTTGTTTGCATCTTTCAAGCCAGGTGAAGGAGCCAGGTGTGGTGGCACGCACTTGTAATCCCAGCTCCTCAGGAGGCTGAGGCAAGAAAATCACATGTTCAGGGTCAGCCCAGGCAACTTACCAAGACCTTGTCTCAAAAGAGAAAATTGAAAAAAAAAAAAAAAAAAAAAAGAGCTGGGGATGTACTCTACCTCAGAGCAAGATCCCTTGCCAGGCATGCATGAGACCCCAGGTTTAATCACCAGTACCACAAAAAATAAGATAATAAAATAACTGAGTTGCAAGCTTGACTTTTCACTTCCTAGTTGCCAAGTTGGGATAAACATAATCAGTTACCTAATTGTAACTTTGCACAATGAGAAAAAGAAGAGGCAAACATTAATTTTTCAAGGGAGGTCTAGCTTTTCCTTGGCATCCAGAGCTAAATGGAATTTCTTGCATGGAGCCACAGAAAGGACCTTGCTCTTTATCACATCTAGACAAGAACATACAAGCAGGTTTCTTTTTGCTCTTTACTAAGAGCACTCTTCAGGGTGCACACAGTGGATGGGTGTCAAGATGCAAAAGGTGGTAAACAAAGTACATGGTTTCTGAGACTCCTGGTCTGATGGCTATTATTAGAAGGAAATGGGTGGATGTCCTAGCCTTCCTTCAGCCAAACATCACTTTTCTCAATTACGCTTCTGATCAAATTCAGACCATTCTCATTCACTGGCGTGTGTAGAACAAAGGCATTTTGCACCCTGTTGAGGGGAGACATACACAATTATTCAGCCATATATTCCCAATATTCAAAATCCAAGGTTCCACGAATTTACTTCTATACACTTTTTTTCCCTGCAACCATAATAATTCTGATTCTAGTATGTACGAATTGAGTGGACTCTGTTTAACTTAAACAAAAAGAAAACAATTTATGGGCTGAGATTTTAGAAGAACAGAAAATGAGCTTTAGCAAGGAAAGAAGAAAGCTTTGTAAAGCCAAAGCTTGAAGATACACTGAAGGACGAGACAGTGAATCAGATCTCAGGCAAGCATTCCGGAGGTGAGGCTTCTGTGGAGGCGGGGTGCAGGGGTCAGAGCCAGGGCCCAAAAAATGAGTCACGCATCCCAGGGCTGCAGGACACAGGCAGGGAGAGGCCTCTTCCCTCCGCAAGCAGCAATCAGCTTTTCTCTAACTGGGATTCAAAGGCCCAGAGGTACAGCACATTGTGAAGTGTCTGACTTCTATTTGTCAAAAGATCAAGAAAGTGTTTATAAGTAACAAGATAAAAAGAGTCTACTGTAACTAAAGGGGAAGGCTCTTTTGAGAATGTAAAGCCAGCAAGGAAGAATTACTGTGAAGTAACTGCTCCATACCCCGGATTACAAATGAAGATGTGTAAAATGTCATCTCATTGTATGAGGACATCTGCTTCTTGTAATAACCCTAACGAATTAGATCCCCTCTCACTGTAGGTTCTCTGGGTCTTTACCACCTTTTACATAAAAGTGTTATTTCCTCACCCATCTAAGAAGAACACAAGGAGAGTAGAGAAGATATAGTAAAAAACCATGGTTTAACCTATTGTATACAAAATAAGTTTTCTGGGTAATGTGAGGATGGAGACAATGTATCAAGACTACCAAAAGAAAAGAAAATGACAAGACCACTTTAAGACTATTTTGTTACGCAAAGACTGAAAATAATAATGACTCATTAAAATTCATGTGACAGAAGAACACAAACAAAAGCAAAACAGGAAATACATCAGGGTGCAAAAATAGAGCAATTATTCTTTTTTTTCAAAGTAACATTTTTAAAGCAGGAAAACACTGGATCTTCCAGACCTCTAATTCACAATCACCTTGGTTGTCAAAATTGGAAACTGATATGCTTATCTACTGAATAAAAAACATAGTTAAAAATCTGTAGGGAGGGCCGGGGTGTAGCTCAGTGGTAGCACATTTGCCTAATATACACCGGAGGCCCTGGATTCAACTTCCCGCACTGCAGAAAAAAAAAAGTATCTGTATTTCGTCATACATTTTGATGATTTAGGAATCACAGCCACATCTAAATGTTTTATGTTTGCCTTTACCTTCAATGAAATACATTATAGTTAAACCAAACCACAAGACTAAAACAAGTTAATATGTCACTTATTAACCAAATCACTCTTCCCTTTGGAGCAACTTAGAATTTTCTTTAGCATATGAATTTCACTTTTTTTTTTTTTTTTTTTTGTGGGGTACGTACCGGGGGGTCGACCTCAGGACCTCGCGTGCCAGCAGGCACCCGTGCCACTGAGCGATATCACCGGCCCCTTTTTTTTGTATGTGGGATCCGGGAGTCGAACTCGGGCCCTCGCGCTTGCCAGGCAGACGCGTAGGCCGCTGAGCCATCTCACCGGCCCCACCTTTTTTTTTTTTTAATGTGGGTACCAGGAACAGAACTCAGAATCTCGTGCTCACCAGGCAGGCGCTTATGCCGCTGAGCTATATCACCGGCCCTCGACTTTTTAAATTGTGCTTGACAGTTTAATTGAAACAGGTTTTATTACGGACACTGGTACACGAAATGAGCTTAACAGGGTCGAGGAAAATTACCTCAGTTAATAAACATTACAGAAGGTTAGCATGCGGAGCTCAAAATGTCAGAATACAAATATAAATATTAAAATAACCATGTTTGCCTATTTATACAAACAGGCGGTTTTTAAAATCCAGTTAAATCTCACAGGCCACACCACAAATACACTGTAATTCCAAGTTGATTTTAGATGAAGCTTCAAGCACAGGTCATTTAGCCAACAAATAACTAATGATCACCTATTAGCAGAGGAATACAGAAATGGAGAAAAGACGACCAAAAAAAAAAAAAAAAAAAAAAGGAAAATAGGTTCTGTCCTCTCTATTGATTCAATTCTCCAAATTCTTAAATCTCAATGTGTGACTATAAAATCTGACCTTACAATGCTCCATTTTCCAAAACTGTAAAACTTATGGCTTAATATAAAAATTTAAAAAGATAGGCTGGGAAGAGATAATTTTGCAAAGTGCTCTAACGTATGAACTTTTTACACCGAGAGAAGAGAGAATTCCTAGCCAGCTTCTCAGAAATACGAACCCTTAGAGGAGTTGGAAGTTAGGCTGGGCGCAAGGCTGCCTCTGCCGGCGGACCCCGGGCGTCCGCAGAACCCCAACTGCCGACACCTGTACCCAAGTCGCCAGCCTTCAAGCCTTCCCCCCCTGGAAGCAGCAGGCCGCAGAACAGCACCCCAGCTTCCTCCACCTCCCGAGCAGCGTGACTTCTACAAGGGCCGTCCACGGGCTGGCCCTAAAATGCTGACGGCCAGGCTCTGCGCCATCAGCGCCACACACCATCTGGCCAGCTGTGCAGTACGAAAAAATCCACCTCACTTCTGCATGCCCGAAGAACGCTCTGCCCATTCACACATCTTGACTTAAAAACAGGCTGGGAGAACGCAGCTACCGATCCATTCGGAAAAACGCAGCGAAACATTCCTACCTGGGTTGTGGAAACCCAGCGGTCTCTGTCCCCCAGATAAGCCGCAGGCCGCCCGTCCGCCCATCCCCGCCCCGCCCCGCTCGCCCGGGCCCCCGGGGCGGCCGCGAGGGTCCTGCCGCGCTCCGCCTCTGCACCTCAGGGTCCGGGGGCCCGCGCCCCGCACCCTCGGGAGCCCGGTGGGGGCAAGTTCAGGGGGTCAGGCCCCGACCCCGGCCTCGCCCCGCTGCAGCACCGGCCGGGAGCCGAGAGGGTGCGCCCCGCCTCGGCCACCTACCTGAGGGCGGGGCGCGGCTCGGGTCCGGGCGCGGGGGCGCGGGCGCACGCATCGCCGGCAGCGGCAGCTCCGGGGGCCGGGCGCGGGGAGCGCATCCTCGGGGCGCGGGCGAGGAGCAGAGGCGGCGGCGAGGCGGCGGGAAGCAGCGCCGCTCCTCGGGCCTGGTCCCCGCGCCGCCTCCCTGCAGCGGCGCCCGAGCCGGAGCGCGGGGGGCGCGCGTGGTGCAGACGCCCTAGCTCCGCCCGGCCCGCGGCGCGCGCTGCGCCCCTGCGCTGGCGCGGGGCCCGGGGAGCTCGCGCGGTCGCTGCGGCACCCTCCCCGCCCCCGCCGCCCCGGCCACCGCCCCGCCGGCCCGGCCCGGCCCCCGGCGGCTCCGCCCAGAGCTGCGCGCGCGGCCTCGCGGCCGGGACTCGGCGACGCCGGCCCAGCGCGAGCGCGGCGTACCGGACGGGGCCCTCACCCGCTGCCGCCCGCCGGACGTGGGGGTCTCCTGAGCCCCACAGCCCCGGGCGCTGCCTTCCGGCGCGAGGCTGAGCTCGTCCCGCGGTCCGTTCCGGCGGTGCGCGTAGCAGAGGCCCCGTCGTCTCCCCCTGGCGTCCGCGGCTCCACGTCTCGGCGGCGGCCAAGTTGCAGTCATTGCAGCCGCGGGGAGGAGCGCGCTGGCGGGAGGTTCGCGTCCGCGACGGGGCCGGGCCCGCGAGCTCCGCATCCGCGCGGGCTGCGGTGGCCTGCAGAGCCCGAGACCCGCGCTGCAGGGTGATTCGGAGGACCCGGCCGGGAGGCTTACCCTTGCTCTAGAAAAAGAAAGAAAAACCTCAGGGGAGCGCCTGCGGCGGGCGCGATAACGGAGGCGGGTCGGGTCCGAGGCCGTCCACGCCCGCGGCAGGCCGGGCTGGCGCGGGCTGTGGGTGCGGCCCCGGGGAAGCGGCGCGTAGCGGCATGGCGAGGGCTGGGATCGGGGCGGGTGGTGGTGTGACCGAGTCCTGCGCTCGTCCGGCTGTGCGCGGAGCGTGCGTGCGCCCAGACGCCCGGCCAGCAGCCTTCCCGTTCCGGCGAACGAGGACTTTCTTTTCTTTTTTTCTTTAGGCATTTTTGGGGGAAGTTGTGTAGCCTTTACCAAGGGAACATCAGGCTTCTAAAATAAATGTCATTGCATCACAAAACCTGGCTGGAACTCTGCGGAGGCAAGGAACCGCTCTGACAGTTCTTCGCTGAGGGCTTTTGTGATTTTGAAATCTAAATTTAATTTAAAAAACCAGGCGAAAAGCCACCGTGTTCCATGTCAAGTCCGAAGGGCGACACAGGAAGATCGTTGAGGCGAGTGCTCTTAAGGCTGGGTGTGGAGCGGTGTGGGCCCTGCAGGCCCGAGTCTTCCGCAGCCCAGGAATCTGATGGGTCGAAGCCCCGCTGTGTTTCCAGTGGTACCAGTTATTCTGATAGTTCTTCCCAATTCAGAATTACGTGATTCCGGGAATGTAGACACACCTAGCCATGAATAAGAAACGCACGAGGGCACTTGGGAGGAGAACTTGACAGGTGTTTAGTCTTTTAAATTATAAATTTATATTTATAAATTATAAATTTTGATGTAGTTTTCGGCAGGAAACTCGAGTTTCAGTTCTTACCTGTTCCCCATCCTTTCACCACCAAAAGCACCCTTTCGTTTCTCCCTGTGGACCCCATGTTTTCCCAAAAAACAAACTAGTGATCTTTTTTATTAGGCAAATAAATCGAATTGAGTATGCATTTTCAAAGTAGCATCACTTACAAAATTTTGTCAGCCTTTCGGAAGCGTTGTATACCTTGTCGCTGTGTCGCTTCAGCAGCTCCTCTGGGCTCACGTACTGTGTCACGTGCCAGTGGAACATTTTATTACAGCGAGAGTCCTGGTATAATAAAGACTTCCGCTCCCCTGCTTGGGGTGGGGGCTTCCTTCCTAAAGATTTGCACTCCGTTTTCATCAACTGAGCGTTTATTACTTTGCCTTAGCGATGTCTTTATAGAGAAATCAGGAGCAACATAACCATTTCCAGTAGTGCACTCAGTACCCACAAGGGGCCTTTAAATTTCAATTAAATACAATTCAAATTGTAGTTCTTTGCTCCATGTTTCAAGTTCTATGGGGCCTCTCAAAGCGTATGACTACCTTCTGAACAGCATGGGATATAACCCTTCCATTATTACAGGAAATCCTTTTGGACTAGGTCCAATTTTAATCGGTAGATAAGCTGTTACAAAACAACTTGGGAAATCTTAGTACACTGTAGATCAAACCTCATTAGAAAACGTACTTCTTAAGCACGTGGCGATCTTTAAGAATTCACACTGCCATGTGCTGACCTTACGTAGATTACTCAACCTTAGTTGCTTTATCCTTGAAGGGGAGACGATAACTGCCGACTTCACGGAGTGGACATAAGGAATACATGAGATGTGACCATCGATAAGGTTGGCTATTACTGTAGCAATACGTTCATTGTAATAGAGGTTTTTTTAAAAATTGTATCCCCAGCACCTCTCCCTGTACCTGCCTAGTGGAAGGTGCCTGGTAAATGCTCAGTTAATGAAGTATTGTAATGGTACAAATTCGTGGACATGAACACCTCTGTTCGGTATGAAAGCTGACCTTCAGATAAAGGTGGAAGCCACTGAAGGACAGTGTAGTGGAATTGTCATCTTACTTTTTCCGGGAAAAACAGCCCTCATCCATAAGATTTGGGGGAAGATACAGACAAGCACAGATCTTTTCAGCTCTTAAAGGAAAAGGAGTTTTACTTTCTTCTCAAAACTCAAGGTATCCTGAATTCATCTGCCCTGGATGCCGCTGCTCCCTGGGTAGGATCTAAACCAAAGGGAGGCAGCTGAACAATACCAACCATGCAAACAATATTTTTATCTATCTAGAGATAATTCTGTGCTGAGAAAGCATTGCTAGCATTTCTGTTTGAAGTACCCTACTGAGCTGGGCATGATAGTGCACATCTATAATCCCAACAGTTGAGAGGCTGAGGCAGGAGGCTCTTAAATTCAAGGCCAGCCTGGGCTACATAGGAGTTCAAGACCAGCTTGGACTATAGAGCAACACTGTTTCTAAATATATATGTGTGTGTATATATATATATATATATATATATATATACACATATATATATATAATCAATAACTGAAAGAAAATTGACCCAACACTGGTGACCAGTCATGGAACTGGATTCCAAGAAGATAGGCAAATATTGCTCCAGTGAGCAGAAGGCTCCCTGGGTAAGTAATCAGCTTGCAGCCTGTATAAAGTACTTCCTCATCGCTGGGATGCAATACGCGACCCACCAATAAGTTAAAGGAGGAGAGGTTTATTTTGTTTCACGGTTTGTAGCAGCTTCAATCCATTGTCAGCTGGCACAGAGGCAGGAAGGCATGGCAGAGGGACAAGGCGGAGAAGCTGCTTACCTCATGGCGACAAGGAAGCCGGCGTCAAGGAGGAGCAGGAAGGGAGATATAACCTTCCAGGCTACGCCCACAGTGATTGCTGGTTTCCCTAGAACCTCCTCCTAGCAGGAAGTCAGCTATAGTCCCCATAATCCAGCCACCTTAGCAGACTCCTATGACCCCAGGAGGCGTCAGGGGACATCTAGATACAAACCATTGCACTTCTTTGGAAGGTTTCGGGGGAAAGATGTCTGAGTGGAGACTTGTGCACTGGATGAAGAGTTTATAGACTGCATACTGCCAGCAAGAAATGCCCCTCTTCAGGACCTTTCCTCCCTTTTCCAGCACAAAGAGGAACACCTGTCACATCCCAGCTCCACCCCAGGCTGCTTGAGACAGCCGTGAACACTGAGGACCCTGAAGACGCCTGTGGAGTCCTGTGGGAAACCATCCTACGTCTGGACAGGGATGCTCATCCACAGCGGTGGCACATTTTCAGCACAGAAGTCACCGGTGCGGTGGCTTATTACAATGCCACCCTGAGTTTTGAGAGGAAGCTAGGAGGATCTTTTGTAGACAGATCTACACTTAGCGTGGTCCTTGACTTCCTGGACATCACCTTGTCACCTGGAAGGAGACTGCAGCGTGTACCGAGAAAGAATTCTGACGCAACTTATAGGTTTGGACTGCCATGGGAGTACCAGCAGCATGTCAAATCTATGGCTGTGCAGGACAAGCCTGATAAATCTTCTTTTTCCTTTTATTCACGGTGAATTTTAAAATACCTGCTTTTCAGAAAAAAAAAAAAAAAAAGCGGCCAGGTGTGGTGGTGCACGCCTGTAAGCCCAGCACTCGGGAGGCTGAAGCAGGAGGATTGCTGCGAACTTGAGGCCAGCCTGGCCTACATAGTGAGTTCAAGGCCAGCCTGAACTACATAGTGCGACCCTGTCTCAAAAAAGTAAAATAAAATAAAATACCTGCTTTTGGAGTTTCCTCTTGTCTTATTTCTGCTAAAAATGGTCTGTTCTATAGCTTACAAATTCACTATATATATCTTATACTATCTGATATTTTATACTATCTTTCACTATTATATACTATATATATATATTCGTATATTATCTGAAAAGCATATTCAGAGAAAGTGATGCTAAGACAAAGTATATTTCTGAAATGAATACCAAAACTCAAACTGACATTAAGTGATGGTTATTTGGATTTATTGGATGAAAGAAATTTATAGTGAATATTCTAAAGAGGGAGTTTTTATCAGTGTGTCTTTGCAATATATAATGATCACATTCACTTCGGGGAATTTATATATATATATATTATATTATATATATATTTATATATAATATATACTATATATAATTTATATATATTTATATATATTTATTTATATATAGTATATATATCTTTTTTTTAATCCCCTCTCCTCACCTTACCCTTTCCCCTTCCTCATATCCCTTTCCCATCTCTGTAGTCTTCCTCTCTGTTCCTTAATATGGTTCTTTTATTTCGCTCTTTAACCTACTATATTTTGATCTCTCGTTTAGAGAAACCATGCAATATTTAACCTTTTATGACTGAGTAATTTTCCATAGTATTATGGTCTCATGGTCCACCCATTTTCCTACAAATGACTGAAATTTATCTTTCTTTATGGCTGAGTAGTGTTCCAATGTGTATATGTATTTCTGTTAATTCAGTCATCTGTTGATGAACTTATAGACTTCTTCCATGATACCACTGTTATGAGTTGTGCTGCTATAAACGTGTGTTTGCGAGGATCACTGTAATATGACTGTAGCTCTTTTAGGAAGATGCCAAGAAGTACACTTCATTCAAATGGAATTTCTATTTTCAGGTTTTTGAGGAATCTCCATACTGATTTCCATAGTGGTTGTACAGTTTACATTCCCATGGACAATGCAGAAGGGTCCTTCCCCACTGTCCAACCTCGCTAGCATTTATTGTTTTTTTGAGTCTTTGATAGCCATTCTTACTGGAGTAAGATGGAATCTCAGTATTGTTTTCATTTGCACTTCTCTAATGGCCGAAGATGCAGAGCATTTTTTCATGAACTTAATGGCCATTCATGCTGCTTTTACTAAACAGGAAGTTTTTAAAGATTAAATAATTATAGATTCACAAGAAAGATGCAGAAAACTGGTGAAATCTCACATTTCATCCAGTTTTCTAGTTATTCCCCAGTGGAAACACCTTGAATAAGTACAATACGATATCAAAACCAAAAAGTTCACATTGGTGAAATCCTGAAAGCTTATGCAGATTTTACCAGTTTTACATACTCTTGTGACCATATGCATTTTCTATACGATTTTATTCTATGTATTGAATCTTGTGCCACAACCACAATAAGACACAGGACTGCTCTACCACTGTAAGAACCCCTCCCCAATCATCTCTTTATCACACCGAGCCTCCTCTTTATCCTCTTTATCCTCTTTATCCCTAACTCCTGGCCACCACTACATTTGGTTCTATTCCTGTGATTTCAAGAACACTGGGTATAAAAGGAATCATACAGGATGTCCCCATTTGGATTGTTTTTTTTTCCCACATAGCATAATTCCCTTGATATCCATCCAAATTGTGATGTGTATCAACAGTCCCTTGTATTGGTAAATATTTCACAGTATGGCTGCACCACTGTTTAAGAATTAGCCCAAAGAAGGATATTTTAATTGTTTCCCGTTTGGGGCTATTCTGAATAAAGTTACTGTCATGAACATCCATATGCAGGTTTGTGTGAACCTAAGTTTTCATTTCTCAAGGATAAGAGCCAAAGAGTACATTTGCCGAGCCATACAATAAGTTGCATGTTTGCTTCTATGAGAATTGCCAAACTATTTTCCAGGGTGGCTGTACCATTTCATACTCCTATCAATATGTATACATGATGAAAGGTAGATTTTTAGTCTCTTAAATAAATGTACTAAAATATAAGAAATACATTTATTTTACTATACTGTAATTGCTTGATTAATCTCTACCAGATTAAGTTTTAAAGCTAAAGACCCTGTTTTGTTCACCTTTGTTTGCCTGGTGCCTAACAAATGGCATATATTAGATTCACTCAATAGTTATTGGATGAATGAACACATTAATGAACAGAAGAGTAGCTGAGTCATGTTGAAATAAAAATAAAATTGTCAATAAATTATAGCTATAGCTGAATTTGAATTGGAAGCCATGATTTTTCTTCTAATACATAACAGTATTTATTTTCAAATCAGAAATTGGCACTCTATAAGATGAATCACTGAGGAGAAAATCAACAGAAACTAAATGCTTAATTATGTTGGTACAAGGTTATGAGTTGTTATACTTTGATAACAGCACAAGATTGAAAACAATCTACATGCTCAATGATATGGAACTGCTTTCACATCTGTCCAGTGTTATACCAGTCAGCTATCAAAAATAATTAGAAAATGCTATGTAAATAAACACTTCTTCCAAAAGACACTGATTTCAAAAACCCTTAAGGAAAAGTAGGTACAGTATGCTACTACTTGTGTAAAACTGTTTTAAAGAAAGAAAACTGGAAAAGAATAAATATATGCATGGGTATGTTATTTCTCCCTAAATTGTTTCCTGAAGTACAGTGTACCTGAACTGTGTGCCAGAAGTAAAGAAGTATTCAGAAATCTGTAGGAGCTGCCAAAAGCACACAGGAGCCAGTTTGGAGGGACTTCTGGCCAAGTTTGGCTAATTTAAGTATTAAATGAATAATGACCATAATAGGTTATAATACCTTGAGTAAGAATTCATAAAAAAGAAAAAAAATGACTTAGAAGTGGTACTTAAAAATTAACAAAAAGAGAAAGGAGAGTTCCTCTTTACAGAAAAATAATAAAATATCACTACTTTGCAAACACAATGGTAATGATACAGGCAGGGCCTGTCAGTGGAAAATAAAACTTGTGGTGAAAGTTCACTAAAAAGCAGACCCATTGCACAACCTTAATGCCTTACCTCTGTGAATGATAGGCTTTGCTTTTTATTAATTACAAATGTAAAAGACATCTTTGTAATGGAGAAATGCGGCAGATACCTTAACCACATGATCAAACTTACCATACTGGTTTCCCATTGTTGTTCTAAAAATTACCAAAAAATTAGTAGTTTAAAACACAAATTCATCGTCTTACACTTCTACAATTCCGGAATGAAACGCGAGTCTTCCTGGGCTAGGATCAGGTTGCTTGCGAGGCTGCTTTCTTTCTGGAGCCCTAGAGCAGCATCTGCCTACCCGCCTTTTCCAGCTTCTCAAAACCGCCTGTATTCCTTGGCTTCCCTTCCTCCTTTCGAAAAGCCAGCCATGGCCAGTTGAGTCACCACATCACTCTGACATCCACTGCTCTGCCTTCCTCTTTCACTTCTAAGGACACTTGTGATGATTTTGGGTCCAGCCAGATAATATAGAATATTCTCCATCTCCAGATCCTTAACTTAGTTACATCTACAGTGTTCCTTTTGCCACGTAAGGGGTCATGTCCTAGGACACAATGGGCCATTATTCTGCCTTTATACCATTAACGATAACGAGACACGTTGGCATTATGTGCATTCTGATATAACGCACTGGAAAGCGTACATCACTTATGATCATTTTCCTGTCCAAAGAAATATTTAACTAAGTGGAGAGACTTTTTGAAATAACTACCTTCCAGTATTCAAAAAAAGTCCAGGTAGTAAAAAGGAAAAAGAGGTTGGAGATACGGACGGCTGGGCAGAGCATTGGAGGGGAACCTCGAAATCAACATCTTGGGGGAGAAAGAAAACGGCAGGGAGGCGATAAGCAGCAAACTCCAGCCTCTCCGAGATCCAGAATGCAGATATTGGAAAATAACAACGTGTAGGAGGAAAAAAAGAGATTGCCAGGAACCGGGAAGGAACTGACAGGAAAAAATCGAAGCTACAGGGGAATTGGAAGGCTGGTTTACAATGCAGAGAAAAGAAGGAAAAAGTCTGGACTCTCCCCGGCTCTCAGGGCTCACGGGGAAGGGCCGGGCTCCCCGGAAGGAAGGTAAGTGACCGAGGCTGGGGAACCCAGGGCGGAGCCGCAGCAGCGCCCACGGCGTCTGCGGCCTGAAAGAGCAGCGTGGGTGTTGCCGGGAGAGGACTCCTCGCACGGGGCAGGCCACGGCCAGAGCGGGACTCGGGTGCCCGTGCCAAGAGTCAGCGGACAGCGCGTCAGCAGAAGCCGCTTCGGGAGAAGGCCGATTATTTAAACCTGCGTCTCGGAAGCACCGAGAAGGCCGCTTCCCCGCAGGGCTCGCCGGGCACCCTCCCGCCGACTGGGCGGAGACAGCGCGGACACGGTGGGCTGGAAAGGGGTCCCCGAGGCGTTTCAACTCGGGCCGCACCGCCGGGGCGGGGAGCCGCTCCCGGCTTGGGCCGAGCTCGGAAACACCTGGTTTGAAAGCGCGCCCGCGTGCGGTAGGCGAAGCCCCGCCTGCGGCCCGCGCTCTGCACGGACCGAGCTCCGCCCGCTTCCCGGCCGCGCGGGGCGACGACGCGCCTGCGCACGGACGCCGCGGGCGGGGCGCGAGCGCGCAGCGGGGGGCCCGGCGCGGCCGCGTGGCTGGGCGGAGGAGAGCCGGTCTTGCAGGACTCCGAAAGCGTGGATCCTAGAAGGAAATTACTCTGTCAAAAATGCAGAGAAAAAAAATTTTCCTCTGTTTTTGGAGTCATTTTTTAAATATTTTACTCCCTTTTCTTATTCTTTTGCCTTTCTTTTTTCTATTTTTCTTTTAATTATTTCTCCATATTATTTTTTTCTCCTTTCTTTTATCTTCTATATCTTGCTGGTTTTTTCTGTTATCTTTATTTCATTCTATAAATATCCTCCTGCTCTATAATACAATCCTTTGTCTCATTTTTTCTCCTCACCTCCCACTGTTTAATTTAAAAAATTTTTTCTTTTTGCATTCCTCCATTTCCAACCCCCTATATCTTCAATAGTATAACTATTAAGCTTTATTAAGCTTTAGAGAGTTAACTCCGTGTTAGTACTGTTGAATTCTTCTCTATCATTACTGGAGATATTGTTATTGCAGTTAGTATTTACTCTATATCGATATTTGTTTTGTCTTATGGTTTTTACTATAACTGTGGATTTCTTTTCTAAGGTTAAGGGAGGTACATTATTGATTCTTATGGTATGTCAGTATCCAGTTTGTCTTGGATGATATTACCGTTGCTGATTTACCTGATATTGCCAGGGTTGCATAGTTGTTGCTCTTAATAGGTTTACTCTGTATACCAATAACCAGGTTACCTTTGTGATATTAACGGTATTGCAGTTGATTCCTACAGAACTGGGTGCCAGTGTAATTACACTGCATCCTCCCTCCCATATTAATGGAAGTGATCAGATCTTGGGTCAGAGAAAAAGGAGTACAGTTAGCCACACGCTGAGTGCACTGCTGAAAAGCAGACTGAAGAGTTCTCCATACTAGCAACGAAGTCTTCCCACTATAACTGACCACATGCCTAAGCACAAAACAAAACAAAAAACAATAGAAACATAGACAAAACACAGAATTAATAAGCAAATTCAGTAATACAGCAAGATAGAAAATGAACATGCAAAAACCAATAGCATTCCTGTACACCAATAATAAACTCACAGAAAAAGAAATTAGGAAAACATTACCTTTTACAATAGCATCAAGAAAAATTAAATACTTAGGAATTAACCTCACAAAGGAAGTGAAAGACCTTTACAGCAAAACTACAGTACTCTGAAAAAGGAGATTGAAGAGAACATCAGAAAAGGGAAAGACATTCCCTGTTCCTGGGTAGGCATAACCAGTATAGTCAAAATGACCATACTTCCAAAACTGATGTTCTGATTGAACACAACCCAAATAAAAATACCAACAGCATTCCTCACAGAACTGTCCTAAACTTCATATGGAAGCAGACCTAAAATAGCAAAAGCAACCCTGGGCAACAAGTGCAAAGCAGGAGGAATCAAAATTCTGGACTTAAAGTTGTACTACAAAGCTACAGTGATAAAAACAGTATGGTATTGGGAAAACAAAACAAAAACAGAAACAAAAACAACAAACATGTGGAGCAATAGAACAGAACAGAGGATGCAGAAACAACTGTAAGGACACTTAGCTACCTGATCTTTATCAAAGGGGACAAAAACTTATGTTGGAGAAAAGATAACACATGGTACTGGGAAAACTGGCTGTCCACATGCAGAAGACTGACTTTAGACCCCTATCTCCCACCATGTACTAAGCTAAAATCAAAATGGATCAATGAGCTAATATTAAAACAGGCATAATCTGCTAGAAGATACAATAGGTAAAATTCTTGAAGACACAGGCATAGACAAGGACCTTCTGAACAGAACCCAGTTGCACAAGAGATAGCACCAAGAATCAACAAATTGTATCATATCAAATTTAAAAGCTTTTGCACAGCAAGCAAAACTATCACCAGGGTAAAGAGACAACCTATGGCATGGGAAATATTTTTTTGCCAGCTATTCCTGTACAGAGAACTAGTATCTAGAATATATTGCAGGGAGCAGCTGAAGCTGGAGATCAATCACATGTGCAGGGCTGGAGCAAGGCTTGTCCGAGAACAAAGAGAACCTGAGGCGAGCCATGTGAACAAGCTGTTCAAGTCCAGAGAACACCAGGTGCCAGGAGGCAAGCCAAGCAAACAGGTTGCTAGGCAGAGAGGTGTCACGTGACACCAGCCTGCCAAAAGTATAAATAAACGTGCTGCGGTTTCTTTTCTCCCATCTGGAGAGGGCTCCACCTGACCTCAGCTTTCGGTTTTCCGACTCTTGTCTTTATTTCTTCATCCTCCACCGTCCTTCACTGGGAGAATTTGGAGAGCTGTGCTGGACATGACAGTACATAAAGAACTCAAAAAATACCCCCCAGTAAAAGACCCAATTAAAAAAAATGGGCAACTGAAACAAACACACACTTCTTAGAAGTACAAATGACCGATAAATATGTGAAAAAATATTTGACATCTCTGGCCATTAGAGAAATACAAAATTAACACTGAGATTCCATCTTATTCCAGAGAGAATGGCTATATCAAGAAATCCAGTAACAACAAATGCTACTGAGGCTGCAGGAGAAAAAGAAAACCTTCTCCATTGTTTATGGGAATGTAAACTAGCACAAACATGTATGAAGATTCCTAAAAAAAAAAAAAAAAAAGAAAAGAAATTCCATTCAACCCAGGTAGTTCCCTCCTAGGTATATTCCCTAAAGAGATAAAAGACATTGTATTACAGTGATCCATGCTTACCCATGTTGATAGCAACACAGTTCATAATAGCTAAATCTTGGAAGCAGCCTGTATGTCCATTAAAAGGTGAATGGATAAATAAAATGTGATGGTTACACACAATGGATACTACTCTTCCATAAAAAGGATAAACTTGAGTCATATGTAGGAAAATGGATGCAGCTTGGGACTCTAATGTTAAGTGAAATACTTCTGACATAGAAGCTTAAATATCACATGATTTCTCTTATATGAGAAACCCAAAATACAAACAAAGAGCAAAATAAAAGATATATAATAGGGGAAAAAAGACACGGAGAGAGGGGGAAGGAGAGCAAGGAAAAAATGCAGCCAGGCAGAGAGGGAGGGGAAGCAGATGTGAAAAGAACAAATCTGTGTTATGCACATTTACCAACGCCTCACGATGAATGCCATCATATGTACTGTAAACATGGACTAATGCAAATTAAAAAAAAAACAAGGCTGGGGGGAACTGTTTCTGGTTTTAAAAAGGAGACTACAGACTCCTATAAGAACTAAATGCAATGTATAATCCCTAATTGGACACTGTATAAAAAGATAAACATGGTAGAAGTCATGATTAAGACAGTTAGAAAATTTCATTATTGCTCATACAATTAACAATATTGTGTTAAGCTTAAATTCTCTATCATTATCATTGTATTCCCGGTTCTTAGGAGATTTAGAAGTATGGTATGATGACATCTAACTAATTTCAAATGGCTCAGGAAAAAATAGAGAGATTGAGAGAAAATGAATACACCAAAATACTGGGGAATCTAGGTAAAATAAAAACAATGTGAAATAAAAACAATGCAAACTACGTATATAATTTAAAATACTCTAACAGTTACATTAAAGAAGAAAAAGAAAATGAAATTATTTTAAATATTTTATGTAACCTAATAAATCCAGTTAGTACAATTTTAATCAACCTAAAAAAATTGAGCTATTTTATAGTCCTCTTTTTTTTGCACAATAAAGCATAAATATATATATTTAATTGTGAAACCACATCTAAATCAGTGCTAGTATCCACATTTGAATGCACAATAGCCACATGTTGTTGGAGCCACTAAAATACACAGCACAGGTCTTGGTGAAAGGACATGTGTTTTCACTGCTCTATATTTTACATAAGCTCTGTGTGTTACAGATCAAAAAACTTAGGAGAAAACAACTGAGGTATTTGTGTGTAGATGAATAGAATACTGCTGGGCAGACGTAGAAGAAAACTTCTAACACAAGTTACTGCCTCTTGGAAGAAGAAATGAGTGGTTAGGGGATAGGAGTGGAGGGTGTTTTTCACTCTTCTCTTTTTTGTATTTTGGGTACAATATTATGATCAAACCTATTAAACTAAAATGCTAAAAATAACATCTCCTTTATTTTTCTTGTCCAAAGCCAGAAAATCTAATGTTCGGGTCTGGTTACCCGGCAGCTGAGCTCCACCTACTGCACTTGCTTGCCTAAAATTCCTTGGCATAGAAAAGACGCATAGGTTCTGCCTAAAATATAACAGTTTGGAAACGTCTCCTGGCAATGTTTTCATCTTATTCGTCTTACTGACTCCTTTGAATCTTGTTTGCATATTACTAAATAATCTTAGATAAACCAGATCAATGATTTAAACTCCTCATCTGAGTTTCTGAACACAGGCCACAGTATCTAATTTTGTGGTGACAGAGGGTGGCTGTAACTCACAGTGGCGCCGGATGCTGTCCTGAGCAAGTTCATTACAAATTTATGTGTCTTACTTAAGCTTCCTTGCATCTTGCAGCAAGCGAAGTCTCTTGAGTTCCATTTCTTCAATTGTAACTGCTGGAACTTTCAGATTTGAGTTATATCCTCTGCTCCTATTTCATGAAGGTTCCTGAATTGAGGCAGAGCTGTAAGGGTTCTTGAACCCTTTGGGCAGTGACATCATTTCCTGGCCGCATCCAGCATATAATGCAGATGGATGAAGCAACTGTCCGAATAATAATCATTTGAAAATTGTGAAGATAAGAAACAGTGGGTTTGAAGAATTTATTTGAATTCCTGTATAGAAGTGCTGGTTCTACCCTAGGCATGTTTTCCACGGCTTGCTACCTCCTTACCCTGAATATCTGAATATGCAGAGTAAGCAACAGTCATGCAATTATTATATATAATCTTTATCACCTCTATCTGTAGAGCTTGTGCTTTGTGAGTGCTGCGTGTCCCACCATGACCTTCGAGATGAAATCGTTTTCAGGGATGGCCATCTATCATTAGATTTAGTAAGTAAAACATTTAGTAGCACTTATCTTCATGATAGAAAAAGAGACATAGTGAAAGTCAAAGCTTAGATTTGAAGAAAGTGGCTAAGATGGTTAAGAAAATAAAACAAATTACAAGATCTGGACAGTAGTTTAACAGTTACCTAGGCATAGAGATTTACAAGTGAATTAATTAGAATCAAAATTTCAGAATGACTTTTCCAGTGTAGCAATTAAAAAGGACTAAATTTGTCCTTTTTTTTTTTATGTTAAAATTACCTGGGGAGGTTTTATTTTTTAAAATTTTTATTTTAATCAGTGCACGCTTGCAGTACATAATGATTACATTCATAGTGGGGTGTTAGTACATGTACATAACACATCTCAACTTCTGTATGTTCCTTTTCCCCTAAATTTAGAAAGTAAAAAGGTTTCCCTAAGGTGATACTGGGAACTTCCCGGAGCGCTAAAAATTTCTGTTTCCGGGGCCAAGACCCCACGCCCCCTACTGGTCAGAATGGCCTGCGTGCTTTTTTGTTGTTTTGTTTTTGTTTTTGTTTTTAAGGAACAAATACAGGTAAGGAAGAGTCAAGGTCCCGGGTGGGGTTCAACTCTTGGGTTCCAGTCTGGGGCAGGGAAGGATTGCTTTCCTATTCTTTTCGCAATTTAGAAAGTTTTAGTCTTTCTTACTTTTAATTTGATAGTTCTTGCTGGTTTTCTTCCATAATAAAATCTCCGTTCACTGTTTTTTTTTTTTTTTTTTTTTTGTCTTTTGTGGGTACCAGGGTCGAACTCAGGACCTCGTGTTTGCCAGGCAGGCGCTTATGCTGCTGAGCTATCTCACCGGCCCTCTGTTTATGTTTAAATGTTGCTTAAATTAAAATTTAGAACCTATTTACAGATATTACTTACAAGTAATTAAACAACATAAAGGTCCTGGATTCTAAAATACTTTCAGTGTTATTTGTCCATAAATTTGCTCAACCTCCTCTAAAATTGCAACTTGCAGCTTTGAAAAATAATTTCAATGTGCATATGAGCAGGGATTTTTGAAAATCCTTTATTTAATATCGAGTGTATTTGGAAAATAAAAGGTATTATACCTATTTTGCAGGTACCTATATAGAGTCTGTGTGTGTGTGTGTGTGTGTGTAGTATATATATTTAGATTATGTATTATTAGTGTACAGAGGAGCTGTTCCTACTCTATTCTCCTTTATAAGTCCAAAAAGACTTTTTTGAGATACAAAGTATGATTGAAATATACAGTGAATGTTAAAATGTAAAAAAAAAAAAACCCAAAACAACAACAACAAAAAAAACCCAGTAAAAAACACATTGCCTTTAATCCCCTTCAAATTATGCCCCCTTGCTTTAAACACACTTATCCCATTGTTCTTACCATTTTCTGAAGCAGTTCTGGAAGTTTTCTTTCATGTCTTTACAAGATGTGATACAAAATTCAGCGAATGCTGCTGCTGAGTGCCATCCAATGGAAGGGCAGGCTCCTAAAAACATGAATGTCCTCCTCCACCTCTTCTACTGGATCTGGTACCATGCAACTCTGGCTCTTTCCCAAAGACAAAAATGACCACAAAAAGCAAATGTTTTTGAATTGAGTCAGGGCATTGACGCAGCCGGGAGAGCACAACTAAAGACTCTCATGAAAGAAGTCTTCTAGAACTGCTTCAGAAAGTGGCGAGAGCAATGGGATAAGTGTATTTGAAGGGAATGGGGAGGATTTTGATAGGGATTAATGACAATGTGTCTTTTACTATAATAATTTTTTAAAAAAAAATCAAACATTGACTAGTTTTTGGTCACATTTCATATGTTGTTAATTAAGTATTTATTAGGTTTTTTAAATAATTCATGTCATTTTATTTGTTTTAAATTTTTTCTAAGAAACTCACACAAAAAATATAGAGTGTCAATTCCTACTACATAAATGATGTTATCCCTCATCCCCCATGCACCTAGGTATGCTTTTGAATTCTTAGCTTCAGGACAAAGTAGGACTCTGGAAGTTCTCCAAAAAAATATACAGAAATGTTGGAATCTGAGAGAAGAAAAATGGTGCCATATAGACATTAATTGTTTATTTTAATCCTACAATTTCAAAACTAGTCTAACCTTTGCCACCTTTTGAGGTTTTGAGGATTTGTTTAGTTTCCTTTTCCTTTTCCTTTTTATTTTATTTTATTTTTGTGGGTACACAATATTTTTTCCTTCAATAATTTACAATTTCCGTGCCTTTCCTGCTATAGTACATTTTTTTTTTTCTTGTGGGTACCGGGGGTTGACCTCAGGACCTCGCGCACCAGCAGGTGCCCATGCCACTGAGTGATATCACAGGCCCTTTTCTCATATGTGGGTTCCGGGAGTCGAACTCGGGCCCTCGCGCTTGCCAGGCAGGCGCTTATGCTGCTGAGCCATCTCACCGGCCCTCCTTTTCATTTTTAAATCTGAAATTTCAAAATAACATGGAAATGGACTGAATGCTTGATTTCAACCAAATTGATTTTGTTTTGTTTTCCTTTTAGCTGTGCTGAGACTGACTTGAAGGAGAATGCAGAGTAGGTATCAGTGGTGCGGGACGTCCATCGCCACAGGTTCCATGAGATTCAGAAAAGCTGTGATCCTGGTTTTCTAGGCACCTTCACGTCCCTGGGGAAGTAAGGCAGGAATACATCTGTTCTTACTATTGCTGTTGACAAAGAGAATGGGCACCATCCATTGATTATTTGCTATGTGCCCGGTACTTTAAATGACCATGACAGGTGGTCAAGAAGTGGTGAAGGAGGTGGCCCTTAGATGAAAATAGTACTGGAATGCTAATTCACAAGCTGGACATAAGGGCTGATGGTATCTACCATGCCAGAATGGAGAATGGGCATTTCACCTAAGGGCGTCTAGGATGATGGTATTAGTTAGGGTTTATCAGGGCCCTGGCCTAGGACCACCAGTCTCCTGCTCAGAGGTACGATGGCAGAATAAAACACAGACGAAACATATATTTTAGTTACAAGGGGCACCAGGATGGTCAAAGCCCAATGACAGGCTAGGACATGAGGCACCAGTGCACCTTGGTCTTTGTTAGGTGCACAGCTTGATTGGGGGAGCTGGTGGCTGCAGGAAGTGGTGAGCGTCAACTGCTGACGCAGTGAAGGTTCAAGAATGGAGGAACAATGCGTTTTTGGAATAGCGCACAGGAGCAGATCAGGGTTAACTGGTGACCTGATTGTCTGCTCACTGCGACTGCTGAGCTGGACGGGATCTGCACGAGTCAAGTCCTCAGCTGCCGTGTCATCTTGCTTTGAGGCGCCAGCACTTCACAGGCTGCTTGCCGGTCTCGGCTCTGGCCGTTGGCTTAAGGATTAACCTGTCCCTAAGCCAGCCAGGGGTCTCGCCGCAAGTCATGTGGGCCTAGGACAGAGTCTCCATTTATTTTTATGCCAGTTTATTAATATTAATCATTGCCTGCTCTGTGCCACATCAGGCTGGATCTCAGCAGGGGTTCCCCAGAGAGAGAGAACCAATAGGCGATGGATGGATGGATGAGTGGATAGATAGATGATAGATGATCAGTAGATAGATTAATTGATTGAAAAATGAGAGGGGATTTATTGTGCGAATTGGCTCACCTGATTAGGGAAGCCGTAGAATTCCATGACATTGCCATCTGAAAGGTGGAGACTCTGGAGGCCAGCAGTGTGGCTGAATCCAAACCTGAAGCCTGAGAACCGAGGAAGCCGATGGTGTAACTCTACCTGAGGCTGAAGGCTCAGAACCTGGGTGCCACTGATTTAAGTCCTGGAGTCCCACAGCCATAGATCCTGGAGCTCTGATGCCTAAGGGCAGGAGAGTGTCCCAGCTCCAGGACAGAGGCAGGGGAAGAGGCCTTTTTGCTCCACGCAGGCTCCCCGCAGACTGGATGGTGCCTGCCCAGATGGAGGGTGGATCTTCCACACTCTGTCCATGGACTCTGTCCAGTGATGGGCACCTTCTAGAGCTTTCAACGATACAAAGAGCCCGCTGTGGCACACGTTCCATAGGTCTGCACTGCTGCACTAAGCCATCTACTCCGAAATAATGCTTTCACAAGTTATCTAGGTAATCTTTAGTCCAGTCAAATTGATACCTAAAATTACCCATCGCAATGACCAAGGCCTGGCATCTGTAATAAAGGCAGCTAGATCGGGTGGGCTCTAGTAAGGTACCCATGCTGCGAAAACTGAGCTGGATGACTTTAGATACATAGGTACAGCCACATTATGGAGGACTTTAAGACATGCTGAAGAGTTACAGGGGGAATTCAGGAGGATGTGGTGTCTGGTAGGAAATAAAGGATCCAGAACAGGGAAGCATCACTAATGACACCATGATTTGCATTCTGTTTGGTTAGTAAAGTTAAGATGGCACTAAAAGTAATAGGGAGGATGAGATAGGAACACAGAGCAGGAAGAGAAGGTAAGTTGAATATGATCATTAACAGAGTCAGCATAGCCAAATGGTGGTTGGAAATACAGGACTGAACTTTGGTGATGAATTAGGGTTGGCGAAAAAGGCTGTGGATCCATTAGCTTAGAAGTTTGGGAAGATTTGGGCTCTTACAAAAGGAGAATTTACAAAAAGAACAGAAAATCAAGGATTAAAACCAGGAGAATACAATATAGGAAAATGGTGAGACATAGAATAACAAGCCAAGGATGTAGCTAAAGTGCAGAGATGATAAAAGCTAAGAGAGTGCAGGAGGAGGTAGCAGTGAAGAGAATACGGTGCTGTAAGAAAGCTGAGGAGGAGACAGAGACTGAGCGCAGCGGGTGTGAGATCACGGCTGTGTGTACAGAAGAGACGCGTGGGAGCCAGAAGCAAGCAGGGAAGTCCGTTACAGAGTCAGGCTGTGCACATGAGTCGCAGAGCTAAAGGCCTGGAGTAGTGTAAGAAAGAGATAGCAAACTTACCCATGAACTAGATGTAGAGGAAGAGCAAATATGGAGAAGAAAAAGGTGTCTTACGAATTCAACGAAAACACTGGCTGAGATGCCGTAGACTGAATTAACTCTGCGCGAATATTAACTTGGTTACCTGTGGTAAGCGAACCAACTTCTTTGGGCCACTAGGTCCTTTTCTGCACAGTGGGATGCTCGTAATTTCCATCCACAATTCACAGGAATTACATTCTCCCATCCGTCCATCCATCCATCCACCAATTTAGCAACTGCTTGAGGAATTCCTACCTCATGGCAGTCACCATTGTGGGCACAGGTATAAGAAAGTGAACAAGACTGACTCTATTACAATCAAATAGGAAAAAATGATTAAGGGTTTGATCATGTCCTATTATTTTGGAAAGAATACTTGTTTTAGTCCCTCACTGGTGAGATACAATACCTCACACCCACAACTTTAAAAAGGAAAGGTTTATTTTGGTTCACAATTTTTAAAAAAGGTTTTATTGGGACATGTTCACAGTACATAATGTTTACATCCCTCTTATGGTGCACATAACACATTTCAATTCTTTTCTTCCTCTTTCCCTCCTCTCCCTCTTCTCCCCTCCATCCCTTGATCCCCCTCCCATTATAGAAAGATCTATCTCCCTGCTTCCTATTATCTATTTATAGTTTTGATCTTTATTTATAATTTGGGTTTCTCATATAAGAGAAACCATGTGATATCTAAGCTTGTGCATCTGATTTATTTCGCTTAAGCATTATAGTCTTAAAGTGCATCCATTTTCCTACAAATGACTCAAGTTTAGCCTTCTTCATGGTACAGTATATGCCATTATTTGTAAACGCCACATTTTCTTTATCCATTCATCTTTGATGACCAATAGGCTGCTTCCAAAAACATGGTCATGTATGTCTTTCACACTTTGGGGAAGATACCTAGTTTGTAGAAGTTTCTGTCCATAGTCCACTGGCTCCAAGGCAGGACGGCATGGCAGAGGGGCATAGTGAAAAAATTTCACTGTGACCAGGAAGCAGAGAGAGAGAAGGGAGGAGCTGAGGAGGAAGACAGACCCTTCGAGGCCACACCTCCTAACAGCACACTTAGCTATGAGCTCATCAGTGGGACTAATCCAACAATGAGTATGGCTCCCCCATGAACCAGTCATGGGGTCCTGAAAGCCGCACCTACAAGTGCATGAAGCTTTGAGGGGTCATCTAGATGTAAACCATAACAGTGCTGTTTGAGAGCGAGGCAGAGCAGGAAGCCATGGTGCCTTCAGATCTGTGTGAGAGCAGTCGTCCATGTGAAGTTGTCCTGCACATAGGATGACATTTTTGACTAACGATGGTAGGTTTGGGGGTGATTCAGCTCTGAGGTGAGGACTTAAGTCTGGGGAGTGGAAATGTTGCCAAGAGACTGAGTGCAGCAAAAAGAAGAGCCAGGGTTTGCAGGCTGGACCTTGGCTGGAAGAGGCCAAAGGAAGAGAGTCGGAGGAGAGAGTCAACGGGAGCCAGAGTCAAGGAGATGGCTGCATAGTCCTTACCAGCACACAGCGTGTGTCTCTTTTGGGTAATTTCTAATGGAGGGCTCTTCATTTCCCTTCCCTTCCCCTCCCTTCCCATCTCTTTCCTTCCCTTCCTTTCCCTGTCCTTCTCTTGAGGTTTTTTTTTTTTTTGTTAACATCTTATTGTGTTTTATTACTCTATTTTTAGTCAAAGATTTATACTTTTGCTAAGTGAATCTGTCATTCAGACACAGCAATGGGCCACGTCATCTACACGAGCTCAAAGTTGCTGCTGCGCAGAGCTGGAACGCTGTGCTCAAGTCCGTGCCTGTGAAGAATGAAGAAAGGCTGAAGGGCTCTTCGGAAACACTCCAGGGACGGGGAGATTCTTTAAAGGTGGAGGAACAGGGATTATGTAACCTGCACTAAAGAGTCTGCTGTATATGAAAAATATTTTTCTGGACTTGTCCAATCATTTTATTTTAAGTGCAAAGTCATTGCTCATCCAGAGTTGAACTATGACACTGAATCTGACTTGGGCCAAGGGGCAGTGGAAGTTTTAAGGGTGTCTGCCAGTGCCCGGGGGTGGGAAAGGGAGGGAAGGGCTCTCAGGGGCATCGAGTACAGCATTTGACACATGGTTGGTGTTGAACAAATGAAGCAAATAACCAATTATACAAAGAAGTAGGCTGCTGGGAGTTTCCTTGAAAACAATCACGTATACATTGTGATTTAATGCTATTTATATGTGAATGACAGATCTATAATTCTGCTGAGAGAAGAGCAAGTGGAAATAGTGTTGGCCTGAGTCATTCTGAATAATGCCTGACCTTGATAGAGCTCTATTAGGTGCTGAACACTGAATTAAGTGCTTGGTCCATAATAATCAAATCAATCTTTATGACAATTATCCTTATTTTGTGGTTTAGGAAACAGAAAGTTCATATAACTTATTTAAAGTCACGCAAGTATAGGTAGGAACCAGGATGCCAACTTGGATTTGCCCAACCCAAATTTTATATTCTTAACACTGCCTACATGACAATAAATTGTCTGGTGACACTACAGAGTCCTCATTAGAGCAGTCATTGCAAATAAGATGGTTCAGCTGGGTGTGACAGTGCATGCCTGTAATCACAGCACCCTGGGAGACTGAGGCAGGAGGATCCCAAGTTCAAGCCCAGCCTGGCAATTTAGCAATTTAATGAGTACCTGTTGCAAAAAAAAAAAAAAAAAAATTTTTTTAAAAAAGGTCTGGGGCTGTAGCTCAGCATGAAGGCCCTGGGTTATTCCTCAACACCTGCCCCCCACAAAAACACAAATAAACACAGTGGTTCATCAGGAGTGTTGGAGTTACCAGATTCTACTAAAAGATGTGGAAAACTTTTAATTGAAAAAAAAGCTTAATAACAAATACAAGGGTACATGCATTTATGGATAGACATGTTGACGGATAACAGTGTTTGCCTTTCTTTACTATAATCTAATTCATTTTAAAATATTGTTTTCCTATCTCTGTTGATTCTTTTATTAATTTAAAATGGTTATTTTTCATCTTCCTACCTTAGTGAGTAGGCTATAGGAAAATATTTTTTATATTAGTTACATAAAAGGAAAGAAATTTAAATTTATTTATTTATTTTAAATTCCTACTGTTTAACTCTTTTTTTTTTTTGTGGGTACCGGGGGGTCGACCTCAGGACCTCGTGCACCAACAGGCACCCGTGCTGCTGAGCAATATCACCGGCCCCTTTTTCGTATGTGGGATCCGGGAGTCGAACTCGGGCCCTCGCGCTTGCAAGGCAGGTGCTTAAGCCACTGAGACATCTCACCGGCCCCCTACTGTTTAACTCTTAAAATTCATGTTGTATAACTGTTCCAGAAAAACAAATCTGATTATTATTAGAAAGATACACAAGTGACCCTTTAGCCTTGTGGTAGAATTTCACAGACTAGGCTAGACCACGAAGGTGACTGTGGCCGAATACTGCCTTCTTATGGGGAATTGTCATTTTGTTATTGATGACATTGCCCATTACAATAGATTTAGTACTTTTAATATCTTGGTTAAAAGATGATCTGCATTTTGAATAGTATGTTGGCTGTTTTGCATAACTGTTAATTATATTGATTATGGATATTTCTTAATTAAGATGAATATATAGATTTTTTTTTCTTTTGAGTATGGAAAGAATTTTTAAATTTAGGAATATATGACAACAGCAAAAGAATTTTTGAAGATTGAACCCGTACTTTGAAACAGTAGCTAATCTTGCCTCTTTGGCTAGAGGGCCTTCTTGAGAAAGACACCAGAATGCCCTCATCTCTTTGTAACGTGTTAAATGTATTTAATGAGTAATATAATGGAGATATATATAGATATATATATATACATTTAATAATTAGATCTGCAACCCAGTCCTAAAGAAGTATTTTTCTTGTAGCTTATCATTCCACCATTTCATGATCCTTTGAAAAAAGCACAATATGACAAGGATAATGAGAAAAGAACTCTTCTTCAGTGTGAGACTGGTACTTAGTTCCTAATTCTTTTGTAATTTCAAAGCCCTAGAACAATGGTTGCAAGTAAAGGAGCTAATTTAGCTTACTAATCTTCCTGCAGGTAAAATATATACAATGAAAGAATTTAAAGAAGTTGAAAAGGCCCAACTGCATTCCAGATTCCCAAGAATTTCTAGTTCAAGGTACTTTGTGACTCCAAATGAATGGCTTAAACTGCCTACAAGATACATAGAAAGTGAATTTTGTAAAAGGAGCAGGTAATGTTTAATATAATAGATTATGAACCTCTTGGACTTTGAAATTTCTTTCCTGAGACAGTGCTAGAATTTTGTTTTTAAATCTTTTAGAGATAGGGTTTCACATGCAGTTCAGGCTGGACTTGAACTCACTTTGTAGCCCAGGTTCACTCAAACTCAGTCCTCCTGCGTCAGCCTCCCGAGTGCTGGAATTGCAGGTGTACGCCACCACATCCAGCTATACATTTTTATTTATTTATTTATTTTTATTTTTATTTTTTTAAAGACAACAAGTAAACATTCTCATGTATTAACAAACTCAAGCATTAGAGAATGTACAAATACCTTTTGGAGAAAAATATTACTCAGTATAAGATTAAGCCATGTAAAAGCTAGGTAAAAATAGAAGACTAAGGAGTGGAATAGTCACAGTGAAATTGCATTTTCATACTAGGGAGACAATACGATGTTTACAAATGTGCATCCGGTTTATTTCGCTTGTGAGTATTTTCTCGAGTTGCATCCATTTACCTATAAAAGTTTCCAGTTTATCTTTCTTTATGGCTGAGTAGTACTCCATTGTGTAGAAATACCACATCTTTTTTATCCATTCCTCGGTTGATGGGCATTTGGATTGTTTCCACGATCTAGCTATTACAAATTGTGTTGCTATAAACATGGGTGCACATATATCGCTGTGGTACGATGTTTTTAATTCTTCTGGGAAGATGCCCAGAAGGGGAGTAGCTGGGTCAAATGGGACCTCCAACCCTAGTTTTCTGAGGAATCTCCACACTGACTTCCACAGTGGCTGTACCAGTCGACACTCCCACCAACAGTGAAGAAGTATTCCTTTTTCCCCACAGCCCCTCCAGCATTTGTTATTAGTTGACTTCTTGATAATAGCCATTCTTTCTGGGGTGAGATGGAATCTCAGTGTTGTTTTAATTTGCATCTCTCGAATGACTAATGATGTTGAACATTTTTTCATATATTTATTTGCCATTTGTATTTCTTCATCTGAGAAGTGTTTATTCATCTCAGATGCCCATTTTTGGATTGGGTCTTTAAATTTGGGAGGTTTGTTTTTTTTTTTTTTTTTTGGTGGGTACCGGGGGGTCGACCTCAGGACCTCGCGCGCCAGCAGGCGCCCGTGCCGCTGAGCGATATCACCGGCCCCTTTTTCGTATGTGGGTTCCGGGAGTCGAACTCGGGCCCTCGCGCCTGCAGGGCAGGAGCTTAAGCCGCTGAGCCATCTCACCGGCCCGGGAGGTTTGTTTTTTTGAGTTCTTTGTATGTTCTCGATAGTAATCCTTTGTCTGAGGAATAGCTAGCAAACATTTTTTCCCTCGTTGTGGGTTGCCTCTTCACTCTGTTGGTGGTTTCTCTTGCTGTGCAAAAGCTTTTTAATAAGATGAGATCCCAGTTGTTGATTCTTTGTGATACTTCCTGTGCGATGGGGGTTTTATTCATAAAGTCTTTGCCTACACCAATGTCTTCAAGAGTTTTACCTATTCTATTTTCCAGATTTAATGTTTCTGTTTTAATATTTAGATCTTTGATCCATTTTGAATTTAGTTTAGTGCACGGTGAAAGATATGGGTCTAATTTTAATCTTTGGCATGTGTAGAGCCGATTTTTCCAGCACCATTTATTAAAGAGGCTATCTTTCTTCCAGTGAATGTGTTTAGCACCTTTGTCAAAGATAAGGTGGCTTAGTATGTCTGGAGTTGTTTCTGCATCTTCTAATCTATTCCATTGATCTTCAGGACTGTTTTTTTTGCCAATACCACGCTGTTTTTATCACAGTAGCTTTATAGTATAATTTCAAATCAGGGATTGTGATGCCCCCTGCCTTGCTTTTGTTGCCCAGAATTGCCTTTGTTATTCTAGGTCTCTTCTGGTTCCAGATGAATTTTAGGATAGTTTTCTCTAATTCTGTGAGATATGTTGTTGGAATTTTGATTGGAATTGCATTAAATCTGTATAACAATTTTGGAAGTATGGCCATTTTCACTATATTGGTTCTTCCGATCCAAGAGCAGGGGATATCTTTCCATTTTCTGATATCCTCTTCAATCTCCTTTTTCAGAGTACTGTAGTTTTCAGTGTAGAGGTCTTTTACTTCCTTTGTGAGATTGATTCCTAGGTATTTCATTTTTTTAGATGTGATTGTGAAAGGTGTTGTTTCCCTAATTTCTCTCTCAGTGAGTTTGTTATTGGTGTACAGGAAGGCTATTGATTTTTGAGTGTTGACTTTGTATCCAGCGACACTACTGAATTTGCTTATTAAATCTAGCAATTTTTTAGTGGAGTTTTTGGGGTCTTCTATGTAGAGTATCATGTCGTCTGCAAATAATGATAATTTAACTTCTTCCTTTCCAATCATAATTCCTTTTATTTCTTTCTCTTGTCTAATTGCTCTGGCTAAAGTTTCTAGGACTCTGTTGAATAAGAGTGGGGACAGTGGACATCCTTGTCTTGTCCCTGATTTTAGAGAGAAGGCTTTCAGTTTTTGTCCACTTAGTATGATATTGGCTGTTGGTTTGTCATAGATAGCTTTTATCAGATTGAGATAAAGACCATCTATTCCAATTTTCTGTAGGGTTTTTATCATGAATGGGTGCTGGACTTTGTCAAAAGCTTTTTCTGCATCTATTGAGATGATCGTATGATTTTTGTCCTTGGTTCTGTTAATATGGTGTATTACATTTATTGATTTACATATATTGAACCATCCCTGAATCCCTGGGATGAATCCCACTTGGTCATGGTATATAATCTTCTTGAGGATTTGCTGCATTCTGTTTGCCAGTATCTTATTGAGGATTTCTGCATCTATGTTCATTAGGGAGATTGGTCTGTAGTTCTCTTTCTTAGTTAGGTCCTTCTCTGGTTTTAGTATCAGGGTAATGCTTGCTTCCAGGGATGATTTTGGGAGTATTGCTTCCCTTTCAATTTCATTAAAGAGTTTGAGAAGTAGTGGTGTTAGGTCTTCTCTAAATGTCTTATAGATTTCGGCAGTGAATCCATCAGGGCCTGGGCTTTTCTTGGGAGGTTTTTAATTACACTTTCGATTTCATTGATAGTTATTGGTTTATTTAGGATTTTTATATCTTCTTGGTTGAGCTTTGGTAAGTCATATGTATCTAGGAATCTGTCCATTTCTTCTGCATTTTCCATCTTATTAGAAAACAAATTTAAAAAGTAGGTATAGATGGTCTTCTGGATTTCTGCAGGGTCCGTTGTGATATCACCCTTTTCATTCTTAATTGTGTGGATTTGAGTACTTTCTTTCCTTTTTTTTTAAATAAGGTTGGATAAGGGTTTGTCAATTTTATTTAATCTTTCAAAGAACCAACTCTTTGATTCATTGATTCTTTGTATTGTTTTTTTAGTCTCCAATGTGTTAATTTCTGCTCTGATCTTTATAATTTCCTCCCTTGTACGAGCTTTTGGCTTAGCCTGCTCTTTTTCTAGAAGTTTTAGACAACCATTAGGTTGTTTATTTGTGCTTGCTCTGTTTTCCTGATATAGGAATGTAATGCTATAAATTTCCCTCTTAGGACTGTTTTCATTGTATCCCATAAGTTCCGGTATGTTGTACTGTTGTTATCATTCAGTTGCAGAAACTGTCTAATTTCTTCTTTAATTTCATCTCTGACCCATTGGTTGTTCAGTAGGATGCTATTTAATTTCCATGTGTTTAGGAAGTTCTTGTGGTTTCTTTTGCCTCTGATTTCCCATTTCATTGCACTATGGTCTGACAATATACATGGGATAATTTCAATTCCTTTGCATTTACTTAAGCAGGTTCTGTGAGCTAGTATGTGGTCTATTTTGGAGAACGTCCTGTGTGCAGCTGAGAAGTATGTGTATTCTGATGTTGTGGGGTGGAACACTCTGTAGACATCTACTAAGTCCATTTGTTCCAAAGTTTGGTTCAGTTGTAATATTTCATTGTTGATTTTTTGTCTAGTTGATCTGTCTTTTTGTGATAGTGGAGTATTGAGATCCCCCAATACAATTGTATTAGTGGTTATTTGATTTTTCATGTCCACTAATATTTGTTTTATATAGTTGGGTGCACTGGTATTTGGTGCATATATATTTATGATTGTTATCTCTTCAAGAAATTTAAATTTAAACCATAGACCTACTTGATCAATTAGTTTTTCCTGCTTATTATATCCCCTGAATTTTTATACTAAATATTGTTTTTTATATCATTTGCTGTTGTTTGGTGTAAGTTATGCGTTCATTCATAGTCAATCCCAACAGGAAACAATCTAAGTATCCACCAGGAGTAGAGTGGCAAAATATATTGTGCACAGTCATAGAATGAACACTACAGAGAGAAAAACAGAGAGACTGCAGCACCTACTGAGTCCTAGGATAAAAGGATTTAATTTAAAAAGCACTTTAAGGGTCTGGTGAGATGGCTCAGTGGCATAAGTGCCTGCCTGGTAATTGTGAGGGCCGGAGTTTGACTCCTGGAACCCACATACGAGAAAAGGGCCAGTGATATTGCTCAGTGGCACAGGCGCCTGCTGGTGCGTGAGGTCCTGAGGTCGACCCCCGGTACCCACAAAAAAAAAAAAAAAAAAAGCACTTTAAGCCAGGCATAGTAGTGCATGCCTGGAATCCCAGCACTCTGGAAGGCTGAGGCAGGAGTATGGCAAGTGTCATGGTTTGTTTCTGGATGTCCCCCCAAAGCCTCATGCAGTCATGGGGGACAGGCTTTTTGGGGGCAGCTGAATCTAGAGTTTATGATTGATTCATGGTCTAATGCTGGGATTAAGGGTGTGTGTGCTACACCTGCCCTAGGGTGGGTAGCCTGCATACAGTATAAAGGACAGAAGAGGCTTGCTTTCCCCTCCTCTCTTGTTGCTTTTGCTGTTTTCCGCCACCATGAACTGTTGCCCCCTGCCATGTGCCACCCTGCCTTTGAGCCAGCCAATTATGGAGTGAAATCTCTACAAACCATGAGCTAAATAAAACTTTCCTTCTTTAACTTTGGGTGTCTGGTATTTTTTTGTCTCAGCAATGAGAGAAAAATAACTAACCCAGAATTTGGTACCAGCACTGGGGTCATTGCTGTGACTGTACCTGACCATGTGGTTCAAGAGCCTTTGGGAATGGCTTGTGGGAACACATTAGAAAAGTTTGGAGATCCCAGCTGAAAAAGTAGAGCTGGAACGCCTTAGGCTGTTCTGTATGGGAGATTCTGGTCAGAGCTCAGAAGACCAGAAGGCTGATAGTAATCCTGCCAGTAAAGACCAGGCTTGGGAGGTTTCTACTGGGAAGAAGGCTGTTGGACTCCAGACGGCATGTGTTATGGCTTGGCAGAAAGTTTGTCTGCATTTTGCTTGTGTCCAGAGACTTTGCCTGAGACTGAGATTAAGGGCAGTGGACTAATTAATCTGGCAAAAGAAATTTTAAGGCAGTTGAATGTTGAAATGGTGGCATGGCTACTGTTGGGGGCTTTTAGCCAGATTTATGTTGAGAATCAAGAGCAAAGAGCCCAGAAGAATGATTTAAAGTGTTGAGAATTTGACCAGAAAGAAAGCTCCAGTAAAGCTGTGGACTGCAGAGATAGAGCAGAGATCTTGATTACTGGGAAGGAAAAGGGTAATAAAAAAAGATGGCCTGAAAGCATCACAAGAAGCAACAGGACTCCATGCCTTGCAGGCTCAAAATTACAAAAGTGAAAGACTGCTTTGAGAAGAAAGCTGTGGAGCGCCGTGTTCTAGAATGGCGGTGGCCACACCATGCTTCAGAATGGTGGCAGCATAAATTTGTACCTCAGAACTGGATTCAGAGTGATCAGTGATTTAGGCACTTGACCCTACAGCCAAGAGAGAAGGAAGCTTGGCTACTGCTCCAGCTGGCAGCAGACCTTGGCACCATCCACATGGTGCTGGTTTTAGGTGCATGTAGAATGCAAGAGTTGTGGGGTTAAGAAGGCTTCCACCCAGATTTTAGAAGAAGGCCTGGGAGGCCAGGCAGTGTGTCCCTGATCGGGCAATGTGTGAAGCTGTGAGTGTGAAGCCAAAGGTGCAGTGGAGACCCCAGATGTTTGGAGAAGACAGGAACATGGATTGTCTGAGGAGAATTACAAGGAGGGAGCAGAGTGGGCCCAAGAGAGAAGCTATAGGAACTATAACCACAGGCAGTGCCATAGGGGCAGAGCCACCCAACCCCTTGGGAGTTTACATCTTGCCACAGATTGCGTCAGATGCTGCACATGGACCTACAGGGCTTAATGTTTGCCCTGCTGGATTTTGGACTTGCTTTGGTCCCAATCCTTTGTATCCTCCTGTTTGTAACTTTTGGAATGAAAATGTCTATCTTGTACCATTCAATGCTGGAAGTGTTTAACTTTCTTTTCATTTGTACAGGGGCTCATAGCTAACAGTTTGCCTTAAATCTTAGAGGAGACTTGGGACTTGCACTTTTCAGCAATGCTGAAACTGTTAGGACTTTGGCAGTTCTTGGAGATGGGGTAAATACCTATTGCATAAAGGAATGTACATAAGTCTTTGAGGGGCCAAGGGTGAAATGTTATGGTTTGTGTCTAGACGTTCCCCCAAAGCCTCATACACTCATGGGGGGGCATGCTTTGTGGCTGAATCTAGAGTTTGTGATTGATTCATGGTTCAATGCTGGAATTATGGGTGTGAGTGCTACACATCCACCCTAGGGTGGGTAGACTGCATAATAATATAATATAAGGGACAGAGTCTCTCTCTCTCTCCCCCTCTCTTTCCATCCCTCCTTTTTTCTTTCTCTCTCTTGTTGCTTTTAGTGTCTTCTGCCACCATGAATGGTTGCTCCTCTGCCACGCCACCCTGCCTTGGAGCCAGCTGACTATGGACTGAAGCCTCTACAAACTGTAGAGGCATCGGATATTTTGTCTCAGCAATGAGCAAAGTAACTAAGACAGCAAGTTTGAGCCCAGCCTGTACAATTCAGAGATTTAACAAGAATCTGATTCAAAATAAAAAATGAAAAATAAAAGGTTCGATGTAGCTGAGTGTGGAAAAAAAAAAAGTGAGGCCAGTAGAATATGGTTACATTTTAGATGAGGTATTATTTTATTTTTTGAAGTGCTAGGGATTGAACCCAGGGCCTCGCTAATGCTGGACAAGCACCCTGTCACTGAGGTACAGCCCCAGCCTCACATGAAGTTTTAAAAGGTTGATTTATACAGAATGGCAAACTGTAACTAAATGCAAGATGTTGCTTATGTTCATGGAGTAGAGATAATGGAGAAGAGATTTCAGAAGAGACTGAGAAGAGGCTTTGAAAGTACCAGCAGTGGGAAGCTGGGTGCTGGGTACACGTGTTCATTTTTCCATGATTATTTAGACCTTATACATATATTATTCTTTGGAATCCATTTAATATTTAAGATAGAAGATGAAAAAGGAATGAAGATAATGTTTGAACTAACTCTTTGGGATAATGGCACCCAAGAAATATTTAGCTGAGGAAAATTCCACTTTTCTCTGTCCTAATGGTTTGTGATGATTTTCTGAAGGAAATTTCCAGACAGGTTGAAAATGGTAAATGTGAAAATAAGCCACAAGGTGGCACTATGGTCTCATGTGTCTCAGTCAGCAGTCCTCATAGGGAACAGCGGATGATTTTTCTTTTTAGATTTTTTTCTTCCCATTTCATCAGTGGTGCTTGGCTTTACCTACACTCCTTCCATGCTATCAGATTCAAGTTTGGAGGAAGCCAAACAAATGCAAGGCAACAAATTTGTTGGTCCACATGTGGGCTTGCTCACTCAGCCCCGTTCAGCCAGCCATGCGGGCGTGGATTCACTCATTTAGCCAATGTCCACAAGTATTTGTTGAGACTCTTTCCATACCAGAGAGCAAGGAGGCCCTGGAGACTCAACGGTGAACAAAACAGCCCCTACAGTTTGCTTTCAGCGGCGAGGTGGAGACAGACAGCGATCACACCATCGCAGATTGGAACTGTGGCAAGTTCTCTGAAGGAGAAATGTGTGGCTCACGCAATGCCACAGTGAGGTTTTGAGCCAGCTGGTCGTGGGGAGGAATAATTCACTTCATCTGAAGAATGAAGATGAGCGAACGAGGCTAACAGGTGAGAAAGGAACATTCTGGCCAAAGAAACAGGCGCAGGGCCTTGTCACCCGGAAGCAGGAGGTAAGGAGGGCTGGAGTAGCACAGCCAGCTGGAGAGAGGCCCCGAAGGGGCCCGGGGCGCATCCAGCATGGCTTTGAAACCAGAGGTTAAGGGTGTGGGTTTTTGTTTGTTGTTTTTGAGACAGGGTCTCGATACATAGTCCAGGCTGGCCTTGAACTCTCGGCAGTCCTCCTGACTCAGCCTCCAGAGTGCTGGGATTACAGGCGTGTGCCACCACACCCAGCTTTGGAAGACAGGGAACATAAAATATGCTATTTTGACAGACGCCCACAGCAAAATAAAAGCCGTTGACATCTAAAATCTAAAAGCCCTGAAAGAGTTTACCTGCCGGTCGCATTGGCTCAGAGAGAATGCATCTTGGAAATTAGGGGACCTGGGTCATGTGACTGCGGGAAAGATGATTTAACTTGGGGCCTCAGTTTTTCTCATCTGCAAAATGAAGCACTGGTCTAGTGTGTACTCTTCTAATGATGAAGTTCTGTGAATCGGAATTTATTCATCAAAGGCAGTATACACATGTCACTAGGTGAATTAAAGAGAACAGATGTTGGGGGACTACCTTGGCACTTGTTTAAATAAAGATGTGTTAGTGGAAATCAGGGGTGTGCAAGACCAAATGAGATTTATCTTGGATCTTTAGACATTTTCAGTGCATGCAGTTTGAGTAAGAGGTACCAGCATTTATTGACGTGCCTGGTCTTCTGGGCATCATCTCATTTAATCCTCAGAAAATCCTTGTAAGATAGACATTAAAAATTCTATGTTACTAGAAAGAGAAACAAAGCCTACGCACTCAGTACTCCATCCGAAGTCACACACTATGTATCTCAGGATGTATCCAAATCTCTCTTATGATGGGATCCTTCCTTTTCAGTTTTTCATGCTATTTATTATACTTTTTGAGATTTTAAAATGTGACATAAATATTGAACAGAGATACAGTCAGTAGGATTATAAATATGGATTTCAAGTTTTTTCAAGTGGTCTGTGGGATAAATATCAAGAATTTTAGTAAGTTATTATAGAATAAAACTGGTTAATAGACTTGATTCAAGTAATTAACATATTCCTGCCAGTTTGAACCACTGGTGGGACATGCATTACTGTTCCACTGGGCATGCTGCTTGATGGGACAGTCATGCATGTATCACCAGTGCTTCAGAACCATCCGGAAGCAAGACATGAATTATGGCCCCGTCATGAATGTGTTAAACATGGCAGGCACAGTGGCACATAATTCTAGCACTCTGGGAGGCTGAGACAGGAGGACCTCAAGTTCAAGTCCTGCCTGGGCAACTTAGATTTTATCTCAACTTTTTTTTTAAAGTAATTAAATGTGCACGATCCTGGATATGGTGCGAAGCCATCCTATCGTTAAGCACACGACTTTCTTGTTAGCACATCTCTCCTGTATTAGCAAAGGGTACGCTTACAGAATTTTAACTCCAAAGCTACATCTTTAGAAAGAATAATCAGAGAAATGACTTTCACCAAGTCGGTCACTGTGTCATATTCTGCAGCCAGTTCGGGAACTGTATCTCTTTTGTCTCAGACTCCCACACCCAGAGCCGAGAGGCTGCCTGCTGGACTCCGGCATTTGGGAAAGTGGCTACGTGCCTCTGTGGAGTTACTGCTCTGCTGTTGTCTGCCTACGGTTCCCCTCTTGGGAATCCTTGGGGTTTGAGAATCACATCAAAGGAATGGCTCTGGGGTGAAGCTGTTCAGTGTGGGCCGGATAATTCACAGTTTCAGAGCTAAGACCTGACCCTCGATAGTCACGGCCAGGAGATACTTGGTCTCCCAAGTTCTCTCAGTCAGTGCGGCGCACACGCCCACGTCTGTGTAATGACCGAGCGACGTGGACCCAGGATGCCTTTGTTTTGCAGCACTGGGGATTGAACCCAGGACCTCACACGTCACGTTCTACTCCTGGACACCTCTGGAGGGGCAGCACAGCCCATCCGACCCTCGTCATAGCAGAGGAGACAAGCGTCACCATAAACAGTGCTTGCCCCCGAGCGAGGCCCTAGCTGCAGCTGACGGTCACCAGGCTGCACTTGGGTTTTGATGCCATTCCCACACCTGAGCATTTGTACTATTCTATTGTGCTGGCAGGAAAATGTCAAAATAATAAAAGAAGCCTAATAATGCTATTTGTGCGGCAATTAAAAAAAATGGCTTAGTCCCCAGGCAGGGGCGACTGTGGCCGAGTCAGAGCGCTGCGGTGTGATGACACCAAGCACAGCCGTGTGCCTCTGTCTGCCCTCCGGCCTGCACACGGCCTCCGCACCGCGCCAGGTCTCCGCGCAGCAGGCTGGGACACACTCCTGCTACACAAACTTCTCCTGAGTCACATTGTTATGGAGAAGAAAAGAGAAAGAAGTCTTAAGCTTCCCTGTCATTGGAGAAAAAGGTTAAGACCGAAGCGCAGAGAGATTCAGGAAGCAGAGTTCCACAGCGTGGCAAAGAGCATTCGGCCGAATCACACAGAGGTGGGGAAGGAGGGCTCAGTCCCGCCCAGGCGCTCGGTCCTCTCAGGAGGGTGGGAGCGATTTCACACAAGTGAAACGCTGGGAATAAGTCGTTCTTTACAAAATATTTTTCCTTTCACATGAGAAAATATGATTTTGTGTTCACTGGAATAAAAGCGCAAAACCGTTACACGCAAATTTGATGTAAGAAACTTCAGAGTCCTCTGGCAAAGTTATTCAACCTCTTTCTGTCCCTTAAACAAGCTTAGGATGCTTCCCATCCTCGTGTCCTACTTCAAACGGAATGATCCCTTCACCCCACAGACTGACAGACAACAGAGGTCAAAGAAGCCGAATGTTTAGTTTATAATGAGGCTGAGAACTCAGAAGTGATAAAAAATGACTCTAGGCCTAAGACTTGAAAAATTATATACACATTAACTGTTAACTGCTATAAGGAAACATTTTAAACTGGAGGTAATAACTTTGGTTAGTTAAAGCCCTTCCTGATCAGGAGAGCCGAGCCAGGCATCAGAGGCCAAGAGAGAAACGTTGTTTTATTGCAGCGATCAGGGAGAAAGGGGAAGTGGTTCCCTAAGCAGCAGTCCTGGCGGTTAGTACCACGTCTGGTTCTCTTCAGCTGTGTCTAAATGCACGTGCTGGTTCCGAGTTATAGCAGAGGACCGGATTCCCCCAGCGACCTGACGGGGTTCCTGCCCTTCGGGGGAAGAACTGCTGCTGCTTAGGGAACCACTTCCCCTTTCTCCCTGATCGCTGCGAGGCTCAGGGGCTTTTCTTCCTCTTAATGTCTCCCCTGCAGTTCAAAGACTTCTCCCTCCCTAGAACATGAGCGTCGGCCACCGTTCAGGGTGCCATGTTGGCTGTCATTGCTTAGATCTCAAAAGAATTATAAGAGGAAATCAAACTCCATTCTCCAGTGAAATGCAGCAAAACAACGAGATGTAATCCCATTGGGCAAGTAAAGCATGAAAAGCAAAGCAAAACAAAGAAACCCCTCTACCTTCAGATGATTAAACCACAAAGTTAATCTAGATTCTGTGATTTGACTAGGACACCAATACTAATGAGATATTTTAAAGGTAAGGTGAAGTAGTCGTACTTTAACGTACATACACTTCTAGCCATACATTTCTAAAATTGTATTCATCACCAGGTATAATATTGTACTCAAATCCATGTGGATTTTTCATTTTTATACTCTGATAATTAGTCTATTTGATGATTAGTCTGTAAAATTACACCATAGTGTTTTTTCTCCCTTAAAAATTGATCCTAAACCAACAGTATAGCCTACAACTGATGAGTCTCAGACTTATGGGAATATGAAATTTTAAAATCATATTGTTCAAGTGCAAGGCCCTGAGTTCAATTCCTGGTACCCACCCCCCCAAAAAATCATATTGTTTTGTGATGATATCATCTACGACGATCACTTTCACTTTGTGGGCAACAAAGAACAAGTTGAATACAAGAAAGAGTCCAAAAAGCTTCATTAATATTGGCAATACCTATGCACAAGTAGAAACGGGAATCACCAATTAGTTAATATTTGGACTTTTTTGTTTAAACATTATTTTAAAAATCCTTCAGATTTCTGGAAATGTGATAGAAAATATATTTATAATAGCAAAAAAAAAAAAAAATCTCCAAAAGAGAATAAAGCCTCGTCTGGAAGTCCCCAGAAAACCCCTCTTTGCTTTCAGCTGGCCGCCTCGCTTGGGGAGGGAGGGTCCCTGTGAAGAGCTCGGGAAGCAGCTGTACCTGTCACCACCAGGCTGCGGACTGTCACGCACCATTAAAAACCAAGAACACACGGCACAGGGCTGGGCACACGGCAGTTACCTGGCACATAGCTTCTGCCTTCTGATGGGAAACGCGACGCCAGTTGCATCTACATCGCTCCTAATGGTTAAGGATACTCGTATTTCTAACATTGTTCCCCTTTTCCTTTTATCCTACTGAGAACCCTTTGAGTTCATTTCGAGGCTTTTATACAAATAAAAGTCACCAACAAATCAAACCTTAAAAATGATTCTTTCCCTAAAACAACTTTAGAGTCCTATTAAACATAACATAAACATCTTGGTACCAAACAGGAACATTTTCATACTTCGAGGTGGTCGGCCACTTCACAATACTTGGAGCAGAGTTAGGAATCTCAATGGTCAAGTTCATATAATAATGGGATGGGATTAGAAGCTCATGACACGAGACGCTGATCATGGACAAATCAACTTGAAAATGACTGAAAATGCTGACCACGATGGTGTTTAGGAACATTGACCTAACAACCGTGTGCTGTACTGGTTTGCATATCTTAATCCATTAAACCGAAAAATTACCCTTATACAATTGGGAGGAAAAAATGTTAAGGAGAAAATAAAGGAAAAGAAGTGGGGAGAAGAGGATTTATATGAAAATAATCCAAAAATTTTAAAAGCTCTTGATATCTCAAACAGTTTACATGAGAAAAGAAGGAAAATGGCTGGGCATGGTGGTGCCCTTCTCTAATCCTGGCACTCTGGGAGACTGAGGCAGGATTACAAGTTTGAGTCCAGCCTGACTGGGCAGTTTAGCAGCTTAGTGAGACTCTGTCTCAAAATAATAAATTCTAAAAAGTTCTGAGAATGTCGCTCCATGTGAAGGCCCTGGGTTCAATCCCAAGTACAGAAAAAAGAAAAAAAAAAAAAAAGTTCCGTCATTACTGATATTACAATAAGCATAGAATCAACCTTTACAACTTAAAATAGAAATTATTTATGCTCCTACAGTTCACAAATCTTATTACAAAACGAACTCCAAATACTACTAAATCCACCTTATTTGCAATGGTTTAAGAACCGCAGTACTTATAGTCAGGAGGAAAACGATAATCGTGGCCTCTCCTTTTTAATCCACTTACAGGGAGAAAAATAATAAGTGATGTTTCAAAACTGAAATAATCTAACAGCTCTCTTGCTTTTTCCTTTGAGCATATAGATATGCAAGATAAAAACAGTCTTCCGTCTTCCCTCGATGACTGGTCCCATGGCGTCAGGAACACCATTTTCCTCCATGACTGCTGGAGGAAGGGGAGGGGTGCCCACAGCGTTTCCAGATCCACAAAAAGGAGCTCTGTTGGGGTACAGGTGGTTTACCATTAGGACTCAGTGTTTACGCCATCACGTAAGCATGAGATGCTTTACAAATACTCTCCATGTTTTCAAGTTACAGAACGCGTGACACATTCCTAACTTCCCATAGTTGACATTCTTCAGGGGGAGCTCCTGCTTGTACTTTTCTAAGTATCAAGGTTAAGAACAAAAGGTGAACAAGCTGCTCACTTCTTGCCTTCAAATATCTCCTGCTTATGCTTGATTTTAGAGCTTGGGCAAATGCTATTTTCAAATAAACTGTAATTTGTATTAGTCAAATGAGTTTTGAAATAAAGAGAGCCATGGCTCACACTGTTAGCAAGGAAAGCCTCACTTGGAATCCACGTCAACCTTCCATTGTGAAAAGCAACTTCACCCACATAAAAATAGTCAAAAAGGCCTTCATTTAATTAGTCATATGTAGACTTGTTTGCATAGAAAAAGGTTACAAAGTACTGCAAAAGACTAGGTACAGTCACTTTCAGGCAAATATTTAAAAGTATAATTTTGCATAATGTTTAACATTCTCATATTTATTGCTTTCCCCACAGCAGAGAAACGAAGTGCATAAGAATACATGCTGTGTCTTTATCTTTCAAATATAAAATCTCATGTGCTCAATTTCAATGTATTAAGAGATTATTTTGTCATTAAAAATCCAAAAACAAAACCAAAACATCATTATGTAGCACTAGTCTAGGCACGGACAGAAATAATTTATGTACAGCCCTTTGCATACATTCATCTTGGTTTGGGATCCAATGCAATCGCTAATGTGACCAAGGACAGTTTAACATAGTGGCTTTCCTCCTCCCGCGAGCTCTCCTTGTCCTTTCACCCCCAGAAATTCAACATCTCCCCCAAACGCGACAAAAATAGATGTTACATGTTATCGGGGGGAAAGGAAGTGGATAAATAGGTAAAAATAGTCCAAATAGAAACTGAATAAATTAATGCAAACTCTTGCAAACTGGAGAGTGCTCACGTTGGCATGAACAAGGCAGTGGTGGGTACAGAGCGCGCAGCTGCGCCCGGTGCACTGCAGAAACGGAAGGTTTAGGCAAAGGAGCACCAGGTGCTGACCCCCGCCCCCAGTGCCCGGGGCTGGGGCAGAGCAGAAACGCTTGCTAATCCGGGCACTGATGGAATAACTGCTTATACCCATGCGTTGCTGAATGTCGCCACGTGGCAAGTCTGTACAAGGAAAGCAAACAGGATAAAACCAGGTCTCAACTTGGAAATCACTTCAGCAGTCTTTCTGACAGTGAAACCTGCGTGTGAGACGGCTCTGCAGCCGTCTGAGGCCCTCCTCCCCGTCCTCTCCTAACTCGCTGTGTGCAATGCGATACGTTAAAAAAAAAAAAAAAAAAAAAACAACCTTCAGCTCAGGCACTTAAGAAACAGGGTTTCTCGTTTCAGGAGAATTCAGTCGTGGCACTTTTCTTCCCCACTTCCGACGTGCTCGTACACGGCTGGATGGAGCAGTCCGCGGCTTTCCCAGGGAATTTTCCACGGAAAGAAGCGTGACGTTTTCCAAAGTGGCTGATGTCAGTTGCACGACCACCGCCAAGGGGGTAAGTTTTTTCTTTTTTTTAAGAGAGAAAAAGACAAAACCAGCTCTCCACGCGCGAGGCTCGCGCCTGCAACACTTCACCGCCCCGCGCCGGGGCTGCGGGGCGCGGGGCTCAGAAGGCGCCGACCTCGGTGCCCCAGGGCCGGTAGGGCTTGCCGGGCGCCGCGCCGCCGGCCCGCGGAGGGCTGGACGCCGCCACCGCCAGGGGCGGGCTGAGCGTGGCCGCCACGGCCGCCGCGGCGCTCGGGGGCAGCACCGGGAAGGCGCCGGCGAAGGACAGCGGGAAGCTGTGCGCCGCGGCCGTCGCAGCGGCAGCCGCCGCGTGCACGGTGGCCGACAGCGACAGGAGCGAGGTGGACAGGGGTGGCACGCAGGGGGCGACGCTGCCCGTGGACGGCATGCGCAGGGCGGAATCCGCGTGGGCGAAGGTGGCGGTGAGCAGCGCGGAGCCGTGGGCGGGAGGCACTTCCGAGGTCGTGGACAGGCGACACGGCGTGGCCTCCGCGGCGTGGAGTCCGTGGGGGTGCAGCAGCGCGGCGGGCAGGTGGTGGAAGGCGGCCGCCCAGTGGTGCGGGTGCAGGTGGTGGTGCGGATGCGCCGCGGACGAGGTCATCGCCGCCGCCTCCCGCTGGGTGGCGCACGTGCTGAGGTGCGAGACGAGGCGCACGCGCAGGGGGTCGGAGGCGTCCAGGCCCTCCACCGAGCTCAGGTACCGGGCCACCTCGGTGAGGCACTCTCGGAATCCAAGGCTCATGAAGTCCATGGCGAGGGCGTGGGCGTCAAAGTAGCCTGAAAGGGGCGCAGAGTGGAGAAAAGGTGAGAGGCGGGGAGAAGGGGAGAGAAAAAGGATGCGAGTCTGAAGAGTAACCACCCATGAAGTTCCAGTCTGCCCTTCAGAAGTTCAAGTAGTGAGAATCCTTGCTGAGAATATTGCCAGCTAGCCATGGTTTCGACTTCTGCAGACGTTAGAAGAGTACTTTGCAACTCCTGTGTGCGACTGAGGCAATGCAAGGTACTGCAGTTATTCTTGCAACTAAATACCATAGTAGGAAAAACTTAAGGACATGCTTGTTGCAAACACTTCCAGGAAAAAAAAAAAAAGTATGTCTCCTTCAGTATTGTGGCGTAAAGACTTTCCCCAGGAAGTGTCTGCATGGAAAGCAGTCAGTGAAAAAGTGTTCGTCTCTGTCAGGAGTTGGAAGTCAGGGCCTATCCTTACTGTCTGGGCATTTTAACGGCGACTTAAAGAAGTACAACCTAGCAGCTTGAAGATTCTCTATAGAAACATTCTAGAATCTCAGTAAATTCGTAAGTGCTTCTTGGATCACAATGCTTTTTATAGCTAAAGTGAAAACATCATGCCAGTACTTTGTATGAGAGAAATTCGATGAAAATGTGTTTTAGGAAATTTGATTACTAATTGGAAGATCTTACTCTCCTGTCTGCTATTATAAAGGTGCTCTAATAATAGGAGATTTCTATAACTCTTAGTTTTTCTGAAGTTCAAATATCTATCTCCTTCATTGGCCAGTTCACTTTTTTTCTGGCATCCACTCTAGAAAAAAAGTATATTAACTGTATGCACAGACGCCCCATCCTATGGTTATTACCTGGGTCACCTTTATCAGTCCTTTTTTTTTTTTTTTACCCCAAAATAATATATTAGAATGGAAAATACTGATGTTTATTATTATAGTGCCAATGCAGGGCACACTAACAGCTATTTGGGGAAATGATCCCATCTTTGAATGAGTGACCTCTAATATGTATGAATATATCCTTTTCAGATTTTTTCTCCTTTGCAACACCTTGGTAAATTAAAAGTTTAGTCAACTCACTTTTCAGATGTGTGTATACATGAATGAGAAACAGCACACTGAAATAAAGTTATTTTCATCTAAGGAATTTATTATATTTTCATTATTTTTGCAGATTTGCATTGTTTGTTAGATTATCTGTTAAAAATTAGACTATCTTAATCTGTAATCAAAGCATTTTGGAAAACAGGAGTCACATATATTCAAAGTTCTAAAGCTGGAATTTCAACACAAATCTGGGAGTCATCAAAAAATGTTTGGGGGCAAATATGTCCACCATTAAGACAGAAACAATGATAGCACAAAGCTAAGAAAAGAGAGTACCATGAAATGGGGAAGATTAGCAGCAAAACTTATCATCCCAGGACCTTAGCATAATTAGCAAACAAAACACCTGGAGTTAGGAGGAGAAGCTATCCCTAACAATGACACCTCTGTCATTTCAGTCCTCAGGTTCAATGTCGGGCTTTGCAAGCTTCTGGCTTCCATGGGAGAAGAAGAGAGGTGATGATCAGGGAGGACAGAGTCCAGACAGCCAGAGGGATTTGGAAACTTACTCTACTAAATTCTCTCTAGAAATGAGTGTAATAAAGATAGGCGGTGAAGAAGGAACCAACAGAATCGCAACTTCAGGAACTTCTGCGGATTTTCACAGTCATCATGAAGTGAGTGACATGTGGTTTGCCAGCTATGTTGCTGAATATGGCTGAGTCTGCTGTTGCATCTTAAGGAATATAAATCATGTAATTCCCATCCTATTGTTGAATGCAGAGGGAAATGATGACCCACAGCTGTGTCATGACCTGATCGTGAGCCAACAATAGCACACGTGTCTGTAACCACTTCCTGTATGCCAAGCGTGGTTCTACCAGCTTTGAGTGAATTAACTCACAGTGTCCTTGTGAGGTAGGCACTAAACTGTCCCAATCTTACAGAGGATGAATTTGGAGTTCAGAGAAGGTTAGTCATTTACCCCAGATCACAGAGCTAATAAATGGCAGAGCCAGGAGTTAGAATCAGGCAACCCAGCTACAGAGCCTGTGCCCTTCCCCTCTATAGTGTGAGGCAGCTGGCATCTGACCATGTGAGCTCAAGCTGCCACTCCCCTTGTGTCGCACCTATACATTCGCCTATGCGATGACCTCTCTGTCCCCTGCTAGTCAGGTAACTTGGATGGCGCCTGCTTGGAACTGTCTACTCACAAACTATGCTCCGATGAATTTAGGTCTGTTCAGACTGCCCAGGATAGCAGGCAAGATGGAGCCCAGTTTTTAGTATAAAGCTGAAGAGCAGCATGACTCTTTAGAAGTATAACTCATGCCAAATATTTGAAACCCGTAACAATCCTTGGCCTTGTGGCTAGCAATACCAAGGGAGGTAGAGCTACTCACACAACTTTCCTTGCACCACCAGGAACTCAATCATTCTCCCAAAATCTTGCAGTAGCAGGTGGAAAGACATGTCAATCAAGGTACTAGAGGGGTCTTTGGAGCTCATTCTGCTAGTGTAAGCCTCAAAGAGCAACAGACAACTTCTGTCTTGGGTCAAAGGCCAGGCAGTGGCCAAGCTGGGCTGGACCACTAGCTTCTAAGATTTCATCCAATTTCTTCTCTAGTTCATAAGAATGTGTGTTTAACCTGTGCAGTTTCCTTCTTCAGGCAGAACCGTCAGTCAAACTATGTGGACCGTGGTCACCTCCTATGTGACACAGGTGAAAGGCGGTTGGGGCAGCAGATGTTCTATAGTACTCAGATTTGTGAAAGGTGACTTCCGTCCAGTGCCCCACCCTGCCCTGATCTAGGACTTCTAGGCTGAGTAGGAAAAGGCTGACACTCAGTCCAGGAGGCCTCCAGGACTGAGGCCTTAACTCCTTGTGGCACTTTCTCCTTATTCGGTTGTTAATTGTACTGAATAACACTTTGGACTGAGATCAAAGGCTTCCTTGAAGGGTGAAAAAGCTACAGCAGGGCAAAGTCAAGTCTTAGTGACGGGTGGGAAGTGGGTTAATGAAATCTGAATGGATATGGTAGCGTTTAGTAGCTCAAGTCTATTTTTGGCATGAGAGGAGGATCCCTCTCTGACCCTGACAGTCCCCCCAGGGTTCGAGCCAGTAGGTGGCCATCTCCCTAGGGTGTTGGGGCCACAGCACCTGCTCCTATCTGCCCTCCCCAGGAACGGGTGTGCTCTGTTAATGGCTCCTAGGCCAGACATTCACTACTTGCACTTCAAATGCTCCGTCTGATGTAAAGCCAAGACTAACCAAGAACCTGGAAACAACAAAAATAATTTTGGAGTCACTTCCTTTGGAATAGCTAAATTATTTTGCCTCCCAGCCTTGATTTAATGAAAAAAAAGGAGAAGAGGAGTTAAGGTTTCCTCTAACCTCCTGTTTATGTTTGGATGTTTGTGTGTTTGTTTTGTCTTCCGGTACGCATTCCAGCATGTGCTTCTTAAACCCCAACAAATCTCTGACCAGGCTGCTGTGAATGAAGCTTTCCTCCCACAGCATTATGAAAGCAAACACAAGCCCAGGGTCAAGTGCTGCTTTTGTCCCAGAAGTTCTTTCCCACAAGTTCAATCCTGCCATTAACATTGATTCCCTGGCTTTAATTGGGAACTGCGTACCTCAGCTTGTTAAAGAACTGCTCGACTATGACTTCCTTACAATATTAGAGGGAAAAGATGAAAAGAGAAAGATAGAAAGAGGTAAAGAACGAAGCCTCCTACTTACCCTTACCCCCTGTTGCCTGAAGCATCTTCAAGTGATCCACTGTCATTTGCAGTATCTCAGCTTTTTCTAACTTTGCAGACCCCTTCAGAGACAAATAATAAAGTCTTATGAGTCATACAAATGCGAACTTGGAACATTGGATGCTGAATTGAGTATTATGGCTTCAAATTTCCCTCTCTCTAGAAAATTCTGTTTAATTTCTTAAAAAAAAATCTTAGTTCTTTCCAAACTTTGCATGAAAACACTAATCAATATGTCACATCTATGTCATAGTTATTTGCCATTTCAACTTTTAGAGACCCAAAGAAGGCGGGAAATAAATTATTTTTAAAAAAATTACTAGAAGAATTACATTTATAAAATCACTCCAAGGAAACTACTACAAGTGCAAAAATCTCAAACTTGGTGTTCAATTTCTACTTTGGTCAATGATATATTTTATAGGAGACATTCAACAATCATATACAGTAACCCTGGAGTCACGATCAGTTGAATAGTTGAATACTAACTGTAGAAGAAAAGAGGCTAGGATTTTAGAAAATTACTGCCAAAAGTAGATTATACAAAAAATAATACATTCTACTAAGTCCTTAAAGTAATTCATAAAAGACCATCAGTGGGCAGAAACCAAAACAAAATTTTTTTTTTTTTGCTCCTAACAGTTACCAGCAGGTGTCACTGTGAATTCCAAGATCTAAACAAAAATGAACTTAAGAAGCATTAGAAATACTTAAGAATTTTTGAATATTTAAAAACCATTCTTAATAAAAATTGTCTTGCAAATTATCCTAATGTCCCCTTTTTTAAAATAAGGCAACTTCTGAAACCAATTGAAATACAAACATGCCACCTCAAATTTTCTCAGGGGCCTGTGGGTGGCTTCTAATTTCCTGGAAGCCCTAAATAATTAAACCAAAAAAATTTTTTTTATTCTAAAGTTTATTTCAGGCTCTTTACTTGTTTTGTGAAAATTATCAGTGCCCTTTCATGTCAAGAGTGCCAGGGTTATTCAGTGGCTGTAAAGAACTCCCTCCTAATCACACGGCGACAGGGCCAGCTTGCCAGGGTTGGCAGCCAAGCTCTGCAAAGGGACAGCTTGTGTTTATGGTAACTCACTGCCAAACAACGTAGGGTTTGCTCTTAAGGCTTGTTTTAAGTCAACATTTAAAAAAATCTAACAAACCAAGAAAAAAAATCATCAAACTGACTGCTTCTCAGCAATCAGTAGACATTTCAGTATCTAAAATTTAAAAACATTATTATCAACATTTTCATTTGCAGCCTATTGTACCTGAAAGTACTCCTAATCAAAAGTATAATTCCCATTATATTTAGCTTATCAAAACAGTCTCAGCAGTATATCAACTGGGTATCTTTTTTTGTCTCAGGATATATACAATCCATGGCATACCATATCTTGCAGCTTTGTCAGTGGTCAGCTTTTCCATGAAGATGTACAGGTAGTTTCAATGAAAGCGACTACTAACTAAGACGGGAGTTCCTGGACAGCCTCCAAGGGCTTTAGGGCTTGTTTTATGTTTGCAGATGAAGTAAACAAACAAAAAAAAAATAGAACAAACAACTGCTGTCTTGTACCCTATTTGGAATTGAATTGAAAATAATTCCAAGGACATGCTGCCACAGCTTTGGGAGACGCGCTTAGAAATCGGTGCCATGAGTCAGTGTGGCAACTGGAGAAACGAGACTCTTCTAAAATCACAAAGGAAGATTTAAGTGTTTGGTTTTCTACTTTTCTAAGTGTGCAAAATCTTTTTTTGTAAAGGAATTCTTGAACTCTGAAAAGGGGCATTTATGGCTAATTTGATTTTTTTTTTTACCAAAGTTCCAAATTAGGCCCCAAGTCATACATCGTTCTATTCACCGAGGGATTAAAAATGAAAGCAAACATCTTACTAAATAAATTGTATTAATATTATTATTTAGGAAATAGAACCAGAGATGTTACTTCCTGGGCTTTGTTCTTTTTTTTTTTTAATTAAAAAGATTACTTTTTTACCATTTGAGGGGAAAATGTTATTTTACATATGATATATACATTTTTTTTTTTTTTGAAGAATACTACATACAGAACAGTTTTAAACAAAACCACTACTGGTATTCATAGAGAGAACAGAGAAAGCATGAACATTGTTACCCTTAAGGGGAAAATAAGCTAAAGAATGGAAATGTTTTTTCAACTTCATGATGGATTATGTTTTTAATAGTTTTGCCACAACAAAGCATTTTATTGAAATAGCTGCTCTGTGCCTGATCAGGGCACATACACCATTATTTTAATGAGCTTTAACAAGAGCCCGCATTCCCAGAGGAGAGAATCAGATTCTTTGAGCTTTCTGGGGAGGTGGGGTGGGGGTAACTTACTTGCTTTTCAAAAGCAGTTGGCACCAGCCGTCTCAACTCAGATAAACTGTTATTTATCCGATCCCGACGCCTTTTCTCTATAATCTATCCCAAGGAAAGCAAAACAAGAAAAGTTTTTGAATACGGAGATGATAAAATTATGCACAATGGAAAAACCACAACTGTTCCACATTAGGCTGGCTTACATGAAATAGGAAAAAAAATCACATACCCCTCTTCTTTTCTTTCTTGCCATAATTTGAGACGTTGTTGGAGAATTCGGTCTAATCACAGAGCTAGCACTTTGCCTGTGAAAGAAACAGAGCCTGTCAGGTGCTGCATTAACGGTAACAGTTCCTTCTGCTGGGTACTCAAGTGCTGAACGGGAGGGATTTCAGGGTTCGTGTCTGTATTATTTTATTCTTAGTTCTTCAATCTCAGCAGACTTTGTCCTCAGCCTTCCTGCCTTTTCTCAGGAATTATGCCTTTAATATTTTATTTTAAACAGGTAATCCAGATGCCAAATGTACTGGCAAAAGTGTCCTTAAACTTTTGTTTGAGTCTCTCAATAAAATAATTAGGGACAGTTAAGGTGGGAAGTCAGATCCATACTGGTCTTTCCTAGTTCTGCTCATACATATTTCTTAAGAGTCAACTAATCTTTTCAGAGCATCCTTCTCCTCCCTCCTGTCACACACAGAACAGAGTAATATTTTTCAAAATAAGAGTCATAGAAAGCATGACTATCAACCTGTCATTACATGTCAGTGTTATCCCTAGATGCAACCTGGAAAATAAGTTATCTAACTATTTCAAAACTTCAGTAAGACATGTCTTACAACAGGAAAAAACGACAAATTTGATGTTTTGTATATTAATGTTTTAAAAGAACACCCTGAATTATATAGGCCACAGATAGGGAAATTAAAATCAGGTTCAGGGTTAGGTAAATGCTTTACTTCGAAAATGAAATCCTCTACTTTCAAACTAAGCTTAAATCTCTAGAAGCTGCAATTCACCCTTGACAACTATTTTTATATTGAAAGTCCAATCTGATTTATTGGGTCACATAACTTTTACACTCCTTTCTGGTTTGTGTCTTTCTCTTCATGGCCTCATACTCTCTGGGTCCTACTATTTGTCCTCTATCACTTTAGAAATGCTGCAGAAGCCAGCTTTCTACTACCTTACGTTCTCACTTCTGGATCTTATTTCTGAATTAACTACCCACTTCACCCTCAACCCTCTCCCGGTTTCATCTTTCACTGGACATCAGACAGCTTCTGTTTCTTAAAGATGACACAACATTTGAACAATCAGATACTTCATAACGTTTCGCGTATCTTTGCTCTTGCTATTTTCAGGCTTTGGTTTGCACGTATCAGAATAAGGATAAGAAAGTAAACCAGTTTTCCAAAGGCAGAGAAAATTTCACTCTTTGACAGCTGCAGATAAATAATTAAGGTGCTTCTGGGGATGCCAATTAGAAGCAATTATCATCTGACCCGCCTGGGCTCCGAAAGGCCGGGGTCACTCCCTCTGTCGCGGGAGAGGGGAGGCTTAGCTTCTGTGATCCCACGCCGATGAACCTTTTCCAGGCTGGCGATCAAGCGGTCAAAGAAAGGGCGCGCGTTCGGATCCTGACATCTGCCACGCACTCGCGGGACAGCTCCACCCAACTCAACTCTCTAAGCCCTGACCCCGCAGACAGCTTTCTTTTCTCCAAAACCCACGTCCCGCTTTAGCTTCTCTAAAAATACAAAACCAAATCGCTTTGCTTCCCTGCTGTCCTATTTTGGAGAGCACATATCGGGCGGCGGGGGCGTCACGCGTGACCGCGGGGACTCGCGCACTGTCCCTTCCTGTCGCCTCCCCCGCGCTCCCCGCCGCAGCCAGGGTGAAACCCATGCCGCCTGCCCCACCCAGCCCCGGCTCCCCGAGCGCCCCCGGCCCCACGCTTCCCGCGCAAACCTTCCTCCTCCCCACGGATCGCAGCAGACCAGCGGCCTCCGCGCCCCAAGAGCGGGGCCCCGCGCTCACCCCGAGTAGTTGTTCTCGCTCCCCACGTCGATCGTCTCATCCATGTCGCTCTCGGAGGTCGTCTCCTCGCACGGGCGCTTCATCGCGCCGCCCCTCGCCTCCTCCTCCTCCGCCGGGATCCGCGCGGGGCAGCGCGGCGCCGTCCGCTCCTTTCCGCTCTTTCCCACGCCGCAGCCCCGCGCCGCAGCCAGAGCCGGCGCCGGCCACGCCCCCGCCGCGCAGGACCCCGCCTTTTCGGGCGCCGGCGTGGCTCGCTATTGGCTGAGCCTGAGGGGCGGGGCCGCACTGGCCAATCCCCACCGCCCTGCTCGGGCCGAGGCGTGGGAACGCGGCCGCGCACCTGGGACCCGGGAGCGGCGCGCGGGCTGGGCTAGGCGGCGGCGAGCGGGTGCGCGGCTTCCAGCTGCAGCAGGGAATCCCGGGCTGGCGGGGTGGAGAGCTGGGCGCGGGCCCCGGATCTCCAGCCCGCGGCCCTCCGCGGCTCCCCGCTGGCTCTCTCGGGAGCTTCGGTGCCGGGTCCCGAGCGCTGGCGGAGCCGCAGCTCCGTCCCTTCGGTCCTGGGCCGCGGGGCTGCGATCGGGGATGCCCCACGCCGACCGCGGCCTGGCGTTGTCTGCTCCGGTGGTGGAAAGGACTAGAGCAGGCAAGCGCAGGATCCAGGACGCAGTGTCAGCAGGCTTTAAGTTCCAGTTGCTTGGTCTTGGCGCATCCAAATGAGTGCCTCAGTTTCTCCTCCAGCCCCCTCAATCCCCCCGAGAGCGCAATCGCACCGGCACAGTTATTAGGATACGGGACGAGAAGATGCGCGCTTGAACCATGAGGGTGTTTCCTAAAGCACCACTCGTGTCCAGTCATCCACCTGTGTCCAGTCACCACTCGTGTCCAGTGGACGGCGTGGGTTGTGTAAACTCCCCGCGCGCTCAGCCCGCGTTTCCAAGCTGCTCTTTCCGTCTTCGTCCTGGGGATTTTCCAGCCGGCTCCGCCGATTTGGCTTCGCAGAGAGCAGCAGCAAGCAAGAACGCGGGTGAAGCGGGGACCGCGGGCCGGGGTGGTTGGGGTCCAGCTGGAGACCCACGCGTGGCGCGCGGACAGCTTCGGGTTCCGGGGAAAAAACCTTCTATCCCCACGGTCCCCCACCGCTCACACACTCGGGTGATCCCGGGGATGTGCCCCAGGCATCCTCAGACCACTCCATTCTCTCCCCACGCGGGACCGGTGGGGCGGGAAAGAGAAGGGAAAAGATTAGACCTGGGCGGGGGTCCTGGCCAAAGCCGAGGACCTGCAGTCGGCGTGTTAGACCCTCACGAAAGCTCAAAGCCGGGTCCCCACCAGCCGTGGTCTCTTTGGTGCCTTCGGTGATGGTGTGAACAGAAACCCGAAACGCTCAAATCTGACTTCGGAAACGCTGCCCCGGGCCGGGCGGGAAGGGGTGGGGTCAAGGCCTCGGGCGGCGGGGTCCCCCCAGCTCCGCTGCAGCTCCGGGCCCTGTCTGGCAGGCGCGGGGGGTGGGGAACCCAGGCCTCCTGCGTGCTCCCGGGGTGCAAGCAGCTGGGGGTGCGGAGCCCACGCCCGCGGGTGCCGGCCCCACCTGCCCAGCCGGGGCGCAGGTACCGGCGCGCCCAGCCCTGGGGAGCGCGCGCGGCCGGGCAGGCGCGAGCTCACTCTCGGGCCCCTCCTGCAGGGCTGAACGTTTCTCTGGAAGCCAAAGCCTGCATGTGCAATTAACATTTGCCACGCGAGCAAATTAGCGGGCTCTTCCGTACGCCGGAGGCAAAACCTGAAATCATCATTCTCACTCTACTAGTGTATTTAATTATAATGATTGCGAAAAATTGCAGAGGGAAATGGTTAGCTTGCAATAAAGTAGCAACTGGTTAAAGTTTTCCCATATTTGTCTTTGAAGACTTAACCGCGGTCCCAAGCATAAAGAAAGATACAGCAGCAGCGCTTGAAAGCACACACGTATTTAAAGCCGCTTAAAGATAATTTTTAAGTAAAAAGGGCCATGTTTTTCCAGCGTTCAGAACAGTGTCTGGCTCATGGTAAGCGTTGAATGTCTGGTAAAGAAGGAATAGGGCAAAAGACAGCATTTTGAATACTAGCATGTGATATGCTAATTTATCTTTAAGATATTTAGCCCCAATTCGCTGAGTTTTTCTCATTAGATCTTATATTTCTTTCAAGTATCGCATGTGCCTGCCCACTGGTGGGCGTGTAGGCTATCTCGCGTCCCTCTGCCTTGGGTCAGAGGAAGAAACGGGGAGGTGGAAAGTATTTTTTTTTTTTTTTTTTGGAAAGTCTTTTAAAGCACTCTGGCTTATTTTAAAAACGGTCGAGGCATGCTGGGGGGGTGGAGTTGGGGATTGGAGGAGTGGCAAGGAGAGGGAGACACACACATACACACACACACACACACACACACAGAGAGAGAGAGAGAGAGAGAGAGAGAGAGAGAGAGATTTTAAGCCTCATCGCTCTCCTGCGACATCCTTTTCAGGAAAAGTTGGTTGAAGGTTTACTGACAACCAGAACAGAAGAAAAGATGTCCGCGCAGAGTAAAATGCAATTTTTTCCTTTCTTTTTGAAAGTTATGAACAATGAGATAATTAGACAGATAGAAGGGGGGGGGTATCCTAGAATTCTTTAGGAAAGAAAGTCCAGATCTAATGGGAATGGAGGAGGGGAGACCAGTCGCCTTCCCGAGACGGATCATCTTGCTGGAGTTTGTGATTTTTAACCCAGTGGTGTGAAAATGAGGTGTGCACAGAAATCTGGAAATCAGATTCAGTGAGGTTTTGCTATCCCCTCCCTAGGTCTCCATCCCTACTTGTTTATTATAAAATTAGTTTTCACACGCATATTGGTAAGTCAGGTGATCTTGACCAAATCGCATCTCGTCTCACAAATTTTGAGCTAATGAAGTGATTGCTGCGATTCTAAAATTTCCCTTGCAGAATTTTGGGAACGAATCAGGGATCTTTTAAAACTCTTCTTGGTTTGCTTCTTTCTTCATTAGAACCCTCTAATTTTTCAAAGATCAGTTGCCACGTTATCTATTGCTTCTCTGAATCCATTGCGATGGTGCTTACAATTAATTAAAAATTGTCAGCCACTGGTTGGTAGTTTCGTGGGCTCAGAAGGTCATCAAAGCAAGTTACCACTTTAACAAAACGTTTAAACCTAGTTTCTCAGTGAAAGAAGGGCAGTTTTCTTATTTACAGACCTTCCCATTAGCCTGAGAGACCTAGATACACATAATTCAAGTTGAGAAGTTCAGTATTTTGCCCCCCTTTTAAAGGCTGTAATTGTTTACATGGCTTTCTCCCGCAAAGCAGTGACGAGCAGGTTGCCTGACAGGGTGCTAGTCTATCTGCAGTCTTTGGGGCAGGTGATAAGCACATGTGCGCGGGCGGGCAGCCCTGCTGGGCTGGGTCTGCTGACTCCAAGGCTGTTGTGCACGGGCAGCGCCTCAGAGTGTGTGAGTGCGCTGTGCCGGGAGTGGAGGCCAGCCTCGTTCATGTCAATACCTCTCCCACCATCAGCCTGCAATAGGCGGCCACTCTAGGGTCACGGTGTGGCACACATTTGCAAGCCAGGAAAGCAAAACAGAGCTGAAGGTAAGAGTAAATTTAGGCCCACCAACCTTGAAGCCGGCTCTGAAAGGGCACTGCTTTACCCTTTTCAGGGATTCCCTCCGGGCCAGCTGCACAGCCTGCCTTGAATTTCTTGGCTTGCTGTGGTAGATGAGACTCCAGGGGAGGAAATCTAAGTCCCTATACCCCCTTTCACGGGAGTTGCAGGGTTTTACATTGATCTCTGTTGTTAAGGGACAACTTACTTAAAAGCTTTTATTTCATGGTGCTTTTAGTGTTTAGGACACCCCCAACCTAAGTGGTTTTATTGCAGGACCCTTGAGAAGAGGGGTGTACAGCAAGTCACCAGCTTCCCCATTTGTCCCAGGAAGCCAACAGTCGAAAGATGTCAGCACTCGCTACACACTCTTCGTGTGGTTAAATTGGCATTGGCATCTTTTCTTTCAAGGAAAGTCCTTAGATGCCCATGTTCTTGAGGTTGGTTTTATTGGCAGATATTTACCCCTCTCTTAAGGGGTGAAAGTGAAACACATTCCCTTCACTCATGGAAGCGATGACACCTAGGTGGGTGCCCAAGAAATGGCTTGGGATGAATGTCTTGTTAAAATTCATGAAAGCTTCCTTTGCTTTCTTTCCATAAATATTTAGAGTTTAAATATATTGGAATAATAAAATAGAAATTAACAAACATTAATTATAAGCCATAAAAACAAGGAGAATACAGTCTCCTTAGGTATGAGCAGGAGAGCATTTACTAAATGGGCCCATAGTTTGGCCCTCAGCTTTCTGGCAGAAATTTTAAATTTTTATAGTCAGAAAAGTACAAGCATATAATTTTTCAAAAAAGAAAATCTTTACCCTGTCACCAGCTTCTAAAAGAACTGTGCCATTGCCTTGATTGCAGACTTTAACTTTATTTTGATTATTTAAAACAATTATTTCTTTTGTCAAAAATTTTCTACCCACTTTCTCTATTAATTATAACATGAAAAAGAACATTGACATGATTCATAAATTGAGACAAGAGTTTATCTCCTGTTAGTTGAATAAGCCATCTACCAAGCTGTCAAAATTAATTAATTGACAATTAATTAATTAATTGTTAATACAGGGCTAGGGTCTGTAGTGTTCCAAAAAATGGGAATTCTCTAAAAGAAAGTTTCTGTTTCAGTTTCAGGGAAAAAAAAAAAAAAAGTCAAAGATTCCTGAATCTGGTTGGTTGATACTACTTGATGAAAATGAAAGAAACGGACAGGCGCTTGATATTTTCAAGTGCAATGGAAAAATTTAAGACTAAAAGTATTTGTCTATAGAATGCAAAGGAACATTCATAGTTTCTTGACACTTTTATTAGAATGTTTTTCTTAGATATGTGTGCCTTCATGTCCCCATCTTAGTTTTAAACTGGTAGGTGATTTCTCAGAAAAAAAGAAAACCAAAAAAACCCCTCAAACTTCTTAGATTAGAAATAAGAACTTGCTTATTTTAGATTTACTGTGGGAAAAAAATAGGCTATTTTTAATCTTCACCTTTTGTAAATCTATCAAAATACATACTGTACGAAAGCATAGAAAAATAGCAAAAATTTTTTTTCTGGCTGGACTAAATTTTTTCTAGCCGATAAGAATTTGACTCATTTTTAGTATTTGTTGGTTGAAAGGCAAAGCTTTTTTTTTTTTTTTTCTGATGTTAGCTTCAAAATAATTTATAGCATAACAATATATTGGGAATATTGGGCTACACATATTTTTAGAGATAGATTTTGTTCTTAAGTTCATTGTATTTCTGGTAAATAAATACTTTAATGAAAATAAAGGTTTGTTGGAGGACTGAAATATCATCAAAGCGATGCACTCTTTGGAAGCAGCATGGGACGCTACTTAACCGAGCTCAGCAAAGTTGGCTGTGGTGCGGAGAAGGGAGCCGTACATGTACGAAGGGCACGCTGCGGGTTTCCATCGCACTTGTAACCTAGAGCATCACTGAATTATGAATCAAAACTCACAGCCCTTGTAAAGGCCGGTCGGTGGTCGGGATTTTACTAGAGTAACAGCTTTAACAGGGCCATGAAAAAGTCTAAAAATAGAAGACAAAATAGGAATAGAAAATAGCGAGCAAACTGAAATTGTACATATGGCCACACATGTATATAACCATGTATTCTGCCCAGAGAAGTGTCTATATATAGATAGATATAAGAAGCGCAAAATAGTTAAGGGCTTTCTAACTGATGTGGCTTGGTTGTAAGTATATAAAAGGCTATGGTAACATCTGATATAGGCCAGTAGCTCAAATCAGAAAGGAAAATGTTGCATTTTATAGTTAAACACTATTTGCAAAATGGTATTTATACATTTTATATATTTTGAGGGTGTTTATTTTTGAAAATTGCATTCACTGTATTTCGGTTTACTTTAGAAATCGTAAAAACTTCTCTTTTGTCTGTTCCATTATCTACATTTTATAGAAGTTTCCTTATGTATGCAGTTTTAAAAATGTAGACCCTCAGAAAATCAGACTTTAATATTTTGTACCCCTTGGGGTATGGGAATAGGGTTGTTATGAAGGAGGGTTGGGGGAGTTATTTTCTCTGATGTTCAGATGGAACACAAAAAAATAGTGTCCTCTTTGCATGAACCCATGACACGTTGCTAAATTAACTGTATTTCTTGTGTGCTTAGATTCTGGTTGGGATAACAAAGGCTTCAATACAATTTAAAATTTCTAAGCACAAATTTAACTTTTTGCAGTATGAATTGGGGAAAGAATGTCCACACTTTAACAATGAAACACTTTGTACTTAGAAAAAAGTGTAGCTTGAGAACATCCTCCTTGGAAGTAAACACTAAGTAACCGATGGGTGAGATGATGGGAAATGAAAGCAAAGAGTACAGAGAGCTCACGCGGCACTGCAGTGCACTTTCCTTAATCATTACTTGATTTTTCAGACTATGCTTCTCTTCATTTGTTTGTTCTCACTTTGAGGCCACTAAAATATTGAGCACCTACTTTGAGCAATGTTTCCTGCTAAGCGATGTGGTTGAGAGACGGTGAACGAGATTCAAACACCTCTTTTTGGAAGTAGGGAAAATAATATGGGAGTCTAAACAAACAGCTGTTCTGTGGAGGGGGATGTATTCAAGGCCAAGGTAAACAGAAAAGCACACGCTATGGGCGCAAAGAAAGACGAGGTTTGCTTTTAAAAGGAGAGTTCAGGAGTGGCAGCCCTGGCATTTCTGTATGGTTTTAGTGACAGCAGTCTTGCTGGATAGGTGGTGAGTGGCCCTAGAATTTTTGTACTCAGGCTTCCTTTACTGAAGAAGCACACTGTTGTTACATGGAAATTGGGAAATTATATTTGCAGGATATTTTCACATGGTTCTTATAAATTGTGGGAAGGAGTGTCTAATTCCTTAGCTATCCTTTGGTTTATCTTGGGGTTCTGGGAAAAAGTGGCATTTGATGGACAGAATAGCTGCAATTTGAAATAGACCTTCTTGGAAAGTGGCCAGCACTTGCAAAGACACAAAGAGGCTAAAGTGCAAGCGGTCCTTAGGGAAAGATGCGTGATCTTTAGGTGGAATGAGGGCAATGGGAGGAGGGTGGTGGAGGAAGAGGTTGTCTTGGGAAGGGAAGTTAGGGTGTAGGCAGATCATGGAAGCACTGGTTGTCTTCTTGAAGTCATTTGAGAGCCACTGGAGGCTTCAGAGAGAAGCACGCCCAGAGCTGTCATTCATTACAGACACTTATGCAATCTGGTCAAGTTTCTTTCTTGTCCTGTTGTTGTCACTAACTCAAATTGAAAACATTACAGAAAAAAATCCAAGAAAAAAAAATCCAGGATAATTTGTCAGGGGAAATGGGATTGTTAAGAATATTCTTTGTTTCTCAGCACAGATCATTTCGCCATTAGAAGATGCTGCATTTTGGATCTTGGATGTGGCCCAGTGGTTTGTGCGTTGAAAGCTTGGTCCGCAGTCTGGGGTGCCCTGGGAGAGTAGTGGTACCACCAGGAGGTGGGGCCTGGAGTGAGACAGTTCGGTCATGGGGGCGCCCTTGAAGGCAATATTGGGACCCCACCCCTACCTGTCTCTTTTTTTGCTTCCCAGCCACCATGAAGTGCACAGAGCTCTTTGCCATGTGCCCTGCCACGGTGCACAGGGCTGCTGCAGGCCCGGAGGGAGCTCCCCGGTGAGTTGTCTTTGGCAGGTACTTATTACAGCAACGAAAAACCGACTAACACAAGAAGAAGCTGTCACATGGGACTGCAGGCTCAGCCCTTCGGTGGCTTATTGCATTGAATTGGGTTCATTGGGTCTATTTAAGGTGACCTTATTTAGGTGAAACAAACAAACAAGGATTCCCTTACCTGCTCTGTGGGGTACTCATATAATTATGCCAGGGGCTGGGGATATGGCTCAGCAGCACAGCGCCTGCCTTACAAGTGTGTGGTCCCGAGTTCTATTCCTGGTACCAAAAAAAAAAAAAAAAAAAAAAAAAAAAAAAAAAAAAAAAAAAAAAAAAAAAAAACCCAGGATTTCTATATCCATATTTACAGATTGTTTTGAAATCTATCATATCAAAATGAAAATCAGAACACAGTGATACTCTCAATGATTAAGAGATTTTTTTTTTAATGTGGTCACCGGGAGTCGAACTCAGGACCTCACACTTGCCAGCCGGTGCTTGTGCCGCTGAGCGATATCACCGGCCCTTTTTTTCCTTTATGTGGGTTCCGGGAGTCGAACTCGGGATGTCGCACTTGCCAGGCAGGCGCTTATGCCGCTGAGCTATCTCACTGGCCCCCAGATTAAATACTCTGAGTGAAAGAATGAGTCATGATTCTTTCCTGCTACTTTCTTGCTGAACAAGAGGAAAGGTTATATGGTTACTTTTCTAAAGGGTGTCATAAATAAACATTCAAGGACTTTACAACTCAGGTTCTTTAACTATTTATAAACACAATGCTACAACCTTCCTCCAAAAGGCCCAGTGGAAAGGAAAATTACTTGCATTTAAATATTGAGTATTCAGTCATTGAGCAGCAGTGATGCTTACTAAAGAGCTAAGTGCTAGACGGACCAAAACTCTGACTTTCTTTTAGTCACTCCATGGTAGATGAGATGCGAACCAAGCTCCTATTAGCCAATTAAAGTTAACAGGGGAGCATGCACGTCTAATGAGAGAGGCTAATCTGCAGCTCTTAGAGCTTTTCATCAGAAATTACTTTATTTGCAGCTTTAATCCACTGATCAGTCATTAAAGGAGCTCTTTAGGGAATCAGAAAGCAAGGCCATCTGTGCTTCTCGCCCTTGGGGATTTATGATTCAGAGGCCAATGCCCACAATGGCTACCATTTCTGCAGTGCTCACTGTGTGCCTGGCACTTTGTTAAACCCCAAAGCATGGCACTGATTAGTTTGTTTATCCCTCTTGGGACCTCCTTGCGCATATTTTTATTTTACTGGTGATGACTCAGACCTAGTGGAGTTTAGGACTCAGGTTTCTTGGGTCTTCAGGAGCAGGGTCAGGCTCAGCACGGGGACTCTGATTCTGAGTCGTGCTCCGAATCATCCATGTGGCACAGACATTGACTGGGCAAAAGGTGGACGCCAGGCACAGATACACAGAAGTGTGTTTTGCACAGGCCACTGATGAGTGTGGTGTCTGGGGTGCCAAAGCGTTTTCTGATAGAAATTCTGTGGGTGACCCTGGGCAATCACTTTTGTGATCCACCCCAACTTCTCCACGGCAGGGCCCAGGGAAGTTTGTTATTAAGAACCTAGGGTTTGGAATCAGAGAGCAGGAAGATCAGTCACACCTGGATTGGCCACTAGCTGTGTGACACACACAGAAGGACGCAACCCAATGAAATTACTGACATCTAACAACAGGGTAAAAACCAGATGCACAGCACGTGCGTAGCAGCATGCTTGACATGTGCAAAAAGTCAGATACAGCTGACTCACAAATCCTGGCTCCTAAAAATAGGGCACCACGTTCCCTGATATTTTTTTATTTTTTGTTTCTTTTTTTTTTTTTTTTTTAATGCGGGTACCGTGAGTCAAACTCAGGACCTCGCGCTTGCCAGGCAGGCACTTATGCCGCTGAGCTATATCACCGGCCCTACTTTTTGCTTTTTTATTAAAATCTTTTAAAATGACTTCTATATTATGGTAACAATACATATTCTTTGCAGAAAAACTAGGAAATTTTGTTAGCAATAATAAGAACATTGAAATTGCCACGTAAACCTGACAATCAAAGCTAATCAGTTTTCCTTCTGGTTCTCATGCCTCAGTCTTCCTATGTGACTGAGGCTGTCCTTCCATGAGCCATTAAATTATGGTGCTTGCAAAGCTCCTCGAACTTTTCCAGTACAAAGCACTCTGTAAGCAGGCTGGAGCTGACGTTCCCCGTGGTCTGTAGAGCTCTGCTGGTACGTTCTTAGCGACTGACTGGCTACGTGTTTATGTAGTCAGTGCTGCCCAGGGACACATGCTTGCCTGAGTCCCAAAGCAGTATATTGCCACCTGTGACTGTACTGAATAGAAGTGGTCCCACCTATCATTCCTGGAGCTTTTCCTCATGGAAACAGTCTTGGTGTGGATAAGAAATCCAGGACACATTAGTATCAACAACCTTTTCTTCTTCAAAGGCATCTTTCAGATGTGGCTCTAATAGGCCCTTGCAAACATTAATTATGTGAGCATCGCTCTGTGGGAGGTGAAACATTTAGTCAAGGTGTATCATTGGAGCATCCGTTAGGTGCTGAAAGGACCATGTGGGAATAGAGAAAAGTAGGGCGTGGATCCATTGCTGATGTGAAGTCAGCTGTGTGGCCGGCAAGCGCTGTGGACACTTCTGCTAGCTTTGTTACTAATGAATAAAAGACATGCTATTCTTTGTTAAACAGCTATTTGTGATAGGAACTACCTCAATTCTCAGAAATTAATTTTGATGATTAATTCTACATGCTGTATATTCAGCGCTACCCCGAGGTCTGGGGATGAGTTGTTCAGTACTATATAATGAAGAAATAATCCTCAATAGACCCCAATCTGATGTCCATATTAAATAGTGAATAAGGAGACTTAGGGCTTTTCATCAGAATATATCATCACCGGGGAATGATTTAGTGCGATTGGTACCCAATATAAATAGTAATAGTATACTGCAAACATGTACTAATAAAAAGTAAAAACTGAAAAAAGATGTATAGGACATTATTGCTAGTATATATTTGTATGCCTAAATTTTTATTTCATTTTATTTTGATTATAATTCTAATCTGAGTCTCTTGTATAACTAGTGATTCAGAAAAGTAGTAATGAATATTTTTGGGGAAAAAGCCATTACTTCTATAAATCTAAAGGAAATAATACACATATTATTTATTTAAATCTTTACTGATGCCTTTTAGACTATCATTTATAATATACCTATTTATTATGTCACAGTGGTGGTACTGGATAAATTGATACAAATATCAACTCTATTTAATGTTTCAGGAGCTGTCATTTTTTTTTTATTTTAAAGAGAAGAAAAAACAAAACAAATCAAAAGAAGAACAAATTTTCAAAACAACATAATAGGAGGGTAACAATGGTTAATACATTACGTATTACTATCTTTAAGTTAGTTATTCAGGACACCAGACATTAGCATTCAATTGTCCAAACATTATTGGCTCAATCCTTACTCTTCAATGAACTAAGTAAAATTGGTAGTGTATCTATCTTAACCATCTTATATATATATATACAATTTTTTTTCCCTTTCCCTTCTTTCTTTTCCCTATTCCAGTCTCTCTTTCCTATTGACCAATTTCTTTTTGATTCACCAGGAGCTGTCATTTTTTACCTTTTAGGATTTCTTACATCCTATGTGCCTTTGATCAATCTTTCAAGTGGGAAAACAAGTTAATTGTTTTGTTTTTTGTTTGATAGGCATTTTTGGGGGGCAGGTAGAGTGCTGTAGAGGAAGAAACTTACATTGTCCCTGGTATAACAAGTGCTCAATTAATATTTGCTGAGTCAGAACCACTACTCCTATTTTCCTTGGTTGAAATGTTTGCTTATTTGACTCGTTGACTTATTTCTGATAAAGTCATGGGTTATTTCTATAATTAAAATTTTTCTTACATAATTTAGAGTGGGAGGATTCCATTCTTTTTTTGTCAAAAGTCTTATTTCATGGCCATACTTGCCTAGATAACATAAGCACTCTGGTGATAATGAAATGGATTTACCTGCAGTGGACATTAATTACCTTCCCAGTGTCCCACACTCCTCTTCCCTCCTTCCTGGCAGTACTCAAGTTTTTGTTGTGGTCGTTGTTGTTTTGAGAGGTAGGGAACCAAATCCAGGGCTTGCACGGCTGGGCAGGCGCTCCTGCACTGGACTTCTCTGCCACCACCGTTTCTCTGGAAGTACCTCCCGCCTCCCTTGGGTAGGAGCCCTGGCCCGCCTGGGATGAGACTGATTCCATCTTGGGTAGCCGCCGAATTTTTTATGTGCACCCACCGATCGGAACACCCTCCTGCCTGTTACAGCCTGAGGTGCGTGTGTGTGGTGATTTCCAGGCCACAGCATTGGCTCAGGGCAGGTTCAGTCAGTAAGCAGAGCCCAGGACAGCCACCTGCTGGGAGACGCATTCCGGAGCCAGGAGGGGAGAAGGAGGAAACCAGGAAAGCAGCAGGAAAAAAGGGCCACGCCCTGGCATGAAGGCAGCCCTACCTGGCAACTTTACTGCTCTACGCGCCATTATATTCTTTTCATTGTGTAAGTTAGTTTGTAGAGAGAAAAAATCCTTAAGATATGTATCTGTAGGTATATCATCTGTATCCGCATCTGTATCTGTGTGTGTATCACCTGTATCCGTATCCGTATCCATATGTGTATCACCTGTATCCGTATGTGTATCACCTGTATCCATATGTGTATCACCTGTATCCGTATGTGTATCACCTGTATCCGTATCTGTATGTGTATCACCTGTATCCGTATCCGTATCCGTATGTGTATCACCTGTATCCGTATGTGTATCACCTGTATCCGTATGTGTATCACCTGTATCCGTATCTGTATGTGTATCACCTGTATCCGTATCCGTATCCGTATGTGTATCACCTGTATCCGTATGTGTATCACCTGTATCCGTATGTGTATCACCTGTATCCGTATCCGTATGTGTATCACCTGTACCCGTATCCGTATCCGTATGTGTATCACCTGTATCCGTATCCGTATCTGTATGTGTATCACCTGTATCCGTATCCGTATCCGTATGTGTATCACCTGTATCCGTATCCGTATCCGTATGTGTATCACCTGTATCCGTATCCGTATCCGTATGTGTATCATCTGTACCCGTATCCGTATCCGTATGTGTATCACCTGTATCCGTATCCGTATCCATATGTGTATCACCTGTATCCGTATCCGTATCTGTATGTGTATCACCTGTATCCGTATCCGTATGTGTATCACCTGTATCCGTATCCGTATCTGTATGTGTATCACCTGTATCCATATCCGTATCCGTATGTGTATCATCTGTACCCGTATCCGTATCCGTATGTGTATCACCTGTATCCGTATGTGTATCACCTGTATCCGTATGTGTATCACCTGTATCCGTATCTGTATGTGTATCACCTGTATCCGTATCCGTATCCGTATGTGTATCACCTGTACCCGTATCCGTATCCGTATGTGTATCACCTGTACCCGTATCCGTATCCGTATGTGTATCACCTGTATCCGTATCCGTATCTGTATGTGTATCACCTGTACCCGTATCCGTATCTGTATGTGTATCACCTGTATCCATATCCGTATCCGTATGTGTATCATCTGTACCCGTATCCGTATCCGTATGTGTATCACCTGTACCCGTATCCGTATGTGTATCACCTGTACCCGTATCCGTATCCGTATGTGTATCACCTGTACCCGTATCCGTATCCGTATGTGTATCACCTGTACCCGTATCCGTATGTGTATCACCTGTATCCATATGTGTATCACCTGTATCCGTATGTGTATCACCTGTATCCGTATCTGTATGTGTATCACCTGTATCCGTATCCGTATCCGTATGTGTATCACCTGTATCCGTATGTGTATCACCTGTATCCGTATGTGTATCACCTGTATCCGTATCCGTATGTGTATCACCTGTACCCGTATCCGTATCCGTATGTGTATCACCTGTATCCGTATCCGTATCTGTATGTGTATCACCTGTATCCGTATCCGTATCCGTATGTGTATCACCTGTATCCGTATCCGTATCCGTATGTGTATCACCTGTATCCGTATCCGTATCCGTATGTGTATCATCTGTACCCGTATCCGTATCCGTATGTGTATCACCTGTATCCGTATCCGTATCCATATGTGTATCACCTGTATCCGTATCCGTATCTGTATGTGTATCACCTGTATCCGTATCCGTATGTGTATCACCTGTATCCGTATCCGTATCTGTATGTGTATCACCTGTATCCATATCCGTATCCGTATGTGTATCATCTGTACCCGTATCCGTATCCGTATGTGTATCACCTGTATCCGTATGTGTATCACCTGTATCCGTATGTGTATCACCTGTATCCGTATCTGTATGTGTATCACCTGTATCCGTATCCGTATCCGTATGTGTATCACCTGTACCCGTATCCGTATCCGTATGTGTATCACCTGTACCCGTATCCGTATCCGTATGTGTATCACCTGTATCCGTATCCGTATCTGTATGTGTATCACCTGTACCCGTATCCGTATCTGTATGTGTATCACCTGTATCCATATCCGTATCCGTATGTGTATCATCTGTACCCGTATCCGTATCCGTATGTGTATCACCTGTATCCGTATGTGTATCACCTGTATCCGTATCCGTATGTGTATCACCTGTACCCGTATCCGTATCCGTATGTGTATCACCTGTACCCGTATCCGTATCCGTATGTGTATCACCTGTACCCGTATCCGTATGTGTATCACCTGTACCCGTATCCGTATCCGTATGTGTATCACCTGTACCCGTATCCGTATCCGTATGTGTATCACCTGTACCCGTATCCGTATCCGTATGTGTATCACCTGTACCCGTATCCGTATCCGTATGTGTATCACCTGTATCCGTATCCGTATCCGTATGTGTATCACCTGTACCCGTATCCGTATCCGTATGTGTATCACCTGTATCCGTATCCGTATCCGTATGTGTATCACCTGTACCCGTATCCGTATCCGTATGTGTATCACCTGTACCCGTATCCGTATCCGTATGTGTATCACCTGTATCCGTATCCGTATCCGTATGTGTATCACCTGTATCCATATGTGTATCACCTGTATCCGTATGTGTATCACCTGTATCCATATGTGTATCACCTGTATCCGTATGTGTATCACCTGTATCCGTATCTGTATGTGTATCACCTGTATCCGTATCCGTATCCGTATGTGTATCACCTGTATCCGTATGTGTATCACCTGTATCCGTATGTGTATCACCTGTATCCGTATCCGTATGTGTATCACCTGTACCCGTATCCGTATCCGTATGTGTATCACCTGTATCCGTATCCGTATCCGTATGTGTATCACCTGTATCCGTATCCGTATCCGTATGTGTATCACCTGTATCCGTATCCGTATCCGTATGTGTATCACCTGTATCCGTATCCGTATCCGTATGTGTATCACCTGTACCCGTATCCGTATCCGTATGTGTATCACCTGTATCCGTATCCGTATCTGTATGTGTATCACCTGTATCCGTATCCGTATGTGTATCACCTGTATCCGTATCCGTATCTGTATGTGTATCACCTGTATCCATATCCGTATCCGTATGTGTATCATCTGTACCCGTATCCGTATCCGTATGTGTATCACCTGTATCCGTATGTGTATCACCTGTATCCGTATGTGTATCACCTGTATCCGTATCTGTATGTGTATCACCTGTATCCGTATCCGTATCCGTATGTGTATCACCTGTACCCGTATCCGTATCCGTATGTGTATCACCTGTACCCGTATCCGTATCCGTATGTGTATCACCTGTATCCGTATCCGTATCTGTATGTGTATCACCTGTACCCGTATCCGTATCTGTATGTGTATCACCTGTATCCATATCCGTATCCGTATGTGTATCATCTGTACCCGTATCCGTATCCGTATGTGTATCACCTGTATCCGTATGTGTATCACCTGTATCCGTATCCGTATGTGTATCACCTGTACCCGTATCCGTATCCGTATGTGTATCACCTGTACCCGTATCCGTATGTGTATCACCTGTACCCGTATCCGTATCCGTATGTGTATCACCTGTACCCGTATCCGTATCCGTATGTGTATCACCTGTACCCGTATCCGTATCCGTATGTGTATCACCTGTACCCGTATCCGTATCCGTATGTGTATCACCTGTATCCGTATCCGTATCCGTATGTGTATCACCTGTACCCGTATCTGTATCCGTATGTGTATCACCTGTATCCGTATCCGTATCCGTATGTGTATCACCTGTACCCGTATCCGTATCCGTATGTGTATCACCTGTATCCGTATCCGTATCTGTATGTGTATCACCTGTACCCGTATCCGTATCTGTATGTGTAACACCTGTATCCGTATCCGTATGTGTATCACCTGTATCCGTATCCGTATGTGTATCACCTGTACCCGTATCCGTATCCGTATGTGTATCACCTGTATCCGTATCCGTATCTGTATGTGTATCACCTGTACCCGTATCCGTATCTGTATGTGTATCACCTGTATCCGTATCCGTATGTGTATCACCTGTATCCGTATCCGTATGTGTATCACCTGTACCCGTATCCGTATCCGTATGTGTATCACCTGTACCCGTATCCGTATCCGTATGTGTATCACCTGTACCCGTATCCGTATCCGTATGTGTATCACCTGTACCCGTATCCGTATCCGTATGTGTATCACCTGTACCCGTATCCGTATCCGTATGTGTATCACCTGTATCCGTATCCGTATCCATATGTGTATCACCTGTACCCGTATCCGTATCCGTATGTGTATCACCTGTACCCGTATCCGTATCCATATGTGTATCACCTGTACCCGTATCCGTATCCGTATGTGTATCACCTGTATCCGTATCCGTATCTGTATGTGTATCACCTGTACCCGTATCCGTATCTGTATGTGTATCACCTGTATCCATATCCGTATCCGTATGTGTATCATCTGTACCCGTATCCATATCCGTATGTGTATCACCTGTATCCGTATGTGTATCACCTGTATCCGTATCCGTATGTGTATCACCTGTACCCGTATCCGTATCCGTATGTGTATCACCTGTACCCGTATCCGTATCCGTATGTGTATCACCTGTACCCGTATCCGTATGTGTATCACCTGTACCCGTATCCGTATCCGTATGTGTATCACCTGTACCCGTATCCGTATCTGTATGTGTATCACCTGTATCCGTATCCGTATCCGTATGTGTATCACCTGTATCTGTATCCGTATCCGTATGTGTATCACCTGTATCCGTATCCGTATCCGTATGTGTATCATCTGTACCCGTATCCGTATCCGTATGTGTATCACCTGTATCCGTATCCGTATCCATATGTGTATCACCTGTATCCGTATCCGTATCTGTATGTGTATCACCTGTATCCGTATCCGTATGTGTATCACCTGTATCCGTATCCGTATCTGTATGTGTATCACCTGTATCCATATCCGTATCCGTATGTGTATCATCTGTACCCGTATCCGTATCCGTATGTGTATCACCTGTATCCGTATGTGTATCACCTGTATCCGTATGTGTATCACCTGTATCCGTATCTGTATGTGTATCACCTGTATCCGTATCCGTATCCGTATGTGTATCACCTGTACCCGTATCCGTATCCGTATGTGTATCACCTGTACCCGTATCCGTATCCGTATGTGTATCACCTGTATCCGTATCCGTATCTGTATGTGTATCACCTGTACCCGTATCCGTATCTGTATGTGTATCACCTGTATCCATATCCGTATCCGTATGTGTATCATCTGTACCCGTATCCGTATCCGTATGTGTATCACCTGTATCCGTATGTGTATCACCTGTATCCGTATCCGTATGTGTATCACCTGTACCCGTATCCGTATCCGTATGTGTATCACCTGTACCCGTATCCGTATCCGTATGTGTATCACCTGTACCCGTATCCGTATGTGTATCACCTGTACCCGTATCCGTATCCGTATGTGTATCACCTGTACCCGTATCCGTATCCGTATGTGTATCACCTGTACCCGTATCCGTATCCGTATGTGTATCACCTGTACCCGTATCCGTATCCGTATGTGTATCACCTGTATCCGTATCCGTATCCGTATGTGTATCACCTGTACCCGTATCTGTATCCGTATGTGTATCACCTGTATCCGTATCCGTATCCGTATGTGTATCACCTGTACCCGTATCCGTATCCGTATGTGTATCACCTGTACCCGTATCCGTATCCGTATGTGTATCACCTGTACCCGTATCCGTATCCGTATGTGTATCACCTGTATCCGTATCCGTATCCGTATGTGTATCACCTGTATCCGTATCCATATCTGTATGTGTATCACCTGTACCCGTATCCGTATCCATATGTGTATCACCTGTACCCGTATCCGTATCCGTATGTGTATCACCTGTACCCGTATCCGTATCTGTATGTGTATCACCTGTATCCGTATCCGTATGTGTATCACCTGTATCCGTATCCGTATCCGTATGTGTATCACCTGTACCCGTATCCGTATCCGTATGTGTATCACCTGTATCCGTATCCGTATCCGTATGTGTATCACCTGTACCCGTATCCGTATCCGTATGTGTATCACCTGTACCCGTATCCGTATCCGTATGTGTATCACCTGTACCCGTATCCGTATCCATATGTGTATCACCTGTATCCGTATCCGTATCCATATGTGTATCACCTGTACCCGTATCCGTATCCGTATGTGTATCACCTGTACCCGTATCCGTATCCATATGTGTATCACCTGTACCCGTATCCGTATCCGTATGTGTATCACCTGTATCCGTATCCGTATCCGTATGTGTATCACCTGTACCCGTATCCGTATCTGTATGTGTATCACCTGTATCCGTATCCGTATGTGTATCATCTGTATCCGTATCCGTATCCGTATGTGTATCACCTGTATCCGTATGTGTATCACCTGTATCCGTTTGTGTATCACCTGTATCCGTATGTGTATCACCTGTACCCGTATCCGTATCCGTATGTGTATCACCTGTATCCGTATCTGTATCTGTACCACCTGTACCTGTATCACCTGTACCTCTATCACCTGTACCTGTATCACCTGTATTTGTATCTGTATCATCTGGATCTGGATCTGGATCCATGTGTGTTTCTCTCTCCCCCCGTCCTAATCTCATTGTTATTTTATACGTAAATGCTGAAGAATGCTATATTCTGCACAAAATATTTTGGCTAGGCTTTTGCTTTCACAAAGGGGCATGACTAATTCCAAAAGCATAAAAGTTCACGGACTGGAAGAGAAAGATATATTTATGTATTTTAGGTAATAAAACCACAGAAGAACAGCTAGATGTTTATGAGAAACTCGTAAGTGTTGTACATTTTTAAATTTCTTTTTAATACTGAGGATCGAACCCAGGACCTTCACACTGAACTATACTCCCGCTCATTCTAATTTTTAAATTTTGAGTCAGGGTCTCACTAAGTTGCCCAGGCTGGGCTAGAACTGGTGATCCTCCTGCCTCAGCCTCCCAGAGTGCTGGGATCACAGGTATGCACCACCATGTCCCATTTTTTGATTTTTAAGAGTATCCATGATGGAATGGGCTTTTGTATGGCATAGTCAATTCATTTATCTTTATACACGCTTGATACGATCACATCCTTTAGGCTCTGTGCATTGGGAACAAACCTTATTACAATGGAGGTTAGAAGAAAAACAATCATAGAAACAAAAGTACCTTTCAGTAATTTCTGTAGAGTGGGTGTTTTTTCATACCAACAATTCTTTTGCCTTGGTTTTCATCCTTGTTCCTTCCAAAACCTCACCGGTCAAACTTTCCATGGAAAGCCATCCAAAACTGAGGATATATTAGGTATTCTGCTTCTTATGACCTCGTGGTATCACAAGAAGGATCAAAGAGCTTTTGTTCCATGTTTATAATCAGCTATTTTTTTGAGAGGGCAGATTCATAAGTTTGAATTATGACTAGAAATGCATACAAGGCAAGTAGCTACATGGCACTTTAATTACCTCCGCCACTCCAGTGAAAAACAACACCAGACACAAACAGATGTACAGAGTTAAATTCCTTTTAATTCTCTTTACACAGCAAACAAATTGACTGTCTCCTTTCTTCACAGGCTTTTTCTTTTTTCTCCCTAATCTTTAGTCTGTTTGTTCCCCCTGCCCCTTCCATTTATTTCTAAATGATCTACCTTTAGCTCAGGTTAAGATAATTTCTTACTTGACATTCTTCTCCCCGTAGTATGTAATGTTAAAACTCGCGCAGGGGTAGGATGGCTGCCTGTGGAATAATAATTAAGCAATTATAGTAGTACCCTGCTCAATCTGAACTAAGTGAAATCCTCAATGAAGCAGTATCGATAATTCGGCATGTATGACTCCTATAATGACTTGGCGTTACAGTGAGATTGAAATTAGCTTTTAGAAGTTTTTTCTCCTGCCCTTTGTTTTGACGTAACCAAAGCAAAAGGCAAGAAAACAGAATTATTTAAAGAGTTTATTAAAACTCAGACAATTTAACCTTAATATTTGAGTTCAGTGTGTATTTAACCCAAGTTTCCATAGTTTTAGCATACATATCTGTATTTTTATTCCTTATAGCCATCTTTGAAGTTTGGATTAATCACTGGTACTTTGAGATCTTCCATTTTTCAGTTGGATTTGATGAACACTTACTGACCTTCCAAAATATTCAAAACACTATGCTGTCAAGGTAATTTAAAAAATGAACTTTTCCATTGTCGTTGCTACCTCACAAATTACCCCAAAACTGATGGCTTAAAATAGTAATAGTTGTGTTTTATTATGATTGCTGATTCTGGAGGACAGGGCTGCAGGAAGGGCTCCAGCGAGCAGCTGTGACTTAGGGTGGCTCACGCGCTGCTGTGACAGGAGGCGGTGTGGGCCGCTAAGGACGCTGTCTGTCTTCCTGCAGCCTCAGGGTCTCTCTCTGAGTCGCTAATTGGACTTCCTCAGAGCATAGTGGCTGCTGTGACAGCTCGGAATAAGGAAGAAGCTGTCAGATTAACAAGACGGGAGCTGCAGTAGTGTTGCTGCTGCATTCTACTGATGACAAGTGACACATCGGGGCCCCTGCCCCCTCCATTTCAGGAGGACAGAAGGTGGACTCTGTATCTCGCGAGGGAGCGAGAAGTTTCTGAAGAGGACATAGCCCTGGAAATGTGGGGCATCTTTGGAAAATACAATACGCCATGATAAATGAAACACAACATCTTTTCCAAAGAAGCTCACAATCGAGCCTATGAAATCACAATTCTCAAACGATTGAGGCACCCCACCTCTCTGGGTAGCTGCGTGGTATTTTATATTTTCGAAGGAAATCAATCGATGTCTCTCAGGCGTCATATACATTATTTCTATTAAGTTGTTTGAGCCTAATTACTCAATAAACAGAACAATTAGGAATTTCTTTTGTCCCAGCTGTGCCATAAAAAAATTATAGAGACACTTTAGTATTCTGTATATTTTAGTAAAAAGCAAATAAGTAAATATACTGTGGTCAGTGGGAGCCAGGTTTCTCTCTCAGTTACAAATAAGGAGAGAAAGAAGGTCTTGAATTCTGAGCTTCAATAGAAATTGGAGACAGGAGCATAAACATGAGCTTCTACCTTGTTTGCGTGCACGTAGGTGTGTAGTTCTACTCCCCGGCTCTCTGTCGAGAAGTCCAGAGGCGACATCCATTTTCCACTTTAGAAACAACACCAGTCTGGGGAAGGAAGGTAAAACTTGAGGCTGGAACATCCTTTTGTTTCAGAAAGTAAGGAAGTACTCAAAGAACAGTTGGGACACATCAGAAGGACAAACCAGCCAACACGGATGACTTCCCAGTAGTCAAATCTTGAAAATTTCTGCATCAAATTCTGTAACCCACTGAGTAAAGCAAAACCCCTGCGCCCCTAGTGATATACATATGCACAACTATACATAGCTTCACAAAAAGAGCAAGCTCTTCCTTACAATACAAAGCCAATGCATAAATATAAAGTAACAATGGACTCCAAAGTCACCATTTGGCTACCATCACTGAAATAACTGATCCAGGCAAGAATCTAAACAAGTATAGTGTCGATAAACGGCAGGATTTTTACATAGCCCCAAAGTTTCACCTAGGAAATATTTCTTTATTACAGTGGAGGAAAAAGTAGTAGCTTTTCAGTGGACAGACATGGCACACACCACGTTAGCCACCTGGCCAACATCGTCAGGCATGGCGCACATCGTGTGTTCATGACATGGTACGCTGAGGAGGTGTCTCAGCACTCCTGTGGAATCCCTGCCGAAATGCATCACCGGAATCTGTCCGGAGGAAACAGCGGTCACCTGCAAACCGAGGGGCACTCTACAGTCCAGCTGGCCGTACGGTTCCAAATGGGCAGTGCCAAGAAGTATAGAGAAAGACTGTGGGACTGCCTCAGGTTAAAGGAGACTGAACTGAATGCAGAAGTGTGGCCTGACACTTGTTTGCTTTTGTTTGTTTCCTGTAAGGGAAATTTCTGGGATGAGTTAAAAAAATATGTCTTCTTATTAGATAAGAGTTACGTTCTAATGTGACATTGATAACCACATTTTGTTGTGTAAAAGAAAGTCCCTGATGTCAGGGTACACACTTAAATGTTTAGGGCTAAGTGATATCATGTGTGTAAATTTTTCAATTCTGACCATTTTGAAAATCTGGGTGAAAAGTACATGGGAATACCCTGAATTCTTCTTGCAATTTTAAGTCTGAAATTATGTCCAATAAAAACTTCAAGGAGAGAAAAGTGTACTCTCCTCCTACGGTTAACCCTCTCATGACTTACTGGGCAGTTTCCACACGATTTCCACTGTTTTGTGCCCCATTCTCTGAGGTCTTTCACCCACTTATCTTGGTAAAACTGCGAACTTGGGGGGAGTGGGCTTTCTTTGAAGTCTCTTAACTCTCAGATATAAAAAGCAGACACAGGTCCATTTCTGCTTAACCATTACCAAATCCACCTTCACACGTAGTAGTAGTTGTAGGTACCTCTGTGGCCTCCACCATGTCACCTCCCAAGGGTGGCTGCAGGAGTGTGTTGTGAGCATTTAGGTCAATTCCAAGCTTTTTCTATAACTGATGTAAAGCAAACTGGCTGTTCTAAAGCAGGGACATTTAGAAACCAATATAAATGGTCCAAAGAAGGCTAGAGGAGACCAAAATGCATTTGTGCTTTTTTGTTTTGTTTTGTTTTTGGAGACAGGGTCTTGATACATAGTTCAGGCTGGCCTCGAACTCACGGCAATCCTGCTGCCTCAGCCTCCCGAGTGCTGGGGTTACAGGCGTGCGCCATCACGACTGGCCTGCATCTGTGTTTGTACTTGAAGATGAGGTTGTGTTTACTATATTCAAGTTATGTCTGCGTGTGTGATTCCTTCATTCAAAAATCCTTGAGGAAGAATTGGCATTTGGGAAGTTTTAGGGGCAAGTTCTATAGATTTCAAAGCTAAATAAGGCAATGTTGCTCTTCTGGAATGGTATTTTCAGGAAAGAACAGTGTGGTAAGGGCTATAATTGAGTTATTTACTATATATTTGGAAAGACAAAGGAGAACACAACTCACCTGCCAGCAGTTGGCATTAAATCACAGAAGCAGGAGTCGAAAAAGTCATAAAGCATACCTAAGCTACGTCCCTTCACCAGAGCCAGGTCCTAAATCTTGCCTATGTCTTCCTGACAGTGCAAGCCTTGGAACCAACCCAGGCTGAGGCCGCAGAAAGGCGAGGCCCCACGTGGGGAGGACGAGGACGTGGCCGCAGATCGGGTCTGTGTCCCCGTCTCCACACACCTCCACTTTATTTCCCTAAGTACAGACGCGTCACATAATGCTTTCTTTGACAAAATGCTAGTGCCAACAAAGTCGAAAACTGAATGTGAATTTTAGCATCAGATCTGCGATAATGGTGCCTGTGTGTATGCATGCGTGTGTGTAAATGGAACACTATTGGTTCAATATCTGGCTGTGGTGACACTAGTTGGCCAAGTAAAAGGATATTTGCTGCTGCAACATCCATAAGAATGAAACCCTAATATAATGTAAGCATTGAGGAGTAGAAAGGTTAGGAGAACGCTAGATTGTGCCGTAAGATGAAGGATTCTTTTAAAGGAAATAGGCTCATGTGTGCTAACGTAGAAGACTTTTTCAACATATACTGTCAAGGGTACACGCAATGATACTAGCATTACAATGGTAAAATCGTATGAGTCTCAGTTTACAAACTCAGATGTGCAAGAAATGTAACTTTCTGGAAATAGCAGACTTATTTTCCATTTAAACCTTTGTTTTTCTGTGGGGATAGAAGTTTAATTCCTAAGGTTGCATTTGAATTCCAGGAAGGCTTCTGTGAGGCCAGGATGTGGGCACGGAGAGTTCCTTGCTGGTTTTGTGGGTATCAGTGCCGTCCTAGTCCTGTTCTCACCCTGTCTGCTCACACACCTTAGGATCATGAGGTCATCTGTGTCCTCCCTTCCCCAAGGTTGGCTGCGTCATCCCATTTGGGTCAGGTTGTTTAGGGGCGCAGTGAGACGGGATCCACACCACCCCCATGTCTTCTGCTCCAGCCTCTCTCCCTTCAGATCCCCTAAGTGCCCGAGTCCTGTTTCTCAGGACCTGGTTCACTCACGCTGTGAACATGGCACAGGCTCTTACTCGTTCGGAAGGCACAAGGAAGCACGCTTCATACAGCAGTGTGGTTTGAACACAGCACAGGCATTTGTTTGCCTAGGAGTAGGGCTGAACTCTAGACCGTCATGAGCCTTGGCCGGGCTCCAAGACTGCTGGAAAAAGGAGGACGCTTAGTCTTTGCACGAAGGCGTTGTCAGCTGGACAAGCCACTGCCCCCTGGGAGAGAGCCACTCAGCCAGTCACTGGATGTCATTCACCAAAGTTGGGGTTTTCCACAATTTTCAGAGGGACGCAATAGAAGCCGACCCAGGTCCTTCTGCTTTTTCTCTTTCTAAGAGCCAGCATCTTTATTATTTATCTTGCAAGTGCTAAGACTTCTTTTAACTTCTTATATATTTGTCCAAATCTCCTTTATGCTCTTTGATGTCTTTTTCTATTCTCACAAGGGCTGGAAATTGAAAAATTTGATACCAAAAAAATCGTTGACTCCCTTCTGAACTGCACTCAGTTGGTCATCTTTCCGTGCACCGCAGTGCAGAAGGTACTCGCTGAAGGGATGGGTGAAAGGCCAGTGCCACTAGGAGACACAGAGGGGAAAAAAATGCCTGAGTTAATATTTCAAAATGTCACCCTGCCATGGACTAGCCCAGCCCTGGACGGCTACGGGCGCGTCTAAGCTGTTAGCGGCCACTCCCTGCAGAAGTGGAAATTGGAGGTCAGACTGACATATTTTGCTGTATACAAGGAGCTTGTAGCCTTTTGCAATTTTTCTTTTGTTTTATTTTTTATTTTATTGTGGGTACCAGGGGTTGACCTCAGGACCTCGCGCACCAGCAGGCGCCCATGCTGCTGAGCGATATCACCGGCCCTTTTTTCGTATGTGGGTTCCGGGAGTCGAACTTGGGCCCTCGCGCTTGCCAGGCAGGCGCTTACGCCGCTGAGCCATCTCACCGGCCCTGCAATTTTTCTTTTGAAAGGCAACTTTTCTTCAAGTTGGGGGAAGTGTTCATTGGAAATGATAACTTACTTTGTCTCCTTTCTTTGTGCTATTTTGTTATATATTTCTTTAAGGTGGAGTTTGATTCTTTTTTAAGTTCGTCCTCATTGCTTAGATGATGACAGTAGTGTGAGTTACGGAAATGGGAGAATTAACTCATGGAAGCAGTAGCAACTACAAAACATAATTTGCATAGTTTAGTATGACTTACCTCCGGGGTGCACTACGGGTTGTATAACTGGAAGACTCATTTCCACTTCTACAGATGAGAAAAAGCCAATATTTAACAGAAAGGAGTAAATCCCCAAAGGCCCAGTGCCTGGGAGAGCTGGGAGGAAAGCTGCATCTCTTACTCCACGCCTGTCCCACCGTCCTCCTGTGACAGAGCAGGTTCCCTTGGGCCACTCCTCGGCGTGGCCTTCGTGAGCATAGAATGGGGTTACAGTGCCCACCAAGGCAGGCCCTTTCCAAAGCAGTGTGTTCACATGGACACACACAGGTCCAACTACTGCACTAAGAAGCCCCTTGGGTTATTTCCCCATCCCCACTAATATGGTTCATGTTTTGGCTTCTATCTGCATTGTGTTTTTGAGTTTTTCCTCCATCTTTTTTTTACCTACTTGATACTGGGGATTGAACCCAGGGCTTTCACACTGAGCTACATCCCCAGCCCCTTATGTTTTACTTTTATCTTCAGAGAAGGCCTCACAAAGTCACTAAGTTGCCCAGGCTGGGTTTGTGCTTGACATCGTTCTGCCTCAGCCTCTCAGAGTGCAAGGATTATAGGCATACAACACCAAACCTGGTCCCCATCCTTGTTTTCTTGAGGATACGAAACATCAGCATAGTTCCACAGGCCAGGGCTACATAAAAAGAGGTGGCGTGTCTCACCATTTCTTTTATTCCAATGTCATTAGTTCTAATTTTACCTGCCTGTGTTTTTATTCATGCACAAATGAACATATATATGTACATTTTCTAGATTCCTCTTCTTTCTTATATAAAAATAGTTTAGTATAGATAGGCTTTGCTTTTTCCATCTAATAGTACATCCTGGAAATCACTCCCATTGGTTTACGGAGGCCTTGCTCATTCTTCGTGTTAGAATAGTATTCCATTGTGTAGCTATACCATGGTTTATTCAACCACTCTCTTACTCATGGGTATTTAGGTTGTTACCAATATTTTTAAATTATTGCAAATACTACAGTGATTTATTTTCAAAATCCTATATAGATATATTTCGTATTTTTGGAAGAATATTTTCTGATAAACTCCTTGAAGTGGGATAGCTGGGTCACATGTAAACACACATGTAGTTCTTTTAGACATTATAAATCGCATTGCCTAGAAGTTTTGTGCACACCCACCAGGAATTTTTGGGAGAAATTGTTTTAACTTTCTGCCTTAAGATATGTGATAAATATCTCATTCTAATTTTATAATATTTATCTTATTGTGAATGAAACCGTTATATTTTCTTATTTATGGGTCATCTTTGCTTTTTTTGTCTCTTTCTATCTCTGTGGTATGTATGGATATAAAAAGAATATGTGTTACATATATTTTTTTCAGTTCTTCAGTTGTCCTTTGATCTTATTTATGAAATGTGTTTTTGTAGGTTTTCTTGCCATGCTATTTTATTTTTGAAATTACATCATCATATTCATCAATATTTTCCTTTATTGTATCTGGATTTAGAGACAGAAAGCCTTTGCTTACACTCAAGTTAACAAGAAATTTACTTATACTTTTTTCTAGTACCTTCAGGATTTCATTTCTCTCTTTTTTTTTTTTTTTTTTTTTTTGCGGGTACCGGGGGTTGACCTCAGGACCTCTCACGCCAGCAGGCACCCGGGCTGCTGAGCGATATCACTGGCCCTTTTTTCGTAAGTGGGTACCGGGAGTCGAACTCAGGACCTTGCGCTTGCCAGGCAGGCACGTATGCCGCTGAGCCATCTCACCAGCCCAGGATTTCATTTTTATATTTAGATAATTTACTTCATTTATAATTTATTCTTATGGTATCAGGTATAGATTTAATTTTCTAATGGCCAGTGGTCCCAGTTAAGTCAAAATTTGCCCCAGAGTTTTGAGACATACCTTTATCATATACTAGTTTTTGAGTCTTTCACTCTAATTTCCATCCTGACAATACTATTTTAACAGAGCAATACTTCATTGCCCATGGGATAAATGGAATGAATAAAATGCGTATGCTCGTGTTTGAGCTGCTTTTGAAGGAGTGGCCAGCTCTGGGTTGTGAAGTTGGTAGGTTTCGGACTCATCGTTTCTCTTCTGAATGCAGCTGTAGCTGTGATCTGACATCTCCTGCTGGTAGGACTCTACCTAAACCATCTCAGAGAGAGAGACAAACCTACCCTGGTGAAAAACATGCCTAAAGCAGGGAGTTCCACAACTAGAGGCACTGTTCTTAAGTGTGTAGTCGAATTGGGAAGGGCAGGAAGAAAGAATGAAAATAAAAGCTGGTTTTTCCACTTAGTCGAGTGGTTGAATTAGTTGACCTTTAAGGTCCCTTCCACTGAGTTTATGGTTCCATGAATCATTCCCCGGACTCAGGCCAAGTTAGTGATGAAGTGGCCCGGGGAGACTTTGGGGTCAGAGGTGAGTGGAGATGTGGTGAGGGGTGAGAACTAGGGTTTAGAGGGAAGAGATGCTAAATGACAGAGCACAGAGCTAGGAAATCATTCTTTCCCCTTTCAAAACTTGGTAATCAGCCAGCAGATCAGCGCTGTGCATTGGTAGAAAGAAACATTAGCTAGCTAGAGAATGGCATGGGAGTGACGGCGTGGTCACGGTGGAGGACGATTCCTGGGATGTTGCAGATGAAGACCACGGTGGCAGGTCTCACCCGCCACTGTTCCCAAAGCAAGGACAGCGCCATTGTCTTCCAAGTTCATCTGCCAACACGAAAAAGAACAACTACCTTGGATACGACACCGTAATACAAAACCTGAACAATTTTCTGAATGGACACAGATGTACTATGATGTGAAGTGATCTTCGGATTTTAGGGTCAGTCTTAGGAGAGAGACGTTGAAGGAAAAGTAGGAACCTTCTCTATGTCAAGACGTTTGTACACACAGACTTAAAGTATCCTGAAGCAACCTGACATTCTTCAGCTGTTTCATGGTAGAAGATATTTTCCCTTAGCAATTCAGCTGACAAAGGAGAGGCTGAGTTTGTGAATCCTTGCATTAGGAAGTGGATAAGCCCATAAGGAGACATTTAAAACAGCGATCTTGCCGGGGATATAGCTCAGTGGCACAGTGCCTGCCTAGCAAGCACGAAGTCCTGAGTTCGATTCCCGGTACAAAAAAAAAAAAAGAATTTACAGTAAAACAGTGATCTAGAAGGAGAAAAGCTAGGGAGGGAACGGGGGAGGCGCTGTGTGGCCTTCAAGTGGATACGGCATGTTTGCCAGGAACAGCAATGATAATAATCGTGAGTAACAGAAGGACTCGCTGTGAGCTTACTGCCATACCCACAGGGATGAAGAGACTGAAGCGAAAATTCAGCATGGTGGATAATGTTTACCCTTAAGTGACCTCTGTGATTACCTTGCCCTGTGTGTTTGGTGAACTTCGCTTCACTATGTTCAATTCCTCAATGAGTGAGTGGTGGAAGATAACGTCCCCTGCCCTGTTCTCCTGGGGCTTACTCAGCTCTTCTGCTCTGAGTCGAGCGCAGAGAAAACTGCAAATATCCTTTGTTATCCTTTTGGCTTTTATTTCTTGTTTCCTTCAGGTAAATGCGTTAATTAAATAAATACTTACTGAACACTGCCCTGGGCCCAGCACTGGGGTAATTCTTCATGGTACTTTTGGGGCTGGGCTGTAGCTCATGGTACAGTGCACGCCCACCTTGTGGGAGGCCCTGAGTCGGACCTCCAGTACTGCCGGTGGACAATATCGTGACTATTTATGTACCTTATTACTGTCCATGTAAACGGCCAGCATATGAGCTCCAACGGGTGGAACTTTGGTTACTGTTTTATTCCAGCGAATGCCACCACAGGGTCTGGCACATGATATGAACTTAATATTCGTTTAATGAATAAAAAATGAATAATGGATGGATGGAAAGGGTTGCAAAGAAGAAGACAGAATACCCTTAAGGATATCACAGAAGGGAGGTGAGGGTGGCAACAGACAGAGAGAAAGTACTTTCTTTACACTGTCAATAAATTTAATTTTCTGTTTACATCAGGGGTATTTACAAGCACAAGTGCATTAAGACAAACAAATAAAATTCTCTAATTGTAGAATTTCAGTCACCAGCCACTGGCAGGCATGTGTTAGGGGATAAGAAAGGAATCTTTTCTAAAGCTCAGTTCATCCCACTTCATGAACCCGTGATTCGTCAAACAAATTGAGTAGGGACGGCTGTGGCACTGCTGTGTTCTCTGAAAGCAGCCACTGGGATGAAGTGTGGAGTGGAGGATGTTACCTTGGGGTCAATTCTTGTGAGGAGAAAGGGCAGTAGCAGAAGTGAGCTGAGGGAGAAGTCACACTGCGGAGCGAGGCTGGTAAGATCTGCCCCATTTGCAAGGAAGCCCTGGAAGTAGAGGCTCGGTGAGTGGCAGGAATAGGAAGAGTTAATTATTGCATCTCCTCCTGCCCTCCCCATTACCAGCACCACTCGTGTCCGCGATCGCAAGCTTCCCGTGGGCTTGTGTCATCTCCTCTTCTCAAACATGCCTGCGTCCTCGCGTTGTAGTCCAAACCCCTCCAGTGTCTGTGTCCTGTGAGCTTACTTAGGCCTCTCTCTCTCACCCTGCTGCCTATATTTGGTCCTTTCTGGGACAATTTCCTTCAAAGCTTCTACCCTACTCTTCAGCATTGTATCCTTGGCTACAGACACCTGTGTAGGAAGCCTGTCCCCTCCAGCTCTGCAGACTTTCTTACACACTGAAACAACCTCTTCTTTCATAAGTTCCTCCAGGATGACAGAGGAGAGCAGTGAGTTCTCGCTGACACCCCATTGCTCAACCACTACTGTAGCTGAATTTCCTATAACCTGCCTTTTTCTTGACTTGCATATGCCATTCATAGGAATCCATTCCTAGGGACAGGGAATCATAACTTCAAAGGCAGAAGTGATCTTAGAAACTTGACCTCATCTCCCTTATACAGAAGAAGGAGAATTTGACTCAAGAGAAACTTACTCAGTTCATATTCACAGGGCTAAACAGACACCAGAACCCTGGTAATAGAGGGGGTTTAACTGTGTGCTCTCTGCCCGGTCTTTATTTTATGGGTCAATCATGCTATACTAAGTTTCATGTTCTTAGAGGGTAAATAAATACATCACTGCAGTGGTCAGTGAGTTTATTTTTAAAGCTTACCAACTGTGTAAGAGTAATGGTTCCCGCCTACACACGGTTTTTTGGTGGATAAAACAAAGTCCTTGGGAACAAATCAGAGTAAACTAATGCCACTTTCTGTTTTCTCAATTAGTCACCCCAGAACAAGGGGTGAGCATCTTGTGCAGAAAGCTGTCTCCCTCTCCATCCGCCCTGCTCCCCTCTCTTCACAGGACTGCCAGGGATGGGACACCACAGGCTGTGGTGTCTCCCTCTGGAAGGCAAGGCTCCAGGGAGAAAGGTGGCCAGGTTTTCAGCCTCAGGGTCTTGCCATCTTGCAATCCCAGATCGCAGATCTCTGTTTTCTGGACCTGCTTGAAGGTCTCAGTGCAGACGTGGGCCTGTAGGTCCAGCTAATGCTCTTAAAGACAAATTATAGGGGAAGTCACATTCAACCCTGGATGGACACAGGGAAATAATTGCAGCTTTCTGTTCATCAGAAAGTTTTCTACAGGCTTGGATTGGACACAGTTTAATAATATGCGTAATCCCTGGCCGTCTACCTTTTTCCTAAAGCAACTCACAGAACTGGTGACTTCAGAGAGAACAGTGACTCACAGAACCAGTGACTTATTCCAGCACCGAGTCATGGTGCTCCTTGGTGATAGTTTAGCTTGGGCCAGTTCCAAACCACAGGCCTTCTTCACATTCTTGCCCACTCTACTGTATCCAGTGTGGAATTTGCAGAGGTGGACAAGATAGTGTGGAGGAAAAAACATTCTGTTTATTAAGCATAATGATAAATTGGGCAAATTGAGAATGTTATCATTAAGTCCAGAGCTACTGCCCGAAGACTATTATGTGAGGAATCACAGATTTTTCTCAGGTGTTTCTGAGTCAGATGTTTTGGGTTTATGTAACTTCCTCTGAGTAACTCAACAAGTTTCAAATCAGATATTGGTGAAATTTACATTTTCTTTAATATTTAGAGTTACAGATTCAGCAAGCATCTCCTTTCCATTGTTGTACGATGGCCAAACACTGTTATCATGCACTAACTGACATAGTACAGTATGGATTGCTAAGAGGTTACCGGGAATACAAATGCTAATTTTTAATTCTCAAAGCCATAAAATTTTAACTATTATTCACAGTTCCTAAGCAATGAAGAGATCATTGGACACTCTATCCCTTTTATAAACCTACGCAGTAGGATAGGGTGGCAGCTAAGTCTGAATTCTCCCTGTCCTCTTGGATTTTGAAGTCTGGAGAGAAGTGATACAGGAGTTAGGGCGCGGCCTATCAATTGCAAGATCCCTGGGCAAGGCCAGGGTCCCGTGTGTAGAATTTCTTGTGAGCATCCACAAGATGTGGACCACTTAGAAGAAGCGCACCCACCATGGGAAGCTTGCCATGGTGAATTCCCACGATAGCCCACGCCGTGTTTCCCAGACGCAGCATGTACTTTAATCTTCTTTTTCTCTTGTTCTGCCCAAGTTCGCTCTGCAGAGCTGGTTTCTCCCATACCCATTCACCCCACACTTTTCAAATAAACTTTTTGGCAGCATTTTTGGCTTATCTCATCCAATTCTTTGTTTGAGGCAAGAAGGACCTGGAATGCTTTTGATTGGCGAGCCATCGCTAAAGGAACTACCTGATAATGGAAGCACTGAACAGGTAATTACTTGACAGAAAGATATCACCTCGTTAAGTACTGAAGACTTTTGTTTCATATGATTAAATGTAATGCCAGGTAAGCATTATTAGAATTGGCCAAATAGACAAATTCACAGAGGAATATTTCCATCTATGTTGAATACAGTTGTGGCAACCCTTACTTAAGAAGGTTGGAGAAGAAAAGTAGAACTTTTCAGAAAGATACTCTTGTTTTTGAGTTTGTAGTCCCTTTCTTCTCAAAAGAGGCCTGACAATGGATCTTTGGGATTTGGTTCCAAGCATAGCTATTTAATCTTGTTGCTCCTGGCTTGGGCTGGGGAGCCCCGTAGGCGGGAGAGAATGCTGGCAGGGCTTATTTTTTGCTTGCACAGATACAAAACACTGACTTCTTTTCAGAAACCCTGGAGGTATTTTATTAACAAATATAAATTAACACTAAGAACAATGGGAATGGCAAGAAAAGAGTCTCGATCTGAATATCAAGAAGCCTGTGTCCCTTAGATCTGTTAGCCTCTGGAATAGTCTAGCGAAGGGACTAGGAGAAGATCTGTGGTTCACTGGAGTGACTAATTTGACAGTAAAGCAAAGACAGTATAGCTTACACTACCTAAGGAATAGAAGAAAAGACACAGTAAGGACTTTCTACCTCCGAGATTTTTTCCCTACAGTTTTCACACTCGACCAATTATCAGCATAGCGACCGTAATCATACCCTAGTTTAATTGGTGCATATTTGACATATTCTCATAAACCATAACAATAAAAAACAAGAAATCTAAAATCATTACATGACAATAAAATTATAGTAAGACATGTACTTACTCTGCACATATGGAATGAATAGTCCCCAGCATAAAGCATACAATGGGGATAAATTTCATTATATTTTAATTGCAGAAGTTGCTGGTGGGTATACCGCACTAGAATCCGCTTCTGCTCTTGTAATAGAAACTCTCAAAGGTGAGCCCACAACATTAACTGTGACACTGAAGCTGGATGATTCTCTTATTTCCCTGCCTGTGTCAGGATGCAAAAGGCAGATGCACTGCATTCTCAGAATGCACTGGTTTCAACTTTTTGAACATTTAGATTCTTCATTATCTATAAAACGAATGTAGAAAGATATTTGTTTCTCCATGGTGAAGGTTGAATGCCTTTTTTGTTTGTTTCTAGAATTCTTTACTGGAACTGTAGGAAAAAGAGATGCACATCAGGAAACATCTGCATAATATGGATCCGGAGTCTGGTCCCAGTTTTGCATTTAACTAAGTCAGAAAGGGCCGTTGTGGTGAATCAGCGGCTGTTTCTAAAGTGTCCAGGTCAGGGTGTGGCCTGCAGCAAGCCAAGGCAGTGGGGCCATTTCTAGAGCAAGATGGGGCGCTCTCTCCTCCTGGCCTGCAGGTAGGAAGCTTGGAGGCAGGAAGCACCCCAGGAGGTCCTTCCAGCAGAGGTCAGCAGGCCCAGCTTCCAGGAGGCCAGGGGCTCAAGAGACACCCAAGGTGAGTCATGAAAAGAAGACAGAAGCGATTTGTTCTCAGCCTTCCTTTGAACTTCAGCCCTGTGGGTGGGCCGGGCTTGCAGGTGTCTATAGCTGGGAAAGACAGGGCCTCACCAAGATCCGCTTTCAGTTTTCTGTGTCCTCACCCCTTGTCTCGAGCTACTCAGCCCATATTGCATCTTTAATGGTTAAGCTGTGGGGCAGGTGGCTATTTGTAAGGCCACTAATTAGATAAAGGGACTGATTTGCGCCAGAATGCAGATAATGCATGGAATTGTGCCAAGACCCACAGCTCAGGGTTTATGACCCACAGCTGCCATGGGGACCGTGCTTACTTAGTTGGAGAGGGCTTTTTGTTGTGGGATGGGAGGCAGCACACAGGCAGAGCATCCGCTTCTGTGTGGCTTGAAACCGAAAACCAGGAATGGAAATGAAGGGGCAAGAAGGCAGGAGGGCGCCAGGTTTCTCACACCCAAACGAGATTGTCCTGTGAATTCCTTCTAACCAGCATGTTAGAAACAGGGCCTTCCTTGAAGGCAACGGTCAGACGAACCTGGAAAGAAACACGTAGTTGTGAATCCTTGTTTGCGATGTCCTCACATCTCATGACCCTGACCACTGTATATTTAATTTCTTATTCTTTTCTTTGTTTTCCCAAATATTTTGTTGTGATCACTAAGCAGGGCGTATTGTAAGCTTCAAGATCATGACAAATCCACTCTCTTGAATTAACATGTTTGATATCATCACAGCTTTCCAGAGCTGGAAGACACTCGAGAGCCAGGGGTTCACATGCTCACTCCCATTCATCCTGTTGTCCTGGTGCAATAATTAATAGCTTCCTCTTTTCATCCTCTGAATGCACCTGCAGGACAATGGCTATCACACCATGATGTCATCCAACTCTTCATTACAAAGATAAAGAAAGGCCCAGCATGTTTCAAAATCTCCATCACTGAGCTGAGAAGTCAGAAATAGAAATGTAAAACAACCACCCAAAAAGGGGTGAAATCTAAAAACATTACATGACAAGAAATCTAAAATCATTGCATGACAATAAAATTATAGTAAGACATGTACTTACTCTGCACATATGGAACAAACAGTCCCCAGTATAAAGCATACAATGGGGATAAATTTCATTATATTTTAATTGCAGAAGTTGCTGGTGGGTATACCGCACTAGAATCCACTTTTGCTCTTGTAATAGAAACTCTCAAAGGTGAGCCCACAACATTAACTGTGACTTTGAAGCTGAATTCTTCTCTTATTTCCCTACCTGTGTCAGGATGCAAAAGGCAGATGCACTGCATTTTCAGAAGTGATGCCACCCAAAAAGGGGTGACATCAAAGTAGGCGATATGGTGACTAATTGAATCTTGGCTGTAATTAGGAAAAAACAAAGCTAGAAAGTGGTAGAAGACTGGGAAAAGCAGGAGAAGAAGGGAATAGGCAAAGGATTAGAGAAAGAATGGGAGATTCGGAGTTGTGGAAGCAGAGAACTGAAGAACAGGAAGTTGAAGTGAGAGCTGGGATGTTCAGTTTATGGCTTCATGGGTGGAGCATTAATAGTGTGGCTTGTGAGGTTGTGGGGTTCCCTACGGAAAAAGAATGACCTGTTGAAGGATTAACTGAAGAGGTATTAATGAACACACTGTTTACAGAGGTGTGGGTAGGAAGATATGAAAACAGAAATCAAAGGGTTGTGATACATCCAGGGAACGGTAGGGGTGGAAAGCCAGCCCATTTTCATCCCCAGGTCTAAAGGACAAAGGAGAGGGAGAAGTGTCACCAGAACCCGGCAAGCAGGGCAACCACAGGAGAGGGGCTGCTCAAAGGAGCTCTGGACTAGATAGACATTCTACCTTTGACAACTGTAAGACCAGAGAAATTAAGCTTACAAAGCAAGTTTTTAAACACGGCTGTGTTGGCGAGCTTTTCCTTGCTGTGACAAAATAATCTGTGACGAGCTACTTAAAGGAAGAAAATTTTATTTTGGCTCCTGATTTCAGAGGTTTTAGTCCATGGTCAGCTGGCTTCATTGCTTGTAGGCCTGTGGTGAAGTCAGAAACATCATGGCGGAAGGGTATGGTGGAGGAGCGCTGTTTACCTCATGACGACCAGGAAGCAGAGAGAAAGAGATACAACCAGAAAAAAGGGGCTGGGGACCAGATATAGTCTCCAGGTTCATACCCTCATGATCTGCTCTATCACCTAGGCCTCACCTCCTGTTTCTGTCACCTAATAATGTCATCAAATTATGATCTCATCAGTGGATGAAGGCACTTGATGAAGTTAGAGCCCTCATGATCCAGTCACTTCTCAAAAAGCCCATCGGTTGGCAACTAAGCCTTTTACACATGAATCCTGGGGGACAATTCAAATCCAAATGATAATTTAGTGGTTGACAGGAAGCTCAGGAGAATGGTCCCTGAGAGAAACAGAGTAATGAGAGTAGTCCTGCGATGTCCAGTTCCCGGCTTGGGAGTTTCCAGGTTAGAACCTAGGGAGAGGAGCCCAAACGGAGACCGGATGATTTGCTGAATTAGGAAGACGGAGTTCATAGTTCCCCGATATCAACGTGGCTAACATCTCGGAGCAAAGTATGAGAAAGGAAGGAGACGGAGAGCATCTCCAGAGATTTACAGTGGGTGCGGGGCGGGTGGGATGGTGTGGGGGTGGCGGGTTCCCTTAAGCCACTAAATACTTTTCTGAGCATGGACATGGGGAAACTGTTTCAGGACAAGAGAAGAACCGCTGTGACAGTTGGGTAGAATAATTAATCCTTGGAGTTTAGAAGGGCTGGAAATAGTTTATGTTTCCATTAGCCAGAGTGAAAAGACTTCCCTGACAAGTGAACTCTTAGCCAAAGTCCTATTAAAGGGTCAAATTAGTTATAAACTAAAGGCAGCTCTGGATTTACGCTAACACATCAGGAAAGCTACCACCGATAGAATCAAATCGATTCATAATAACTAAATTGTCCTAGAAAAAGCATCATAATTTTAAAATAATATAACAAAATCCAGCAACCAAAAATATATTTGCTAGGGTTATATAAACAAAAGGTTATCAAACATGAAAAGAAACAGGAAAATGAGAACCATAATAAGGAGAAAAATCAATTGCTAACAAAAGAGACAAGGGCCGGTGAGATGGCTCAGCGGCTTAAGCGCCTGCCCGGCAAGCGCGAGGGCCCGAGTTCGACTCCCGGATCCCACATACAAAAAAGGGGCCGGTGATATCGCTCAGCGGCACGGGCGCCTGCTGGCGCGCGAGGTCCTGAGGTCGACGCCCCGGTACCCACAAAAAAAAAAAAAAAAAAAAAAAAAAAAAAAAAAAGAGACAAAACAAAACAAAAGCCCCAAAATGAGAATTAACTCAGATGTTAGACTTAGCAAATAAAAATAGTAAAACAGTTACTATAAATATGCTCTCTGTTTAAAAAGATAAAGTACAATATGGATACAATGAAGAGATGGAAAATATAAAACCACTAAATTGGATCTCCTACAGTCAAAAGACACAAAATTCAGAACATGGTGAAGTAGTGAGGAGTTCATTTAAAAAATGAAGGTATTAAAGTCATACATACAAAAACTAAACGTATTCACTAATAGCAGATCTACATTACAGGATTTATTAAGGAATATCTTTTAGGCAGAAGAAAAGTGATATTAGAGAAATCTGGACCTACACAAAGGAATGAAGACCTCTGGGAAATGGTATTTTTATGGGGAAAATGACTCCTTTTACTTTACTTAAATCTCTTGAAAGAATAATGGACTTTTATATGATTTGAGGGATAAATAGACAAATATCCATCTTGGAGTTTATAAGAACTCAGAAAAACTGCAAATACAGCAATGTAGAAAATAAATCTTACATGAAAGAAAGGTCACAATGAAATTAAAATTCAGTAATATTTTTAGACATTATATAATTTGCATTCGCAAGTGAAAAAATATTTCCTGAAATCAATATTACACATCAAATTAGAAATAAATTTAAACACATGTATTGGGAGAAAAAATTAAAAATTAGCTAATCATCATCGGTGTCTCATTCTTTCCCTCCTTTCTCTCTCAAGTATCAACAGTTTCAAGGACTCTATAAGAAATCCACAATTTTGCTTATATTCACTTATCTTTAGATTACGAGCATTTTCTGAGCCTGTCTTTGAAATGTATTCTTTAAGAGGTGTCAATTGTTGTACTATAAGTATGCGCAGTAATAAACAATTCCTCTACCATATATCATTTAGGTTGTTGCCGTATTTTCCCTTGAATATATATCATCTTATTGAACATCTTTTGAAGGCATGTTTGGTTAAATCTTGAGGATAGATTTATAGAGGTAGAATTATAATGAATAAAAAGATGTGAACATCAAAAAGATAATGAAATATTTAAAGCAAAAATAATTAACAATTTATGTGGGCCTTATAACATGTAAAGTAAAAGATATGATAACGAAAGTGCAAGACAAGAAAGAGTAAGTAGGTTGTATTGTTGTAAGCTTCTAACAACATGCATTAAATGATTCATATTATTTAGAAGTAGATTGTCATAAATTAAACATACATATTGTAAATCTTAGTACAACCACTAAAAAAATTATCGTTAAAAAAACCAATCCTAGAGATAAAATGAGATAAAATAATCTTCAGTGAGTCCAAAAAGAGAGAAAGACAAAAAATTCAGGTAGACAAAAAGAGAATAAGGATCAATGTAGTAGAGTTAAACCCAACTATAATGACAATGATACTAAATGTTAAGTAATCTAAAGTAGCTCTTTTGAATAGACATATACTATGAGCCACAACTATAATTTCATTTTCTCTAGTCATTACATGGAGTAATGTGAAATTAAATTTCCTAATTTATTTTAATCAATTTAAAATATCTAAAATATTTCCATTTTGATACACAATTAATGTAAAAATCAGAAATGTATTATTTGCTGTTTTTCACCTACGACTAAGTTGTGGAAAGCGGGGGAAGCTGGAGATCGATCACATGGGGCTAAAGCAAGTCCAGCCCAGGAACACAGAGCACCCGAGGCAAGCCACGTGAACAAGCTGCTCCAGCTCTGAGAACGCAAGGCACCAGAGGCAAGCCAGGCAAACAAATTGCTAGGCAGAGGGGTTTCTACTGACAGTAGCCTCCCGAGTGTATAAACAAACATGCCACAGTCATTGAGCAGTCCTTTTTCTTCCAGCACGAGAGGAGGCTCCACTTGACCTCAGCTTTCTGTATTCTGACTCTTGTCTTTATTTCTTCATCCTCCACTGTCTGCCCCCTTGGAAGTTTGAGAGTTGTGCTGGACAAGGCACTAAGTCTTCAAAATCTTGTATATATTTTATACTTAAGCTACACTGCAATTTATACCAGTAATATTTTAAGTGCTCTGTAGCCACATATGGCTAGAAACTACCATATTGTAAGGCACTGGTTTAAATATTCCAATTAAAAGCCAAAGATTGTTATATTGGCTCTAATAAAAAGTAAGATATGCACTCTACAAGATACCCACTTTATAGCAATATAGGATAAAAGGATGCAAAAAATATTCTATGGAAATGCTCATCAGAAGAAAATTGGAGTTTCTATACTAATATCAAAGTAGATTTCAGAATAAAGAACAGGAATATTTCATAATGATGAAATGGTAATTCATTAAGAGTTGAGCCTAAATGTTAACACATATAATAAAAGAGCTTCAAAACAAATAAAAGGAAATCTAGTAGAAATGAAAGAACTAGACAAAGTAACAATTATAGTTGGAAATTTTAACAGAGAACTACAGAAACCAACAATTATAGTTGTTGATTTTAACAGCCCCTTTTTTTTGATAGAATAAGTAGACAAAGATATCAGTAAGAGAAAGAAGACTAAATAGTATCCACTCGATAGCCCTAACTCATATTTATAGAACAATTCATTTAACATTAGCAGAATATAAATTCTTTTCAAGTATACATGGAACATTTACATTACATTATGAGATTGGCAATATTCTGGACCATAAATTAAATCTAAATACATTTTAAAACATCGAAGTAACACAAAGTAAGTTTTTAATCCCAGCAGCCTTAAATTAGAAACCAACAATAAAAAGATAGCTATTTGGGAAAATCTTAAAATATCTGGAAATTAAACAAAGTACTGAAAAAATGGGTCAAAGGAAAATTAGAAATTATTCTGAACTGAATAAAAATGAAAAAACAGCATATCAAAACATTAGGATATTGAAAACTGTGTTTAGATGGAAATTTAAACCATTCATTTTTATTTCTACCTTAAGAAATTGGAAAAAGAAGACAAATTAAACAAAAAACAGATGAAGGAAATAACAAAGACTAAAGCAGAAATTAATGAAAGAAAAAACATACAGAAGAATCAATGAAATGTAGCATTTTTAACATCAGTTCCACTCCTAGGTGTACATCCAGTAAAAATGAGCATGAGCGTCCACAGCAAGGGCTGTACTGCAACTCAGAGCAGTTTAGTTGTCAACTGTCAGCAGCTGAGGTCAACCTAAATGTCTGTAAGTTGGCAAATGGATTAACAAATCAGTACATCCACACAATAGATTATTTACTTCACAGCAATAAAAAGGAAGGTAGTACTGGTACATATAACAACATAGACGAATCTTTAAAATATTATGCCAAGTGAAAAAACCCAGATGCAAAATTCTAATTTCTATGATTATATGAAATTCAAGAAAAAGCAAAATTAGCAACACAGAGTACATCAGTATTTCCAAGGCTCAGAAAATAGGGCTGGGACTGCAAAGGGGTAAGAACAGCCTTTAGGGGTGATGGGAATCTTCCGTACCATGATTGTGATGGTGGTCACGTGACTGTATACATTCATCATGACTTGCTGAATTATTCACTAAAATTGGTAACTTTTTTTTTTTTTTTTCTAAATTGTTGAAGTCCTTTCCTCTTAACTCATTTCTCAGGGGTATATTACTGAAATAAATTTCTTATGTAAATTTCTCAAAATTTTTGTTTAAGCAAGCATTGATGAAGAATACCAATGCTCCAAAAAATATTGGACACTGAAATAGGTAAATTCACTTTACTTTTTTCTTCTTACTGGTACATATTCTTATTGACTGGGATTCACTCTGCCCTTTTTCTACAGATAGACTTTCAAATTTCACCCATATTTTGCTAGAATAAAAAATGCTGTAACAGACTCTCATGGGTATGTATCTTTGTATCTCATTCTTTTTCTTATGTATGATAAATTTCTAGAGTTGGACTTATGGGACCACTGTCTGCAAATCACAAATTTTGATGAATATGATCAAACTGTGTTTCCAAAAATTTATTCATTCACTTTAACGGTACTTATTTCATTATATCACCATTGATTCTGGGAATTACAATCTGAAGTGTAGGAAAAAAGGCCACCTCCTATTTATCATGAAATTGTGGCATTTTCCTTGTACCAAAACAGAGCACTGGATATTAGAAATATCTGACGGTCCCTGGACTTCATACTGGATGTATCTGCTTCCTAGAATCCCTAACTTCTGAGGAAGTTCTAAATGATTTCTATGTGCGCAGCTGCTGAGAGAGATCATTTTTTTTTTTTTTAGGAATCCATTCTCTTTTCCTTTCCTGATCATGTTGCAGTATGTTTTCTGTATAGTTCTACCACTTCACAGTTTACAGGAGTAGAGTATAGTCACGTCCAAGAGTATAGTCTTGGAATTCATGCATTTAGTCTCTTCTTTTTACTGCAGTTGCTCTTGCTAGTGTTCCCTTCCCCCATGGCTATTTAATCATGTATACAACAAACCAGCATTACACGTGACTCTCCTAGTAATGCCATATGGTTTCCCTGAATGGGGATAGATGGAGGAATTTATTGACTTTGATCATTGCACTATAACAAATACAATTATGGCATGGGAAATTTCCTACTAGAGTTCAAGAGAAAATAAGTTAACCCCCTTCTTGGGATGATTTGTGTGTCCGAATGAATCAGGAGGCTTTCTGCAGATCCCATCCTCTTTCATATGTAATCACGGAGATGATGTGCCCATCTGCATTACTGCTGAAGGTTTTCTCTCCACCCCCATTGCCAATCACATAATCACTCCTTTAAAACAGCGGGAATGATTTAGCAGTTGAAGTGTTGGCTTTGAAACACTTAGACTTGGTGGCATCTTTCAAAGTTTCATCAGGATTGACTTAGTCCTTCATTCTGGAAATATCACAACCACATGGAAACCTAAGTCATTACAGAAGAGTTGCCTTTGTAAGAAACCCCAAATGTGGGGGTCCCATTTTCTCTGTGGCTGTTGAATATGCTTTACCATACAAACTAAGAATCTAAAATTCTGACCTTCATCATCCCGGGTAGGTTTTAGAATTTTAAATAGAAAACGTAAGCTGAATATGTTCAATTCTTGACTATAATACTATATGGATTTTCATAGTGCAGAATGTTTTTGTTCATTTTAGGAGTCTGTAGTGGTCTGTGTGAATAGCTAGGTCTCTTAGTTTAAGTTAACTACCACTTGGGTCTTTCTGAAACCCTAGCGAATTCAAACATCTGCTTAGTTTGTGTTATTGAAAGAGGGAAAAGAGAGTAGCTAAGTATCTTCAAAGCAGGACACCCGGGTGGAATTCCTTCTTGTCGCCGTGTTGCCAGTGGAGGGAATGGTCAGGGAGCTGGATGGCTCTGCGGCTTCAGCCTGGGCTCTTTTAGGATAGTCACTGTCACTGTCGTGACCCATACCCTCAGCACACAGCAAAGAACGGAAGAGATCGTCTGAGACACGTCACACAGGGTCCGAGGATGGCGCTGAGCTCTGGAAGCCAGCAGTCCCAGTGAGGGTCACTGGAGTCGGCTCTGGGGGAGAATCGGCCACATTCGTCTCCCACTCGGTGAGATGGGAAGGCCGCCCAAGGGCGTGCCGTCCACCAGGTAGCTGCATCACTCTGACCTGAACTAAAAACCTTCGAAGAATAGAAGCCCAGCAGCGAGGCCCCTCTTTCGGGTTCGTTTAATCCGCGATAGTTCGGTCTCTCTCGGCACTCGGCAGCGTCAGCCTCTATTGTCCCAGGAGAGCCCAGGACAATCACTCCCTGCTCGCCCCTCAGAGGTGGCTCTCACCCTGGCCTCCTGGGTTCAGAGGGTGCTCGTGTGTTTCTCATCTGTGCGAGGCTGCTTGCGTCCCTGTCGTCTGGTGAGTCGATGGCAAATCCTCCAGCCTTGGAAACAAAGCGGTTCTGATAAGTGACTCTCTCACAGCTGATCTCTATTAAACAATCGATGCCTTTTCTTTCTTCTCCCTAACATCCTGCTGGTTGCCAACGGCACTGTGTCCCTCTCACCCAAACACCACTAAGGAATGGGATCCTTGGGAGTTTTCTTTATAAAGCGGCCAGTAGATCTCAATTCGGGCTCTTTCTTGACATGAATCAACATCCTGCTGAGAGTCCCGGGCAGACCATTTTAATTGACCAGAACCAAATCCAGTTGTTCGATCATGGAAAATGAATGCTGTTAGATTGGTTTTCCTTTGCATACTTTGCAGAGTTAACTAAACACACAGGCACTCTGTTACTGAAATGTGATAAGCCAAGTCATTTGAAGGGTTTGCTTAGTCTTAGAAACAGGATGGGAGTTCAAATGTCATGATGAAAATGTTTCTGTATGCTAGCAGAGGGCTCTACGGACCTTTAGTTTTGCACTGACATTGACAAAACATCTACAGATGGCTGAGGGCTCTTTGCAAGTGAATTTACAAACTTGAACAGAATTTTTAAGCTATGCAGTCTTCTCATCTGTAAAATGGGGGTAATGATCAACTGTCACTGAAAGACAGTGTGAAGATTTAATGAAATCCATGCACAATGACCATTGTGCAGTAAAAACTAAGTGTTAGCCAAAAATGTCTCCTTAGCACAAAGTGTGCAGAAATTTCAGAGTCGGATAAATGCATTCTGTTAACCTAAGTACATCAGAGCTGGCCGTATAGCTCAGTGGTAGGGCGCTTGGCTCTGGGTTCAATTGCCAGGACTGCTAAAACAAACAAAGATGAAAACAAAAACCAAGCGAACAACCCAAGACCTCATATAAAATTAAAACTTTAAAATGTTGTAGAGGAGGAAAATTATAATGTTGCGACCTACATTAGGCAGATTTTGTCATTGTACTACATCAGATGAACTCTTTTTAAGCTTCTCTTTCCCTTCCCACCTGGGCTTGCTGTAGTCTATCCAGTGTTAGATTCTCAGGGTGAATCAAGGAATCCACGGGATTGGTTTTATTTGTACACCCCCTTCTCTGAGCCTGTGTCTCTTATGCACACATTTCTTGTTACACTCACTAAATCATGTTGGGATTATTCATTTACCTGTCAGAATGATCCACTAGGACAAGAGATTTGAGGGTAGGGACTGCATCTTATTTATCTTTGTATCACAGGTGAACAGGGCACATTGTGCTCTGGTAGGTCTTGAATAAATGTTTCTTCATGGATGAAATGTATTTTTAAGGACTTTCTGCCAACTTACAGCAGTACTTAGCTATTAACTACATAGGAAAAAATTTTAAATAAAACATAAAATGTGCTCATGTTAAGAAAATATAATTAAAATGACAAATCTATTTTTAATATCAAATACTTTTAAAATAGTTTTAAAATTTTAAAATATTTGAAGTACTCAGTAATACCTTGGTTCACAAACTCAGTTCTCTCCACGATTTTAAATTTCCCCATAAAGTCAACATTGAACCTAACCATTGAATTTGATTCGGTTCTTGTCTAACTCAGTTTGCGACCAGAGTCCTTAAAAGAATCAAATTTGTGAACCGAGGTACCACTAAAAATCTTGGAAAATAAAATAGTAGACACCCAAGTCACTAAAATTAAATAAATATACTTTGCTTTAGCATTCTGTCTTTATAAAAATATAAAGTGAAAACAGATGTACATCCCCCCTTTCCTTCTCTTTTCTTATGGAAGTTACTATTGTCCTGAAATGATGCATATTTTCTCTATAATAAAAGTAGAAAACTATCAGAAATTTCATTATGAGAAAGTAGAAACTTAAAGTATAAAGATTTTTTTAAACTTTCTCTTTTTTGGTGACCTGTTCTTTTCTCGTAAGCCAAAGACCATGCTAACTAGGTGTATTAGTGACCTACCTGTCACTGGGACAAAACGCCTGGCACCCACAGTTTACTAGAGGAGAGGTATAATTTGACTTACAGTTTTGGGAAACTCAGTCCATGGCTGCTCCACGGCAGCAGCATCATGGTGGAAGGGGCTGGCGAAGGAAGCTGCTCACTTCGCGGCAGTCAGAGAGCAGAGAAAGAAGGCAGGAGCTGGGTTGGGAGATACACCCTCAAAAGCATGCCACGCCCTTAGTCTGTGGGTATACCAAGAACTTTGTTTTACTGATAATTTACTAATTATTTCTTAATCCACTCAAGTCAACATACCATGATTAAAGGTTACCCTGGGACAGTGGAAAATGTTATAGCTAGCTAGCTTTTACCTAGAGGGCCTGATTTTAAACATAACTATCCTGTGACTTCTGTTTGCTTAATATAAAAGTATGAGCTGGAAAATGAGATGCGTTGTACTTCTTCATATGAAAATCACATATGGTATATTTATATACTAGGCCCTTCCATTTTCACAGTTTGGGTCTGGAAATAGTCACTAACCTTCTTGTCATGGATGGAGAAGAACTTTTCTACCTGTTGAAAAAATGCACAGATTTTGTTTATTTTACTAACAATATCCCTGTACCTGCTGTCTCGACACTCGCTTCATGCATGCAATGCCACAGAAAACATCCCAGGATATATAATTCATTTTGCACAATTTGCCCCTTCTTCAGGTTTTTAAAAATCAAGGCTTAATTCACACAATATGAAATCATTCTTTTAAAGTGTATGATTTAGTGAATATTAGATTTTGTATAAGATTTTGTAACCATCACTGCTAATTCCAGAACATTTTCCTTATCACAAAAGTCCAATATCCACCAAGTCATTTTCCATTTCCTTTTCACCAGCCCTAGAAGACTACTAATCTACTTTCTGTTTCTATTTTCTGTGTGTTCCAGACATTTCTTACAGTATAAATCATATGATATGCGGCCTTTTGTGGTTGGCTTCTTTTACTCAGCACATATGCATAATTCATCCTTTGCTCATAACTGAATAATATTTCATTTTATAGACATACCACATTGTGCTTAACATTTCATCAGCTGGTAGACACTTGTTTCCACCTTTTGGATAATAAATAATACTGTTATAAATATTAATGTATAAGCTTGTTTTCAGTTCTATTTCATTATTAAGTATAATGTATGACATTTACTAAGTTTTTCATAGATGCACTTTATCAGATTGAGGAAGTGCTTTACTATTCCTAGCTTGTTGGCTGTTTCTTTAAAGTTTTTTTTTAATTGAAAAATAATAATTGTAAATATTTATGGAGTACAATGTGATGTTTGGTTATATGTATTCACGGAAAGATTAAATAGTTAACATACCCATCGCGCCACCAACTTATCTTTCTTCCATGGTGAGAATGTTGAAAATCTGTTCTTCTAGCAATTTTGATATATGCAATACAGTAGCAACTATGGTCACCATGCTAAGAAATAGATCTCTAAAGTTTAACCTTCCTGTTGAACTGAAACTTCATACCCTTTAACCAATTATTTGTTGCTAGAAACAGGTTTAAAATTCAGATCTTCTGACACACACCAGACACACATCTTTACCAGGGTCCGGTAGGAACCAAGAACTCTTCATTGAATGATATTCATATAGTACCTTATTACCAACACTATACTAAATGATATTTTTTCATTTTAAACAGATAGATAAAATTTATTTGTCTGGTTTTCATAAGATGAAAAATTCCAGGCAGTAAATAGTAAACCTAAATTACATGGGAAGAAATGCAACTGAATGAAAACAATGAATTTTACGTTTCTATAGAAAAATCTGAATTTTCAAAACATTAAATGAAAGAGAAGACTTAAACTCAATTGTATTAAGTTGCTTATGCAATTCAACCATATTATGTCAAGAAAAAATTTAACCAAAAAATTTTTTCAATTATTGTAACCTATTGATCTCTGTTAATGGTTTCTTTTTTGATTGCTAATTTGTTTTCAACAGAATTTAAAAGATACAAATTTGGAATATGGGCTAGCAAAAGCTAACTAATTCAAATTTAATAATGTACTTTTCCACTGGGACAAAAAGTAAAATTAAAGAAAAAAAAAAGTAGTACAAAATTTTCAAGTAGCATTAATTTTGATTTTGACTGAAAGGGCTATGAATCACTTCTCTTTCTTAAAATTCATGTTATTTGTTTTCAGAAGTATGTGACTTTAATTAAATGCGCAACAATTCATAGTGATTTAAATCTTAAATACTATTGCCCCTTGTTACGGTTTAGAGCTGAAATGTCCCCCAAAGCCTCACGTGTTTGGAAGGTGACTGGATCATGGGGTTGCTATCGTTATCAGTGGAATAATCTAGGTCATGACCTGAATGGGTGTATTCTTGTCCCCTGCCCAGCCCTTCTCTCTTTGTTTCCTGGTCACCAGGAGGTGAGCAGCTTTCCTCTGCCAGGCCCCTTCTCATGCTGTTTCTGACTAGGAGCCTGCTGACCATGGACTGAAACTGTAAGCCAAAATAAGCCTCTCTTCCCCTAAGTTATGGTGTTGGCTATTGTGTCCCAGTGACAAGTGACTAAAACACCCCTGCTTGTTTTCATAGTCAATTCAGTATAGTTATTGGGTGGGGGTAGCTGAAGGCATATTTTTTCTACTCTATGGGTTAAGTAGCCTTTATCGTGGTCAGCTTGCATTTCTGTAAGTGAATCTTAAACAACAAACATTTCCTCCCTTTCTCCTCAGGAGGCTGGGAAATCCAAGGTCACGTGTGGGCAGATTTGATTCCTGGTGAGGAGCCACTCCTGACTTGAGACAGCTGCCTGCATTCTGTGACCTCACTTGGTGGAGAAAGCTCTGGTCTCTTTCTCTTCTAATGAGGACACTGATCTCATGATGGAGGCTTTACTCTCATGTCTTCCTTTAAACCTAACTACCCCTCAAGGCCCATCTCCAAATGCCATCACACTGGGACTCAGAGGCAGCATGTGTGTGTGTGCGTGTGTTTGTGCATGTATGTGCATGTGTGTGTGTGTGCGTGTGTGTGTGTGGCATTCAGTCCGTAATAGTCCCTTTCTCGAGAAGTGTGGATTTAAACTGTAATAGTAAATTTATAGAAATTTTATAGCAGAAATTAAAAATCAATTAGTAGCCTGTTGCTATATTGAGACATAGTTAGACTGCTAAGCTCAGTCAGCCTTGGCTGTCTGCGTCCAGCTGCTTCTCCTAGGTAGCCCACCAGGTCAGCTTGACCACATCCAGCTGTAATGTCTGTGTTTTCCTACCTAAAAATATATATCCAGGTTTTCCAACATACTTCGAGGACTTTATGCCTAGGACAGACTGGCCCAGTCAAGGACACATTTAACTCTACCTGTTCTGCTCAAACCCCCTCCCTCCCAGGATGTTCCTGCCTCATGATAAAAAATTCCTTTTAAGTGAACCTGCTTAAAACAAGTCTGCCTGACAACATATGGCTTAATTCATGTAACCAGTCATGTAATAACCTGCAATCAGCTTTTGTTATTCCTGCTTGCAAAAGTGTACATAAGAATCTGTTTCACTCTGAGCCAGGACTGGTGATTTGGACTTGGTCCCTACAGCCTGCCAACATGAATAAACTGTTGCCTTCCAACTCCTTGGTGTGGAGCGTTTTCCTTTTGGTCTGGTACCGGATTTTTCCACAACAAAACCAGGGCCTGGTACATACTTCATGCATGGTTCATAGTTAAATTTTTCTTTCTATATTTTCTTTATACTATATTTTATTCTTAAGAGAACATAATCCAGACTCAAACTTGTCACAGTTTACCACCGTCTTTATATTCCTTTGCTTTTGTGAACTCACAGTTTTGCTCAAGTGACACACTTGACCTGTCCTTGTTCTACTCCTGGTGATCATTTTAAGAACTTGCACAGACAACCAGAAAGTCCAATGAACCCACTACTTCTTTTGAGATGTGGCTGAGATGAGGACCTGGGCTTACCTTTCAACAAATATCTTAAAAACTGCCTGACTGAAAAAACAATAGTGAGAAAACAGACGCCTCTGGCCTCATGGAGCTTGTGTTCTAGTGAAGGGATTAAAAAAGAAACCAATACACATATAGATGCTGTGTGAAGTTCACTGGGGAAATAAAGCAGGTTGGGGGAGAATATTTAAATAAAAGCATGGAAGGGGGAAACCTTCCTGACATGTCATGGCTCTGAAACGTAAATAAAGTAAAAAATGAGCCATCTGGACATCTTGAAAGGAGACAGCAAGTCTGTGAGGTGTGAGTGTTTGTGGTGAGTTTAAGAAGCAAAGAGGGGGCTGGACCGGCTGTGGTGGCGCATGCCTGTAATCCCAGCACTTGGGAGGCTGAAGCAGGAGGGTTGTGGTGAGTTTGAGGTCAGCCTGGGCTACATAAGCGAGTTCAAGGCCAGCCTACACTACATAGTGAGACCCTGTCTCAAACAGCAACCGAACAGCGATGAGGGGACTGATTTGGAGGAGCCGTGAGGGGAGAGACCACAGGTGAGAGGAGGGGGCTGACGGGGCTGAGGCACTCATTTTGAACTCTCATTTTGTCTGAGTTGGGTGGGAGCCACGGGAGGCTTTGAGCAGAGTGGTGAAAAGATCCAACTTACCCCTGAAGAGGATTACTTGGGCTTTTGTATGGAAAATGCAACGCAGGCAGTCAGGGGTAGAAGCAGTGAGGTAAATTAGGAAACTTTAATATTTCAAGCATGTTATGATACTTGTTTGGCATGGTGGTAGCAAGGATCTAGAAAAGGGGAGGGGAATGCCACCTTAAGTTTGGCTCGGTGAGGTGGAAATAGAGTGGCTAAGTGATTTTTCTAATTTGTTTTTGATTACGTATTAGAATTTAGAGGAAAAGTGTAAGGATTCAGAGTGAAATGAACTCCTGAGTATTTATCACAAGATTAAGAGACAAGACATTGCCAGTTCTTTAAAAACCTTCATGACTATCTCCCCAATTATCTTCTTCTCCTACCTCCCAGATGTAATCATTTTCCCACATTGTTTTGATCATTCTCTCATGTTTGATAAATTTCTGTGTGATATATGAATCTCTACATCATGTAGTAATTAGTTCTGGGGAAATCAGTGGCAAATGTAAGTGGTTTAGGGTAAGGAAAATACTGGCCCTATGAGCTGGAGTCTTCCATATGGGAGATGCATGAACAGCATTGTACGGTCTGGTTTCAGCTCCTTTGAAAGCTTACAAGACCTCCAGGGGGGAAGTCATCAGGAAAGATCTTGGGCAAGTACTGCAGAACACTGGGCGCCCTTGAGTTGGGCTGGAAAGCCAGACCATGTTGGAGGTCAGGTAGCGTCCAGCAGGAAATGGGAGAGGAGCGCATTGCTTTTTATTTTCTGCTTCTAAGTTTACCACCACCATTAAGCCTATATCCAGCTCCCAGGGACAGGTCAAAGCAGGGCAGGAGTGTGGAGTGAACCAAACGTCCTCTTCCGTTCCAGGCCGCAGGGCACAGGGTGGAGAGCTGTAAGGTACTCAGCAGGTGGCCCAGGAAAGCCGGGCACAGATGGAAAAAGTCCGGCGGCTCAACCAGGCCTTCTCAGCTCAGGATGAAAAGGAGATAAAACGCCAGCAGTGGCTGGGCGGTAAGGTCTTCCGTGTGAAGCTTTCTCTTGAGCCACATTATTTCAGTCTTAACTAATTGCTTTCTGGTTTTGATGTAGCTGTCACCCTGGGGTCTCTTTCACCATCTTTCTTGGGAGTTCCTTCCATTTTATCCTATTTCCGACATTCCATGTTTTTTGAAGTTTGGGCTTAAATCTATCATTATTAACCCTTTATGAAGTTATCCTTTACGTGAGCCCATATATTTCTCACTTTTGATGATCTTTATTTCTTTCTGCATCTATCTTCATCTGTCCACATGCGCCCATTGTCCTTCTGCCCGAAGAATGCTCTTCGCAATTCCTTTGGTGTGTGTGTGGTAGTAGCGAACTGTTTTGTGTTTCTCCTCCTACTTAAAATGCCTTTATCTTTATTCTAAATGCAGACCAAGCAGTAATTTATTCATCTACATACCACTGCCTTTCAGTGTTGTTTGCTGGGACCAGTGTGGCCCCCGTGTGAGTGGCTCATCTGTGTCTCTCAGCTCATTCACATTCAGCCACGTAGCTTTGCTGGAACCGGAACGTCAGTGTCCTCTCATCATGTCTACCTGCCATCCCATTTCTTCTCTGGCTTGCCCAGTTCCGTATAGAGCATCAGCCCCTGGCCTTCTAGACTTTCTTGGTCTTCTCTCTCTTGCCTTCTGATCTCACCTCCCATGCACTTTAGGCACCGTCCTTCTCCCCTCGGGTTGTAGTTGGAATGGTTTTCTTGCCTGGGCTCTTGGCCCCTTCCCTGACTGTTACTCAAGTTCTCCTCCAGCTTCGTTGCATCCAGCCACCCTCTCTCCAAGTCTGACTGGAAAACTGAAAGCTCTGACTTCAGAATAATTTCTATGGTTACAGTTTTTGGTGAGTGGGTTCAAAAAGTTCAGACTCTAGTGATGACATATTGAATAGAAAAAGGGACAGAGGGGACCTTGGAAATGATGGGGGGAAGATTCCTCACAATTTGTCAAGGTAGAAATTTAAACATTAAAAAAAAAAAAAACCTAATGGAAGTCTCAGACATACGTGTATAAGACCTTGTTTATGTAGACATGAATTTTATCTGAACTACTTCAGTATTTTCCTTGTATTTGGAAGTTTAATTAAATGTTTTATGATTTTAAAATCTCACTAAAAAGAAGTAAAACACTATTCTCAGAAAATCAGATGTAATTAGACCTTGAAAATCCATTGAGTCACTGGGGAAAGGAGTGTCATGAAATAATTTTCGCATTATTACAAATGAAATAAAATACAGTTTTAAACATACACTGTTCAGAGTAGGTTCAGAGCATTCAGTCCAGTGGTAGATCTATTCGGTGATGGAATGCTTTTAAATGAAAGCTAATTCCTTTCTGAGAAACAATGCTGTCAAGAATGTGTCTTTTACTACAGATTATGATAAACAACTTCAACTGAATTTGTGGCTCAGATTTTCCATGTATCTACAGGCATTACCTTGTTGGATTGAATTTCATTTTTCCCAGCAAATGCAATGGGAAGACTAATTGTTGCAAAGTATTTTTGAGAACCTTAAATAAAAGATAATGATTTAAGTACAAAAAATCACTTTATTTATTAAAATAAATCATTTTATTTATTTGTGTGAATCTGACTTGGAGATTTGTATACTTTTCCCAGTCTAACAAAGGAAACAACATCTGCATCTTATCTTTCGTCCTGTTGTGATGAATTATAAGACGGGATATAGAAGTCAGCTCTGAATTTCCTTTCCTTCTGGTGTGTGTAAATCCAGACTTCACTGTTATTGCCCTGTTGTTTTTGTGGTTTCGTTTCCTCTACGTCAACTGCGTTCGTGTGAAGGGCTTTCTCCAAGAGCAAACATTTGCCTCATTGGCAGCATTTCTGAATTTTCATCTGCCAAACTTTTCATATACAGACTGCATAAGGTAATTTTTTCCAACTAAAAACTTGACTTTGCTCTGGCCCTTCATCACTGTCAAGATCTTGACGGAGCAATCAGGCAACTGTTGTAAAGTAGCACTGAATACGAGGATGAAATTGGGATGTGCAGAGGGAGAAGGAACTGACAGAGGGGAGATTCCTTCCACTAATATTTAAGAGGAGCCCTTTTCATCTGATGGCATCTGACTAGGCAGAAAAATGTTGTCCGTGATTTTAAGTGTGGAGCTTCAGGAGTCAGGCACGCTGAGGAAAGTGCATGTGTTCAGGGTGCTCCTGAAAGCTGCTCTGCGTTTGGAAACTGAGCTGTGTGCGCATTTGGGAGGTTAGCACTGCAGCTGGGAGCCTGCATCTGCGGGCTGGGTGGAATGTGCAGAATGTGTTTGATCAGTTTCCCCACTTAGGGTCGAAGAAAGGGGCATAAAAAGAATGTGGTCAAAATGGGCTAAAAGGACTAGTGAAGTTCTGGGGGATAAATCTGAGCTTAAATTTAAATTTTAGAGAATTTCTTTCTTGAAATCTTCTACTATAGAAAAAGCATGACTTTTTGGTAATTGTCAGTGTAGGAAAAGTACCCAGAATATTTTAGTATCTCCACGAACATTTGCAAATCTCCTGTTCTTACCCCTCCCCAACACTCCCAGGAACTGGCTGCTGGATCCCATTTGGGAACATGATGTGGAAATGATCACGATGAGGATGGGCTTATCACATCCCTGACGACAAAGAGGTGTTGGTCCCAAGTGGCTCTGAAAAAGCAAGGATTGGCAGCCTCACTTTTTCTTTGAAAAAATTTTGTTTGAAACCTAGTTATATTGCCTTTAATTTTCTTTTCCTCATGAGTTCAAAACTCCTCATTGTCCCTCACCATATTCCCAGGCAGTAACACAGCTGGATGCTGAGCGTAGCCTCAGGGCAATGGATGTGAATTCTACGGGTGGGTCAGTGGCCAGGGTCCCTTCGTGGGAGGAAAGGCTGAGACCACGCCAGGCCTGATCTCCAGCATGGTGCAGGCCGCAATAACAGACCTCCCAAAACGTGGACAGTGGACGCAGGACAGTACAAACACAAGAGCTCAGCGATATGGCCAGGTGTTTTTATCTGCACAAAGAGTGCTCAAGGGGAGGATTTGCTCTGCTGGATGCTGGAGGCCTCAACCGTTAACTATTTCTGCTATTACGGATGCTGAGGCTGGATGAGTTACTTCATTGGAACTACTGTGTCTCAAAACACCTCCCCCCGCAACACACACAAAAGAAAAGAAAAGTAAAGATCTTGGCCCTGCTTCATCTACCTAACATTTTTATTTTTAGTACATATTTGCAATACATAATAAATGACTACTTTCATTGTGGGTATTTGGTACCTGTAGGTGACACATCTGTTGTTTTTTTTTTTCTTTTTGTGGGTACCAGCGGTCAACCTCAGGACCTCGCGCGCCAGCAGGCACTGTGCTGCTGAATGATATCACCAGCGCTTTTTTCGTACGTGGGTTCCGGGAGTCGAACTCAGGCCCTCGTGCTTGCCAGGCAGGCGCTTACACCACTGAGCCATCTCACTGGCCCTGTACATGACACATCTTATTTGCTCCCTTCATCTCTTGGTCCCCTTCCCATTTGCAAAAGACCTCTCTGTTTCCTGTTATCTAGCTTTTATTTTGTTCTGTATTTGTACTCATATAAGTGATATGATGCAATATTTAAGCTTGTTAATCTTTATTTCACTTAACAGTATCATTTCAAGGTGCATCCATTTTCCTACAAATGACTCAAATTTATCTTTTGTAGCAGAATAGCAGAACAATACTTGTTGCGTATAAGTATCCCATTTTCTTTATCCATTCCTCTGTCGATGGACATATAGGCTGCTTCCAAGATTTAGCTATTATGAATTGTACTGCTATAAACATGGGTATGCATGGATCACTGAAATATGATGTCTTTAACTCTTTGGGGAAGATACTTTATCTATGATTACCTAGCTTGCATGAGAAATAAAACCAGCCCGTGGATAGGCTGAGCCACCTACTTGCAGGTGAAGGTCCACCAAGATCCTATTACGTGGATGGCTTGCGATGCTGGAAGTATGCAGACTTCCTGGACTTGGATTAAAGGAGCTGTGTCAAAAGTGAAGTGAGGGGCCGGTGAGATGGTTCAGCGGTGCAAGCGTCTGCCTGGCAAGTGTGAGGTCCTGAGTTTGACTCCTGGAACCCACATAAAGGAAAAAAGGGGCCGGTGATATTGCTCAGTGGCACAAGCGCCTGCTGGCAAGTGCAAGGTCCTGAATTCGACTCCTGGTACCCACATTAAAAAAAGATAAATAAATAAAAAGAAAGTGAAGTGATATGGAAATGCCAACTACTGTACTTGGCATTGCCACCATATGAAACAAAGCAACATAAATGATCTCTTTAAAACAAATTTGAATTTACTAGGTCCTAAGGAAGGTTTGTAAAATGAATAATTACAGATTTCTGGAGCAGAATTTTACAAATAGGGAAACATAGCAGGTACACAGCTTAGCTGGCTATCATAACTTGTTCATGGGAAGGTCCTCTGTCATGTCCCCAAGGCCCTGTCCCCTCTCCCATTGCTATCTCTGATAGACCCCATGGCAGCTATATCCTACATGCAGAATTAAACAAGACTGAATTCTATCTATAGGCAGAATTTTTAAAAAAAGATTTTAAAATTACCTCCTTGGGTTATTTCAAACTTTCTTAATCTGTTTTTTGTAGCTCTCCTCCTAGAGGAATACTTCAAACACAAACACACAAAAAAACATTACTTGTAAATTATTATTTCAGTTTAAGAATTTGTGAGAGTTCCTGGAATACCCCAAGATTCCCCCAGGTTGGATTCTAGGAATATTTTCCTATACTTATAAAACATTTTCTTAAAATTGTTAATAAAATTATAGATGTAATTAGGAAGATAAAGATTATCTCAAAAGTTTTCCTCTAGTTTCTTCCTAATTAAAAATAAATATAGGCACAAAAGCCATTCAAAAATACAATCTTCAGTGTTTAAAAATACTGATGGAACATTAGAAGACATTAGCAGGAATTCAAGATGTAAAACTTGTAAATTGAATAATTTCACATACGTCAGGGTCAGGGCCATAGAATAATTAATTTTACATGCCTTATGAATTATATGGAAGAGATTTGGAGAGGAGTCAAGAAAAAGTTTTATACAATTTCTAGCCAAATTAGAAGTCAAATGTATAAGAAACTTCCAGGAATGTTCATTTTTCCATTACAGTAGGTTAATTCTGAATGTTGAAGAGCTGGTCCCAATTTATACCTGTCACGGATAAACGTCCTTAGCACAATTCATCAATGCTGGCTTTGGGTCTTGATAGTGAGATGATTTTAACACACAGTAAGAATGACTCCTACGCTGCATTTAAGCAGTGGTGTTTTGCTTCAAGGCTTAATATCATATAATCCTGGAACACTGAGATAATAAACCATATAAAGAGGTAGAATGTACTTACCTTAATCAAAGAGGTGTCGTAAAGTGTATGCAACATAAAAATTAGTACATTATTCACTTCAGTATAATTATGTTTCTTTGTTATTGAATAGAACTGATAAAAATCTAATCTCCCAAGAAATGGCAAAGGGGGATGAGGGAAGAAGAGAGAGACAGAGAGAAACAGAGAGAGTGAGAGAAAGAGAGAGAGAGAGACAGACAGAGAGAGAGCGAGAGAGCAGGAGGATTAGACACAAGCTAGAAATACTAGAATTTCTCTGTTGAAAGTATGGAGGAAAACATGCACTGCAACATCTTTAACCATCACTGCATTGTTCAAAATATTGCTCTTTGGGTAAATCTGACTCAACCAAGAAGTGAGGTCTGCAGGACAACTCCCTTTTGGTGTGGTAAGAACGCAGGCAAAATAAGCCAGTGCTTACAAAAGCACTTCAGAAATGAGAATCAATCATACCATAGTGTATTTAAAGATTTATGAGTTCTAAACTATTCCAAAAACAAAAGGAATGTCCTAACACTCTTTGTTATTGTTGAAACCTATGGTTTGAGGACTCAGCCTCTGACATGCGGCATCAGCTGCTGTCCTTTTCTACCATGGTGAGCAGACAGAGGGCCCGATTCTGTCTTTACATTTGGCCCTCACCTTTATCTGGATAACCAGGGCTGGGCCACAACAGAGTCAGCGGCTGTGGCGGAGCAGGTCTGGATGGTCACTGCCCTGTATTCTGGAATCGATGGAGGCACTTGGACTCTTAGGAAAGTAGAAACAACGATGAATCTACACCTTTGAGAAGTGGCCATACTTTTTGTAGGTAGTGACAGGACCGTATCCCAGAGGCAACAGGCATAAACTAGAAGTAAAATGGGAGGAGATCTTGTCTTGGGCTTAACACAGCCTGAAAGAGTTCCTTTCCAGATGGAGGGTTTAGATGTCACTCAGTTCTCTGACATTGTTTTTGAAAGATGAACTTATACTCAGTGTTCGAGGCGCTTGTTCCTTGAGCCACCTCAAGTCAACCTTGGAGCTCTCATTCTTTGTGTTGGGTAACTGCCTCATCTTTAATTGGGGATACGGGCAGTTTTGAAAGAGGGTTGACCATGGCACACTGAGCTTACGTGAGAAATCAAACCAGCCTATGTGTTGCCTGAGCCACCAACTTGAAGGTGCAGATCCGCCAAGGTCGTATATGTGGATAGCCGGCATATTCGGAGGCATGCAGAATTCCTGGATGTGCCACTTTAGGACCAGTAACAGAAAACACTGACCCTGCAACCTGTAAGATTCAGGAAGTGGGCATGAGTTTGTCTCAGCTACCAGGTCACTTATTCTTGCTTTACCTCATAAGACTTAGGTCTTAAATATAGATCAGAAAACCACCCCAGTATACTGAATACTCTCTCTTGACTTAATGCACATGAAAATAATGTAAGTTGTATAATTCCTGTAGTTTATTGAGTTCTCCACCTAATCCAAACAGGAGCTTTGTAAGTTTGAGTGGAGGCAGCTGGAGCATACGTGTGGAACCTGCGGCTCTGACGGATTATGAAATTTACTATGGTTTATAGCTAGATGTCCCCAAGACCCCCATGGCTCAGAGGTGGGGCTTTCTGGAATGTGACTGGACCACGTGGGGCTACAGCTAAATGTGATGTTAGGAGGGGGGCCTTGTCGGAAAAGGTGTGTCACTGGGGGTGTGACCTAGACGAGCATCTCGCCCTCCCTGCCTCCCCTCACTCGAGCAGCTTCCCCTGCCCGGGCCCTTCTGCCATGCCATTTCCGTCCTGGAGCCGGCTGACTGTGCACAAAGCCTCCTCCAAACATGAGCCAAATTAAACCTTTCCTCCTTTAAGTTGTGAGTATTGGGGATGTTGTCCCAGCATAGAGAAAGTGACTAAAGCACCAGGAGTCCTGCAAACCTTACCTGGACCTGCATTTCTTGTGTTTTCCTTCATCTACTGCTCCAGCCCAGCGTGACCCCCGCCCTGGCTCTGTACCTGGGAAGGATCGTGTTGGTCCTCAGGAATTAAGGGAAGAACCAAGGCCGGGGTGATTTCACTCTGAAACCACTGTAGGGAGGGAGTGAGACTCTGATGTCCCATGAGATCCTAGGAAAATAATTACTTCTGAAAAGAGATTAAGGGTTAGAGCTTGTTATCTATTTTTTTTTTTTTGATGCATTCTGTTATTAGTCAGTGTGATCTGGTCCTGTACTGTGTTAGAACCAGTAACAGAAAATATTGATCCTGAAACTTGTGAAAAGCATGAAACAGGCATGAGTTTATCTCAGCTCTTCCATAAACGGTAACTTTTATTCTACTTATTGGAACCTTTCTTGATTTTTACTATTTGAAGTGGATCCAGCGAAAACAGAATTTGCTTGGATTCCTGGGTCAACTCTTTCATTTCTGGTGGTAAAAAATAAACTACATAAAAGGGCTATGTCTATTTTTCTTAACTTTCCTTTCCTTTTTGGTCACTCAGCCAGAGTGAAGTGCTGGGAAATATTCTCCATATGCGTAAGTGTGTATGTGTGGAGGAGAGAGAGAGAGGGAGAGAGGGGGAGAGAGAGGAAGAGCGAGAAAGGGGGAGAGAGAGAGGGAGAGAGAGAGAGAGACAGACAGACAGACAGAGACAGACAGAGACAGAGAGAGACAGAGACAGAGAGAGACAGAGACAGAGAGACAAAGACAGAGACAGAAGGAGAGAAAGAGAGAGAGACAGAGAGAGAAAGATTAAGAGAGAAAGGAGAGAGAGAGAGAACTTGCTGCACTGAGCGTGTTAAATTCAGCAAGCACAGCTTGTTAATCAGACCACACACAATAGGAAGAGCTCTGAGATGGTTTGGCCTGGGCGGCTTCATAAGTATTATTTTAGGGATGTGGGTGTCATACAGCAGCCACTGGGAGAGGAATCCTTGCGACAGTGGCCAAGCTATGACGTTTCTAAGGCAGAACTCAGACTCCACGTCTCCCACAGCAGCTGCCCCGCAAAGCGCTGCAAGGCTAGAGTGCACTGCTGGGTAGGTCTGGTTTCAGGTAGGGTCAAGGCCGTGCTACATCTGTGAGGGACAATGTGTTGCTGCCCCTAGTGAAGGTAGTCGTGATCAGAACAGATGGGAAGAACAGGGAAGGTGACATCTTCCTGTACGGTGACTTGAGGTTACAACTAAAACAATTTTTGGTAGAGTTCAAAACGTCTGTAGGAATGAAAAAATTATTTACTAGGTGTTATCAAGAAGCACTAATTTTTAAAAATAACTTATTGAGCTAAAGTACCATCATTAGGAGTCTTATCATTCGATAATTGTGATTCTTAGTTTAAAGAGAATTATTAGATCTTGAGCTTTACGGGCCTCAGAAAGTATTCAGGGCTGAATCAAATAATTGTGTTGTAGGTAGCAAAGCCAAAAGACCTTAAAAATAACCCCTAAACGTGATAGAGCAATTGCTTCTAGGAATTTATCCCAAGTAAATAATAATTATGCCACTAATTACTGCAAGAATTGTCATTGAAATTGTCACGGTTTAGATCTGGGGTGTCCCTTGCAAGACACATGTCTGAAAGGGGCCGAGGTCCTGGGTGCCATAGCTGATGTGCTTGGGGGCGGGCATGGCTGGGAGTGGTGGGGTGTCCTGGAAGAGTGCATCTCCCTTGCGTGCTCCTCCCTTCTTCTCTGCTGCTGTTTTTGAGACCAAGCCAGCTGACGGGGAACTGACACTTCTGAAAACGTGAAATAAAATTAACGTCTCCTCCTTTAAACTGTGGGGTCATTGAGTGTTGTGTCTTAGTGACAAGGAAAGTGACTAAGGCACAAATATTTTCATATTAGTTAGTAATTGGATAAATGTAATGTTGAAAGCCAGGAATTTGTTAAATACATGGATTATGGAATATCATAGAGTCATACTTAATTATTAAGATGGGGTAGAAATATGTATATGTCACATGTATGCAAATGCATATTATACATAGCTTTGAAAGTGTTGGAACCCACAGATGAGTTGAAAGAATCCCGCAGTGAATATCTGTTAATAATACCTCCACGTGTGTGTGCATGTGTGTACATATGTTTGTGGGCGTGCGTATTCATGGTTCTCTCTTGAACCCTCTAAAAGTGGGCTACTAACATCATATTTCACCTCTTAATTTTCTTCCCTCAAGACTAAGAGTATTCTTTTCATAACACTGGTACCACACCTTACGAAGTCATCATTAATTCTCTCTGATGTCATTTGCAGAATACTCAAATTACCATAATTTTTTTAATATCTCTCTTTCTTCTGGTCCAAATCCCAGAGAACTCTCACTCATGGCCTTAAGAGTTCTGTATCTGTAGTTCTCTTCAATCTTTGACTACTGTCCCCTCTGCTCTTTGATGACTTTAAATCCTTCCAAAAGTTCTGGGCAGCCATCCTATAGAAGGCCCTGTATTCTGGATTAATTTGTGTCTTCATGATTGCGTCCACATTAAACACTTTAAGCAAGAGCACGGTGTAGGTAATGTGGAGGCGTCTCACTGCATCGCAGTAGGATTATATAATATCAAGGCTTTGAGTTACGCCAAAGTCAAGCTTGACTGATAATGGGGATGAGAACTACCTGTATTTTAGGGCATGTTTTACCTTTTATAATTAAAAGGGGTGATACTGTGAGTTGTAGATGTAGTTTATCAGCATATAAGGATGTTTGTGTTCTATTAAGGTAGAGTTGTAGGGATCTCAGATATACTAAAATAATTGAACAATACACACAGAGAAAAGACTGGAAGAATGGATATACCAAGACATTTATAGTGGTTACGTTAAGACTCTGATTATAGGTGATTTTTATTGTTCTCTATTTTATTTGATTATTTTATTTCATGTTTTATAATGGCTTTAATTGTATAGATTAATTTAATTGTATAAAGTATATAGCTTTAAATAAAAATAAATAATAAAGATGGGTTGGATAATAAAATGCATTAGATGTAGCTGATATTTTATAGTGTGATCATTTTAAATAAGTGAATGTTGTGTATTTGTTTTTCTTTTACTCCCTCCCAGCTTTGATGAGCCTAACATTAAATCCTTTGCTGAGTTGGAGCCCCATTTATTATAATGCCATCTCTTACTATTCATATTTCCCTAGAAAGGAACAGTTAAATCAACTCAAGGATGGGATCTTCACTCCAGGCTCCTCTCTAGAATTTCCAAATGTATATTTTAATGATTATGATGTACCCATAGTATAATTTAAAATGAAGTCACCATGGAATTTAAAGCACTTGTTTGCTTCTTGCTCAGGAACTGTGTAAAAATGTCTGGCCATTATTTATGCATTTCAATCCACAAAATGCTATATTTTGATTGCAGCCTGAGGTGACTTGGCCTCTTTGTAGACATCCCCCAGGTATGTAAGTAAATGAATCTTTGTTCGTTGAGTCAAGGAGAGGGGAGCCTAGGCTCATCTTGTCTGCTGACCCGGAAGTGTATGCCGGGTGGTAGGGCCCCAAAGATCAGAGGCTTGTGGCTGTGGGGCAAGGCTCGGAAACCATGTTGGCTGAATGAGTTGAGCAGGCCAAATCACAGCCTCCTGCTGCCTCTGTTATGGATACGCAGCCTGTTGTTGCTGGAAGCAAAGGCTGCCACAGGCTTTCCATGGACGCTGATGACCAGGCAGGAGGCTGTGATGTTGGGCTCTGTCCTTGGGGAAGGCTACATTTCATCCCTGGGAAGGCAGACAAGCTGGTGCAAGAGGAAACCCACACCTAGTAACTGATACACAGCAGTGATGTCCTGCTGGGAGATCTGAAGAACAGGGAGAGACGGAATTTTGCATTCCATTAACTGTAAGCAGGATGTAAGGGATTAAGAGGGAGGTGGAGTGGGCTGTGCGAAGCTAATGGCTATCTACTAGCCTTAGAAACCCTAGAACACATTTTCTATATGTTTGGAAGAGTAAATCCTGTGGAGCAATATTCTTGGAAAATTTAATAAGGCTGGCTGTCTGCAAAATTTGTGCATAGCTGGTGTGATGTTACAGCACCTTGCTTCTATTCAATACCCATCCCCAGTCGTGGCATCCTGTTTTTCATACTGCTATATTTCTTTCACTGAAGAACCTGCTCTTTATTTTTTATCTTTCAATTTCTGGAGTAAACTCACTTTTGTAATCCTTGGTGGAAGTGAAAAAGTGCTAGACTCAGTGTCAAAAGACCTGGGCTCAAGTTTTAATTTCATCACAGACTGGTTGTGTGGACTCAAGCTGACTGCTAACTTCTCTGAACTTCAGTTTTATCATCTGTAAATGGAAATCATAATCTGGCCCTTGACATAGGTGTCACTATATAGGCAGAGAAAGGAGGAAATGGGAACTAACACTTGTTGGGCTCTATGCTGGCTGACTTGTACAGTGGTATGCTCAGTTTGAGCCCGTGCCATTTGGATTCTGGAGTGTTGAGGCATGGCTGGTGATCTGGCGAGATGAGGCTTCTAGAAATGGAGGAATCTGAGGAGCACCTGTGAAGAGAATTTATCTTAAAGGAAATGTAAGTTTAAAAACAAGCTTGGTTCCATAACCCATTAGTTTCAGGGAAGCATTTCCGAGTAAAGCATAGTGATTTTGGCTTATAACTTTCGTGAGTTAAGGCTTTCCTGGATTTACATGTAAGGGTGATGAAAAAGTGTGGCTAGATATAAAAAATAACAATATCTTTTAAAGTAAAATTTGTGAGAAACTGAATCATAAAAAACACTGCTTTTATACCTTGGTGAGACATGTAAGAAAAATATAACACTAATGAAGGAAGAGAAGAATTTTTCTCTGTGGAGATTTATATCCAAGATGGCCACCATGAATTCCTTCTCTTCCTGTATGTCATTCTTCTGTCGAGAGATAGAATCTGCTCCCATTCCCTTGAAGCTAGACTGGCTTTCATGCCTCGATTAACAGAATATGATATAAGTAATACTCAGGATGTCTGATGCTCAGCCATAAGAAGCCTTGCAGCTTTTGTTTGGGTCTCCTGGAATGATTTTTTGTGTAACTCTAGGTTATCCTGTAAGAAGTTCAACTATCTCAAGACCATCACTCATGAAAAGTCGAAGTGCTTGGAGAAGTCCTGATGGATGAGACATCACATGGAAAAAGATAGAGAGAGGCTGAGAGGAGCACCAAGGCACCAGACATTTGACTGCAGAACCATCTAGAAGGGGAGACTCAATTCACAGCTGCCCCATGGGGATGTCACAGGGATCAGAGATGGAACCACACAGGCAACTTCTCTCCAGACAGAATAATACACAAAATAGAAGGGTTTTTTTTTTTTTTTTTTTTTTTTTTTGTGGGTACCGGGGGGGGGCGACCTCAGGACCTCGCGCACCAACAGGCACCCGTGCCGCTGAGCGATATCACCGGCCCCTTTTTCGTATGTGGGTTCCGGGAGTCGAACTCGGGCCTTCGCGCTTGCAAGGCAGGCGCTTACGCCGCTGAGCCATCTCACCGGCCCAGAAGGGTTGTTTTAAGTCACTAAGTGACCTTAAAAGATAGGGGAGACCACGTATGTGTGGGTCCTTCAAATGTCCTAGAAATCAGATGTGAGAACTATTTCTGTAAAATAATGCAGAATTCAAAAATTATTTCTGTGAAATAATATAAAAATGTTTTAGGTGGGAGTGAGGGGTTAGTTCAAGTTGGGCAGTATTGGGAGAGGACAGTGGACAGTTTTCTAGTCAGCTGTGAATGTTTTAATGTTTGGCTTCCATGGGAAGAGACTTCAAACTAAGTCATGGGACAAGTCTTGGTGAGTTTAGGAATAAGCATTCTTGATCTTTTAGTCAGAATTCAAGGCCAGAAAGCACTACAAATGTCTGGCTCCTTCATATCTAGGATTGGCCTTGACATTGTGAGTTGTATTGGGATGGGGTTACATGGAAGTAAGTTCAGTGGGTGACACGATGGCACTTTAGGGCAGTAGACAAACTCTTTACAAGCCTTCTTTTTATTCAGAATAAATGTTGCTTTACTACCGTATGTAGGCAATCTAACCAAAAAGGAGTTCTTACAAGGTAGTTAAAATGAAAATAAAAAGCACGTGGAAATGCCTGAGTATAAAGCAAGACATCAAGTCCTTTTGGCCCCAAACCTAATCCCTTTGTAAAAGACCCAGAATACTACCTCAGCCAGCCTTGTCCAGCGGGCTAGACGTAGGCACACGAGGCCTCCTCCGCCTTGCTTTGCACGTTTGTGCTCATTGACTGACAGCGCACAGATGGAGGTGGTCATTCTACGCTGGTCCTGTTGTTCGGAAGAGATACTCTTGACAAAGTGCTCTCCTGTTCAAGGATTGAAGGACTAACAAAGTGATGATTCGCCTTCAGTGTTGGAAGTACAAGGCAGTCAATGTACCAACGCTGAGCTGAGGCAGCTGTGTCTGCAGATAGTGCGATACATTTAATCCAGAGGCCGTCGGGAGGTTATCACAACTCGACTCCATTACAAGTTTACGTCAAGTGTTTGTTGAGACAACTGTCTCCTGCTGGCCAGCTGAGGACGGTCAGGCAGTCAGGGGAACTGGGAGGTAATGATTCACACAGGTGCACCTCTTATGTCTGACCACGCCTTACCTCGTCCATCGCTTGGGTTGAATGGCTTTCTTCTTCTTAGCCATGAAAAGAATCACTGTGTGCTGGACGGTGATTGTGTTAGATTTTTCTGGGATTTGAATTTTTTCAGTTGTTCTGAACTCCCTGGAAAACAATGTGATTACAGGCTCCAGATTGTCTGCCCACTAGCAAGTGGGGTCTTGGGTCAGTTTGCTCAAACTCTTGCAGGATTCATTACTCACCTGCATTGTGGTCTCTCACGTACACCATACGCCAATTGGAGGTAACTGTATAGCAGGCCTTTGTCTGTCATGAAGGAGCAGGAAATCAGAGGTAATATCTACTTCCTGACAAATTCAGTTCTCTCTCCCGTTGAGTAGATGTTCTTTTGATACTTAAACACCGAGGGGGAAGAGCAAGTTTCAACCTCCATGGGCAAGTGTCAGCTAGGGTGCCATTGGAACCCTTGGGGGCTGCTGATGAGGCCTTGATCTCACCCAAGTCTTTTGCAGTGAGAAAGGAGCCCTCTGTAAGAAATTAGTTGTTTAATCTGCCCATTGTCAGAACATGCAGGGAATTTTGTTTACTCTCACTGCAGAAAATGAGGCACAGTCGGAACTGGATTTTTTACTTTTATTCTTACCATCCCTGAAATCAGTACTCAGTACCCAGGATGAACTTGACTACTCCCTCCCTCCACTTTCTGAATGGATACCCTGCCCCTCTGTGGTTGCAGCTACACAGCTGGGAGGAGTGGCTGGTCAGGTCCACACGCCCAGTGTAAAAAAATGTGACATGTGATTCACTCTCACACCCTCTGGAGACTGGGGGCTAGGAAAGCAGATTTAAAAAATTTGCACTAGGATGCAGTAAAATCAAAGCCCCCTATTGCAGGGAGATGGGCAACTACATGGCCATGTCAATGTTGGGTTTGGGAAGACGAGATGTACAGAAAACGAAACACTCAGATTTGTACACACTTTGCAAAGCACATCGAAGAGCTGGATCTCTGGTGGATGTCACTGCTTGGTTTATGTGCAAAGCTTTGCCAGCACTTTGAGATTACTTTCTTAAAAATTCAAATAAAGTAACTCAAGTAAAGTAAACCAGCAACTCAGGAGAACTGCATGAGTGTGCTAAAGGGATCTGGATTATTTGGTACAGTGTCTGGTGGGTGAGGATCCATATTCTAACTCCATGGTGCTGATCTCTTATTTTGGAATGTTCAAAAAACACTTAAGGGAGGACAAATATTATTCTTTGGAAGAAAAGATGAAAAGGAGATGGGAGGTAAAAGACAGGGGAAGAAGCTATACAAAGTATATGCAGGAATTACAAATATATCCAAATCTGTCTATCATCTATCTCTATCATCTATCTATCTATCTATCATCTATCCATCCATCCATCCATCCATCCACCCATCCATCCACCACCCATCCATCCTTCTTTACATCTGTCCATGTAGAAAAGAGAATAAGAGATCAAAGCTTGCTGCCATGCATCATCCTTTAAAAGTAGTTTGTTTCATTTTCATGCCTACTCAACTAATATTGAGAAATTTCTACACGGTCTTACCAAGTAGCATTTCAGTTATTATTGGGGGGAATCCAGTCTGAGGCTCAATGTTTGCAACCTTTGTTACTGAGAAGCTATGAAGGGAAATGAAGCCAAAGTGTGGAAGAATCCAGCTTTCCTTCTACGTTAATGCCTGGGGACTGGGCACACATTTGGTAAAGCTCAGGGGGGAAATGTATCCCTTTCTGTGTTGTATCTGTTGTGTGGATGAATAGAGAGCTTTTGTCTCTTAGGATGTCCATGCAGCACCTTCCACCAGAATTCAGTTCACTGAAAAACTTAAAGCAAAGCACCCTTGACAACTTTTCCTACAGCCCTGCAGGGTTAGATTGCCGTAATCAAAGTAACTGCAGATAGCAAAGACCTGCAAGGGTTATCCAGTTCATCCTCTGTTAGTGCCAGGTTTCTTCCTTCAGTGGAGCTGCTACTGTTTTGCTCTGTCCGGTTTCCAGTGTCCTCAGCAAGGGAGCTTCCCACCCGTCTCTGGGGATACCACTCTCTGACCCGGCAGCTCTCTCACCAGGAAGTCTTGTCCGATACTCATCTTCACTTTTCCCGTCTTCAGCCCTATCCCATTACTGCCAGGCTGGCCTCTGTACCGAGCTCCTGTTCCCCTCTCTGTGGCTGCTGCTGGTGGTTCCCTCTCCACAGCCTGCCCTTAGCTCTGCAGATACCAAAGCCTGCTTTTTGAGATTCCTTCGACCATATTTTGTTTGCATCTTTCTGCATATGTGAGGACAGGACAGATGGTCTCAACTTCAAAACAAAGTTGCATGTTACTACTAAGAACGCGTTTTTGTAGGTTTTATAACTCTTTCCCCCCTTCCCAAGTGAACTATAAGGCTCTTGTGTGTGTCCCCAGTAGCCTTATTCTTCACAGGTCAACTTTGTGATATACTTGGAGATAAATCAATATGCACAAAAGTGGGAGGAAGATAAATTTAGTGAAGAAAGACATACACTCTTAAGCAACGAGATAAAACATCAGGGTGAAAAGTCTGTAGTATCATCTGGAGTGCAGTTTATAGGTCTGTGTGTTGTTGGGGATTCTTCAAAGAAATCCAGGGAGGACACAGGAGTGGACTTTGGTGCACATTACCAGGTGGGTTAGATGTTGATGGCACCCTGGACCCAGAGCAGGCCAAGGGCAACTCCAGAGTCTGGAGTCTTTCCTTGTCATCTCAGTTGGAGTCTAACTGGGAGAGTCCTGTGCACTATGTGAGGCATAGAGAACGGTTCCCTTTTACGTGTGTGGGAGGAGAAGGTGGGGCGTGGGTTAGCAGATGTGGCAAGTCCGGCAATGGTCTTAGTAGAAGTCCAGACCCTCAGTCAGACTGCATGAAATCCTGGTTGTCAGACTTCTGCATGAATTTGGTCAAGTTACTTAATCTCGTTCTGCTCAGTTTTCTCATCTATAAAAGAGACTATTGATCAAAGATACCTAATAGGATTTTGGAAAGGATTGAGCCAACAGTGCTTGTAAAAGATAGCATAATGTGTGACATACAGTAAATATAACATGCCCTAAGTGCACATAGAACATTTTCCTGAATTTTAAAAAAGTTTTGCTAAATTTATGTGCAAGGATGATTATCGTGTTATTGCCTATAATGGTAAACAAATTGGAAGTAATCAACATCTCCATCAATAGGGAATTAGAGCCTGGAAATTTTCATTAACAAATAATTTAACATAGAAGAGCAGAATTCAGAGCAGTACAAACAATTATATCCCAGTTTCATGGGCTGGGGATATAGCTCAGCGGCACAGTGCCTGCCTGGCAAGCGCAAGGTTGTGAGTTCGATTTCTGGTACAAAAAATTATATCCAAATTTCACATATGTATATATACACACATTATGCAAATATATAAAATATGCACATCAAAGGACACTGAATGTGAATATATCAAAATGTTAATAATTTGCTGATGTATACTGGTTCCCACCCCCATTATTAGCAGGTGTTACTTTTATTTTGTTATTTCCAGAGAGGCATGGTTTATAATCTGGGTCTCTATGAAACAATGTCCATGATTGATGTTTAAAATATTTATCACTGGGAGCGAGAAATCTCCTCAGTCTAAGGCTCAACAAAACCCTGCCGTTCCACATTGAGCACCTAGATGGATTTTATAGTCAGCAAGAAGATGTGCCAGTGACTTTCTTAGTAAGCAGTGTTTTGCAGGCTACTCTGACTGGTTGAGGGAGGAGGCCGGGGACCCAGGAGAGACGTCACTGTCTCTGACTGCTTCCCTGCCTGTGTTCTGTCCATTCTGCTCTCAATAAACCCTCAGAGTCACCTGCTTGCCCAGGACTAACTTCATCACTCCCCTTGCAGAAATTGGGAGGATTATTTATGGAAGTTTTATGTCTCTGAGCATGGGAACAGAAGGGTTTGGAGTGATGTGGAGTGGAGCTTGTATTTAGGTGGTGCGCTGGGATACTCTCTGCGCCACACGGCTGGTACCTGGGGGGGCAGTGACTCAACCCCACTCTAATCCTCTGCCCTTTCTCACTGCACACCCTCTGCTCTTTGCTTTGCATCCAATATGTTCTGCATCCAAAGGCCTCTCAGGGATCAATTTTCTTATCTGCAAAGTGGGGCTCTTAAGAGGATTAAAGGAAATGCCCTGCTGAAAGTGCATGGGGTGTGATACATTTCTAAATTGCCCTGATGGTGATCTTGGATGAAGAAACAGAAAGGGGCTGACTTAGAACCAGAATTAGAACACCAGGGTCCTACTGCTATGCTGGTAGTCTAGAACAACGCTACACTCTCTTCCACACACACACTGTAGTTATTTCTATGAATGAAAAGATTTAGAAGTAAATTCATTGCCCTTACTTTAAAAAAATGTGGTAATTCAGATTCAGATCAAAAGAATCCTGATCCTGATAAAACTTTCACCTTACCTAGTGCACCCTGTTTTGTGTTCAGTGTCATAGCATGAAGATATTTTTAAGTGAAAGAATTGGCTGATATTGATGGTTTTAAAAATGAAACCATCTGCCAAATTGCCTCTCTTGGGCGAAGATTTGAACTCCTTTTGATGTTTCCTCAGCCTTTGTATTGTTTTGCATTTTTAGAATGCATAAGCAGATTGGGCTAGAACTTTTTAACATTCACCAAGCTCAGCGAGGTACTTACTGTGGTATCAAGGGGGTGACCCTAAGTTTTGGGAACACCCCAGCCTGACTCACAGTTAGCACAGGAGACGTCTGATACCTCATCTCAGAATAGAGACCATTTGAGAAATTACATTTTGCAATGGGTTATTATAAAGAGTTGGATGCCATATCTGATATTAGTTATATTTATATTATGGCTAATACCGCTTTCTTCACTTTTTGTAATAATGTTTTTTTTCCTGCCAAACCCAAGATAGCAGATGGGGTGCTTATGGCTCAGCACTTCAATATGCTTTCCGTCTGTTCCCCTGACCTCAGGAACACAAAGTAGGCTTCCAAAGATTGCACTGTTTCCTTCAAATCTCATGCTGAGTATCTGCTGTGGACCACATTTTGAATGTTTTTCTAATGATTTTTCAACTACTTCCTTGAAAAAATAAGTTCATTTCTGAAATCATCTGTTGGTGATTAGGGTGACCAGTTACTTGTCTTCTATTATAAAGCTCAGATCAAGACTTAATCTGGCGTCTCAGTCACCTTCACTGTGGGAGTGCAGGTTCATTGGGAGAGTTTTAGAATCAGAGTCTATGATCTAGAAGTTCTTGGTCAATGCATGGAAAGGTTGTTGATATCGTGATGACAACTGAAATTTGTAAAGTGATTTAGGTATAAAAAGCAACTCGTGGATATTGGTAATTTATCGAACAGAATTTCCTAAGGGTCTACTTATGCACTAGGTATTCAAGATTTAAACCTTATGAGGTTATGGTTCTATTTTTATTGAATTCATAGGGAGTAAACAAAATTTTTACTTTTCATAATAACGTTGTAGAGCAGGATTTCTCGCCTCTGATTATTCAGGCTGTAAGAAGTTATGCTGACATTCACACGTTTTAAAGGGTGGAGCTGGTCCTCAAACTCAGGCCTCTTTTCTCTTGCTCTTTGCAGTGAACGTGAGCTCTGGTGTCAAACTTCTGTGCTCTAAACTCCACCCCTAACTCACTGGAAAACTGCAACATTTCTTCATCTCTTTTCGCTTAGGTGCCCCCATCTGTAAAAGGGAAATACTTCTTGTTCCTTCCTAGTGCTATTGTGAGGATTATATGAGCTATGCAGGTGAAGTGTACTCAGCATAGAACTTGGCAGACAGAAAATCTCCACAAATGCTACCTATGATAAGAATAACAAGAACGATTATGGTTATGGCTGCAGCAGGAAGCTTGCTTACTAGATATTCTTATAAGATCCTTGAGTAAAATGTCATCTTTGTAGAAGTGCAGTCGACCCAGGAGGTTGTGTTTGTGTCGGTTTCCATCGTTGGCTAGTGATTACACACACACATCTTAATATATCAATTATATATCTCTAATTGAATTAATTGAATAATTTATTCAATATTGAATATTTACTAAGCACATGTTATGTGCCAGTCATGGATCTAAGTGTTGGAAGATTTCATTCTATAAGCTAATTATCTTCAGAACAGTGTCATGGGTATTACCAGTGTCAGCATTTTCACGTGACTGTGGTGAAACTCAGAGTTATACAATTTGCCTAAGTCACCTGACTTGTAAGTGACAGAGCTTACAAGTGCTAATTAGTCCCTAGGCTGCCAAGTCCAGAGCTGGTCCTATTACTACTCATAGCAAGAGTGTTCCTTCATTCCAGTCTGCCTTTCTTTCTTTGGCGAGAGGATAGAATGATTTTAGAACATCATATATACTGAGCAAGCCCAAAGTCCTGGATTACTATAATTATAATGGACCCAGAGAAGACTAAGCAGTAAAACGATGTTTATAAGTAAAAAGGGAACATATTAGATAAGAGGTGATGTAGAAAATATTCTTATTTCTACATAGATTTCTTCTTTAGAATATCAAAAGTTAGGGCCAGTGATATAGCTCAGCGGCATAAGCGCCTGCCTGGCAAGCGCAAGGTCTTGAGTTTGATCGACTCCTGGTACCCACATAAAAAAAAAAAAAAGGAATATCAAAAGTTACTCCACAGTCACTTTTTTCACAGCTGGTTTCACTGTCAGATAACACATGTGCAGAGAAATCCTTTCTGTTTGTACAGCATAGGTATCTAACATAGACTTAGCTACTGGCTATCATGGGGCTGGGCATTGGCATACAATAACATAAAACTGAATTAAATTTTTCACATACTAAAATCAGTGGATTTGACTATCAGCAGATCTTCTCTCATAAGATTATCATTTATAGACAATATTTGAAAAAGCACTTAATTGAAATTAGTTTTTCTTTCTTTTGGTGAATGATTTCTAAATACCAGACACTTCCTGTGTCAATTAGGGTAGAGTGTCAACTTGATTGATTTTGGGATCTGGCCGGGGTTTGGTGCAGCACATTTCTGGAAGTTTCTGGGTGGGTCATGGAGATGTGACTTTGGTCCATGGCCCATTTCTTGGCTGGCACTTTTCCCCTGGCCACCATGAACTAACCACCTATGCTGCCATGCCCTTCCACCATAATGTTCCTGTCTTGATCTTGCCAACCATGAACTGAATCCTTTGAACCATGAGCCAAATTAAACCTCTCCTCTTTTAAGCTGTGCATGTCAAGTATCATGTCTAGCAATGGGAAACCTAACTAATATATATCCCTTTGGGTACTGTTATCATTTTAAATTTATATCTGAAACTCAGCACCAGTCTCACACATAATTTGCTTTGTTTCACGTACTCTGCCAGGGATTTCAGCTAGAACTTCTCCCTCTCTGAACCTAACATTCATCCTCATGGCCCAGGCAGTGTGTTGCTGACAGCTACTCAAGAAGGGTTAGCTTTGTCTGATACCTTGGAAGTTCAGGGTTTAAGATCCACCACATAAATTACAGGGTGGATCTTAAAAACTGTTAAGTACCAGAATCCTACCAGAGTGTACCTACCTGGAGAATATTAATATTTCTTTACTTGACTTTTCCTACACGGGTCCTTGAACTTCTATAACCAGTGTATATACTCACCATATAGTATCACTGAGCTCCAGATACACGTGGTGAGCCCATACTAATAGCTTATGGTTGTTTTTGAATCCTGATGCTGAATTCTAAGCTTCAAAATCAGTTGAAATTAAGCAGCATACAGTGCTTTTTCTTTTAAACCTGCATCACTGCTTAGCCTCTCTAACTGGCTAGGGATAAAACAGAGCCTCGCTATAGCATCGATCAGTGGGAAATGATCTTATCCACCTTTACTACCTGTGGGCAGAGAGGGTTGTAATAACTTCAGAATGTGGGTTTTGCTGGCTCTTTTTTTCCTTTGCTGATCTATGCCTTCCTCCATCCACATACTTCTCCAGTGGCTTCCAGAGGTGTGGCACCTGCGTGTACCATCACCTCCACCCAGCTCTTTCCAGGTTCCAATCATGCTGTGCTTGGCATCCTCAAAGATGTGCCAGGTGTTGGAGGTGCCCAGCTACGTAGTGACTAAGGGTGATAGAGGACGGTACCATTGTACTTGGTGAGAAGAGTCTCAGAGCAGCACATTCTGGGGTCAGAAATTTTGCAAAGTTTTTAAACAACTCTTGATCCGCTGTTTCTAACCTTCTTGCTTTCAGGATAGGGAAGCATGAACACTGAGCTTGTTGGGAATCAGCAGATCACTGCTTCCGTCTTGGCTGTACTGTCAGGTTGTGAAGACCCCCTGGAGGTGCCTCAGGCAGACAAATGGCTCCAGAGACTCCACCCCCACCACTTGGCCACTGACCCAAATACTTGTGAGTCCCACTTAGACCTAAGCTCTAATCTTTTTTTTTTTAATTAAAAAAAAATTTTTTTTTAAAGACAACAAGTAAACGTTCTCATGTATTAACAAACTCAAGCATTAGAGAATGTACAAATACCTTTTGGAGAAAAATATTACTCAGTATAAGATTAAGCCGTGTAAAAGCTAGGTAAAAATAGAAGACTAAAGAATGGAATAGTCACAGTGAAATTGCATTTTCATACTAGGGAGACAATACGATGTTTACAAATGTGCATCCGGTTTATTTCGCTAAGCTCTAATCTTGATGACACATTCTCGAATGGACAATGAACTACTTGTAACTATGTTTAGGGAAAACCACTTAATTGTAATAACAGTGATCTAAAAACTTTCACATGTGAGTGAAACGATGCCATTGTAGGGACAGAGAAATGAAAGGAGTGAAAACATTTCTGAAATTCAGGATGATGAAGTAATGATACTAGAAAAACAGATGCTCTTTCATTCCGAACAAATGCGACGTTAGCTCAGAGACAACTTCGGCGAAATGCCACATATTGTTACTGCCGTTGAAGATTATATAGGAAATAGAGAAATGTTAATCTTTTACTCTGATGTCTATTTCTGTTCATTTCAAAGAATAACTAAGAAAATAGGGGTATTGTTTCTCACAAACATCGTTTCTCCTGTCCAGTGGCCTCCGACTTTGGGACGTGGTCACGATGACGCACAGACTTGCTACCCTGGTCCACATGGGCTGAGCAGATTGGGATGGGTGTCAGCTCCTGCCAGGAATGAGTTGGTTGGAAGAGACAGCCCTTGATGAGCAGGCCTGAAATCATCACTCAGGCAATCACCAGTGAAAGCCTTGAGTGAATCCCCTTAAAACCCAAGTATCCATCTAAAAATTAATTGCATTTGATGCTGGAAACACACACCAAGGAGTTCATGTGGATGACTTCCCTTTGAGGTCTACAAGGCTCACTGCTGTGCTGCAGATGTGCGCAACTCCCAAATGTAATTGGGAAGATCCGAAGCTTTAGGGTCAGACAGTGAGAGCCAATTCCGCGGAGTCAGGAAATGGGGTGACTAACAGTTCCACAACATGGGGAGACCCAGTCAGTTTTCCCAGAGGTGTGCAGTGACACCCAACTGTTCCCAAATACACTGCCTTTCACTTGGGAGGCAGACACTCTCACCATCTGCAGCCATATCGAGAATGATTCTGGGTTAGAGTGCTGATTTCCCTGGAGAGTCTTCTTTTGGTAATATTCCTTGTTCTGTTTCCTTAAGTTTTCTTCTAACTTGACAGGTTTATAGAATCAGTGCTTAAAAACTTCAACTTCAGTCCTAGGCATGGAGATCGAAATTCTGAGTTTTGTTTTTTTTTTGTGTGTGGGTACCGGAGGTCGACCTCAGGACCTCGCGCACCAGCAGGCGCCTGTGCCGCTGAGTGATATCACCGGCCCCCTTTTCGTATGTGGGTTCTGGGAGTCGAACTCAGGCCCTCGCGCTTGCCAGGCAGGCGCTTGTGCTGCTGAGCCATCTCACCGGCCCCGAAATTCTGGGTTTTAAGCAACATTTTTGGGACTTTGAGCTGCTGCTTCTCCCTATGGGGACTTTGTGTGGAGTCATATGGCCAGGAAGGGGTTTCCTGGCTACTAGATTTTTCTTTTAACTCTCCCCATACATGCCAGTCATCTATCTGCTCAGGGAGTTTGTGCTATTTCCGCATGGCAGCTGAGCATCGGTTGTTTCCGACACCTTTTATCTGGCTGCTCTTGTTGTGTGTTGTGACGTCATTAGCCTTTTATGCATATCCCTAGCAGGAGGTTTTAAACACTACCCTGACTAAACCTACACAGAGATATATTAAATGGAATAAAATATAACCTGTAAAGATCTTACTTAAACATAAGAATTAGTGACTTACAAGGGTGTATTTTACAAACTAAATATTCATTGAATTCTGGGATGTTTTGGAAGAATAAATTGATTTCCCCTTCTTTTCCAGTAGGATGGTAAGAATATTACTCTTGAGGAAATGCACTGGGGCAATTAGTGATTTTGTTATTTGGGAAAAGCAAAACTCCTCACCTATGCATAAACTCTAGTCTTTTTTAAACTTGGTGTGCCTGAGTTTTACACATTGATTCAGTTAAATGACCCAGTCAATCCAATATCGAAATTGTTGCAAAATTTTAAGGAAGGAAAGAAAGAAGAAAGAAAGGAAATCCTTTCTCTCTGCCAATCCCCCAAACCCCACCACCACCACGAGCTTCCAGAGTCCTAAATTTGCTTTCCATTAAGACAGTGGTTAGACGGCAGCTGCTGAACCTCTTAAGAGACTACACGATATGGTAATAAACATCATTTCAGAAATAGGCTTTTTGTTCACTTTACTAAGGCGCACAATAAAAAGGTCTGCATGTTCACGACACTTTTTGCTCCAGACTGGGATTTTAACAAGTGGGGCTCACTACAAGGGGTTCACTCCCTACTGTACCTAGCAATGGAAATGTTTGTTTTGTCTTCTTAATTCCAGCCACGCCCGACTATGTAGTGGATTGTAAAATGCTCTTTGAAGTCCATGTGTCACCCGTTGAATACGGATGCCACAGGTCCGCTTGTGCTGCTTCTCTTTCCAGTTGCGCTTGCTGCCCCAGTTTCTCTGGGGAGGATTCCAATCTGACAATACCTTTCCCTTCTGGTGAGAAATCCATACATAATGCTGGGCTTACCAGATGGAGGCTGAAATTTTATGGCTGCTAGCTTTCTGTTTGTGTTGGAAAACCAATTTATAGGCAAAGAGAAGGGTGATGATTTTAATGCAAACAAATGTTTTGAAAAGACATCCTGGATGTCTCCTATTATAGGCTCAGCTGGTCGTGTATAACAATTGATGTGGCTTCTCTTTCTCTTTAGCGCCAGGCAGCCTTGGGGCAAGTAAGGAGAAGACAGATGTGGTTCAAGACAGTTTTTTATAGATGGATGTGTGCGAAGAAGGGAAGAGAAATTGAAATTTAAGGGTTCCCCGATGTATTTTTCAGGACTCAGCTTGGAGCCCTCAAAAGAAGCCAGACATATCCTATACACCAAGGTTGAATCTAGACATCTTTTTGTGTGTGTGTGTGTGTGTACCGGGGGTCGACCTCAGGACCTCGCACACCAGCAGGCGCCCGTGCCGCTGAGCGATATCACCGGCCCCTTTTTCGTATGTGGGTTCCGGGAGTCGAACTCGGGCCCTCGCGCTTGCCAGGCAGGCGCTTACGCCGCTGAGCCATCTCACCGGCCCGAATCTAGACATCTTAAAAGTTACAGTTAAAATATGTGAGAACATATACAGTACTCTCTGTTTGGTGTGGGCATACAACTTCACAATATACAAGGCACTTTGTATTCATTTATTTAATCAGTCCTTACAGCATTGTTCTCAAATTGCGACTATGATTCTTATTTTCTAAACAAGAACAGAATATGGTTTTTGGAAGACTGATGTCGGCTTCAAATTCTTGTTCTGTGGTCTCACCTAACCGCCCCGGGAATCAACCAAGCAATCTGCAAAAGTGCTTAGCACAGGGCTCCACGGGCTCTTCCATTCCGTCAGCCGTCAGCCAGGCAGGTTAACTTCGAAGAAAGAGACTGACTGTGTGCCTGAAGCTAAGTATTGTTTGCATATAGAGTAATTAAAGGAATGGCTTCTGTAGCCTTGGTTCTGATAGTAATTAGAGTGGTAGGAGTCGGGCCTGTAAAATGGAAACGTGAAATTAGTCTTTGAAGGAGAAGCAAACTGTATATATACAACTTAATATATGTTGTTATATTACAGTTATTATTGTATATATTATTTTATATATACAATTAATTATTCTACTGTAAATTTAAGTCTGTGATCCATCCAATGTCTGATCTTGGGCTCCTTATTTATAAACTAGAATATGAACAGTCGTTATCACGTTGAAGGAATCTCTGAAAATCATCTTGTCACCCTTTCACGGTACAGACAGAGGGAACATGGCTTAAGAAGAAAAATGGACCTGAGCCAGGACTTCTTTTTGGACGCATATCTTTTTATCTTTGCACTGATGCCATTTCCATTATATATTGCTAGGGATTTATTTCTAGAAGCTAAAAAGAAGTAGTTATTAACTGCAATTATAGACCTTACCTGCATCCTGATAGAAACAGGCAAATAAACAAAATTTTTAAGCATTATCGAACTCGAGAGATGTAAACACTGAGCAGACATTAAGGAATCTATGTTCTGTTTTTAGACGTGGTCATTGTACTGTGGTTATGCTAAGAAAACTACAGAATTTATCATTCAGAGACTCAGGGAGATATTAACAAACGAAATGATATGTCTGGGATTTTATTAAAATTAAATAGTGAGGGTGGGTACAGAAACAAGATTTTTTTTGAATTGTTTGCTTTGAAATATGCAGGTTTGTTATGCTATTCTATTTCGATGTTCGTTTCAAAATTCTCTATAATTAGAGAAAAACATCTGACCAGTTATATTTCTGTACACATTGATGCTGCTACCAGCAGGCTTTCTGTTTTGTCCTCTGATCTTTTGTGTACCAGGAGCCTATAAATTACTGGTGAGGCTCCTCCCAGGAAATAGGTTTGCTTTTCTTCTGAAAGACTTTGTGAATCATAAAACTGAATAAATCTTTCTTTTTTGTTTCAGAAGTTAGAAGGCTTAGGGCAAATGTTTGGCCAATCACAAATGCACTCTTTCATTTACTCAACACATCTCAGAGGATGGCGAGATGCACTTCTGTGTTTTCTACCAAAATTTTCGTGAGCAAAGATTCTAGAGAATTAATTTTGGTACTGTGCTTAAAATCCCAGGAGGTAGAATGTTTAAGCTTGTAGCCCAGGTTTGCCACTACTGACAAATTAGCCTCCCTGAACTTCAGAATAAGCATCTATACCGTGGGATAGTAGTAAAACTGAACTGCAGAGGTAAGTATGAAGTTTCCATGAAATTAAACCAAGTTATTGCCCTTAAAGACAGGAGTAGTAGGTAGAAAATGCCCACATTTTTCTTCTAAAACCAACAAATAATTATCATACTTATGTGTTAAACAGAAGGTTGAGAAGGAAGTTTGTAACTGTGTCCTAACTTTGTTGTTTTATGTTAACATTCACATTTTTCTAATATAATAATATTTAAATTCACCTTATCTTGTTATAGTCTATGTATTTCTGTAAACATTTATAAATGCTTTTATGGAACAAGACAGAGCATAAATAAAATATTGCTACTGGGAATATTGCTTAATCCTAGGTATATGTTAAGTAATAATTTGACAGATAAAGTATTTGATAAATCAGTCACCCCTTGGTAATTGTGTAACTTAAAATTTAAAAATACAGTAGTGGAATCACCAGAATCAGAGGTCAATGAATGCTGAAATTTTTACAGGACAGACTTGCTGAAAAAATTAAACAGAAATTTATCTGGTTCACCTCCCCCTCCGACTATAAATCATTCTTTTCGTAACTTTCACACCTCTTACTGAATTTCTGTCCTTAATAAATTTTACCTACTTTTAGAAGTGTGAACAAGGAAATCAGGTGCATCTTTATGCCAAAAGATTCTCAGTCACTCACGAGATTTGATCCACATTTGGTTCTACAACTTTTCCTACTCTTGAGGTCTGAGACTTAGTCGCGGTAGCTCATCCAGGAACCAGAAGTACTTTCAGGTGCTCAGTGATGTGTGGTCCTGCATTCGCACCAGCTCCTAGATCTGACACGCTGTTTAGAAAAGGGACTGGCTCATTTTAAGGACCAATTAACTGAAAAAGTCACATTTAAAACCCACCATTGTTTAATAACTAGCCTACTTTGAGGAAGCATATATCATTTTATTTTTCAAAAAGTAACTCTAATTAATTAATACATGTTATCAGTGTTAAATGTCCTGATTTTCATAAGTTTACTGTGGTTATCATATAAGAGAATGACTTTTCTCTAAGGAGATGTACACTGAAGATTTTAGGGATAAAAGGACATATGAATTGTGATTACAAAATACGGTGAATGTTTAAATTGAAAAATAATTATTACAGTAAAAAACACATTTCCATTAATCTTCTTCAAAATACTCCCCCTTACTTCAAACACTCTGAGCCCATCATTCTTGACACTTCCTGAAGCAGTTCTGAAATTCCTCTTTTGTGAGTGTCTTTAGCTGTGCTGTCATGACCGCTCAGGTGTCCTGAATCTATTCTAAATACTGTTTACTTTTCATGGTCATTTTGACTTTGGGGAAGAGCCAGAAGTTCCATGATGCCAGATCCAGTGAATAAGGTGGATGAGGACGCACTGTAATGTTTGTAGAAGCCTGCCCTTCCATTGGGTAACACTTGGCAGCAGCATTCACTGTATTTTTTAATCATATCTTGTGAAGACCCTTAAGAAAGAGGATTTCCAGAACTGCTTCTGAAAGTAGCAAGAATGATGGGATAAGCAAGGGGGATTAATGGCAATATGTCTTCTATTGTAATAATTAAAAAAAAATTTAAACTTTCCCCTTATATTTTGATCACGCCTTGTGATATCTTTACCTTATAAATGTCAAGAGAGTGAGAGACAACAAATGGAAAAATATGGAAGCAGTAAATCTGGGTAAAGGATATGTGGAAGTTCTTTGTCCTACTTATTTTTATGACTTTTCTGTGCATTTGAAATTACATCAAAATAAAAAAGATTAAAAAATAACAACAGAATTCTTTACTTAACATGGTGAGATATTTGGTGGAGTGATGTTATAGTCTAGAAGGTATTTTCCCCTCTTGAATTCACTGAAGATCAGCTTCTTTGTCCACAGAAGGAGAAAATGCCTAGTAACACGACTATATCCTGACATTCATTATTAAGCTTAATTTGGGAACAGAACATGGAAAAAGGATGCAGGATATGTCAAGATTCTGGCATTTCAAGGCCCAATGAGCTGCTAATGTGACATCATGATCATTGCAAATGAGTTACAGGGATTGGCCTCATTTTAAAGATCACGGAGTCAGAAGCCTTAAATGAATCATTCTTATTCTTTCTTTCTCAGAGAAAACATTGTCATGGTAACAACTTGAAAATAAGCCATCTCTTTTATTTGAAGTTAAGTATGAGTCTCTGCCGAGTCTCCCTCCACCACTTTCACAACAGCAAGGCTGATTGAGTAAATTTCAACCCACGTGTGAGGCTATAAATTGAGAAGATTTCCCCAAACTGTCTAATTATCTGATCTTCTCATCTTTGGAAAGAAATGTTATGTAGATAAAATCAATAACTTCCACTTACCATAAGCATTGCTGCTCGTTGCGATGAACTGAGGTTTTATTTTAATATTGGGCCTATGGACATAAAGCTGGTGGTCTTTATCAGGTTTGGGATTCTTTGAAAACACATGGAAATAACTGGAAAAATCAGATCTCAGATCTCAGATTAAAGTTCTAGTGAAAGGTTGATTAGTTTCCATTTCAAACATGACTTTGAACAACGATAGCTCCACACATAAGAAATAAGAATCTACTTCGGGTAGTGTGTTGTGTGAGAAATGAAAGGGGTGCATATATGGTTCTTATGATCAGGGTGCTGTGGTCTAATGGGGATGTAAGGTGGACACCACTAGAAGACCCATTATGGTGCACAAATGCCTTAGTCTTGGAGCGCTGATCTCAGCTTGGTTCCTGATTACATAACCTCAGGAGTGTTTGTCACACTCATTAGTTTTTATGCAGTTCTTTTATCAGTGCAATAACAAATAAGCTCCAGACTTCCTTCTGACTCTGAATTTTACTTTCTATAATTACATCATAAAGTTCAATCTCTCAAGTGCTAATAACATTATCAACATTTTACTCTTTTGAAAAAATTTCTTGAAGAGCTAGTCCTATACATTATAGAGAATTATTTCTGACAATTTTCAAGCAATGAGAGCTCGTCCTCCAAAGGAGTTTTCAAACTTTATTCTAGATGACAAGAAATTCTTTGGATTCATATTTTTAGCTTATTCCGTTGTTCAAAGCCTGAGTCATTCTATTGGAAAACAACATTGTTTTTAAAATGTCAGACTATGAACTATTTATAACACGTATCTACCCTGTGAATGTTAACACAAATAAAAAAGGTGCATGTTATCAAAACTCTAGAGAAAACAATGGAACTTAAAAATTCAGTTAACTTGGAAAAGCCAGTTCTCCCGAGAACTTGAGAATGGTGTCGTGGTGATGTGTGGAATCTCTCTACTCCACAATACAAGAATGAAGTTGGTAAATCACGCCTGAATTGTGGCTACTTCTTTGGGTGACAGATTATAAGCTTCCGTCTAGTTTTTGTTGATTTTCACTGTGTAGATGGTGCAGCTTTAAGAAATTCTAATCTGGTGAAAACCCCTACTTACAAGACACATCAGTTCGAGAATGATTATATCCTTGCTAAGGTTACTTCATGCAGCCAGTCTTATAAGCTCATGTTTTGATTTGCCGAGTTCAGCCTGAAGAATAATTTTTTTGAAGAGCTCTGAAATCAAGCAAGCAAGCAGACAAACAGAAAAGCAGACATCGAAAAGAACTACAACAGGCCGGTGAGATGGCTCAGCGGCATAAGCGCCTGCCTGGCAAGCGCGAGGTCCTGAGTTCGACTCCCAGAACCCACATAAAGGAAAAAAAAGGGCCGGTGATATCGCTCAGCGGCACAAGTGCTTGCTGGCAAGCGCGAGGTCCTGAGGTCGACTCCTGCTACCCACATTAAAAAAAAAAAAAAAAAAAAAGAAAAGAACTTCGAAACTTAAAATATAGGATACATCCTATAAAATGTGATTTTAACATAAAATGCAAGGTTGCTTAGTAAATTACAGTCTCAAGACAAAATTATGGTTAATGGCAATATTTTAGTTCAATAATTCTTTAAACACAATACTAAAATACAAAAAGTTTGGACAACCGAATTTTCCTTCTAGTTTATTTGATAAACTTAGCTGACCTGAACCAGCTTGGTAGAAAACCTGACTTGACGGAGTCATATGCATGGGCTTATTTACTATACTTCCTGAGAATATTCCTAGTTTTTGATGCAGAAATGCCAAAGTGTTTGATTACAGGAATGTGGAAGACTGCTTGCGTGTTGTGTAATATGCAGCAGATAACTATATTATTTTCTAACCCCCCCAATTTTTTTTGAATTTTGAAATACACATGGCTGCATGGATTTCAGATAAGAGATTATAGGTTATAATTACATATCTAGTTATTAGAGCTGACATTGAATCTTCCATTTATATGGATTTGTTTTTAAAATCAGTATTTCACACTAATGCTGTAGATTTGCTTTTATTCATGGGCATTTCTTCCTCTTGCCTCTCTTACTTTCCTGAAGTTGTTGATAAAGTGAAATTTTCAGCGTGGATCACATTTTCCCATAGCTTACCTTAGATGATAAAGATACTAGAAATATACAGATGCTACTAATAGAGCATGTATGTGACTATATGAATAGCTTTGGTTTAATTTTACAGTAAAATCACTTATAGTAATGTAGTTATAAAATCATAATTAAAGGAGGCAGTTAATAGCATGAAATTAATAAAAATAAATTTAAGGTCTATACTTAGCTATCTCTGAAAATCTGAAAATTGTCCTTTGGGACTCAGCTCATGTGAGGAAGAGATTTGTTATTCCCAGAAAGCCTTGCTAGTATTTCTTTTATTATTCCAAAGTAAAGACATGCTTTTGAAATATGCAGGTTTTAGTGGCTTCCAAAAGAAAAGTGTAGATGAAACACATTTTTCTGATCCTGCTGCAAACTTTCTGAGTGGCCTTGACCAGGTTAGTGATCACTCTTTAAAATGATAGATTATATATAATTTCTTCCCAGATTTCAATTCATTCATTTATTTTTTCATATTTCCATTGCAAAAAGTTTATAATATCCTGTTTAACTAAAAAGTAATTGATGTTCTATTATTGGCTAAGATTTTGAAAATGCCAAGTCTCTCCACCATGAACACCAGTGTGAGCATCCTGCCCTGGGGAGTGCTGAAGGAATGAGTGCTAAATGAATGAGTAATGAAGAATGAGTGCTGAATGAATGAGTGAGTAACGAATGAAGGAGTAATGGCTTTGCCAGACCGGAGCTCGGAGTGTGGGAAGGGTTAGGGACAGGAACAGATGTGTGCGGTTGGGGAAAGGATTGGCACAGGTGGGTCAAAGGCAACCCCTAAACAAGTCAGACCATACCCTGGGGGCCTCTGTTGATTGTTAAATGGGTATTAAGGATACAGGAAAGGACATAGACAAATAGAAACAAAAACAATAGACCGAAACAAACACAGAACCATTAGAACTGCAGTGGAGCAGAACTTCAGAGGTATCAGCATCTGGGAAATGTGCTAGAAGTCCTCAAGCTAGAGTAGACACACGACCAGCCTAAGAGAAGCTAAGGAAGACAGAGAGGGTCAGCTGACTTGTAGGCTGACAGCCTGAGCAGAACATAAAAAGCAGTGATTGAGAACAATAAAAGGAATGTTTCTGTATTTCTCGAAACCTTTCCCTAAATAGTGTATATCAATTTTTATATGTTGCCATACATGTAGACTGCTACTATGTGTAGTAAAATACAGAAATGCACCAGTTATGTTAAAGTCAAAAAAGAAACAGAAGGAGTCCTGTGTCCCGAATCGGATCGCCCAGGAGGTGGCCAGGGAGAATCCAGAGTTGAACCCACAGCGTTTGAGGTGGACACGCGCTTTGCTCCCCCTGGCTCTGTGGTCTGGAGAGCCAAGCTACTGTCTCTCCTCCCTGTGGCATTGGAATGGCTTTGTTCTTGCCTGGTTGCTGCATTTCATCATGTTTTATGGTTACTTTTCCTCCCCATCTTCCCAGAGCTGAGATAACGCCAACTGGATCATGGAAACAGCTTCTTAGATGGTCTCTTTCTCTTCCCCAGACTGAGGAAAATCAACTAAATGGGTGAAATCTTTTTATATCTCAGTAGACGGCCTTTTGTCTGCACATCACAGATGGGCGTGGTCCTGCAGTCCCTAAGGACAAATGCCAGGTGGGAAGAGAGCAGCAGGGCCTTTTTGACAAGATTTTATCTTTCAAAGAGAAAGGGTCTTTCCAAGAGACTTTGATACTTTTTAGGGGCCAGACTGAGTCTTATGCCCTCCGCTATGTGCAAAGCTGCCTGTCTTAGTCTGTTTTCTGTTGCTAATAACAGAACAACACTGATTCGGGTAATTATTAAAAAAAGAGGCTTACTTTAACTCACAGTTTTGGTCCAAGGTAAAGGGGTCCCTTTAATGATGCCTTTTTTTTGCTGGCAGAATCTCAAGGCGATGCAGAGTATGACGTGACAAGACAAGGTGCACACATGTGTCCCCTGGTCTCTCTCTGCTCATCCTGTAAAGCCACCAACATGTCACCATGAGGTCCCCGCCCTGACACCCGTGTACTATCCTAGTCCCTCCCCAAGGCCCTGCCTCTAAATACCACGATTATCTCCACCCCCTTAATATCTCACAAAGGGGACTGAACTTCAAGATGAGTTTCAAAGGGAACCAACTGTGTTAAACTCATAGCTCCCCCTCCCAGTTGAAGTGGAGATTCTCATAGTAAATAATTAAGTGGAAATATATATTTAGGTAGGCTGTTTGTGTTTGGCATTTGTGCCCAAAATTTATTTCTAGGTTTTTGTTTCTTTGTGCTTTATAAGATGCTTGCAATGCAGGGTTTTTTGTTTGTTTGTTTTGTTTTTATGAAGTCAACTTTCTCGGCCTTTTCTTTTATGGCTTCTGTATTTTATTTCATATTTAAATTGATCTTTCCATTTTTTAATTAGGCTTTTTGTTTTGAGACAGTGGTACGTTCAGATGTAGCTGTAAGAAATGACACAGAGAGAGAGAGCTCATATATGTACCATTTCCCCCAGTGGCAGTAACGTCTTGCAAAGCCTGGCACGGCATCTCAGTCAGGGCACTGACGTAGACATGGTCAGGACGCAGACCAGCTCCTCCCCCAAATGTACTCGAGCTGCCTCTTTGAACCCACACGCCGCTTCCCTCTCCCCCAACCCATTTCTAACCTCTGGCAACCACAAAACTGTACTCTGTTTCTAAAATGTTGTCATTTCAAGAACGTTATACAAATGGAATCATATAGTATATACACTTTGGGGGTTGGCTTTTTTCTCTCTACACAGTTCTCTAGCATTCTATCCAAGATGTTGTGTGTAATCAACCGTTTGTTCCTTTTTATTACTCAGTAGTATTCCATGGTAGGGATGTAGCGAAGTGTTTAATCGTTCACCCATCCAAACATCTGGATTCTTTCCAGTTTTAGGATACGACAAATGAAGCTGCTGTAAACATTCATGTGTAGGTTTTTGTGTTTTCATTTCTCTAGGATGACTCCCCAGAAGCGCAATTGATGGTTTTATGTGGGAACTGCATGTTTAAATTTTTAGTAACTCTGGAAAACTGTTTTCCAGAGCAACTGTACCATTTTATATTTCCAACAGGAATGTATGAGTGGTCCAGTTTCTCTGCATCCATTTGATGTTGTCACTATTTTTTATTTTATCCATTCTGTTAGGTGTTTAGTGATATCTCATTATGGTTTTAAATTACATTTTAAAGTTCAGTGCAGTGATGTTGGCCTTCTTTTTACTTGCTTATTTGCCATCTGTGTGTTTTGTTTTAAAATATTTATTTCTATCCTTTACTCATTTTTTAATTTGTCTTTAAAAAATAATGTTGACTTTGGAGAGCTCTTTATTTCATTTTATTTATTTATTTATTTTTGTGGGTACCAGGGGTCGAACTCAGGACCTCGCCCTTGCCAGGCAGGTGCTTACACCGCTGAGCCATCTCACTGGCCCTTTATTTTAAATAGTAGTCATTTGGTATGTGTATTGCAAATCTGTTCACTCACTCTATAGATTGTGTGATCATTCTCTAAAAATATTTCTCTGTGCAAAAATTTAATTTTCAACTCAATTTATCCATTTTTACTCTAACAGATCTGGCTTTTGATCTCAAGTCTAGGAATTCTGTATTCAGTTCTTTTTTTTTTTTTTGTGGGTACCGGGGATCAACCTCAGGACCTCATGGGCCAGCAGGCGCCTATGCCACTGAGCGATATCACCGGCCCTTTTTTCGTATGTGAGTACCGGGAGTTGAACTCAGGACCTCACGCTTGCCAAGCAGGCACTTATGCCCCTGAGCCATCTCACCGGTCCTGTACTCAGTTCTTGATACTATATTTTCTTCTGCATTTTTAAATAAGTTTTATGTTTTGAGTTTAAGACTGTGGTCCATCTGGAAGAAATTTTTGTGTAAAGTATGAGGTTTAGATTAAGGTGATTTATTTATTTTTCTGTGTCCAGTTACTCTAGTTGAAAAAGTGATCTTCCATTGAATTACTTTTGCACCTTTTAAAGAAATCAGCTGTGCACGTGTGTGGCCTATTTCTTGGTTTCTTATTCTCTTCTTTTTATCTGTTCTCCCTGTTGTCCATCACTCCATGTAGACCACAGGCTTGATTAATATAGCAAAATTATCATCCTCGGGATGGCTAGACCAATTCCTTCTACTTCTCTTTACAAAATTCATTTAGCTATTCTAGTTCCTTTTCCTTTCCATATTTTAAAATAATCTTGTCTACATTTGGTAAAACATTGTGGAAATTTTGATAGAAATTGTGTTAAATCTTTGGATTAATTTGGGAAGAGACGATGTTTTTACTATATTGAATGTATCCATGAGCATGGTATGTCTCTCCATTTATTTAAATCTTTGACTTTCTTCAAAAACCTGTATATGTTTGGTTAGATTACACGTAAGTATTTTTTTCTGACTAGTTGTAAACTGTATTTTAAATTTCAGTGTCTATATGTTCACTACTATATAAAGAAATAAAATATTTTGTATATATTTACTTTATCTTCTTATGAATGTTAGGATTTTAGGAGTAGTATTTTGGGGATTTTTTACATAGTCAATCATGTCCTCTACAAAGAGGACCAGTTTTTTTATTTTCTCCATTCAGATATTTATGGCTTTTATTCACCTTTCCTGCCTTATTCAGTGGATAGAAATTCCAGTATTGTGTTTGAAGAAGAGTGGATGTCCCTTCCTTTTTCTGGAAAGGAAAAGGATGAAGAGAAAAGATTCAGTTTTCCTTGATAATCACATTACCTGTAGATTTTTGTAGATCATCTTGATGGGTTTTATGAAGTTCCTTCTATTTCTAGTTTTTTGAGAATTTCTTAAAAAATCATAAATGAATATTGAATTTTATCAAATGCCTTTTCTACCATCAATTGATATGATCATGTAATTTTTTACTTTTCTTTGTGGTACTGGGAAATGAACCCAGGGTCTTCGCACTGAGTTACATCCCCAGCCCATTTTTATTTTTGATTTTGAGGCAGAGTCTCACAGGTTTCCCAAATTGCCCAGGCTATGTTCAAAGTTGTGATTCTCCTGCCTCAGCCTCCCAGAGTGCTGCAATTACAGCCATGCACTCTGATGCCTAACCTAATTTCTGTTGTTGTTGTTAATGTAGTGCATTACATAGATTGATTTTCAAATATTGAGCAAGGCTTAAATCTCTGAAGTAAACCCAATTGGTCATAGTATACAAGTCTTCTCATATGTCATTGAATTTTATTTTTTATTGTTTTGCTAAGGATTTTGTGTCTGTATTCTTTTGACACATTGTTCTGTAATTTCCTTTTTTATACTGGCTGCTTGATTTTGGTATAGTTCATAAAATGAATTAAGTAGTATCATTCCCTCTTCTATTTTTTTGGAGGAGATTGTATAGAAATAATGTTAATTCTTCTTCAAATGTTTGGTAGAATGTCCCATAAAATATCTGGGCCTGGATATATATATATATATATATATATATATATATATATATTTTTTTTTTTTTTTTTTTTTTTTTTTTTTTTTATTTTATTTTATTTTTTTTTTTGTGGGTACCATGGATTGACCTCAGGACCTCACACACCAGCTGGCACCCGTGCTGCTGAGCGATATCACTGGCCCTTTTTTCGTATGTGGGTACCAGGAGTCAAACTCAGGACCTCACACTTGCCAGGCAGGTGCTTATGCCGCTGAGCCTTCTCACCAGCCCCTGGATATTTATTTTTTGAAAATTTTAAAATTACAAATTCAATTTCTGTGTTAGTTGTTGGTCCATTCAAATTATCTGTTCCATATTGGATGAGTTATGGAAGTTTATGCTTTTCTAGGAAGTGGTCCGCTATAGGGAGCCCTTCCCAGTCCTTGTCGCGGTCCAGGAAGTTATATTGGTAATCCCAAAAGAAAGTTATTGGAATTCTAGCGAGTTAATTCCAATCTACCCCTTCCAGTGCAATCCACAGTGAGAATAAAGACACTAAGACATATCTATAGTTGTGGGGAACTAAGGGGGTCCTAAGTCCAACCAGAGTGGTGGTTACCAGAACAAAGGCCTCGACCCAGGGCCAAACCCTGGTTTTATTAATTCTCAAGGAGGGAAGTGGCTTGGGGATGAGTGACTGTGAGAGTGGCTGGAAGTACGTGAGTACCATGAGCTGAGCTAGGTAGGTGGCCTGAAATCACCTGTGCAATATGCAGAGGGAAGGATATGCAGAAGGAGTCATCTGAATAACACAATTCAAGATAGTGTCTAATGTTTTGGAGTCGGTGCTTCAGCTCTGATGTGTAATCTTTTATGCCCTGGGAAGTCATAGCCTCTTTCTCGAGGCTTGATCCCAGTCGACTTCATGGAGCATGGCTCTCCATCCCGTCAGGCTCAACCATGTATTGGGAGCAAAGGGGCGGAGAAACACAGGCCTGTTGCCTTGCTTCAAAGACTACATATCAAGACCTGGCTAGACTGATTTGCATTGCTTAAAGCCAATTGACGAGATAAGGAAAAGTCCTAGCCAGCTCTGTACATATCAATAGGTGGGAATAGGGCCAGGTTCAACCAAGATGGAGATATTGCTCTTCTTTCAAGGAGAGCCGTCCAGGTGGTCCTCCACAGTCCGCTCCATCTAAACTGTCAGATTATTTGTGTTCATGGTATTCTCTTCTATTTTTATGTCTGTAGGGTCTGTGGTGATGTCCTATGTTTCATCCCTAACTTTGGTAATTTGTGCTTTCTGTCTTTTTTGTTATCAGTCTTGCTAGTATTTTACTAATTTTATTTTTTCAAAGAACCATTTTCTTATTTTATTGATTTTCTCTTTATTTTTCTCTTTTCAATTTTATTGATTTCTGCATATATCTTTCATACTTCTTTACCTCGATTCCTTTGGCTTAATTTTGTCTTCTTTTTCTAGATTCTTTAGGTGGGAATGAGATTATTTTTTGTGACATGTGTTCTTCTATAATATAACCCTTTAGTTCTCTTAATGTCCCTTTTAGCACTATTTTAACCATGCCACACAAATTTTGATTTGTCACATTTTCATTTTTTATTCAGTTCATTGTTTTCTTTGATTTCTCTTGAGATGTCTTGCCCATGCATCCTAGTCTTCTAGTGTTTTTTAGTGTATTGATAAGATTATACAACTATAGCCATGATTTAATTCTAGAACATTTCTATCATTCTCTAAAGAAATCATGTACCCCTCACCATCCATTCTCTATTCTTCTCTGTCTCAACTCCTAGAAACTACAAATCTACTTTCTATCTCTGTGATCTGCCTGTCCTGGAATTTTATGTAAACTTTTTGTATAAATCATACACCATGTGGCCTTTTTGCATCTGATTCCTTTCACTATCATAATGTTTTCAGTGTTCATCTATGTTGTGGTATGTATTAGCACTTCACAGCCTCTCATGACTAAATAACATTCCATTGTGTAGATAGGCCAAATTCTTTAACACAATCATCAGCTGATGGATATCAGGGTTGTTTTTATTTTTTATTTTTGCCAATTATGACTATTACTACTATAAACAACCATGTACATGAAAGCTTCTTTGCAAATATATATTTTCATTTCTCTTGGCTATATCTCTAGAAATAGGATTTATGAGTCAGTCTATAGCTATGTTTAACTTATTTTTGGGAATTAAAAAACTGTTCAAAAACAGCTGCCTTCTCATTCTGTTCTATGAAATATTGCATATTTCTTCTCAGACTTTTAAAAACATATTTTCAATTGCTTTGTATATTTGAATTATGTTTACCTGTTTTTTTTTTAATTAAAGGTGAGTTAGGAAAGCAAATATCTTTCTCCCCTAAAGTGGATACATACTCATCTGATCACTATCATTCCATTACTAGTTTTAAATGTCACTGTTACATGTATTAAATTTTTCTATAATTAGATCTATTTTTCACTCTATATATTTTGTTTTATCAATCTGATTGTCATGTCTATTTCCATTTTGTTATATATTATGATTTCTGGAGGGATTAATTCCCCTTTATTACTTCTCTTTCACAAAGGTTTCTAGCTCTGCTTGCTTGTCTATTTATTATTCTTGAGCTGAGTAATATATTTGCCACTGACACTCCTAGGGAGCATTTACTTCTATTTCTCAAACAAAACAAAACAAAACAAAGCAAAACACAGAAAAACAAATGAGTGAGAAAAACCTTACAGGGTGGAAGGAAGATGCTGTCACTTCCTTTGTTGTAGAAGTTATGGAACATGACATTAATTTAGATATTGGCTCTTTCTGCCTGAGAACTTTTCTGCTTGCTTGTTGCCTTGCTGACTCACCATCTAGATGGTGGGTATTTAGGTGAAGATGATGCATCTAGATCTGAGTGTATCTCACAGCCCCTCCCCCATTGTGATCATTAGGATAATGGTTCCACATTTGGATTTCTTCTACCTGGCTCAGGTTTATGGCTCTTTTAAATGTAAGGCTCAAGTCATTCTCTGTGAATGATGAAACCAAATTTAAGAAAAGAAGTGCATACAATTTACTAACCAATTAATCAAAGTATAATAACACTAGTTGAATGACAGCATTCAATACTGTTAGGCAGTTGCGTGATGATTTCTACGTAGATTACCTCTAGGGTCTATGAGTGTGTTTCCTCTCTCTTCTCCTGAGACTCAATGCAGAGCCACTATCTGTTCTTGAGTAGGCTGAAGTTTTTATAAATGTAATTAAATTTTGCAGAGAAAATCGATGTTTTCTAAAGAGCCATACTATACCTTACAGAGATAGAATGGAAGAAAGCCTGGACACATGAAAGCCAGTTTAAATAGGTCATGGGAACCAAGTGCCTTAAGCTGGTGGTGGTGGTAGAAAAAGCAGATTTGAAAATTAATAAGAAATAAACATTTGAAGGTACACTCAACAACACTTTCTTTAAACAACGCTCTCTCAGGAGGCCTGGTGCATGCACGTTGCTCATTTCTGTTTTCACTGTGGGTTCTTGCCTTCCCTTCCATTTATAGTGACACTTCATCCTGCGGTGTGTTGCTGCTTCCACACAATGTGCCCGCTTGCACACACGTTTGTGTGTGGTTCCCCTAAATGACTTCGTATCTCCTGCCCCTTTCTTTGTATTTTGTGGAATCTGGTGGTGGTATTTCGCCTGCAGCAGGGTTTTAATGGATACTGTTGACTAATAAAGTAACCTGAAGGAAAAGAGAATGTAATAATATACAGCAGGGGGAACTGGTACAATGGAGGGAGAGTCAGGGAAACACACAGGCTTTTCATGTTTCTTTTTGATGACAAAAGTAGAAATAATCAAAGAAGACCCCCTTCATGGAGTGGATTCTTCTAGAGCAGACCACCCTGCCATTCAATCAAGTCTGGTCAGTGTCCCAGGGAGCTTTTTCTTCAGGCTACAGCCTTGTGTACAACACTCGGCCAAGGGCTTCCTGCAGTCTTCATTAATACACGGACACAACACACACACGTGTGCACGCACACATGTACTCCAGTTGGTCAAAAGAAGATGGACTGACTCTAGCAAGGAAAAAGTTTGTTTATATGTTTCAGTTTCTCGGCATCTGCAGCTGTCATCTGTTTTTAGTTTGGTGATTTTTATTAAGGCGAAGTGGCACATGCTGTCATAGGAACTGCTCCAGCTCACGCCCCCAGCAGGTCACCGGGTATCCCCTGGTGTGTGGAGACATGATACATTTCCTGCCAGAGGATGAGGAGGAGGGAAAGCTCTGTGTAGCATCAATTTCTAGTTTAACACAGAAATAGACAAGCTGTGGGCGGACGTAGGAGATGCAGAGAAGGATGACTCTGTTTAAGGAGTTTGTCTATTAATTTCACAAATAATTATTAAGTACCCATCTTTCCTCGTACTGACTTAATTTCCCTCTGGAGGTTAGGACAGTTGGCCTGACTTTTGGGCTGTGAGTTTTCATTTGTGACCCATCCACATGCCTGTTCTGTTCCACCTAACCCCGTCTGCATCTGGGCCCAAGCTGCCTGCATGTGCAAGAGCAGCATGCAGCTGGAGAAGACAGTAAAGCTAACTGGTCCAGACTGCAACAAAATCTGTGGTTCTGAGCTTCATTAGCACTCACTAAGTGAACTGACCACAGTGATTTGGAAGAGGAGCCTAGACGCTGAAACTTGAGCTCTGGCAAACTCTGCGACTAATTCCTGTTTTTATGTGCTTCGAAGGAAACTTTCTGGTATTAGCTGTGGCAATGTATGTGAATCTTCTCCCAAGCACATCTCACTGCACACTTGTGCAGGGGAAATAATGTTGCAAACACATTTTCCTGGAGGAAGAACTGTGATGACATCACTGACTTTGAGAGTGATCACAATGTCTGTCCAACACTCAGAAACTACTGTGCAGCATTTGTAGGAGAACTACAATCTTGATGCCTAGGGATCTGGATGACGCTCATCTTGACTTGGTGCTGTGTCTCGGTAGAGATGGAGTAGCTGACCATGGCCATGAGCTGGCCATGCAGCTAGTGCTGCGCACCATGAGCTGGTTCTGTCACTGTCCCTGTTGCACCAGCACCTCTTCCACAGCTCTCACTTGGGGCTGCAAGAGGGTGAAGAGAAGCTCAGCTGCTAGAGGAGGAAAAGGCTGAAGGTCACCAGGGATCAGCTTGTGTGTGTTGATGCTAACTGAAGATGCTCTTGCATTACAGCCCCACATGGGCGGGATCCGTTAGGACATTGCTCAGAAAATCCTCCCAGTGGGCAGAGCTCTGGGCGGAACACACATTATTATTGGAAGAGAAGTAGTCTAAAGTGAGGATATACGCACATGGACCTGTGGGCAGTGGCAAAGGACAAAGGTGGGTCAACTGTGAACAAAGGGAACTAGGATAGAGGAACACGGATACAGGAACATGGGTAGGAGCAAAAGCAACAAGATCTTTGGATGAATCCTACTTTAGTGCACCCCACCCATCATGGGAGGGGCTTTAAGCAACCAAGTATATAGAGTGACCTAGCCAACACCTAGTGCAAGTGCCAGGAGGCCAGCTGATACAATAGGAACATGAGCAGAGAAGTCATGGTGGCAGGGACGGGGACTGTCACGGGCCTAATAGTATTGGCTCCCCCACCTACTCAACACAACGGACCTGACCATTGATGCCATCAAATACCCAACCCACCACCTACAAAAACCAATGCCGGAACACTTTGAGAGCACTGTTTACGGAGGAGAACAAACAGCCACTTGGCAAGAGTTGTTGACCCTGGACTGCTTCCATCCTGGAGAAGGCAGAGATTCATCTTTACTGTTATCTGTGCGTACTCTGGGTGTGAGTTTGTTTGTTTTGCTGTAGAGCCTCTGCAGAGGCTTTGATTCATTAATATAGAACAGTGCCTAACACTGCACCCATGCACCCACTGTATAGCACAGGGTGCGCACACTGGGCTCACAGCCATGGACCCACTGGTCCCATGAAACATAGCAGCTGCTGGCCAGGTAAAGCTGATGGCACCTGAAATGTGCAAGTGAGGTGCCAGCTTAGAGATGAGCCCCTCTGGGGATGGAGCACCATCCTCCAAAACACAGTGAACGCTATCAGATTCGGGCTCTGAGGATCAAGAGGTCTTGGGTCCTAGAGGAAAATGTTTCCACCAGGGAAGAGCAGGAAGGACACACAGTGAAAGTACGGCCACCATCTGATCACCTCAGGGCCCTGTGCCAAGAGGCCAAAGGGAAAGGAGTCTCTATCCCGACAGGAGCGGTTGAACTCCGTCATCAGCAGGGAGTAGGGCTGCTGCTACCCAGGGACTGCAGGGAAGACAATGTTTGGTGCTCGTGTTCCCAGCTGTGGCAGTAGCTGGAAGCTTACCAGCTGTATTAGTGACCTTTCCGTTGCTGGGACAAAATACCTGACACATACAGTTTAAAGGACAAGAGGTTTGTTTTGGTTCAGGCTTTCGTAGTTTTCCGTTCATGGTCGGCTGGCTCCAAGGCAGCAATGATACGGCAAAGGAGAACTGCTCATCTCAGGGCAGGCAGGAAGCGGAGAAGGCAGGAAGAGGCAGAGAAGACACAGAGCCTTTGAAGTCAGGGACCCCCAGACCTGATTCCTTCTACTAGGCCCTGCCTCCTAAGAGCCCACTCAGCTAATGAACACATCCCTGAATTGACCCTGTTATGAGCTTAGTGTCCTCACGATAGTCACCTCTCTAAGTCCCACCTCTGCATATTGCTGCACGGGGGTTCAGTTCAAGCCCTCAATCCATGAGTCTTTGGGGAACACCTCATATTTAACCCTAACTTCAGCCATGGCCTAAGAAATGCACGGAGACCAGGCCATCGAGGTCTGGGTCATCATACCAGGCAGGCTGGCCCGAGCTGCAGAGGGATGAGCTGGGAAGGCGGGGAATCTAGTACGGTATGTGGATGACCGAGTCCCCTGTCCTCTACAAAAGGTCCCTGAGGGGTGGGAACGGCTAGAATCTGGAGAAGATTCCCTTGTAGTCGGGGGAAATGTAGAAGACGGGAGGGGGAGCACAGCGTGGACTGTCGCGCATCCTGGGGTGCTCTGAGCAGATCCCCTCTTCGGGGCTGGCGCGTCCGCTTCCCTCCCTCCTTCCGGTTCTCCCGGTGGGCTCCCTCGCGCGTGTTGGTTGCGGAGCCCACTGTGTCCTTGACGGTGTGGAAACGGCCCTATCCAAGAGTGTCTTCCTCCAGAGCGTGTTCTCGGGCTACCACAGGCTCAGGCGGGTGTGTAAAGCCCGGGCCCTCAGCCTCAGCTGGGAGAACGCGGAAGGGCCTTTCCGCTCCAAACCCTTCATATGATAAGCTGAGGCCCTGGTGGTTCCTTCCCTGCAGGTCTGTGTCGCTCCCTGCGTGACCCTAGCCTGTGTCCTTCCTTGCAGACCTGTCCTCCAAGAGCACTCCTAAATGACCTCTCCAGCGCGAATCTGTCTCCCAGGAACGCGAAGAAGATGACATGTGAAGCTGTTAGCAGTGTGCTCGTGCTTGGAAGACACCTAATAAATGCCAGGCCCTCTCTTCCCCTCTGTTATTTATTTCTGGCTTGAAACCACAGGCCTTCTCCGTGACCTCATAAATACTTATCAAATAGCCATAATATAGCGGATCTTGGTAGGAGGGAGAGCTGAGAATGCGGTGAGCGGCCAGGGGGCACAGATCCCACAGCCTCGCAGGCGGAGGCAGAGCGCGTGGGTCCCGAGCACCCCTAGGGGAGGGTTTCACTGCTAGTGCCCGTACATCAGGTTAGGCCCTGAAGTGGCCAGAATTCTTCCCCTAGGGCAGAGAAACGGAGGCACAGAGCAGAGGGCCTGCCCCTTTTCTAGCACGCCCAAGGGCCTCACTTCACAAATACTTTATTTTCCTGGCAGCACATCATTGCCAGTGATAGCAGGGAGAAGTCCAGATAGCCTACTGTTGCGTGTTTAAAAACTAAGGTGGAGAAGATCTTCTGCGTGTGGGAAAGGGAGCTAGCGCGGGGGGGGGGGGTAAGAGAATTAAGCTGCGGTGTGCACGCACCAGCTCTCCACCCGAGTGTGATCACTGCGTACCAAACCAGGGCTCACGAAACAGCTCAAAAAGGAGCTGTGCAGTGTTGCGCCCTAGCACTGAACTCAACATCTAAAGAGAGTAGAAGACGCTGCGTCTCCTGACCTCCTCCTGTGTCGCGGTGGTACCAGAGCCCACCCTGCTGTGTTCTGAGGGGTGGTGTTGAAGCGCACGCTGCCCGGCTTCGCTGCGGAAGAGGAACGGGCGCAGTCGTGGGCAACCGAGGCGCCGGGAGGGCGAAGGGCGGGGGCCGGGTAAACAGGGACAAAGTCCCCTTGGAGCTGCTCTCGGCGTGAGGCGAGCAGGCTCCTGGCATCACTGCTGACCTGACCAGACGGGAGGGCAGGCCGGGCGCGGCGGCCGGCTCGGCGCAGAGCAAGGGTCCCGCTCCGCCCGTCTCTCCCGGCCGCCTCCGGCACTTGGGCAGGACGGGCTGTGTCTCTTTCGCTCTGGGCCCAGCCTGCCTCTTGGGCTCCGTCTCCCCGTTTGAGCTCAGGCCGACGCTGCTTCTTGGGACAGCCCCTGTCCCGCTTGTCCCCAGGACACTGCGCGCGCGGGCGTGGTGCGCAGCCTTCCGCTCCGGTCAATGGGGACCAGGGGGCCGTGGAACAGCGCGGAGCGCGACCTGCCCGGCCCCTTCCCAGCCGCCGCGGTCGGCCTCTTCCCTCCACACGTCTTGCCCTGTTTCCCTCTGGTCTGAATTCTGGTCCCCTCCTACTCTGTCCTTCAGGGCTGTGATCAGACCCCAGGCTGGGCCCCCTGCTCTCACAGTGGCTGCTTATAGTGAACCCTTCCCAGTCCTCGGCAGGGTCCGGAAAGTTTCTATTTGTAATCCCATGGAAAATTTATTGGAATTCTAGTGAGTTAATCCCAATCTACCACTTGCAGTGCAACCCAAGGTGAGAGTAAAGACACTAAGGCATAGTTATAGTGGTGGGGAGCCAAGGGGTCCTAAGTCTGGCCAGAGTGATGGCTACCAGAACAAAGGCCTCCACCTAGGGCTTAACCAGATTTTATTAATTCTCCAGGAGGGGAGTGGCGCGGGGATGAGTGACTGAGAATGGTGGGAAGTCCCTGAGTACCCTGCGCTGGGCTAGGTAGGAGGCCTGAAATCACCTGTGCAATATGCAGAGGGAAGGATATGCAGAAGGAGTCATCTGCATCACACAACTCAAGATAGCATCTAATGTTTTGGGGTCGGTGCTTCAGCTCTGATGTGGAATCTTCTAAGCCCTGGGAAGTCATAGCCTCTTTCTCCAGGCTTATCCCAGCCTGGCTCACATGTGTTTTGGGAGCTACAGGGGCGGGGAAACACTGACTTGTCGCCTTGCTTCGAAAGACTACACATCAGCTCCTTGGCTGGACCGATTTGCATTGCTTAAAGCCAACTGAAGGGATAAGGAAAAGTCCTAGCCAGCTCTGTACATCACGGTACGTGGAAACAGGGCCAGGTTTAACCGAAATGGAGGTAATTGCTCTTCTTTCAAGGAGAGCCTCCAGGTGCCCTCCACAGCTGCTCTCTTGCTGGGCTCCAGGCCTCCCCTTTCCTCAGAGCTCCCCGGGCTCTTCTAGGATGAGCTTTGATAGCCATGCAGCTCGCACAGGAGCCTCCCAACCTCAGCACGAACGCGAGTCTCTGCTTTCTGATTCCTCATGCGACATTTCCTTCGTTTATTTTTCTGTCCCCCTTTCTGGGGGTGCTGAGCCCTGTGGCTCACATCGAGCTCATCTCTGTAGACTGGTGGGTGCAGAGCGGGGATTCTTGGATTTGCTGTCTTCCTTCACATACCTAATCTCGGAACCTGGAGTTGAAGGACGGACTAGATGATGTCCACAGTGCAGTACAGCACGTCTATCGTTCCGATGCAATGAGTTTCTATGTTTACGTGAATAATATGAATGAGTTATTGTAAATTAAAAAAAGTGTTTTCTGAACAAAAAGGTAGAACGTGGTAAAAAATGGCCTTTTTTTCTCTCTCCTTCTTTCCCTCAATATTTATAGGAAAAAGTGAGGAAAAGAAAGCCTGCCACTACTTTAGGATAGTGAATTTTAGGAGGCGTGCCTTTCATACTTTACTGCACAGAACTTACAATTAACTTACTTAAGTTACAATTAACTTACAATTAATTTACTGCACATAACTTAACTAAATAATTAAGTTGCATAATTATGACCCTCTTTAATTTCTTAATTTTTCAAGTAAAAACATTTGCAAAGAGCATAATATGAAGCCAACCAACAAAAATGAGAACAGTTGAAATATTCCCTAGATACTGTTAAAGTTTATTATTCTAGAACATGGATTTACACACAAAGAACAAATCAGACTTTTAAAATTTATAACGCTTTAGATAGTTAGTGAAATACAGTAAGCAACATATATACTTCTTTACTTTTAAAATTTTGTTTTTTTAACATATATTAATTGTACACATTACTGTCTGACATTTCTGTACATGCATAAGTGTGTCCTGATCACACACAGTTACACACACACACACACTCCACCAGCTTCTAGCAGTCAGGACTCTACCTTCGGGTAAACTTTTCTGGCATCTGCATATGAGAAAGGACATGCATTATTAATCTAACTGTGTCTGGTTAATTTTACTTAACATAATACTTCACTCCCATCCATTTTGCTGAAATGACAGAATTTCATTCTTTATGGCTAACATATATAGGTATAGATATAGATATAGATATAGCTATATAGATATAAATAGATATGTATGATAACTGGGTGTGCAGGTGACTCTTTTTAAAAAAATTACATAGCACCTGTTACTACACAAAATGGTGAGTCTTATTTTGGCATGCTATTACACACCTAGCACATCTTAATCACTTCCATCCCACATTAATGTCCCTTGTCTTTCATTCCTCTCTTCCCCAGGATTCTGTTCCTTTATTGTTATGTTTGAAGATGTTCGTGGTTTAAGTTTCAGTGAAAATTAAGATTTTCTCTAGAAATTTCATGAATGCATATAAAACGATTCTTGATTTAGTGTCTAGTTGAGGGCATATATACAGTGTTTCTCCATCCTTATTCAGTCATCAAATGAACAATATGACATTTTTGAGATTGAGATGGGATGGTGTAGGCAGAGAGAGGGCTCCTACCTAACCTTTGGCATCCACCTCAATAATCCCTCATGCTGACCTCTCTCCTCCATGTCGTAGTCTCGCACTCTGAGAGCTCTGGGGTTTTGGGGTACCTGCTTGCTTGCACATATCCCCCCGTCCTGCCCAGGATCACTGAGTTTGACAATCTGTGCACACGGGCAGTGGTACAGGATTGATATTCCAGAAATGTTTCCATCCGTGGAGCTGCTGTCCCTCTGCTGCTGGTTGCTGTCCCTTTTTCCAGTCACCTGAGTGTGGTCCTGTTTAGACCCCCATAACCTACACACCTGGATGCCAGGAATAGCCCTGTGACATGGGATCAGGCTGCTGCTGAGTCCTCAGTCTTCCAGGATCTTAAAAAAAAAAAAAACTAGACTTGGCCCTTTAAGAAACTGAGTTCTTTCTTTCAATCAGGACAAGAGTCTACTTATTCCACGGAAGCAGTAATTCAGTTAGAGTTGTCCTGGCCTGAAAAAGTCAGTGCTGCTTCCAGAGGTGCCTGATTTACTCCCAGGATGTAATTTATGTACTGGGAAAATCTGATTTGTTGAGTCTTTGTTCTGTGAAACTCAGAAGCAGGTCAAAACTTGAGAATTCAGCATAAGACCCCAGAATCTCTGGCAGAGATATAACACTGCTAAAGTAGAAATGCAAAAAAAGTCTCTACATTCTGAAAGAGATTTTTTTTTTGTGTGTGTGTATTTCTTTTCTTGTTTAGTTTCACAGCCCTTGATCTGGGGAAGAGAGTTTCTCTAACCAGGGCTTGCTGCCAGCGTGACCATTCATTCCCACGATATCTAACATGACTCAATCGCCGTGTGGCAGGGCTGGAGGACGAGCTGGTGGCAAACACCCCCAAGAAAAAGCCTTCACTTTGGAGCACAGTCCCTGTCTCCTCCTTCAGGGTCTTGTGTTTGTGTCCAGTCTGCTCCTGGAATACAATGGAGATGAGGAATTAAATCTCTGTCATTACCCAAGTGGCGAATGTCCTCATTTCTCACCTTGCCAAACATGACTGACGGTACAAACCAGGAGCGGAACATGAAAAGGTAACAGTTTGTCTCAAGGGACTCTTCTCTCCCAGACACCCCTCTCCTCACTCTCCTTCACAACCCCTTCCTTTCTCTCCTTTAACCTTGATCTTAGTGTTGGGAGTTTTTTTTTTTTTTTTAAAGTTAATGGATGGTGTTTTTTGAATTAAGCATTATAGAGAAGCATGGAAAAGAAATAGAATGTGAAGTCTCTGCTCTCAGAATGCCTGAAATCAAAAGACTCCATATCCTATAATCTTCTCTTTTTCTTTTGAAGATTTTAAGCACAGCCATTCAACTGTCCTCCCTTCCTCGGCTCTGCCTTGGGGAACAGTGAGATGATCACATTTTATTTCTCATTAGGAACATATGGAAGGGCTCAGAAACTTTTAAAGTGTTAATTAGGAGCAGCCACACTTCAATCAGGTATAATCTCACACTGCCCTGGGACCAAGGCCTTGGATAACGGAGAATTCTGACCAAGGGAGAGAGCTCATAATTTTTTTCTTTTAATGCTGAAAACCCCAAATTAAAGCTACTTTTTGTTTTGTCACCAGGTTATTTGCTGACAAATTGGATTTCTGAGCTGGGTAGTGCTACATTTGGGGGAGCCAACAGTGTTTAGTGACCCGGAGGTGTACGGTGGAACTCCAGCGCATGGGCTGGGATGCTCCAGCAAGAGCTGGGATGCTGGGACCCAGGATGGGCAGGCCCAGGGTGTGCCGAGCAGGTCACTAGGTTGTGGACGTGGTTTCCAGCTCCTAAACTGCCTCAGGAGGGCATGTATGTTGCTCTCTTAGCTGCAGAATGTATGGATGTGCACACTTTCTATGCCTCCAACTCCATTTCCACATGGCTTGCTTGCACTGGACGTTGTCCTCCAGGTAGCGGTGCTGTGATCAGCCCTGCTGAAGAAGAAATCTTTCTGCATCGTAGCAAAGGCAAGAGCAGTCTGATAGGAATCTTTGATTTTTTAGTGCTAACTGGCATGTAGCAGAGCCTCAAAACTGTATTTGTTGATTAAGCCAGTAACTCTCCAAACAAAATCAGAAGAAACTAACTTCCATGGCTTCAGAACAGTTACCTCCTCCTTTGAATGAGCAGAAAATGAGTCTTCATTCGTTTAATCAGTTGCATACCTTTCCTTCCTTCCTGACACTCGCTGGTGAGTCCCTGTGCTTTGAATTAGTAAAGCTACTGGTACAGGAATGGTGAGCCCTGCCACACTTAGGTTTGTTGCACATTGCAGGCTGCTTTGAGATCAGAAAAACCCAGAGCATGTTTGGCAGAGCCCTTCCCCTCATGTTTTAAGAGCATGTGGACTTAGATGGAAATTTAATCTGCATGTTCATTTACACGTAACTCATCAAAACATTTTAAAAAGCCCTTTGAAGTCTGCAGAGCCTTTTCAATCCTTTTTATGGAAACTTTTCAAGCATCTTTTTGGGTTTGTTTTCATGGGAAGCTCTGTTTGGCTAAGACCAAGCTGAATACTGGGTCCCTCCCACTCTCCCCAAATATTTTATATTGATCTAAATATCATACCCTCTGCTCATATGGGTTCTGTTGCTGCTCCAACTCATTTTTTCATTTCTAAATTGATGCTGTTCATTACATTTTATGGAGAAAGAGATAAATAATAGAAATTTGAAAGGAACTAGAACATTTTTTGGTGGAAAAATAGTTGGACATGATTGGGCTTTGATGGTATCCACATGGTAGATAAAGGTGCCTTGGGCAATTGACAGTAGAAGAAAGGAGAAAGTCCGTTTGGTTCAGGAATGGTTATTATCTCTATTAGGTGGTGAAACTCAATATGCCAGAAACATTTGCTGAGCTTCAGTGAGGGCCGCAGAACACTGGCCATGTCCCATCTGCATTTGCACGAGGGGTTTGCTGCCGCAGCAGAGCAGCAGAGGGTGGATCTGAGGAAGTCTGGTTCTGGTAGGGGTGCAGGGTCTGGCTGACGGGAGGTAGACACCCACCTGAGAAATACTTAGAAAGCAAATCAGCAGGACCAGATGGTGACTGGCCAGCTTAGGTGACCAGGAGGAGAACGGCGGTGATAAAAGGTGAAGTAAGAAAAATAGTGGAAGAGCAGGTTTGAAATGAGAGATAGTGAGCACAATTACGACAACTGTGACAATTATGACTCTGACATGTAAATCAAGTTGCAAGGAAGTGTTGGATTTAGGATTCTGAAACTATGGGGAGAGATCTGGGCTGGGTAAAATTTAATCAGTTGCTGGCTTATACCTCAGTAGTCATGGAGAGAAGTGGGTGTAAAGGTCACTAGATCAGGTTTGCAATTTTGAAGAAGGAAGGGCCTAGGGAAGAGGCGCAGCATGAAGGGAAAGGGCTGCTCTAGGTGGCGGAAGTACGAGTATACTTTCGGGAGGAGGCAAAGGGTCTTCTTAGAGGAAGGGATGTCTTAGAGTGAGGTTTGAGATGGGATTTCTCAGGCTAAGTGAGAGGGCAGAGAGGAGGCCTGGGTGAAGACTGCTGGGGGTTGGCATGTGTGAGACCAGAGGGGGGGGAGGAGACAGGGAAGAGGTAGTGTTTTAATATGGAAGCTTACATACTGTGAGTAGATATGCTTCAAGTTTTTCGAGAAGTGGCCGACAATGTAATTATCTCTCACCAATTAGAAATAGGACCACATGTGACATATGAGAAAGATTTAGAACAGAGAGCAGTAGATATATATTGGAACAGAATAAAACATATACATAATATTTGCTTAGGGAGGGCCAGTGAGATGGCTCAGCGGCTTAAGCGCCTGCCTGGCAAGCGTGAGGTCCTGAGTTCGACTCTTGGAACCCACATACGAAAAAAGGGCCGGTGATATCACTCAGCAGCATGGGTGCCTGCTGGCGCGTGAGGTCCTGAGGTCGACCCCCGGTACCCACACACAAAAAAATTTGCTTAGGGAAATAAGAGGCAAATTGGCCTTGAATTTGTCATCTGCAGTAACTCTTCCAGGTGTGTGTGTGTATATTTATGCCTCTTTGGAAGGCAGGATCCCTAAATTTCACCAAATTCTTAGAGGCTTCCAGGATTCCAAATGGTAAACACCATTACTCTCACCTCAGCAAATGCACACACCTCTTTCTTGGTTCTTTGAGAGGTTTGGCATTAGTCACATCTGTCTGGCTGTTTAACTAATCGTGATATCTGTTGGAATTTATGATGACTGAATATTTATAGATTTATTCTGTTACATTTTGTTTTGGATATTATTAAATTATTTTGCATGCCTTCCTAATCTGTTACTTGATGACAGGGAGAAGCCTTTCAAAGTAGTTGGGCAATGAGGAAGCTATTTTACAATTCTCAGTGGATAATACACAAAGCAGGTAACTTATCTATAGTCTTAGTCAAGTTGCCTGCAAGGAGATACTAGCAGGGATTCAGTTATATTGAGTTGTGGGAGGCACGGTCAGGAAACCTTGTAAAGGGAGGAGCAAGGGAAAATAAGGAAGCAGGGGAGCTGGGCAAGGGTGCGGTCCTTGGGCTGATTCTGGGGAGGGGCTCTTTGCAGTTTAATTCTACTGCAGTGTCTCACCCTGAGGGAAAGTGTCCGTCACTGCTCAGAGTAGAGGGTAAAGCATTTACGGAATGGGTGATGACGGTGATGTCGCCTTTCATGTCTTCCCAGTGAAGGGGCGCCACTCAGTCTGGGGCAAGACTCTCAGAACGGAACAGGTGTAAGGCTTTAGGTCACACAGTAGAAGCTGGGAGAAGAGGCTCAGGGCTTGGTCCACACAGTCTAGGAGGGTCACCGGCAGTGGCTCCTACAACACTGCATATAGTTCTTTCTGGGTTTAACTAATAAATATCCCAGAAAAATTTGAAAGTCAATTAATGATCAAATATAGATTGAGAGTCTGCTAAGTGCAAGGTGTTTTAAATTTAACAAAACCTGGTAACTCCGCTTAGTGGCCATCTGACTCTCATTCTTTAAGCTGATGACAGTTGACCTCTTTTGAGTCACAGCCTGGGCTGTGTGCTCTGTGGACGAAAAGCCCAAGCATTAGCAGAAGCTTGTGAGCTTTGGTAAGGTCCAGAAAACTGTGTCTGGGAAAATTGTCTCAGCGGGTCTAGGACAGTGGTTCTCAAATTTGAGCACGCACTAGAATCACCTAGAAGGTTTGCAAAGCGCAGGTTTCGGTCTCCTGCCTCCCCAGGAACGCACCCCCCTTCGGATCTGAGACTGTGCAAGGCTGCCTCCTTTCCACAGGGTGCTGCTGCTACGGTGGAGTGAGTACTGTTTTGAGCTACTTAGGGCAGTTGAAACAGTGTTTTCCTCTTAGCCCTATTTGCAGACAAGCACACACACACACACACACTTGCACACACGGTAACTAGTGACAACTTAATGTACATTTCCCTGTTTAGTTGTTCCTATTTATGGTTGTGTTTTTTAAAATTGCAAATTCTATCCACATTGGCGTTCATGGAGGCAACTGGAAAGCTATAAACAGTTTTCCTGATGAAATGAAGATCTAGGTCAGCACTATAGAACAGACCCATAATGTATACCGTGTATGTAATTTGTTAAATATAACAAACAAGAGGCCATAGTTTTGGATTGAGCTTCTGTGTTAGGCTCCTGTAGACCAGACCAAACTAGAATGGAGTCACTGATGCCAAGTACTACATAGTCAAACTAAACTTAGAAATCAGTTAGTTTTCAAAAAAAACCCAGTGGATTCACGTCTACCAGTCCAATAGGGCCTCATCAACCTGAGCCAGAATGATAAGGTCTCTACTTCAACCCTATAAGGAAAGAGCCCCGATGCTGGTGGTCTGCTCTTGTCCTGCTCTTGCTCAAGCTACCTGGTGCACACAGACTGCTTGGCCAGGCTTGCAGAGCTCCTTCTGTTTCAGAGACTAGATGCTGCTTGGCTCATGAATTGTTATTAGAGCTTTATTATAATTCAATTCATTGAAATATTCTTTGATAAGTTCTAAAATTTCTGGCACACACATTCAAAAGTCGAAGAGAAAATGGTGAAATTAATTTTAATAGTGTATTTCATTTAGTGCAATGATCTAAAATATTACCACTTTAATATGTAATCAGTGTACCATTATCGAGGTGTTTTGTATCATTTCTCTTTGGAACTAGCTCTTGGAAGTCTGGTACACAGTGCAACTCCCTTTGTAACGACCTCTGTTCAAACGCTCAGCACCCGCATGTGGGTAGTGGCTGCCATATTGGGTAGTGTGCTACATGGTCTGCTTTTGTGAGAATCATTGAATTTTTATCTGGTTAATTCAATCAGAAGTGTGGTGTCTCTCCTATTGTCTCAATTCTCCAATTTTTGTTTAGTAGGTAGAGATCTACTCCCTGAGGGTTTAACAATGTACCGTGAAGAAGCTTCTAAGGGGACCCAAGAGTCTACTTGCAGAATCCAAGGAAGAAACATTTTCTTTAAGAGAATAACAAATGATTTTGATAAATACGGTGAGTCGGTAGCCCCTGTCATCCAAGACACGATATTTCCCAATAACTACCAGTGTTGAACCCAGTGTTCCACATGGAAGATAAGATCACTTACCTTTGCTTTTAGCCATTCGAACAGCCCCAGAGCTCGCAAAGGGAAGTCTGAGGACTCCGCAGCACAGGGAAGCAAGGCAATGGGAAGCTGGAGAAGGTTGGTTCTAATTAGTCTGAGGTTAGCAAAGAGTTAACCTAGAGGCAGGGTGCTAAAACTCATGTAATGCAGATGAAAAATTAATGAAAACAGGGCCAGTGAGATGGCTCAGCAGCGTACACGCCTGCCTGGCAAGCGCGAGGGTCCGAGTTCGACTCCCGGAACCCACATACGAAAAAAGGGCCAGTGATATCGCTCAGTGGCACGGGTGCCCACTGGCGTGCGAGGTCCTGAGGTCGACCCCCGGTACCCACAAAAAAAAAAAATCAATGAAAACAATTTACATGCACAGGGTTTTCATACACAATGCTTTCGTGTGTGATATCTCCTCTTCTACTTGGTGGCCTGACATTGGTAGGACTTGCATTACCTCTCGTGTTATTTTCCAAGTCATTGTGGTCAGCACCTGGCCTCTGGTCACAGGATTACTAGTGCGCTGACCCTGGATTTAGCCCCATCTTCCGATCAACGCCCTATACCATCACTTCCCTACGAAGCTGGTGAAGTCCTTTCAGCGTGAGTGCCCCGGGGGTGCAAACGGTGGAGAAAGCTAGTCCTGAAGTCAGTTTTGAGTCGAATGATGTTGTCTTTCTTTCTTTATATATATATTTTCCTTTCCTGATAAACTAGAAGTGAAAGAAATTTTCAGTGCTGTCACTTACTTTCGGAAACTTGAAAACGTATGGATGTTATGCTGCTGCAGAAATTACATATGCATATTTCTTCTTCCCAAGCTTTTGCCAAGAGCACTAGTGTAAAAAACCTGCTGGGAAATTGTCACTTGGCTTCTGTTGGCAGAGCCCCATCACTCTGACTCTCTCCCCAGGGCCCTGTCCTCTACACCCAAGATGGAACTTTAGTTGGGGTCCAGAGCCCCATTTCATCTCCTTAGGTTACATACAAGACCTGGAAGAGGCTGGCCTCCTCTTGGATGACACATTTAGGCACACAGGATGACATGGTCCCACATTTATAAAGGTGAAGATGAAGCAGTCAAGTATGTTTTTGACTATCAAAATACTGGACAAATACATTGTGACCCAGAAGGTTCCAGACTTGTATGCAAACTTGGTTGCCTATTAGAAACACCCGAAAAGAGGAACTATCTTAAAAATATGCCGATGTCCAGGCCCGCTCTATAGATTCTGATTTCAGTGATCTGGGGTGAGGTCCTGGGCCTTGTTTATTCTGGGTGATCCTCAAGTGAGATCCAGGTCAAGACGTGTTGTAAACTGAAAAGTTTTTTGTAAGCTAGAATTTTAAATGTGTGTTAATCATCCCCATATATGCAATATTTGAAAAGTTTCTGGGAAAAAAAATCAAACTTCATTGGAAAAGTACAATTTGAAGTTTAAAAGAAAAACAAATTGCTTTGTGATTCAGTAGGGGCAGCAAATCATTTTGAAGGACAGATGAGACAGGTAGTAATTCATGGTGTTGTCGGAGAATGACGGTGCAGAACTGCAGGATGGGGCAAGAGTTGTAGGGTGGAGTCTACACCAAGGTCTCCCTCTTTCCCCTCTGTCCTTGTCCCTCTCACTCTCTCACTGTTTCTCTGAACTGGTAACAGTCATTGCTGAGGAGAATTTTTTGTAATCAGATTATTTATTGTTTTGGTGGCATGGACTTTTATAGCCTTGGTCTCAATTTAGGGTAAGGGAAAGATTAACTAGACCTGAGCTAAAGTTCCAACTCTTCTTCCACACTGCCCGTCGGGGAAAAGCCCTTCAATCTCTACTCTTCAATGTCCTCAACTACCAAAAAACGAGGACAATGATAATTAGCTCACTTGTTTGTTACAGATATTGAATTAGGCAACGTGTGAATCTCTTTAACACCAAAATGGAGCATTAAGTGACGTGTTATCAATTCTTATTTTTCCCAGCCCAGTAAATCAACATACAACAGAAATATACTGAACAAATCTTAGTTTCTCCTACTCTTCTACTCCATCTGAGTTCTCTTTGAGAAATCTGAAATAGCAGCCAGGTGTGGTGGCAGACACCTGTAATTCCAGCACTCAGGAGGCTGAGGCAGGAGGATTGCTGTGAGTTTGATGCCAGCCTGGGCTACATAAGTGAGTTCAAGGCCAGCCTGTGCTACATAGTGAGACCCTGTCTCAAAAAACACAGAAAAAAAAAAAAAAATCTGAAATAGCATCTCTCCATATACATCAACCTTCTCCCTAACCCTGAAAAATATTTTTACTTCTTTTAATATTGGCTCTCAGAGTCTTCTGAAGGTTAATGTTGCTTAATAGAAAAATTGCCTTTTATAGCAATTTCAATTATTTTATTTCATTTCCCTCCATTGAAAAATCCTATGTTGGTTTGTATTGTTGAGTGAGTTTTTTCATTCTTTATTGCCAGCCTTGTCGGTAAATGTCACTGGCCCCTGTCGACTAAATAACGCATTCCTTCCTTTTGACATCTAGTAATTTTTACATAGCAGTTGAGGGTAAAAGTTCTTACCCTATAAGAATGATCTTCATTTTTCAGCCTTCAGATACATTGTTCTTGCCCCTCCCCGTCCCTACTTCTGCCACATCTTATTTCCAACTTCAAAACCAAATTCCTTAGCAAGATTTGTCCCCTACAACAACTGAGATTGTACTGTGCACATATCCAGAGGCTAACCAGACGCACAGACGTGCAGGCGATGGCTCCTCACTGAAGTCTGGGTGTATAACTCGGATAACACCACGCCTTTTATATTCCTCCCAGATTGACTTTCAGGAATTTATCAAGAGTCTGCTTTTGAAAGCAGTTGTAACATTTTAGATTCCCACCAGTAGATGTATGTGAGCATTCTAGTTCTACCTTCTGACCAAAACTTGGCATTCAGTCTCTCTAATTTTAGTCTTATAAGTGTATATAATGGTATCTCATTGTGGCTTTAATTTGCATTTTCCTTTTGACTTAAGATATTAAGCATCTTTTCATGTACATATTTGTTATTTGTAAATTTTTGGTAAAGTGTCTGTTCCAATCCTTTTGCCCATTTCTAAAATTGGGTTGCTTGTTTTTTTAGTATTGAGGTCTCTCATCCCACTACCTAATGTATATATGCACATATACGTAAGTATGATAGACATAACATATATAAAATATACTTTCAAATTTTGATAATGACTCTTCACCAACTTGTAGATAGTTCAGAACAAGGGAGTTCCCTGGGACCAGAAAACACATTCTGAGATGTGAACCCACCGCACCACTGGGGCATCAAGTGCTTGATGGATGCTGAAGCATTGCATGGGGACGCAGATGAGGCCACATGTTTTCTTCACACATTTGGAGACCATGCTATTCAGAGTCAAATATTTTTTAACTTTAAGGCCATGGATTAACATAGTCCTATTTAAAGAGTTCTGTATGGGTAACATATGTTCTACAATTTGCAACAAAAGTACTTTTAAAGTTATTTTACAGGATAAAAATGTGGTAGTTTCCTCTAAGTAGTTAAATCGGGAAGCATTTGGCTTCCAAATTATTAACAATCTACTCAGAATACCAGTTTAATATTTCTACTGAATTATCTTTGTAGATGATTATAAGTCACAGACACACCATACTAAAGGAACTAGTACCTGTTTACCAAACACAGAACTTGTTAGTTTATTATCGAAGGCGGAATCTTGGTGTCTGAAATAATTGTAAGAAATTCAGATCACTCGGTAACCCCCCTTCTGCTACCTTATAAAGTGTCATGTGCTTTGGAATAAATGCCACTTGAAAAGTGAATGAGGGTTACACGTTAACCGGTGGTGCCCACTCTAGCTGTGGGAAAAGGTTGTTCCAGTCGATGAAATGGTTCCTCACGTAGACTCATGGTCTTCCATGCTCTTCCTCTTCATTTCATTGTACCAAATGGACACTCTCCAGGGGGTCACTGGGACCTTGATATACTGCCCAGTTCTGCGCAATGTCCCCATGGGCAGTCAGCTAACCAGACCCAGAACTTCCACTCCCAAAGCCACCCAAAGACAGGCCTCAGCTTTGTTTTCCCCACCTGCTCTCTGGTGTCACCAGCAGAGATCATTCTGGTTGCAATTTTAACCATTTCATTTTTTCTCACCCTGTGTCTGCCTGATTCCCTCTGCCTACCAGAACAGCATCACTTTATATAGGGACATCTAGACTTTAGCAACTGCATGATGGAGAACTCTTCCCACTTAATAGGAAGGAACTATTTTTTGAAGCTTCCTTATTTTCATTATATGATTTTCATATGTGACTCTATGGATATTTACCCCATTATTTGGGCAATTAATTCAAATACCAGGATCTTCTAACAGTGCCTTCTATTGCCACCATCCCAACACAATTCCTGGAGTACTGGCTAGATCCCGGACACTTCACCTATCATCTTTAATTTTATCAATACTCTTGTAAGACAGGTCTCAATTCGCTCATTTTTATAGATGAGGAAATTACTATAAAACTATTTGCTGAGGATTACACAGCCAGAAAGTGCCAGAGGTTTTTTTTTTTATTATTAGTGGTAGTAGCAGTACTATAGTGGTAGTAGCAGTAATTTTTTAACTACTAAAGCTTTGTGCTAGAATTTTGAAAATAATATGCTGCAAGTACTATCATATTATCATTAATATATTTTTAAAGAAGTTTATGGACAAAAAAGGATAGTGTAATTGTATTCATTTCCATATCTAAAAGATATGAAAAAAAAAAAGAAAAGATACTAAATAAGAGACAAAGGGCTTTAAGGTCACTGGAAGCTTCTAGAATCTCTTGAAGAACTAAGTATTTTGACATCTATTGTCACCTACTTTTTCCATTTGGAAATGAGAGAAAAGTTTGTTTACCTAGCTGAGCTCCCAGAGTTTCATACTTTTAAGCTTTCTAGGTTGAATGAGTTTTCTTTTTTAAACAAATCGAAGCTTTGTACATTTTCAAATTTCACAAGTACATATTTCATCTGTAGATATTGGAAATAGCCATTGTGAAGATTTACAGTCATCATTTTCAGATACAGAGAAGAGAGACTTTCTGAAGGCGAGAATCATCTTCATAGGAAGTGTATTTCAGGACTTGGGAAGAGACAAAGCTGTTCTAATGCAGACATCATTGTTTGTGGGAGTTGGTAAAGTCCGATTGGGTAGAAATTGTTACCATACAAAATTATCAATTCTTTTTACAGGTAAAAATGAAAAAAATTTATAGTGTGTTGTTGGATGGTGGTAGAAGTTTGTAAATAATGAGCATATGAGCTTTCCCAAATTCAAGAAGGGCAGGATCTTGAGGAAGTTTTTTCAGCGAACTAATACGCATTCAGCATTCAAGGCGTGAGGCCCCTGTGCCACGTGCTCCTGTAAGTCTTTGTTAAACAGTTGTCAAGTAAATAACAAATTCTTGTTTCCCTGTCTCCGGAGTGCTGAAGTCTGAACTCAGAAACAGTGAGTGGGGAGAAGTCTGATTTCTCTTGCCAGGGAGCTGCAGAGAGAAGAGCTGACCCCAGCGGCTCGCAGTTCTGAGAGAGGACTCCAGGGCTCTCACAGTCTCACAGCTGCCTAGTGCTGCTTTTGGTGCACAGTTTCTCCTCGAATCCTTTTATCCAGGTTGTCATTTTTACTCTTCCTAGACCCAGCTGATGATTTCAATGATTTCTCCACAATAATCCTGGGGTCCTGGTTCTGATCAGCGGCCTAGATGTTTGTTTCATTCTTTAGATATTCCCTTGATTGGTTCCTGGTTCCATCTCCATATTTTGCATTTTTTCCCTAAAAGAACAGCATTTGCCATATGCCGTATCAATCCCATAATTGGTCCAAGTCCTTTTGTATTCGACAATGCTGCTGAAAGCAATACTAGAGTCATTCATGCTCTTTAAAAGATTGTACACTTTCTTTGGATGGTGTGTGTGCTCCAGTGCAGCTAACGTGCTGCAACTGGTGATGCCCACATATGGGAAGACCATTTGAGAGAATAGATTTTCTTCTATATTCAGGCATTAACCTCATTCAAAAATCCCAGAGCACAAATTCAGTGTTCGTAAATTCTCACTTCCCAAAGTAGAGGATCTACAGTCTGAATTGTTGACAGTTTCTGTTCTTTATAGGTGCCTCTTTTTGCTTTTGTTTAAAATATGTCTGATTTGGAGGTGAATTTTCAAAGAATAAGCCATCACTATTAAAACACGTTTATGGCTAGGGATGTAGCTCAGTGGTAGAGCACTTGCTTTGCGTGTATGAGGCTCTGGGTTTGATATTCAGCACCATAGAAGGATTTTTTATATAAGTGCAATCTGTTGGCACAAATATTGTCTTCTGTTACTTGGAGTAGAAAACACACCGTATCGATGCAAATGAATATTGAATCAGAATTTCAGGACAGAAAGGAATCTGGAGGCATCTGGTTTTTCATGCTCACTTTTTGAAGGAGGAAACTGACATCAAAGAAATTGTCTTTCCAGTACAAGTGGAGAATAGACTTGCCCAAGTTTATACAGTTAAAACCAGAACTGATTTTTCTGACTCTTACTCCACCATACAATTTCACTACCTAAGCAGGTAATGAATTTATTAGTTAAATTAATGTGTCACCTTTCTGATAATCAGAGGTGTGGAGGTGGGAAGGAACATGGGAGTGTGCGTGAAGAGTAGGGCAAGGACGTAGATAGCTATATTTTTTTCCATTCTTATGAAGAACATAGATTTTTGGATTTGCCTAAGAAGCCATATTAACTGTTTAGAAAATTGGATTAATTAAGGATCTCTGATGGTATCTAGCTTCCCATAAATGCCATCAAGGTTCAAGTTTATCATCAAGATGAGATCATGTTATTTTACCTCAAAGTATATTTAAGTAAAAGAAATGTGCTAACAATCTCTTTTGTGGTGTTGAAAGAGAAAATTTCAGCACATCTTGTTTTTGCAGAACTTAGTTATACGCAATTTCAGAATTGGGTGGCGGCAGCAGACTAGATGAAAAGTTCGGAACTCCCTGCCCCACCAAACAGGTGGGTGATTTTTAGAGCCAGAGGGAAAGAAGTGACGTACAGAAACCCGAACGGAGTTCCAGAGGCAGTCCGGGTGGTTACAGCTCACGTTTGTCCTGTTAGAACTGGGTTTGAACTAATGGCCACTTCAGATTGGCTGAGACCAGCTACTCATCCTAAGGTAGACTGAAAATAGATTTCAGTCTATTTCTGTATCAAGGTAACTTGCAGTTCACTATGTATGGCTAAACCTTTAGGCCAAACTTTAAATAACTAACACTGCTGTTTATTTAAGAAGCAGAAGTAAACTTTCACTGAAAAACTGACTAACAGAGCCACTTTTCTTATGAAGAACTCATTTTGCTTAGTCAAAAAATAGTACTGTCTGGCAGGGAAATGGCTGTCTAAAGAAGACAGGACTCTCTGAATGACACTCACCGGTCTTTAACTACAGGTCTGTGTGTATTCCTGACTCACCTAAGCACCACTTGAGTTTCACGTACGCTGGGATTGGGACTTCAAAACAACTTCAAGTCTTCTTCTCCAGTACTGTCCCCTTTGTAACCTTAAACTTCATTTTAACTTCCTCCTTTTCCATCTCCATGAACTGGAAATTCACCAACCACAGTCCAGTTCAGGGATAGCAGTGGTAAGGGACAAAATTATCAGGCTTTCAACCCTGTCCACATTCACAGAATACAGGACTACACAGATAGGAACCAACACATGAGATCTGCAAGGGAAGTAGCATACAGGACCAAACAGCAAGCTTTTTTAGTGTTTCCTTTGGGCTGATTTTATGTCTAATAAGCACGTGGATTTTCTTAAATAAATATAAAAGAATGAAATCAGATTTCAGAACATTAGATAAATTGAGGAAAAAATTTTAAGTAAAAATAATTATGTCTCAGAGTTCATGAACTAATGCAATTTGATAAAAGTAACTATAGTTTTAAGTCATGGCCAAGTGGGATCTATACGTAATTTCTAAGATAGGAGTTGGCTTTAAATACTGACTTCTAAAGATCTAAGCAACACATCAGCCTATCCTTTCTTTGATAGGAAAAAATACCTACATAGAATCTTTAAGAAAACACACAGACAAACATGTGAGTGTGTGTGTGTGTGTACGCGTCCACATTCCTGAATGCACATGTAAGGAGACTTGCTTATATGTTTGTAGTGTCGGGTGTTGAATATACGTGCGTGTATTTAGGGACAAGTTGACAGAGATAAGGCATGGAACCTCTTACAGGCAGTCTGTGTTGTGCGGGGAATGATTTGTTGATTACCCCCATGTTCAAATTTGATGAATCTCAAATAAATTCATGTCATAACATTAGGCTCTTAAAATGTTTTAACATAAATTTTTTTAAAAGCTTAGTGACTTGAAAACCATCATAACTAGGCACAGTTGCCAGATAAAACATAAGATGCCTAGTTAAGATCGAATTTCAGATTAGTAAATTTTTAGTGTAAATCTATCCTAAATATTGTGAGGAACATATTTATATTAAACTTTTATCACTGTTTAGCTGAAATTCAGATTTAACTGGGTGTCTTGAATCGTTATATGCAAAACCTGGTAACTGAATACGTGAGTAAATCAGAACCGTTTATTACAGCACAGCTTGCTTGTGCTACTCAAAAGGAAGGGAGTTGCTTCCATAACACTTGATATAGCTGTGATCCGCTGTTGTGTCGGCACCAGAAACTGTGTGCCTGATTGCTGCTTTATTTTATTAAACGATGCCACTCCCAAGCCCTTGCAGTTATGTGCATTCCCTTGGTAAAAGGATGCCACATTTCAGCCATTCCCTTTTCCTTGAAGACAAAAGCTTTGAAAAATTAGGACCGCGTTTGAACCCGAGATCCATCCCAGTATGTGCTCCAGCAAAACGCCGTGTATTGTTTCAAGCTGATCCCCCCTTTTCCTTGGGAGAGAGGCAGAGCATCTTAAACTAAAGCACACTTTGGTTGTCTCCCTGTGCTTGCCTGGTGCCAGCAGCCACAACACACGGCTTTCATCTCAGCTTCAAAGTGGGGCAGAGGGATTGAGGGGGAAGGGAGTGGGGAAGAAAGGGAGGGCACGTTGAATTCAGAAAGAGAAACAAACAAACAAAAAAGACAACTGGAGTGGGGTGGTAGAAGGAGAAATACCCTGTTTTTCGTCTTTCGCATATCATGTCCTGGGGCTGGGCTGCGCCAGGCACTCCTTTCCCAGTTTTCCCTGTTGTATATTTTTTGTTGCTCCCACTTCCCATGCTGGGAAGATTCTTGTCATCCCTCACATATTTGATCCACAGAAAAGGCTGCCCTGCCCTGTGCTTGGTGATTGAGGCTGTGCCCCTGGTGTGCCCCTCTATCAGTGGTTCCCAAGGCTGCCCGGCCTGGGAAAAGCTGCATGGACGCGTTCCAAAATCAGCATTACATGCATTATTGTTCTTACTCTCCCTGATTAGAGTGCACACAATGAAAACAGCAGCAACAGCCTCATTTTCTAACCCTCCTCCCCGCACAAGGCAGTTCTTAGTCTGTTTTTCTTTCTCTGGGTCTTCCTAAAAGTTAACTGCTTCAGTGCTGGGGGAGGCCCAGACCTCAGAGCCACAGCTCTGCAAGTTGCTTGGCTGGGAGCACGGGCAGGGGAAACAGGCCAGCTTGCTCAGAGCTAACTAGTGGGGTGGGAGAAGCACCAGCTGTGTGTAGTGCTGTGGCCCAGGACAGAGCCTCACAGCCCTGAGGTTGGCCAAGGCTGCTGGCTCCTCCTGTGCAAAGCGGGGACAGAGGTATGGAGGTGGCATGTGGTTCACTCTTAAAGCACGGAAGTCTGTGTGCAGTGTCCCTGCGTGGGCTTAGTTGGTCCGTCTCCGTTAGTTCTAGGGAATCTTCTCAATCTTCTTTGGAAAATTTGAAAAACGTCTTTATAGACTTTTACAAGTATGTGGAGAAATTGGGTGGAGAATAACATTTTCTTTTTTGTTTTAAAAGCTACCAGGCAAATCCAAGTCTTGTTGTAATATAAATTACAATGAAGAAGATGAGAAGGAGAGGGAGAGGGAGAGGAAGAGGGAATAGGAGAAGAGGGAGAGGAGAGGGAGAGAAGGGAAGGGAAGGGACAGTGCAGTACAAGACAGGACAGGAAAAGGGAACGAAAGAAAATGGTTCTAACATGGAACCCAGGACATTTAAAAAACATAATGGTGGTTACAGGACATTTTTGTGTGGTGAAAGACCATGAATGCTCCTCTGGTTTACACCATAATGTAACTGAGCTAATCTTTATTAAGAGCTTAGTAGAGAAAGCTGCACGAGCATGGCTGAATGTTCAAGGCTATTTCAAGTTGGCCCTGCTTAAAGATTCACGTTTCCCTTTCCTTCAGTTAATCTTTGGAAAACTCTCATTTGATTGTCTGCGTATCCTTTGATTGTGTATCATTTGATAGTCTATGCATATGGATATGTGCAGAGACAATATTATGTAGTAAGGACTGGCTACATAATTAACAGGATTCCATGTACAAATGAAAATTTGGGATCCCTTGTTTAAAATTATTAAGAATTTCAAGGCAAATTTCATTTGCAGCAGCAGAACATTAAACCAAATATGGACTCCTTTGGAATGCGGCGCCCTACAAAACGGTGCCGCTCACACTCACACAGTTTTCCCTGTATGCGTTGCTATCGTCACTCGATCCATGACTGCAGTTATCGCGATACTCGGCATACTTCAGTTCAGCTGAGCACCTATCATGTGCCAAGCATTCTGTGTGGAGGGTAACATTTTGGATGTGGATTTATGATGCTTGAGTCTTACCACGTAGAAGCAGTATGACATTGGTGCATAGGTGACCACAGTAAAATAGCCACCGTGTTCTGCGTAGAAGAGCGAATTGTGGAGGCGAAGAGGAAACACTAGTTGCACGGAGTAAGTGGTCAAGGGCAACAAATATTGCACAAAGTTGGAGTGGGGCTGAAAAGTAATAGATGCATAAGATCTATTTTCTTGTTTGGGTCGATTTCTCTGTATTTCCTTTTGCTTTTGTGGCTTGGAATTTATGAATTTTATTTTCATTTGTTTAGTGGTCATCTTGAATTTTTTTAACACAGATACTCAATTATACTCTTTTTTAGACTTTTTTTTTTAGAGAACTTTTAGGTTCACAGCAAAAATGAAAGACAGGTACAGACGTTTTCTGCGTACTGCGTGGCCTCCTCATGCACAGCCTCCTCTGTTACTAATCGCCCTCGTCAAAGCGGAGCACTTGTTATGTGGGTGCACTCACGGGCCACTTCACAATCACCCACATGCCGAGTTTATGTTAGGTTCGCTGTCGGTGTTGTACATATATGGATGTGCACGAATGTACAACGATACGATTTCAGTCCTCCGTGTTCTATCTCTCCCCGGCGACTCCCTCTTGTTATTCTTGACTTTTCTGGATGTCATGCAGTTGGAACCATAAAGTCTGTAGCCTTCTAAGATTGGATTCTTCCACTAATTAATATGCATTTAATGTTCATGCATGTCTCTGCATGGCTTGATAGCTCATTTCTTTTTGGCACTGAATAATATTCCAGTGTCTAGATAAAGCTCAAGTGATTTATCTATCCATGCACCTCTGAAAGGACCTCTTGGTTACTTCCCCAGTATTGGAAATTATCAATAAAACTGCTATAAATTTTTGTGTGAACATTTTCATTTGGACATGTTTCACCTCCTTTGGGTACATGTCAAGGAGCAAGATTTCTGGATTGTGTTATAAGAGTATGTTTAGCTTTGAAAGAAATTACCAAAGTATCTTCCAAAGTGACTGTATCATTTTGCATTCCCACCAACAATAAATGATAATTCCTCTTTCTCTACATCCTTGCCGGCATTTGGTGTTATCAGTGTTTTGGATTTGGCCATTCTAATAGGAATGTAGTGGTATCTTATTGTGGTTTTAATTTGCATTGCCATGTGATGTTTAGCATTTTTTATAGAATGTTAAGGTCTTTGGTCTAGTTTTAAAATGGATTGTTTGTTTCCTTACTATTGATTTTTAAGAGTTTTTTGTATATTTTGGGTAACGGTCCTTTATCAGATGTGTCTATTGCAAATACTTTTTCCCCAGTCTGTGGCTTGTCTTCTCATTTTCTTCGTAGTGACTTTTGCAGAGTAGACAATTTTAACTTTAATGAGTTTCAGCTTATGAATTTTTTCTGTGGATCATGCCTTTTATGTTGTATCTAGAAAGTCACTGTCATGGCTAAGGTCACCATATTTCTTCCTATGCCATCTTTTAGGTGATTATAATTTTACATTTTACATTTAGGTCTGTGACCCATTTCAAGTTCATTTTTGTGAAGGGTATATGATATGTATCTGGAACCACATTTTTGCATGTAAATATCCAGTTGTTCCAGTATTATTGGTTGAAAAAAACTATCATAGCTTCAAGTGTCTTGACTATACTCCTTTGTTAAAAGCAGTTGACTACATTTATATTTCCATGGGCCTATTTCTGAGGGTTTTTTCCTGTCCTATTGATCTACTTGTCTGTACTTTTGCCAATACCACACTGTCTTAGTTACTATAAGTTTATTCTAATTCTCGAAGTTGGGTAATATCAGCCCTCCAACTTTGTTCTTCTCCTTCAATACCGTGTCTTTTGCCTTGCCATATGAAGTTTAGAATCAGTTGGTCCACAAAATACTTTTCGGGATTTTGATTGTGGTTACATTACTTATTTGAGACAGAGTCTCCCTATGCAGTCCAGGCTGGGCTTGTGAAATTTTAGATCAATTTGGGAAGACTTGACACCTTGAAAATATTGGATTATCCTATCCGTGAACATGGCATATCTCTCCATTTATTTGGTTCTTTTTTTTTTTTTTAGCAGAATTTTATAGCTCTCCTTGCGTAGATCTTGTACATATGTTAGATTTTATTTGTTTTTCTTGTCTTATTGTGTTAGCTAGAACTTCCAGTACAATGTGGAAAAGTAGTAATGAGAGGGGTATAATGGTTGATACATTGTGTCAACTTGAGAATTGAGAAGTTTAGAAGCTTAACTAAGTGACTCAGCAGTTCTACATCCTAGGGTGTAGGGCGACTGTTTACACCCTAGGATGTTGTAATGGTTGATTTGTTATGTCAACTTGAGAAGTTTAGAAGTTTAACTAAGTGACTCAGCAGGGGGTCAGGGTCCTCACTTTGTAAACATCCTGAGCCTGTGCAAAAGAGGGCATAGAGATGGTGTGAGTGCTATACCCACCCAACAGTGGGTAGCTTGCATACAATGTAAGGGAGGAAAAGAAGCTTGCTCTTCCCTCTTTTTGCTCTTGTTGCTTTTGCTGTCTTCTGCCACCATGAACTGTTGCCCCTCTGCCATGCCACCTTGCTTTGGAGCCAGCTGATTATGGACTGAAACCTCCACAAACTGTGAGCTAAATAAACTTTCCTTTTGGGCATCAGGTATTTTGTCTCAGCAATGAGAGAAAAGTAACTAAGATAAGGGAACATAATTGTCCTTTCCCTAATCTTAATAGGAACCATTCTCATTAGCCAGCCCTGCATACCTAGGATAATCCCACTTGGCCATAGTAATAATTCTTTTTGTACATTGTTGAATTTGATTTGTTAATATTTTGTTGAGCATTTTTGCATCTATATTCACAAGAAATATTGATATGTAGTTTTTTGGTAGTGTCTTTGCTAATTTGGGCATGAAAGTGATGTCTCAGAAGAGTTAGAAAATATCCTCTCTGATTCTACCTTATGTAACAGAGTGTAGAGACTAAGTATAATTTCTTTCTTAAAGTTTAGCAAAATTTACCAGTGAACCCACCTGGACCTATTGTTCTTTATTTTGGAAGGTTATTAATTTTTGATTTGATTTATTATATAGATATAAGCTTATTAATATTGTCTATTTTTGTGCAAGATTTGGTGGATGAGTATTTAAAAGAATTGGCCCATTTCATCTAGGTCGTTAAGTTTATGGGCATAAAGTTGTTCACAGTATTCCTTTCTTATCCTTTTAATATCCATGGGAGCTATAGTTATATCCCCTTTCTCACTTCTGGTATTAGTAATTTGGGTTCTTCCTTTTTCTAAATTAGTCTGGCTAAAGGCTTATCATTATTTTTTATCTTTTCAAAGAAACAGCTTTTGGCTTAATTGGTTTTCTCTATGGTTTTCTGTTATTCATTTCATTGATTTCTGTTCTAATTTTTTTTCCTTTATGTGGGTCCTGGGAGTTGAACTCAGGACCTCGTGCTTGCCAGGCAGGCGCTTATGCCACTGAGCCATCTCATCGGGCCTATTGGGCCTATTCTGTTCTAATTTTTATTATTTCTTTCCTTCTGCTGACCTTGGATTTAATCTGCTCTAATTTTTTAGTTTCCAAAAGTGGAAAATCAGATTGATTTGAGACCTTTGTATGTATCTAGCACTATACTTTTCTCAAGTACTGCTTTCACTGCATCTCTCAAATTTTGACAAATTCTATCTAAATTTTATGTTGGTTCAAAATGTTTTAAAATTTCTCTTGAGATTTATTCTTCGAACTAAGTATTAGTTAGAAATGTGTTACTTAATCTCCATATCTTTTGGGATTTTTCACTTGTATTTCTGTTATTGGTTTCTTACTACATTTTTTTCTGAAGAAAAAGCTCAAATGGTGTTTGGTGTTACGTAAAGTATCCTACTGAACTTGACCGAGACTTTCAGTGCTGACATTCTAACTAAATACTTTTCACTGACAAAATATTTGAATTGGAGGAGTCAAAAAGACATCTTTAAGATAAGTAGGGGTTTTAAATTTTATTTTTAAATATTGGTTTCAAAATTTTAATAAACATACAGTAAATTAAATAAGCCAATATCCTAATTTTTAAAATGCTGTACCATCTTAGATATAATGTAAAGACTTTGGTATTTTGTCATAATCGGGCACATATTTTGGCAGTGGGGATGGGGTAATTTATTAAGTGAAAGAAAGAAGAAACTAATGAAAAAATTTCCTTAAAAAAATTTCAATACATAACAGCTTAATATTCTAGATTTTGATTATTTAATATATATTATACTATGAAAAGTAGAAGTCAAAGTTATGACCTTGAGGCATTAAAACACTGTATTTATTTTTCTTGAAGACATTAGGGTATGAATCTATGTTTTACTTGAAATACAAAGAAGACAAAGAAATGTGGACAAATTAATATGACATGAGGCGTCTAATCATTTAACTGTGTAAAGTCAATATAAAATGAAACAATGAATTAGGAGCCGTAAGACCTATTCGTGTTAGATAACTTCATATGCTGCATAAATATCATGAGTCTTGAGTTCCATTCCACATCCTCATTGTCACAGCTCTTAAGTGGGGAGGGTGCAGATGCGATTTACTAGGGATTAGTTACTGTGCTTGTGGCAGCTGTCCCAAGACCAAACATTACATACATTTTATGGCCTGGGTGGGGGGGGGATTCGTTGTGAATTTGCCTCAGCCCCAGCAGAGAGATGAAAGGACAATGTTTACCTTTAGGTGACTAGCCTTGACTTTTAAGTACTTTTAGGGCATGAAGTTAACATAGTAACCCTAAGCTTTTGCACCCTTAGAAATTCATTCTTTGCTGCTGCCACGCAGCGTCTCCTCCTGGTTAAGATCAAGTGTGATTTTCCTGCTACTTCAGTACAAAAGACCCACAGCATTGCTGTTTAGAAATCCTCCATCCCTTGTTGAACTACATGGATGGAGAAGTCTCTATCTTCTCCCCCACTTTTTCTCCTTCACACTATTCTTCCTCATGAGGTCTAGTTCATGACACATCATTATTTAACATACTCCTGCTAGCCAATGGCATTTTTGGGATGCTGACATCATTTTCCAGAAGTGGATTCCTCCCCCTCTATTAAATTGTTGGACAATGATTGTCTCCCTCTAACTACCTACATATTCTCTAGTATCTCAAAAGATAAAAAAAAAAAAAAAGTATGAAAGTCCAAAGTCAAAACACTGAAAACTAAATTGCGTCACTTCTCTAAGATGTGGTTTTACTTAAGGACCATGAAAATTACCCAATAAGAATTTAGATAGCAGATGAGAGGATGAAATGTGAGACAAGAGTTGACCCAACTTGTCTAAGAGCAGCTGAATTGGTTCTGGTTTCTGGGGCCACAGATGTTCATTCCTTTTAAAAGGAAGCTTCTTTCTTCAGTCTCAGGAAATAGGCAGGAGATACAACAATGTGTAATTTCATAGGCTCTTTTTTCTACCCCCAAGCTCTCTGAATGAAAATGTTTGTTGAAATGAGTTAGACTGTTTATGGTCTTATATGATATCACTAGCGTTTCTTTCCTGGAAACAGAACTGCTTGCTGGTGCTCCTACTAATGTTTTGAGGGCATCATTTTGAGTATGTACTTGAACAGCTCCAATGTAGAGAACTTTCTCATTCATAAACCCAGCCAATCGTGTACTTCTAACCATAGATTAGCTGTAGAAGTCACTAATTCAGGGAAGATGACAGCATTTGCACTCTATCATTTAGTAAATTTGGGACAACCAGACCTATTCTTGCTTTGTCATCCCAGAACTGATGTGAAGATTAAATTAGATAATGCTTTATAAAGTATACTCAAGGGCTGGGGATATAGCTCAGTGGCACAAGCACCTGCCTGGCAAGTGCAGGGTCCTGAGTTCAATTCCTGGTACGCCCCCCAAAAAAAGATACTCAAATTTTAGTTGCTAAAATCTTTTTGTTGCATGAGAAGTGTGAAAATGAGATTTACTATTGAATCCAATTGGTTTATATTATGAAACGCTGGATGGTTTTTTTGGTTTGGTTTTAGTGTAGCTCTGTATTAGGCATTACCTTTGAAGCTATTTAAGAGAGGGTTTCTTCACATGTCACACACAAAAAATTAATCTTTAACAATATCTGTATTAGTTCCTAGACCTACCATTAAAAATTACTAGAAGTAGGTAGCTTAGACAACAGAAATTTATAGAAACCTATTTTTTCAGAGTTATAAGGGCTTACAGTCAGAACTCATCATGTTGGCCTGGCAACGCTTTCTCTGAGATTCTGGGAAGAATCTTCCTTGCCTCTTCCTCACTTCTGTGTCATGCCAAGCTCTGCTTCCATCTTTGTGGGGAGTGCTCCTTGGTCTCCATGTCTTCCCATGGCCATCTCCGTGCTAGGTATTGGGTCAGTGGTGGTGAGCCTATGGCATGTGTGCCGCAGCGGGCTGTTTGCGTCATTGAAAGCTCCAAGAGGTTCGCCATCTCTGGATTAGGTTTACCCTCATGACCTCTTTTTTTTTTTTTTTTGGTGGGTAGCGGGGGTCAACCTCAGGACCTCGTGCGCCAGCGGGCGCCCGTGCCGCTGAGCAATATCACCGGCCCTTTTTTCGTATGTGGGTACCGGGAGTCGAACTCAGGACCTCACGCTTGCCAGGCAGGTGCTTATGCCACTGAGCTATCTCACCGGCCCATGACCTCTTGATTACAACTCCAAAAATCCTATTTCCAAATAAGGTAACAGTCACAGGTACGAAGAGCTAGGATTTCAATGTACCTTTTTTGGGGGGACACGATTCAAACCATAACAATACCTCAATAAACAATCCAGTGTTTCACTGGCAGGGGACCTGGATACCAGTCTGAAATTTGCCACTAAATAGCCAACTAATAGATAGAATTAGGGAATTGAAGTAGACATCTTAGCATATTTTCCTTCTTAATGTTCTGGAATTTTATCACTTTAGCATTTTTCCCTTAGCACTTCTCCCCACTCAGATCATGGTGGTTCTCTTTATTCGCCAAGAAATCTACATACACCAAAACCTGAGTCTGGTTGTCCACTCAGTGGGTGAGTGGAGGAGTATCTCTGAGCCCAGCCCAGCATAGCCCAGCCCAGCCCAGCCCATCCTATCCTCAGCATCGTCGCTGGCCCTCCTTGTGTGGAATCTTGCGATAGTCTTGCAGTTGCCTTGAATTTCCTACTTTAACACATCCTCCAGCAGCTGCTGCCACAGTGAGCTGTTAGGAGATCTGGCAGTGTGACACTCTGAGTGACACTCTTTAGTGGCTTCCCCTGTCTGACGTACAGTGTACAATTCCTAGAGGCACCCAGAGCTCTCCAAGAAGGAGCAACGCATTCAGCCTCCTCTGCACACACAGCCTGCAGGGCATTTGAGCCACTCCCTTTTCTCACTACAGCGTTCTGGTTCACATTTCTGCAACTCCACACACAGTAGTCCCTTTGTCTGCCGGGCTCTTTCCCTTGCTTTGCTGCCTTAAGAGTTTGTTTCCCTACAAAGTCCTGTTGAAATAGCATAGCCTCTGGGAAGCCATTCCTGCCTGCTACTCTAGTCAAAGGTAATCCTTCTTTCTGCACGACCATTTAGCTAATGGGTGTTTCTATTGTTGCACCTAGCATTTGTGTGTGTGTGTGTGTGTGTGTGTGCGCGTATGTATGTATCTCTACGTTAGGGATTGGGCATGGGTTTGGGGGGTATCCTCGTCTTTGGGATTGGGCCTGCCCTTTCTTTGTTTTAAGGCGTCAAACACACAGTGGATCTTCAAAATCATTTCACTAAATTGAATTAAATAACTAGCTCTTGACAGGGAACTAAAATCAACAGTCAGGTTGAAATGCTATTTTTCCATGGGTGGCTTTTGAATGCATGAAACAGTAAGACGTGCTTTGGCACAGCCGTCCGGCACACCTGGGTTAAGTTCTAGTGCAAACAGCTGCGTTGCCGTAACTTGCTGTAAAACACCCACTTCATACAAGGCCGTGTGCTCTGGAGCCCATGGAAGGCGGCCAAGCCCAGGGCTGGCAGCTACCTGAAAACACTTGGGTTAAGTTTCTATCACCATGGCAGTCAGGCAGCCACTTGTAATCATTCCCTTTCCCTGGCAGCCTTGCGGTACAGGACGTATTCCAACAGGGCAGCCCCTGCCTGCCTCCTCAAATGTTTCCCTGCGGAGAGCTGCCCCAGGTCGCTGGGGAGCTGCCTTGGAAATAACTTAAGGCCATGTTCCAGGCCTGCCAGTGATAAATTACCAGTCACCTGACTACGCATAGAGCCACTTGGGGGAAGAGAACTCCAAGCGAGGTTATTATTGTGAGTCTGCTCGTTTCTTTGTTCTTTTAAATTGATCTCTTTTTCATCTTGCTGCAGAAGCCTGGGAAATGAAAAATCAGATTCCTATAAAGAGCTAGGCAAGGATAGGGTGGCAAAATAAAAGGGTCGACCTTGAACATGTTGAGGTTGATGCAGGAGAAAACACACTGAGTTGGAAGATGCCTGGGAATGGGTGTGGAGCCTTGTTTTGGCTTTAAAAGTGCGGAATGTTGACTCCAGATAGTCTGTTTTTCGCTAGCTCACGTTCTCTAAAGAGTAGATGGAGACATACAGTTTCAGTCTTCTTTCTCCTCCCCACCTTCTCTCTCCCCCTTTCCAATACTGCTCATTGGTGATTGGTAAGTGGTACCATCTGCCCATGTGTTTCTCTTGATCCCACAATTAGACCGAAGCGCTCTAGTAGCAGGATCCACATCTCATGCATCTTTGTTGTGCCTAAAGAGTTTATCATGCCTGATCTCACAAAATAACTTTGAAGGTTGGAGAAGCTTATGCATGAGTACTACTGGTGTGAGCCCTCGGTCTTGCAGGGAAATTGTCTCTGAAAGGGGCCAGGCTGAGCTGGAAATGGACCTCAGTGGTGGTGGGGAAGCAGCACATGCTAAGCCAGCAGAAGGTTCTGGGTTGGACTCCTAGTGCTTCAAAAAAAAGGCAGGGGCTAGGAACAATACAGACTTTGGAGGAGAAGCATCTATGAGCTTCTCCTACTTCTGCCTGTGGTAATGCAAGTACAATAATCACCCCACCATCAGAAGCATTAGAAATGACCAGACTTGAGCATAAAATAAAATGAATCACAGCAGATAAAAAGATTATTGGTGGGATACGTTACTAGAAAGCTCAGAGTTTATTTTGCACGTACCAGTTCGGTAACGGCATGGCTGTGTTGAAAAGTCTTAATATAATGGCCCGATGAGTGTAAGACATTATGTTATTATAAAGGGGAAGCTGATTGGCATACTTGGGAGCCTGTTTGCAAAAGTTTTCTGTAAGGAAATGTAATACTATAGAAACGAACCGTGCCCAAGCACAGGTCTCAAGCCACTTGGCAAGGAGGGCATCTCTGGTAGGTTGCACGGCTGTCTGTGTCCTAGTGGGTTCCCCAAGGGAGGCTATTTCTCAACTAACAAGGCTGACAAGATACAACAGGCACATGGTACCTAGCAGTCATTTCCTTCCTTTTGCAAGATACCAGTGCCACCTGACTGCCAGCGCATGCAACAAATGCTTCCAACCCTGCATCACAGCAGGAAGCTGGCCTGTCATGTAGGTGTTGTAGTCCATGCTGTGATTGTCAAAAATATTGTAAATATTAGTGATAGGCTAACCTCAGAAGTGTTGGAGATTTAGTCTGGGAAAAGATCCAAAATTTCGTGAGCTTATATAAACGCTTTTGATGTTGAAAAATTGGTCTGCAAATCTTGCAAGGACAGGTTTTCTTCCAAGGTTTGTGGTATTATTTTGGTTTGGCTCACCTGAAATGATGTTTTGGGGGGTGAAATTTTTCTCCTTACTACTTTTTATTTTTAGCATTCTGACCAAAATAAAATGCACCAAGATTTTATTAAAATTTTGTTTTATTAAAGAATGATTTTTCCTTTTGTAGAAAAATGACCGATTTTTGAAAATTGGTCAGGAATGTACTCAACGATTCTTATTCTACTGAAATGAATTCACCATTTCCAATGAATTTTAATGCGTACATTATATTTTGAAAGAATATAAATGTGTATTGAAAAGGTCATTACAAATATTGAACAGGTGTGAACTGATTTTAAATCTTAAACAACACATTACCACTGGCACACTGCATTTAATTCATGCTTATTTAGATATTTGTAGTATTTTCTTTTTTTTTTTTGTGGGTACCGGGGGGTCGACCTCAGGACCTCACGCGCCAGCAGGCGCCCGTGCCGCTGAGCGATATCACCGGCCCCTTTTTCGTATGTGGGTTCCGGGAGTCGAACTCGGGCCCTCGCGCTTGCCGGGCAGGCGCTTATGCCGCTGAGCCATCTCACCGGCCCTGTAGTATTTTCTATAACATTCAAATACAATTTGTGTCTGCAGATTATATCAAGTCTATCACTTATCACTGATATCACATTTCTCAAGCCATAACTGTAGAAAGCCCTGCAAAGGTAGTTTTCAAGAAAAGACCCTAACAGATTTAGTTTAAAATCTAGTGAAATCTAGAGAACAGCTGCAGTGCAGAATTTCTCAAATTTGTTCTTTGGAATACAGAGACGTAACAACACGAATAGTGTTCTGTGGTAATAATTTGTGGAACTGTAGTCCAAACACAGTTCTTTGTTATATGAGTTTTAGAATCTTTAAATGCAAACGTTCGTTCAGTTTTCCAAGTAGAGGGTCATCCCGAGAAACGGGATGTTCATGAATAGAACTTTGAGGCATAATAATCTAGTGCCAAGTGTAATGTAATTGGAGAAAGAACATTTCGGCACGTGTTCTGATTCTGCCATTTACTCGAAGGGTAACTTGGAGAAAGTGGCTAAGTTCTCAAGCAGGTTGGATGGAAAGATCTTCAGTGGTTTTCCTTTAGCATTTCATGCTCAGTTTCTATGCTAGGGCTACGCCTTATTTTCTTTATTCCTTGGAGGCCTAGCATATTGCTTATGCTTAATAGGCCTTTGATAAGTATTAATTAAGTTGAATATAGCCTTTTAAGTTTTAGGAATTATTGATTCCACCAGCTTTTTACTCATTGTACTACCTTGAGAAATCATTGATTCTCTGTAGCTCAGTTTCCTTGCTTACAAAATTTAGACATTTTATCATTGGATTTTAAGTCCATTTTATTATTAGTGATATTATTAAAATTCCCAGCATCACATAAATCTTTCTTCAAATGAAAGCTTACACAAAATTCAACCTGTAAAACAGATGGAAAGTGGGGCTGAGAGCATCAGGCCAGCACAAACTGCCTCCACCCTGCCCTGCCCAGTCTACTCGGACCTTTTCCCCTGCCCGTCTGCAGATGTCTCTAAGGAGCTCCTCAGACTCTCAGCGCGTATCAGAATGACACTGGGCTGGTCCTCTCAGAAGCTTCTTTAGAATGTATTAGATTTTTCCAGAGAAATAGAGAATTCCTTTTGCCAGGGCTAATAAACTTTGGGAGAAATAAGGGTAGTTATATTACCCTTGCTGCCTGAAAAATGATTTACTCTTCTTATGAAGCAACCACAGTCTGAAGCAGTTGCAACTGAAATCAGACGAACACCAACTCTGAAAATGAGCTCTGTAAGAGGCACATGCCTGAAGCCAAGCCATTCAGGAGGCACAGCAGGGGGATCACAGGTTTGAGGTTGACCTAGTCAATTAGCAGGAGTCTGCCTCCAAAAGAAAAAAGAAAAAGGACCAGCTGTGTAGCACAGTGGTGGAGCATTTGTCTGGCATGTGGGAGGCCCTGGGTTCAGACCCCGGTACACACACACACACACACACACACACACACACACTCACACAAGCTGCCCTGAAACTTGAAAATATCAAAGTTCAGTTTTTGCTTCAGTAACATATTTGAAAATTTAAAAAGTTTTAATTTCATTATTTGTTAATGGTTAAAAATTTATGAGAAATCTTACACTTAAAAATCTATAGCCTAGATTGCAATCATTATTGCATCATACCGTGGTTTCATAGTTCCTCGTCACTGTAATTCATCAGTTTATTAATTGCCAGAGCATGCACTGGGGAGTAAACATTTATTTTACCATTTCAATGATATCTGGTAAAATGTTAGTGAGAAAACATAGCTGGGAAACAAATAGTTCTGAGAAATCATCAAGAAGCATTTCAGTGACAGTTTCATAAGAGACAATACAGCTTTCTTGCTTTCTCTCTGCTGTGCACCTTTTGTTTATTTATTTACTTATTTATTTATGTTAGTCCATGTCTGCAGTACATAATGTTTACATTGCTTGTGGGAAGCTGGTGCACGGACACAACACAGCTTCATTCCTTTTTTCATCCTCTTTCCCTCTCCGCCCTCCTTCCTCCCTGCATCTCTTGATCCTCTTCCCATTTGAGAAAGATCTATCTCCCTACTTCCTATTACCTATCTTTTATTTTGCTCTTTTTTAAAACAGATAAACAAGGCTGACCCTGTTTGAATCAGCCTCTTGGGAGGAGGTAGCTCTGGAGGCTCAAGGATGAGAGTGGCTGATGCTGCAGGAGAAAGCAGCCTGCATGAAGCCAAGGCCCACTGTCTCTCTTCTCCGCGTGTGCACACATGGGAGCCACAGTGTGTATTCTAGAACTTCTTCTTCTTCCCTACAGATAGACAAGGGTGGAAGCAGGGCTGGTTGCATCACTGAAGCAATTGACTTTATCAACTAAGTTTTCTCATCTGCAGATGATATCAAATTTACATTATGAGCTTGTTAATTTAAAAAAAAACAAATGGCATGGCCCTTTGTAGATGATATTTCCATATGGAAGTTTGTGCAGCTATGTGTTTATGAACACAAAGAGGGGTAATAGGTCATCTTGGGGAAATATTTTATTCTACAGGTATGATAATATTTAAAGTGAAAGTTTTAAATAGAGGAACAGAGCAAAAACAGGGCATGCAGTAGTATCTAAACTGAGGAATGAATCAAAACAAAAGCTATCCACATTTGAGATTAAGTAGGGAAGGCAAAGTGATTTAATTTAAGAACAAATAAAACCATGTATTTATAAATTTCAATCTACAAGTGCAAACAAAGCGACAATAAAAAACCCAATAAACACAAACTGGAGATTACTTTGGTGGTAAAGAGGCAGAGGTAATGGTGCTGTGTTGAAAACACAATAAGGAGTATAGCAGTCAGTTTTCCTATTGTTGGACAAGAGTTAAAGTAGGAGAGGTTCATTTTAAGGGGATTCAGTCCATGGTCAGCTGGCTCCAAGGCAGCAACACTATGGCTTCACCATAATGGTAGAACGAAGCTGCTTAGTTCATGGCAGCTGGGAACAGAGCAGGAAATAATGAGCAATAGGTGAGGGGCCTGATATCGTACCCAGGGTCACACCTCCACGACACACCTGGAAGTGTGCTCCAACAATCCCCCAGGGGTCCTAACCCAATCAAATCAACACAATCAAGCTTACATCACATGGCAACCCTTGTCAACTAGACCCCCAAACACATCTCCTTAAACTACATTTACTTGCCAAATAAACACAAGCTCATGGGTTAGCGTAACATGATACAACTATCTTGCATACAAATGAAAATACAATAAGCTCTTCTCCAAAGTCTCAACAGTTTCAGCACTTTTTAAAAGTCCAAGTCTCTTCTGAGATTCAAAGCAAACTCTTAGCTGTGAAACTCTATAAGAATAAAACACAAGTTATATAATCCCAAAGTATAATGGCACGAGGTAAACATTCCCATTCCAAAAAGGAGGAATAAGGCAATAGAAAAAAAATGGGAGCAAAGCAAGACTGAAAGCCAGCCCAGCAAACATCAGCTCCATATCTGGCACCTGGGGCATATGATAGTGAGATGTGAGCTTTAAAGGGCTCAGGCAGCTTCATCCTATGGCCTTACTGGCTGCAGCCCACATGACCTCTCTCTTGGGCTGGCTCCACTCACAGCCCACAGGTCTCTGCAGATGTTCCACATTCCTACGATCTACGACTTCCTGGGGTCTCCACTGCACTCTGGCTTCACTTCTACAGCTTCCCACACTGCCCTTGAATAAGCTTCTTGCCTGGTCTTTCAGGTCTTTCTTTGAAATTTAGTGGGAAGCTTCCCAAATCCCACAACTATTGCATCTTGCATGCTGGTAAAACTAGAGGATGCCAAGGTCTGCTGTCAGTGGGAGCAGTAGCAAGGGCCCTTTTGACCATGGCTACGGTGATCTCTGAGTGCTTGGATGGCTAAGCACAGTGAAATGAATCCCAGGGAACTAATTTCCTAGGAGACCTTGCTTAAGCAGGCATCCCAAGCACTCTCTTCTCTTTTTTTTTTTATTTTTTTTTTGTGGGTACTGGGGGGTCGACCTCAGGACCTCGCACGCCAACAAGCACCCGTGCCGCTGAGCGATAACACCGGCCCCTTTTTCGTATGTGGGTTCCGGGAGTCGAACTCCGGCCGTCGCGCTTGCAAGGCAGGCGCTTATGCCGCTGAGCCATCTCACCGGCCCAAGCACTGTCTTCTCAAATGAAATGTTTACACTTTTGCATTACTGAACCTGAAATGCATGGGGTCTTGCTAATTTCTAAAATGCTCTCAACATCTTTCTTTTTGTTTCTGTACAAAGTACTCAATTCCTTTTTAATGATGATAATCTTTTTAGCAACCATGTCACTTTTAGCCCCAAATTTACACATGGTTCCTGCTGGGCAAAAATTTAAAATTTTTGGATTATTCTGCTCCACTTTTTCCCCAATTCTCACTATAAATCTGGTGAAAACCAGCCAGCAGTACCCTTGCCACAACCTGAACATTGGGTTGTCTTATAATTTCCTCCACCAGATTAATTAGTCCATCACCTTTAACTTTAGTCTTCTGCAAAGTCTCATGACATGGACAAAATGTAGACAAATTTCTGCCAGCATGTAACACACAAGGCCTCTAGTCCAACTACCAATGGAATCTTTGTTCTTGACTGAAATCACCTGAGGCCTTACTGTCTGCATTCCTATGCGTATTCTGGCCTTTTGAGCTCTGACTAGAATCACCCATCAGGCTCTGCTTACAGCATTCTAGGGCTTCTCTAAACTACATCTCCAAATTTTTCCAAACTCCTCTTACAAACCCATTCCAAGGGCTTTAAAACTATACGATTAGGTACAGTCATAGAAAAGAACCCACTTCTTCAGTACCAACTTTTTGTTCTAGTCAGTTTTCCCATTGCTAGACATCATACCCAACACCCACAACTTAAAGGAGGACATACTTAATCTGGATCACATTTTATGGGGATTCAGTCCATTGTTGGCTGTTTCCGAAGCAGAAACATCATGGTGGAAGGACATAGTAGAGCAAAGTTGTTTAATTCCCAATGACTGAGAAGCAGAGCAGAACAGCAACAGAAAGGAAGGGGTGAGGGACCAGACATAGTACCAAGGTCATGACCCCAAGAGCCACCCAGACACACCCAGAAGTGCTCCACCAAGCTCCTGGGTGGCTCCAATCAAGCTTAAAAGTAATGGGGAATTTAGAATTAAAAAAAAAAAAAAAGAAAGAAAAATGTAGGACCTTAACAGGCTCAATGTCCTACTTAGTGATGGTACATTGTGTTTCAAGTTTGTAATTTGAAACAAGTGAGTTGGACTTCATAACTTGAGTGATGTAGAGAACTTGGAGATTCTTCAGTGGTGATAAAAAAAAAAGGATGGAAAAACATATCTTTGAAAGCAAAGATTAAGAAGATAGGCCTTAATTTAGAGGAAAGTGAAAGGATTAGCCCCCTGAATGTGCCAATATTTACATTATTTTAAAGACTTCAGTTTCTTGTTCCAGATTGTTTTATGGAAAATTTCCTTTCAATAGATTATCACTAATATTTCATAACATTTCCTCGTCTATTTGTGAATAACCAAAAACACTAACTAAAGTATTTTCCAGAGGTATCAACCATAGGTGTGCATTAGTCATTTGGGGGGATACAGAATTCTGACTTCCTGGATGCTGAGAATTGAAATGTTTACACCATGTTATGTCTTCAATGGTTAGGTGTGCTCTTCTGTGTTCTACTTGGATATTGTATCAGGTTAGTTTCTCTGTATCAGTATTGAAATACAATAGTAGAAGAATAATTCAGAAATTTACATGAAAAATATAGCCTGATAAGACATTCAAAACAACCCCAGTCTAAGACTTAGTTAGATAAGGCAAGCACCCAATAGAATTACAACTAGTATTCTATGGATTCATACAAGACAGTTAAATGAATGGAAGGTGGTATTTACAGGTAAGGGTCAGGTGTAAATCCTGGTTCTTGGCCCCTGGCATTGTGTCAAGTACTTAAAATTCTCTAAATCTTAGCACTACCATCTGTACAGTAAAGATACCAATATAAATTCATAAGGTCATTCTTAGTGAACGAGATAAAACTCTTTATAAGATAGTTGTATGAATGAAATCAGAAAATGTGCATAATGTATTTTAGCAATTCCCGACAGTAACCTCATAATAAATGTTAAACATTATTATTATTATAACACTGTGCCCATCTCATAGTGAAACTCAAAAATATTGGTGAAATCTGAACCTAATAAAACAGACTGAAAAGAAATGGCAGGACTCTTCAACATGGAAATGGAAGTATTAAAGGGAAGCATATTAGATGTATAAAATCTCGATGGACTTTTCAGAATATAATTCATAAAATTACTTAATATAGTTGTATGTTTCAAAATGGAAAGGGATGATGACAACAGTAAAAGAAAACATACAGTACATAAAAATTTGTTACCTCAAAATGAATGTTACCCTCGTCTGCTGGGCACCGCTGTCATGGGAGTAATTGCGCTCCAGGCAGACCCTCGTGCACTGGATAGAGGGCCTGGCCTGTTTACTTTGGCTCATGGTCACTTCTGGTCACCTGAGGCCATTGCTTCCCAAGAGTGGCAGCTGAAACTTCCACAGAGGGTCACACAGGAGCTCCCTGCATGCTGACTACCTACTGGACACTCTCCAAATAGAAAAATGACAATGAACATTTGGGCAATCTGCCACATTGTGTAGCTTGTTAAAATGGACTGCCCAAATCTAAATGTATTACATTGACAGGGATAGGAGTAGTGGAAAAATAAGAAACCTTTCTCAAAAAAGAGGAATTTGATCTTAAAGATACTGCCATGTGACAACTAGCGAGCATGAAGGATGATTCCAACAATTTCTCCAATGCTGACTCATAATTTGAGTGGATATTTAAATCATAGAGCCACATTATGCACCAGACCAACACGTACCTTACTTTGGAAGAAACATAAAGAGACCGAGTGAAGAAAAGAGAGGACTTTGAATCCATGATCTTGCAACAGAAATGGGAATCACATTGATAGCAATATTTGAGGGAGGTCAAGCAGAGAAGATCAAGTTGTGAGCCATGCAAATAGAGAAGCTGCCCCTCTCAAGCCATGCCCAGAGTTGGAGATCTAGTCCTATTTGAGGACTGTTTCCCACAAGCTAGGAGAAGGGACAGCAAAAACTGCCTGCGTGGTTCCAGTCTGTTAACATTCAGTTTCCTCTGCCACACCTCAAGATTGACCTTTAACACGGTGACGAGCGGTGCCCGTGATGTATTCTTAAGCCTCCTACCCACACAATTACTACAGAGGGAAACACGCCAAAGGGTCAGGACTAATAGTAGATAGCCAAAAGCACTCCCATCAATCATTTGCATTCTGATCGGCTCCTAGGTCTTGTCCAGGTCATATTATGCCTCCTTTATTAGTGTTTAAGGTCACCAGGAGCAGGCGAGTGCATCCTATATCAGGAAGTGTAGTGAGTCTCAAGAGGGAGATGCTGGGCGTTAGTAGACACTGTCGCTGTGACACGGAAATCCAGGGAAATGAGTTAAGTCAGTCAGACTCCAGGCGCCACACTGCCTTTCTGCAGATAGAATGAGGCAGAATAATAGAAGCCTTCCTGCCATTCTCCCCAGGAGGCCGAATTCAGTTAGCCCTTCCACTTGCAGTGCAAGAGGCTGTTTTCCAGTCAGCCCCATGCTGCAGGCTGTAATTCACTGGGAAGGGGCCCAAGGAAGGGGAGGGCTGGGCCCAAGTGCAGGCTGGACTGTGCCAGGGGGTCCTTCTGCAGGAAGACAGGTTAAGGGATGTGGGGACTGTTTGGTGAGATTGCAAAACTTAGCACCTGCATTGGGCTCCCAGAGAAATGACTGCCTGGCTGCTTTAGACCTGGCAGCTACATTCAAATCCGAATGCTGTCTTGTTAGCCTGGTGACTAACTGCATTCACTGAAATTCGGTAGAGAAGGAAAGAAGGGCAGCAGTGGCCTCTCCTCCACCCACCCAGGAGCACATGCCCTGGCAAGATAAGTTCTCAGCCTGTCCAGTTTGGGCTAGGCTCATTCTTTTCCAAATATAATTTTTACTTGAGGTCCTAAAAATTCAGATGATCTCACTGGAACGTGATTCTGGGGCCCAGAAAATTTCCTTTAGGATAGAAGGGTAAATGTAGCTGCTAAGGGAAATAAAATTACCAGCAAAAGTCAGTTCCAAAATGGAAGACTTTGTATCTCTTTAAACTAATAAAAGTATCACTCTGTATTTTGATTAGAGTTGTGAGATGGATTACCACCTTCTCACTTCTAAGAATTTCATCTTCATGGTAAGACATAAAAGCCTAACATAGAATTTAAGACCAGTGAAATCTTGCATGTGCAAAAAAGTTGAAATGTAACGTTGCACTGTGATATCTGGACTCCTGGAGTTTATGTAAATGTTCACGCATTTGGTCTTTAACGTTGGAAATGAAGATGATTTGAAGCTTAGGAGACTGTTCCTTGGGGTGAATGAGCCAGTGCCCTTCACCTCTGTCTGCTTTGGTCCCGCATGCATACACGTGTGGCTGGCTCAGAAGGGCCCAGAATGCCTGGGACAGAGGACTCTGGGCTGTCAGCTTGGAAAGGCAAGGCCACCAGGCACAGCTCTCCCAAGGCAAAGTTCATCTCCTGCCTCAAAGCCTCTGGGCTGAGCAGGATCTGGGACCATGGAGGTGGTCAGTGAATGTTTATTGAGTGACTAATGAAGGGAGATGACAATGAAGGCTGTGATCACATATTACCAAGCATTTAAAAGAAAGAACAAATCCAGATATAAAGTGAGTGATTTAATATTTTCAGATGCCTGGATAGTTAACATTGTTTTAAAAAATCCCATGATTCTAAGGTCACTCCTGGTTACTAAAATTCCACGACTTTTTGGGATAGTAAGCTGGATTTTTTCTCATCATGACAGATGTATAAGCATTTTGAAGTCATTCTTTGAAAAATTGCCAAGACCTGAGAAGACGGCAGAAAGTTTCCCCTGGGTAGAATTGGAATGGCTTGGGTAGCCTCGCCTGTCTTCTGCCTGGTACTGCAATGCCTGATGGAGTTAACAGCTTGTTTGGAAGTATCATAGAAGACACACAGGACAAGAAAGCCTTGTTCAAGGGACCGTTTATTCTGCGTGTGCCACAGGGGTGGGAGAGGTGGTGGCACCATATGTGCCGAGCATTGGATGAAAGAGGTTTTGGATCACAGCTTCTGGGGCCTAGGGACATCCACGGTGGTTACAGACCTCATGGCAGGGGACAGCATCCAGTGTGTGGTCTCCACTCATGGGCAGCCAGGCCTTGCTGCGCATGCATAACCCCCAGCAATCCACCACCAAGGCCCTGCAGTATCGCTCCCTAAAATCGTGATCGCACTGGGCTGAGAGCTTCACATTTGCTGCAGTGTATATTTCTGGTCATTCCAAACCATGTCAGGTATATAAAATATAACTTCTTGGTTATGACCAGTGCTGCAGAGAGGATGAAGGGACAGGCGGTGGTGGAGGTAGTGGTGGTGATCTTTATAAAGATTTTAAAAACCCACCAGGCATTTTGGACATCAAACATCCATTACAAAGTATCACTTCAATGAGTTAAGAGTAAGTGAATCAGAAGGAGACAGATTAAATTCCCTTTGAAATGCACAGGATTAAAAATTAAGAGAAGTAGTGCAAGACAGTTCATTTTATCCAATTCACTGTAGATAGCTGACAATAAAATGGACATTCGCTCACCTCCACATTTATGAGTTCTAGTTTGGCTGCACCAATAGTTGGATGAAGAGAATTTCATGTGAATGAAATAGAAAAATGTTTCCTGGAAAACAACAGGCAAAAGAAAAAAAATCCTTTCAATACGCACTTTTTGTTTACTTGCTTAGGTAAGTAAGTTCCCGTGCAATTCCACAGTGAAGCTTACAGCCAGGCAGACGCGGACAGCTGAATGTGGGTACGTACGGACCGGGCCAGGCACTTAATTAACAATGCTTGATCGTTTTTTTTTTTTTTTTTTTTTTTTTTTGTGGGTACCGGGGGGTCGACCTCAGGACCTCGCGCGCCAGCAGGCGCCCATGCCGCTGAGCGATATCACCGGCCCCTTTTTCGTATGTGGGCTCCGGGAGTTGAACTCGGGCCCTCGCGCTTGCCGGGCAGGCGCTTAAGCCGCTGAGCCATCTCACCAGCCCTGCTTGATCGTTTTTGACAGATGGTAACAGGTCCTTAAAATGCGCACACACATGCGAAGACGTCGCATGCCTGTGTGGTGTGTCCTGGGCCTGGTGTATGGTGTCTTTCAGACAGCTGGTTTCTTAGTGATTACTTGCTGACACCTGACCCTGTGCCCAGCCGCCTGTCCTGCAGTCTCAGTGCCCTCTGGTTTCCACTCCCAGGCTGTAGGATAAACAAACAAGGGACTCCAATTTTATGCCTAGTAACCTGGCAGTGTTTTTGCAGCGGGTTTGCTCTGTTTATTTACACATAGCTCGGCAGGGCTCCCTTGGGAATGGCCAAGGCCGAGGTTCTGGATTCCCAGACAGTCTATAAAGGGGTAGCGTCTGTTTCCGGAAACGCTCTCGTCCTCACTAGTGTCTCCGTGCTGCTCCCAAAGTGCTCCTCGCCCCAGTTCCTCAAGTATAGCAAACACGAGCTGCGGGCCATGCGGATTTGAACTAACCTCGCCGCTCACCATGTGCACAGTGTCATAGTTTGGATTGGCGTTAACCAAATGCCCTTGTGGTGGAGGTGTGGCGGCCAGATGTGGTGCTAGTGGGAGAAGGTAGGACCTGATTTAGGAGGTGGGGCTCAGCTGGAGGAAGTGAGGTCTTCAAGCTCACGCCCCTCAAGGGGACTTTGGGACTTTATTCCCAGAGGTTGGTGGTGAGAGGACACGGGGAAGGCCTGGCTTGTGCTTCTGCCTCAGAAGTGGCCGCTGTCCATTTGATCAATCGGAAGACTCATTTCTGGCTTTGGTCGCTACACATGGTTGGTCAAAGTGAGTGAGGCCACCTTGCTGCCATATTGTTACTGGTGTTTGGGTCCCCTAGAGATTCTTTCCAAGTTCTTGATGTCCTGAACAAAGAATTGGACAAGACATGTGGAAAGGGTAGCAGGGTTTTACATTCGTTGAGGGTAGAAAAGAAATCCCAGGTTATCCTGATCTCAGTCCTTGGAGTCATGATGTTTTGACGTCTCATTTGCATTCCAATGGTTATTATAGGAGAGCGTGGGCAGCCTCCTGGCACTACTAAGTTTTAAAGTCTGAGGCCAGATGAAGTGTGCTGGACCATTAACAGAGAAAATAAGAATGTTAGGTTACAAATCTGGACTTTCAGGTTTTTCGTGATTCTTGTCTCAGCCCTGTACATAGCATATAAATTTATACACAGATGGGCTACTAAAGGCATAGACAGTGAAGGAAAAAATAGACAAACCAGATGATCTCAAAGTTAAAGTCTTCTGCGCAGCAAAGGGTACAGGCAAAAGAAAAGGCGACACAGAGGATGGGAGAAAATATTTGCAAGTCACCTTTGTGTGATAAGGAGTTAGAATCCAGGATGTAAAAGAGTTCTTATAATTCAATAGAACAAAACTCTGTTAAAATGTGCAAAGTACCTGAATAAACATTTTTCCAAAGAAGACATCCAATGGCCAATAAGAATACAAGAGGGTGCTCAAAATCATCAATTATTAGAGAAATGCAGACTGAAACACAGTGAGCTACCACTTCAAAAAATACTACTTACCAAAAATGAATAGAAAAGTGTTATCAGCATGTGGAGAAAGTAGAACCCATGTGTACAACTGGTGGGAATGTAAAATGTGCAGTGTTTATGGAAAACAGTGTGTTAGCTTCTCAAAAAAAAAATTAAAAAAAAGAATTACCATATGATCCAGTCATTCCACTTCCAGGTATATATTTGTCTTAGTCCATTCTCTGTTGCTATTACAGAATAACTGAGGTTGGTTAACTTATAAAGAAAGAAGGTTTCTTTTGGCTCTGGCTTCTGGAAGTCACCTGCTCAGCTTCTAGGGCAAGCCTCATGGTGGGAGGGGAAGTTTCCAGATGCAGGAGAGTCCAAGGGCTGAAGGAGCCACTGACCTGCTTTATTACAGTCTACTCCAGGAAAATGGATCTATTTCTTCCAGAAAGGCCTTAACTTATTCTTGAAGGCTTTGCTCCAAGACCTTAAATGCCTCTTAAAGGCCCCCACCAATTCTCGATGCCAAGTCTCAACATGTGTTTTGCACGGACAGTGTCATAGAGAATTGAAATCAGTGTACACCCATGTTCAGAGCAGCGTTTCTCACCGTAGTCAGCAAGTGTCTGTGGATAGATGAGTAGGTGCACAGTGTGGCAGACATATGATGGAATATATTCAGCTTTTGAAAGGAAGGGAATTCTAGCACATACTCCAGTATGGATGGGACTCTGGGATCCTAGGTTAAGTGGAACAAACCGGTCCAAAAGGACAACTGGTGTATGCTTCCACTTCCATGAGATAGCCAGAGTCATCAAATACAGAGAGGTGGTGAGTGGAGCGCTGGCCAGGGACTGGAGAGGGGGAGGAAAGTTGTTTAATGAGTACAGATAGAATTTCAGTTTTGCAAGATGAAAATGTTTCCAGATACTGGTTGTACAACAGTATGAATGTATTTAAAACTACCCAGCTGTACAGTTTTAAAAGTTAGGATGGCAAATTTTATGCTGTGTGTATTTTACCACAATTTAAAAATCAGTTATACCAGAGAGATTTATAACAGAGCTTCATGGCACCCTTCACAAAGAAACCCTCTATGCTGGAAAGAGATGATTCTCAAAAATATTAATATTTCACCATTAAGAAATAATGTTGAAAGTAAAATGAAATTGCTGTTTTCAGTGTTTCTGGCATGCTTGCACAGCAAGAAGCAAACTAGTTCCAAAGCAATGATTTAAGAGAGTTCAAAAGTTAGACATTCAAGGGCAAGGGAATCGGTGGTCTGCATTGCATTTATTGCCTTACGCCTTTGTAATTTTATCAGTAAGTACTGCCCTCTCCCCATTTATGGACTCCACATACAGCCGTTCACCAACTGAGGATGGAAAACATTTGAAGAAAATTGCATCTATCCTAAAAATGTACAGAGTTTTTCCTGTCACTATTCCCCAAACAATAAAACCTAGCAACTCCTGTGTACTAGGTATAGTCCATCAGTAAAGGAGAGAGGACTGGAAGTACACAGGGAGGGCTGAGAATGTGGCTCAATAGTAGAGCATTTGCTCAGCATGAGTGAGGCTCTGAGTCTGACCTCTAGCTCAATAAATAAAGACAAATAAGTAAGTATACAGGAGGATATGCCTAGGTTAGATGCAAATATTATGGCATTTTATGTAGATTTTAGTATTCTTGGGGGATCCTAAACCCAATTCCATGTTAATACTAATAACTGTATGGTTTTTTATGTAGACGTGCTTGAAAATGTTCCCTATACTATGTTTTTTCACTTTATTTTGTTGCTTAAGGTATAGGATCGCATATACAATATATATGCACATACAGTACATTATATATAAGTGCATATACTACTGTGTAACTTACATGTTGCATGCGTTTGTTCTGTTGGTGTAGATGCATTGGAAACCCTGGGAACCTCAGAGAATAGAGCACTTCCCATATAGTGTGTCTGATGTACAATGTGTCTCTAGACACAAAAAAATATTTAACACTTGCCAGGGGTTTCCTGGGTGCTAAGGAGTATTTCAGTACTATATACACATTGGTTCATTGGATTCTCCAGGAATGCACAAGGAAGGTATGACCTTTATAGGTTACAAAACTTCACCGGGTCACAGAGCCACTGTCAGAGATAGAAGCCGACCCTAGGCAATGTTGCTTTAGAGTTCACATCCAGAGCCAAATGAAGCAAGCACTTTGGGCGATGGTGTGATATGCTGTGTGTGTGGTTGAGTTACATTTGCAGGCAATCGTTCACCAAGATAAAAGCAAAAATTTGGGGACCTGCAGCATGGTTAATATTTTCCAATGTTGTTCATTGCTTTCTTTGTTCAATATTAGTATCACTTACAATAAAATAGTCATCATTTATTGAGCCCCTACTATGCCCAAGGGACTATGCCAGGAATTTTTTTTTTTGTGGGTACCGGGGGTAGACCTCAGGACCTCGCGTGCCAGCAGGCGCCTGTGCCGCTGAGCAATATCACTGGCCCTTTTCTCATATGTGGGTTCTGGGAGTCGAACTCGGGCCCACTCTTGCCAGGCAGGCGCATACGCCGCTGAGCCATCTCACCGGCCCCTATGCCAGGAATTTTATCTGCCATAAAATATCATGTATTATGTTATGTAATACAATAGCACTGTAAGATAGACTTGATTGAAGAAATAGAAGACTATGAATTTTAAATGACCCACCTCGTGATTTCTGGTATCACTGAAGTTTTTGAGCCAGTTCTCTGAGTTCAAAAATGAATACCTCTGCATGTGTGTGTGTGTGTGTGTGTGTGTGTGTGTGTGTGTATGTATCAATAAGAATTGAACCCAGGGTCTTTGCACTGAGCTACATCCCCAGCCACTTTTATTTTTTAACTTGCTAAGTTGCTAAGTTGCCTGGGGGTGAACTTGAACCTTAGATCTTCCTGCCTCAGCTTCCCAGAGCACTGGGATTACAGGCATGTCATAATCACATCTGGACAAAAATGAACTGTTAATCTCTTTGCTCCACTGGTCCCATTATATCTGCAATCATTGACAAGATCTTAAGCAGGCTCAGAAAACAGCTAATCCTTCATCTCAGTTTCCGTGATGAAACAATTGGTCATCCTCAGTAAAAATGTTTTCAGAGAAAATAAAATTATATCCTATACATTTGAAGTTAGAACAGGGGGACCACAGATTTGGAAGGGATCGTAGAAGTCATGACATTTAATCTCCACTGTGAGAGACTTCGAGGAATGTTTGCCCAGCTTCTGTATGAACAGCCCCAGTACCAGGAGCTCACTACCATGTAGAGAGCCAGCAGTGCGGCGAGTGATTGAGGGGAGCCTCTCCCTTCTCACCATTAATCCACATTCTTCCCACTTTTTCTGCCTCGGTTGCAACCAGAATAATCGAGCCTATCTTCTACCTGAGAACTTCAGTTTATCACTTACACTTTAGTCTCCCTACCTGATTCAAATATCAATTATTTCCGGCATCGCCAGAAGCAGCGTGACATAGAGATCATAAGCATAGGTTTCGCAGTGAGAAAGCCCATTGGATTCTGGCTCAGTGATGGTTACTTATGGAGTCCTATGGAAGTCACTTAGCTTCAGTTTCCATGCCGTCATAAAGATTTTACAGATTAGTTAGTTCTGACAACTAAATGAGATGATGTATACAAAATGCTAGCATATAGTAGGCCCTCAATAAATATTAGCTGTAAGTTAATCTTTTCTCTGGTAAAAGGACTGAGCTTTTACTAGCACAGGTAATTCTCAGAATAAAAACTAGGGATACTATATTGTATCATACATGGGCAGATGTTTTCTGCACTTTATTCATACATATATGTAGCAGTGTATATGTTTTTATATGTCATTTGTTGGTGGTGGCATAGTTATTATTTATGTGAGCTTTAGTTTCTCCATATATAATTTATAAATATATGTGAATAATATATATAAATTTATAGATAATTATATAAACATATATAATTTCTTTTGGCTCTCAAGGTATCTACCTGGGTGCTGGCTAAGAGTGCAAACCAAATTAAAATCCTTGGGTCTAAAGCCAGGTATTATTTATTTGAACTAGATGGTCTACAGTCAAATTGTTCAATTCCCTGACCATCTGAAACCTTCCCTTAGAGAACTTCAGGGAAACTCTGGCCTGTCTGTGATTCTGCCTGGGTTACAGTTGGGCTGGGAGTGGCGTCCGAGGCCAGTTTCACAAAACAGAAGTTTCTTCAGGTAAGTGTCTCCCCCTTCTTGCAGCGCTGTGTTTAATCTCAGTGCACCCTGCAGTAAAGCCCGCTGCTGGTATGGACACTGGCAATGGTGCTTGCGAACGTGTCCTCCTCTTCTCCCGGGGCAGACGGCTGCGGCCGAAGGCAGCTCTGCTTGTTCCCCTGCCGCTGTGGAAGGGCTGGTCACGGGCTTGGTCCTCGCGGTGGAACATGAGCACTGCTAGAGTCCAACCTCTGTCCCACTTGCTGGGGAGGAGCTTGGTGGCCTTGACTTGCTCCTCTTTCCCCCTTTCCCAGGGATTTTGAAGACGAGAGTGACCTTGGAGAGCTCATATGGAAGGTGCCGAAGCTGCATCTTAAATGACCTCGTGGATCAGAGCTGTAGGTGGCTCGAAACGCTGACTTTGGGGTTGCTGAGTAAGAGAGGAATAAACTGCATTGTTTTCTGAGCCGTACAATGATTGTCTGCTCTTACAGCCAGTCCTGAGGTTCTACCTAGTGCAGCTTTGAGATTCTATTTAATTTCTGAAGTAAAAACATTCATTCCTGTTTTTACTCAATAAGAATGAATTGTTTTAGTGAAGTCACCGTTCCAAAGAAAATAGAGAGAAAAAATAACCCCGTGGATCTTCTGTTCTGGAAGGAACATGCAGGGGGGACCACTGGGGTTTTCCAAGTTCGCGCCACCTGCGATGCCAGCCTGGACCTAACTTCCAGGTTTGGTTACCATAGGAATAGTGCGTGGATGGGACAGAACAGCTGGATAATGTCATTGCTCTCTTCTGCATATAGCACCACAAAATGCCCACCCCTTACAGCTTCTTGTTGAGTGTCCAGACACTTCCTGTGTGTTGAGACACACAAAAATAAACATGCACAATAGACTCTATGTTTCGTATGACCTTAAAGCCTTTTTCCTCCCGCGACTTAAGGCATTTGGTGTGGAGAACCACCTGTTTCGGTGAAAGCCCCTATTTCTCTGTGCGCTGGATCTGGAAGCTTCTAGAAGCACCATAACCATGACCCCAGCCCAGTGTCATTATCTCTAGTGTGCTCTGTGCACAGGAAATCCTGTGAGACTGGTAGCAGAGCAGAAGGGGTGAAGAAATCTCATTCATCAGAACAAGCTTGTCAATTTCCTCGGCTAAGGAGTTTGTCTAACATCCAGCGGCTTCCTCCGGGGGTTGGTGGACATGCTGATAAGATTAGGGCACAGAATCACTGTCTGCAGGTCCTAGGCTGATTTTCAGAGGCAGATTTCGTCTTGCTAACTGTGACTTCTTAGTTTTCCTAGCTATGCACAAAGTATAAACTGCAACGTTTACAATCCGTAACATATTAAGATAGCACATAATATTTTGGTGATATGGTATAATCAGTATAATCGTTACTAAATGAGAGGAATCTATTCAACTCAGTGCCTGTTAAACTAAACATCTAGTTTCCACTGTCCAACCTCCACACCTGCTGTCTGGCCACCTCAGGGGATGGAGACACCATCTTTACAACTGCTGAGACCACAAAACCTCCATGTCGTCCTGCGTGCATCTTTCTCATCTCACAGCCCACCTGTCAGAAAAATCCCACCCGCTGTGCTTTCAGAATTCCTCCAGAATTGGATTCCTTTGCACCACCTCCACTGCTACCAGTCCAACAGAGTTGTCAGTGCCCCTCCCTGCTTCCTCCTCATCCAAAACACACACACACACACACACACACACACTCAGTGTATTTTCACCAGGGTATCCAGAGTGACCCTTTTAACTGGCCATCAGGCTATTCAATTTCTCTCTCTAACAACCTTCAAAGGTTTTCTGCATTTTGCTCTGAATTAAAACCCAAGTTCAGAAAGCCCCTAGTGCTTCTGACCTCATTCCTTCCCTCCTTATCACTCAGATCTTGCCCCGTGCCTTCCTTGCTGCCCCTGGACCACAGCAGGCTTGCTGTTTTCGGAGGTATTAGCTCCAGCTCTTCTGCAGTGCTCTCTAGTGACATCTGCTTGGTAACTTCCTCTGCTTCTCTAAGTCTTGGCTCCAATATCTCTTCCTAGGAGTGGGCCTCTCTGGCAATCCTATCGCGCCACTGCTTCTGTATGTGATCACCTCACTCAGTTTCTCAGCAGCCCTTTAACACATAGGCCGTTCACTTGCCATCTTTACTGTCCTCCTACCCACCTCTCAAATGGAAGCCCGTGAAGGCAGGTGTCACTGATGAACCTCAGCACCCAGAGCAATGTGCAGCACGCAGTAGGCACCTCATGTATACTTGCTGGAAGGATGAATGGATGGAACCTACACCTGGTGAGGGTGATTGTTTGTGACTGTGCAAAAGCTGGGATGACCTGCTCCTCCACAGCCTGTGGCTGCAGAAGACACTTTTTTTCCTAACGGGATGTGGGACAGGAAAGTGATGGAGAAACTGCCAGAAAGTGCTCCAAAAAAGAAAAGAAAGAAATCAGGATGACAGCGCTAGCAAATTCCACTCACCCTATATTTCAGGATGAGTGACTTGGGTGTTGAGAACGCTTTGTTTTAGGAGTTAGGACTTGTCCTTGTTTTTAATTAGAACCCAAGCGACTGAGAAAAGCTGTGCAGATCAAGTTCCCTGCCTCCTGCACAAATGTTTCCTGGTCTGGTTTCAGGTGTCCCAATCCTTAGGTGGGTTTGTCATTGAGGGATTAAAGTGCCTGGTGACTCAGAGCTCTGGCTGTCTCTATGGGACTGACGCGTGTGCAGTACCTTAGATCTCAATTCAGCTCTTCCTCCACACTCACCTTTGGGCTGGAAAGTGAACCTGGGCTGTGGGAGCCGAGGAGCACGCTGGGTTTGCTGTCTGTCCTCTTACCCCAGGACTGCCCCGGCTCTGGGAGAATGCAAGAGTGACAAGAAGGGCCAGCACCCTAGCAAAGATGAGTGAAAGGTGCATGGCTATGAATGAGATCTAAAGGAAAGAGAAGATGAATGGCCATGGCTGGAAGGAGGAGCATGAATGGGAAGAACAGACGGGTTGAAACAGAGGAGAAGACAGGCAGAGAGGCAGTGACTAACACAGGGCTGCTGCTTGGCTGCGGGAGCTCCGGACTTCCCCGTATTTCCAAGCATTACGTTCTTTGGTGACATGAAGAACGTGTTCCTTATTTTTTTTCTCCCTAAAATATGGAAAAAGTAAATTCATCCTTCAAATTGGAAATTGTTGTCAATAGGGGAAAAAAATCTTTTCCAAAATCTGCAAGCAGGAATCGCTTTAAAAATTCCGATCTAGACATGACCCTCAAACTGTTACGCCACTTTCTAAGACATTCCCTACTGGACTTCCGGCCTCGCAGAGATGCACTCCCTTCGCCTCCAATCCAGGCCTTCCTCGCCACTTCTCTCAAGCGAGTCTCAGAGGCTGGGAAATTTAAGCGCAGCAAATTCCCTTCCCTCAGCTGCGTCAGGAATATGTGCGCTGCGGCGGAAACCAGGAGCAGGACACGCACTGGCAGAAGTTGAAGACCTTTATCCCGCCCCCAAATAGGAACACCCTCTGTGAAAGAGACTTTTCAAACCTTTGCGGTGTTCAGCGTAGTTCCAGCTGCCTACTGAAAAGCCCTGCGTTGTCTGAACAGCCTCCTTCAGGTAATTGCCATGGCAGCGCATATAAAGGGAACACGGGAAAGGTGCAAAAGTCATTAACGGGGAGGAATAGGAAGCAATCAGCAACACTTTAAGCAAATTATTGCCATGAAATTACACTCCCAGCTTGAGATAAGTGTCCTTGGTCTGTGAAAGCCATATACACCTCACTGGCTGAGCTGCGACTGAGGAAAGTGTTCCGCTTTGGTTTATTTATGAAGTGTTGGGTGGGGATGGACGGCCACGGAGAGGAGGGCGCTGCCCGCTGCCTCTCAGCTTCCTCCGAAGCCCGATTTCTTGTGCAGACGCTCCACTGGGCGAGGAGCTACTTGGGGTGGAATCGAAACCTACTGGGCTGTTTTACTCCAAGTGGTTTTAAGGAGAAAACCTCTTTCCTGAGTTACGAGGGAGGCAGGGCGTGGGCGTTGGCTGCCACAGCTCACTTGGCACATTCCGAGCTGCTCAGCCATCGGCCTGCTGGAAAAGCTCTCTTTCCCCTTCCCAAGAGTGTTAGGCCTCCCCGGGTGCACTCCACCATGATTGAAGGGTCCCGAGAGACCTGGCCTCTCCCACGGAACTGACTTTCCAGAATGCTCTCAGCTCCCAGGACTCGGTGGTTGCTATTCGCTTCCCCACCCACTGCCCTGGGGAGCTGCAGTTCTTGGACCACGGTCGGAGCTGAACCAGCTTCCTCCCCACCTCTGCATGGGCCTCTGTGCTTGCAGGGCACTTGGAGCACATCTCGAGAAGCTGCCTCTCTGCAGCACGATGGCCGTTTCTGAGCCTCATGTCTGACCCGAGTGGGCTCCAATTCCTGTAGGAATTGGGCTGGCGTCCTGGGGCCCTCGATATGTCGATGGGCAGCTACCCAGGTCTCTCCCTGCAACGCCCAGCACTCTTCCATCTTATTAATTTCCCGAATGCCTCATTCCACTCTCAACAGCCAGCCCAGAGGTGGTGCTAATCCGCTATTATTTTCCCTTTTTTCCTTCTTGTATTAGTCAAAAGAAAATGTGCAAGGAAATAAGGCTTTGATTTGGGTGTATTTTTTAAGACTTCAGTTGAATCTTGGATGCCCTCTTTTGTCAAGGGGCAGGGAGGGGGTTGTTGTATGCCCAGAGCCCAACAAATTCAGACATATGGAATAAGGAAGACACCACAGAGGTACAAGGAATAAAGTTAAAGAATCTTGACATCACTGCGTTGAAGGCTTTTCTTATCCACACCGTCTAAAACCTTAGAATTATCAAATACACTGGAAGGGAATGATGAATGTATTGTGTCTAATTTCATAATGAAGACAATAATACTGTCTACACACACTGGGAATTCTCTCATCCAGTTTCTCAAAACTTCTAGAATCTTACAAAACAGCCCATTTCAGTTATAACAACATCAACCCTTTCTACTTCTGTGCTTTGCCTTCTAGAGATATTTGAAAAATTATTAATGCAATCTATGAATTGAATGAGACACAAACAGATGACATGCTATTACATAGTACCATTTTCAAATGAAGCCTCGCTACTTCTTTGATTTTTTTCATTACGTGGCATGATTTCAGATGACTCTCACTTTGGCCTTTATTTTGGACTCAATTCTTTTTAAAATTTGGTTCCCATGTGTGGTGATGGTGACACCGAAGGTGTCCCACTGCTCGAGCAAGATTTGCAGAACCTAAAATGACAATGCTTATGAATCTACTCTTTATCGTAGGCAAAAAGATAGAGCATGGCAACAATCCTAAAATAAAGAGCTACATCACAGCTGGAAGTTGTCTTATAGCCAAGGGTCTGCAGCATCTGGGTCAACTTCGTCTTGCCCTGTAAGTGTCATTCTAGTCATGCTTTCTTGCCTAGATTCACGTACAGATAGCATCTCAGAACCAGTGTGCCCCAAGTGGATTCTGGGGAATCTGATCCCTTTCTGGTCACACAGGCTTGCAACCAGATCTGATGGCACAGCTCTCTGGGGAACTCACCAAGACCAGGTACAGATCATCAGTCTCACTCACTCTTACCGATAAACAATGCTGACAAGCTGGTAAAACCACCCTGAAACTTGCCTCGGACTCATGGTTGCAAAACAACCTTGTTAGCGCATTTCACGCCTTAGCCAGGGGGCGGGGCCACTTGGATCCATCTCTTATGTCAGCAAAACAGCCAGGCCAGATCCAGCCTTGTTGGAATTAATTCTCAGATGCGACCTGACTTAGCTCAGCATGTGGTGGGGTTATGTCGCCCATGTTCTGGACACTGTCACCTACCACTCATTTTTAAATATTCTCCATGATTTCCTCTTTCAGCAGGATTCACTGACACCTCCTCTTGTATTTCAGCCGAGGACAAGCCAGCCTTGCTGAAGAAGGAAGTCCAAGAAAACTAGATAGTGGGATCGGAAAATGGTCTTGTCTCGGCATCCTGAAAGATGAGGTGATTTCCAGACTGTGTCCTATCTACTTGCCTCTGCCTTGACTCCAGCCCCATCTGGACCCTGCCTCATATGCCCCTTATGGCCCACTGGTTCCTTGCTTATCCTGGAGTCTTTCTGTAAGTTCCAGCTGCCTTGGCTGGGTCCTAGTGACCCAATGCATTCTTGCTATTTCCATCTCCTAGTCAGAATTCCTGCTGAGAATAACCTTTTCTCCCAAATTGGGATCATAACAGAGACCTCCCTCTTCCCGGTTCTCAAGGGCAGACCTTCTCAAGTGGCCACTCTGGCACTACTTTTTCCCTATGAGCACTGTGTTGTGGAGTACCTAGCCATCCTCTTCGGGCTATCTTTCTGCCCATAACCCATAAATGTCTTAGTCATTTTCTGTTGCTATAACAGAATACTCGAGACTGATTAATTTATAAAGAAGAGGTTTACTATCTCAGTGTTCTGCAGACTGGGAAGACCAACAGCATGGTGGAGCCTTGGCTTAGCTTCTGCAGGGGCCTCCTGCTGCATCCTACTGTGGAAGGGCCAGTGCGCACTTGCAGATGACATGGAAATGGGGGGCAGCCATGATTTATCACAATTTGCTTTCTCAGCAACTAATCTAGTCCTCTGCCAATGAGAACTCACTTCATCCTGTGAAAATTAACCCAGTCCCATGAGGCCAGCATTGGTCCCTTTATGGTCTGGGTTTCCCATGACCCAAACACCTCTGAAGGTCCCACCTCCTCTCAACGCCATTACATCAGAAATCACATTTCGAATTCAGGAGGAGACAATTCATATCTGAACCACAGCACCAACCAAATTCGAGGTACCTCCCTGGTGCTGCTCATTCTTTTTAATAAGACCGCAGCCTGCCTCATGGCTGAGCAAGTCTGGATTAAAATATTTCAGACGAGAATAATTTTTCAGAAAAAAAAATTAAGCTCTCAAGCCAGCTGCAGAACAATCTTAGAGTTTTTAGAATGGGAAGAAAACTGAGAGATCATCTAGCCTGGTGGTTTTTAAAGTTTCTCTTTTAAGCATTGGAGTGGTTTGCTTTTTGAAATGGAATATTACATGGGAAATTAATAAAAATGGATCGGCTAAGGCGAGAGGGGTGGGTAGGAACTAGATTCAGACCATATCGGCCATTTGGGCCCCTGTCAGCTTCCTTCTTCCTTTGAGGAACCACTAGGGAACCCTTGGAGTATACTTTGAGAACCGCTGGTCTATCCTAGTGGTTTTATTTCAAAGCGTACTTGAAGAACCACAGATATTAGAGATTTCCAAACCATCAGTCTATATGGTGAGTTCACTGTGTTATATTTACCCCTCGTAGGGTTTAGGAAAGCAGAAACACGAGGTTGTCAAATGACCAAATCCTTGTGACTTTTTTCTTTCCGTTCTTTTCAGTCCAGATCCACTTGCAGTTTTGCACGCAAGACACTACCGTGCTGCACGAGAGGCGAAGGGGTCCAAGGCTCTGTGCTGCCTTCTGGGGGTTTAAGCACCGGTGGCCATGTTCACTGCTGTGGCGCCAAGGGTGAAAGCTAGTGTAATAAAAATAAATAAACAGAGGCTTTGAAAATGAGTGTATTAGTCAAGAGTTCTCCAGAGAGACAGAGAGACAGAGAGACAGAGAGAGAGAAATTGATTGATCGATTTACTGATTGATTGAAGGCACTGGGGAGTTTTGGGAATTGGATCGTGGGACTGAGAATGGCAAGTCTGAATTCTGCGAGGAGCCAGGAAGCTGGAGACCAGGGAAGAGTTGCTTGGAGTCCAGAAGAAACCGGGAGGCCCTTCTCCTCCTCGGGGGAGGTTGATCTTTCTCTGAGCTCCTCAACTGATTGACCGAGACCCATGCAAGTTATGGAGCATTACTGCTTTACTCAGGGTCTACTGATTTGAATGTCGATTGCATCTGAAACTTACCTTGGTGAGCACATTTAGACTGATTTTTTTGGGCAAATTGGTCGGTACCATGGCCTAACCAAGTTGACACACACAATTAACCATTGCAATGTAGAAAATTAAGCTTTGAGGGAATAACAAGAAAATCCTGATAGACAATAGGATGTGAAGATTAGGGGGGTTAGGAAGATGCACATTGAAGAAAATGAGAGGGCTGTGAATCTAATGCTGAATAGGCAACAAAAAAATCAATTTAGGCTGCAAATGGACATGATCCTGCTGTACAGACTGAGGCCAATTCTACACAAGACAGTCTTAGGAACCATTGCACTCAGGCAACAGCTAGATGCTGAGTGATTCTAACGAAGTCTACCCTTCCCCTCCCCCCATGCCTGTTGCTGGTGAAGGTGTAGACATGGCCTCCTAGTTTCACCCCTAGAAATTACACCGATACGCCACTGGTTCTCCCTTTGGGTGGAGATTCATTTGCAAATCAGTGTATGAAGAAGAGGTGAGAGCCCCGTTTGCTGTGTAACTATGCCTTATTAAAAAACTGTATGTACTCTTACTAGTTTTCCTGAGCTCCCAGAACAATTTTCTTCCAAATGCAGGCGCCTCCTCATTCTATCACATGCAAACTTAAGGGATGAAAATACTACTCACTTCATATAGGCCAGGCAAATAATTCATTCTTATGCCTTTAAAAAACACACTTTTGTGAAGTTGTGCTTGTTTTTCATTTCCAACGCTGATATATTTATCTATATCTGTATCTATATGTATAGATAGAGATAGATAGAGACAGAGAGCATTTGCAATGACTAGAGAATTGTAAGACTTTAGTAACAGCAATAACACTTCCATACGTACGGCAACAACATGAGGCAATAATTTTCTGGGTAGTGACTGAAGAAGATAAGTGTCATGGATTGAATGTTCGTGTCTTCCCAAAATTTGTTATGTTGAAGTCCTAACCCTCAGTATTATGATATTTTGATGTGAGGCTTTTGGAAGATAATTAGTCTAAGATGTGGTCTGGGGGTGCAGTACCCTTATAAGAAGAGGAAGAGACTGTCTCCCAGATGCAAAGCCAGAAGGAGATCCCTCAGCGGGAGCTGAATCTGCCGGCACCTTGCTCTTGGCCTTTCCAGCCTGCAGAAATAAATCTCTCTCTCCCTCTCTGTGTGTGTATGTGTGTCTGATATATATATCTAGAGGAACATAATCAATAGAAAAATACATATAATTATGCAAGAGAGGCCATTAGAGAAGTTGGACGGTCCCCAGTGACAGTCTGCACGTGGGAGAGCTCGTCCATGCTTGGAAGAACCAGAACAAGAGAGACCAAGGGTGCAGCACCAGTTCACGCTGAAGGCCTGGACTCTCCCTGAGAGTCACTGATGTGAGTGACATCGAAAGGCTGAAGAAGCTAGAGCCCCATGTCCACAGGTGACAGTAGCAGCGGAAGGCTGACCTGCTCAAGAAGAATCAAGCGTTTTGCACAAGCCGACTTCTCTTTCTTCCCCTTTTCTTTCCATCCAGGCTGCGAGCCTATTGGACAGTGTCACCCACAGTGGGGTGGTCTTACTCCCTCCGGGTGCTGGCCTGCGTGCCCGTCATCTCTGGAATTACCTCCGCAGACACACCCAGAGGCGTGCTCGCCTAACTCCCGGGTGTCTATTAATCCAGTCAAGTTGACAATCACGATTCACCGTCGCAACACGTCACGCGTGTTTCTGAGCCCTCCCGTGCTCTAGCCTCTGGAGGAGGTCCTGGGAAACAGGTGGAAATGGAAAGTGGCCTTAGATTTAAAGAGTCTGGTATGAGAAAATGACTACAGTAGACAGAGGATCCCAGAACCTGGAGCACATCACAGAGAGGATGCGTTAGCTTTCCTCTCGCTGGGATCAAATACTCGACACCCACAACATAAGAGAGCAAATGGTTTACTTGCTTCATAATTCCAGAGGAGTCAGTGTCTGCTCAATTGGTTCCAAGGCAGAAACAGCATAAGAGATGGGCCAGGAGGGGGAAGCTGCTCACCTCACAGTGGCCAGGAAGCGGAGCAGGGGACCAGCACCAGAGAAGGCACAGGGCACCAGATTTAGACGCCAAGGTCAGGACTGCATGACCTGCCCCAAAGTGTGCTTTATGAACTCACCGTGTGGCTCCCAGGCCAATCAAGTGGACCGCCCACCGTACCGGTCACAGGTGACCTACTCTGTTGTCCTCAGGTGGGAAGCCATAGCAGTGAAGAATAACTTCCTGGAGGAGGTGGTGCTAAGCTGCGTCTTGGAAGGTAAGTGTGAATTTTTCAGGGAAAGGCAGGACTTCTGAGGCAGAGGAGCCAGTATGAGTACTGTCAGGCAGTGGGGTGCTTGGGAAGCCCAGCCACCCCAGAGTGATGGGGAAGGCGTGTTGGGGTGAAATGGAAGGAAGTGAGACCGAAGAGGAAGATGAACATAGGGAGTCATCATTTTAGTACCATTTATTTGTTGATTTTTACAGAAGTAATGCTTAGTGACGTACAATAATCAGTATATCTTTTAAGCTTAATTCTTCTGTAAGGTAGAAGTGGCTGAAACCTAAAACAGGAAGTTCACGTCCTGTCTCCTCGGGCCCGTGCAATGCCTCATTTTAGCTGGTTTAACCCAGAAATATCCCTGGGGCCTAAGATCTTGTACCTGTATAAAGATCCTTACACCATTTTTCCGAGTGAATTAGGAGGCACAGCAGGTGAATGACGAGTGGCATTTGGCAGAAAGAGATTGTCACATGTTCAGATATTCAGAGATATGTTTCTACAAATAAGCTTTACTATACCACCTTAAACAGCTACTACAAACAGTTAAACCACAGTTTATAGCTGATTACGTACAAAGTAAATGTTCTCTATTACTGCAATAACGATTCCTCTGCAAGTGGAGATGGCCATGTTTGTTTGAAATTATTTAAATATAAATACAGTGTTGAATGCTTTTAATATTTTAAGCCAATATACGGAAATAAAATAAGAGTTGGAAGTGTTCCTAAGAATACATTCTGCCATTATTTGAACACATCTACGTGAAGTAAGAATTTATTTTAAACTACTGTACAGATAAATATATTCTACCATTTTCATAAGTTACAGGCTTTTCTTCCATTTCACCCAGCAATGTATGCTGCTGCTTAGATCTCTTTCTTCTGTTTATCAGTCCTCATAGAGACGGAAGATATTGACCTAGACCCTTGTTGCCAGTGCTACATTTGTCTACCTGTCACACCCACCTTTCTCCTCTCCGTACTGAAGAGCACAAATTAGCAGTGGCCACTTGCTTAATTATAACGTTAGCTTCTAACCGTCTTTCTCTGAGAGTGGCACATAAGCTAATATCCATTTTTTTTCTTAACATTGGAGAAATTGGGCCACAGGAGCACGTCAACCTACAACCACAGTGCTGCCAATCTCTTTGGATAAAAATGTTTATGTCTTCAGTTTCACTAAGCATATTGCCCCATGTGAGCCACTCCTGAGAATCACACTGTGAAATAAAGTGTAGGTGTCCCCAGCTGGTTTCTCTATGAGGAAAGTTAGAATTTGTAGAAGTTATGGAAGAAACAATAGCAGAGACAGACTGCACAATTCTCAGTTAGTAGTAGTGTGTTTAAAGACTGCTGCTGGGCCAAACTGCTATGGGATTTGTTGTTTTCAGTGAAGCTTCTATTTGTGGGGTGATGTTTCAGGGTTATTGAGGGAAATCTTTGAACCAGTATACCATATATTCATTTTTTAGTGTGAAAGAATTCTAAGTGTGAAAATTTCAAAATTGGTTTCTTAAAAATTTCCTTGTGTTAGATATTTCATTAGACTCTTGGCAATAGAAATAGGAAATGCACTGAACTTAAAAAACTGCCTTCAGAGAGATAGACATCTTGTATTTTATAATGTATCTGATAATGTAAGTCTTGAGGTTGCCTTTCTCTCTTCCTATACTAATGCCCCATTGTGTTCTTTACTATCATAATTTCAGTATTATGATATATTGCTACTTTTTAAATAGGGTAAATACCAGAATTTGTATACAGAGCTCCTTATAGAAATTGGGATGGACCAGCAGAACAATTGAGGTCTGGTGTGTGGACTAGAGGTGGGTAAGCACTTCTGTCGCACTCAGGAGTATTATGGTTTAGATCTGAGCTGTCCCCCCAAACTCTCATGCATTCAGAGGTGGGATTTTGGAAGGTGATTGGATCATGGGGTACTATATCATCAGTGATGAATACAGTAGCTAAATGCGCTCTTAGGAGGATTAGCCTGGTGGAAAGAGTGGGTCACTGGGGGCATGACTTGGATGCATATATCTTCCTTCCTAGCTCTTCCCTTCCCTCTCTGCTTCTTGGTTGCTGTGATGTGAGCAGATCTCCTCTGACCAGCTCTTCCCGCATGCAGCTTCTCCTTTGCAGCTGGAAGACCATGCATGGACTGAGACCTCTAGATCTGTGGACCAAAATGAACCTGTCCTCCTTCAAGTTGCAGGTATCTGGTATTTTGTCCTAGTGAGGGTAGAGTGACTAAGATAAAACTCTCGAATATGCTTTAACCTGGGTATGTGTCAAGTGCAGTGCAATTTGCAGAAGAAAATCCAGTGAAGACACAACAAAGAACCCACCTTAGTTCAGTAAAGCCCTTTTCCATCCAGAGTATTTTTCTTTAGGTAAGTAGGACATGAGTGAAAAGAGAAATTGAAGGCTCCCTGGCTTAATTCTAGTTCTTCTACCATGCCACGTGGCTGCCCACTCTTTCTACCAGATAGCGTTTCTGATTCCTCTTCTTACCCATGACTCCAAAATAGATCTGCTGCAGCACTCGAACTATTGTAGCAGTCAAGGTCAGAGCAGTTAGGGACAGGGATTTTATGTGTTTAGAACATAGGACAGCTCCTATGCTCTTGTTTCTGTGGTAATTGAGAGAACAAGATGGCGGACCTGGCATTCCTTTCCATTGTGTGTGTGGTGGGGGTGTGTGTGGAATGAGCTGGAGGGTGGAGTGAGGGCAAGGAAGGGGTAGAGGAAGGAGACTTAGGGAGGAGGAGAAGGGGCTGGGAAATAAGCCCAGTGCTGGTATCTGGGGAAAGGAGAACCAATACCTCTTTTGTTGTCAGGAAAACCCTGGGTACAAAGGGTGAGTTTGAGTTTCATTTCAGGTCAGTTGAGGGCATTGTGAAAAGGCAGTTTTCAGACAGAAAGCTTAACTGACTGACTCTGAGGTAATTAAATCACTACATTAGGCTGCTGACCATGAAAGCAGAAAAATACAAGCACACAAAAAGAAGAAAACAAAAACCTTACATTTGTATCTAATTATATAATTAAAATATTTACTGTTCCATGTAATAATTATGTGGCTCGCATTTGATTATGCTGGCGTTCTCCTAATTGGTTAAAAGTTTTACCCATTCTTCTTGTGGGACCAAATTTGGTTTCATTTAGTCATTTTTCATTCAGGCATCTAGACTTCTATGCCATCTGACTTTGTTTTATTCTGGCTGGGGTTTTGGCAGCTTCTGTGGTAATTTTCAATCTTATTTACTCTTTTCAGTGATGTCTATAATTACAGGCAACCAGTTACCTGAGAAAAGGATTATTTCTTCATCCTCCATTTGTTTTCCTAATGTAAGTTTTGTTTCGCGACTCCACAGTGCACAGTAAGCCTGGTACCAGAATAGCCCTTCTGCAGTGTGCCCCAAACCTCTCCTACAGAGGACTCAGTCTGCCTCCGCATTTCCCTGTGACTGCCTCCGTTTTCCTCCTTCAATCTTGTGTTTCCTGCAGCTGGATGTTTTGATTATTCAAGGACTGATTAATCACATTGCCAATTATCCAAGCATCTTGTTTCTTTTCCTCCCTACTTCCTATCCCTTTTTAATTTTTTACAATCTATTTGTCTTTTGCCATTTCACGGATTAACCCCCAAAGCCATCAGAATACGGCTTAGAAAAGAAAAATGGTAGCGGGAAAAGCAGTCACGTTGCTCCAGTTAATAGTGGTAGAAGAAAGTATGTATTGAGGACTAAAAGTGAGATTTTTACCTTTAGCTCTGAAATTTCATCATTGATCTTCTGTTGCTTCCAAAAAAACACAATTTGGTGAGGGAAAGGCATTTTACAGTGGTATACAGAGAACTCCTAATAATTAGCAGTGGGAGGCAAGGAGTGCTTGCTTTGTATGAGCATTTGGTATTACTGATGGTTTCTGATGGAGCATCCAGAGGGAAGGGAGCTGCTCCATCTGAGAATGAAATTTACTGGTCATGTCCAGCTCTTTCTCTTGGGGGGAGGCACCATAGCACTTCTTGCGGGCATTTGTCCAATCAGAGAGAGGTCAGACCTTGGAGGTGGGTGATTTGCTGCCCACCGAATCTTGGGTGTGAAGTGAGCCCAGGGTGGGAAGATGTGAGACAGATTCAGGGTGGAGCCATCTGAGTGGATGCAGTTGGAGAATTTGTGCTAATAAACACCTGCCATTCACCTTGGCCCTCTGCTGCAGACAAGATCCCTAATCACTCTCGAGGTGACAATAAGCTGATAAGCTATTATGTTTTCCTCCTCCAATGCACTTGTGAGAAAATATCATGGTGATTGTGCTCAACGAGGAGCAGTTTTGCCCTTGGGTACACGTGGCAATATCTGGAAACACCTTTGGTGTTAGAACTGAGATCACTGCTGGCATCAAGTAGGTGGAGCCCAGCAATGCCACTAAATGTCCTGTAATTCAAAGGATGGACCTGTGCAACAAGGGATTATTCAACCCCCGTTGTCATAGCATCAAAGTCAGAATTCCTGAGCAGAGGCCGCTACCTCTCCAAGGTAACAGAGACACTTTTTAAAAAATGGTTTTCTGTGGATGCCCCTCAATCCATCCGCGAGCATGGTCAAGAGAAGAGAGCTAAGTAGGAGTCCTAAGAAATGCATGGGTGATGATGTGACAGCGTCTTCAGGTGCAGCCAAGTCAGAGAGTGGCTCCATCCACCGTATGCTCCCCAGAGAGCCCAGTGGAGACAGCTGGGCTGAGGATCCTTTATGCGAAATGCTTGGGACCAGATTTCAGATTTTGGAGTTTTTGAATTCTGGAATATTTGCATAGACTTTACACATTCAGCATCCCTAATCTGAAAACTCAAAATCTGTTTTGGAGCATTTTGAATTAGGCTTCTCAACATATATAGAGCTATATGTTCAACATAGTATATATAAGTAATATATATAATAATGTGTTCAATTTTACATGTACATGATAGAAATATTTGAAATATTGCCAAATATCCTGGGGAGGGCACACAATATTACATGTATTTTTAATTAAGACAAATTTATAAGTAACCAGTGTTGATGAAAAAGTGATTCCTGTATTGGCTTTCCTTGGTTGTCATAACAAATTAGGACCAACTGGACGGCTTAAGACAATAGCAAGCTCTCCTCTGGGGCTTGCAGACCCGAAGCTGAAAGACAAGGTGTTGGCAGAGCTCCGCTCTTGGTGGGGACTCGTGACTTTCTTCTCTGGGCTTCTGGTGCAGGCTGGCAGCTCCCCAATCTCCACCTGTGTCCACATCGCCTCCTCTGTCCCTCTCTGTGTCCTCTTCTCTTAGGAGGACAAGTGTCACCGAAGTTTGGATCAGCTGTAAATCCAGGATGAGCTGCTCTCGGGATTACTGATGACATCTGAAAGGACTCTTTCCCACAGAAGGTGGAATTCACAGGTTCTGGGGCTTGGGGGATACACAGATTTCTGGAGCTGTGTTCAAAGTATGGTCACCTTTCCACAAACAACACAGTCAACTGTGTGATCTTGCAGCACCATGCTGGGTGACTGGCTGGGCTGGGTCCCTCCTGCATGAGTATTTCCTGGGGCAAAGGACAGGAGAAAGAGTCCCCGGTGAAGTGGAATGGGCAGGGAGCCTGCAGCAGAATAGAGTCCGAGGGGCCAGCAACCCCACCCTGCGGGTATGGAGTCACCATGCACAGGCTGTGGGGTGGTGTCAAAACAAGAGCACGGTGACACCTCTGAGACAAAGTGGCATGGCCCCGACTTGCCCCTTCTCCTCCTCCTGACCTTTTGCTTTGACAGCTGTGATGAGGGAGTCCACAGCTCCTGCAGGAAGGAGAGCCCTGAAGAGGGAGATATTGTCTGTCAGACCACTGTCCCCGCCACATTTCCACTCATCTCACTACCTGGCTCAGCCCTGCGCCCTCAGCTGCTTGTGTCACTAAAGGCAGCTGTGGCTGGGGCCACCACTGATGGCATTTTAGCCACCTGGCCAGGGCAGCCTCAGCGCAGCGCTCCTGGAGGAGTGCGATGGTGTGATTTATGCTGCGCTGAGGTGCCCTGCCTCCTCTCCACCGCCTGCCCTTGGTAGCCAGCCCTCGGCCCCTCAGCTGCGCCTTTGATCTTCGGAGCAGCCCTTTCTCTGCCCACGTGGACCAGGGTCACTGGTGAGCAGCAGTGGGGCTGACCTCAGAGGCCGCTTTGAAGGCTCCTCACAGCCAAGGACAACGAAGGGGCTGGCTTTGAGGCTGTCTGGTGCAGCGGCCCCTGCCTTGCTCTAAGGACTTCTGCCTGCAGAGGACAAGACAGCACTACTTTCACACCAACTTTATGAGCTGTGGGCCCCGCACATACCCTGCTCTGACCTGGTGGAGAAGGGGACATATCTTGTTGCATTTTTAACCCCATTTTATTCTCCATGCCGAAAAGATAAGCCTTTTTGTGGGAAAGCAGCTGCTTTGGATCAGATTCAAGGCAGTAAATTTAAAAACAAACGCAACGTGAAGGAAGCAATGACAGTGATGATGAAGTGCCACAGCCAGATTGGTTTCATCTTTCACTTACACTGATTTTACGTCACGATTCAACATTTTCATCACCTAATTCGATGATTTACAAAAGACTCTTTAGTCATTGTCACATAAATTGTGATGCTTTGAAAGTATTTCTGTAGTTTTTTTTTTTTTTTGGTTGGAAACAAACTTTTTTTTTTTTTTTTTGTGGGTACCGGGGGGTCGACCTCAGGACCTTGCGTGCCAACAGGCACCCGTGCCGCTGAGCAATATCACCGGCCCCTTTTTCGTATGTGGGATCCGGGAGTCGAACTTGGGCCCTCGCGCTTGCAAGGCAGGCGCTTATGCCGCTGAGCCATCTCACCGGCCCGGAAACAAACTTTTTAATGAGCATTACTGAGAACTACTTTTCATTCATTCATTCATTCATTCCATCTTGATTTACTGATAGTATTTTTGAGTACATAGCTTTGTATCCACAGTTGATCTCTGTGTTCATTTACTTGTCTTTGTTGTATAACGGTCACCAGATCAGAGTGTTTCATAATAGTCGCCTCAAGGGTCAAATAGAAAAAATTCATGAGGATAGTCTAATATACTTATTCATTTTTCCTTTAACTATTTCTACACATTCCCATGGGCTTCTTTTTTCCCCTCTAAAACTCTATATCTTCTTCTTTATTCTTTTTCCCCTCTACTGTGCAGCCTGGGTAAATGATACTGATTTCTCCTTGAGGTCACTGATTTTAGCGTCTGCCATCTCCACTCTACTACTGAACCCACCCAGTTAGGGTTTTTTTAAATTGTTATTTCCATTTTTGCATTTCTATTTCTTGCTGGAGTTTCCTATATTTTTTATTTGTCTCAACAGAATTTTTAATTGTTTGTTGAATCATTTTTATGATGATTCCTTTAAAATCCTTGTCAGACAATTTCATCTCAGTGTGGGTACCTGTTGATTATCTTTTTTTGTTGTTGTTCAAGTTGTTTTCTTAGTTCTTAGGATGATCAATGACGTTTTAGATGTATTATATTGTATATAAAATTACGTATAGTTGTATCGTGGAAGTTCGGACAGCTTGAACCTCTGGAGCCCGTGTAATCCTCTTTCTCTAGTGGTCTTCCTTCCTGAGGTACAGCTTGAGTGCTGGGTGAATGACTGAATGAGTGAATGTGTGTGTTGAATTTCATGCTGGGGCCAGTGGACAGCACCCCAGCAAAAGTGGAGCCCTTCTTCATGCCACCAAAGGGAGATGGCATCAGCTTCCCTCTGCCCACTGACTCTTTCCCAGAGAAAGTAGGATGTGGCCTTGTTGTCTCTGAGTTGAGCTGTAAGCTCAGCTCTCCCAGGCTTTGTTGACACCTGAGGGTGCGGAGAGAAGCTCATCTTCACCTGGAAGCTCATGTCCCCGGATGGAAGCGGAGGTAGGCAGCCAGAGCGTGAACCAGCCTTGCTTCACACCAACCACCTCATTCTGCCCCATTGGAACCTAATGAGGAATGGAAGACTGGCTTACTGCTCAATGTTAGTGTCATTCGAGGTGGAGTTAGGAGGTTTCATTCATTCATTCATTTATTAAGGTGGAACTCAGGGAACACCTGTTAAGCTCCCAAACATAGAGGTGCATAAGCTCAGGAAGGAATAAGGCCAAATTTGGATCTCCTCTTTCATAGAGCTCACAGTCCAATGAGGGAGACAGACATGAAAGAAAGAAATTTCTAAATAAACACTTAAATCGAGTAGAGTGTCAAGATGGTTTACAAAAGAATAATCTAGAGAAGTCTCCCTGGAGTAAGTGACGTTTTAATGAGATTTTGAGTGAGTAAGGGCTGGCTCCATGAAGGGTGTTCTGGAGAGAAGGAAAAAAGGCTGATACAAAGGCAATACATTGGGATGGCCTTGGCATCAGAGAATTACTCCTGTAAATAATAGGGTGCTACAGTAAGGCAGACGAGAACAAACGAAGGTAATTTTAATGATACATTTTATTTAACCTCTCAAATATTTCCAGATATTATCATTTCAAGATATGATCAGCATTGGGGCTGGTGATAGAGCTCAGTGGCATAAGTGCCTGCTGGGTAAGTGCGAGGTCCTGAGTTCGACTCCCAGTACCTGCATATTAAAAAAAAAAAAAAGATATGATCAGCATGAACATTTACGTTCTTGATCTATAGTAAATGTTTAAATTCTTTTTATACTTTCATCATTTTCAATTTGGACTAGCCACACTGCAAGTGTCCAATAGCCATGTGGCCAAGGGCAGCAAGGTTCTAGAGCATGAGAGATGAGGGCAGAAATGCTGGCTTACAGAAGGGCTAGAATACTAATTTCTATGGCATCGCATTGGTTGGAGATGAGAAAGATTGGGCACAAAGAGACTTGGACTGGGCAGTTGCAATATGCCAGATGAGAGATGATGAGACAGCAAAATGAAGATAAGAGAATAATTTGGAGGAATATTTCAAAGAAGGAATCATCTAAATCAACAGAATCTGGATCCTGATTTGTTGTGGTCATGGCTTAGGGTTCTGGTAAGAAGCGTATCCCTAATCATTACTGGGGATATCAGAGCAAGACCAGGGTGGGGAGACACGGATGTTTCTTTTAAACAAATTGAGACCCAGGTACCTGTTAATTAATAAGGCTTCCAGCAAAAGGAGATAATAATCACTGTCCATCCCTAGGGTCAGCACTGTGGTGGCCGAGAAGATGCCTGTGTACTAGGTCACTTCTCCACATTCTCTTGATTTAGTACCAACTACCTAAGAGATGTGGAATAAAAGCACCCAAAAATGTCATCTTCATGAAACAAGCACAGTACTGAATTGACCACATGGAAAACAACCGTGAGAGAGACGATGCCATCTAGATAGAGTTCACGTAACTGACAAGTTTGCAGAGGCAACAAGGAGGACGCCTTGGTTCTCGAAGTGTTTTCCCACTCAAGAATCAAAGGCTGATGAGGAGGAACAGGTTATATAGCTTAGCAGGGCAGGCCCTGTGTGGCATTTCTCTTCAGTTTTCTAGCACTGTTACGGTTTATATCTAGATGTCCCCCTAAAGCCTCATGTGGTCCTAGCAGAGCTTTGCGAGGGGATTGAATCATGCGGGCACTGCAGCAGACTTGCTCTCAGGAGACGTGGCCTGGTCAGCAGAGGTGGGTACTGGGGTGTGGCTTGGAAGGCTTTGTCTCCCCCACCAGCTCCTCCCTTTGCTGTCTCTGCTTTCCCGTCGCCGACAGGAGCCACATCTACTCCATGATGCCCCTCCACCTTGCTGTCCTGCCTTGGAGCCGTGAACTGAAACCTCTACGAACTGGGAGTCTACAGAAACCTCTCCTTCTTTAATTCGTGGGTGTCAGGTATTGTGTCACAGGGGTGGAAGAGTGACTAAGACAAGCACCTTCGCTGCCTACTGCTACCTACCTACTGCTACCTACCTACTGCAGTAGCGCTGCCTACTGCTTTGCTCATTCATGGCTTTGTCTGTGCTTAGCTTCAGCGCCCTGGCTGAGCTCAGCAGACATAGACCTAGGGAAAACCCTAGACTGTTGGCTTTTTAGGAGAAATGATGAAATTCTGGAGGAGTTCCTTTAGAATCCAGGAGCTTGTGGGTCTGGTGGGCGTCCTTCATTGTTGAATTGTGGGGGTCCAAGGCAGTAGATAGCAATAGTGTAGCTTCCGAAGGTGCTCACTACCATAAACTGACATCAAGGCCCCCACTCCTCGAGCACACTAGGCCGCGTGGGGGTGGCTCACCGTCTGCTGGGGCGCTGAGCTTGAGGACCATCTGTGTGGCCACTGCCCAAGAGGACATGGCTGCATATTGGCATGAGGAGCATATAGGTTTGTGGGTAAAGGCAGGTAAAGGTCTGCAGGTTCTGAGGTGTCACTCCCAGGATGAAAGGTCTTGGGGAGACAAAATGTGAGGGGGTATGGATGGGAGGTTGGGTGTTGGAGAATGGATGGACTCCGCGGGGACAGAGAGTTCTGCTAGAACAACAGGGCACTCCCAGGACACTGAAGGGTGTCAGCAGAGGATGGTTTCATGTGGTACCTCCTGAACTATTCTTTCATTGATTTTCACACAGAAAAAGGAAGGGGTCCAATCCTCAAGTAGAGGGAAGTAGAGCAGAGCTGGAAGCTGTAGGAGAGCTGGAAGGTGGGGACAGCCGTCTGAAAGTCTAGTTAGAGAATTACAACCCGTCCCCAGGAGAGCGAGCTCTCACCTCTACTTGGACATTTGTAGCTAGGTGACATTGGGAAGTCACTGAATCAACCCGGCACCTAATTTCCTCACTTGTAAAAGCTGAATCAAAGTACCCACACTGCGTGGCAGGTTGACTGGGAGAGTGTCTGTGAATAACCTGATACAATGAAGGGAGTCTTCTGCTCCTGCCGCCCTTTTTCTCCTCCTTTGTGAGCGCCCATGCATTGCAGTACTGGAACTCTTATTGTCACTATGATTTGAATTTTTAGTTTTAACTGCACAATTTCTTGCTCAGTCAGAAACTCACTAGTTTAGTGTATATGGGGAACCTCTGTTTACAACTGGAATAATTGAAGATACCTCCCTAGTCCAGATTTTTAGGCCCAAAACCTTGGAGTTATTCACAACTCTGTTTCTTAAAACATCCATCTGCTATAATCTTATCTTGTTGGTTTTCTCTTCAGACTGTACTCAGAGTCGGACCACTTTTCATCATTTTACTGCCAACACTTAGCAAGGGCCACTATCATCTCGTATGTGGACTACTACGAGAGGTTCCTGATTGGTCTCTGTTTCCTCCTTTTTCTCCTCAGCCCATCCATTCTCAACATACCAATTAGAGGTGCTTGTTTAAACCTTTCAAGTATTATTGCCATTATGTTGTCTCCAAACCTTACTATGGCTTCCCATCTCTCTCAGTGTAAAGGTCAAAGTCCTTACAATGGTATGCAAGACCTTGTACTCTGCCCTTCTTGTTACTTTTCTGATTTCACCCTTCTTATTCTCCTCAACCCAAGTCAGCTCCAACTGCTCTCGCCTTGTCTGTCCCAGAGCACAAACTGGTACCCTCCTGTCTCCAGATGTTGGCATTTTATTTCCTTTGCTTGGAAGGCTCCACTTTCCCCTTTCAAGTCTAGACTTCAATGGCGCCTTCTCAGTGATGCTGTCCCTGACCCCACCCCCAAAAACTGCAATACGCCATTCTTGATTCTTCTCTGAAAGTATTTATCGCTTTCTACTACCTTTCTGCATTTAACTGAATCCTGAAGGCTATCACTGAAGGTTATCAGTGCATTATGGGCCACCATAAAGAAAAAAAAATACCAAGTACAATTTGACTATTCAATTAAAAACACATACTAATTTGCATATGTTAAAATATTTAAAAAATGTATTAAAAATCAGTGAAATACGATACCAGATTTACTTATTTACTTTTTCTTTTTTTTCTGTCTTTTTGAGACAGGGTTTCACTACACAGTTCAGGCTGGCCTCAAACTCACAGCGATTCTCTTACCTCAGCCTCCCGGGTACTAGGATTACAGGCATGCACCACCATGCCCAGCTCATTTACATTTTTTCAGTGTCTATTTTTGCTTCAGAAACATCAAACCCAAGAGAACAAGGGTTTCAGTCTATTTGTTTATTTGTCCAAGCCAGGGACTAGAATTTAGCAGGTACTCAATGCTAGTAACTGAATGAATGTGTAAGACATGGATCCTACCAAAAAGTAGCTGTGATGATAAGACACACGCATTTAAAAGTTGACATCCTATAATGAGGGCCAGTTTGGTTGCAGAGTGTTAAACTCGTGTTTAGCAAAGCCTCAAAGGAAAAGTACAGGGTATTCTTGCTAAGGCTTCTATTTTAACTACAAACATACAGTGGGGCTAAATCTAATAAAGAGAAACAAAACCTACTTCCACTCTTCCTTCGCATGGAGTATAAGAAGGAAAAGGGTGTGGGAGCAGGTTCCTAACTTTTGCCCTCCACTATGTACCATAAACTTGTGTTTTTCTCGTGAGCCTGCTCTTGACCTCTTGTTCTACTCTTTCTCTTGGATCTCTGGAACAGCTCTGTGACAAGGGCATCTAATCATCTCTAGCACACGACAACATTTGGTTCGGATTCCCTTATCAGCCTCCCATTTCTTCTCTCCTGTTCACCCCACCTCTGCCCTGGAGGAGGCCTGGTAGGGACCTCGGAGATCAGCAACATGCCCAGTACTCCTTCCAACACTTTATGCAGAATATCTCTTGGAGATGTGATTGCGGGACCCTAGACCTGGAAAAACCTGTCCCTGGGACCTGGATGTCTGTGAAAGGAATTCATTCCAAGGACATGGCTTGGTCCCTGGCATGTATTTTATTATTAGCAAGAAATTTAACATTCAGTTTTAAGTTTTTCTAAACTTAACATAAATGCAGCTACTCTCGATTTATTTTCATTTGGTATTTGTCAATCAGTTTATTTAAATAATTTGAGAACTCCAGTTTGGCTTCTCTTGGTGGTTATGCATAAAAGGAGGTTTCAGTTAGACTTTTGGAGAGTGGACTTTTGACTTTGAAAAATGTATGGATAGCATTATAGTAATTTTTAAATATGTTGCACATTGTTTTTTATTATATACAAGCAGTATGAATTTTTATTATGTACAAGCACTATGAAATTGAGTTAATGCTAATGTGCATTTTTATGTTTACCATTACGATCGTCACCTTATTAGTGTTTGGGGTAATGGCTTCAACTAAAATGAAACATTAAACATGGCTTCTAGTTGACACTTAGAAAACTAAAACTGCTGGAGATGTTGCCTTTTATAATCGGAATTAATTTCAGATTTCTATACTCTGACTATGCACTTTTAAATATGCTGCATTATTGTGTGGGAGTAAAAACTGAAATTTTTCTCTCTCTCTGTTGACCTTTGGGAACTAACTTTATGATTCATTTGAAAAAGTGCCCTTCTTTGAAAGCAAAGCTATTTTATAAATCTCCGTTTTGCCCATAGTTACTGATTCACTGTGGCCCATGGTCCCTAATTAAAAGCAAGTGTTAGAAAAATTCCTCACATGTAAATGTGAGTTCTCCTTGTGCTAATCCAGCTTTCTAAATGCAACGAGAAAATAAAACACAATTAATGCATAAATTCTGTGTTCAAGTCACACAATTCTCAGAGAATTTTAAAAAGTTTAATCTACCATTTTTATGAAATTATAAACTGAGGCAGACATTTTTAATATTAGCTGTGTTTCTTTGTATGAATGTTTTATTTCCTTCAATTTGTTTTCTATTCTTCAATTTCTTTGTTTTCTATTTCTTATTTTCAATTTGTTTTCTATTTCTTCAATTTGTTTTCCACATCATGTAACAAATTATAATTGGTGAATATGCTTTATTTTTCAATGATGTAACTATATACATTTAGTAGCTTTTTGTTCACCATAATTTTTATAACATTCTATTGAGTAATCAGAAAGAACTGACAAGTTCTATAAAAACAAATATTTGAAGATTTGGAAGACATTGACTAACATTTGGAAAGAAAATGCAGTAATTTAAAAACTGGTTCTATGGGGCCAGGGATATAGCTCAGTGACACAGCGCTTGCCTGGCAAGCACGAGGTTGTGAGTTTGATTCATTCCCGGTACCAAAAAAAACCCCGAAAAACAAAAAAACACACAAAAAACCCCCCAAAACTGGCATTATGGTTTTTAATCTTAAATTTAACAGCTATGTAGTTTACTATGTAGGTTACTCAAATGTGTAACTGGTGAATCTTATGTTTCTAAGTTTTTGAGTAGCACCTTTAACCAGGCACCAAATACAGTTATACTTTAGAGATGTGCTTACATCTTAAAAACTGTTCAAATAATCTTTAATGTTTTAAGTGTTTTATTTAGTTTGATGTTTCTGTCATTCTGTGAAAAATTAGTCATTTCTAGTTATATAGCACTAACCCAGTCTTTTAAAACAGTGTTATTGAGATACAATTTACAGAATCACACAATATGTGGCCTTTTGTGGTTGATTTCTTTCACGTTACATAAAATTTTACAAGGTTCATTCATGCTGTGGTGTTTACCAATCTCTAATCTTTTTCGTCACCAAATAACATTCATTGTGTGGACCATATTTTACCTAAGGATTCATCACTTGACAGACATTTCCATTTTTTGCCTATTATCAATAATGCCATGAACATTGTGTGTAAGTTTTTGTGTAGACATGTTTCCACTTCTTTTGGGGACAACCTTAGAAGTGAAATTGCTGGGTCATGCAGTAACTTGAATGGTAATTCAAATTTTGAAGACATGCTAGCTGCCAAAAAAGGCAGCTACCAGTGGTACATAATAATTTCAGTCTCCTCTGCGTACTCACCAACCTTTATTATTCTCTGTCTTTCTGATGATAGTCCTCCCAGTGGATGTGTCATGGTGAATTGCTAAGCTTTTTATTTGTATTTCCCTGATGGTCACTAAACTAATCTTAGACTAAACCAGAAAAGTATGTTTTTCCACAAACAAACATACATTTTTTAGAATTTAAACCATTTTTTCCAGAAAATACATGTATGAAGTATGTTAATGCATGTGCTATCTACTCTGCTTAATTTTTAAAATGTGAAGATTGGCTTGATGGATAGGAGATCTTGTGGATATGTCAATCTTTTTCTTATAGTACTCAGTCACAGAATACAAAATTGTTGGTCTCTTAATAATTGGAGTAATTATGGTCGTTTATGCTACTTCTTCATGCATGCAGATTCCTTTAATTCTCACCACAGCCTGAGGCATTATCATTCTTATTTTGGAGTTGACAGAGTCACATAACTTGGTCAACATCATACATCTAGGGGGAGTTGGAACAGACATTCAAGGCAAGCTCTGACTCCAAAGCCTGTGTTAACCATCATTGCCCCATTTTTCTCTTCACCATTGTTCTCAGTTGGAGGTAATGCAAGGCCTGGAGTGTTCTTTCAACTCTTATGTGGTTATTGTTCAAAGAAGTCTTTAAGCAAGGTCCCACAGTGTGATATTTCTTTCTAAAATTAGTCAGTTGATAGATAACTTGTGTATACCCTGGACCTAAGTCCATGCTAGGGTATCTGAAAGGAAATAATAGCTATTGTTTATTGAGCTATTACCATGCTCTGGATACTGTATTAGATTCTTGATACTCATTTAATGTGTGCATCAAGCACATCAAATAGTCCTGTAGGGATTTATAGTCTAGCCAAAAACATGAGATATATATTTCAATGCACAAAAATAACATAACAAAGAGACATAAATGACAACGAATGACACCATCATGCAGCATGAGATGAATTTCCAAATGAATCATGTAAACAACATGTGTGGTGCGTTTGGAGGAGGGTGTGAGCTGGCCTGAATTCACTGAAGTAACTGCCTTAGCCTAGTGTGGTGGCACACGCCTATTGTCCCAGCTACTTGAGAGGCTGAGGCAAGAGGATCTCAAGTTTGTGGACGACCTGGGCAGCAGAGCTATCTCACATAAGCAATAACAACAACAACAACAAAATAAATAAAGTAAAATCAAAGGTCTATGTTAGTCAACTTTGTATTGCTGTGACAAAATATTTGGGAAAAACAATGCTCTGGAAGAAAGATTTATTTTGATTTCTGATTTCAGAGGTTCAGTCCATTGTTGGCCAGCTCCATTGCTTTAGGCCTGAGGCCAAGCAGAAACATCATAGGGGAAGGATGAGTCTGGGGAAAGCCGCTCACCTCATGGAGACCAGGAAATGAGGGTGAGAGAACCAGAGAACCTGTGCTAGGAGGCTTCTTCTTCCCCTTCTGCCTTTGTTCCATCTAGGGTCCACACTATTGGTTGGTGCTGTCCACATTCAGGGTGCTCTTCCCTATCAGTTTGCTGTCCCATGTGCCAGTGTGTCTGGAATGCCCCCAGGCACACCCATGGGTGTTTTACCAACTTCCTCAGTATTTCTCAGTTCAATCAAGTTGACTCTCAAGATTAACCATTGCACTGTCCTAGCAGTTTATCTTCATTTGCTAAACCACTGAACAGGAGATCTAGAAACACCTCCAAAAAGATCATTTTCTAGTTTGACTGTAGGTAGAGCCCCTAGGAAGGTGGTACCATCTTACTACTCATGTAATCAGTTTCCACTTATTCAGCACTTTCATTTACATTGTTATTTATATTTCTTCATGTGATTGTCGCAACAACCAGGTGAAAAAGCAAACCAAATGGGTGTTAGCTCCATTTTTTAGATGAAAAACTACTGCTCTGAGACTTCAGTAGTTTGTTTCTGGTCACACACTAAAGGTCTGGGGGCGTCTGTGTTCCTACTACTGCCTTCTGCTCATCATCAGTGCTCCTCTTACAGAGAAAGAACTGGAACCTACAGTCATAGCCCACACTCTGTCCACAGCCAGAGTCATAATTTCCATATTAGCATAGAATGCTCTTTCAGAAATAAACAGAGCAGAAAGATTCTTTGTTTTATGGATGTGAAGTACTTCTCAGGGTGGGAACTCAGGGAAGAAGTAAATAGATCGGTCACTAGTGGCAACCCTTGCGTCACCAGTCTCATGGAGAATGTGATCATCAGAGCCTTTCCGTCTGAGGTGAGGGCAGCTGATACCGGCTGTGTTCTCAGAGGGAGCTCCCCGGTTAACCAGCAGCACAGAGTGCGGTAAGTTATCAGCGCCCACCCCAGTCCGACGTGATCTAAGCCTCCAAACATTTGCAAGAGGGTCCAGTTGAAGTCATCCTCCCTTCCTTCAATGCTGCATCGCTTTTCTTGAATTCAGAAAGTAGGAATGTTAAGACCTGACTGGTTCCTCTAATCCTCTACCAGGGCCAGGATTCCTGGGGCTGGTGGTGGAAGCTCAGGGTGGGGCAGGGTAAAAAAATAACTACAACAACAACAACAACAACCACCCAAGACAAAGCAAAGCAAAGGCCATCAGCCCAGAGAAAGCAGGGGAATGCAAAGGGCCCATCCTTTCTCATGACAGTGCCTGAGAAGGATGCACCCCTGAGCATACATCAGTCCTTCCCAGCGCAATCCCAGTGGCCTGTTGTGCTGAGTGAGCATGTCCAAGAGCACTCAGGGAGAGCTGTCACAGTGGCCCATGTGTGTGCTGAACACACCTTTCTTCACCCTCCTCCATGGGGCTTCAACTAACTCCTCTAGGAAATAATTTGAATCAGGAGGAAAATCTGGGGGTGCAGCGGCAGTTTAATTAACTGTCCAAACTTGAGTCAATAGAAAATGTTATTCTCTTTTTAGGCTTTCTTTAGATATAAGTTAATTTCATTTATCAAAGAGGGGATTGTCCGGCTTGGAAAAGCCAGCAGGTGGTTTCATTCCCAGTTCAGATTCAAGCAAGTCTTCCTTCCTGCAGGTTGTGGCCATCTTAGGCACAGAGTCAGATTACAGACTCTGTCTGGAAAAGCGACAGGTGAGAGATGAAGTACAAGCCGTTGGCAAGTCGCTAAGCTCTGGGTCTTACCTTCCTGATCTTTTAGGTGGGGCAGTAGCTCTGCCTTTCCCGGCAGGGCTGTGCAAGAATAAAGGGTTAGTTCAGGGCACCACGTGGAACAGCGCCTGGCTCAGAGTGAGTGCGCCGGTCAGTTAGCCACTCTGACAGCTAAAACTTGGCAGCAGCCTGTACATCCATCAGCAGATGCATGGGTAAAGAAAATGTGGTATTTATATACGGTAGAGTACTACTCTGCCACAAAGAAGGATAAACTTGAGTCATATGTAGGAAAATGGGTGCACCTCGAGACCATAGTGCTTAAGTGAAATAAATCAAATGTGCAAGGTTGGATATCTCATAGTTTCTCTTGTATGAGAAATCCAGAGTATAAGTAAATAAAAGCAAAAAAGAAAGGGTAGATAATAAGAAACAAAGATAGATCTTTTGCAAAAGGAAAGGGGACCTGGAGATGAAGGAGGAAGGAGGGCGGGAAGGGAAGGGGATGAAAAAAGGAATGAAGCTGTGCTAGGTACGTGGACCAACTCCCCACAAGGTGTGGAAATGTGATGTACTGCACACATGGGCTAATAATTTTTTTTAACTTTTTATTTTTTATATATTTAAAATATTTTCTCTAGTTCTTTATCACATTCTTTTTTTTTTTTTGGTGGGTACCGGGGGTCGACCTCAGGACCTCGCGCGCCAGCAGGCGCCCGTGCCGCTGAGCGATATCACCGGCCCCTTTTTCGTATGTGGGTTCCGGGAGTCGAACTTGGGCCCTCGCACTTGCCGGGCAGGCGCTTAAGCCGCTGAGCCATCTCACCGGCCCCTTTATCACATTCTTATTACTCTCTTTGAACTCAGCAAATATCTTTGGCTCCTTTAATCGTTTGGGACAGATCCACTATCTAGTGCCTGCTTTCCTTTCCATCGGCACCCCTTGGATCTGCTTTAGGAGAGTTGGGAGTCTTTGGGGACATTTTACTGCCATGTGTGTGTGTGTGTGTGTGTGTGTGTGTGTTTAGTTTTGTTCTGAAGAATGAGGTCAAATAGAGTGAGGAGAGTTTGTTGTTGATATGAGGATCTCTTTAGTCCTTTTTTGTCTTAGCATGTTTGGACATAAATATCTGAAAAAGTATGTGGATTTTCAGATAAATTTTCACACATATACCTCCTGCTGGAAATACTGACTTCTTGTTTTAAATGTATTAGCTGAGAGCTCTTGTGTTCTATCTGTATGATAACTTCTTTTCCCAAATCATGTGGAATCATAAGAGTAACCCTGTTGTATTAATCACTTTCCTGTTGCTGGGACAAAATACCCAACACCCGCAAATCAAAGGAGGAGAGGTTTACTTGCCTCACAGTTTCAGGGGGTTCAGTCCACAGCTGGCTGGGTCCAAGGCAGAAGTGGCCTCGTGGAAGGGCTGGGAGAGGCAAAGTTGCCAGGAAGGAGCTGGGGACAAGAATACACCCTTCCAGGTCACACTCCCAGTGCCCGGCTTCTTTAGACCAGGCCCCACCTCGGAAAACATGACACTTTTGGGGGACATTTTAGATCTAAACTGTAATGCTTGCTTTAGTACAGAAGGAAGCTGTAACCTCAGAGTATGTGTAGCACGTGTAGATTTATAATAGCTTTTTTGTAACTTTTGCATGCAGAAGAACTTGCCAGGCAACCATATGAGTGATTGGACAAAACAACCCACCAAGAATGATGTATGAGGGAAATGACTAAAAGTTAAAATAAAATAGGGCCGGTGAGATGGCTCAGCAGCGTACGCGCCTGCCTTGCAAGCGCGAGGGCCCGAGTTCAACTCCCGGAACCCACATACGAAAAAGGGGCCGGTGATATCGCTCAGCGCACGGGCGCCTGCTGGCGCTCGAGGTCCTGAGGTCGACCCCCGGTACCTGCAAAAAAAAAAAATAAATAAAAATAAAAAAAATAAAATAAAATAACAACCAATTAAAATGAATTTTCAGTGCTGTTAATGGTAAAATGAGCACTTATAAATACTGCTGATAGATAACAAACTGGTTAACCTACGGAGAAATATATATCAAGAACATATACATATATACACATAGCTATAGATACATGTATAGCTCAAGAATACTGACCATAATTTCATTTCTAAGGAGATATTTTAAGGAAATGATCAAAGCTTAACACACTAAAGTAACAATAGTTATTGCATCTAAATAATAGAAACAATTTAAACCAATGTTCAAAGATGGGAAGTGGTAGATTATATTACAACTAATCTATTTGAGGTAATATTATATTTAATTATAATTTGTTGTTAATAAAAGAGTTCAAGGGCCTATAAAAACAATCATGATAGACAGTTAAATAAAAAAAGAAGAACATAATTTTCTCATGATGTGCCATTTCCACTGTGTAAATATCTGTACAGATAAAAATTGGTTATGTCTGGATGTGGAAATCTGAGTTTCCATAGCCAGATTCTCACATTCAAACCAGTAAGAATTCTTTTTTCATGCACTGAGCTCCATTTTATGAGAAAGAAATAAATCACAAGTAACTGAGTTAATGTGAAGAATTTGTTTAAAAGTGCACGTCCCAGGCTAGAGCCTGTGGGGAGTGAGCTTATTCTTCTGCAGCTCAAAAACAGCGTGTTTAATGGTGACCCTGAGGGTGACATTCTGAGGCGCCTTTGAAATCAAGAATGGTTTTGCTCAGTACGGTTTTAATACGAGATAAGCATATTGTCATCTATAGCTTGAAAATTGGTGGTCCACGTATGGGATATACACAAATGTAATGGAAGCAGAGGGGTCAATTAATTAGTATACACTGCATTCTCCCTGTACTCTGGTGATCAAAGATTTACCATCTTGGGAAAGAGAGTTCTATTCACATAAGGATTTAAATTTTTATTAATATTTACTTCATTAGTGGATCCTACTTGGCCCCAAACATACTCCCCCACAAGGAGGTTTACATGTGGATGGTGAGAAGAAATCAGTTTCCAAGTGTCTTTAGGCAACTGAAAACATTGACTCATGCCAACTGAAGGGACAATTTCCAGCCTTCATGCATGGGGCAGCGAGGAAGGAGATAGACCACCAGTGTGTTTCACACGGGCTGTGCCTTCCCCACGTGCCTGTCCCTGCCATAGCATCCCGATGTTACCAGTGGAAGACTGGCGACTCTCCAGGAAGTGAAAGGCTCCTTTTCAGACACTGAGCTGCCATATGTTTTGAGTTGATGTCGACCCTTTTTAGGTTTTGCAAAGTGGCCACAGGGCTGTGCCCTTAGAGGAGGCTTTGGACCTGCTTCTGAAGACTTGTCCCCTGGCCATTCTGGGTATTTAACAGCTTTGTTTGTAATTAGGGATACATGTTTCAACATGGCTGAGAATCAAATATGAACTCTGAATTGAAGACAAACTTTTAAGTCAGCTGCCAAAGATGTTTTCTTTCAAAGTGTGTCTGCAGCGGCAGCTTGATTTTGTGTGGCACGTTTTTGGATCACATAGGCAACCATGCCCAAGCTCTGCAGATCCAGGGGTTTTGAGAATCCCTCCTTTTTACTCCTGTCCTGACACCTGATGACAGGGCTTTCCGAGGGACTGGTTTGCTCCTGTACCTTCTCCAGCTTTTGCGCCTCTGGCACTTCCTGTAAATGCATTGGAGTGGATAAACCATTTCGGGTCTACACTGAACTCCTAGCAAAGCAACAGTTGTTCTTGTAACTCAATTCCTCTGGGAGAGGAAGAGCTTTTCAGTTCCCCGAGTCTGATGGCAAACATTTTACTGTGTGTCTGATGAGCAGCATGTTAGCTCCTGTGCGGAAGAAGCGAGCCTGGGGAGAAATGATCAGGCCCTTTACGGTTGAGTAGGAGGGATACAGACCCTGGAATTACACAGTGGTACTAGTAAGTGTCTTTAAGCTTAGTAAGTCATTGGATAAGTGAATGAGTGAAAACTACATGACAAAAAAAAAAAAAAAAAAAAAAAAAAGAAAAGAAAGAAAAAGGAAAAAAGAAAAAAAAACAATAAAACAATGTCTAGATGGACAATTTTCACAGTATGATTTCAATTTGAGAAAATTAAGTCTGTGGAAGTGTTCAGCATGGACCTAGATTTGAGGGGAATGCAAGTACCTGCTGTTACGACACAATGCGAAGTCCTCTCTGGGACAAAAAATGCCCTTTTTAACTGTGCAAAGGCCAAGTATAGAGGTAAGTAGCTTAAACAAATTCTCTAAAAATTCACTGTACCATTTGTCAAAATGCTGCTTTGTTTGTTTGTTTTCGGTATTGAGATTGAACCCAGAGCTGTTCACTGAGCTATGCCTCCAGCCCTTTTTAATTTTCATTTTGAGTCGGGGCCTCACTGAGTTGCTCAGGCTATGCTTGAACTTGCCATCCTCCTGCCTCAGCCTTCTGAGTAGCTGGGATCACAGGTGTGCTTTCCCACACCTGGCCCAAACTACAGCTTTTCTTAATACACAAAATCAAACCGAACCATTCCTTCCCTCAGTCTCCACTGCACATTTTGTTTTCTCTTTTCACTGGTTAATTTATCCTATAAATATTTATCACGACTTTAATCTGTCCCAGACCCTGTGCTTAGTGCTGGGAATACAAAAAAGACAGCGTCCCTGACCCAAAGAGGCTCAGGGTCCAGGGAGCACAAATAAGTAGGCAATTAAAATGTGGTGTTCCTAAAGCGCCCCTGTAGCACTTATTTATTTAGATGTTTTCTTCTATTTATGTGGATGACTTAATTTGAATTATGGGAACAGAGCCTGCATCTCACATATATTTGAATCCCTAGCATCTGGGACACATTTGACGTGCTTAAATATATGAACTTAAACTAAGTAAAATCTAGCAAGTGATGGATCTAGTAGTATTTGCCCTTTTTTTTTTTTTTATAAAACTTTCATGTTTTTAAAAAATACTATAAACATTTAATCCAAATTGATGCAGACCTGAATCCGAAACATTGTTTAAAATATTTTTATTCTAAAGAGAACAGAATCAGTTCTTGTGTGAAATGCATCATGTTTTTTATTTTATTTATTTATTTATTTTCCCCAGAACTGGGGATTGAAACCAGGGCTTTTGCACTGAGCTACATCCCAGTTGTTAAAACCAAAAAAAGTTTTTTTTTTTTTTTTTTAATTTTGAGATAGGGTTTCACTTAGTCACTAAGTTGCCTGGGCTGGGCTCAAGCTTGTGACCCTCCTGCCTCAGCCTGCCAGCGTGCTTGTATTGAACATATGGGCCACCACACCTTTTCTGAGACCCTGCTTCCTTATCTCTAAAAGGAGAATATAAACAAAATATAACTCACAAATTTTTAAATAAAATTAGATTAGATCATGTATAAAAATTGTTTTGTAAACTATGAAGTGAGATGAAATATCAGTGGTGAATCACAGAGTCAACTAATCAGATAGAAGAATCTATCAGACATCGTAGTAGGCAAGATCACTTTTTTCTGTTCATCCTCTCCTCCTGGGGGAAACACCCTTTCCCCAATCTGTGTGACTTCCTTGTGGCCCTGCCTCAATGGCCCAGCAGGGAACCTATGGGCTGTGTCTCTTGGGAACTGAGGCACCCAGGCTGCTGGTGTGACTGGGGCGTCTAAAGGAGGCCTCCAGCTCCTGCGTAAGAAATCCCAGCTGTGCTGGTCTCTGCTTTCCTGACGCCTGGCTGTTTAGCTTCCCTTCAGGTCCATGAGCTGCTCAAGATTTTTTCTCTTTCTTTTTTACATATTCCATTCTTTTGCTTGAGTTACCCACAGCTTTTATTTCTTTGCTACTACAATCATTAGTTGGCAAAAGTTCTCTCCCAGGTTGATTTTAATTAATCTTCTGCACTATCTATTGAGTTTTTATGTACTCATTCGGCACACACTTCTGAAGATATAAGAGATATGGTTTTCTGAATTTTTAAATTTATCACCTGGAGGACTTGTTCAAACACAACTTGTTCAAACACCCTTAACCCTCTCATTAGTAAACCCAGGGTGGAGCCTGTGAATTCGCATTCTAAGCAGTTTCCAGGTGATCGTGACCTTGAGGCTGATGATTGGGGACCGTAGCTGGAGAACCACTTGTCTCTGAGTTAGCCTGGTTAGGTCTGCACAGGGAAGGAAATCCTGCCGCTCCTGTCCAGTGAGGCTGGCCTGTTTAGGAGTCTGCCTGCCAAGAAGGAGACAGCAGACAAAACCTCAGTAGCTGTCCTCTCATACGCCCATCTCTCTGCATCACTCACAGGCCAGTGGGAGAGCGCTGGTGGGGAAATCCAATGGTGAGGGCCAGTCTCCAGGGACACAGCGAGGGACAAAGAAAGAGTGAAATTAGGTAGTGGGACTCCTATGGTTTATCTAGCTGTGCCCCTGAAGCTTCATGAGCTCGTAGGTGTGGCTTTGGAGAGGTCATTGTGATATAGGGGAAAGAAACTCCCACCCTGCTAGACGTCCGCTATGAGTTTGTGTTCTCTAAAATCGAAGAATGAATTTTGGGAACAATGGAGGTAAAGAGCAGAATATATTTGTTGGGGAAAGAAAGCTTCTGTCTGAGAGAGAGACAGAAGGGGTCCCAAGTGGGTTGCCGAGGACCCTGCCTTTTCTAGGGATTTTTATAGAGCAAAACCACGAGGTGAGGTGGGTCCAAGGTGGGGAAAAATGGGAAATCGCAAGGTGGGCATGAGGTGGGACAAAACTATGGTCAACTGATAAGATTACTAGCATAATTGCTCAGGAAATATTGATTAAATGGGGATCAAATGGGGCAGCAAGTCACATAGCAAGTAGGCATGAAACAGGACAGGGGCTCTTCCTGGAGGGGGGTGCATCAGTGGTTCGTCCTTCCTCAAGGTGATTGATACTTATTTAGAATATCAATCACTGTTGTTTACCCTTAGGAAGTATGTGGGTGCATTTATTCCATCTTTTGTCTTGAGGTCTGGCCCTCAGTGGAGGTGTCTGTCTGCCCCACAGTTGCAAGGTACCTCGTCTTCTGCACTGGCTCCTTCCAGGGCCTAGCCCTGTGACTGCCTATAATATTTCCATCTAACTTAGTTGTCTGTAACAATTGGATCATGGGGGTGTGGATTCATCCACTGAGGAGCTGATAGCTGAAGCTGATGTTGGGAGGTGAAGCCTGGTGGGAGGAGGTGGTCACTGGGGGCGTGGCCTGGGAGGGTCTGTCTCCCTCCTCCTCCCTTGGTCCCTCTCTCCTTCCTGCTGCCATGCCAAGAGCGATTCTCCTCTGCCAGGCCCCTCTGCCATGTCTCCCTGCCTTGGAGCCAGCCAACTATGGACTGAAACCTCTACAAACTGTGAGCCACATAAACCTTTCCTCCATAGAGTTGTGGGTGTCAGGTATTGTGTCCCAGAAACAAGAGAGTAACTAAGACAGGGACCAAGACAAAATAAATAGCAGATTAGACCATTCCAGTATGTGTTGTGATTACTGATTCACTGACTAATCACTTAATATAGATCAGATTTTTAATTCAAACTTTTTTATACTTCAATCAAAGTCAAATAACTTTTTTTTTGTGGGTACCGGAGGTCGAACTCAGGACTTCACACACCAGCAGGCACCTGTGCTGCTGAGCGATATCACGGGCCCTTTTTTTTCGTATGTGGGTTCCAGGAGTCGAACTCAGGACCTCGCACTTGCCAGGCAGACGCTTATGCCGCTGAGCTATCTCACCGGCCCCCACATAACTTTTGAGTGGTAGAACAGGTACCACAACTCCGTCTTTTGGCTCCACACACTATGCTGTTTCTATTACACCAACAGGACTTTAGTCTGGCTTAATCTGGAAGCACACGAGGATATAGATTGCAATGTCTGAATGTGAACTCATCTTCCTAAGTTGAGGTGGTGGTAGGAAGGCTCTCAAAGCTGGGAAAGTGGGTTAGAGCTTCTTGCAAGGATTGACATATGAAACTGTAAAACACAGGAGCAAGGCAGAAGAGCTGGACGGGTGAAGAAGGCATAGGCCAGGAAGATCCTTGAAAAGAGGATTTGCTGTAATTTCTTGAGCGAGGACAAAGAGGGATCAAGGCGCACCTGTGCAGCAGTTGGGGCAAGCGTGGAAGAGGCACTCAGACTTAGACAGGTTCGTTTTCCCAAGTGACTCACAGAGGTAAAGACCAGAGCCGGAGAGGACAGGGAAACAAGTCAGCCCGGCTGCCCCTTCCTGAAATGTGCACCTCCCACCACCCTGGGTCTGGCGGGGCCGTCTGTGCCGCTCTGTGTCTTACTTTCTCTCTTGGCAGCACTTGTGACAACAGCACACTCTGGAAGGGTTCTGTTGACACAAACAGCACAAAGGTGACTGGCTCCCCACGGCCAGTCTGCAAGGCCGACCTGAATACTCTACAGTGGTGTCAGGTCTCCCTGGCTTTGAAGCTCGATTCTGCCACTGGATCTGGGCCATCTTGGGCACATCCAGAATCTCCCAGAGCCTTTGGAGCCTCAACTCTGAAATGGATTATGGCTTAGTCACTTTCTCATTGCTGAGACACAATCTCCAACACCCATAGCATACGGGAGGAAGAGTGGATGTGGGCTCACTGTAGAGGTTTCTGTCCATAGTCGGCTGGCCCCAAGGCACGGCAGCATGGCTGACGGTCCTGGAGGATGAGGGCTGCTGCTCAGGGCATGGCGGACAGGAAGCACAGAGAGTCAAGGGAGGAGCCGAGAAGGGAGACCACCTTCCGGCCACGCCCACCACCTCTGCAGCCAGACCCTGCTACTAACAGCAAGTCAGCCATGAGCTCCACAGTCCAGGCATGGTCCGCAGGTCCCACCTACCGTCACAGGAGGCTGTAGGAGACATCTAGATATAAACCCTAACAGAGTAATAAATAATAACTGGCTCGTTATTATTTTTTAACTTTCCTAACCAACTAACCTAACTGGCCACAGATTTACAACATGACGCAAGGTCAAATAAAGAAAATACTGGCATCTCTTCTCTCAGTACAGGAAACAGGAAGGTTTTTGATTTTTCTAGTAAAGCACAAACTGGCTGAAAGAAGAATCTGTGAAGTCAAATTCTGAGAGGCTGGCTTGGTCAGTAGAGAGCAATCATTAGGGGAGAGTAGGTAAAGGATTTATTAAAGTATATGTAGCTTCCTGATTCATTTCAAGAATCAATATTGTTATGCTTTAAAGATGTGTTTAGATGGGGCTGGTGAGATAGCTCAGCTGCATAAGCACCTGCCCAGCAAGCGCGAGGTCCTGAGTTCGTCTCCCGGTACCCACATAAAGGGAATAAAAGGGCCGGTGATATCGCTCAGTGGCACAAGCCCCTGCTGGCAAGCGCGAGGTCCTGAGTTTGACTCCTGGAACCCACATAAAGGAAAAAAAGGACCAGTGATATTGCTCAGTGGCACAAGGGCTTACGGGCAAGCGTGAGGTCCTGAGTTCAACTCCCAGTGCCCACATTAAAAAAAAAAAAAAAAAGATGTGCTTACATGAACAGGATATTTCTCTAGATTAAGCATTCATGGATATTTTAGGATCCTTTGGAACTGTCAAGAAGAAAGGAAATTGTAGGTTTGTTACTTAGGAAGACTTCTTCACCGACAGCCTTATTTTATAGTGAATATTTTCAAAGTCCAGACAGGAAAATCAATGTGTGTGCTATTTAAAACTAGACCAGCGTTAACATTCAAAATTTGAATGGGGAGGTAATTTTTGGTTTTAGTGGTAAAAGTAATATTAAGACATCAGATTTTTCATTTTTCATTTGTTTTTAAACTTCCCATAGTAGGGATACCATGTAACCCAGAATAATCCAAAAATCAAATTTCAAATGAATTATACTACATTTATGTTAAAAAGTATGATTCACAAAACTACCACTAGTAGCTAGCTTTAAAACATGAAATATGCATGAAACAACCATATGTGTTTTACTGAATTGCTCGGTAACTGAAAGGGTGATAAATTTCCATTTTACAGCTGAGTCCTCAAAAAAGTTAATATTTCGCCAGTGTCACCAGGCTTGTAACTGGTGGGCTTGTGCCCAAGTCTGAGTTCTTTCTATTGTGTCATATCGTCACGCCCAGAGAGGCCCCATGGAAGGAGCTGCTTAGATCTGGAAGAATGTGAGTTCCAGGTGAAACGAGGATACACAACATCCGACCTTGGGAAAGCGGCTATGCAACCAATCAGAACCAGCCTCAGAGACTGCCATTTCTCTGGAAAGACAGTGGCAAAAAAGGACCTTTTGACCCTAAACGAATTTTGTCTTGGACAGCCCATTTCCCTGGGTGCTTAAAATGCTAGCATTAAAAATGTTAGTAGGGCTGGAGGCTCAGTGGTAGAGCGATTGCCTAGCAGGTGCGAAGTCCCGAGTTTAATCCCTGGTGCAAAAACAAAACAAAGCCAAACACACAAAAATATGTGTTTACATCTCTTAAAATACCTCCAGGATACAGCACACATGCATCCCGGTTTATCTTTTAGATAATTAGTATTTGACACTTGTTCTCCCTAGGACAGTTAACTATAGATTGAGGCAGGAAGAAATACTGGGCATAAATTCTGGCATCCTGGAAGGGGAAAAGAAAGTTTTGGAGTAGAAACAATGAAGCTTAGCAAAGCAGGGCATGTGGCAAGGGAGCAGGGCTGCCCCAGGGATGAGTGGAAGGACAGGGGATTGAGGCATGAGGTCCAGGAGAAGGGCTGCTGAGGATTTACACAGCTCCTATTCTGTCATTTTTAGCTTAAAACCGGCAGTGAATTAGAGGTTAAACCAGCTGTGATGGGAAATCAGATTGGGAGTCAAGAGTACTGGCTCATCCCAGCCATGTCCAGCTTAGCTTGCATGTGGGTTGCACTGGAGAGCTGTTGGTGTCCCACGCAGTAACCCTGGAGGGCGACAACAGAAAAGGCAGCGGACTGCAGGGTTCAGAACCCAGAGGCTCCTTGCACAGGTGGGAGCCGCCTTCCGGAAGGATCAGGGAAGTAGCTGAGACAGCCGGACGAGACCACCCTGGAAGGTGCAGGCCAGATGGGCAGAAGGGGAGCGAATCTCAGACACAACGCGGAGCTGCAGGCCCACGTCCGAGGGGCCATGGGCCCTGGGGCCGTGCCTCGAGGAAGGCGGGCTCCTCGGCTGCGCTGGCTCTGCTTGACCTCCCACTTGACGCCGGCACCCGCCCGTGATGGAGACCATGAGCCGCCCGGCCCCCACTTGTGCAGTGCTGAAGTGTTAGGTGCGTAATCCAGCCCGCAAGTGGCCAGCAAGACGGCGCGAGGGCAAATTCCAGCCCCTTCGATAAGCCATCCGGGGCCCGGGCTTCGGCTCGGTCAAAAGGTGCAGCTGGGATTAAGACTCCAGATAAGCAGCGTGCGCGGCTGGGCAGAGGCCCTGAGGTGCCTCGAGGCCGGCCGCCTTCATTCAACCGCGCAGAGGCAGGGTCCTCCTCTGTTCGGCCAGGTCAGCGGACGGCCGGGCCCTGACGGCCGGAATATAAATACCCTGCGCGCCGCGGGGAGGGCTTTCCCCACGCCAGGCCAGAGGCTGGCCGATGACCCTCCTCCGGGAGGACGAACCCGACATACCATGCATGCTTAGGTTAAAAAAAGCCGGGCTGTGTTCTGCCCGCTCTGGACCGGGACCCCCGTTGACTCCGGTTCACTGCCGTGGGCCTGGGCTCAGAGCTCGCTTTGCGGGGCCGGCTTTGCAAGGCTCTCGTCTCCGGACGCCTTGACAAGGAAAACAAAACAAAAGAGAGAACCCTCAGTGCCTCTCATCCACTGCTTCCTTTGTATGTGCGTGTGTACTTATAATTTGGGTGAAACAGGTACATTTAGGAAAAGGAAATTGCCAGGAAGGAGATGCTGCGATAACTGACTGCGCCCTGCGCGGGGCGAGTCCGACTCCGCCACCCGGGGCCCGCAGACAGCGCGGGGAAGAGCGCAGAGCCCCGCCGCCGCCCCGGGAAAGGAGGATTTGTGCTGATCGAGAATGGAAGTTGGCGGACGTGGGGCTGCACATCTGTAACCCCAGCTACTTGGGAGGCTGAGGCAGGAGCATCATGAATTCAAGGCGAGTGTGAGGAACTTAGTGAGACCCTGTTTCAAAATGTAGAAAGTAAAAAGGATTGGGGCTGTAGCTCAGTTTAACAGCCTGCCAGCACCCAGCACGCACAAAGCCCTGGGTTCGATCCGGCTACTGCAAGCGGGGGGCAGGGAGAGAAAGAGAGAGAGAGGAGAGGAAAGTCAAGTGGCATTTCCGTTTTTACATCTGAGGAAGACTTATTGTTTCCTAAACCCCTCCTCTTATGAAGCAAATTCTGGGATATTCTTTTCTCTTTTTCCCTTTTCTTTCCTTCCTTTGTTCCTCTCCTTTCTCTCTTTCTTTCTCTCTCCTTCCTTCCTTCCTCTCTTCCTCTTTCTCTCCTTTCTCTTTTCTTTCTTTCTTTCTTTCTTTCTTTCTTTCTTTCTTTCTTTCTTTCTTTCTTTCTTTCTTTCTTTCTTTCTTTCTTTCTTTCTTTCTTTCTTTCTTTCCGAAACAAGGCTTCCGCTGTGTAGTTCAAGCTGCTCCTGACTCACTCAGCTCAGCCCAGAGGATCCTCCTGCCCCAGCTTCCCAAGTATCGGGATTACAGCATGCACCACCGCATCCAGCTAATTTTGCAACATTTTTGGTTATCTTGTGTGATACTTGTTTGTCAGAGGTAGAAAAACACGTTCCCAGACTTACTGACCAATACTGTCATTTCTCACATTTTCCCTATAAATCTTCTCTCTAGTTACATGTAAAACGAGGAAAACAGCTGATTCACCAAATATTGTTACCACAGGTCACTAAGAAGTACTTTTGAAGGAAGCGCCTACAAGTGAGAAAGTTGAGAATCTGAATTAGCGATTGTTTGGACTGGACCCCTAACTGCTTTAATAATGTCATGCAGTCATGGAATTTCCAGTTCTTTCCTTGGGTATGTGAAAAATGACGTCTGCTCACAGTTTTGTATTTCCACCTGTTCTAACCCTTCGAACTTCGTCAGAAGATAGTTCCAGAACGGCATGTGTAGAAAGTGTTACTTGATTAGAGAAACTAAATGAAGAAACAGTAATAGTTAATTATAAAGGAAACGCACTCACTTTTGTCTCTCGCTGTCGGTTCTTATTTTGGAATTTATTATCGAACAGTGGCAACAAGTAAAAGTAGATAAAGCTATAGTGAATGTTAGAGTGAACGCTAGGCTTCCTTCACATAAAGCCCCAGCGCTTTGCCTCTTTGTATTTGAAAGTAGAACTCAGAAACCATTTCATCCTTAAATGTATGTTCTAGAGTTCATTTAAAATTCAAGGCAAAAATTTAATTCCAGCAATACATGGGTCTTTGCAAAATAACTTCTTTTTAAAAAGACATAGCTTTCCATTTTTTAAAGAAAGGATCTCTGGCATTTTTTAATACCTTGTGTAAAATGACTTTTATGAATCCAATGCCACAGGGATGGGGGTTGGTGGGTTGTAGGAACCTTGTAAAGGATTTTGCCAACTTGAGTTTGCTCCTGTTCCTAAGTAACAGGGGGCCATTATTTTCTTAAAGTATAAATGGTGACTGATTCATATTTAAATCATGTCACCAAATCAGGAGCTTTGCAGTAGGGTTGTGGCACTAGACATGCTTTTAACCTTCAACAAAAACCACATCGTTATTAGAAATAAGGGAATTTGATCTGTTTCTATTACATTTGTGCTTCATAACTTTCTATTTCTCTAACAAAAACCTGGAAGTTTACATGTTCTTGGTAACCACATTGCCCTTTAAAATTGGAAGTAAACAAAATCTCTTTGATGAGTGACCCGTAGTGTCATAACTGGCAGGAAAAGTTTAACGAAAGGAACTGCGAACACCATGAGAGTTTTATGGAACAAATGCTACCAAAATAGAACCACAAACTTCTGCTAGGTGCCAGTCAAAAAATAAATGTTGAAGTTGTATGTGAAATAGTTGTTGCTATGGACACACACAGGCGATGTCTTGGGGTTGCAATGTGAAGACCACATTTGATTCATGTAGTCCTTCAGGGGGATCCGGACCGCTATGCTCCTCCTATTTACATTTGGAAATTAATGCTTGAACCAGACATTGGCATTTCAGTGGTAAATAACGAGGCATCGCATTCCTCTTTGCCCTGACCAGCTCCCTTTGCAGTTCTCTCTTCCCGTGCTCAGGAAAACAACCCAGGACTGGAACTCCTGTGAGAACCTGTCTGATTCAAGCGCTGCCAAGAAAACCTAAGCAGTTTATCTTCCAGTGCAGCGCGGCTGACTGAACAGTGGAGGCTGATCAAAAGGGATAACAGGTTGGAGCACCGGATAGAAACCACAAGGAAACCCACTTCTAAATAGACATACTATTTAAGTGTTCTGCACCTGGGTGTGGGATTTTTGTTTAGCTCCTTCATAAATAAGCTGTGATTGCTTTTTCAACGAGAAGCAGTGAGAACGTGTCAGAAACTCAGAAAGCGAATGGACGGTCCTAGCTTCCTTCGAAAGATGGCTATCAGCACGTTCAGAGCAGCCTGCCCGGACTCCTGGGAACGCGACTGTGTTCAGATAGTGTCCCAGGATTCACTGGAAGAAGCCGTCTGCTGATAGTGCTCCTTCCTTCCGAGCTGACAAGCAGACGCCCTCCCGGGCCTGTGACGATCTGGGCTGGGAGCCTCAGAGCCGCCCTGCAGAGCCGCCTGCCGCCACCGCAGTCTCGCACCTACTTGCCCTTCCCGGGGACTCGGATTGTGGTTAGAAAGAAAAACAATGGCTGTCAGTGCCACCGTGTAGAATGGCAGAGGGAGGAAATGACAGAGACACAGGAAACGGAGAGGGGAGAGAGGGTTTCTTACACAAACAAGCTCAGGGAGGACCAGACTGGGAAAACAAAGGTGAAGCCCCAGAGAGCAGCCCCAGGCCATGGGAGAGTGGGGTCAGCACGGGGACCCCAGAGGAGGCAGCGCTGGGGACCTCAGCACCCACGCTCCTTGGGGACGTGGGGCCTCCTGCAGCCTGAGGCAGCGAGGGCCAAGAAAGAAGCAGATGACTCCAGCCCCCTGGCTTGGCCATCTCCTGTCCCGGGACAGTCAGGAGCAAGTGGCATGGTGGCTTCCATCTCTGCTGCCACCCCCACCAGTGCAGCACGGAGCACCCCAGCCTGGATGCGGAGGGGTGGCTCCTGCCCTTGGGATCGCACACACAGCCCTTCCCCCTTGACTAGAGCTTGCCCTCCTCCCCTCCTGGCTGATGCATGTGCCAGGCTGGCTTCTTTGGCACGAGTCCCTGCCTCAGGTGCCCTCGTCTGCCCTCTGTAGTGCCTAGGAGAATCCTGCTTTGGAACGGGCTCTAGATCACTACTTGTCTGCCCAGGGCTGTGAGCCAGGGCCCCAGCACTGGCCCTGTGTGTGGTGGGCACTCAGAAGAAGGGTGCTGACATGGGCGAGCGTCCCAGCTAGATTCTCGCCCCAGGTAGAAAGATTCCACTTGGCCTTGGGCTTCTGATGATGATCCTTCCTTGGTGACCCTTCTTGGCCACTTGTGCCACCCTCTTGCCCTTTCTTCCATAAGTTCTAAACAAGGGGGCAGGAAGGGTTTCAGTCGGGCACTAGCAAACCCTTCTGCCCACTTCCTAGGTGTTTGAAGGCAGTGTGTTAGGAGTAGGACAGCTGTCTGGCGGGTCCTGCATCTAGAACATTCTCCTGTGCAGTCAGTCTTGGAAGACCCCACCTCCGGCCCTGCCCCATGGCAGTAATCCAGTCAGGGTACCTGGCTGAAGTAGTGGCTAGAGTGGTTCTTTGATTACAGCTACCCACACGCCACAACCAATAAAGATGACATGTTTTTCTGTGTACTACTTGTATGCGTGTGTGTGTGGGGGGACTACTGCTATTTTCTCAATAAACTTTTTTTGCCCAAAGGCCAATGGAGCTGTGAGGATGATGTTCTTGGAGGGTAGGGAAACCTGGTTGAGGCCTGGAGGATGTGATTCAGAACCCATCAGGTTTATTTCCTGAAGAAGGATTCCTTTTTTGGGCGAACCTCTCTGTGAGCTCTGATAAAGTCATATCTAGCATGGAGTTGAGGATTTTTCCCTTTTTATTTTGTGATTCCCCTTAGTTTTGCCCAAGTATTCAGTGACACCTACAAGTGCACACCACTTTGTGTAGTCAGGTTATGGAGAAAGTCGGAGACAGGGCAGTAAATGGAGGTGAGGCCTACCTCACACTCCAACATCCTTCCCCATGGGACCTTGAGAAGGAAGCAGAATTTTACAGAGGGTCCTTGTGTTAGTCAGCTTTTTGTCACTGTGACAAAATACCAGAGAAAAAAACTTGAAGGAGGAAAGGTTTATTTTGGCTTGTGGTTTCAGAGGTTTCAGTCCATGGTCAGCTGGCTCTACTGCTTTGAAGCCTGTGGTGAGGTAGAAACCTCATAGCTGAAGGCCATGGAGGAGGAAAGCTGCTTACCTCATGGTGGCCAGGAAGCAGAGGGAGAGGGAATGGTTATGTGCTCACAGGTTTCCTCCTTCTTCTGTGTTTGTTTCATTGTGGCCTCCACCCTTCAGAGCAGGTCTCCCCCCTAAGTTTGCTGTCCCACATGAGAATCATTTCTGGGAACTCCCTCATAGACACACCAGGAAGTGTGCTTTACTAATGTCCTCGGTTTTTCCCAATGCAGTCAAGGTGCCTATCGAGATTAACCACCGTGATCCTCAGTACCCAGCAGCCGTGTGTACCCAGCCTCAGTACATGGTGGGGCAGGAAGGACCCCCTCAGCATGAGAAGGAGTTCAACTAGACAGCTTGAAAGTTGATGTGAGGCAGAGGGGACCAGGGAAATAACTGCCATTGGAGACCCAAGTGAATCACATGCTTGGTTAGGTAATGTGTGGCCCTCTGAATAAATTACAAAGTTCATGTTGGCATGGGCCTGATCCAGAGTTATGTGTACATCTAATGAATGGTTTTTAGTGTGGTGAATAAATACATTTTTAGCAGTGTCGATTTTTAAAAATAGGTCTTTATTTGTATATTTAATCACTTAAGAAAACACACAAAATACATTAACTCTAGTCTTTGAGCTAAGCAGACAGGCATGAAAAATCATCTAAAGGAAGCAAATAAATGATGCATCTTCCTTGGGATACAACTTTTTGTGGCAGTTCTCAATACAGGTAGAGTTTGCCTCCATATCTCAGCTCTGCAAAAAGCTGTTTCCTTCACCCTGCTGTGAACCTGCTGTTGTATATGCTGCTTACGTCGGCTGACCTTCTTGGTGGCTTCCCTGTTTCCCTCCAGGTGGGATAGTCGCTTTCCTTCATCCTGCCAAATAAAACTTAGAATTCCTAGGAGCTTGAGGTCATTTGTTGCTCAGACTCCTAGAGCACGCGCAACAGTGCCTAGTTCAGTTGAACTGAAGTGAACTTCTAAAGTTAGGTCCAGGGACATGCAAAGGTGGAAGTAAACCTGGGACTGATTTTAAACTATTTCTAAATGCTCTGGCAGTCAGGCTGGCAGACAAGCCCCTAATTCTGGGGTAAGACTTATAGGGTAGAGAATTGGAAACTAGGAAAATAACTATGAGTTTTTCTGATTTTATAAAGAGAAGTAGAAGACAGAGTAGGACGTAGCTTCTATTTTAACTCTGCTCCTCTCTCTTTGATTGTCCTTAGGCAATTCCACCCAACACTAGTTTTTCTCAGAATCCATCATTTCTACAAGACAGGATTTTCAACAGATTATAGATATGGAAGAACTCTGAGAAGTTTCAAGTGCCACAGAAATGTGATGCCTCCAGCAGGCTAGGATGACGACTCAATTTTCTAGTACCTGGGAGGCAGCTTCGGAGGAAACCAATCCTGACTACGTCTTCAGATCGGGTAATTTATGTGCAGCTCTGAGCCCAGTCATAGAAAGTGCCCAATACAAGCTCGCTGCTATTAGTGTGTTTTTCTTTCTGATCCTGGAAAACATAACATTTTGAGCACTAGATAGACACATTACACTTAAAAATAAACCTGTCTTGATTTATACTGAAAACTAAAGTGTGTAGAAAATACCATTACTTTGATTAATAAAAAGAAACTAAAACAACATTTTCAGGTTGAAGGAGATAAGCCTATGCATTAATACCTAGAACAATTCCCAAAGTGCAAATTCCTTATGTTTTATTCATCAAAAATTTTTTAATCTTTCTCTATCAAATCATTTTCCTAGAGTAAGCATCAGATCTAAAATAACATTTTCTAGTATCATTTCGATACCATGTCACTTAGAAAATCATACTTCACTGTATATTTGGTTTGTCCATTGGTTTTGTACCATTAGTTTGATTTCACAATTGCTACAAATATTTGTGAATACTTACATCAGTTTTCCTACACGCCCAGGATTTTAGGAGAGCAGAGATGACTAAAATATGCCCTGTTTAGTCATAACACTTAAGTAATGAGAGCACAAAGATGGGTAATTTTTGTGAACTAGTGCTTGAAAGAGTAAGTTCCTTATTAAAAACAGTCTCATTAGGAAGAGGTGTAAATCAACCCTTTACCTAACAGCAGCAGCTGCTGAGTGGGAATCCATCCTCTCAGCCCTGCTGCACGGGACGTACAGAGGCCACGTGAATGTATGTTTTATAAAGTGATTCTAAGGGGCAATAAACATTTTCAACAACTGTTTTTCATTCTACAAATTTCCCCCATTTGTGTTTTTCCTCTTTTTATGCCACGGGTTGTTGTTTTCTTTAGGGCTTTACTATTATACACTATGCTTCTAATTTGGTATTTAACTTCACTTGTCTTTTAATTAAGATAAAACTGGAATGGGATGCCACGTGAGAGAAGGAACACCTTCCCTGAACGTTTTGGCAGATGCTGGGTGGTTGTATCCCAAAGATGCTGAAGGGAGCTTTCTTCAGAAGTTTGGCTTGTATGGCTAATAGAACTCTTTCGGGCTAAGCATGTTGGCACACACCTGAAATCCCAGCTCTCAGGAGGCTGAGGCAGGAGGATCACTGTGAGTTCAAGGCCAGCCTGAGTTACAAAGTGAGTTCAAGACTAGCCTGAACTACATAGTGAGATCCTGTCTCAAAAAGACAAACAAAGCAAAAGAAAACAAAACAACTCTTTCCAACTCTGAGATATTATTTTGAAGAACTAAGTTGATGGGATTATACTTATCTTTTGCTTTTATTATCTGACACTTCTGTTTGTATGAGATGCTTGGTATTTGATTTGGTGTTATGCTGCTTGTTCCTCTTCTATGTATGCAGGTGTGTACTTGGTTTTAAAACCACTTGATAGTGACGCCTGCTGGTGGTTATCACAAGTCTCCCAAAGGGAAAAGTGAGCAACTCCAGAGTAATAGCCTGAATATGGATTCTGGAAATTCAGACCTAGAAGCAAGGAGGCAGAAAGGGAAACAGAGAGATCATAAGAAAGATTGAAATATCAGAAGTAAAATATCTAGGAGCATGGGACGTGAGTTTTTGCAAGCGAAATAGAGCAGGCATGAGTTGGTCTGAGGGCGAGGGCTGCACTTGCTCGGTACCACCTGGCTCACGAGAAAGTGGATCGGGGCTCAACTGTCGAGTCAGTGCTGTTCTACCTCTGTGTCCTCTTTCTCTTCCTGTGGCTGGTTCCTTGGGTAACATAAGCTGATGAGTCTGCTTTCGTTCTGCAAGAGCCCTCCAAACTCCCAGGGCTGTGAAACAGGTCCCCATGACTGAGCCCATACCCAGCCACCTGCTTTACAAGGATAGGAGAACCCACAGTGGCCAGTTGCTGACTCCTTTCCTTACCAGTTCCAGAAAGCCTTGGGGCTAGAAAGGAGCTCTGAACCAAGCCTTTGGATAAAGAACAGGCAGGATTGGTAAAGCAACTGCCCCAGGGCTGAGGGGGAGCTCAGTGGGAAACCACTTGCCCGGCAGGTGTAAGGTGCTGAAAAAAATATATGAATAGATGATAGATAGATAGAGAGGCGATAGATAGATAAGAAACGTTGACCCATACTACAGAGTCATACTATTTTAGGACTAGCAGATACCTAAGAGATAATCCTGTTTGCTGATTCTCAACCTGACTGCAGCAGAACCATTTTGGGTGCTTTACAAAGCAGTACCAAAGCCTGGTGTGGAGGTGCAGGTCTGTCATCCCAGGACTCAAGAGGATGAGGCAGGAAGATCAAAAGTTCGAGCTCAGCTTGAGCAACTTTGCTAGTTCAGGCCATTCTGAGCTATGTAGCAAGAACCCGTGTGGAAAAAAAAAAAAAAAAATTAAGCAATACCAACGTTGGGAGTCTACCTCAGACCCGCTAATTTCCTTGACTCGGACACCGGAAATGTACCTATTTTTTCTGAGAAGGAAAGAAAGGCCTGTAGATTCCATTATTGGCACCAGATTCCAGGGCAAGTGCTGGCACACGAGGCCGTTTTCCTCTCAGGACTCTTCTCCTACAGGAAATCTTCTCAAGTCATTTTCCTCTCTCCTCCCACCTTCTTCCACTCCAGATGGTCAGGGGCATCCTCTGGCTTTTCACTCTGTTCTTTTCAGCTCTGCATTTTCCAAACACCCACTATGTCTTCGGAAGCTATCTCCTGCACGATAACGGGGACACTCCAGACAGTGGTAGTTTAAGGAGCCCCTGACCAGAGACCCTTGGACCCTTGGAGTCCACGGAGCTCCCCACGCTGACAGCACGCAGCTGGAGATGAAAGTGACCCGCAACGGGTCTCCAGGGGTGCGATCTCGTGGCCGGTGGTTGGAAGCGCAGATTGCCATTCTCGCCTGCCTCCAATGCTTTAATTCTAACCTGCAAGCGACACTCTGGGTAAGTGGGTCACACGAGAGGCTCCCTGGTGGCCTCAACCAACCTCAGGAGTCTTTTGTGACCCTCTGGCCTGAGGGGAGCGATTTCCCTTTCAGAAACGAAAGGAGGCTTTGAGCCTGGAAAGGGGCCCTGTGATCAGAAGCTGCTCCGCTTCTACAGCCCAGAGCAAAGCCTGGAAGCTTGAGTCTCCCCTCATCCTCTCCCCAACGGCATTTCTTTTCAAAATGCAACAAATTCTGCTGGTTATCACTTCTGCTCCACCCCATCCTTCTAAGTCAGCTTTTGTGCAGGAAAATAGAGACCTGTTTTCACTGCCTTATCTGTGTCCCAGGAAAGGGGAAAGGAGCGTCTGGCCCACTATCTGTGCCTTGCCCCGGGACAATGAGATGCTGAAAGCAGGCTCCAGGCTGAGGGGCTGCCGTTCAGACCCACAGAGTGTCTGAAAAGACACATAATAGCCCCTCGGGTGGGCTGCTGCAAACAGGAAGGGTGTGGGCAGGATCTGAGCTCAGCTGTGCCTGCCGCCCATTCCCACCGCCTTTGATCAGTAGGCAAGTGGCATTTTGGGCTCTGAGATAAATGCCTGGTCCAAGGGTGTGGGTGGCTATGGGGGATAAGGGTTAAACATGGAGGTGTTTTACAGCCTGCCTTGAAGATGTGTGTTTCAAACCTGGGATAAAGGAAGTGTTAGGAACAGGGAGCAGAAAGTTCTCCCAAGAGTGCGTTTGATTGTTCATCAGATGCTTTTATGCCCAGTAAATTCAAGGCACTGCTGGGCACGGCAATGGTGAGTCACATAGGAGCTGCTTCTTGTGCAGGGCAGTGAATCTCAAGGGAAGGTGATCAGGGCTTTCAGAGACTGCAAGCTGGGGCAGCAAGAGGGGGGCACATTTAGACCTCTGCCTTCTCCTCTCAGAGTCAGATACTTATACCCCTGCCCTCCTGCCCTCCTCGGATGTGTGCTCTGTGTCTGAGAATCACTGCGACAAAGGGACACTTTGGACTGGGGAACTGGGAGGATAAGTGCATGAAGACAACACAAGTCTCTCCTTGGTCTAATAGCAAAGCTATTATACAAAATAGACAGACAAATCAAAGCACATGAAACCTCCAAGCACAAAGTAGAAAGTGTTATCGCAGTGCGCGAGAAGGCAGCTTTGAACCATGAGCGTGGAGAGGAGTGGTTCTTCCCAGAAGGCGCTGGCGTGGATGCTGATCTGGGCGTGGCTGGAAGAGAGTGGGGGAGGTGAGGGTGTTGGGCACTGACACCAAAGGGTGCTGGGAAGGATGGGAGGGCTGGGAAGAACTTTTGGGCAGATAAAATATCAGAAAAGAGCACAATGCCAGGGATGAATGCATCTGGTGGAAAATAGCAGTTTGCTTGAGAATGTATGTGTTGAGAGAGAGAGAGAGAGAGAGAGAGAGAGAGAGAGAGAGAGAGGGAGGTATAGAGAGTCAAGCAAAGCCATCCTGTAAAAGACTTTGAGTGCAGACTCAGGACTTTACACCTATGATCTAGCCTCAGTTAGTGAGGGTTTTAGCCCTCCACCAATTACTGACCAACCCTGACTTCCTGCCACCCAGATCTTATATTTTAATTCCTGGCTTCTGGGTCACACATAGTTTGAGGGAAACACACTGTAAAAGTTCTATAAGTGGCCTGATCCCTTTCTGAAACTCTAAACAAAAGCTTCTTAACATTCATTTATGAATTTAAAAAACAAATATCTCCTGGGGGCTTACTGTTTGCCAGGCAGTGTTCCAGGAATTGGGGGACATGGTGTGGGACAAAAAAGTACAAAGCTTGTTGTTCCCAGGTACCTGACATTCTAGGGGAAGAAGAGGTCAAGAATCAATAGACAAAGAGCTGTGAAGCAGAATAATGCAGCATTAAACAAATAGAGAGAGCTGTTAGAGGCTAGTTTCTGTGGGGCGCTCAGGGAAGACCTTTCTGGTAACTGACTGACATTTGTGAATTCCAGGCAGAGCAAACTGTCTTGGAGAAGTTGGTCCATGTAAAGTGGGTGCTGGAAGAAGGAATGTGGCCAAGTCCCCTTTTGATAGGCACAGGAATGAAAGGATAAAGGAACAGGCAGGGCAAAGCCAGGGCTGTGCTCTTCATCTGGAAGCCATCTGCCACCCTGGGGCTTTGCTCCCTGTGACCAGTTCTGGGTGTTGCTTAATATAGCCTTCTAAAGACAGAGGCAAACCAAGTTTGCCAAAAATATCTCCATAGACCCTGAGTTTGGTGAGCAATCTTCGATTAGGAAAATGTGGTTTCAAATTCTTCTGTGATACTGGCTGTGGCTTTGGAAGGAGACTATGAAATTTTAAAAGGCTGTTGAACTCTTAAGAATGAGGAAGGCCTTCACGTAAGTCAGTTCCTTATTAATCCAAAACAGACTTTTCCCTGGAGATGGAGCAGAGCATAACCCCTCTCTTACCCACTGTCAGCCAACCAATCACAACTCACAACTTGCTGATGTCGAGTTGTACCTAGCTCGCATTCAGGTGTGGTCACATGGGAGAAGGAGTGAACTTTCAGCACGTGCAGTAGCACCGTGTAAAGTTGGAGGATCTTTACGCTTGAGATTTACTGCTAGGATAGCTTGAGGGCTCACAGTACATGTGTGTAAAGCCAGAACAAGCACGTGGAAAATTGAAACATTTAGCTAACTAGCAATTATGCTTCCTTCCCATCATAGCAGTGATCTGATGGTTTTCAAACCCCTCTGAACGAAGCACTGTGCCTTTTGGTAGGATTGGCTATAGGTTTGGATTTGGGCTTCATCTGGGGTGTGTAATTTCTGCTACCACTGAACTCTTTAACATGAAAGCTGTTTGTGTACTTGCACAAGGCTGGATATAATTGCTATTAATGTCAATATTTATTCTTACCAAACTGAAAACTCCATGCACAGATAGTGGCTTGGCTCATTTACAGCGTAACGATCCCTTATCCTGGCGGTGGAACAGCTGGTGTAGCTGCTTGGCGTTTGGGTTCTGACTTATCGCAGGGTCTGCGCTGTAATCATGTGAGGTGCAGCCAATTTCTAGCTTTTCTTCTCCTCCGGAGATTCTTGTTCTTTTCTAGTTGCTGTGTCTGGTGCGAGAGGCAGATGACTAAGCGATTCTCTTCTGCAGGGTGTCGTACACATCTTAACTGACAAGAAAGGGCTGCAGCGAATTACATGGAATTAACCACCCGGAAAGTCTAGGGACGTCCCCAGTGACGCAGACTCTAGTTACTTGGTCCCCAGAGCCCTTTGATTAAAGCTGTGTGTCTCTGGCACTCAGTCTATTATTGCGAATTGCGTGTGTGTGTGTGTGTGTGTGTGTGTGGCTACAACTGTGTCCATGTTGGTCAGGGGTCAGTGATAAGCTCTCACTTTCACTTTATTTAATCCTCCAAGCCATATGAGGCATTTTGAAAATGGCCACTTTTACACTTAAAAATAAACCAGGTCTTTTAGTTGACTTCTCTTGACTTTTTCAAGTATTTGTTTTGAAGTTTCATTTCATACAGGAAACGGACATAATCACCAATAAATGTAACTTTAATAACTAAGACCCTGCAAGCCTTCCCTGGTTGCAAAAGTTTCCCCCCATGCCGCAAATCCTCCTGTGGGATATCCTATTTCTTATCTGGAGTTGAAAGTCAGGATTAATCCAGATGAGTAAGAAAATCTTTTTAAAGATACCCTGCATCCTCTTTAAAGTTAAGCTCAGCTCGCAGCTTTCCTTTCGCTTCGTACTAAATGGTAAAAGTAGATCACAGGTGTTTCTGGTGTTTTCCATAGATTTTTTAAAAAATTCAAACACTGTGTGCTTCTTCCCATTCATTAATGCAACTAATTATTAAAGATCAATATAAATTTGACAATATAGTCAACCTACCAAAGAAGTTGTGGATGCATAGAAATGAAAAGCTTTAATTATTTCAACTAATTTTTCCATTCAGAAAGCTCCCATGTCAACTATACTGCGTATATGTGCTTCAGTGAACACACACACACAGACTCACACACACGCGTAGAGCTAATCTGCTTGTAAATTCGAAAGAGAAGAAACCCTCTGCAGATAGTGTAGCCGACATTCTCACCCTCCCCTTTGCTTTCCAAAGCTTGGAAGAATGTGGCTACTTCCCAGACAGTCAGACGTGCTATAAAAAGTAACATCAGCCATGGGAATTATAAAGGGAGAGGGATACGCCATAAACAGGGATAAACATTTTCTTTACGCAAAGCTGTCAGATGCATTTAAGACCTATTCCCTGTCCCCACTGCGGCCCCCCTTTCCTGTCCGGAGGCCAATGAAGCGGAGACCTCCTTTCTAAGTGGCCCATGGTAAGAGGCTTAGATAAGGCACTGTTGCCCTCAATAGACTTAAAACCCCCGGCTCTGGGACAAAGTGGGAAAGCTCTACTTTTGTTACCACTCTATCGAGGAGAAAAAAAACCAAGGAAAACATCCACGGTACAAAGCCTACATTGTGTGCGGAGAAACCCTGAGCCTTGACTATTGTCTCCCGTCTTATTTATGCAACAGAGACTGTGTTCAGCGAGTTAGCAAAATTATCAGCGGGGCTGTTTTAATGCTCTGTTTATTTGGCTCATCCGCACTCCATTTTCTAGGTGAAAGAGAACTAACACATTCAAACAATTTTATAAAAACAAGGTTACAGAGGGAAGAGTAATGTTCATTTCTGAATAGGAAAGTTCTCCTACTGCATAATAAAAAAGGGACTTCAGTTCAAGGCTTCCAAAACTCATGTACACGTGCAATATGGAGATATAGTAAGAATTTATGTCATTTATTTTATAGGACACATAGACTATATATAATAGAAATTATTATTTCAGTCCTTTATGGGTGGACAAGTGTGGTCACTAACCAGGACAGTTACATCTGACCAAGTCTAGAATATCCAGTTAGGCTTTATGTTATACATGACACTCTGAGTTCGTGGGGGTGATTCGAGGGAAGAGGTAAAAAGAGAGGTGGGGAGGGAAAATTGGGCTTGGGCGTCCATGGCCCAGACTCTGAACTGCAATTCCACACCATTAATTGACCCCAATAAGTATGATTTTTTCTCCTGATGTTTGAACAACAATATTGGATATTACTATGTGTTCTGCAGACCTCCTGTTACACATGTAGGCATTTCCATTGCAAAGTGGTCATGAAAGAATCAGCTTTTAAGATGAGACTAAGTAGCAAGGGTAGATAACAGTGAAGAATGACTTAGTTTTCTGCCCTGCCTTGTCACTGCGACTGAGGGAGTCTTGAGAAACCTTTGCGAGATCAGGCCAGTGAAGTTTCAAACTAGAATCCATTATTAATTCAACATATATTTATGACCTTTACTGTGCCAGGTGCTGGGCCAGACCTGAGAGGAATTCTACAACATGCTTCAGGGAGCCTCCAGTGTTTAATCTGAGTTCTCTTCTAGGCAACACCTCAATGGTCTTCTACGAAACAGTAGAAGTGGCGTGCATGCCCAGTGTCTATATACTCAATTTTAGCTCTTGAGATACCACTGTTGCCTTTCCTGGTGTTCTTGCATTAATTTGGTTTCGTGTAGACTCAGAACGCAGCTTCTCTGGCCTTTTCTGAAAGTGACCTTGCTTCTGCTAAATGTGTCATTGGGTAGAAATGTAATGGTGCTTGAATGCTCTTTTAAAAATCTGTGAGTGCTCCTATCTCCTCAGGTGAAACTGTCTAAATGTTACACGAATAACGCGCTTGATTAAGTGCCAGGTCAAGGCCAGGGGTCTATTCAGCACATGTTCTGTTCCCAGTGCAAATTCACCAGTTGGACGAAGAATAAGCACCATGCTATCTCACTAAGGAGAGTTTGGGATGCTTACTGTAAATTTTGAACCCTTCTCTTTCACCTCTCATATTTATGAGAAAAAAAGGAGCAACTGTGACATACTGCTGATGATTCAATTTTTGCAATGAAATGTGTCTGCTTGCTACATTAAAGAAATCACTTTAATTGAAAAGTATGTTGAGATGGCAAGGGAGGCTGTTCAATAGTTCTGCCATTTGTAAAGACTTACATAGTTCATTTAGGATTTTTTTGGATGGTACACCAACATACAGCAACATAAAATATTGAGGCTGATTTGCAATCATTCTCTAAGTCAAAGTATTAGTGATGCTCAATGATTGATTTCATTGTAAGTTAATGTTATAAATTAATTATACAGCATCAATACACTAATAATTTTTTTTCTTTTGGTTTCTTCAGACGGGGTTTTGCTCTGTAGCTCAGCCTGGCCTTGAATGTGTGATTCTCTTCCCTCAGCCTCCCTGGTCCTGGGATCCCAGGTGTGTGCCACCACAGCTGGTTTTAAAATGGTATTTTGTCTATTTACATATTGAAGCATAAAGTACTGGTAAACAAGCATGGAAATCTTGGCTTTATGTATTGCTTTCTCCAAAAGGAAGGTTACGCTAACGGAAGAAGCCGAAGAGCTGCAGAAGCTGTGTATAAGACAGTGCTGTTTTCCTCGTTACCTGATAAGATGAAACTAAAACCCCAAACCTGCAGTTCATGCAGTAACACAGACAAAGTGGGCATGACTGGATGTTACATGGAAGCGCCGGTGAGATGGTCTTCAGATACGGTCCCTTTTGTGAAAGCATCGTCACATGACACCCTTCTTATCTTGCCAGTCTCGAAACCGTGAGTTTATCCGCACAAGGGTCATGTGGATTTGTCTAGCTCTGGGAGGCTTACTGTTCCTTTAACTAAAATACCAGTTCATCCTTAATTCTTTAAAACACACACACACACACACACACCACACACACACACACACACAAGAAAAACGCCTGGATGGTCAGAACTGAAAGCACCGTCTTGTAAATATTCCCGTGGGGAGGTTTCCTTGCTGTGGAGGACAGCCTCAGAATCCATCATGGTTCTGTTCACACCCAGGAGTAAATACCACTTCTGGTTCCCAGGTTTTACAACTGAAAGGAAGGAAAGAAGAAATAAGGAGCCGCCTGCCAGCACCCGAGCTGCTGCTGATGTTTGCGTGGAGGTTGTACATTTATCTCAAAAGATTGTTGTGTATGCCGCGATAGGGTGGGGTGTTAGAAATGCCTGTCTTAATGCAGCACCCTGCCTGGGTAATACAGCTGAATTAGTACAACGCTAGCAGCTTGATAGTTTAAATGTTGACCTTTATGTATTTTGCCACCTATACTAAAGCAAATAGGCACAAATTCCTAGTTAGAAGCTAGGGATGTTTCATTCTTTAGGACTTTCCTGTGATAATTTTTTTCCCAGCATTTGCCTTCACCTGGTCGCCTATTCCCTTTGATCTCCTGAAATCAGTTTATAAATTCGCTTGTCATTCCCCATTTCTCACCTTCTTCCATCACCCTTCTTCCAGAGGACCTGCCCTACATTGTTTGTTTCTTTTTCTGCAAGGAACATCGTTTCTTGTTTCTAAGAATATACTCTTGTGCTTTTGTGTGAACGTTCATTGATCTTCATGGGATTCCCTTTCACAGATCCAAAATGACCTGATCAGCATTCTGTCATTTTTCATTTTGGAATCAGCCCTCCCACCCCAAGACCACGGCAAGACAACGGACTTATTCACCTCTCTCAGCACTGAGATGTCCCCCATGGGTTTCCACCCAACCAGGTTGAACATGAAGTGGTGACTAAGCAGGGACAGATCTTGATACCCAATCTCTCTCATCCTCTCGATGAGACATTTTAGACAAAGACACTCAGGGCTGGGCACCTGCAAATCCTGCCCCTGTAAAAGCAAGCAAAACTTCAAAAACGTGTTAAAACAGGTGGAAAGGGATGTATCCTAGTGCTTACCCAAGTACACAGTTGAAATCGCTGTTTTCCTTTCACAAAAGAAATGTGTGGAGGCAAGAGTTGCCTAGAGGTTAGATTTGGGTGAGTTCTTGGGATGTTAGCTTAATCAGGACTTATTCTGGGTTCTCGAGCAAGTCCCTCCTTGCATCTCTTTTCCTAACTGTGAAATGGAAATGATACCTTCATCCTGAGGGTCCTGTCCTGGAATTCACCACTAAAAGGTGCTCAGTGAGTTCAAAGGACCAGTATTAAGGATGGTTTATTATATTTACAAAACAGTAGATCCTTCCCATGGGTGTAAAATAATTGCTTCAAGTTATTCTTTGCACATCCTCAAATAAACTTCAGATTTTTCTAGACCATCAGCAGCACACTGGGCTCCAGCTGCTCACGTGCACAGAACCCCATCCAGCCTCTTTTCATTTGCACCCTGTGCTGAACCCAAGACAAAAGGACGCGCTATTCACAAATGTGACTCCTGTGAAAATTGAAACATCGTGCTCTGTTTTATTAAGGGTCTTGCTTTCTTTCTGTGGGTTAGAATAATTGGGAATAAAGATAAACACCGTAAAATAAACAAGAACCCTGAATGAGTCAATAAAGTAAATTTGAATCAACTGTTCACTGACAGGAGACAAAAAACTTAGCAAAGAACTGGATCTGTTACTTCACTGGGCACTTTATTTTTAATTAACAGAAGCAATGGTCAATTACAAAGCACATGATGATTGTAGAAATTTTGATTTTATTTCAGAAATTAGGGAGCCAAGGGGCCGGTGAGATGGCTCAGCGGTGTACGTGCCTGCCTGGCAAGCGCGAGGGCCCAAGTTCAACTCCCGGAACCCACATACAGAAAAAGGGCCAGTGATATCGCTCAGCGGCACGGGCACCTGCTGGCACGCGAGGTCCTGAGGTCGATGCCCGGTACCCACAAAAAAAAAAAAAAATTAGGGAGCTGAGAAGAGGTGAAGAGGGCATCTGGTCAGCAGCATGGTTGAACAAAAATGTTGGAGAAGGCCCAATAGAAGAGATGGTATTACAGGTTAGAGGGAAGCAAGGAAGAAAAGGACATTCATTGTGTGCCAACTTTGTGCCAGATGTTATGCTAAGCTCCTTACACACACTATCTCATTTAATCCTAATAATGACTTTGCAAGATAAGCATTAGGATTGCTTTCATTTTATTGAAGCTGAGAGCTTATGTAATTTTTCCAGGCTAATGGAACTGCTAAATGACAGGGCAGGAATTCCTACCAGGTTTCATGGGACTCCCACTCTAACCCTTTACACCACACTCTAGCACCATTTTAGGAAAAAAGAATATTCATCCTAGAAATTACTGGGTTCCTTATTACAGTTTGATAACAAGCACTCCAAAATAATAGTTAGGTTTCATCATGGCCCAACATGTCTCTTTCATTTTATGCAGCAATATTTCCTTTTCCTAAGTCACATTTAGATTGAAAATCTGCTTTTTGAATAATTAGAATATATTCTGCTTTCAGTATGGTGTTTGCACCTCCTTCTTCCCTTGCTACTCTTGTCTGTGCTTGTGTGGATCCCCAAACCCCAGATCCACACTGTGGAGATAGCCACATTGTAAACCCCTGGGTCACATCATCCAGACTTCAGGTTGTTTGTATGAAATAAAAAATAAATATTTTTATTGACTATGAAAAAAAATATATGATGTTGGTAGTGAAACTGTACCTATATCAGGTATAATACTTAGTGTTCTCCTTATTCTTTGACCAAAGAAAGTAGAGGGGAATTGATGTGAAATTTGAGAATTTTAGAGAAATTTTGGTATAAAACAAAAAAATAAAAGAGAAAATACTTTTTGAGAAATTATTTCTCAGTTGTGTGCTAAGAAAGAAAGAAAGACCATCATTCTGGGAAATTCTATGAGGAGAAGCTCTTGAAGCTTTTGGCCTTGCTCAAGTCCCGCCCCCCCATCATATCTCTCCTTCCAAGTCTGCTTCCAAGAATTCCCTCGAAAGACTGAGATTGGTCCCAAACTAACCTCTGGCCTCCTGATACCTTCACATGCATTTCATCAAGCCAACCTCCTCGTTGCTCTCTGCATGTCCTTTTTCCACACCTCACCCCTCTGGTTTCAGTCCCCTACCTGAAGATTTCCTCTTCTCTAGCCTACACTGTGAGCTGCCTTTGATTCTGCTCTGGGCCCTCACACCCTGATTTGCCTTCAGAACTACATCTGAGTTGTCTCCCTTTTGTCCATAAGCTCAAGGATGTGTAAGAGAAGAGGTCTAAGAGAATTTGTCAAAGGAAATTCTTCAGGCACAAAAGAAAAGATAAAGAGAGAACTTGGACCATCAAGAAATGACAATAGAAATGTTAATATATGAGAAAATACAATGGAATATTATTTTCCTCTTGTTTTAAAAAGATTATGTTTGAGCGTTGTAAGCAAAATTTTGTAACATTGCCTCATGTGTTCTTCAGTGTATGTGCAATGACATTTAAGACACTAATATTCTATATGGGGTGGAAAAGAGTTTTAAGTGCCAATAAAATATCTCTATTTCTTTTGGAATAGTAATAGGCCCTGATAAGAGTGTATATTATAAACCATATGAAGAGAAATAAAATCATTATAAGTAAATTAAAATAAAATTCTAAAAAAACTTTATATAACTCACAAGAAGGCATGAAGAGGAAGATAGAAAAAAAAAGCAGGAATAAACAAAACAACAAATAGTAAAACAAGAACCTGAATTCTGACGTTATTAATTATCATTAAAGTGCACACACTAAACACATCAGTTAGAAGACAGATTAGCAACTACAACTACAAGTATGTTCTAAGTAATTTAAAAGTAGGAGAATGGGAAAAGATATATTTTGCAAACACTAATCAGTTTACACTGCTATCAATCAAAATAGACTTCAAAGGAAAGAAATTTACCAAGGACAAAGAAATACACTACAAAATGTCAAAAGACTCAACTAACCAGGAACACAAAACAGATCTAAACATGTATGCACCAAGCAACAGAACTTCAAAACACATGAATCAAAAATAGAACAGAAGGGAGAAATAGATAAACCAGCTATTATACCTGATAATTTTTTTGAGTAATCAATAAATTACTTGTCAGAAAATGAGCACAAAATCTAAACATGAATTTTCATGGTAGCTTTATTTGTAAAAGTCAAAAACTGGAAGCAGGGCCGGTGAGATGGCTCAGCGGCTTAAGCGCCTGCCCGGCAAGCGCAAGGGCCTGAGTTCGACTCCTGGAAGCCACATATGAAAAAGGGGCCGATGATATCGCTCAGTGGCACGGGCGCCTGCTGGCGTACGAGGTCCTGAGGTCGACCCCCCCGGTACCCACAAAAAAAAAAAACTGGAAGCAATTTAAATGTCCTTCAGCAGATAGATAAATAAATTACTGTATATCCCCATAATGGAGAATTACTCATTTCATAAAAAGAAATGAACCACTGCTATGTGTAAAAACTTGATGGATTTCCAGAACATTGAGCTGAATGGTAAAAACAAAACAAAACAAAACACCCTCAAAATGTTATATAATGTAGTTTTATTTATATAACATTCTAAAATGACAAAATTATACAGATGAAAAACAGATCAGTGATTGCAAAGAGTTAAGATTTGAGGAAAGTATGATTCTAAAGAGGTAATTTATCTAGATTATAGTCATAGGTACAAAAACTACATTCACAATAAAATTCAGAGCACTATACCCTCAAAAAGTGCCTACTAAAACTGGAAAATTTAAATAAAGTTTCAATAATAATATTGTACCAACATCAATTTTCTGGCTTAGTAATTGTAGAAATGGTTGTATAAGATGCTATTATTGGGGAAAACTTGGTAAAGGGCACATGGGAACTTTCTGTACTATTTTCTCAGTTTCTATCTGAGCCTTAAGTTGTTTTAAAATAAACATCAGCTGAGTTTTAAATTTTATTGTTTATTAATTTAGATAACGACATGGGGTGTGTAATTGCAGTATTGGACAGTGCAGGTCTATACCAAGTTCTGCTAAATAAACTTTTTATTTCTCTTGCTTTTACTCTTAGCTTTTCCTGAAGAAAAGCTTCATGTGTGAGAATTCCATTTAACACATAGAATGTAATTTGTATTCTTTAAATGTCTCTTGATCAGGCACAATACTGTATTGAATCAAAGCATCATAAAGTGCAAGGTTGGGAAGAGAATGTGCTTGGTCACTCTCACTCATGACAATGACTGATGCAGGTAGTGGAATGTTAAATCCTTGGGTAACTTGTAACGGTTTTAAAATTCGTGGTCTTGTTTCGTAAGCGTGCTCAGTAGGAAGAAGTCCTTAGTTGTTCAGAGCCTTAATTATCCCTTTTTATTAACAAAATCTAAGCAAGTTACTGCCTCTAAATCCCCAGGAATGAACAGTTGGTCTTTTGACTTTAAATTTTTTGCCAGCACAGGTTAAGAGATCAACTCCTCTCTCAGAGCCCACACAGATCCAACTCCTCTGACTCACAGAAAGTGTTAGATTTTGTCCTCCCTTTCCACTTCTTTCTTCTTTTCTCAAAGGACCTTCACTTCAGATAAAATATGCACATTTATAATGAAATGGATTCTTTGTGTGCTAGCCTGATCCCAGTACACAAGTTCTCATAACCAACTCCCTGTGCTTTCCAGGGAACATGGTGGGGTGAAGGGTAAGACTCTGATGAATATTTTGGAAGAAATGGCTCTAAAACCCTCTTTTCACCCACTCCTGAAGTGATGGAAGCTGTTGTCCCCTCCAGTCTTGGGTGAGGGTTAAGTTTTGTGGCCCAGAGACTCCCAAAGAGGATAACATCGAGGTTCTTCTCGGTGGCATTCAGGGTAGATGGGAAGAGAGCGTTATCACTACCACTGTTGAGAATTTCCAGTGCATATGGAATGAACACACAGTGACTCTTTGTTCTTTTTTGCCACTGCTTTAAATTCACTGACGGTGGTGTGACTGCTTGCTGCCCTTACCAGGAGAACTATATACGCCCTCCTCCCCTCAGTGCTCCGAAGTATAGCCTGTTCTCACCTGTGCAGGTAAGTGAGGGAGGCTCAGGTACCATCTAAGCTCTGGCAGGGCAGGAGGCAGCCTGGTTCCCTCCTAAGACCTTAGCAGATGATAGAATGCCGTGTGGCTGTTCTGGCTTTTATCTGGAATATCCTCCAAAGGTCCATGTGTTCAAGACTTGGTTCCCAGCTTGGTGCTATTGGAAGATGGCAGAACCATTAAGAGGTAGGGCCTGTAGGGAGGTCTTCAGGTCACTGGGGATGTGCATGAGAAAGCGATTGTGGGATCTTAGCCACCCCCTTAATGTCATGACCACAAGGTGAGGGGATTTTTTCTACAGTGCGCTCCAGCCATGATGTGCTATTTTGACACCAGAAGTCTAAGAATAATGTGCCTGCCCAGCCTGCCTGTCCATGACTGGAAACCCCCAAACTGTGAAGCAAAATAAAACTTTACTCCTTGTAAGCTGATTATCTCAGGCATTTGTTACAGTGATTGACTAGCACTGACTCTAATTGTATTCAGGAAGCAATCGTTAGGTAAATAGATACATGAATTACTTTATAGTTCACGAAAAGAAAGGACAATTATTTTGTTGGAGATTTATCATCTTTGAAAATCTCTTCAATGGAGGAACTCAAAGCACAAAAGTACTGAAACTAATACATCAATGTATATTTCTGATTTTTATTTTACTTGTTAGTACTTCAAGTTTCATAATATAAGCACTGTGACCTCCAAAAAACATTCTCTAAGCAACCAGAACTAGTTAGGTTGCTAACTTGGGTCCTATTCTCTAGAAGCAGAGCCTGAGACAAGGATTTTTTGGTGCATGTGATTTATTAAGGGAGCACTCTCAGGAGAAAGGGCATGAGGGAAGCGAGATAGAGCAGGGGAAAGAGCAAAACAAGGATACGGTATCAGCCAGAACCCTCTGCAGCATGATTCCATGCAGAGCTCTAGTGTATGAATTATACCGTAACTTGCGTCAGACTTTTGCAGTCTGTGCCAATGAACTATTTTCATCAGACTGTCCTTGTGAAGGTGACAGATGCATTAGAATTCCAGGAGAGGAAGCATCTGTGAGCCATTAGCAGACAAACTTACAATGGCTGCAGGATGGTACAAAACGAGTCTGGAGAAAAGGGAACTTGGCAGGGCACCAACAGAAGCTACAATCAGCATCTCCCAGGATGTCCGTCCAAATCACTGTATTAGCCCGTTTTCAACACTGTAACATAATACCTGAGGCAGGCTTACTTTATAAAGAAAAGAAGTTTATTACGCTCACCGTTCTGTAGGTTCAAAGGCTTGCATGGCAATGGCCTTCTTGCTGGCAGAATCTCCGGGAGTACAGGGCATCACATGGAAAGAGACCAGAGCATGTGTGTGTGCATGTGTGTGTGTGTTCATGTGCGTGTGTGTTCATGTGCATGTGTGCGTGTGTGTCTGCTGGTCTGCCTCCCCTCTTATAAAGACTCCAATATTCAGTCATGGAGGGCCTCCTCCTGATGACCTTTGCTAATCCTAATCACCTCCTAAAGGTGAATAAATATTGTACTCATATTAAGTTTCTACCCTCTTAATACTTACTGTGACTAAATTTCAACACATAAAACTTGGGGGACATACTCAAACCATGTCCGAACCACAGCACTCTGCCCCAGCCCCTAAGATTCACATCCTTCTCATGCAATCAGTTCATCGCTGACAGCTCTAAAGTCTTGTTTCAGCATTCATTCAAAAGTCCAAAGTCTCAACTTATACTCAAGGCAAACTCTTTGCAGCCTGTAAAAATCAAAACACACACTGCACACTTTCAAGTACAAAGGTAGGAAAGGGATAAAATTTCCTCTTCCAAAAGGGAGCAATAGGTTAGGTATAAAGAAGTAATGGATCCAAGGCTGGAGTGAACCCCAGCAGAGCAAGTCAGGGTCCCTGGCAGGATGCCACGGGAACCTTCACAGATTGGGGCAGCTTCACCCCAGAGCTTTGCTGGGTCTGCAGCTCTCCTTGGTGGGTGTTGCACATTACTGTTAGCTGTGCCTTTCTGGGGTCACCACTGAGGGTCTACTCTCACAGCTCCACTAGTCATTCCCCATGATGCGCTCTCTGTGGGAGAGAGCGCTGGCCCTGGAGCAGTCCTCTGCCTGTCTTCCCAGGCTTTCCCTTGAAGCCTCAGCAGAGGCTGCCATCGCCCCATAGTTCTTGCCTTCCACGCACCAGCAAACAATGGTCTGCTCCTAGCACGAGCTGTGCCCAGGTCCACACGAACCAAGGCAGCAGCTAAAGATGCTTTTCTGGCTGAAATCGGGGAAAGACGTTCTGAGGCAGCTCTGGGAGGCAGGTCCAAGGAGGTCCCTGAATCAGGATAATCGTAAAGAAAGAGGTTTATGTAGCTCATTGTTGGAGGAGTTGAAAGTCCAAACAGCCCGGCACAGGCTCTGGTGAGGATCTCTGGCCGTATCTCATCATGACAGATGGCATTGTGGCAGGAGTGCCGTCTTAGTCACTTTCTCATCACTGGGACAAAATACTCAACACTTTCATCCCATGTTACTCAGGCTTAAGCAGAGCATTAGCTTGGCGGAGGGCCTGGTACAGGAAAGGTGCTCACATCATGGAGGCCAAGACACAGAAGGGAGGAGCTATGAGGAAGACACACCCTTCCAGACCACACCGCAAGTGACCATTTCTAACCAGACCCCACCGCCCGACACCAAGCCAGCTGTAGCGGCCACCATCCAATCGCCATCCACAAGCTTCATCTTGAACACACGAGGCTCTTGGGGAACATTTAGGTATAAACCGTAACAAGAACTTACAGGTGGGAGGAAGCCAGAGCAGGGGAGAAAAGACAAGGCTTATGCTTTTAGAACAATCCCCTCATTAGAACTGAGCAGGTCTCTCAGTGACCTAGTTAATTCCCACCTCATCAAGGTTCTTTCCCTCTTAACGTCGCCACACAAGGACACCGTCTCCGTACATGGAGCCATACAAGGACCATGTCCCCAAGGGAGGACAGACCACATCCAGACCATAGCAACCAGGATGGAAAAGGGGACTGCGGCAGGCAGCAGCAGTGTCCACTGCAGGGTTCTTTCCTTCTGCTCCAGAGCCCCCTGTTCATGGTTTTGCCTGGGTCCTCACCCATAGTGACATTATCTGTACATACGCTAGAGAAAACATCCTTCTAGAGCAACTAGACAGGGTCATCACCATCACCATTTATCACATTCTCAAAGCTGCAGTGCTTTCCAGACAGTGCTGACTCAGCAAGTCCTAGCTGACTTGAGCTTCTACCAATAACAACAAAGCAATAAAGTTATATGGTCAGAATGCAATGTGTGTACACCACACTTCATCTTTAGGAGCTGAAAGACGGTCAGTTGCTTCATAAGATGAGGACGAGAGACCTGAGCTGGCGCTCTTGCTCTGTGTTGCCCTGTGATGCCCTCTGCGTGTTCAGATGCAGCAGGAGTGTTTACTAATGCCGACCAGGTGCTGCTCCGTGCCCTTGAATGCCTAGCCTCCAGAGTGGTGAGCCACACAAATGTATTTTCTGTGTAAATTATCTGGTCTCAAGCATTTCATTTTTGCAGCAGAAATGAATGAAGACAAACACCTTTCCTTCAGTTTAGAAAAAAATTTTGTTTATTATTATTTTATTACCATCGTTTGCAGTGCTTGGAATTCCCATAGTCTCTAACAACATTGTTTTCATTTTTGTCTGAGACTTTACCAGAATCACCCTTAATCCCCCTATTTTGAGCATGCACCTCAGATCTCTTCCAGTCTCTACTCCTTACTCAGTTGCAAGGCTGCTTCTACCACTGAGGTAATTGATAAAGCAGCACCCACTCAGTGGTACAAAAAGCAATCTTAGTCTGCTCAAGCCGCCATAACAAAATACCGTGGCCTGGCTGCCTGAACAATATCATTTACTTTCTCACAGTTGTGGAGGGCAGAAGATGAGGACAAGGTTAGCAGTGTGGTCAGGTTGAAGAGGACTCTATTCTGGCTTGCAGAGAGACAGCGAGCTAGGGAGAGAAAGATGTATTCTCTGGTGTGTCTTCTTGTAAGGACACTAATCTTATCAGAACAGGGCCCCATCCCTATAATCTTATTTAATCTTAATTACTATAGACCTATAGACCTATAGACCCTCGCTCCAAGTATGGCCAGAGTAGAGATCAGGACTTCACTGTGTGAATTTTGGAGGCTTTGCTTCAGCCCACAGCTCCTGAGGATATATAAGGAGTATGATAATTTAATTGACTATTATCACCTGTTCAAGAAATTTAGCGGCATAGTAATTTTCTTTTTAATTTGGATGCATTCTTTTAGGATTGCCAGATTTAGCAATAAAAGTAAAGAGTGCCCAGTGAAATCTGCATGTCAGATAAATGGCAAAGAATGTTTGGAGTAAAGGTGTTCAGGGCAAGCCTTCTTCTCACACTTTAGCATAATCACTGCTGGTCTCCATTCAGGTAAGGGATTGTGTCTGATGTATTTATTTTGTGAAACACCTAGTGTATATTTGTTCACTGAATTATTAAGTGAGGTGTGAGATTAAGTACTTAAAAATCTAAGTAAAATTTATTGCTATACTTGTATAACTTTTCTGCAGGTGGATATTTTAAAGGAAAGTAATTTCTCCTGCTTTTTGCTGAAGATATGTCTCTGCTATTATCTGTTCAACACTTTTATTATTTACCCCACATTAGTTTCTCTTTTTTTGAAATTATGTGGTTTTAAAATTTGTATTAATTCTTGTTTGCAGTACATGATTGCATTTATCATGGGAAGTTTGTACACGTACATACACATCTTAATTCTTTTTTTGTCCCGTTCCCTTCTCATCCCTCCCTGCTTTCTCCAATTCTTGTTCTCCTTCCCATTTACAAAAGCTCTATTTCCATTTTTTCTTTAATTCACTCTTTTTAAAATTCCTTTTGCCTTCCTTCCCTCCCCCTTTCCTCCATCTCTTGCTCCCCTTCCCATTTGAAAATTATTTCCTACTTCTTATTATCTGTCTTTTATTTTGCTCTTTACCTATATTTTGGGTTTCTCATATAAGAGAAACCATGTGATATTTAAATTTCTGTGTCTGATTCAACATGCTGGCACTACAGAAATGCAAATTAAAAAAACCCTGAGATACCATCTTACTCCAGAAAGAATGTCCATCATTAAGAAATCAAATAATATGGGCCGGTGAGATGGCTCAGTGGCTTAAGCGCCTGCCCGGCAAGCGCGAGGGCCCGAGTTCGACTCCCGGATCCCACATACGAAAAAGGGGCCGGTGATATCGCTCAGTGACACGGGCGCCTGCTGGCGTGCGAGGTCCTGAGGTCGTCCCCCCGGTACCCACAAAAAAAAAAAAAAAAAAAAAAAAAAAAAAAGAAATCAAATAATAACAAACGCTGGCTTGGCTGTGGGGGGAAATGAACACTTCTACACTGTTGGTAGGAGTGTAAACTAGTACAACCACTAATGGAAATCAGTATGGGGATTCCTCAAAAACTAAAAATAGAAATTTCATTTGGCCCAGCTATTCCCCCTCTAGGTATTCTCCTGAAAGAGTGAAAATCATATCACAGTGATCCATGCATATTTATGTTCATAGCAGCACAATTCATAATAGCTAAATCCTGGAAACAGTTTATATATCCATCAACAGATGAATGGGTAAAGAAAATGTGGTATTTATACACAACGGAGTACTGCTCTGCCATAAAGAAGGATAAACTTGAGGCATTTGTAGGTAAATGGATGCACCTCAAGACCATAACATTAAGTAAAATAAATCTGCATCAGTTTCTAAAGCACCAAAATATAAGTACTTTTCTTCACCTTAAAATACTCTTCTTTCTTTTTTGTGGTGCTAGAGATCAAACACTTTAACAGAGTTACACTCCAGGCCCCTTAAAATAAAATTTTATCCCATTGTGTGTAAATGCTACACTTCTTTACCCATTTACCTGTTGATGGACATATAGGGCCACTTTCAAGATTTAGCTCTTATGAGTTGTGCTGCTATAAACATGGGTGTGCATGCTTCACTGTAATGCAATGCCTTCACCTCTTCCAGGAAGGTTCCTTGTCCATGCACCAGCTCCATATAAGGAATGTAAACATTATGTACTACATACATGTACTAATATAAAGAATAATAAAAATAAAGGGAATGTGCAGTTTCCCCGGAAAGTCTATGATTTTGGCAAACACTTCTCATAAGTACTCAGGACAGTATGGCCGCAGTGCAGGGCTTCCAGAGGACATGTTGGTGGCTCCTCTTCATGTCCACTCTTTGTCCCCTGCTACCACTGGCTGCATTTTAGGCAAGGCTGTGCTTGTCGCCAGTGTAGGGCTTCAGCTGCTGGAATACCTGTGACTCTGGGTGCCTCTATGCCTTCCGGTCTTTATAACTGGTCTTGAGAAGGGCCACGCCAAGAAGGTGACATGATTTGCATTTGCTTCAATGCTGTCCCAGAAGCTCTGCCCGAGATAATTTTACACTGAGCCACAGACACATTATACTATTTTCTTCACAGGATTACCTGCTGGAAATGAGAGCTGAAATGTATCCTATACCTACTATTGTACACACAAAGCGTTCACGTCTTAAGAGAAACAATGTCACCCTATCTATGGAATCTAGCTGCCCAGGGAAATATTCAGCAAATATTTATTACATGGAAGTATCTGATTTAAATGTCAATGTGCTCAAAATTACTTTACTGGTCTCCAAACTGCTTTTCAAAGGTTTTCCAAGATTGCTTTTCTTTCTCTTCTCACCTCTAAGTCCCTAAACACACAGTGCATTGTCTTGCTTATCATCTGTAAAGAAGTAACCTCTACTTGAATGACCCAAGCTCCTGGCTCGTTAATGCTGAATTGTAAGTGGTTAGGGGTGGAGAGCATAAGAACATAAAATTATGTTTTTCTCTTTTAGTTCGATCTTGATTTCATCAATTCAGAGAATGGGAACCTGTGAATTAAAAATAATCTTGTGGAGGGTGAGAGGAATAGCATAGCTTTGTATTCAAAGGTGACACGCTTTTTTTAGAGGTCTGCATCACAAATGTTTCCAAACACTGTCGAGTAGCAGCTGCGCGGCCACACACTTTCTGTAACTAATGCTGACTTCGCAATCTACCTTCCCACCCTCCTACATTCCATCCTGAAGCTTCAGGGCCATGGGGCTTTGTGATGATTTTGCTCACATTTCTATTTCTAGTGCTGGAGTAACGCCTGGTAATGATACAGTCTCTTGATTAGTGAGCATATGAATAAATAAAACACAGCAAAAAAAGTGTGCTTGATTTCACCTTCTCAGTACATAATTATGAACAAATGCTTGCAGAAGGAAGAGGGATGCTCATAATTAGCCCTAATTTATTTCTTACTGTCAAGGTGGGTGTTCATCAGGCATACCAACTCTTTCTAATTGATGTTTTGAAAACTCTTTTTGCCAAACAGGAGTGACTTTTGTCCTGCCATGTTTACATACCTGAGACCAAGAACAGGCGCTTTTTGAAGTTAAAGATTCACTAATGTTAAACATTTCCGGATGATAGCAAGAGCTTGACTTGGCAGACAATAATCTCTAGTATTTCCCTCTGTGATTCTTCTCTGACAAGTCTTGAAGGGCCTGGTCCCAAGGGGATTGAGCGAGATGGGGCGACACCGTGATGCTGGTAGCAGTAAGAGAGCAAGTGAGTGAAGGCACAGAGACCATCAACTTCCTCCTTTGCATATCTGAGTGTGTGTTATCTCAGACAAATACAAATCCCCTAACTAGCTTCCTCAGGCCACCAGGGACTTTCTGGGATGTTTTTCATTTATCTGTTATTGTGTGTTCAAAGCCCAGAGCTAATTTTATACCAGCTTAAAAGATAACCTTATCAGATAGCTCCCAACATTTTTACTACAAATTACACTTAAATTGTTTTTCTCCCAAGATCCACCAGGTTTTGAGAGATTTCTTTTCTACTTTTCAAACTGTATTTATAAATTAATAACTAATTTTCCATTTCCATTTTAGTTAAGAAACTCTGGTTGCCAGACTTACGACTCTTGTTGCCAGAGTTTCTAATTAGAAAAAGATAAATGGTTATCAGAAGATGTTGATATAATTCCAGAAGAGCAAAGAAACTTAACATTAACCCTGTGGAAGTTTAGCATGAGTAACAGGTAATGTCTATGACTGTAACTGAGATGTCTGAAATATTGGAAGTAGTAGAATCATGGCGGTGGTGGTGGTGGCAGTGGTGGTAGTGGGGTTGTCCAAGTTTGGGAATCCCGCTAAACTGCACATTGTGACCAGTGGAGGACCTTAAAATTACTGGTACTCAGGCTTCACTCTTGATCAATAGAATTACAGTTTTTGAGCCTTGGGGTGATTTTAACTCATGGTAAGTGTGGGCCTATCTATTAGTAAGTATTAAAAACAAAACAATGGCAATAACCAAACCAAATCAAGAAAAGGAAAGGAAAGGAAAGAAAAAGAAAAGAAAGAAAGGGAAAAGAAGAAAGGAAGGGAAGGGAAGAAAAAAGAAAAAGAAGAGGAAAACAATAGAATAGAAAAAAGGAAAAGAAAAGAAAAGAAGAAAAGAAAAAGGAAAAGAAAAGAAAAGAAAAGAAGAAAAGAAAAAGGAAAAGAAAAGAAAGAAAAGCTTGCCTGAGAGGCTGCATCTGTAACAGAGAAATGCATTTTGCCTTGTGGGCCTGGCCTCTCTCCTGCTGACGGCACCTAAGAGAGATGGCAAAGAGCACCCTTTTCCTAAAGTGTCCCTGAAGCCCTGTGTTTCTAGAGCACATCTCAGGACCAGAGGATTGCCACACACCACAGCAAGAAGAGGGGTAAGTACAAACCAAGATGCCTCAGGATTAAATTCCCTGCAGCCAATTAAATGTGCGAGGGTGCCATGTTTGTCTCACCTAGACTCCTCAGGCCCAACAAGCTGTGTTTGCAAAGCTGTTCTCTCCTCCAGCCCAGCTTTGGTATCATCTCCTATATGACTAACATTTCAGTGACCACTGCAGTTACAAAGCTATCTAACAGGAAGGACCGACTGTCTCTGCAGGCTTTTCTATCTTTAGTGTGGCCCCCAGGTCCCAGCCCTGGCCCTTGCTCCTGACTGGTTGCATTCCAGAGAAGCGATGTATTTATTAGAAATGCCCAGTATTACCCCTAAGGCTTTGAAGATAAATAGACACATTCCAAGTGAGTAGGGAAATAATGATTGCTAGGAAAAATGAACACAACGGACAAGATCAGTAAAATGAAATGAACACTGAGATGAATGCTGAACATTTTGCAAAACGTGAAAGTTCTCTGATTTATATATTTGTAACCATCTTGTAAAAATAAAAAGTGGAGACATTCATAGGTTCCTTCTGGCATATTGGCATATTATTCTGTAGTACCTGATTGAATTCACAAAACAAATTCCCACAGTTTTCTTCACTTAATGTGTATTCTGAAAGTCTGGAACCATCTAAAAACATCTAACCCAGCCCTTTTTCTGGCTAAGTTATGGAGTGGAGAAATCATTCAGTGGCTATCCTTAGAGCCAGCTTAGCTGGTTGTTACGGTTTGGATCTGAAATGTCTCCCAATGTTTGGTCCCCAGTGCAGCAGTATTCAGCAGGAGGGCCTTTGGAAAGTGACTAAGTCGTGAGAACTCTAACCTTGTTGATGGGTTAACTGGTGGTGGAAGCTAAGTTTCCCAACCAGGTAAGTAAGGTTTAATATACTTTAAAGAGTATATCCTCTCTCTCTCTCTCTCTCTCTCTCTCTCTCTCGCGCTTTCTCACTCTCGCTCTCCCACCTCAGGATCCCTGCCACAATGTTCTGCACTGCAAGGCCTCAGAAACAATAAACTCAAGTGCCTATGGACTAAAACCTCTGAAAACACGAGCTGAAGAAGGTATGGTTGTTAAAGATATTAGCACCATTAAAAAGAAGCCAAATACTTTGCACTAGATGCCTTCAGAGTACCTCAGGAATCAGTCAAACACCACTCCTTGTAGGCTCAAAGGTGTAAAAGTGTAAATATTTCATTTGAGGTCAAGAGTGGTGGTGCACACCTGTAATTCTGGTACTGAAGGAGGATCTTGAATTCAAGGCCAGACTGGGTGACATGAGAAGACCCTGTTTCCAAAAAAAGTGTAAACACTTTATTTGAGAAGAGTGCTCCTGGGCACATAGATCCTATGGGCCACCCAGAGAATTATTTTCAAGGGATTAATTTTCCCTGTGTTCAGCTCTCCAGGTATTCAGAGGCTGCTGCTACTGTGGTCTAAGGGGACTTGGCTACTGTTCCTGCTGCTGGCAAACTTGGGCATCACCCATGTGATACTGGCATTTCAGGCATGCAGAATGTGAGAGTTGTGGGGTCACAGAGGTTTCCACTGATATTTCAAAGGACAGCTTGGGAGGCCTGGTGGTATGGATAGAGTTGAAGTCCTTGCAGGTAGCTCCTGAGAGGACAATATATCATGAGAATGATGCTAAAGTTTCAAGGGAGACTATAGAAAGTTGGAGATGCCAGGAATGTGAGCAAAACCAAACCAAGAGAGAACCTATGTGAGTAGTAGCCACTAAGGCCATAGGGGTAGAACATTGAAGCTTACTTCATTCCAGTGTGAGCCCTGTGTGTTGAACATAGCTACAGGATTTAACATTTGCTCTGCTGGTTTTCAGTGTTGCTTTGGCGTAATGCTTCCTTACTATTGTCTTACTTTTACCTTTGGAAGGGGACCCTGTGCCATTGTATCTTGGAAATATGTGATATTAGTTTTGATTTATAGAAGCTCACAGAAAAGATTTTGCCTCAGAGTCTTTAGACTTGGACTTTTAAGAAATGCGGGAACTGTTGAGCCAAAATAAGCTTGCTTTCTTTAGGTTAAGGGGATTGGGTATTTTGTCCTAGCTATGGGAAAGTGACTAACACAGGGGTTGATTGGATGATGGAAGAAGCTTTATCCTCCATCAATGGATTAATTCACTGATAATAAGTTAAGAGTTTATTGGGAGATGGTGGAAACTTTAGGAGGTAGGGACCATTTAGGAGGAAGGAAGTTATTAGGGATATACCCTTGAAGGGTATATTTTGTTCCTGGCTGCTGCTTTCCTGTCTGTCTTTGCTTCCTGTCCACCATGAAGTGAGCAGCTTTGCTCCACCATACATACCCACCATGATGCCTCACCACAACACCACAATGGAGCTGAGTAACCATGAACTGACACCTCCGAAACTGTGAACCAAAACAAATCTTTCTCACTTTAAATTATTTATCTCAGGTATTCTGTCACAGCAACAGAAACCTGACTGATGCACTGGTGGAGCAAAATAAGGCTTAGGAGAAGGCCAAGGCTGAATCTGTGTTCTGCTACTGACTAGCTATATGATTTTAGGCAAATTACTTACATTTTATAAGGCTCAGGTTCCAAATCTGTAAAGAGAGGCTGGTAATAAATTTCACATTAAGTTGTTAGGATTTTGTGACCAGTATCTGCAAAGCTTTTAGTACCGAGTCTCACATAGGTGCCACTCATATTACTTAAAAAAAAAGTAAATGACATTCTTTTTTTCTCAAAGATCTTAAAATCTTTTTTTTTTTTTTTTTTTTTGTGGGTACCGGGGCGTTGACCTCAGGACCTCGCACACCAGCAGGTGCCCATGCCACTGAGCGATATCACCGGCCCTTTTTTCGTATGTGGGTTCTGGGAGTCAAATTCAGGCCCTCGCGCTTGCCAGACAGGTGCTTACACCACTGAGCCATCTCACCGGCCCTTAAAATCTTACTGGGGGAAGAACTGATGCACAAAAAAAAAATGGAAAATAAGTTAGAATATAAGGGGCAGGTAGATGGCTCAGCAGGGTAAGTGCCTTCTTGGCAAGCGCGAGGTCCTGAGTTTGACTCCTGATATCCACATAAAGGAAAAAAAGGCCCAGTGATATTGATCAGTGGCACAAGTGCCTGCTGGCAAGCATGAGGTCCTGAGTTAGACTCCCAGTACCATATTAAAAAAAAAAAGAATATAAGAAAATTCTCAATTAGGAAGTAAGGTAAAGGAAACTTTTCTGAATTTATACTGAGACTTAAGGTCTAGTTCTAGGACTTCCATCATCTCTGTGACTTTAAGCAAATCACCCTCTCTGGGCCTTTTATTTCCTTACCTATGGTAAGAAAGTATGAAAGTAGATCAGGCGTTCCCAACTACTAAGACTCTATGAAGAATGAAAATTGATGATTCCACAATAAAGCTGCTCAATCTAAATCATCAAAATGCTTTTATAAAATGTTAAAGAAACACCACATTGGAATGGTAAAATTAATTTTCAGCCAATGAGATGTTATAGTCACAACATCACAGAAATTTGTACAGAGATAAGAAAAAGAATTCTTAGCTATTAAAAATTTGGAAATAAAAATGGACAGCAGAAAAAAAAATGTTTGGAGACTCCTCACACACATAATGTTTTCCAATATGTTTTCTATTTGATTGTTTCACAGATTTTGTCAAATATCAGAACATGTGTTCCTAAAACCAGCTTCACAAAATTCCTTAACAAAAGTTCTACTCTGATTAGTGATCACATTCTCACTTCTAATGCTTTTCTTTTTTGGGGCAGGGGTTGTTATATTTTTGATGATTTTTTAAATACACTTTATTTTAGAGCAGGTTTAGGTTCATAGTAAAACTGACTAGAAAGTCAGAGATTTCTCATCTCTCCCCTCCCCATGGAAGCATGGACACCCCTGTTATCCCTATCATCCTGCAGAGTGATGTTTTGCTTTTACCTCTACCCTCCTCCTCCCAAGGTTAAAACTCCGTTATTCTCCAGCCAAGTCATAGCCAAGCCCTTGGCCCTGAGGGACTAATCCTCCATGTCACTTCTCCCAGCAGCTGTGGGTCTTCAGTTCACCAGCTTGATATTGTATTTCATGACTCATGTTGTGCTCTTATCTGTTTCTTACTTTTCCAAATGGAAACTCCTCAAAGAGTGGACATTGTTTTAAATTCCTTTTCTAGCCTTCTTTTTTTTAAAAAAACACATCACTAATTTTAATTAAGTAAAATGAATTCTCACACACACACATATTCACTTTATATCTTCAAATTATATATATTTAAAACATCATGGCTTTCTCAGATGAAGAAGGTATTCTAAAAATATATTTGTAGAACTTGATTCAATGATTTAATCACCATGAAGGCAAATATTTTAAAAAGAAATTAAAAGCTGAATTGTAAAGTTGTGATCAAAAGCTACAGTGAATGTTTACATTTTAAAAAATTACAGTAAAAGACACATTTCCATGGATCCTCCTCAAAATATTCCTCTTCACTTTGAACACACTTATTGCTCTTTCTCGCCAGTTTCTGAAGCAGTTCTGGTAGTTCTCTTTCACGAGTGTCTGCAGTTGTGCTGTCGCAGCTGCTTCATCGTCCAGAATTGACTCATGATTCATTGATCTATGGTCAGTTTGACTCTGAGGAACAGCCAGAAGTTGCACTGTGCCAGTTCCAGTGGATAAAGTGGACAAGGACACACCATGATGTTTTACAGGCCTGCATTTCCATTGGCAGCAGCTTTCACTGTATTTCTGATCACACCTTGTAAAGATACTCTTGAAAAAGCACTCTGAGAACTGCTGAGAAAAGCCCCAAGAACAATGAGATGTGTGCTCAAAGCAGGGGGAAGTATTCTGAGGAAGTTTCATGACAATGTGTTGTTTACTGTAATCAATTAAAAAAATTAAATATTCCCTGTATATTTCGATCACCCCTTGCATATGGAGGATAATAGGGAAAAGAAAAGTTAAAATATGTAAAGGGAGAAGGTCAGTTTAAACTCTGGATTAGAATTTATTTTATCGATGGAGACTTTGAAGTTGTTTTCTTGATATAGATAGGCCAAAGGACAGACATAATCACAACACCAATTGTATTAGTGTGCTTGGGCTTCCATAACAAAACACTACAGCCTGGGGGGTGTAAGCAACATGAATTTCCTTTCTCACTGTTCTAAAGGCTGTAAGACTGAATTCAAGATGCCGGTGTGGTTGGATTGTAGTGAGGGCTGTCTTCTTGGCTTTCACCTATCCTCACACGAAATTCCTCAGTGCATTTGGAGAAAGAGAGAGTGCACTCTCTGGTGTGACTGATAAGGACACTAATCATATTAAATCAAGGCCCTATCCTTATATTTACTCAACCTGAATTATTTCCTTATAATACCTAATTCTCAAATACAGTCATGTGAGAGAGGTTTAGAACTTCAACATATATATCTGGGGGATACAGGTAGTCCATAAGAGAAAGATATGTCAACAAACACATCTGGCATCTAGATCTTGGCTCATCAGAAGGAACCAGGGTTCCTTACAGAAGTAGAAAGAAAATACAAGATCAATCTAGGTTATCTTACCTAGATAGAAAATGTTAAAGTAATGATACAGATGGCAGCTTAAATGAACTCCCACTTGGAAAATCTAGGACAATTTGAGCATCAAAAAAAGAATAATAAAAAAAAAAAGTAGTGGTTTATAACCTATTGAATAACATAGAAAACCCTATATCTATTAATAAATAATAAATAAAAGATAAAAAGCTACCCAGATTGATAGACAATAGGAGCAGTAAGAAAATGTCTATCTTGTAGTACAGAAATTATCATTTGGTAAGCATAATTGTAATAATTCAGACAATCAATTATTGGAAGATGCTGGAATTAGCTGTTAATAATTTGATGATGATTAGCATATTCATAGGGTTGAAGTATATTCCATCAAGTACCTGTTAATAATTTAACGATAAATAATACAAAATCCTGGCAGATTCTTACTCAATTTTGTCACAACTAACAGCACTCAGAGTAGAAGAAATCATCTTGTACTTCCTCACAGGTTATTCCAAGAACAGAGAATCACGACTGTCGTATTCCTATCATAAAGAATGGCCTGAAACTGAAGTCATGACGTAAAACTATCACGAGGAAAGCTCGAACAAAGCTAGGTTGAAAACCACTCCACAGAATAACAGTCCTGTACTCCGAAAATACAGCAAGCTCACAGAAAACAAGGAAGAGCCAAAGCTCTGCCCCAGTTTGAAGGAAACTAAAAGGACATGTCAACTACGCACAACAGGTACCCATGGACTGGATACTCAGGTCATAAAGAACATTGTTGGAACAATAAGTTGGAATGCAATCTGTCAGCATGATAATTATAATCTCTCAATGTTAATTTTCTGGTTAATGGTTATTCTTTACATATGTGGAAGAGTGCCCTTAGTTTTAGAAAGAAAAACACTATATTTTAAGGAGTAAGAGCCACTGAGCCTGCTACTTATTTTTGAATGGTTCAGAAAAATATTTGTTTTATAGAAAGTATATAGAGTAATTAATGTGACTATATATATATGTATATATAGAGAGAGAGACAAAGAGAGACAGAGAGACAGAGAGAGAGAGATTATGGTAAAATGTGAACAGTTAGCTAGGTGTAGGTTATATGGGAGTTCTGCATAGTATTCTTGAAATGTTTTTGCATGTTTGAAATTATTTCAAAATAGAAGGTTAAAAAATTAATGATGTATAGAAAGAACAGTTCTGAAAAGTAACTTAAATCAATTACCCAAGATTGAGAATTAAAAAATGTAAAAGAAAGCACCCTAAGATATGACATATTGGAAATACTTATATATAATAAAAATTAGCTGGGGATGAAACATAGAAAACAATAGACTTGAAATGTAACTAAGGGATCTTGGAGTTCTGTCATAAAGATAATCAATCCCCGGTAGTGCAACTTCATTGCTATAGTCATATGTGGTTAAAGTGGAACATATTTAGGTGTGGAGTAATAGGGAAAAAATCACTACATTTGTTGGAAGTTAAATATAATCATATTTCAATTTTCCTGAGTAATCCAGAAACATTTGGCTGGGTTCACATCTTGCCATTAGTTGACTTACCTCTGTGCTTGTGTTAGGTCTTACTCCATGGTAATGACTAGGAATGAATGCTCTTACTATTGATTTACTGTAAAAGGTATCTAACCTACAGGTGATGTGGACAATACAATCTGAGGGTGGGGGTCAGGGTCTCTGGGATAAAAATGGCGGAGACACAGACACTTTTTGGAGGACTTTTAGTCAGCTTGGTATTACTGTAACAAAATACCTGAGATAATAAACATATAAAGAGGAAAGTTTGCCAGGTGGTGTATGCCTGCAATCGCAGTGCTCTGGGTGGCTGAGGCAGGATAGTGAGTTCAAGCCCAGCCTGGGCAACTTTGCAACATAGCAAGACCTTGTCTCAAAATAAAAAGTAGGACTGGGGTACAACTCAGTGAAAGGCCCTGGGTTCAACCCTCAGTACCACCCCTCCACACACACACAGGAAAGGTTTATTTTGACTCATGGTTCCAGAGGTTTCAGTCCTTGTTAGTGGTCGCTGTGCTTCTGGGCCTGGGGTAAGGCAGCACATCATGGTGAAAGTACGTGGTAGATAAAGCTACTCCTTAATGGCAACCGGGAAACAAAAAAAAAAAAAAAAAAAAGGAAGAGGAGGAGACAGAGTCTCAATATCCCCTGTTAAGACCCTCCTTCTATGACCTCACTTCCTCCCATTAGGCTCCACCTATTAAAAGGTTCCACCACATACAAATAGCACCAAACTGGAGGCTGGGCCTTTAACCCATGGGCCTTTGGGTGACACTTCATATCCAAACTATAGCGCAGGACCCAGCAGTGACAGATGGTCTGGTGCACTGAGCTCAAAGTAGTGGTTCTCAAGACCAGCCGTGTCAGAGTGATCCAGGAACTTGTTAGAAATAACAGTTCTCAGGCCCTGCCCCAGCCCTACTGAATCGGAAATGTGAGCAGTACGGTGCAGCCATCTGAGTTTTTAAAAGTCCTTCAGGAGAGCCTGATGCGTGCTGAAGTTTGTAATCTACTGGTCAGTCATTCACTCAGCAAGTCTGGAAGAATCCCATTTGTCAGAAAACATTCAGGCACCTGCATCTGAAGAGAAAGAAAACTAATTCCCAATTTCCTCACAGTTAAAAGCCTTCAGAAAGAATCACCATAATTTATGGCCAGAGCTCTTAGGGAGCAGCTTAATATCACTATAAATAAAAATTCAAAGACAATTAGAGAGCAGCAGAAGCTCCTCTTATCCTCTTGTGATCCTTTAAATGCACCAAGGCCTTGCCATTTGACCATTATCATTTTATAACCACCACTATATTAAGGTTCTTGGGTTGGAGTATTTGCTCATGGGAACAAAATGCCTGTCATTTTATGGCACCACGAAGTGATTAATAAAGGCTTTTATACAATGCATGGGAGCACAATGTGAAGACATTCCATTCCTGAAATGACTGTGGCTCAATATGATACCTGCAGGCCAGCAAGCACAAAATCCTCCCACGGAGGTGAGCAGAGGTGGGGAGCTCTGTCTGAAGTTTGAGATTAAGCAGGATTGAGAAGTCCAGACAACCTGCTAAGAGACATGGGAGGAAAGGGGCAGAGGAGGGCAGAGGAGCATGTGAACTCCCTCTGCCTGGGATCTGAGCAGAGGCGGGCTCTCAGTAGAACTGCTTCTCCAGCCATCCCCAGGTGTTTGAGTGGGACTATCTGGGCACAAGATTGAGAAAAGATGCAAGAACCTGCTATTTACATTTCGTTTTGGTGTTTCAAATGCAGGTAGCTTTTTCCCAGTTTAGGATTCTTGTTGGCTTCAATAGAGAGGATGCTTTTTAAGTAATTTGGACTGGCCTTCCTGTCTTGCCAAAGGATGATCACCATGGCTTGGATTCCCCCCATCTGATAGTCCATCTGGGTGGATCATCACCATACACATCCTCCAGGTAGTTTACAGAGCCTTAGTTCCAGATCATCTAAATGGTGCCTCTCAAGAAAGAGCTTGGGGACCAACAGTCCTGGCCACAGCTCCACCATAGGACAACTTCAGCTACATACACCCAAACCCAGAAGCCTTTCATCTGCCCCAGCCGCCCATCCCCATAGCCACTCCCTGGCCTCCACTTTACCTTCCCTTACCACTTAATTTTTTCCCTTCTCTTTCTAATGACTGCCTTAAGTCTACACATGTCTTCAGACAGAGGCAAACCCACTATCAGTCATTGGAAGGAGCTGTCTTGAGTGCCTCTGAGCTGAAAAGAGGGGAGAACAGACTTTGGTGGGTGTCTGCTATGTGAACTGGGGTGATGTACAATTTCTTGCTTCTCTACAGCTAGGAGAAGTGAATATAATTCAGTTCAAGTAAATTTATCTTTTTTGCTCCCGCCATTCTAGACTATTTGCTTTTCCTGGAACATTTGGGAGTATACTGTGCTCTTTGTGTGTGTGTATGTTGACACTACATCATGGTTCCATTCATCGGGGGGATTGGTACATGATATAGCACAGCTTGATCCTTTTCCACCCTTTTACCCAGCACCCTACCTTCCCCTCTCCCCGGACCCCTTCCCTATACCCAACATGTTCACCTTTCTGTTTTCTACCATCTCTACTTTGTTCCTCTTCCTTCCTTCTTTCTTTCCTTCCTTCCTTCCTTCCTTTCATTCTTTCTTACATTTTAGGTTGCTCCAGTAAGCGAAATCATGTGATATTTATCTTTCTCTGTCTGACTTATTTCACTTAACATGATGGTCTCCAATTCCATGCATTTTCCTGCAAGTGACATGATTTCATTCTTTTTTATGGCTGAATAGTACCCCATTGTGTACACAAATGCTGTGCTCTTTTTCACTTTTGATTCTTTGAACATAAGATTCTGTCACCATCAACAATGTCATAACTGAAATTTACAGAATATTTACTATGTGCATGATACTTTCAAAGACTATTCTATCTAGGCATTCATTTAAACTTCACAAAACTTTTCTGGGCAGTTACTATGGACATCACCAGTTTTAGAAAAGGTCAGGGCATCGTGTAGCTTGCTTATGGACATCTAGCAGGATGTGGAATAAAATGCAAACCTGAGATTGCAATGGTGTTGCTCCTCCCAGCCAGTCCTGGCTTCAGCATACTCTTCACTGAGCCTTCAGATCAGGGTCACTGGTTCCAGAAAGCTTTCCACAGGCTCAACCCAGAGTCCCTCTTTTGTTCTCCCAGGGCACCTTCCACCCCAACAGAAGGTTGGATTTTATCTTATGAAGTTACTCACTTCTGGCTTCTAGCTTGCAACTATGTTGGAGAGTGGAATTTATGTAGATTGAAGGCCCCCAAAACATTGCTATCTTTTTTTTTTTTTTTTTGTCTTTGAGATATCTGTGCTTTCATACTGCAGTTGTGTAAGAAGTCGTGACCTTAGCTGGATGCTGAAATGTGCTGAGACTGCTTCAATTCTATAAGATTACCTTAGAACATGAAGTGTAAAGAAAAAGTATAAAATGCTTCAAAAATGCAGAGATGGATGTTCTACGGGATGGGGGTGTTTGAGAGTCCAGAGTGTGTGGAAATGCTAGATTTTCTATTTGAAGTAGGCTGTGCAGCATGATACAAACACTGGGTTTACACGTGGGAGAAGGGAATCCTAATCCAAATCTACTTCTCATTGGCTGTGGGGCTTTAAGCAGATAATTAAAATTATTTGAGCATCAGCTAAAAACTAAAAAAGAACATTTAAAAAATGGTCGGGCCGGTGAGATGGCTCAGCGGCGTAAGCGCCTGCCTGGCAAGCGCGAGGGCCTGAGTTCAACTCCCAGAACCCACATATGAAAAAAGGGCCGGTGACATTGCTCAGCGGCACGGGTGCCTGCTGGCGTGTGAGGTCCTGAGGTCGACCCCCGGTACCCACAAAAAAAAAAAAAGGTCTTTTTTTAGTTCTAAAGCTCCAAAAATGTAGTTAATAATCCTGAGTAAAAATATGAAATAATTATGGGCAAAAAGCAAGAAAAATTAGGATAACTATTCCTATAGAGAACACCAAATTCTTTTATCACAGTGTAAAAAATGAAAATGAAGCATGCCCTGGAAAGTAAAAACATGTATTTTTTGAGCAAATGTAGTATATATTTCAGTGCATTTAAAAAATAAACATTAATTAAATTAAACAAATATTTATCGAGAGCCTATTTGGGGCAAGTGCCATGCTAGGTTCCAGAAGCAAATCTAATAACATAGTGACTGACTTTCAAACATTTAGTGAATAATGCATGGATAGTGGAAAGCCAGATATGATGGTAACTAAATATCATTCTTTACTAATCCTCATCTCTATTTTAGGATTAACTGTGGCATTTGTTTTACCCTTCTATTTTATTTCCAGTTTATGGACTTGGGAGTCAAACCAGCTTGGGTCCAAATCCTGACTCTGTCCCGAATTGCTTTTAAATTGCATTTGGTTATCACCCTCTGTAGGTCTAGAATGGGAAAAATATGTTTTGAATGACTGCTTTTAGGCGCCATTGCATTTGAATTCATGCAGAAAACAAAAAAGAACCTTGATGGGCTTATTTAGCAAGAGCTCCAAAGGGCTGAGTATACCTCCTTTAGAGCCCTATGATTTTTATCAGCCATATGATCCTGGTTTACAATGGCAGTAATGTAGCAAATTTGCTATTTCTCAGAGGTGTGGGCAGCAATCTGCATTCTCTGCTCTCATGGACTGACTGACCTCTTCCTTTTTAAATTTTATGTACAACTTCTCTGTTAACAGGGAGCAAATATTCTGGGAAAGTCTATAAAACAAAACGTCCAGGACATGACTTGCACAGATTTCTGACTGTCTTTCTCAGGCTGGATTTTATGAACTCCCCCACGTATGACAGGGTTTTATTTTGCTTTGAATGCATTCATTGGAAGAGGAATACTGAGCCAAGCCATTGTGGGGAAGCTCACGGACATTTAACAAGTCCTAAGCAGGCCAAAGAGAGGGACTCCTTCTTTGCCCAAGAGAATCAAAGAATGTATATTCAACATAGGATGCTGTCCTTAAAAATAGGATTTATTGAAATGAAAATGTTTGGATTTATTAGCACATAATGTATACTGATGAAAAGCCCTCTAAAAGAAACTGTGACAATGAAGTATAAGAAGAGAAAATTGTCATTAGGACGAATAACTGATATCAAACATCACCATACCTCCATAAGCTCCACCAGAGGTCCAATTTGTGCCAACTCAGTAACCCACATCAATTTCTTTCACAAACTAACAATCTATTCAAGAAATTATCTGAGTGTTTGTTGCTATATAAATGATAGAATATTCACTTTCTACCTGAGTATTGGTGGGGTACATAAGTATGGTCACAGTCACAATATTTTTAAAAATGTTTCATTCCCTCTTGTTTATGGAAAACAAGATTTAGTATTTTGCTAGGGAATCTATCACTTTTAAAAAGTTTGAAATCTATCTGGAGAGAAAGCATACATTTAAAAACCTACAATCTTTAATGTTCTTTGAAAACTATTTGCTAGCATTTATGTTAAGGGCTTTACACACATCGTTTACTTAATCAAACCGTGACGTAACATATAGCTACCTACCATCATTATCCCCTTTAATGCACAAGGAAATAGAGGCTTAGAGACACTAAATGCCTTCCCCAGCACCCACAGGTCATGAGCAAAAGAACTGAAGTTCAAAACAAGGCTTGTTTGGTGCCAGATCCTTAGCCCTTAACTGCTACAAATGACAGAAGTCTCTACCAAATAAGGAAACAAGGGCAAACATGGTACAGATTGAACACATGAGCAGTGAAACAAAACAAAACAAAACAAAACAAAACAAAACAAAACAAAACAAAGAATTTGTTAATAGTGATATTTGGGAGATGAAATTTGAATATTTTTCATTCATCAGAAAGGACAGAAAATGTTACCAAAGAACATCGGATACGAAAATACAGTAGAGAGAATATTTTGTGACAATTTTCATCACTAAACCGCAGTCCCTTTACAAAGTATCCTCTTTTCCTACTTGAGCACACCATCCTCCCATGCCGCTGTGTTTGCCCTGGTCTATGTTTGGACTTCCGGCCTGAAAATGTGAAATAAGCAAGGAGAGGCTTTTAGCATAGACTAGAACCCTGTCCTCTCCACTTGGAGCACTGATTTGCTTTGGAGGAACTTGCTTCCGGACCGGACTGGTCACTGACCACTTTCTCCGCACTGGCTCCCTTTCCTCCCGTGGACCCTGAGACCCAGGTGACAGCGAGACCAGCACCTCTGTCCCTGGTATCTGAGTTCCTTACCCTTTGGAACCTGTTGCAGCATTGATGTGGGTCTCCCCAGTCTAGGCCAGCTGCTGGGCCCTAGAATGGGGCCGTTGTACCTGATTCCTGAATTTTATAATGAGTTTCTTTTCTTCCTCCGTAGTCCCCTCATTTCACCCAAACTTATCTCAGCAACATTTGCCTCTTCTTATCCTGTTTAGACTCTCACCTTGCATCTGAGCCATTCCCAGCTCCACCCAGCCCTCTCTACACCGAGAGAGCTCCTCCGCCACTTTTCCTAGCTCCTCCTCCCTGATTTGAGTCATCTGAGTCAGGATTTGTTTCTTTTTTGTTTTGTTTTGTTCTTTGTTTTTTTTTATTATTTTTGTGTACAATGCCCTCCATATTGAGAACCTCAAAAAGGTTAAACTTCATGACACTTTGCATGCTTGCTGGTATATTTATTATTCCATGCACCTTTCTCTTGCACAGAGGAGCGTCTGGTTATGTTCTTTGCACTGTTATGTGCCCACATTGAATCTTTTATTTTCAACTCTAGGGAGCCTTGTCTACTTTACTTTTTCATTAAATATTTTTAGCTGAACTGTGTGTAATTGGGCAACTGAGTTCTTTGGCAATTAGAATCCATGGAACACAATTTAAAGAAAAACAAGATAACACTAATTTTTGGACTGCCTTTATGGAATTCATTTATTTTCTTTTCTGCATTTTGGCTAGCATGTGTGAATTTTATGGTAAGGTCATACAAATTCTAAATAATTAAATAGAATAGTCTGAAGTGGTGAATATTTCAGATTACATTCATTTTTAAATGAAAACAGCTGTATCACTTTCAAGAACATATAGCGATATGACTCATTTACAAAGTATTAACAATATTTGTTCAAGGAGACCTACAATATTAGCATAACAGTCAGTAGGCCAGATATAATACTGAGCACAGGAAGACCTTGTGAATTTCAATTTTTCCTTGTAAAAACCTTATCTTCTTGGAAAAGTCTTTTACCTTCCAGACTGGACATATTTTCTTTTGAATCAGGACTGAGGATTCCATGAGAAAATGTAAGCAAACTAACAAATGTGTATAGGTTGAAAAGATGATAAAAACTAAAGAAATTTGGCTGACACTAATATTTGCATTTGTTTTTGAAAAGATGCTTCAAAAGTTTTATTTTTATTTATTTTTTGGGGGGGTACCGGTGGTCGACCTCAGGACCTTGCGCACTAGCAGGTGCCCGTGCCGCTGAGCGATATCACCGGCCCTTTTTTCATATGTGGGTTCCGGGAGTCGAACTCAGGACCTCACGCTTGCCGGGCAGGCGCTTACGCCACTGAGCCATCTCACCGGCCCAAAAGTTTTAAATTTATTTCTTATAATCATAATTACACTTGTAACTTACTCATTTAACCCCTTTCTTCATAGTTCTTTGAATAATCCACGTATATTCTTTTAAGAGATACAAATTAATGTTGAGTAGGTGTACCATGGATAAGAACGCTTCTCAGCTGCCTTCTTGACCATGCGCCTCCCAGACCCTTGTGTGTGGTGTGAGCAGAGAGCGAAGAGGCAGGAAGTTCTGGGCTTTATGGCCTCCTACGCCATGGCCTGAGTGGGGACCCACTCAGTGTGGCGAGTAGTGCAGAATCAAGGCAACCCTGCTCTGAGTTTTCCTTCCTTCTTTCATGCCACGTTAACCCTCACACTTGGTAGAATTCTTGTACAAACAGGGATGCTGACACTGTAGAGTCCCCTTCCTCTCTACAGATAACACAGGTGGCTTTGAACTCATTCTTAGGCTTAGTGTGAAAATGCACATGAGAGAAGCAACAAGGCTGCTGGGTCTTCTTTTGCCATAGTGAGTGGGCTGGGTTTTCCTGTGCGTTGTTTTTGTTTTCTTGTGACACACATCTCACTACGTAGTCCAGGCCGGTCTTGAACTCCTGAGGGCTGGGATTACAGGTGTGCACCACCATGCGCAGCTTTTTGTTTCGTTTTTATGGGAAGTTGTGCCAGAGGTCTGTATGATCCCTGAACACTCAACAGGCATTTCCCTGGTGAAGAGAGGTTAGAACTTGTCTTCAAGTGTTTAGGAAATGACGGTTGGAGAACAAGTTGGATCCAGTGCTAATCGATCAAAGAGAAATGATGCCTTATACTGGATTTGTTTCATTTCCCCAGAGTGGCAGCTCTCTTAAGATTATCTGAATGGGTTATGGCACCCATCAAGGGCACAGCCCAGCCCAAACGTGACTTTCAAGGTTGATGCTTTCCTTGGAAAAAAAATTAATTCAAGGATTCTGGCCTGACTGGGAAAGTCCACTCCTTCTCCACAGTTCCGTGTGACCATCACGCCCTTTGTCAGCCCAAGGAAGAGCTGTCCTTGCCGTTCTCGCTCCATTGTAGCTTCCCGTCCTTCTCAGACTGTGGATTTGATTGCATTCTCTCTCCCCTACTGGATTGAGCTCTTTGCAAGGAAGATCTGGCCATGGTACTGAGTTTTGCACCAGTGCTGGCTAGTTAATAAGTCCTCTAAAGTGTGTGTTGAATGAATGAATGATTAGGTTTTAAAGAAAGGCTTAGATTATAAGCTGTATTTCTCTTACAGTCATACTGATTCCTTGCCAATACTTTTGAGCAATATACCTTTTGTAGACCTCCATCCCTTCCATATGTGATATTGCTACAGGTTTGGGAGGAAAATGAATAGTTCAGAGTTGATGGTTAGAAATTTATCATTTTTCTCTATCTCTCAGGTGGTTTTCTGGGGCTTGATATGCTGTATCAAGCATATATAGGTGTTTCCTCATTAGTAATAGAATAAAGAGCAGGTAGGAAATGTCTTGCTGAGTGCTAAAGAAATTCCAGTCTGCTCTTTACCTGACTTGAGACGGGAATCACTACACCCGAGGACAAAGGAGCCATTGCAATCAGGCCTTGAGCAGGTTCATTCAGCCGGAAGTGACTCCTTGTGGAATCAAGAGCTTCCACGCTTGAGTCTGGATGATGGAAAATTGTAGAAAACTTTGTGTGTGTGTGTGCACACACGCACATGCATGTGAGTGTGTGTATGTGTGTTTAAGAAAGGGCAATTAAAATAAATGCAAAGTTATTTAAGGCACTGACATCACTAACGTGTCAAGAGCCTTGCTCCAATATCTTATTTGTGCTTTTAGGTCAGGCTGCTGGAACACCCAAGCGTTTCAGGGTAGAGAGAAACTCCCTCATCAGTAAAGCAGCAAACCTCACCAACAGGAGTATCACATCCACTGTGGGGAGCCATAAATGACCCAGCTTCACGTCTGAGCATGCCCCCCCCCGCCCATCCTGATCCTACGTCACCCATTAGACCCTCCCACCGTTTCCCTCAAAGAGATATAAGCCCTGGCACTTCTGCAATAAACTCTCTCGCTCGACTTCCCTGATCTGTGTGTGTGTGTGTCTTCTTTCTCATCCCCATACCGTCGCCCGGGTTCGCGTTCCTGCCCCGGGGAGGCCCCGCTGGTCGGAGTCTTCTTGGGCCACAACACAACATTTGGCGCCCAACGTGGGGCCCGGGAAAGATGGATCCTATGAGGGATCACCCTGTAGGGCGATAAATGCCAACGATTGACCGGTCTTTAGTTTCATTTTCATGAGATTCCTTTCTCAGTGATCCGTACGCCAACTCCTTTCTTCGCGTCTGAATCACGGTAAGCATACAGGGTGCAAAATGGGACAAAACCTCTCCAAGCACGAACTTTTTACTAAAGGGGTCTCTGAAGCGCTCAGAGTGAGGGGAATAAAAGTCACCCCGCGGCAATTGACTGATTACTTTTCCTTTATAAATAAGGTTTGTCCATGGTTCCCCTTGGAGGGCACCATTAACATCAGGGTCTGGGACCGCGTGGGTGACGCACTCCAAGATTATTATCGGGTTTTCGGGCCAGAAGAGGTTCCCGTCACAGCCTTCGCTTATTGGACCCTAATTTCAGAACTATTACGGACACAGCCCAATAACCTTCAACCATCACAGGCTCCGGCTCAGCCACTGGGTCAACCGGTTGCCCCCCCAATTACTGATACCCCTAGCCCTAGCCCTCCACCCTCTGTAGTTCTCCAGATGCCAGAAGAAAAAGATGGCCATTGCTCTCCTACTTCCCCCGTACCCACTTCCGCCTTCTTTAATGATAGTCACCCGCCATCTTATGAAACAGACCTCCGCCCGCCATCTTGTCCTGGGTCTCCACCGTTCGATGGCCTGTCATCATGTCTTAAGCCCACGCAGCCTCCTGCACTTTACCCCCCTCTTCCTGACCCCCCGCCTTTCTCCTTACCTCCACAAATACCGCTGCCCTCCACCCCCCCTTTCACAGCCCCTGCATTCCTTGTTAACTTCCCTCCCTTCTACCCCCCATCTCCTGCTTCCCCTGACTCTGATGCCTTCATGGCCCGACTTATGACTCGCATTGCTGACCTTGAACAAACTGCCGATAAGTTACATCAAACATTTAAACTTCAGCTATCCCAATCCCCTACTCTTCCTCCTAACAAACCTAACCCTCCTCCAACCTCTTTTCTTGACAAACCACACCTCGCTTTCCCCATCACGGAGGTACAACAACCCACTATTGAGGGACAACCGGCCCCTCCCCCTCAACGAGCCAGAGTTCTTTTCCCCCTAAACTCTCTCAAAGAACTTAAAATGGCAGTCACTCAATATGGCCCCACTGCCACCTTCACCCTTGCAGTACATGATAGCCTCTCTCAAGGGTGGGTCACTCCAAATGAACATAAAAAATTAGCTAGAGCTGCCCTCTCTGGAGGCGATTTTTTGCTCTGGAAATCTAACTTTTTGGATCAATGTGAAACAATTGCCAAACAAAATCAGGAAAGACAACCCCCCAACCCGGTTACGTTCGCCATGTTGTCTGGAATGGGTGATTTTTGTACTGATGAACAACAACTTAATCTTAACCCTCAAGCATTCGCTCAAATCTCTTTAGCAGCAAGCAAAGCTTAACCCAATATAATAGCATCTTACAGGCCGTTGACCAAGACCTAAAAAATGTTGAAACCTCTATTCGCGCCCTACAAACATCACTAACCTCCCTGTCTGAAGTTGTTCTCCAAAACAGGCGTGGCTTGGATCTTCTTTTCCTCAAGGAAGGTGGCCTTTGTGTGGCCCTCAAAGAAGAATGCTGTTTCTGTACTGACTCCTCCGGCGTGGTCTTACACGCTATGGATAAATTAAATGATGCCCTAAAAAAGAGAGAAATAGCCAGAACACAAGCCTTATTCCCCAACACTTGGTTCTCCACTGTGCTCCCCTACCTTGCCCCCCTTTTTGGCCCCCTTATAGTTGTGGTCCTCGCCTTGACCCTTTGGTCCCTGCCTATTCAAGAGACTCATTGCCGCCGTAAAAACAGATGCTGATGAGTACAAACAAGCCGAACCATATGATGATATTCAGGCCCCAGCATATAAGAATGTCGGCCAATGACGGGTAAGATGGAGTCACAAGTCACTAACACTCTCAGGACCACCTAAGACAGAGCGCCACTCTTCGCTGGGACGCTGGCGATGCTAGTGGTTAGCTCAATGACGGGTAAGGCCTGAAAAATCAAATGTGTAAAAACAAAAAGACTTGCAGTAACCTCCACAACCTAAGACAGGCCACATTCAGGGTCATACAAACATTCATGGTCGGCAATATTCTCATTTGGAGAAAAAGGAGCATATGTGGGGAGCCATAAATGACCCAGCTTCACGTCTGAGCATGCGCCCCCCCCGCCCATCCTGATCCTACGTCACCCATTAGACCCTCCCACCGTTTCCCTCAAAGAGATATAAGCCCTGGCACTTCCGCAATAAACTCTCTCGCTCGACTTCCCTGATCTGTGTGTGTGTGTGTGTGTCTTCTTTCTCATCCCCATACCGTTGCCCGGGTTCGCGTTCCTGCCCCTGGGAGGCCCCGCTGGTCGGAGTCTTCTTGGGCCACAACACAACAATCCACCTTGGCAAAAAGATTGCCGAAAGAAATATTTGCATGTTTTGGTTCTGTTTTTCATTGCATTCTGTCTTCCTCACATCCTTAGCTGATAAAGAGCTGATTCACAGATTACAGGGGTCTCCCGTGCCCCTTTTCTCCCCCAGAGAGGAGGACTGAGAAGTGGAATGTTGTATCTCCTACAGAGCACCCCCTGCTTAGTTCTCAAGGGAAAAAGAACAGCCTTTGCTGTACCTTCCACAGTGTTCTCAGTCCTCAGCCACCCAACAGTGTTCTGTAAAGTTTGAGGACAAGAGAGGACAACTATAAGATTACGCTTATTTTCAACCAACAAAAACAGCGCTCCTTACTATCATCTCTCCTCTGCAATTCTAGCCTCCAGGTCTCAAGCTTCAGTGGATGCTAGGTTAAGTGTTTTAAAATATAGTCAGAAAGAATTTAAAACTGTGGAGATAAGAGTAATGATTGCCTTAAGAGCTACCAATTTCTAATCTTTGCAGAGCCCTGGTTAGTAGAACAATTATCTTGTGACTGTTTTTCTTTCTGTAACATTGCTTGGCAAAGCCTTCCCTTCTCATTCTATACATGCGCTGGCCCACAGGCCGAGCTACTGCTTCCCAGAGTGCACTGACTCGCATTTCCATTAGCAAATCCAAGTTGACTTAGTGGATTGTGTTTCAGCTGCTTAATTGATGCTTTGGGTGGATGAGGTCCCAGGTTTGAACCACAACTCCTGAGCTCTCAAGAAAATTTGGCTGAGTTGAAACCTGTCTGATAAAATGTCTCCTTATACTAATTCTAGTCCTTTCGTGTGAAAATTCAACCTCAATAACCAAAATGAACTGAATTCACACGCTACATAATCCCAACATGCTTAAAGTCTGGTTCTGAAGGAGAACCGTCCACAAGTTTGGATTTTGATCATAATTCTGGCCAGAAAGAAGTCTATCTGCCCCGCCACCGTCGTGGTATTTACGGGCCTTAGAATCTGAGAATGGGAAGCTCATTTAGATACTGAAAAACATATGCATTCTATTTAGGACCCTTCTCTTGAGAAAATGGCTGTAACCTCTGTGGGCAAGGAGCGTGAAACTCACATCCTCTTCTCTGCTGTGTAAGTAGCATTTGGCAGAAGGTAGGAGCTGCATGCCAACAACGGAAGCGCAGTCTCAGCTCCATCGCAGCCTCAGCTGCCTACATTTGACCTCATCTCTGGGCTCCTTTGCTTCATGTCAGCCGGTAGAAAATACAATGCAGTGGCGTTAAAGATAAAGAGGGAAGTGACGAGGGGACTCCGGAGGGCTTCCAGAAGGGCATCGGTGATGCGAAGACAGTTCACTGGTCCCCTGCCCCCTGTAGGCATGGGAGCATTTCCCACACTTTTCAATCAATACTAAAGAACACGTTTGACATGCAACCTAATTAAAGCCCAAATGAAGTCCCATTTTTCACTCTTCTATACATTAACTGGTTCCCACATGGACCAGATTTTTCTTCATGTCTGAATTAGAAAGGACTATACTTCCAAGTTCATCGGAACACAGGTGAAGCACACATTTGTTTCTACCAAGCACCTTCAATAGACATGCTGTGTGAAAATGTCATGGTTCGTGATGCGCTTAGTACTCAATAATTTTTTATTAGGTAAATAGGTCTAAGCAACTCACTCATAGTAGTTTGCTCAGTGTTCAACAGATGTTATGTTAACATATATGGATGCTCCCCTGTGAGTTCACTGGGGCACCCTGGACCCCAGGTAGGTGCTGTTCTGCATATGAGCAGAGGGTTTGACATGGGGTACTTCCTGTCTTCCTCCTTTGGGAGCTAACCGATCTAGTAGAAAAAATAAGAAAGTATAATAAAATGCATACAGAAAAGCAAGATGCTGTGCCATTGTGAGAAAAGTTTAAGTTGTTGATTACAATGTTTAATTAGAGAAAGCAGAATCTACTGTACTGACTTGGAGCAGAAAATGGTTTATGAAAGAGTATTAATTTGCTTACAGAATTTCCAGAAATTCTAAGTTGGATGCTGCACACTTAGGAGTTATTCTGAGCATGCCACAAAACTGAGCAGTGAAAGGCTCACTCTTGTGACCTCTACTGTCTTCCACTCAGCACCTAAGACCTGGGACTCTACCCAGTGTTTTGGGACACATGCACACAAAAACACCCTAAATCCCCGAGTGTACTTACAGTAGCCACTTGACCCTTCCGAGTTCGCTGTGAGTGTAGACATGCTCTTGGTGAACCTAGATCATAGGCAGGAACCTCAGGGGAGAAGGAGTCTGGGACTCGTGGATGTATTAGTTTCTGGCTACTCTGATACAAAACGCAGCGCAGGGGAGGGCTGGAGGGAGTTCCAAGCGACTGACTCTGCAGGACCTGCCACAGGTGCAACAGAACACATTGGGCGATAAGGAAGAGTAGGAGGTCAGATTTGCATATAGGATGGACCTAGGTCCATCATGAACCGAGGATTTGAACTGGACCCTAGAGAAATGATGGTATTCAACAGAAACGTGGGTGACCAGTCATGATGTAAAAAATAAGATGGGTAAAGATGCAGAGGCAGGAAATTGTAAGATAAGACTCAGGAAATTGTCTGTAACAGCTATTTGGAGCACATTCTAACAAGTTATGATAAAGGAGACACGAGGTTGGGAACTTGAGTTGTGCCAGCGTGTGGAAGGTCTTATACTGGCTGCAATAGTCCCTAAGACATGGAAATGGCTTCCTGAAGGACTTTGATCAAAAATGAAATTTTAGAAATGGAAAAAGAAAAATGCTTGGACAGCTTCCTTTCTCTGTCATTACTCCCTAAGTGGGACATGGCTTTGAAGTCATTCTGATGCTGAAGGCCCCATGTTTTTATATCCAACCCAGACCCCTTCTTTGACCCAGACTGACTTCCAGCTGCCTACTCCCCATGACATGGAAGTAGATCGATGTCTACACTCAACGTATCTGAAATGGAAACCCTCCTGCTACCTTCTAGACCTCTTCTCTATTGTCTGCCTCCTCATTTTCTTCCAACCTTCAGTTCTCAGGCAAAGTCACGGCACTATCCTTCTCTTTCTCTCATACCGTATATCAACTGTCAGTAAATCTTGCCAAACCAAGATATCCAGAGCCTGATATCTTCTCACCTCCTCCATCCTCGTTCCATTCTAAGCCACTTTCATCTCCTGCTTACAATCCTACATGGCCCCCAGTGAACCTTCCAGCTTCCAAACATTCTCCAAATGACAACCTTACATACTTTTGTAGCAAGTTGGTTCAGATCATACCACTTCTTGTTTTGTAATTCTCTAGTGACTTCTCATCTCTTCAGAGTAAATTCCAGAGTCCCTGTCCCTGTTCCTGTCCTTCTTCCTCTATTTTTCCCCAGCTCAATCAGCCCCAGCTACTTCTCTGACCTCCCCAGCTACTAGTTTCTTCCTTGCTTGGTCGGCTCCAGTCTCAGGCATCCTGGCTGTTTCCTAAACACTCCAAACACACCTGGACTCACACATTTACATTTGTTTCTCCCTCTGCTTCCAATACCTGCTACCTGCTAGCCTTGTGGCTCTCTTACTTGTCTTCAGGCATCTGCTAAAACATTGCATTGTCAGAGGGGACTGCCGTAATTGCTCTGTGCAAAACAGCACAAGACATTATCTTCTTTAGTTGCATTTATTATACTATGTACCACATTTTATATGTGTGTATACACATTTTAAAAAATTATCAATACTTCCCATGCATGAGGACAGTGCCTGAGTCATAGTAAGTACTCAATAAATATTACAATAAAGAGTACAGTTTAAGGAGTACAGATTCATAATGAAGATATAATGTAAAACACAGAGCTCTCCAATCCAATGGTAGGTGATGTTTTTACTTCTCCATCTCCACGTCCCCATCCTATCATTCAGTATATAATTCCTGCATGAGAAGATTGCTAGGGGAAGCTTGAAAAATATGTATACACTATGACAATTTGTTTACCAGCAGTCAATATAGAATAGCGCACTTTAGAATGCAAACAGGTGGGCAATTACAGTTCCTTGTACTCAGAAGACCCCTGACAGATGTAAAGCACATTCACTTTCATCTTCAATGCTGAGAATCAATTGAGTGGATTGTTTCTGTTTTACATGTGAGAAAAATGAGGATTAGTCATATTGGTCACACAGCAAGAAAGTGGTGAATGGGACCCTAAATGCAGGCAAGGATGTCCCACATCCTTGGCCTTTTCCTATCACACCAGGCACATGGGCCCCAAGTAAAATACTTTGCAAAGAGTAGTGGCTGTTCCTACACCTTTGTTACTCTTAGTGGAGCAGCTGTACCCATGTGGCCAGGGATTCTGAGGTTGGTGGAGCTGCTGAGCTCCGGAGAACCCGGCACGGGATTTATGACGTGTGCTTGGTGCAGAAGCGTCTTCCGCCTCAGTCCTTAAAGTGTGCAATTGCCGTGGGTTTGCAGCAACAGTGATGCAGAGCATAGCTTTCTTCAGACTGATCGAAGCACCTTCTGCTGGTGGTGAGAAGCCTGGTGGTAAATGATGTGGATGAAGATTTTTAGGAAGTCGCTTCATCAACAGGTGCAACGTTGTTTTCCTGTGTTAAAGGAGTTGAGTGCATTCCTCAAGAGAAGGGTTTTCCTCGATGCCATTGTGTTCTAGTTTAGGCGAAGGAAGATCTGGATGGGAATTTAAGGAAGACTTTCTGGGCAGCTCTCGCAGAGTATGTGTGGTCCCACCTCCCTGAGAAAGAAAAGAACAGAAAGGAAGGAGATTTCTGCAGACACGAGCAGGCATACAGCAAACCAATGATGAGATGAGGACACTCTGCTCCATGGTACTGCACTTTGGGATTTCAGAAAACAGCAGAAGCAGGAAGGTTACTCTCCTCTTCTTGCCTCCCAGAAGCCAAAAGAGCTAAGAAGGGCACTTTCCAACTTCTCTTCCCCTTGTCCCTTGAAGTAGATCATCAGACCCTCACTTAAGAGGTGTCCTCCCTATTCCTGGGAGAAAAGGGCATCCTCATCTTTGAAGACACAGGGACATGGGGAAGAACATAAAAACCCCTCGCTAAGTTTCTCCCAGTCTATTAGCATTAGGCTACATGCCCTTTGTCCAATCACGTCTCCATGACTATCTATGACTTTGCCGTCAAACAGCATAAAAACACTCACAGATTTCCTTGTTTCTTTGGGTCTTCAATTCCTTAGAAAGCCCCCATGTCGGGAAAAACTTACATTAAATACATTTCTATGCTTTTCTCTTATTTATTAATCTTTTCTTATAGAGACCTCAGCCATGAACATAGCAATAGGAGAGGAAAAGAAACCCTTTCCTCCCCTTTGCCACTGTAACTGTGAGGAATGAAGACTGAAGTCTGGGGGCTGGGAAGGAACTTCCTGGGAAAGTTAAAAATTGCTCCTGTTTCCAATTGCCTGACACATGAGGAGAACGAAGTGGGACAGATTGATTTCATTTGGAAAATGGGAGAGTTAGAGAGGACCACTGTGTGGAAAATGCAATTAGAGAAGGTTTAATTGTCCTCTTCAGTGGACAGCTCGTGTACAGTACTAACATACATCCTAGACCGCAGAGACCTATTAACAAACATAGTCAGGTGCCACCAGTGGCACAGAAATATTTGTGAAAGAAATTATCAGCAAATGTTTGGAAATGAGGGGTGGCCTGCTTTGTCTGGACCTCATTTACTCAAAATGAACACTTTGCATGGGACGAGTGGCCTTTGAAGACCTTGAACGTCCACGATTTCCGGGGATCAGACCTAGAGCCCAGTGAAGTGACACATACCTGCCTTACTGTCCTCCCTCAGCCTTCATGTTTTTTCTTGCATTTCCATGCTCTTTCTCTTTTTGATATTTCTGTCTTCATTAAAGCATAGAATGGTCATGCTTTCCAAGGAAAATAAATAAATAAAAAGAAGAGGACATTTATCTGCCCCCCGGCGGAATGGTGAGGAAGTGGGGACCGTGAGTGGCCTTTCAGTCTGAGAAGTGGCAACTCTCTTCCCTCAGCCAGGAGCACAGCATCCCGCCTCTGTGTGGAAAAGCTCCATCTTCTCTGCAAAGCTCCATATCAGAACCCACACACAACGGAAACACCGCCTCTCACAGGGCATCAAAGGGGAGGGAGGAGCAGGCCAGACTTGCTCAGGCGAAGTCTTCTCATAGCAGCTTCAGATTTGCTCTCTGGGGATGCCCGAGTCAAAACCATGAGGAGGGTGAGGGGCCATCATACCATTTCCATTAAAAGCAGTTGTTGATGGCCATTTTCTCATTTTCTTTCTCCACTTCCTTATTTCGCAGTAATGCTTCCATTGCAATAAAACGAGGCTTCTTGAGATCAGCCCGACGACGCTATTCTTCCCTCTAATGCCAGCTGCTTTTCAAGTGGGTGGTGTGATAACTAAGAACATTTGTTACTGGGCAGAGTCTCTTCAAACCCATTAAAATAAAGTATTCTGCCCTTTCTTTCTGTGGGAGTAGTTTCTTCTCTATATAATTTAATTATTTCTTTTAGAAGAGCAGTGATCAATGAAAAGTCACAATCAGTCCAAGATCTACAGAACCACAGAAAACCCAGAATAGAGACCTTTCTTTCGGCACGAGAGTTCCGCTTGCTGACCCTGTCGTGTGTGCTGTGAGACGCACAGGGAAGGTGGCCACACCTGAGTATCTGTAGGTGGTTTGTGACTGTTTGCGCCAACTCCTCACACACGGAGGAGGACTGACTTCCACGAGGGCTCCCAACCATCCTGGCCTCCTGCTGTCCACGCATTTGGATCTGTCCCACCCCTTGCCTGTGAGCTGGACCTATCGACTGACGTCTAGTGAACGGAACAGGATCAGTTGATGATGTGTCACTTCCACGAAGAGGTAAGGGAAGCCCCGGGACCTCCATCTTTCTTGCCCTCTCTCTGGGGGGCGCGTTCTGCTGCCATGTTGTGCAGTGCCGTGGGGTGACCACTGTGACAAAGAGTGCAGGAAGGAAACACCTGGCGAGGGACAGAGGCCTCAGTCCAGCAACCCGACGGGAGCTGAATCCTCCTGGCAGCCCCTGAGGGGGCGGGGAGCAGCTCCTTCGTGCCATGCCTCAATGTGACCATCGCTCATGAGAGACCCAGAGCCCGAGGACCCAGCTGAGCTGCGGCTGGGGTCTCGATCCACAGAAACTGTGAGGCAATAAGTGTGTTTTATCTTGTGCTGCTGCCTTGCTCCAGAGCGATAGGTTAGTAGGGCGTGTGCACGATTTTTATAAATCTTTGAATTTACAGTCTTTGAACTGTAGCAGACATACAGAAAAATACAAAATCACAACATCACAGCTTGGGGTGTGCGTGTGTGTGTGTGTGTGTGACTGGGGATTGAACCAGGGCCTTTGCACTGACTTGCATCTCTAGTCTTTTCCTTTTCTGTTTTTTGAAAAAGGTTCTTACTAAGCTGTAGAGTTGTTCAGGGTGAGCTTGAACATGGAATCCTCGTGCCTCAGCCTCCCAGAGTACTGGGATTACAGGTGTGCAACACCTCGCCTTGCCTAATGGCTTTTATAAACGAAACATGCGCATATAATTACCACCCATGTCAAGAGACTGACCATGACTAATAATATTCCAAAAGCCTCTCTTGTGCCCTTCAAGCCACATTCTTCAGAAGATAATCATTTTTTATTTATATCACTGTAGAGAATTTGCTTGTTTTCAGCTTTATATAATTGGAATCAAGCATTATGTACTCTTTTATAACTACCTTTCCCCCCCTCTAATTATACTTTAGGGATTCATTCCTGTTGCTTCAGGTAGCAGTATTTCATTTATGTGCATTGTGACATACCATTTATTTTATCCAACCTTCCATATTGACAGTTCATTTTTGTTTTATATTTTTATTTTTTACTATCAGAAGTAATTCTGCTACATTCTTACATATATGTTTTGGTACATGTATTTTGCATTTCTGTTGAAGACAAAACTATACCCAGCAGTGGCATTTCTGGATCAATGGTTTATGTATATTCTAACTTTTTAAGATACTGGCAGATCATTTTCCAACTGGCTGTGCCAATTACAATTCCATCTTCCCGAATCCCCATTCACACGTGAGGCTTATTTTTAATTTTAGTTAATCTGGAAAATAAACAATAGATTCTGGTTGTGGCTAGGTTTTATTTGTCCACAAATTAATGACTGAACTACTTTCCAATTTTCTATTGACTCTTTGAATATTTCTGTTCCTGAAACATCAAAATACACGTCTATTGGTTGCTACTGGTACCTTTAAGATCCACTGCTTTAAGATATGGTATTCAACTTGCCCGGCGCCATTTAGTGAACCATCACTATTCTCAGTCCACGCAAGTGATCTTGTGTAAGTCTCTCAGGCTGCAGTAACAGAGAGCCAAACACGGTGTGGTTTAAACCACGAATTTGCTGTTAAACACTTCTCCAAAGTCAAGACGTCACCCGGGCCAGGCTGCCTGGCGCCCCTGGTGGCTGGCAGGCGACACTGAGGGTGCTCAGCTTGCGGCTACAGCGCTTCCGTCTCTGCCTCCGCCGTTCACACCTTTCTCCCCATGCGTCTCTCTCTATTCTCAGATCCCTCGTTTCCTGAGGACACCGGGACACTGGATGAAGGACGGGCGCCAATCCCTAAGGACCTTGCCTTCACCGATCATGTCCACAACAACCCCATTCCCAGAGCAGGTCACGCTCAGAGGTACCAGCGTTAGGACTTCTGTGCATCTTTTAGGAGACCCAATTCAACCCCTATCAGGCATCTTTTGACATAAATTAAGGGAACGCATGGAAACGAACCTGGTTTTAATCAGATGTGGTGGTGCACGCTTGTGTTCCCGGCACTCCAGAGGCTGAAGCATGAGGATCAACACCAGTTCAAGGCCAGCCTGGACTATAGTGAGGTCAAGACCAGCCAGAACCACAAAGCAAGGCTGTCTCAAAACAAAAAACAAACAAACAAACGAACAAACAGAAAAAGAAACAAAAAAAGAAAAAGAAAAAAGAAAAAAAGTGAACCTGGTTTTGACTTTCCATGTCTTCCTGGCCATTCCATTCTTGTTTATTGAACAACTTCTCTTTTCTTAGAGCTACACTGCCTGTGTTAACTGTGACTTTAAAAATTAATTTTCATATCCCAATAATGTAAGCGCTTCAACTTTATCCCTATTAATTGTTCACATTCTATCTTGAAATTCTTTTCTTTCTTTTTTTTTTTTTTTTTCATTTTTCTTTTTTGGAATTGAACCCAGGGGCACTCTACCAATGAGCTACAGTCTCAGCCCTTCCTCTTTTTTTTCTTTTAATTGAGACGGTATCTACACACACTCTGAATTTTTTCTTTTTTTCTGTACTGGGGATTGAACCCAGGGCCTTCTCTCTGCACTACATACCCAGCCTTATTCATTTATTTTATTTATTTTGAGGCAGAGTGTCACCAAGTCACTAAATTGCCCAGGCTGGGCTCAAATTTGCAATCCTCCTGCCTCAGCTTCACAGGGTGCTGGGATTACAGGAGTGTGCTATGACACCCAGCTGTGGCTTAAATTTCTTACAAGGAATTGTTTTCTTTCCACCTGAAAAATTCTCATTATTATATTTTTGGTGCAGTCATGCCAGTAACAAATCTTTTGCTTTCGTTCTCAGAAAACAAATTTGCTTTTCCTTTAATTTTAATAAATATTTCTTCCAAATATAGAGTTCCAGATTGGCGCTAAAAGAAACAACTCCATTCTCATTTGGCTTCTATGGTTTTCTTTGAAAAATCTAATCAAACATTTTTTGTTGCTATTTTCAAGGTAATATATCTCTTTTTATTGCCTACTTCCTGGAGTTTGTCTCTGTCTTTGATTTCTAGCAGTTGGACTGATGCCCACCCACATTTGAATTTCTTAGTTTGGTGTTTGTCGATTTTGGAATGCCTGCAATTGCTTAAGGTGATTTGATAACTTTGATCAGGTTTAGAAAATGATGAATCCTTAAATATGCATTATTTGAGCAATATTTAAATATTACATCTGCTTTATTTTCTTTCCCCTCAAATTAGAAAGTCAAAATTGATCTATATTAGATTTTTTTCTCTGTATCTTATATGCCTTACTGTGGTTTGAGCATTCCACCAAAACTTATGTTGAAATCAAATCCTCATTATATTAAGAGGTGGGACCAAGCTGGATATGATGATGCATACCCTTAATCACAGTCAATGGGGAGGCTGAGGTAGGAGGATTGCAAATTCAAGGCCAGCCTTGGCAATATAGTGAGATTCTGTCTCAAAAAAAAATTTTTTAAAGAGGTGGGACAAGGGTGTTCCTTAAGAGATGATTAAGTCACGAGGACTGTGTTCTCATGAGTGGACTAATCTATTCATAGATGAACAGACCTCCCGATCTGTAGAACCTTTGACCTCCCAATCTGTAGAACAATGAGCTGATTAAACATTTATTCTTTTTAAATTGCCCAATCTAGCATTTAGTTATAGCAACATAAAATTGATGAAGACATGCTTTGATGCTCTTTTTGGTATATTCTACACTTCCTTGTTAAACTCTGATCTAGATATGTTCTAATGACTTTCACATTCATCAGAAAATCTCTCTTCTGCTCTGTCTAATCTTCTCTTAAACTTATCTATTGATTTCTTAGCTTTAGTAGCATCATTGTTCAATTGTAGAATTATCATCTGGGTTTTTTTCTTAAACCCTAGGACAGGCCACAGGCAGTGATCTCATTTAGATCCTCTGACTATCCCGTAAGATATGTACTGTCAGTATTTTCAGAGGAGAGAAACAGAGGCTCAAAGAGATGAAATCATCCCGCATTGCACAGCAAGGAATTGGTATGCTAGGATTCAAATCCAAGAAGCCCGACTCGAACAGGCTTTGATGTCCTGAAGTCACATCGCTCCTCAGTGATGCATGGTTCTGATACTCGTAGCTGCTATATCGATGCATTGGAAGAGGGGCATTGTTCTAAGCACATCATGTTATTAACTTTTCAAAATAAGCTAGAGAGAGGTACTGTTCCTGCCATTCTACAGACGAGAAAAAGGAAGCTCGAAGAAGGTAGATCTTGCTTGAGGTTTCACAGCTCGTAGGTGCAAGTCAGGATTCCAGCTAAGGAAGTTTGCCCCCAAAGTCCATGCCTTTAACTACTCCAGACTGCCTCCCAGCTCAATCGGGCAACCGTGCTTGGAGTTGAGAAATAGCCGAGGAGAGGATGGATGGCACCTGAATCTGATCACTAAAAAAGTAAATATATTGCTTAGAAACTGGGTGCTTTGGAAGCGCAGAGTAGATAATACATTGTGAGTTTAGTATAGAACAATGAAGAAAAGCAGAAGGAAATGTGGAGGAAAGGGTGCATACGTGAGTTATGAATAGGCTCATGCTGCAGAGCTTGGGAGGTGGCTTCGGACCACGGTCTGCAGGACCCTGATGTGGGGGACACAGCGCCCTGGTCATGAGGAAGGGTCCAGGTTGTTTAAGCCGAGTCTCTAAGGTCAGGACACTGCACACCATGATGGTAGTGAAGATCTGGTTAATAATTGCTAGTTTTGAAAGGTAACTATCAAGAAGCGGAGATGCGGTCGGAGCAGCCCACAGGGGAGCATCAGGAGCAATGGGAACGTGAAAACTGGAACCAAGGATGGGGGAGGGAGACGCCAGGCTGTGACTATCAAACCACTTCCCAGGCTTCCTCAACACACAGGTCACATATGTATACACATATGTATGTGTGTATATGTATGGTTGGGAGTTTGCAAAAGACATTTGTCATCTAATAAGGGGCATCAGGGACAAAGTTTTCCCTGGGTCAGCCGATAGGACCGCCATCTCTTTTCCTATGCTGATGGATGCAAACGCGTCTCCTTTTATGTAACTCAGTTAAGATTCCCGTAAACGTTGGGGATAAATAGCTTGTTTTTCAGTTTTCTGGAGAAAAACCACATGAAGAATCCCGGCACCAGAGTGGCATCCAGGCCCTCCCCCAGTCCTGGACATGCAGAACTGAAAATGATTTGTCGTAAAAGGATTAATAAAGGAACTCATCTCTTCCAATTAACCCTCTTCAAAAAGGCACAGTAAAATGCACTCTGTTTCTCTTTGGTGAAGAACTCCAACCATTTAACATCTTTTAGAGTTAGAAATGCACAAATGTGAATCTTTCTGTTAAAAGCAGAGCCTGCCCCCTGTTCTCAGGGGGGAGCACAGAACACAAAACCAGCCTGCAAGTCCAAGTTAGGTTCCCCCTTTAATCTCAGTCACATTCTTTTATTTCATATCTCACATCATGGTTTGCAACTGTACCCTTCGATGAGTACTTATTTGCTTATTGTCTCTCCCCGATTCGTGATCTTGTACCCCAAGAGCAGGAGACGCATCTGTCTGGTTCACCATTACATTCCTAGAGCACAGCTTGTGCCTAGCACGGAGTTGGGGGTCAGCAGATATTTCACAGACTGTAGTAGATAAGCGGTAGGGAAGGGAAGGTCTATACAAGAGGATCTATTCTAGTTTTTTTTTTTTTAATGTGGGTTCCAGGAGTCGAACTCAGGACCTCACGCTTGCCAGGCAGGGACTTATGCTGCTGAGCTATCTCACCGGCCCCTCTATTCTAGTTTTTGTTTGTTTGTTCCTACAGAGCATTTAGTTAATATCTGTTGTGTCATTCAGAGGCCGCCAGCAAGTTATCTTACTTGAGAATTGGCTCACTTTGGCTTCGGAGGTCCCTAAATAACCTATAACTTTTGTCAGTCTCACCCAGTGATAATAATTTTAAGCTTTTAAAATTTCCACATTCAAGGCTAGAATGAACCTTGTGGATTAGAGTTGGAGACATGATTATGAACTCATGTTTAGCTTGATGTAGACTGGTGGATTGATATAAAATAATTATGAATATGCCTTCTTGAAAAGTCCGCTGGCATTCTTACCTTTCCCAGACATGGGAAAGACCAGCAAGACCAGCAAGGGATTGTATTCTAGTGTTGGCGAGTACAGGCCGCACGTGGATCTTGGTGTCCAATATCATTCTTTAATAAAATGAATCAGGCATCTTACAGAAATGACAGGTCCTACATCTTGGAAATATATAAGGAAATATACAAGATGGCCTGAGCCAGGGGTGGTGTACGTACCTGTAATCCCAGGCACGCTGGGATGCTGAGGTAGGAGGATCACAAATGGAAGCCCAGCCCTTGTAATTTTGCAATTTAGTGAGTGAGACCCTGCTTCCAAATTTAAAAATAAATAAAAGGGCTGAGAACACTATAGCTCAGTGAGAAGGCCCCTGGGTTCTATTCCCAGAAATGAAGAAAAAAAAGGTGTCCTGGATCATCATGTAGGGTCAGAAATAAGAAAGAACTCAAGGAAAATTATGTGGGTTTGTCACAGGGACACAGAAGTTTACTGAAAGAGCACCTGGAGTCCGAAGATAGAATGATATATGGAACAAAATAGGCAGCACTGGATTACAACTAAACAAAACAAAATAAATAAATATCCATATGTCCACAGTGTAAATAAGTGATGGGACAGGAGAAATGTGTCCATTTAGAAGAATTCCAAGTGATTTGTACAGATACTCCGTCGTCAAGGAGATGGAGCATAATATTCCACTTTTTAAATGTGGGCTATGCTTAGTGACTCACACAGAATATAGTACAGAAACGGGGACAAGGAACTGTGCAGTGGAGAGGCCTGATGAACACTCCCTCGGGCAGGTGACGGAGATTAATATCTTCAGTGGCAAGGCATGCTGATAACATGTGTCCTCTGTGTCCTTCATATGCTGTGTTGAGAGTGGCTCTTTATCTCTGGGATCCTACTCGCCAAAAATCTATCACCTCAATCTACTTATGAGGAAAGCAGCAGCCAAAGGGACACAGTGGCAAAGGAACTAAAACACTCCTGCCCACACACGACTTCCAGGCCAGAGGACAGAGGCCAACAACCAGGCGGAAGGCTCCCACGGATTCAGTAGGCAATGGTAACTGTCATAAAAATAAATTACAACTTCCAGGCTCTCGTCCAGCAGGCAAGGAGTTTAGAAATCAGCATTTCATTCTAATAAGTTAAAAACCAAACAAACTATAAACAGTCTACTCTTAGATCCTTCAGAGGAGTGGGGGTCACAAGCAAACCTCTGCCCCCGAGTTGGGAGACAGGCAGGCCCGGTGACAACGTACTGGAGCAGATACCACCTCTGCAGGACTCAGGAGCTGCGCAGGAAAGCCTGACCTGTCACCCACAGGGTGAGGCTGAGGGCGGCCTGCCCCTTGGTGTAAAGACTCCAGGGGGGTGCTCAGCAACACTTTTGTGAATTTGACATCCTGGAGCTCTTCCTGGTTCTCACAGAGAGAAAGTCCCCTCATGCTTCCGGCAGGGGACGGTAAAAGGAAGCATTCCGAAATGTACCACAGAAGCCTGGTGTGTTTTTTGTTTCAGTTTTTGGGTTTTATTTTTGAGAAAAAGTCTTGCTATACAGCTCAGGCCGGACTTAAACTCCTTATCCACCTACCTCAGCCTCTCGAGTACTGTGATTACAAACACACAGCACTATGCTCAGTTAGAGCAGCCTATTTTAAACAAGCCTGTCTTCTAGAACTAGTTCACCAGCGCCTCACCTGCAGGGTTTTATCAGAGCCCATTCTTGCTGAGAAAGGGAAATACCTGAAGCCGCCCCATGCAGTTCAGCACCACCTAAGGCCAGGTGGAAAAACCTCAGAGATATTGGTGAAGCTCACAGCCAACGGGCATAGGTTGGGTCCTAAAACATCAAGACCTAATCACGCATGACTCATGTGCTAAGAAATCAAGTGGAAAATGTGTACACCATGCAAAAACATATAGATAATGTAAGTAGAGAAATAAAAATTTTAAGAAAAAATAAAAAAGAAATGCTAGAAATCAAAGACACTATAACGGAAATGAATGTCTTCGATGGGCTCATGCATAGACCAGACACAGCTGAGAAAAATGAATGTGTGGGTTTGAGATGTATTGACAAGAGCGCCTCTGAAAAAACTGAAAAGCAAGAGAAAAAGAAAAGATTAGGGGAAAAAAGAATGTTCAAGAACTGTGGGAAAACTACAAAAAAGAGTATTTCCTCCTCATCTCTGGGGGATACAGTCCAAGGTGACCAGTGGACTCCTGAATTGCATCTGATTTCTCAGAAGCCATGCAAAAAGAGAAGAGGGTGGATTGAAATAAAGTGTGTGGGGGAGGCAAAAAGCCTCCAATCTATTCTGTACATGTAAAATTATCTTTCAGAAATGGAGAAATAAAAGATTCCTCAAATAAACAAATATTGAAATAATTCATTGCCAGTAGACCTGCCTTGCAAAAAAAAAATGTTATAAAAAGCTCTTCAAAGAGAAAGTATTGCTCTAGGTCAAAAACTTGGAACTGTATAAAGAAAGGAGTAAAATTAAAGAAGGAAAAAATGAAGGTAAAGGAAAACAGTGGGCTATCACCTCGGAATCTTTTTTTTTTTTTTTTTTTTTTTTAAAGAGAAGAAAAAACAAAACAAATCAAAAGAAGAACAAATTTTCAAACCAACATAATAGGAGGGTAACAATGGTTAATACATTACGTATTACTATCTTTAAGTTAGTTATTCAGGACACCAGACATTAGCATTCAATTGTCCAAACATTATTGGCACAAACCTTACTCTTCAATGAACTAAGTAAAAATGGTAGTGTATCTATCTTAACCATCTTATATATATATATATACAATTTTTTTCCCTTTCCCTTCTTTCTTTTCCCTATTCCAGTCTCTCTTTCCTTTTGACCAGTTTCTTTTTGATTCACCATATCTATTGTACATTTTGGATCTTATTTACTCTTTCAGTTTCTCATACTAGAGAGATAATATGATGCTTACACATGTGCTTCTGGTTTATTTCACTTATGAGTATTTTCTCGAGTTGCATCCATTTACCTATAAAAGTCTCCAGTTTATCCTTCTTTATGGCTGAATAGTACTCCATTGTATAAAAATACCACATCTTTCTTATCCATTCCTCAGTTGATGGGCATTTGGGTTGTTTCCAAGATCTGGCTATTACAAATTGTGCTGCTATAAACATGGGTGCACATATATCGCTGTGGTACGATGTTTTTAATTCTTCTGGGAAGATGCCCAGAAGGGGAATAGCTGGGTCAAATGGGACCTCCAACCCTAGCTTTTTGAGGAATCTCCACACTGACTTCCACAGTGGCTGTACCAGTCGACACTCCCACCAACAGTGGAGAAGGGTTCCTTTTTCCCCACAGCCCCTCCAGCATTTGTTATTAGTTGATTTCTTAATAGTAGCCATTCTTTCTGGGGTGAGATGGTATCTCAGTGTTGTTTTAATTTGCATCTCTCGAATGACTAGTGATGTTGCACATTTTTTTGTATATTTGTTTGCCATTAGTATTTCTTCATCTGAGAAATGTGTCACCTCGGAATCTTAAATGCACATCGTTTAATGGAAGAAGCTGATCTGGAAAGGTGAGGTGCGGTATGATTGCCACTGTACGACATTCTGGAAAAGGCAAAACAATGGAGTGAAAAATGAGTGATTGTTAAGGGTTCCAGAGGGAGAAGGGATGGCCAGGAGGGCATAGAAGTTTTAGGGCAGTGGAACTCCTCGGTATGGCCCTGTAGAGATGGTTACATGTCATGACACAGGTTCCCAAATCTGTAGGTTATGTGACACCAAGAATAAACCAACGTAAACTAGGCTTTGTGGGGTAGGGGTGTGCAGTGTCGGGTTGGGTCGTGGACTGCAGCGAATGCAGTGCTCTGCTGTGGTTTGTGGGCAGTAGGAGAAGTTGTGCGTGTGTGGGGCAGAGGGCCATGGAAACTTGGTAGCGCCTGCTCGGTTGTGCTATGAACTTAAAACTGCTCTAATAAATAAAGTCTGCTGAAATGGAGAAATAAAAACGTTAGCATGTGGGCACAGAGAAGAGCAGGTGGTGCTACTTAAACAGGGTGTTCAGGGAAGCGCTTTCGGAGAAAGTGCTTTATAAGGGAGGGCAGGAGGATGTGAGGGAGGGAGCCGTGTAGATTTTCTGGGCTGAAAGCAAATGGTGGCCACTGTGAAAGTTATGCTGCCTTGTTCTGCTCTGATGAGGTACTGTGTGCTCATCCAGCAAGGCGATGGCTCTCTTTTTATTAAGTATCTCATATTAACGAAACACGCACACACGCACGCATGCACACGCACACACACAGACATATACAATGTGCATATATTTTGTCTTCAACAGTGCAGCTTTAAAACTGTGGGGGTATAGACAAATTAAAGAGTGATAAGTATAAAAATAGTACCTGATGAGCTTTGAATATTTAATTCATGCCAAGTGTCATGCTAAGCATTTCACCCACATTCTCTCATTTGACCCACCTACTCACTTATGAAAGAGGCATATAATTATCCTCCAGTTTACACAAGAGGAGATGGAAAATGTAAAAAGCTGAGTCACTTACGCAAAACTATGTAAATAATAAGAAATTCAAATCCAGACAGACCGCAGGCAGGATCCACTTCCACGTCCGCCTCGCTGTGGAGCTTGGGTGCTATTTCCTGAAGGTCCCACGGAGGAACGGGGAGTGACTAGCTCAAGAACAAGCTGACTCAGGGGTGAGGAGAGCTGTCCCCAAATACTTAGAAGACCAGTCAGGTGGAAAAGGTCACACTTGGGTACAAAGAAGAGTGTGTGAAAGCCACAAGGAAGCAACTTTCACCTAAACAAAAAAGAATGAATCTTTAATCAGGAGAACTGCTCAAGCTAATAAGGGCTGCCTTCATGGACAATCTTATCCTCATTCCTCAAGGTGTTCAAAAGAGAGAACATGGAGGGAATGGTTTAGAAATGTCTCACAAACCATGGGTGTTTCTGTATTACCATGTTATGAAATTAATTGAATGAGACACTAACATTTTTATTTCTAAGTAAAATAGAAGAAAAGAAGAGAAATTACATGGAATGGAACATTTGCAAGACTTTCGTTTTGTCTTATGTATGTGTTCACTAGGTTGTAAAAATGTGCTTCTTTTGTGCATCACTAAACAGATAAGAAAACTGTTGGCTTAAAGAATTGGTTTCCAAACCCTGGCTGGTCTTTGTACTAGTACTCCTTCATAAAGTTATCTCTGGTATTTAGTTAGTAGAGAAAAGTATAAATGACACAATTTTTTTCATTATGCTGAATTTATTCCACTTAAATGATCATCCTTTTGCCTCAGAATATGTCTTTCTAAATGTATCCACATGAAAATGTACATTCTTTTCTAAAGTGAGGCATAGCATGTGTGGTGTATAGTGTCTCCATACATAGGCACAAAATTATTCCCTGTGCTACACCATCTTTTGTATTTTTCTTCATTACTCCACCAAAAGGCAGACTCTAATGCCCTTCCTCACAAACCTGAGCTGAGCCATTGAACTTTGGGATGGTTTCTTACGCAGCAATAGATAACAAATAAGATGGAAACAATATATCCTGACAATTGTCTGATTATTTGCTTTTAGTGCCCATTCTTGACAAAATAAAAAACAGGCAGTGTGACATATGTCCCCTACTTTAAAAAAATATTAAAAAAAAAAAAAAAACTTTTTGAATCCATGAAATTGGGTACATAGAAACCCTGGATTTAAATGAACTTTCTTTCAAACTGAGATTTTAGATGTTCCCACATTTATAAAACATCCAAATATTCTTCTTGCCTTTTGTGACCATTAATCCTGATATATCAGTTTTATTGGGTTAAGAAACACCTAACAGATTAGTAAAGCACATTCCTGGGTGTCTGGGTGGGCATGAGGCATGACTTTGGGTGCTATATACATTCCCTCACGCTTCCTCTGTGACACTGTTTACCTGCTCTGCCTCCCAGCCACTGTGAACTAATCAGCTTTGTTTTGCCATGCCCTACTGCCATGATGTTTCTGCCTTGGGCCCAGCCAACCATAAACGGAAGCCATGAGCCTAATTAAACCTCTCCTCCTTTAAGTTTTGGGTGTCAGGTATTGTGTCCAAAATGGGAATGTGTTTAATAAAGAAAATTGGTATAGAGAATGATGTTGGTGTGACTATACCTCACCATGTGGTTCTGATGGAATTGGTTTGTGGGAGGAGTTTGGAGAAGTTTGGAGATGTGGGCTATGAAGGCCTTGGAATGCTATAAAAAGAGCATGATGGGTGATTCTGGTCAGAGCTCAAAAGACTGATAGGAATGTGGATAATAAAAGCCAGGCATGGGAAACTTGAGTTGGGAACAAAGACTTCACTGGCAGTTGGACTACAGGGCATGTATGTTATACTCTGGCAGAAAATTTGGCTATATTTTGCCTATGTCCTGATACTTTGTAGACTGATATTAAGGGTGGTGAAGTAATTAATCTGGCAGGGAAAATTTCAAGACAAACCAACATTCAGGCCACAGCATGGGCAGTGCTGGTTGCTTTAGATAGATTTATAAGAATCAGGAATAAAAGGCAGAACAGAAAAAAATTGAAAACCTTAAGTTTGAGCCCAAAAGGAACCATGTGTAAAGTTGGGGCAAAGAAGATGTGACTGCTGAAGTGATTAGCACTGTTAAAAAGAAGCTAAATATTTTGTACAGGGACAAGAGGAAAGATGTCTCAAGGGCTTCTCCAGAATCAGCAAGACCCCTGCCATTGTAGACTCAAGCATACAGAAGTGTAAACCTTTCATTTGCAAAGAGAGTCCCTGGGATGCTTACTCAATAAGAATCTACCAAGAAATTAGTTCCCGGGATTCATTTCACCGTGATCATTCATCCAGGCACTCAGAGGCTGCTGAAGTTATGGTACAAGGGGGCCTGGCTACTGCTCAAATTGACAGACTCGGCATCCTCCACATCGTGCTGTTCACTGGCATGCAGAATGCAGGAGTTGTGGGACATTTGAGGCTTCCACCCAGATTTCAAAGAAAGGCCTAGAAAGTCAGGGAAGGAGCCCCTAAGAGGACAGTTCATTAAGCTGTGGGAATGAAGCCAAGGGTGCAGTGGAGACCCCATGAAGTTGGAGATGCCAAGAATGTGGACTATCTGCCAAGAAAAGCTACAATGCAAGAGTGGAGGCAGTCTAAGTGAGAGGCTGTGTGGGCTGTAACCAGCAATACCATAGTGCTGAGCCTGCCAAAGCCCACTAAAACTCACATCGTACCCTCATGTGTGTTCAAAGGCAGATATGGAGCATAGGAATTAATGCTTGCCTTATTGGATTTCAGTCTTGCTTTGGTCTGATTCATTTTTTTCCCCCATCCCTCCCTTTGCGAATGAGAATATTTATGCTGTGCCATTGTAACTTGGACTTATGTAACTTGATTTTTTATTTTCACAGATATTTACTGCTAAGAGTTTGCTTTAAATCTCAGAAGAGACTTTTGAAAAATTCTGGAACTCTTGAGACTTTGGAGAAAGGATTATTGTATTTGCAGTTATACTCAGGATAGTTGTATTGTTAGGCAGAATTATGAACGTGCTATTGTCTTTATTTGGAGATTAAGTATGTTGGTTGAAAGAGTTGAGTTTGGGCGTGAAGTTAACAAGGGTCAGAGATATTCCAACTTTATTGGATCAAGAAACACCTAGCTGATTAGTGGGTCTGTATGGGTCATGGAGGCATGACCTTGCATACTATATCTGGTCCCTTGCCCTTCTCTGCACTGTTTCCCTGCTCTGCTTTCCAGCCACGTGAGCTAAGCAGCTTTGCTTTGCTATGCCCTTCTGCTTTGGAGCCAGGACTGAAGCCATGAGCCTAATTAAATCTTTCCTCCTTTAAGTTTTAGGTGTGAGGCATTTTGTCTAGCAACAGGAAAGTGACTAATACAGCTTTGTAAGAGAAATAAATAGGCTGGAACAAATAGTGCATCTCACTGTCTTCTCATAAAACTATGACCTTAGAACTATTTTAGTGCTTCTCACAACATTGCATAAGAATCCCCACTTTCAGTTGGTGAACTGCTTGAAATAAGAGCTCTGTCTTATTTGTTTCCTCAGCATCTATCTTAGTGCTGGCATGCAGCATGGTCTTAGTAACATAGGAGAAATGACTTTTGGCTTATATTATGATGATTTTTGTGGCAATTTTTGTTGCTTTCAATCACCAGAGCGTTATATGTATGGAGCCTGCCATGGAAATGTAATGAGAAGAGAGTGAGAGCTTTTCAGAGAAAATCCATGAAAAGTAAAAACACTAGGCCCATTTAAGGAGTGAGTCGTAGCCATTAAATCGTCCCCACAATATCAACTGAATATAGTCCGAGAAGCAAATGTGCCTAATTCTACCTCAACATTGCAGGACTTCTGCAAGGAGCTGAAGCAAATGTTAATTATTGAGTCCATTTGTTCAGCCTAAGGCTTCCCACTGGCACAGAAGAAGCTAACCAGGAGGCTTGGCATCCTCATGCGTACATTCCTGATGGTGGAGGTGTGAATTCCTTTGCTCATGCCTCTTCTTCATGTATGGTCTCAAGCAGAACAATTTTACCCAGTACTTTTAGACATTAAATGTAACTGAATCAATAGTAACCGAACCATTTACTAATTATATTAGCTACTATTTCATTTTATGATTTAGTTATTTAAGTAAAGCACCTATTTTCAAGTTACTGAATATGTGACTAAGCAAAAACTTTACTGTAATTATTCACTGCTGACAGTTCCTTGCTGTTGATACAGGGTTAGTAACATCTACCTGTAAGACCACTGTAAGTTAAACATCTGCATGGGGGCGCAGGAGGCTGCTCAGTGTCATGAAATTTATTTTATGTCCACTTTGGGAATTGTCTCTGTGATAAGGGTAAACGTGACTTCACCATGCAGAACCCTAGAAGCGTTTCATCTTCCACTGCAGGAATTTATATGATGTTTGAACAAATGAGTTTCTCCAGTTGCCAAGTGTATGTAAAGCTGTTGAATGTACTCTTTTCCTTAAATGAAAATGACTAAATGTTTCTATAGTTTTAAAATAAATACTTTAAAAAATTAAATTCTCATAGTAAATTGTAAACGATTAAGACTCTTTTATCTTTTAAATGAGTGCAAAAATCCACTGGTTTGATTTAAGTTTTAAGATACCAAGAAAACGTGACCATGAATTGAAAAACACTTTAATTCTGTGATGTGATTCTATATTGTCAGAAGTTCAGAGAGCATCATTACAGTGTTCCTTCCCAAAGGATTTCATTCATTAAAAAAGTAGAGAAGTAGAAAGATTATTAGGCAATGCTTATTTCTGTAACAAACCCAAGGTTAGCTTTTACTTTACTGGATCTGATGAAACATAAGAAGAAACATCTCTAACAAATTAGAAGCATTGTAGTACTTGAATAAAGGAATTCCCTATTTGAGAGAATTAAACAAAGAACTTTAAGAGAGAAAGGAGAAACACTTTCATTTTAGATTTTTAGTTTCTCAGCTTTCTGATGTAATTTATTTGATCAGACGACCACTGATGTGCTAAAACCAGAAATCATTTCAACACCTTGGTACCATGAGTTTTGAGAGGGGAGTCTGTGAATAAATTTTTAAAAATATTTTACTAGTATATCAATTCTGATGTAGCATATGATAAGCTTCCTCCATTATCAGGTAAACACCGTTGTTTTCCTTTTATACTCTTTTGATTGGATGACACAAATATCCTATACATTGTAATTAGCTTTATTTTAAATCAAGAGGAGTAAAAAAAAAAAAAAAATCCCAGAAGAGGTAAAAATAAGCAAAATGACATTCGCTGTGAAGTGGTCACCGAGGAGTTTCTCTAATGGGATAATAGATAAAATACAAACATGGACAGGGCAGATGCTCTGTGGTTTTTATACCCAAAAGGCTCATGTAAGAGTCTCCTGTAATTTAAAAAGGCAGACAGAGATGATGTCTGTTGAAAGAGAAATTCCCAGTTGGATCTAATTCACCATCTTTTTCATGAACACTAACCCTGACCAGAGAGAATTTAATAAGATGAATAATCCACAAGTCTTTGTGGCTCTTCCTCCCACGTCCTGCTAGCTCCTCTGTAAGACGCTTACTCTCCTTCTCTTGGCCTCTTGCTGTCCTCTCAGATCTGACCCTTCCCAGCATCAGAGCTTCTCATCACACAAATATATAAACATCTTCCACTTGCCAGGTCTAATATCACAGAGAACTGGAACTTGGGTTTGCTGAAAGGACCACTGGCTTCTCAACTTGTACCTAGACTTCCACCTTCTGTTATTTACAAATCCTTCTTCACAATGCCAGTTCTTGTCTTCCTCCGCTGTCCTGAATCTGGTTGTTCACAGACCCCTCCTGGAGGCACGGAGCCCGCTGGGTGCAGTCTGCACTCTGCTCCCATGGGAGGCCGTTCACAGTAAAGGTGCCTGAGGCTTTGCACAGCTCCCAGCAAGGCTCTGACTTCATACTCTGGAAATGCATTATTTGCACAAACGAAGACCCCTCGCCAGTAATGAAAAGTTCTAGGATCTTTACAGCACGTGGTGATTCTACTTCCCATCCTCACCTACCAGATTTCCACCAGCCCAGTGTTCATCATTGCAACTATGCCCTGGACTTCCCAGTTTGTACCGCACTGAATGTGGATTTAAGCAATATGCATCTCAGGTGAAGAAAAGATGTAAGTTTATAAATGACAACCAGTGGCCTCAACAATGAGGAGTGGAAATACAAGAAGGCCGAAAATGTCTAAATGAATAAAGGCGGAGATAGCAGATTTCAGTTTTAAGTGATTCCCAGAAGACACCAGAATGGAATGGTTTTCCTTTCAGATTAAGACAGCAGATGACTTAGCAAAAAGGGATTTGGGCTCCCGACAGGGAAGCGCAGGAGACAGATAGGATGTAATTATGATATGATTTTTAAATGGGAGTAAATATAGGGTCAACCTAGAATAATTTCCCACGGTAACCCCAAGCCACAGAGGCAACTCTGCAAGCAAGAGAAACACAGCAGTAAAATATTCAGGTTCGAGGAGAACGGCAGTGCTCTTCCAGTCCCGAAAGCAGCAGAATCTAACAGAAAATCTGAGGCAAGAGCTATAGTTCCCACTGGATAGCTCTGGGCAAGGGCCAAGCTGGCCGTATGGATTGATGTGCACAGCTCTAAACAAACAGGGCCACCTTGGCTGTATCTCTGGAGACTCTCACGCAGGCTGTCTGTGGTGGGAACCGGAAAATGCACTTTTCTAGGAGCTCCTTGCTGATCCAGTTGCATTGTCAGAATTAAAAGCCACTGAGCTAAAAGCCGCAAGTGCTGAGCTCGGTCACTGATGACCCCTGCCTGGCTGTCGAGTGTGTCTCAAATGTCCACGGGACAAAACATGGCCCAGAAGGCTGGGCGCATACTTGTGGGAATGTGAGGGTGCTCGTGGAGGGAGCAAGGACAGAGGTTCTGAAGATGTGGTTAAAGGAGGAAGAAGCGCCAGCCCACGGGCCTGAGATAAGCTGAAGGGTTGCAGGAAAGGTGTGAAACTTGCCTCAGAAAAGAAAAACGACCTCAGAAAGAGCTGCTACTGAAAGATGGGCCATTTGTGAAAGTTGGAATGGCAGTTGCGCTAATGCCACTGAGCCATGGAGTCCTCCTTCGTCATGCTTCGGGTCCCTCAACTTCATGGTCCGCAGTGACGTCGCCCCCACCTCACTCTGTCTGTTAACCCCTTCTTTTTTTTTTTTGTAGGTACCGGGGGGTCGACCTCAAGACCTCGCACGCCAACAGGCACCCGTGCCTCTGAGCGATATCACCGGCCCCTTTTTTGTATGTGGGTTCCGGGAGTCGAACTCGGGCCCTCGCACTTGCAAGGCAGGCGCTTACGCCGCTGAGCCATCTCACCAGCCCCTGTTAACCCCTTCTTTACGGACACTGTTTCCTATTTTCAAAATCCAGTCGCCATTTCCAATGTGTTAAAAGAGTGTGTATTTGGGAGCTGGCTTTTCCGGGTTCAAAGCCTGATTTGGTCCCTTCTTATTTACCCTGCCCTTAGGGAAGTTACCTGACCCTTTGCGCTTCTCTATGACAGATTTGAAACTTACTGTGCTAAGCCTTTCATACGTCATCGCTGAAGACTTTCATTTACCATTCTGCTGCATTAGACTCTGCAAAAATCTTTTTGATTTTCTTAGCTTATTACCTATTTCTACTTCTTTCAATGTCTTCTCTTTTTATCTGTACCTAATTGAGTGTTTTCCCAGGACCGCCAATATCTGACTTCTACATAGGAGACTGTCCCAGTTGCTCTTTCTTCAGGACAGAGTTAGGGTCCCTTCCTGTGACATCCTCATTAGGCCTCTTCCACTGGACCCCACAACACGCTTTGCATACTAATTCTGGTGCTGTGCTATCTTCCTCCCCTGACAGATGGTGAGCTGCATATGGAAGGGAGCTGGTAACCGGGGAACAGAGTTGGTTCTCAGGAAATATCTTTTGGAAGGGGAGATGAAAGGTTGAAAAATAATAAATGAAGCCCCTTTTTTTCCAAAGCATGTGTCGTGCACATTGTGTAGCCAATACTCCTGCCAGTGGTCAGTTTGGAGATGGGCAAATCTAAGGTGCTTTGGCCCAGGGAGACACCAGAGGAGTCGTACTTGAATCTTCTGGGAAAGAAAACCAAGTGTCTCTCCTTCCTGCCGAGTGTGAGGGGGGAAGTACTCGCCCTGGCTGCTGCTAATGGCCAAGCCTTGACCTTGAGGGTTGCCAACGTCGTGATGGTGCCAGTGCTGCAGGTGATATCAAAGTAGGGACAGGGAAGGAACCTGGGTCTCACTGGATACAGCTGAGTCATGAATCAGCTTGCCCTGAGGCCAGTGGCTCTCTGAGTTATGTTATCTGAGATCATAGTTTAGTACATTTACACGGTATGATTGAAAAATATGATGAATATTTACATTTTTTAACATTTACTGCAGCAAATGACATGTGACCATTTTCCCCACAAAACACTCCCCTTGCTCTGAACACACTTATCCCATCATTTTTGTCATCTCCTGAAACAGTTCTGGAAGTCCATTTTCATGGATGTGGTTAGTTGTGCTGTTGTAGTTGCCTCGATGTCCTGAATTGATTCTAAATATTTACCAATTATGATCGTTTTGACTTCGGGAAGAACCAGAAGTCACACAGTACCAGATGGAGAGAGGAAGGTGGATGAGGACACAGTCATGTTTTTATGAGGCCGCCTTTCCCTTGGATGGTGCTTGGCAGCAGCATTTTTCATATTTTTTATCAGACTTTGTAAAGACTCTTATGAAAGAGGACTTCCGGACCTGTTTCAGAAAGTGGCAAGAACAATGTGATAAGTGATAAATGAGTCTGAAGCAAGGGAGAGTATTTTGAGGGGGATTAATGGGAATGTGTCCTTTACCATAACAACTTTCAAAAAATTTAAACATTTATCATATATTTTGATCACCCCTGATACATGTATATGTAATATAAATAGTGTTTTATGAAACACTAGTATCCAAAATGCAGAAGCATTGCATACTATATTTCTCAACGATGGAGAGAATTAGATTCAACACTGCTTTATACACGTTCAGCAATTGGGGCAACACAGTTATTCGAATACCATGTAAATCCGTGCAGCTGAAGACCTGTCTCTGCGACACGGAGTGATAAAGTCAAGGATGTCATCATCATAGACACCACTTCTGAACAGAAATATCCGAAGACACAAAATTATTTTCATGACTTTTGTAGCCTCATCTGACCCCCAGAAAATGGCCCTCTAGCAGTCTTACAAGCTGATGTTAGAAATCCTGTATCAATAGTAAGGAACTGTCAGCAGTAAATAATTACGGGAAACGGCAGGAGAAATGTGGGAATAAGTGTGTTATTCTTTTTTCTTGACGCATCCTTCACATTCTGTTCAAGTTCTGATCAGTCTTAAGTTCTCGCTGAAACTCCAATCTCTGAGAATGGGCTACCTAAACAGAGTAGCGTGCGTCTCTCGCAAATGCCCAGCCTGGTTATGATCTGCATCACTCAGTCAGCTTCCATCGTCCTTGCACCACTGCTTTGCCATTGTCATGGGCTTCGACTATAACGATGGTGCCATCACCTGTCTTCTTCTCGGGTCCCACGCTCCAGCTTGACTCGATATCTCTGCTCTTACTTCCACCCTAGTGAGGACTAAGTCGCAGTCCTCCCATGTTGTCATAACCGTATGCCTGCCCTGTCCTGTGCGCTCCCCATTTGGCTATAGCAGCCACTCTCCAGTCCCTGAAGCCAGCAGGGAGTGAGAAGGAAGCCCCAGCCCGCCTGCCCCGGCAGTGAGAGGCACCAAGGCGAGGAGCCAGCACCTGGGGCAGACACACTGCCCGGAAGGATGGGGAGGCGAATTCAGGAGTCATTTCGAAAGTTTTGGTCACAGACCTGGTGGAGGGTGGCGATAAGCCCCAACTGATTCTATGAGTGGGTACGAGGGAAAGCGGCCAATTGCAGCTCTACTGTTTCATTCAGCTTTGAGCTGAGACGATGATGCAGTTTTAAAGTTCTTCCTGTCCCTGGAGCTGTAGTGAAAGTGTCGTCTCCCCTCATGCTACCTATGTTTGGTGACCTCAAGTATGGGCACTTTCGCCCTTACACTCAGCTCCGCAGAGCTCCAAGCCTGTTCTCCAGCAGCACAGAGCCTTGTGCATCTGTGTGTTCCATGACCCCGCAGCCCCCGGAGGTGACTTCTACACAGACGCTTATGCTGTCTTTAGTGGTGGCTGGTGGGTAAATGTGGCCTCTGCGGTCAGATCTTCTGAATTTGTGTCCCAGAAAAAGCCCTTCATTAATTTGTGTTCTGGGGTAAGTCAGCCAATCCGAGTCTGATTTTTTCACTTTTAGATGGAAACGATAAGAACAACATCAACAAAACCTATTTTTAAAAGAGAAATTGTAAAGACTGAGTGAGAAATATATATAAAATACTTACGGTAGTGATTACTTGCAACTCAGTAAGTCTTAGCTAACAATTGTCGCTCTTTGTAACTCCAGTAGCACCCCAGCACAGGGCACTAAAACAGAAGGTCCTCAAGCAAACATTTCTTGAGTAAATTGGATTCATAAACGACTGCGAGAGTCTCACCAAGGCGCCCCAGAGAGGTATTGTTACACAGAACTCAGGGTCTCCAGGACAGGGGATGGAATCTGGAATGGCCAGGGGTCACAGCTCTGGAATTCCCAGCCTTAAATTGTCTTCTTGCCATGTAATGATCCTCCAGATTTTATTTGGTTTCTTTTCTTTTAGGTTTTACTATGTCCCAAAGTCATCTTGATTGTTTTGAGGAAGACCACCCCAGAGCTTTATAACACAAGGCTTTGTTTTGAGAAACACACTATGTATTCCACTTGAAGAATTGGAGGGGAGCCTGCACCAGTCTGGTTCTTCACGCGTTCTGCACTGCTCATGGGTCACCAGTGTGATTGCCTGGGTTGAAAATCCATCTTTTGTGCTTCGTCATCAAAGGCATAACATGAAGCTTTTCAAAGGTGATTTCTCATTTCTGTAAAACATTGGTATCTTCATAAGTCATGAAACTTTACCAAGCCTTTCACTTGTAAGTTTGAAAGCATGCCGTTTCCCATAGAGGGGCCTAAGCACCTTGAGTGTGCTCTGTCTAAGCGCCCTTTGAAGCTTCCTAACGTCTCTTCAGGCTTCTCTCAAATTCACACCCGCGGAATCGCAGAGAGAAGAGCAAGGGGGAGCTTGCTTATAACAAGCTCAGGAGAGGCTAACAAAATGTATCCCACAGCTTAAAAGGTCCTTGTTTGCTTATAACAAGCTCAGGAGAGGCTAGCAATGTATCCCACAGCTTAAAAGGTCCTTGTTATCTACAGGGTGCTTTAAAAAAACTAGCTGCGCTCTTTGGAGCACAGAAAAGTCTGGGCGCTCTCAGCTCTAGGAAGTTCTCCACCAGAACAACAGTGAGCAACTGGCAAAGGAATTTGCACAAAGCCAGGTACATAAAAGCATCCTTTTCCTGTGGGCACCATGCAACCATGTACAGCCAAATGAGCAAAGGAGCAGCAAAGACGGGGACCATCACCCACTCCATTCGCACCACTCTGGAGCAGAGTTGGCAAGCTGCGAGGAGCGGTGCAGAGACCCCTTGCACTGCACGTAGGCTTGCTGGGAGTTCTGTTTCCAGGGAGAAAGGCGGCCTAGCAGCGCAGAGACTCTAGTGGCCTATCAAGAGCTGGACGAGCGCCGGTGAGATGGCTCAGCGGCATAAGCGCCTGCCTGGCAAGCGCGAGGTCCTGAGTTCGACTCCCAGAACCCACGTATGATAAAAAGGGCCGGTGATATCGCTCAGCGGCATGGACGCCTGCTGGCGCACGAGGTCCTGAGGTCAACCCCCGGTACCCACACACACAAAACAAAAAAAAAAGAGCTGGACGAAGCAACTTGTAAAAGCATGACCAGAAACAAGTCCTGAAAGGAAAAATCTCACAAGTTGGGAAAGTGGCTACGGACCTATGGATCCTCTGTATGATTCACCTGAGAATTTTTACAATGCATTTTAAGGGGAAACAAGCATATCTTTCATGTTCTTGACTGCAAACAGCAAAAGAAAATAACTGTGATTTTTCATTTAATTGTATGGGGGACAAAGGAGGGATGCGGTTCCATTATGTCTGTCTTGGCCCTCTGTTTGGCATTATGGTAATTTGCTGGGATTTTTGTCTCTATGTGAGGGATGCCACATACCACCCTGGTTCCCACCAAAGCCAGTGGTCTGTTTCCTCTTTGTCTTCCTTCTGAACTGCCACCGCATGCCTTCTGCCTCCCCAAATGTGCTGTCTTGCATTATTTAACTAAAGAGATGCTTTACCAGCACCAGCGTCCTCAGATGTGGTTCACTCAAATAGCATCCTACCAGCAGCTAAACAGTAACTGGGATCGTCGGCTCTGATGAGCAAGGGAGCCGGGGGACTCAAGACTGCTTTGGGCTTAAATAAACAACAATAAGAACATGTGCAGATCCCGAAAGAACACACACGGAATGTAATAAAGACTGGGTGCCACAGTAGGCCATGTTTGCGGGAGACCCTGGGGGTTCTTTGTTTTTCGCCTGGATTTTCCTGGATAGGTTTGTCGCTGAATGCATGTACCAAATGGGCACTGCCAGCGACAGCAAGTCAAGATGCCTTCGGCTGTGCTGCTCCTTGGAGGCTGATGCCAGGGCAGGCAACACAGGGCTGGTTAGAGAACCGCTCAAGCAGGGCCAGGGCATTCAGGGAACTGTGGGGCTCAGCGTCCTCCGGCTCCCCCACAAACGCTGGCCTCAGCTACTGCTGCCCTGAGTTAGGAGCGATAATGAAGTTCCCGGCAGCAGCCAGAGAACCGCATTAGGTGCAGTCACAGAGGATAAAAAGGAGGGAGCCCCTGCAAGCTTCGGGAGGCTCCACCGGCAAGAGGCTCTCCTCCCCGGCTCTGGAGAGACGCAGAGGCCAGTGGCACCGTGTAAACTTGACCCACGTTCAGCTTGTCCTGGTGGGCAGGGCCAGGAGAGGCAGGGAAAGCGCTCAGGCCCAGGGAAGCCTCCAGGTGCTGCTGTCCAGAGGGGGGTCGTCGGCACAGGGAGGCCTTTGGATGTCGAGCGGGAGGTCTGAGGACAGGCGGCCTCCTGTCCCTCGGCGGAGACTCCTTCCTATGGCCACCCTGCACCTTAGCACTGTCCGCGGCCACCCCTTGGCCCCGATTTTAAATAGCGTGAGCCCAGCCCCTTGGGCGGCTTATCTGAATGCGCCCGGAGGGGAGGGAGGGAGGGTGGCCAGGGTTCGAGCAGCACATGGGCCTGCTCCTGCATCAGACCAGGCAGTCTGTGGAAAGGGCGTGTGTGTGTGTGTGTGTGTGTGTGTGTGTTTGTGTGTGTGTGTGTGTGTATGGGGCGTGGATTTCTTTACTTTTTTCACCACTGGGAGAGAGCAAGTGTGAAGGCTGCACATGGTCCTCGGCGTGCGTCAATTCCTCATCGCGCCGGTGTGTGAGTCTGGCTTTGTCCTGGACCCTGGGTCGCCTGCTCGGTGCTGTCGGAGGCACGGGGTGGACGCGGCCCCGAGCTGCGCAGCAGCTGCCCGGTGGGGCGGGCGGTGGCCCCTGACTCCCGCCGCAGCTCCGGGGCCTGTGAAGAGCCGGCTGCGCTTGGCCGCCCTCCAGCGCGCCCCGCTCACAGCCCTGTTCTCAGGCAGCGGCCAGGGCTCTGACTGGGAACGCCACATGCGCTGCTTTCTTCTTCCCGACCTCAAAGAGATCCTTTTATGGACAGACCCGTGCCCGCCTCCCTCTCTCCTTCCCAGGGAGAAGCTGACCTCGCGGCCCGGGCAGCCCGCAGGTGACCCCCGGGAGTGGGAGGCCTTCAAAGCAGCTCTGTCTCGGCGGCTCGGTGGACTGAAGACAGACGGAGCTGTCAGCCTGCGAGGACCCGGGGGCGACTCCGGGGCCTGCCCCGAGTGTGGCGGGGTGGCAGGGCTGAGGCTCTGCACCCTGACAAAGCTGCAGCCAGTCCCTGGCTGCTGGGTTTCCTATATGACCTGGGCGAACGGGGAGCAGAGTTGGGGCTGCCCTTTACGGGAGGTTCCTTGGGTTTTATCTCCACGGATCCAGCTGTGCTCATGTCTAACCCTGCCCCTGTGCTGGACGGGCAGTTGCAGCGAGGACACTGGGTGAGGCCACGACTTTCCCCACCGCTGACTGAGTGAGAGATGGTGCGCTGGGTTAGAAAGATTTTTTTTTTTTGGAAACATTGTGGTGTCTGGGATTTTTTTTAATCTCAAAGAAAGTGCTAATTTGTTATCATTCATTTACTAAACCTTAAGTAAGCATTGGAACATGAAGAGAAATTGAAAACTGCCTCTGGCCATCACCGCCATGTTAGCAAAATGCTCTGTGGATCCTGACTTAACAAAGGGGAAGCAGGCGATGATCTACACAACTGAAAACCAGGAGCTTTGAGTACATTGTAGGGGCCTTTTTTTAGCCACTCTCATCTATTTAGTATTTAGAGCTCTGCATTTATTTTGTGTTTGGAGTAACAAAAAAAAAAAAAAAAAAAGAAAAAAAAAAGAAGCTTCAAAAATGCTGTGTTGGGGCCGGTGAGATGGCTCAGCGGCATAAGCGCCTGCCTGGCAAGCGCGAGGGCCTGAGTTCGACTCCCGGATCCCACATACTAAAAAAGGGCCGGTGATATCGCTCAGTGGCATAGGCGCCTGCTGGTGCACGGGGTCCTGAGGTCGACCCCCAGTACCCACAAAAAAAAAAAAAAATGCTGTGTTGTTACTTGTGGTGGCACACACCTGTAATCTCAGCTACTTGACAGGCTGAGGCAGGAGGATCCAAGTTCAAGGCTCACCTGGGCAACTAAGCAAGACCTTGTTTAAAAATAAATTTTAAGGGGCCGGTGAGATGGCTCAGTGGCTTAAGCGCCTGCCTTGCAAGCGTGAGGGCCCGAGTTCGACTCCCGGATCCCACATACGAAAAAAGGGGCCGGTGATATCGCTCAGCGGCACGGGCGCCTGTTGGCACACGAGGTCCTGAGGTCGACCCCCCGGTACCCACAAAAAAAAAAAATAAATAAAAATAAATTTTAAAAAAGAAGGGTTTGGAGATGTAGCTTAGTGGGAGAGGGCTGGCCTAGCAAACATAGGTGACACTGTGGATTCAGTCCCCAGTGTGACAAAAAAGAAAAAGAAAAGAAAAATGCTGAGGGTTCTTTTTCTGCTCTTAGGGGATTTTGAATAGATAAATTGCTTGTGGCCTTTGGTGTGTTTTTGTTCTCAGTTTTATTTTATCCTCTTTCATTTATGTGTATTTTCATTAACTTAACAGGAATTTAGGACTCAAAAAGGGTCTTGTACTAAATTAACCATTGAAACTTGGTGCCAGAAATCCAGGAGAAGATGTGGTCCCTGCTGGAGGAGCAGGAAAGGGTACCACACACGGAGCTCTCGCTGGCTGTAGAATTTGGGTGCGTGTCAGTGAGCTGGATCCAAGAAGCTGACCTCACACCAGCAAGACTCTGAGACTTGGAGCTGACCAAAAGCTGGTGCACAGTGCTGTCAAGCCTCAAGCACGGGCTGCTGGGGCGTCCTCTTGGGCTCTTCCAGAGCCTAGAAAACCAACATCGATTAAAAAAAAAAGTTCTGTGTCTTAATTACTTTCTTGTAGCTGAGACACAATACCCAACATCCAGTATTCTGAGGAGGAAAGGTTTATTTTAGCTCTCAGTTTGTAGAGGTTTCAGTCCACAGTCAGCTGGCTCCAAGGCAGGGCACCATGGCAAAGGGGACTGGCAGAGGAGAAACAGCTCATGGCAGGGCAGCGGAGAGCAGAGAGGGATCAAGAGAAGAGGAGGAAGGTTGTTTCTGCCAGGCCAGGGTCGCCCCCAGTGACCCACATCCTCCAACCAGGCTTCACCTCCCACATCACATGTAGCTATCAACTCATCAGTGGATTAGTCTAGAAACATGATAACACCCCCATGATCAAATCACCTCCCCAAAAGCCCACCTGTGAGCACATGAAGCTTTGGGGGAACATCGAGATATAAACTATAACATTCTGTAAGTTCTTAGAGGGTTTGTATCCAAAGTGCTGAGCCCTGGGCTTTAGGGGCTGCTTGACCATAAGTCAAACACAAACGTCTGCATCTGGGAATTCCCAAACACAAGTTATTCCACAGCTCTGGATCAGGGATAATATAATAGAATTGTTTACAGGGAACACTGTTTACTCTTCCTAAAGCATTTCATGTAAGAGAGAGCTTTGAAGAGAGAAATGCTGTACAAGTCTAAATGTTTACTAGGCTTCTCTTAGAGCTTGAGTTTCTCCAACAGTAAAAGAGATGGCTCACATCTATCTCAAATACCTGTGTTTGGGAAGTCGCCGAGTGTCACTTAGACTTCGTCTGAGCGAAAGTCACATTCATTCAGAAGACTGAAGGTGCATGTATTCTCTGCTGGCCATCGTATTAGGTACCAAGAAGATCAGCAGTGATGGATTCTGTCTTTTGAAAACCTTGCAGTCCAGGTAGAGAAGCATTTAAAAGCAATACAAGCTCTATGGGAACAGGCGCTAGGGAGAAAGCAAAGACAGTGCCACAGCTCAGAGCAGCCAGAGGAGCTGCACCGGGAAAGCGGAGCAGACGGACGGGCGCGCGGCAGTGTTGCCGAGCAGACGAGCCTCTCACTGGACTCTCGGCGTTGCAAGCAGGGACAGCGTGGTCTTTGGCTCTGGGTCCCCAGCATGAAGCGCATCCTGGGACACAGGATGATGGTCGGTGGTAATGGGAGCATTCACTGCATGGTGAGAGGCAGCACTTGGCTTGGCCCCACGCCAAAGTGTCATATAGAAGCCCCAAAGGCACTGTTCTAGACTGAATACCTCAAACTCGGGGAATCGGGGAGGGAGCTCAATTCCGACACAAGGACAGGACCGTTCACCGAAAGACTGACGTGCTGAAAACAGTGCGCGCTCTGTGAGGACAGGGAGTGGGGACTGGAGACTTCGACAAGGAATTTGATTTCCACTGACCTCGGTAACGGTGGGAAGCGTTAGCTCCACAGAGAGAGACAATCTCGCAGATTATAGACTTTTACACAAAAGCTTTTTCCCATGTGAAGTTTTGAACTCTGAGAATTAATATTTCTTACTGGTAGATGAGAAAGAGAGAGAGACAGACAGACAGACAGACAGACACAGAGCAGCTGTGTGTGCTTGTGTGTGTATTTTTTCAGGTTTGATTTTGTCCCACCTAAGCTGAAATTTCCTTTAGAAATCCCAGAGTTTTAGATCTCTTTTGGCCCCTTATTATTTGTTCCTTCTAGGGCACTCATAACCAGTTATCAATGGTTTTATGTTTTATTTGTTTTTTATTGTCTCCCCAACTAGACTCTAAACTCTAAGCAAATCCTTTCCTCTACCATATCTCTAGAGTCCAGCTTGATGTAGCCCTGGAATCTAATTGATAAATCAAGTAGGCATTTGGTAAATACTTGTTGATAGTGGAGACCACGTTCCATTTTTCTATTTCTTGTATATGATGGATATTTTCATTATGAACTGTTTATCAACGGCATACCTGTTGTGTGGACTACATCTTGAGAGGGCATGGAAATATAAAGGTGTGTTCACAATGAGATGTGCTTCACGGGAAGACGTGCATAGCTCCTGAATTAAACAAAGGTTCAAGACAGTGAGGGAAACAGAAGTAACCGTACAATGTGCAGAAAGAGGAGGTCTGCTTCCATCTGGATGAGTCAAGAAAAGATTTACAGAAAAGGAAACATCAGAGGTGGGCCTTAAAGGTCTTAGTTATCTGCAAGGTAGGACATGAAAGAGGAGTCCTATAGGGTCAACCCACAGATGTGGGTTTGGAGCCTGATGAATGGAGCATGGAAACTTGATGGAGAGGAAGACTGGACAGATGGACAGATGGATAGAGGGACAGGAACAGAGAAAAAGAATCTGCCTGCCCCAGAGGCTCTGGGGTCTAATGCTTACAGAGGAAGCCTCTTGAAGAACTCTAAGCATGTGGTAGATAGGATTAGCTTTTCCAATTAGAAGGCCAAGGCAATAGCACAGAGAACAGACAGTGGTGACGTGAACTAAGACAGTGGGTAGGCGTGAGACGATTTCATGTATTTCTAAGAATAAACACCCATATTATTTTGCAGCTATCTTTGTTAGGGTTCAGTTGCAGAGAACAAAATCACCACTATTTAAACAACAACAGGGCATAAATTGTTTGTGGAATGTTTGGAAGCGTCGAAGAATGACATTCTAGGTTGCATTTTCGGGAATAACTCTGTATGTCACACAAGAGAACTGGACTGCCAAGGAAGTTGCTTTTCTTCTTGAGAGAGTACAAACCATATGATCCATCTGGAAGTTGCTGGAACAGCCACACTGTCAGTTTCAGTGTGCACCGGCACAACTGGTGTCCCACCCCTCACCTTTCTAAATTCAGTTCTCAACCAAGCCTCACACAGGTATGCCTGGCTCATGCTACCTAAATTACCATTGGATCTAGCTTCAAGGGCATCTGGGAAATGCTATTTTTTTAGTATTCAAGACTTTCTGCACACAGAAAGACACGGTCAAGAGATTGGAATAGATATTAAGCAAGAAAATATCCATCACTATATCTACCACAGTGGGCAATTGAATGTGAGGTGAGACTGAAGAATTAGGAGTCTCTGGCTCAATAACTAGGCCAAGAAATAGAGAAAGGAGAGAAGTAGCTTTGGCAGTCAACTTTGGAAATGCTGTCTTACAGGCTGTTAGGCCACACAGATGCCCAACAAGTGGTTAGATGGACATTCCACAACAGCAAGAAATTTGGAGGTCTTCTTTTCATAGCCAATAGATAGAATTAGGGTGTGAATAAAATCACCCAAAGAGATGATCATAGTAAAAAGAAGAGAGGGTCATCAATGTTTAAGCAGAACTTGAAGGAGGACTCCACAGTGCAGATTTAAGAATGGGGTAATTGGGGGGAAAAATCGAGAAAGCACTGTTACTCATACTAAAATGGGAGAGAATGGCAGGATTGAGGTTGACAATGCCATGTGCTGCCCAGAAGTCACATAGATAAGGACTAAAAAAAGTTACTTGAATACCAATATGACAGTTATAAAGATGTTTGTAACCAATCTTAGGAAGAACTATTTGGGTAGAATGATGGATAGAGAAAGTATGGGTCAGTGAATTGAGGGGTGATTCATAGGTGAAGGAGTGGAGGCACTAGACATGAGTGCAAATTTCAAGGAATTTGACTACAAAATGCATGGGAGCAATGAGGCAGAAGTGGAGGAAGCGAAGGAGTGGAGAGTACTCTTTCCGATGAGAGAGATGTAAGAAGGTTTATAGGCTGAGGGGATGTATCCAGCGAAGAAGGGAATACTGAGGAGACAGACCAAAGAAGACTCTATAGAGCAAATTCTAGAAGAGACAGACAGTGACAGACAGAAGCATGCAGAGACGACCTCGTGCTCAACTCCACAATCTGTGCACGTTACCACACATCGAGAAAGAGACTTTGCAGACACAGCGGAGTTAGGGATCCTTCCTCAGAGTGATCATCCTGCACTACCTGCTTGGCCCCGTGTAATCACAAGGTCCTTATAAAATGGAGGGAAAAGGATGAGTGTGAATAGCATAGGCGTGACCACGAAAACCAGAGGGTGGTTGGAGTATTTTAGGGTTTATATCTAGACGTACCCCCAAAGCCTCAGGTGACCACAGGTAGGGCTTTTGGGAGGTGATCAGATCATGGGGGTGCTGTACTTGTTGGCGGGTTAAACCCTGATGAGTTTATAGCTAAATGTGATGTTAGGAGGTGGGGCCTGGTCACAAGAGGTGGGTCACGTGAACGTGGCCTGGAAGGTTCATCTTCCTTCCTGGATCCCTGCTTCACTCTGCTTCTGGCCACCATGCTTTGCGCAAGTCTCTCCCACCTTGCTGCCCTGCCTTGGAGTCAGCTGGCTATGGACTATTTTTACCTCCAGAACCATATTGGAATACATTTGTGTTGTTTTAGTTCCCTAAATTTGTGGGAATTTGTTAAAACTTTAATAAGAAACTCACATAGGCAGGAATAGTAGAATGAAAAACAGATGAAGGGAGAAGAATAGATATCTTTCAAAGAGAAAGGAGGAAAGGAAGCAAAGTTCAAGTTGGGATAAGCATATGTTTGCAGGTATGTGGATGTGTATTTTACAGAGCAGGGCAAGATTAGAGGCAGAGAAGATGAGTTTCTTGAAAGAAGTTGGGGACATGACAATAATCTATTTTCTTAATGAAATAGCAAGATTACTTTCCGAGAGAAGATAATAGAATGGCAATAATTAAGATGAAATTAATGAAAAATAGGAATTCTCACTATGGGAAATTAGAGAAGGCCAAGGTGGGAAGATTTACAATCAGCATTTGAAGTGACAGATGAATTTTGAAACAAATAGTATCTCTTTACAATGAAGTAATTTTCTTTAGTAGTTATCAGAAGCTGAGAACAAAGGTGAAGTATTGGATTGACGTATTTAAGGTATGTAAACAGAAGATAAATAATCTTGGAGATCGAGTGTACTAGTGAAAGTGGTTGGGTGGTGTACAATAGAGTATAATGGAGTTAGAAAGAAATTGGCCAGGAGGGTATAAATAGAAGAATAGAAAGGTCATTGGAAATGAAGCTCCTGTAAAGTAAGGGAGTAGCTGGTATACCTGAAATGAGAGTGAAATAGGTGGAAGTGAAGGAAGTTGGGAAATTGGGCAAAAAAATCCAAGATAAAAGCAATGGGATATTGCAGAAGATAGGATTGGGGCTTACTCACCAGATACATACTTCTCCAATTTTTTTAACTAAGACCCAGTTTGGCTCCAGTGCTTTTGTTTTTGTTCAGGTAATGAGCAAGATTGAATCCTCCGTGGCTCTAGGGGTTAAAGAATAACTGCCTAAGCCAGTGGTCTCAGACCTTAGAGCACATCAGAAGCAACTGGAGAGTTATTGGACCATAGTTTGCTGGCACCACACCTGGCATTTCTTTTTCTATGTGTTGAGTGAGGTTTAAGAATCGCATTTCTAACCAGGCTCCAGCTAGTCTGGGAGTGGACTCTCAGGGCAACTGATAGATGCAATCGCTGTGGTCTGATTTTCCTTATTTGTCTAGAGGAGGACAGGTGAGCCAACCCTGGCCAATGATTACTCAAAGGAAATCTCTTTCAGGGTTTTCTGGACACAGTTTCCCCTCCAACATATGAAGACATGAGATAGAGAAGAGGTCCTATTTTCAGTTGGACATATTTATAATGGATCCAGACACTACGAAAGTCATTGCCAAGACACTAAGACATACCCTGGTAAGGTCATTGAGCTAACGGAACTGACCTATCTTGACCCCAATTTTTCTCTGGACTTGTGCTATGTGAAATGGTAAAGTCAAGAGTACTTAATTAAGTTCCTTTTAGTTGGATTGTCTGTTAGGTAGCTCACTGATGCGAGTATCATTTTATCTATCAAGCGAGCAAGCATTTAGAGGGATATGATGCCCACTGGCTGATAAAGATATGAGAGCAAAAGTGTTGACTGTGTGCCATTCTATTTCTTGACAATCATTAGAGAAGTCATTTTGTTTTTGAAAAGTAAGCAAAGAACCAATTCTCTAATCTTCACAATGGTCAATGAATTGAGTGTCCTGTATCCTTGTAGGGAAGATAAAGTCATTTTCTTGCTATCTTTCATAGATCTTACTTGGGACAGCACTCTGTAACAAAAGACAGAGTGAGAAGAGAAAAGCAAAAAGAGGCTCATTAACATGTATAATACATGTATTATCCAAATGCTCCTCAACCTATAATGTGGTTATATCTCTATAAACCCATTTGTAAATTGAAAATACTCTAACTTGAAAATGCATCTAACCAATCACGCATCATTGCTTAGCCTGGACTGCCTTAGATGTGCTCTGAACATTCGTGTTATCCCTTTCCTCCCCTTTCCTTCTAGGTAGCCAGAATCATCTAACAAAAAGCCTATTTTATATGTAGAACTTTATCTATGGCCAACTGATGCTGCCTCTTGCTGCTGCTGCCCAACATGAGAGAAAATTGCATCACACGCTGCTAGCCTGGAAAAGATGAAAATTCATCTGAACGCATGTAGCTGAATGCATGTAGCTTTCATGCCTACGGTCAGAAGTAAGTCACCATAGTAAGTCATGGGAGACACCCATGGAAATGAGTACATCTCCCAGGACTGGCTTTGAATTGAGGCTTGAGTACAATCTTCTGCTGATGCAAAGAAGACGTGTGGAGGAAGGATGGTTATGGGAAGATAGGCAGGAAAGGCACAGTAAACAAGGGTGAGATTTGCTACATGATTTAATCCGCACCTTTAGTATTGGCGACTGACTCAATCACCAGTGCCTTCCTGGTCCGTAGAGACACACTGGAGTGGAGATGCTGGTACAGATGTAAGTTTCCTTTGCAAAAGGGTAACTTCTACTCTGCCTTCAGAGCTTCTTTGAGTTGCAGTTTCTCAAAATACACAGCTGAAAATAATCCTGGTGCCAAAGGGGCATATTCTGGCCTCCTACCTGGTTAAACCCTGAAGAGGCAGTAGGTTCTGGGGGCCGTCTTCTGAGGTGGTGTGAACAGTACCAGTGCAGGGGTGTGACAAGACTCCTTCTGGAGGACTTTCGTGATGTGCCCATCACCCCAGAGACAGTGCCTACTATTTGGCAGCTTTATCCTTGCCCGAGTGCTTTAAAATTAAAGGACTTCCCAAAAATACTCCATCCTCTCACCGTGTCGGCACTGTCTCCAGCATCCCTTAACGACGACAGCTTTTACAACCTCTAGAAATCTCTCGTGTTGTTTCTACTAAACTTAAGAGAAGTGCAACTTCTCAGGAATTATCAAATTTTCTAGGACCAAATGCACATAGACACTAAAAGTTCTGCCTGACAGCATCTACTGTTCTTCACATATTGTTTTCACAGTAAAAATGTGGGGGAAGCCTTGAGCTCTTCCCTGTGGATCATTTCTTTATTTAACATACAAAGAGCTGAAAAAGCCCAGCTGCACACTTGAGCCTCAGTTTATCTCAGGTAGAAGTTGTCGAACAGAAAAGTCAGCTTTTATTGTCTTGTTGGATTTAACAAATACCAATTCACACTCAGTTCATCTTGAACTTCAGATAAACAATAACAAAATTTTTAGGATGGACACAAGACATGTTTCTTGGGTGAGACACGCCTATACTAAAAACTTACTCTTTATTTATCTAATGTTCACATTTAACTGAGCGTCCTATACTCTGGCAACTCTTCTTAGGCAAAATGTTTTGTTTGGATAGGACCCTTGTCCCATGTTGCTACTGTGGGTTTGGGTTTTTTGTGGAGTTTCATTTTGTTTTTGTTTTGGGGACTTTGGGGGAACTCTTTTATTCTCCATTACAGCTCACTTTTAAAAGGGTCTCTGTGGGACCCAGCTCTTTGTCAGTGACATCATTAGCATCGCCATAGCCTGAAGTTATGTTACAACAGGATTAGAAGCATTGACAAATTGTAAAGAGGAGAGCCCCTTCCCCCCGGAAGTTAGGATTAAATTATGATCAAGAAAGAAATGGAAGGAAGCGCCAACCTTAGTTTGAAGATAATGCTTGGCATAGTGAATGCCCCATAATGGAGTCAGACACAGAATACCCTTGGGAGGCCAATGGGCACTCAGCCTCATGTTTCACAGATAAAGAAACCTGAACACAAAGGGTATTGCTGCCTTCTTGAGGGGGTCAGGACGCAGCTGTGTAAAGGAATGGGGGAAGAGAAGAGAGAAAATGATCTTCCTGAGCCCAGTCTTACCTAGCAAGCATAGAGAAGGCAGGTACCAGCAATATGTGCATAATTTTATTAAAATATTCTTCTTCTAGACAGTAAGAAGCTTTTTTCTCCACAATCCCACCCTTTATAAGCAGAAACAATGAAGTCAACACAGAAAAATTTGGGAACATTTCTTCCAATCCCTTCTTCTTATTAGTGGAGGAACCGAGAGCAGTGGGCTACGAGACTGAACTTGTCACATGGCTTGTAGGAGCCCACCTACAAGTCAGAACTAAGACTTCTGCACCTCAGGGTTTTTGTCTAGATGCTTGTGATTAATAACTGATCCATAAACTATAGAAAAAGCCAGGATAAGCCTTCTCAATCAAATGTATGCAAATACCTTTCCCTACCCATCAGAAGGGTCATGGGCCACATTCCTAGAACCAAGGACAGGTTAACAAGAGAAAAGCATAACACATTTATTTGGTCAAAATTTTACATGACATGAGAGCCTACAGAATGAGGACCCAAAGACTCACAGGAAAGTGTCCATTTTTATGATTCAGTAAACGGACAGCTGTGTAGAAATGTGATTGGACAAAGGGGTCAACCTCATTGTAAGAGACTGTGTGCGTGTTACTGGGGACTGAACACAGTGCCTTACTCTCTGGGTTACTTTCTCAAACTGTTTTTGGTTTTTTGTTGTTCTTTTGAGACTCACTAAATCACCCAGGCTGGCATTTCTTCTGATTCAGCCTCCACAGTAGGCTAGGGCCACCATGCCCAACTTGTTCAGTTTTTTGGCATCTTCTCTGTGTTATTTTTCCTCCCAGTATAGGAAATGTCCCTTTCCAGAATGAGGATCTTCGGATCTACTATTGAGCAAGGCAGGTCAAAGAATTCTTTATGGCCAGCCATTACATAGAAACATGGGGAAGGCTAGAGTTCCATTTCTTGGTTTTATGGTTGGCCCTGGGGGAGAACGGTTCTAGTTTCTATGACCCCAGTTAGGAAAGAACTCTAGACTATCCTGGCAAGAAGAGAAGCAGGAGAAAGACAAGCAGCAGAAGGGATGAAAAATCTCGCTTTTGAGCTCCTTTGGTTCAGCATGACACCGTACCATACTTGGGGGCTCATTGTCTGAGCCCCAGTATAAAGAAAGAGTGGCCAATTGATTGGGGAATGATAGATCTTAAAATGTTGCTTAGGGAGCTCCATTTAAGAACAAAGTCTGGTCTTGATAAAAGTTAAATTTTAAAAAATTTAAAAAGACTTGTGCAATACATAAATATGAAAAAGTGTCCAAAATTTTATTTAACTCATCTATTAACAAAGGTGCCAGTAAGATGTTATAATTACTTTACATGGCGTTTCGACACAGAGGTAACATGTCGTCTACCTGAGTGCTATGGATAGAGTTGCTTTCCCTCCCAAAAACGTGTGTGAAAGCCCTAATCCCCTATGCCTGTAACAAAGCCGGGACAGTGACTTAAGGAGATAATGAAGGCTAACTGAGGACACAAGTGTGGTGCTGATCTGATTGAATGAATGTCTAGATAAAGGAGGATGCCTCACCAGAGATCTATCTCTCTCTCCCTCCACCGTGTGAGGGTGCAGCGAGGATGCAGCTTTCTACAAGCAACAAAGAGGGCCCTTCCCAGGATCTGAGCTTGCTGGCACCCCACCTCAGACTTCCAGCCTCCAGAACCATGAGAATCACACTTCTGCTGTTAGAGCTACCTCCTCTATAGCATTTTGTTATGGCAACCTGAACTGATTGCTCCATTGAGAAAATCCATTTGCACTGCCTTGAACTGAAGTCATTTGCACGGCTGTGGAGAGAGAACATTTGTAGTTTTGCGCAAGTTAGCTTCCCTCTCTACAGAGTTGGAACAGCCTACTCAAAGACAGACAAATGTGCACCACAGTACAGAATCAGCCATTCCCCATAGGTCACAACATTCCGTGGAAAGAATGTACAGGAATTCATTCAAATTCTTTTACCATTTATATTATTTTATAATTTCCCTACATTTTTATCAATAAAGATATGTTAGCAAGAAAATATCCAACCCTTCCTATGTTGAGCCTTCTTCCCTGGCTCTGCTGCATCCCCAGATCCCATCTTTGCAGCTTTCCATGGATACTGCGCCAATTTGCTCTTCCATTCCATTTTCAACTCTCAATTTTCCCCATTCTCCATCCTTTTCTGGTATCCAAAGTGTTAGCTACATTTCCCAGAAATTTGTTTACATAAAATAAACTGTACATATGAGGCATTTTTCCATTGGAAAATTAGAACACTTCCAAAATCAAAACCAGTGTATTCAAGAGAAAAGAGAGGAAAGCTTCCTCCTAGATGTGTCTGCTTCTCAGAACCAGCATGGGCCTCCGGAGAATATTCCGTCTTTCATATTTAAGTACCTAGAAGATACAGTTTAATTTAAACTGTTACAAAGTAATTTTTATTTTTTTATTTTTTTTTCATTTTTATTTTTTGTGGGTACCGGGGGTCGACCTCAGGACCTCACGCGCCAGCAGGCGCCCGTGCCGCTGAGCGATATCACCGGCTCTTTTTACATATGTGGGTACCGGGAGTCGAACTCAGGACCTCGCGCTTGCCAGGCAGGCACTTATGCCACTGAGCTGTCTCACCTGCCCACAAAGTAATTTTTAAAAACCTGTCTTTTTTCTAGATGATCCATAATAAAGTTCTTATGACTATTGGTAGAAACACAAATATTCTTATTGTCACTATATTCTTCCTTAGAGGATAATAGAGTTAAAGCTGGGCAGGAATTTAGAGTATAGAACACCTTTTCCACCAGTTTGTAGTTGCTTCTGTATTAATCCTCTGGAAAGTTTCTTAAGTATTTCCAGTTATCTCAACGAGGCTTTGTGACACTCCTTTACGTTGTTGTACAGCTACAAAGAGAGACATAAACCTCCCTCGGTCCAAAAAGTTTTTTCAATATATTATAAAAGAGGACAGTGTGGTGGTCCATTGCCTGTAATCCTAGCTATTTGGGAGGCTGAGTCAGGAGGATCACAAATTCAATCCCAACACAGTGAGACCCTGTCTCAAAATAAAAATTTAGAAAGCTGTGGATGCAGCTGAATGGCAGAGCACTTGCCTAGCATGCATGAACTCGAAGTTAAATCCCCCGTACTGCTATAAATAAATAAATAAGTTATTGATGCAGAAGGTTTTTAATAACTCAGAGCAATCTACTATTGTTCTAGTCCGATAGCTACCGATTATATTAATCTATTTGCTGAACAGAACTCTTCTAAGATTTGTCACCTTTTGAATTCATACCAACAAACAAGAAGTGTAGATTAGATGTTAGAAGACTATTGATGTCTATCTATCATCTACCAACAGATGCTGAAAAACACACACGCTCACACACAGATGTTATTGGAATAACGAGTGGATTATATCTTAATAAAGCCATGATAGGTTGTAAACATCCTAAGTCAAAAATACATTTAATGTCCCAGCCTACCAAACATCATAGCTTAGTAACATGGTGCAGGGTAGCATGTCAGGTGTTTTTCCTTATGATCATGTGGCTGACTCAGAGCTTTGACTTGTTCCTGCTACCTAGCATTTCAAGAGAGTATCACACTGCATATTTCTAGCTCAGAAAAAGATCAAAATTCAAAATTTGTGGTATGATTTCAAATCCAACAAGGTTTACTGATTTACTCAAGACCTACATCAGATTCATGACAGCTTATCTCCTAGAAGCAAGTCTTCCAACCATTGACTTCTTTACCTGGAAGTGCTCACAGGTAGAAGTGATTGAAATACCTAGCAGCTCTTGGGAATCTTTCAATCTTTTTTCTTCCCTCTCATTAGTTAAATTTGAAAGATTCATTATTCATTTGAGTCTACTCTGATAGCTTTAAAACTCTTAAATTTTCCAAAGTTGAGCCATACCTGGTGGTATGGATCACTGACATTTTCGTTGCTGATATAATAATAAAAGCAACAACATTAATAAGAGTAGTTACAGGTCTTGACTTTAGGAAATGGTTAATGGCAGAGTAGTTACCATTCTTTGACACAAATCACATAGCTGAAAGAAGAGGCCTAGCAGAAATAGCTGGGAATCAATAATCTGGTATTGCCGGCATATTGCTCGGTCTGCAATATGGTCTCAGGTGACATTCTCCCCTCCCGCACCCTTTCTGCCATCAGGTTCCTTAGTTTTAAGGTAAGAAGAGTACATGGAGAAATATGGATGAAAATAATGAGGAAGAGGAGAAAGGGAAATAGAGGAGATGCTCAAAGTTTCTTTAGTTCACTCAAGCTGAGAAAATAAACGTATATTTCCAAAGAGATCTGACCACTTGTTCTCAGTACTTTTTCCATTTCTATCATTTAAGAAACTTTCTGGGTAAGTAATAGAAATCCCAGCAGAAATATCTTAAAATTAAAGCACGAAGGTCATGTTCTCCCTGCAGAAGGGAGCCCCGGGTGCTGTACCCCTGAAAGACATTCTGTTATCACGAGGACGTAGGTGTGAAGAACTAAGCTGGTACAAGAAGACAGGCAGCCCTGAGAGGATGTCAGAGAAATGGAGCTATTGCATTTTCTAAGTCAGTTTGGTTTGGGTTTTTGTTCTTCCAACCCAAAACAGCCTAGAGGGTTCATCATTTAAGATTTCTCTCCAATTTACCAGCCTAAAACATCCTTACTGACTGAAATAGCTAAGATGCACCCTGAGAGCTACCCACATAGAGTAATAGCAGACCTGTAACATGTTTTTTGAAATGCAAAATGAGCAGAAAATTTCCTTGTCTAATTATTATTCGAAACACCAACTCAACCTGGGTGTGTTCATGATGTATAAACCACAAGGGAGAAATGTGGGCCAAGTTTCAGGTGAAACATTTTTTTCCCCTTGGTTTCGAGTCAGGCAAAAATCAATGTTTCAAGAGAATTAAAAGTGAAAGTTATTGGTGTCAACTGTCAGGAATTCAGATATAAAGTTTTCTAAATTTGTATTCTAAGCACTGAGTGTCGTAGAAAGAAACTCATCACTTAGATTGACCTGTCTGGTAGCCGTGAATGGGTCTTGCTTCGTTTCTCTTTATAAACAAAACTTCCAAGCAACAAATTAGAGCAGGTAACTCATCAAAACCTAAGGAATTTTTAGGCAAAAGGATCTTAAAATCAGATTATCAAAGCATGCCTTCAGAGTGCTCTTTTTGAGTGGTTTAAACACAATCATTATTCACAGTGTTTTAGATTTTTTTTTGTAAAGAATAGAAATGGCCAAAGTTCCTTATTTGGCTTATTAGATTCTTATGTGCTCTCGACTATAATAAAGAAATCTTGAATGGCAATTTTCACCAAATCTCATCCGGGCTTTTAAAGTCTCTGAATGGACATTACTCTTTCATTAACCAGATTCCCAGTCCTAACAGGACCAGGTTCCTTGCAGATCCGCGGGGCGGAGAGGTAAACAGATTTATCTCTCATTGTAAAAGCTAAGGGCTGGAGGTTATAAAAGAGACAGCATCGCAGATGAAGGGCGCTGATTTTTTTTGTCCAGGAAAGAGTCAAGTTTTCCCTGCTCTAAAACAGTGAGTTGAGCCGGGAAAAACGCGCCTTCTCAGGGGCAAACGACCCAGGCCGGAAGAGCGAGGAATGGGGAGAGACAAAGCCGTGCAGCTGGGGGCGAAGGTCTCTCAAGGCTGGATCCCAAGTTCAGCGGCGGTGAGAAACCTCCAGGGGCCTCGATAAAAGTGTCAGGCTCTGGGCTAAAACCTTCAGGTCTGACTGGAGGTCTGGGGGGGGCCTCAGTGAGCCCCGCTTTTAGTAGTCACCCAAGTGATTGTCATACCAGTGAGCTGGGTCTTTCTCTTTGAGAAACTCTAAGTTTGACTGGCCTAGGAAACGCTGTGCCCACCAGCAGCGTTCTATCTTGAATTCCATCGCTCTGGGCAGCCCCTCCATGTGAGTTTACTTTCCTAAGACCAGAGGCAGACAAACTTGGGTCTGGGAAGGGCCTGGCTCAATCGTGCAATGGCTACGTGGTCTAGCAGAAACCGCTTAACGTTCAGTCATCTATTCACTCATTCAACACACGTCTACGAAGGCACAGGTCATAGAATCATGAAAAAAAACCCTTATACAGTTTACTTTAAGCAGAGAAGGTAAATAAAGAAAGAAATAGGTATATTTAAGAGACTGGTGATTGAGATGTACAAAATAAATAAAACAAACAAGATTGAAAATGATCCAGGGCACAGAGATGGGGAGACCAGTCCTCAGAGGAGAGAGAGCTGAGCAGCGCCCCACGGATGCCTAGGGGCCAGCTATGTAAAGATTAAGGGCCTGTCAAGGGGACAGCAAACCTCCAAAGAAACTTCTTCAGCCAAAGGTCAGTAAGAGGACCAGTAAGGAAGAAGCAGGGCTGTCACAAGGAAGGGTGGCATGAGAAAACTCAGGACCTCGGAACCTTGATAAAGTGCATCATTCTTTTCTACTCAGAACAGACAGCCTCGGGCGCATACGAAACACAATCTCTCTCCTTGTGAGGGAACTAGGATAACTGTAACCACTTTGCAGGGATGTATTACACAGTGCTTGGTGCTCAGGGAGAGGTCGATAAATGGCAGCTATTGTGAGTCTTTCTTGGCCCAGAAAAATGTTTCCCACCTCTTTGGTCTAGGTTCATGGGTACCATATTTCCCCTGCAAGGCATTTTACCTCCTTTGTATCTCATCGTCGCCAAGTCAACTAACTAGACTTAGAAAGCTGCTTCTGCTGCCATGTGGATGGAGTCTAGGAGTCTCTAGAGAATCTACAGAGTAAAGATGGCTTTCCAGAGGCCTTATCACATCTCTGATCTTTCTTAGACTAGAAAGAACTTCAAAGATCATTGGTTTCCCACTGAAAAAGCAAGCCAAGGGTCTAATAGTAACTCTAAAGTTGAAACAATGACTTGAGTATCTAGGATAGGATGACAGCTCATAGGCTCCCTGTGCCCCCCAAATAGATCACCTCAATCTCATGTATGTTTCTGGCCATGTGATCCTGGTTTCCCGTTTCATTCAACCTGAACCAAACTCATAATGTCATGGGTCCATCTTCTGCAAAAACATGTTTATGTTTCCAATAGAGTCTTATTTTTTATTCAAGGAAGAATCAAAGATGACTGGTTCAAAAGATGCTTTTGTGGTTCAAATAATCTACCCTTGGCTGGTGCATATTTATTAAGGTCCTATGGCTAGCCAAGAATTAAATGTATTTAGTACCATGAGTTTTAAGGGTTTTGGTTTTGTTTTTAAGGAAGACACAACTTTCTTCAAACAAAATCTTTCAAGGCAGACCAGCATATGAAATAGACCCATATGAGGCATCTTTGGTGAGTGGTGGGGACTCAAGCCTGAAATGCACTTCAGATTGGCCATTGCTCTCCAAGGGGGTCCATGAAGGGTCTGAAGGAAGAGAAGCACATTTGAACACTAGCTGCTAGGCGAAAGGTTCAATAGTCCTCTGATAATAAATGAAAGTAGATAAAACTGGGGATAGTGGCCCACATATTAATTCATTTTTTCTATAGCAGATATTTTGGGGATTATGGTTTGTATACCAAATCCTATATGGTTTTAACATTTAATGTACTTTTTAGTCAAACTTCCTACAACCTGTACTATGCAAATAGCTGTCCTGGATGTTCTACCACCAGTAAGTCTCATCCCCTTATATACAAAATCCCTGACATACACTGTTTAAAGAAGAAAAGATTTTTATAATTCTTATGCGTTACAAACATACACTAATAAAAAATAAATAAATAGGGCCAGTGATATAGCTCAGTGGCATGAGCGCCTGCCTGGCAAGCGTGAGGTCCTGAGTTTGACTCCCGGTACCAGCATATAAAAAATATAAATAAATAAATAATTAAATAAAAGGGTTTTAGTTTGGCTCACAGTTTCAGAGGTTTCAGTCCATGGTCTGCTGTCTCCAAAGCAGAGACATCATCACAGAAGGAGGGTCTGGTGGAAAAAGCTGCTCACCTCATGGAGGCTGGGAAGAAAAGCAGGTTGGAAAGAACCAGAGAGGAAGGGCCCAGGGACCAGATATAATCTCTAAAGTCACATGAACATGACCCACTTCCTCCAAATAGGCCCCACCTTCTAATAGCCCATTCAGCTCTGAACTCATAACGGGGCAACCCATTGAGGAGTTTAGTGTTCTCACCTTCCAACCACCTCTCCAGGAGTCTCTTAATCCAGTTAGGTTGACAATAAAAATTAATATTCTTTGTTAAAAAATAAACTTCAGCACATTAACATTTTACTTGTAAGCCAACAATTTGGCAATCAGGTAGCACCAAACTGGAAATGACTTGGGCTCCATGGGGTGGACACGAAAGAAAAATTTTCATAAGATATCCAAGGAAACATGACAAAGAAAATGTTTGCGATAAAGAAAATGTGGTATTTATACACAATAAAATATTACTTAATCATTGAGAAGAATGAAATCCTGTCATTTGCAGGAAAACAAATGGACCTGGAGGTCATAATGTTAAGTGAAATAAACCAGACTCACAAATACCACATTTTCTGTCGTATGTGGAAAAATAAATGGGGGGCAATATGACATGAAAGTAGAAGGGAGTCTGTGTAGTAGAGAAGAAGGAGGAAACGGGAGGGAGGGGGAGGGAAGGGCAAGGGGATCCAAGTATATTACATGCACCCACAAATACGCCAAAACAAAATCCACTGTTCTGTATAACTAATATCTGCAAGTTAAAAATAATTTTTTTTTTTTTAAGAAAATGATTGGCCTAAGTGGAAAGTTTCTAGTTAGAGATTAGTTGGCAGTTTCTGACTAGTAAAATCTAGGCTTCATTTTATCTTTTCGACTGAACTAGATTCATTTCCCTACATGGAGTCTTAGGGTACTGGAGTTACCTCAGCCTAACACATCCCAGTGAATCTTTGTCCACACCTCTCAGTCACTGGTCACTACTACACCCCACCAATAGCACTGAGAACACAAAAACCTGAAAGTCCCACGAGGAGAAAGGTGTAAGACTCCTTCACAAATATGCATAAGAGGTATTCAGCCAGCATGTAATCTACCCAGTGAATTCCAACTGACTTCAGTAGATTCTTGGGGAGGTATGAAGTGCTGCAATTTAAAAAGCTCATTTCTCTCCAATTTACCACGGTATGACTCAAGGCCAGTGTATTAATTTCTCGAGTTAGCTGTGTTATATCCTGTAAAAGAGAGATAATAAATAATGCTCTTCTTAACCAAGAAGTGTCTTAGTCACTCACCCCACATATTGAAGGAGGAAAGGCTATGTTAGCTTGTAGTCTGTAGAGGTTTCAGTCCATAGTCAGCTGGCTCCAAACAGGGCAGTATGGCAGAAGGGCCTGGCAGAGGAGAAAACGTCCATGGCAGGGCAGGCAGGAAGCAGCAAGACTTCCTTCTCCAGTCCCCTTTTTATTCCATTCAGGCTGTAAACCTATTGATTGGTGCCACCCACAGCCAGTCTGGGTCTTCCCTCTTCAGTTAGTCCCATCACCCACACCCAGAACTGTGCTAAAGCAATCAATGGCCGAATCCCATAACACACACCCATCATCCAGTCAGCACCCAAAAGCCCACCCATGAGCACATAAGGCTTGGAGGAACATCTAGATATAAGTCATAACAAATAGTTATAAACAGAATAGACTCTGGTTTCTCCTTGTACGCGTTGTTCTCATCTGGGAGTCTGTGAGGAGAGAGGTGAGATGGAGGCCTGGGCCACCACTTGTGTTAGGCAGATAATTAGACATTAGTAGGCCTGAGCATACTTTCTCAGTTATATTAAGTAAACAAACAAAGACTTCAATGTATAATACATTTATAAGTCTCAGACCTAGAGCAAACTGACATGTTAAGGCCATATATCATGCATGTACCTTTGGATGCCTGGCCACCTGGCCATCTATTTCCACGACAAGGCACACAGTATTCCTGGGTGCCACGGCCCATATTCACTGATAACAGAAAAGGGAACATTCGTTAAAGAATCCCTCCTTGGGCTGAGACCTGATTTAGATTCTTACATGATTAAGGCCCCTAAGGGAGGGCTGACCACCTAAAAGGAAGAAGGAAGACAATTTTGAGATACTGACTTTCCAAAGTGGCCCCTAAGAGAAATGTCACTAAACATCATAATCAGCGTAGCTCCCTGAACCCCTGGAGTGACTTGTGCGTATATCAAAAGGCATCCAAATTTGCACTCAGGGCAGATGTCTTCTTGTACTCCCCACCTTTTTGCGTGAAGATGTAACTCTCTGTCCCTACTTTACAACAAATCCTCCCTAGACTTCTGGCCGGCCTGTGTGTCTGGATGGAATTTTTTCATCAAGGCCACAAAGAAATGAGCACCAAGGACAAGAGGAGCCTGATGCTTGCTGTTTCAGTAGCTGCCTTGCAAATGATATATGCTACTGCCTTCCCTAGTATCCAGCTGCCGTTATTTTAAAAAAGCAAATTCTTTAAAGCAATTACCAAATTCAAAGTAGCCCTTTAAAAAAAAAGAAAAAAAAAATATATATATATGTATCATAAAAAATCATCTTCATGGCTGAAGAAAGCCACAAAATAGGTTGATATTTAGAGACAATTCCACTTCCAGAGAGTGCCCACAGCTTTGGGATCTGGATGGAAGGCTACAAAAAGGAGCGTGGCCACACCACCCAAATCCTGGCTTGGGAATCCCACCCACCAGCTGCCTCTCCCCACCCCTCATGACTGGTTATCAGTCCGGAGATAAGGAAAATAGCTTTGCTTTTCTTCACTTCCAGTGTGGTGGTTCCGGCTTCCTGCCCCCCACCCCCTGTCCAGGTCCCTGAGTCCCGGGCTTGTGGTGGCGCTGGCCTATCCTCTGGAGGGAGACCTGCTGTTCGGCGGCTGCATTTGATTGCTAATGAGGTTCTGGTGGCCCAGCCTTCTCCTCAGGACCCTTTGTTTTTACAGGCTGCTCTTTGTTGGCTCCAAGCTTGTTTTCCCTGCCATCCCAAGTTTTCCTTGCTGGGCCTGGCTGTCTGCTTTTCTTTTGAGACTTCGAGGGAGCTAAATTTAAACTTGATTAACAACATTTAGTCCAAGGAAGGTCAGGATACTATTTTCATGTTAAATGCTGCTCTGTTTTGGTTCTGTTTTGTTTTGTTTTAAGACACAATAGACCCTCACAATGAGAGAAAGCCCTTCTGATTTTGTTGCTATGGTGTGAGAAACAAAAAATAGCAGCAAACATTGGGTTGAGTCTGATCAGAGGTGGAAAAAGAGACTGGTACCCTTCTGTGAGAATGATATATGACGTATGAGACAGGGATGATATTGGACCTCCAAATAGTACAAGGAAAATATAACTCCCAACCTGCTAGCTGTCCAAAAGGCCAAGTTCGTGTTCTCTAAAATCAGGGAATGAATTCTAGGAACAACGGACGTTAAGAGACAGAAGAATTTATTGAGAGAAAATAGCTTCTATCTAAGACAGACAAAAGGGGGCCTGGAGAGTGTGTTGCCCACCGACCTGCTCTCAGAGTGTTTCATTGAGCAAAGCCACAAGGTGAGGTAGGTTCAAGGTGGGACAAAACTACAGTCAACTAAAAAGATACAAGTATATTCGCTTAGGTAATATTGATTAAATGGGGATCAAAGAGGGAAGCAAGTCACGGAGCAAGCACACATGGGACTTTCCTGGAAGTGGTGGGCTAAGGGGGTTTTGGTCCCCCACCCAAGGTGATTGAGGCCTATTTAGAATATCCATCACTGCTGGTCATCCCCAGGGGAGGTATGTGGGTGTATTCGGTCCTCTTTTTCTTGAAGCCTGGTCTTCAGTGAATGCACATCTGGCCGCAGCTGTCTTCTGCACTGAGGCCCAGCCCTGTCCACCTGCCTGTAATACTTATAACTAACCCAGCTGTCTACAATAAGAATATAATATAGGTAGTTATATTTGCAAAACCAGTAGTAAAATTTATACTCTTTGCCTCTGAATAACTTCTACTACATATTTGGAGCACAGCTTGACGTCTCCCCAGGCATTTCAGGTCACCTATTAAAGATCTCTATCCTCGGACAGGTGACATCGCTCAGTGGCACAAGCGCCTGCTGGCAAGCGTGAGGTCCTGAGTTTGACTCCTGGTACCCACATTAAAAAAAAAAAAAAAAGATCTCCATCCTCACCCAGTCACTTTCCCTGTTCCGCACTTTTCGCGGTGCGGTTAAGCCATTATTTATTCTTCATCTTTCTCTTCTAGGCTGTAAGCTCCAAGAGAGCGTCCACAGTATCACTTGGTCCCCACAAAGGAGACGAAACCTGTAAGTGAACCTTGTGAGAGACCGCATGTGACCAGAGATCTCTGGCCCGTGAGGTCTGCAGCATCGAACTAGAACCTCTTGGTTGAGGATGAGCAGAAGAATGGCCAGGACTTGATTCCTTCCCCATTTCCAACTCAGGACCAACAAGTTAAAACAGCCAGTCACCAGGTGCACACTCCTACTTCGACAACCCTTCCCCACACTGCTAGCAACCCTGAAACCTTCCTTTTTTTTTTTTTACTTCCCTGCCTACCTTCGAGTATCTACCAAATCTAGGTGATCTTGGTGGATTCCCACGCTACAACAAATTTAGTAAGCAACTTCTCATTGGGTTGTCTTTGTTTACTTTGACACTATATTATCTCTTGTACTAAGATGGTATCTAGTATCTTGCAGGCACTCAGGAAAGATGAATCAAATGGATGAATAAACATACATCGATCCACTTCTGGATTAGAGTTCTTTCTGAACAGGAGATTAAGGAGCCAAGAAAACCTGGATTTTCACTTTACATCTTTGAGTATCAGATGTGTAAATTTGGAGAAGTCATTTGTGTGTCTGGGCACCATTTTTATCAAGCTATGAGTCAGCAAGTTTGGACTAGATGATCCTTATGTTTAAAATATCACTAGATCCTTCTGTGTTAAGTATCCTTTGTGAAACTTGTCTCTACAACCAGGGGCTCAGGCTGTCTCCCTAAATGTCACCACACTGTTTGAAAAGGAAATCTCCAGCATGTTTTCTCTGATAATCCGCTTCCACTGAATAATGGAAGGAAAGACAAGCTTTTAAGAAAATTAGTTCATCTCTCCTAATTTATGACTTAGTGAGTCGTGATGTATGCAAAGTAAACAGGAAGATTGTTTTTATTGTTTGTTTATTTGTTTAAGATCCTGGGGAAAGAATCATATTTTCCTGCTGGAAGAACATGATGTTAAACTCTTGGTACCTCTGACTTCTTCAACTTATTTGCTTAGCTAAAACACTCCCAACAATGCTTACGTTTTCATCTTCAAGGGCTCCATCCCTTACATAACAAAGTTGTTCCCCAATTTTTCTCGTTTCTGACAATCTTCCTTCTAAACTTCTGTAAGAATCACTTGAGTTCACACACAGTGTTTTCTTGGGGGAGGAAATTACATCTTTGGATCTTTCCATTTTTCACATGGTGCCTTGAAAAAGTATAAAAGAGAACTAATATCAAATGAGCAAGTACTGCAATGCCATTGTTTTCTTTTATGTTATTGAATTTCTGCTATAACCCTTGGATAACAGTTATAAGCTCCATTTTACAGAGGGATAGATTGATTTTCAGAGAGGTTGAGTAAATTCTCCAAGGCCACATGGATGTCAGTATCCAAGAACACATGGATGATGGTCAAATGCCGGTCTTCTGACTCCTGGTGCAGTCCTGTGTAGATATCACTGCACTTCCACCCTGCACATTGTCATTTCTAAATCAGTTGTGAGTTCACTGGCAAATCTGTTTCACATATCCAGAGCAACAGCAAATGGAGACTGGATAACAATGTTACAAAGTTTCACTGCATTTTCAAATTTAGTTGAAATTTTTAGTTATGTCATTTAAAATTTTTCTTAAAGCATTGGACTCATAGGTCTTTGCCCATTTGCATAGCAACAATAATCACTGTCTTTCTGTACTAAACAACTTGAATGTTTTGCAACTTAGAACCAATAACCAAAAACCAAAATAAGCATAGCAGAAACAATCTGACTACAGTAGAAGTTTATTTTTACTAAATATAAGAAGATATTACTGCCTCTTGTGTTTTCCTCTTTCCACCTCCACACCAGAGATATGAAAATAAGCTAGAAGGAAACTTTAAAGGAAAACAGATTAAAAATAGTATATAATTCAGCATATGGCCTAGTGTAAAAAGCATACTTATAAGATTCAAATGTGAAATTATAATAATGTAGATGTCATTACCATTCTACTAAAATAGTAATTCTGGCTCCAGAATGTAAAATTTAAGGAGCAAAAGAATTTAGAGTCAAATCAGAACAGAGTCCAGAAACATTTAAACAATGGTGAAAATAGACCTAGAAGTCAGATCAACATAAATGGGATTATTTTGGCCTATAGAGTAAACTCCATGATGCTGATAAACAACGACCTTCAAGTGTATCAAAGATAGTAAATTAGACAAGTGAGAATGGCTGTCTACATCCCTGCAGATTGCAAAACATAAAAGAAACAGGCAATGTAGAACCGTGTCTCCTCCTGATTGTGCTCCTCATAGTTCACACCTCCTTCTCCTTCACTTGATCTCATGACCCATCTTCCTCTCCTCTCGGGAGCTGTATTTTATTCCTCTGGTTCCTTGTGTTTACAAAGATTAATGGTATCTCTGGTTTCTGCCTGTCTAGTATCATTTTTCCTTCTTCAGTTTTCCTCTAGGAGTCACTCCTCCAGGTTCTTGGTCCTGTGGTGGGGCTGGGTTGACCTCACAGCGCAGCTTAGAGGGCCAGGGACTCAACTGACCAATGGGATGATTCTAGTCACCTTCTCACAGTGACAGTTTCAAGAGCCAGTACGTAACCCAAGTGGGTCTAATGTGAGTCAGCCCTCAGACTTCAGCTGAAAATTCAGGAAATGAGAGGCTGTCTTTCTTTGGGGTTTGATACTGGCAGGACATAGACTTAGAATTCCTGAGGACAGCTACATGAAGAAGACCTGTTTGGAAATGCAACCAGTGTGGAAGATAGCAGGACTGAGGGCTCGTCCTGCCTGCAGTGTTGTAGCATTTGCATTCCCGGCCAAGCATCATGGTAGCCTGCTCAGGATATTTCAAATGATGCACCTACATGTTCATATTTGTGCTTCAACACCTGTGAAAAAGAGGAGGATTCTTGAAGTAGAAAGTGACGATAGATGTAGATAACAAGACTGTCAGGGTAATAACACTGAGCTGGGTTTCTAGCTGGTATCTTTATGAGTCCATTTTGTGTCGATGACAGAGTATTGGTGCTGGGTACTTCATAGAGAAAAGAGATTTATTTAGCTTTCAGTCCTGGAGGCACAAAGTCCAAATCTGGCCACTCCGTCTGGCTCTGCTGTAGCCTGCACGGGCTGAATCTCAACACGGTGATGGCAGAAGCGGAAAGAGAAACAGCTTCGTGCAGAAATAGCTAAGTGAGGTTTGGTCTCACTTTGTGACAACCTCTTCCCACAAGAACTCACCCGCTCTGCAAAACTGGCATGAACCGCTTCCCGAAGCAGTGCCCCACAACCTACACACCTCCCACCAGCCCCACCCATTCAGGTTCGACCGCATTACGGTTTCTATCTACATATCCCCCCAAAGCCTCATGCGCTCATACGTGGGGCTTTGGGGAAGTGATTGGATTGTGGGTGTGTGATACTCAGCATGGATTAGTCCAAGGATGATTTTAGAGCTGGACGTGATGTTGGGAGGTGAAGCCTGGTTGGAGGAAGTGGGTTACTGGGGTCATGGCCTGGAAGGATCTATCTCTCCTCCCCGCCCCCTCCCTCCCTCTCTCTCTCTCTCTCCCTCTCTCTCAGCTTCCCACCACCATACCATGAGCTGTTTCTCTTCTGCCAGGCCCCTCTGCCATGCTGCCCTGCCTTGGAGCCAGCCGACTATGGACTGAAACCTCTACAAACTGAGAGCTAAAATAAACCTCTCCTCCCTAGAGGTGTGGGTGTCAGTTATTGTGTCTTAGGGACAAGAAGGTAACTAAGACACATCACTTCAACGTCGTCACCCTGGGTATTAGGCTTCTAGAACCTGAATCTTTGGATGACAAACTCAGATCATGACAAACTCACACCACGCAGCATCTGTCCTAAGCCAGGTGTTCATGCTACAAAGGCGACTTGTGTGGTGCGCCCGTCCCCAAATTCCCATGCATCACTCTGTGACAAACTCCAATGTCGTTATTTATAGGTCAGAACTTCTCCAGGCTTGCGCTGCTCTCTTCACGGGCACCTGAAACTCAATATTGCTAAAACCACTGGTTTCTTTCTTCCTGAAACCTGCGCATCTTCTGGCTTTCTCCAACTCAGATGGGGAATTCAGGCACCCAAGTCAGCCCTTCCTCACTCGCCCCCCTCCTCCTGGATGAACACATTTTCCTTTCCTTTCAGCCCATCAGCGCCCATCCCAATAGCGTGTTTACCATTAGTAGGTTCTCCAATTTTTTTTGAATAAAATTATTTTAAGAAAGATGAATAATGATTATGGTTCAGACTTCTGTTCATTAAAGGACACCAAAAGCAGGTCATGATTAAAAGAAAAGCGATGAATTATAGGACTCTTTTAGGATTCCCTCCAGGTAAATAATGTTAAAAAAGAAAAGAAAAAACTCCTTTGCCTATTTGCCAAAAGAATCATAGGCTGACTTGTAGTTCTAATTATGTTTTATAGGTAAATACAAAAAGGTTTTTTGGTTTATATCTCATTTCCTACTCATACAACAAAATAAACTAGATTCCTCACTGCCAATGATTCACGGTAGTCAGTCAATCATAGACATATAATCTATGAGCTAGTTTCTTAGTCCAAAATTTTGGAGTTGTACTAAGTATTAATAAAGCAACTTTGACCACAAGATATTTGGAGGAATTTTCTCTTTCATCAGTAAATTAGAAGTAGACTAAGAGAAAAATAATCACAAAAATTGTTAGAAGACCACAATGGCAAGTTACAAATTTATGAAAAAGTGACAATTCCATAGAAAGGGTGTTTTGAGAGAAAACCAGAGAAACCATAACATGCAGCAAATTCTACTTTGATGAACATTCTCCAAAGTTTATTGTAGAATTCAACATTATATTTTCATGTTCATTTAAAAGAAAATTCAGAGTGATTTTAAAATTTTTAATATTGTAATTATTAATGTGAGCTCCTTGAGGTGTCTGTATTTTATTTTTTACATTATAAATATGTGGAAAATTTGGAGTATAGAAAAGGAAGATAGAAGATGGAGAGATTTCCAGAAATCTTTCTTTCCAGGGCAAAATCACAAACCCTAGATCTGGGGTGGGAGCACTCCAGTTAATACGTATGTGCAGCGGTGCAACGCCTGCCTGGCAAGTGCAAGGTCCTGAGCTGGATTTCTGGTTCCAAAAAAAAAAAAAAATAAAAAAATAATAATAATAATAATGATAATAATACATATGTGGGATCATTCCTTACCCAGGCCTCCCATTCTGTCATAAAGGCCTTTCCCAGCTGCCGTGTTGCTCCCACATCTACTTCTGTTTAGGCTCCAAGAGCCCAACGATGGCCACTTAAGACCCTTGACCTAAGGAGGCTAAGAATGCTATATAAGATCACCTGACAGAGTCCACACAACTTTTCCAAAAAGAGCCACTGGACACACATGAGTCCTTTAAGCATACAGCCTTAAGGTGCAGCCTACACCTAATTACTGCACACCTCTGGCTACTCCTTGTTTGTGGGATGAAGCCCAAATTCCTAGTGCAGTCCCCACGCATCTCCTCTCCAGAATGCCATCTTTGTGTCCAATGCCCACCATCGTGGAAAAGTGGGATGGTTTATAAAACAGACTCGAGAAAATGATTTACTTGACAGCCCAAACACAAGCTCAGGCTAAGCTCCTTGCATAGAACCAGAAAGGGGCAATGGGGCTGAGCGCTCAATAAAATTCAGACAATAGCTTGAAAAGACATTAATTACCCCTCACTAGGCTCTTGCCTGTGGGAGAATTCTCTGCGCCAGTTGCTACATGAAAATACTTGTATTGTTTCAGTCAAGGAACTTTCTCTGACTCTGAAAGTGTTAATCATTCAGATTGCAAAGGCAGTGTGGCGACATCGTGAAATCCAATCAGGACCGCACGTTGTTCAGAAAATATGGCCATGTGGTCACTCTAACCGCGCTGACCTCCCCCATCCCCCACAGAGCTCTTGCACACACCCCGACTTTGTTATGACACAAGTCGGTGTGTTTGTATATCTACTTCTATTTGCGCATCTTTCAGAGTAAGAATAGATACCCTGCTGGCTCTTATGTATCCTAAGCTCAATCTTAAGAGCTAAAATATTTTCTCTCCTTCTGCCCTGTATTACTCCATGATTTGCAGCTTTGAATTAATTCTGCTGACTGTACTATTGACCTTCTGCAAAGTCAGAGAGTTTTGAATGAGGAGAGTACAGACTGTACAGGCGTCTATGACTATCGATATGATGATGGAGAGAGTCTGGCTAACATGATTGTGATAACTTAGGTATATATAAGATATATACCTTTTTAAGGCAAAGCCAACAGTTTTCATCCCATTTGTTCATTTGTTTTTAGTTTTGTTGTTGTTGTTGTTGTTTTGTTTTTGTTTTTGTGGGTACCGGGGGTCGACCTCAGGACTTCACGCGCCAGTAGGCACCCGTGCCGCTGAGTGATATCACCAGCCCTTTTTTCGTATGTGGGTTCCGGGAGTCGAACTCAGAACCTCGCACTTGCCAGGGAGGTGCTTACATGGCTGAGCCATCTCACCAGCCCTGTTCATTTGTTTTTAAAACAAATATGTATCTAGTGCCTCAGCATTGCCACAATTTGAAAGGGAAATAAAATTCAGATATTAACAGCCATTGACTTCTTTATATTTTGTTGTAAATTCAATTATTTTATTTATTAGTGGACCAGTTGCCTACGTTGCATAACAAACTACCCCAGTTGCAGTCTGGGACGCAGCTCCATGGCTCTTCTGGGATGGGCTCACTCCTCATCCAGCTGGCTGGAGGGTGAACGCGCCAAGGCCTGGGGCAGCCCCTCACCTCCTTGTGTGGAGTTGGTCACAGAAAACAACCGGCAGCCCAAATTCAAGAGATGCGGAAGTAGACACCTCTCGTGGGATGAGCTACAAAGTCACATGCAAAAGCGATTGCACACAGAGCCTAAGTCAGTCAGCAAGTCCTTTCTAAATTTTAAATTATATGTCCATGATAAAAGTTTTTGAGAGTCCAGAAGGACATCCTCTGATATCCTGGGTTGACATGATACTTCTTTATGCATCATTTCGGAAATTTTATGTATATACAGAATATTTCACCTCTCACAAATAAGATATACACACTACTCTAGAATTTGTTTTTTACTCAACATTTTATTTTGAGTGTCTCTTCCTAGTGTTACACATGGATTTAATTCATGCCTCCTTCCCTCCTAACCTCCCTCCCGACCTTCCTTTCTCTTTCTTTCTTTTCTGTTATTACAAACTGTTATGGACTGAATTGTTGCACTCCATAATTCATATGCTGAAGTCCTAATGCCCACTGCCTTGGAATGGGGCTGTACTTGGAGACAGAGCTTTTAAAGATATAATTAGGGTGTGTGCGCCCTAATCCAACCTGTGTCCCTATCAAAAGAGGAGATCAGACAGCAGGGAGAGACACCAGGGATGTGTGGGCACAGATGTGACCTTGTGAAGACACTGGGAGAAAGTACTCATCTATAAACCAGAGAGAGAGAGGCCTCAGGAGAAACCAAACGTGGTGACACCTTGACGTAGGGCTTCCAGCCCCCCAAAATATGAGGAGATAAATTTTTATTGTGTAAGCTGCCCTGTTTGTGGTGTGTGTGATTCTGAATGGGGTTTTAATTCTCAGGTGCAGAAGGCTGAGTTAAAGGTTCTATGAATATTTAACTTCAATACTACCAAAGTGCCTTTCCATAACATCATACTAATTTTTATTTTCCCCAATAGTGTAACAAAAGGATCATTTTCCTCCTTCCTTGCTGTTTTTCATCTCTGCCAGCCTAATAAGTAGAAAATTGTATATTATTGTCATTTTACTTTGTATCTCTCTAATAATAAGAGAGATTAAGCTTATTTTCTTGTTTCTTGTCCTCCTGTACTTTTTTCCCTTGTGTAGTGTGTTCATATCTTTTGATTAGTTTTTCATTGTGGGTTTTGCGGTTGTTTTGTCATTTGTTTTTGTTTTGTTGTTGATCCAAGAATCTCTATTTTAAGAAAATCAGCCACCTATCTGTTATATGTCTCTTACATATCTTTCTAGCTTCTCCTGTGCTTTGCAAATTAATACTATTTATTTTATGCCTTATAGAATTTTGATGTTTTTATCAAGCCAGATTTATGTGTTTTTAATCTTGGATTTTTGGTTTTTATGTCATCTTTAGAAAATTTTTCTCTATCCTCTGGTTATTTTGAAAAATGTAATCTCTCCATGACTTCGGATTTTTGCAGTCAGCTCTTTGAGATCCCTGGGGCGTCATGCTGTCCTTATATATCCATGCTTCTCCACCCAAGTGGCGTAACCAAAGCGAGGATAGGGAGTCAATCTTGTCAGCAAGCACTGGCACTCCCACAAAGGTCATAAGAGTAAATTGAAAGGAATTTTCCAAGATTTTGAAAATTTTAACCATGCCTTAGAGCTTAAAAAGTTTCCTTGATATTTTCCTATTTCATTCTGTTAAAACAGGTGCATGGATATTTCCTGTTTATTATTTTGGAGGTGTCCTCCAACTTCCGCCCATTTCATTGTCGTGGGTTTTATAACACGACTGAGAACTTGGGCTCCAAGCTCTGTCTTGAAATATGGAAGCTCATGGCATGGCACTTGTTGTGTATTCTTGTGGTTTATCTAAGACCTAGCTGGTTTTGAAGCAAAGTTTGAGGAGAAAACAAATTCTACAGCAATACAACTGAAGGTGTATTCAGTTTTCCCATCCATGTAAGCTGCATGGAGAATGTTCTGGTCACTATGGCGGCTGGGCTTAAGTGTTGTAGCAGCCAAAGAAGCCCTGAGGACATCTTCAAAGATGCTGCCTCAGGGCAACGCAAAGCGTTCAGAGGAACCCTGGACTTCCCAGCCTCAGGGCTGCACCGGCCAGCGAGACACCTTCCCTACCTTCAAGCTGTCTGAAGCCTAGACATTCTAGGGCCCCTGTGGCCCGGAGAGAGGAGCTCCTGCCCAGAAACTAAGGGTGGTGTCTTATTTCCTTTCCTATTCTTTGCCATTTGCCTTGGCCCACTCATTTTTGCTAGTACTGAGAAGTGTTTGACTCCTCCCTTCCTTCTGGGAACTCAGAAAGTCAATTCCAGAACAACATATACTTCTCCAGCCTCGTTTTCTCCAAAGAGCTAAAAATACATATTTTAAAAAATTTCCTGTTTACATAATTCCTGGAAGGGAGATAAGAAATATTAAGTTTACAAATAGGAAAATTTGCAGAAAAAAAGACTAACCAAAGAAATTCTGCAACAGAAAATTTATAGAACTAGACTGAGATGTTTGAATGTTTTTGCCTATATTATATATCTATATCTATATATATATGTATATAGATATATATATATTTTTTATATGCGGGTACCGGGAGTCAAACTCAGGACCTCACACTTGGCAGGCAGGCAGGCGCTTATGCTGTTGAGCTATATCACCGGCCCTGCCTATGTTATATTTTGTTTACAAAATTTCTACAAAAGTGTAGTCTTTACGCTGAAATTACCCAGGATATCTTTTACAAATTAAAATTCAGGATCATGGGCTGGTGAGACGGCTCAGTGGCATAAGCACCTGCCCGGCAAAAGCGAGGTCCTGAGTTTGACTTCCGGAACCCACATGAAGAACAAAAGGGGCCAGTGATATCGCTCAGCGGCACAAGCGCTTGCCCGGCAAGCACGAGGTCCTGAGGTCAACTCCCAGTACCCACATTAAAAAAAAAAAAAAAAAAAAAATTCAGGATCATGAAACGCAGAACTCCAGGCTCCCTAATGGGATATTTCCAGAATTTCCAATGGCACATGGAAAAGGATGGATATTTGATTTTCCCTTTCCCTAACTTTTTTCTTAAATATGCAAACTAGTTAAAATAAAAGCAACTCAATGTTTTACAGAGGATGATTTTTGAAATAAGATGGGCATATAGAAGACAATGGGTTGACAACCACCGAGTGAGAGGACAGGGAGGGATTGCGGGCCAGCTGATGCTTAAGATTCTTGAGATGTTCTAAACCCAGCTGGAGAAGCCAGGGCCCCAAGTGCTTATGGCCTCCATGGGTCACATAAGAGAGCTTAGAGCAGGAGTCATCAAAGAAGCTGCACTTCTTGTTGATTGTTCTATAAATACACCGCAGCTAGTCCTTCCTGGGACTACAGAAAAATTTGATGTGCCCTTTGGGACATTTTAATGAAATGCTTACTTGAGTTCATGATTCTTGGCACTATCCCAAATGCTAATAAAGAGGATTAGGAAAAAGATTCTTCTAAATATATACCATTAACTCCTCAATATATATAAGCAACTGAAAAAATTCCCTTGACCCTCTCAGATAAATTTGTTTATGTCTAGGTCTAGGTAATAGCCAACAAATGGTCTCAGAGTAATTTTCCAGACTCTGGGATCGCGGTATGCCTCTCTCTCTGTCTTTGTCTCTGTCTCCCTGTCTGTCTCTCTCCTTCTCCCTCTCCATCTCCGTCTCTCTGTCTCTGTCTCTGTCTCTGTCTCTCTCTCTCTCTTTCTCTCCCAGACCAAACAGACACAGTGAGCTTAGCTACCTCGTATACAGTCCTTGCAGAGGTTCTGGAAGCTGGACTGATCTTGGCTGTCCCGGAAACACAATGGAACCAGGGAGAAGCACTTTTGCAAATGAACACACAGAAACTTGTGAGATTCTAAGCGAGCCATCCAACCTGCCTTGGTCTCAGCATCCAAGACACTTTTCAGCTTTAATGGTCTCTGATTTTAAAACCTCCAAAGTATCAAATTTCAATTCCCTAACTATTATTGAGTGAATAAGTGAGCCAGTTATTTTCAGGAGTTCTGGGAGTTAAAATACTGAAGAAATAGCTACGGTTCCTGCATTCCAGGATGAGTCACCAGACAATGTAGATTCAGGATCCAAATGGTTGTAGAGAGAGAAGCTGCAGAGGAAGGAACATAGCCAGAAAAATTACCTTCAAATGCAATTCTCATAAGAATAGGTTAGATTTGAGTTAAAAGAGGTCAATTCAATGAAGTTTTCCTCAGTTTCTCCTCTCCACTATGGCATAGACTATGTATCATCCCTTTTATTACGGATGCTAATTGGCCTATTCCTCTCTGCTCTTTGAATGCTTCTTAGAATATCTTTTTGCATTGAAAGTTTTTTCTTTATGTCATTGCTTTGAATTATAGAGTAACAAACAACTTGTATTTACTAAGTTATAACCTGTTTTGAGTTACTAAAAACAGACACATATGTATACGTGTGTGTGTGTGTGTGTGTGTGTGTGTGTGTAGTAATCCCTCAGTGTCCATGGAGTATGGGCTCCAAGAGTCCCTTGGATATCAAAATCTGCTGGTGATCAAGTCCCTTATATAAAATGGTATGGTATTTGCATATAATCTATACCTATCTTCTTACACACTTTATGTCATCTTCAAAGTATTTATAACACCTAATACACTGTAAATGCTGTGTAAATAGTTGTTACATTGTATGGTTTAGAGAATAATGACAAAGAAAAAAGTCTGTAGATGTTCAAGACAGATGCAATTTTTTCCTAAAATATTTTTGAACTATTGTTAGTTGAATCCATAGATGCAAAGCCCACCAATATGGAGACTGACGTAACTATCAGTATGGCAGCTGACATAACCACCAGCATGGAGGTTGACCTGACTACCAGTATGGAGGCTGACATAACAATGAGCTTGAAGATGAAGGAGAACATATGGTGGTGATCACTGGGTGCCATCATGAATTCAGTCATAAGTCATAGCATACTAACATCTTTTCTTTAGTTATCAAAATTGACAGGATAAAATATAGAAATACATTAGTCAAAAGTCTCCACACAGAAATTTCAACAAGTAAGGTCAGCAAGAAAGTTTAGTTAGATGAGTTCTTGGTTGGATGACTATGTTCAAAGAGAATTCCTCTGATTAAACCTGATGGAAGGTTCTATGTAGGACCCTATTCTCACTTCTATCTTGCTCCACATTCCAATAAAGGAATTGGGTTAAGTTATATAAAATTAGCTTTTTAAATTTTCAGATGCCTTGAGGCTGGGGAAAATAACTCATTTTATTTTCAGAACTTGGGAGACAGTTCAGACACTTGAAGAAATAAATTTAAGGTTGAATTTTATAGAGATAAACATGAACTCCTGTCCTTTGAGTAAAAATAAGACATGGGATTAATAAATTATGGAGTGGCAGGGTTAATTATGGAGTGGTGGCAGTGACTTAGAGATTTTAGTTGATAGTTGATCATAATCATCACATCATATATCTGATACAGCGGTGTTTATAAGTGCGATGTAGCTTGTAAATAAGTTAGTGTGCCAACATACCATATAAACAAAAGAGTGAGAAATCCTAGTCTACTTGATTCTCCTCTATTCTATTCTGGACTTAGGCTGAACTTCAAATATTTTCTATGAATAGTATATTTAAAAAGTAGACAAATCACAGTTTAACATGGAAGCTGAAGAGATTGCAAATAATGAGATTATTAAAAGAAAGATCCTGGGCTGGTGAGATGGCTCAGTGGCGTACGCGCCTGCCTGGCAAGTGCGAGGGCCTGAGTTCGACTCCTGGATCCCACATACGAAAAAAGGGGCCTGTGATATCGCTCAGTAGCACGGGTGCCTGCTGGCGCGCAAGGTCCTGAGGTCGACCCCTGGTACCCCCCCCCAAAAAAAAAGAAAGATCCTAGCAGTGAGGAAAGGACAGGAACACACACACATCATGGTTCCTTTCAGATATTTATGTTCTTCTTGGATCTCAGGTATGAACAGAGGCTCAGTAGATAAAAGTGATTGAAGACTGATTGCATGTGGGAATAGAAAGATATTTTCTTGCAAAGGGTTTGGGCATTAGTGGGGATTTGAACCAGTAGCATTTCAGGTAGTATCTGTTGACAACTCTCCATAGACCATGTTTTTGCATGTTTTGCAAACAGTCATTGATGGTGTCCTAATCATAATTCAGTCTTGGTTAAGCTATGGTGAGGCCATGCATAGATTCAGGGGAAAGCTGCCTTAAAATCATGGATGCGTCTTAAACTCACAGTTCCCTATGGGGAAACAAAATGTCACATGGGGAAATCAGTGATGAGTCAGGGAGGGAGAGAAAGTGGAGGTGTAGACAAACACCTTTATTACAGTTTCTACAGAAGAGGAGAGGCGAGGAAGGATTCTCTGCGATTGCTTCGCTGTATTTGAAAGTGAGGCGCTCTTAGACTCATACCGGGTACAGGTGTGGGAAGTCAGGTGCTTATCGCAAATTTCTAATTGTTTACCTAAAGTAGTTAACTTCCACGTTGAAGATGTCAAGCTGTCAAGTTACAGAAAGTACAAACCATGTTTAATACAGATTGCTTTTGGTCCAAACTATCTTTCAAGTTTATACAAAACACAGCTTTGGAAGTTTGATATGTCTTCATTCAAAGCAAGGTGTAGATTTGTTTCTGTCCAATATAATAAAGGGAGTGACTTCTTTCATAGCTAAGGCAGGCAAAGACACTGCCCATTATTAAAAAACATTGGGGGGGCCAGTGAGATGGCTCAGTGGCATAAGCACCTGCCTGGCAAGCGCGAGGTCCTGAGTTCAACTCCCGGAACCCACATAAAAGAAAAAAAGGGTCGGTGATATCGCTCAGTGGCACAAGCACCTGCCTGGCAAGCTCAAGGTCCTGAGTTTGATTACCGGTACAAAAAAAAAAAAAAAAAAAAAGAAGACTATTAGGATGAAATTCATGGGCAGCCATTTGTTCAGCCTCCATTTTAGTCAGTTCTGGGTCAGTGGAAGATCTTTACCATGCTATTGATGGGGAACAAAACTATAGCCACTTTCCAGGCAAATTTTGCAAATGCAAACCACTCCTAAATAAAGATACTATGTTTTGGAAATATAAGATAACCTGTCCTGTGTTTGAACACCTACAATAATTAGAGTATCATAAATTCCTTTTATTTTATATTATATTATGGCAGAAAAGTATAAAATCTTATTTGTAAATACCTATTAATATTACTATCAACACTGGACTGTATTTATTTCCATAAGGCCTTCTCACTGATGTGGTTGAAACTGAAACTGTAGTGTAAATATTTTTTTATAAAACATATCAATTCTTTTTCAGAATAGTGATAAAAGAGTGATTTATTCTTCTGAAATTCCAGTCACTTTGGCAAGACTGATGTCTAATTATTTTTGCAAATTTTTACAAGGCCTTACAATTGTTTGCACAAGTTAAAGAATGTGAAACATCGCATGTACTGGAGAAGCCATGTGTGTGCTGATTTACATGTGTCATATGCCTATGATGAAAAGGGATTTACTATCTGGATTCTGCAAAATGTCATGAATGAGCAAGGGAAAGCTACAAGAAGTACAAACCTATTCATGCTTTCTGCATCCCACAGGAGTGGGTTCAGAATTGATGTTTAGAACCGATGCTTCTCCAAGCTTGCTCTCCAGTAATGGGAGGCAGCCCATGTAATACTCAGGCTGGAGTGGGAGCAAGGAGTGTCTCAGTCTCCTTGGGACAAGGTGACAGCTGAAAACCATCTGCACCAAACTTGGTATCGGGTATCAGAGACCTGACATGCCACATCTTGCACCAAAAAGGCTGTGAAAAATGAAAAGAAAAAAGTTTACTTATTGAAGTACTTGTAGTGAAGGTGGGAAATGTGCTTTTATTTTTTTCTAAAAATAAAACATTCGGAGGATGGAGTATAGAAGAAAGCTTTACTTTCCACACTCCATGCTATATATATATATATATACATGTATCCCTTTTTTTCAGTTTTAGGGATCGGATCCAGGGCCTTGCACATGCCAGGCACTGAGCTATTCCCCAGCTTTATCCCAGCCCTTTTCCCTTCTTTTTTTTTTTTTTTTTTTTTGTGGGTACCGGGGGGACGACCTCAGGACCTCGCGCGCCAACAGGCACCCGTGCCGCTGAGCGATATCACCGGCCCCTTTTTCGTATGTGGGATCCGGGAGTCGAACTCGGGCCTTCGCGCTTGCAAGGCAGGCGCTTAAGCCGCTGAGCCGTCTCACCGGCCCCTTTTCCCTTCTATACTTTAGAGATTAATATAAGGGAACATAGAAATTGATAGCATCTGTTAGGCGGGATGGCTTGTGATTGGAGAAAAGACTATGGTTAAAGACAAAAAAGCTTTTTACTTCATAGAAAAAAAACTTTATAGTCATTGGGAATGGTAATATTTAGGTTGCCTGTAAAAAGTACAAAAGCATCCGTACCTATATATGTGAACCTTCCGCAGCGTTACAGAGCTGGTTTATTGCAACAGTCGTATAAGTCATGTCAAGACTACCCAGAATTTTAGGTCTGGCAAATGTCCCCAAGAGCCATTGCTCTGTGGACCAGCATTAGACAATTCGTGAGGAACATCCTAGTGTCTCGGGTTCTTCTGACACGCTTGATTTTTGTATTTTTCATGAACTTCCTCTTAGAGATCAGTGTGTTTAGTTATCAGTGTCCTCTTATCTGTTCCTGCATAGCTGGATCTCTCTCACCTTCCCATTCTTTTCCTATTATTTTCTCAATTCAAATTCATCACCAGTTCCTATTCCCAACTCTCATGCCCATTCTCCCCATCCCCAACCTCCCCCATGGCTCCCACCTCAGTGGTAGCACTGTGGTCTAAATACCGGCAAAATCACACCCTTGCTTCGTAAAGGAATGGGAGCCTAATATTCTCGCAATGCTTGGCCACTGGTTAGTAACCGTCATTTACTAACATCACTGATAAAAACTCTGGTAGCCCTTCAAATTTTGACCTTGATTTACGTCTGGCACTGGAATTTGGGAAAACATTTATTTTGAATTTGAAATTGGATTACAGGCACAAAGTTTTATTTTTTGATAAAATTTTCAAAATGTATCTCCACTAGCAATCAATATGCAGACATCCCTCTGTTATCTTTGAACCAGTATTTTCAATATCTGGAATTTTGAATGTCTTCCTTACTAACTTCTTAGATTCCCAACCATTCATCCAGCATTTATTAAAATTACTAAAGTCAAAAACAACTAACGCTTTCATAAGACAGCAAAATGGTTAAAAAAACTATAGTAGATTCATAACATAAAATATTATTCAGTCATTAAAATTATATTTTTGATAATTTTTATTGATTGGGTAAACACTTGCTAAAATTTCAAGAAACTATATGTCTACACGATAACAGATATACATAAACCATATGTAAATGTCAATATTGCATTACAAAATGAATCCAGGGATGTACACCAAAATGTTATAAGTAAATCATATGAACAAAATGTTATAAATTTATCCAAATTGCAGAAATATGAGATGTTTAATCTACCCATTAACAAGGACTTAAAGAAGCAATTACAGGGGCGGTGAGATGGCTCAGTGGCGTAAGTGCCTGCCTGGCAAGCGCGAGGGCCAGAGTTCAACTCCCGGAACCCACATATGAAAAAGGGGCTGGTGATATCGCTCAGCAGCACGGGCACCTGCTGGCGTGTGAGGTCTTGAGGTCGACCCCTGGTACCCACAAAAAAAAAAAAAGAAGCAATTACATAAATCTATCACATTATTAAGGGCATATATGGACAAAGTAAACACTGAATTTTCTACTAAATTCTAGAATTAGGAAGATCTTTGAAATGAGAAGGACTCATACCTGAAAAACGTTCAGGGCTGCTTTAAATTATGGGCATTGTAGATGCTACTGAAGGTGGATTCTATCCTTGAAGAGCATCATTTTGGATAATCACTGTCCTTTACATTACCATAGTCACAAACAGTTCATAGTCACATTTCAGTTACAGGCATTAAGAAATATTTCACATAAATGGAACTTCAAGAGTTTTTTTTCATTCTAGTGCATTTACCTCTTTGAACACATCTGGTAATATATACACAAATAAGATGCAAAACTAGATTATATTATCAAGATCATATTTTCATCTTTAAGAAACACGCATATACATTTAGATATGGCCTTAATTAGTAGACACAGTAAAAACTATTTGGTATAAATTTTTAGCACTAATTTGCAAGCTACTAATATAAATACAGCCAGTTTCATCGTCTTATTAAAACCAAAAGCCTATAAAAATAGAAAAGTCTTTCAATAAAATGACAGCAAAGATGAATTCTAGTGGATTACACGGAACTCTTATACATGGCTAAACTTTTCAATTTTTATGAACACATGGAACATCACTTCATACCTTATTTTCAAATTTTGTTCCCATTAAGTTTGCTTCGATCAGCAAAATACAGTCATCTAATTTTTTAGTTGCTATTAGGGCCCCAAAATGTGATTCGTTTAAATGAAATGTCTTTTAACTTAAAAAAAATGAGAAAATAAAATTTGTGCTGTGCTTCCACCCTTAATCTCTGTGACAGAAAGATAATTAGACAAAGTCCTCTACCTGCTAAGGAACGATCTCTGAGTAATGAAAACATGCTCCCCTACTGCACCCTGCAAACTTCTAAGAAAAAGATCTTGTTCCTTGTTTTGATGATTTTTGTCTTTGTAGCCTGGGTCCACAAAAGAGAGCTTTCACTTCCCCCCAAGACCACAAAAAAACCCCACTTCTCCCTCTGCATTGTGGTTACCAGTTTATTTATCACTTGTGGCAAATGGTAACCCTTTACACCATACTTAGCTAAATATTGTTTGCTTTAGGAACAAAGCAGGGAGGACAAATATTTCAATGTGGTTTTCCACGTGGGGAGGGAGTGAGATGACTGTGAACTCCAGCTGATTCTCAGCCTCTCAGCCCTGTTAGGAGGCAGCTGAAGCTTCAAAGCCACCAGGCTGCAAGAGGAGACACTGAGGCTCCCATGGGCCCAGAGGAGGCAAAAGGAGGGCGGGTGCAATTAACCTGAGATGTTCATAGATGCTGAACCCCAGGCAAGGAGAAAGCTGCAAGACAACTGCAGCACCCCGAGTTAATTACTAGAGGAGGAAACAGGGTCCCTTCTCTTAAGGAGCCTCTCCAAAGGACTTTTCTTGGTTATGATTTATGCTGATTCCAGTAAACTAAATATGGAATGAATGTCAATTCGAGAAAAAAATCAAAATTAAAAGAAAGTACCTCTACCCACGGCCACCCAATATGACTCAGAGAAAATCCCCTCCAAGCCTAAAGTATTAGTAGGGGTCAAACGGTAAAGGAAAGAATACACTTCATTTTATTTAAGTAAAAACTGCATTAGTCATGATCCATAGAACTGATTTCGTGGTGCACTAATGGCTCATGATCCTCAGTTATAAAAACACCAGTCTTATGGGAAACCATTTATGAGTAGGAAAAGATTTAGACTGGGTGCATTGGGCCTGCAAGTAGCCCAGATGTGTAATTCTTCAAGGCAGTGTGGCCTGAGAAAGAGGAAGTATAGGACTGCATGGCCACCAAAGAGGAAAACCTACATTTTCTTCACCAGCATTGGATTTCCTGGAGTCAGAATCTGAGGCCCAACAGCGTAGCCTGTTTTAACAAGTCGTGATAGGATGGTCAGCTCAGATTTCCACTGTTACTAATGGAACAATGGACAAGAAGAGATACAGATAGGGTAAAAAAGATTTTTGGGTACTGGAAGAGAACATGGGCTATGGACTCAGGTCACTTTATACATGATTTTTAATCATGGCTCTGCCACTTCCTGGTAAATGATCTGGTACCAATCATTTACCATCAGTGAGGCCAGACGAGCTATGCTGCTGTCTGCTGTCTGTCTCACCTGTAAAGGGAGGGCTTGAAAGAGACAATAGACAGCACCACTCAGAGTTAAAGTTCACTAATAAAAGTACACAGACACTAGGTCCTCTGATAAGCAAAAAGCATATTCCAAGATAGACTTATGGGGGCCGGTGAGATGGCTCAGCAGCATAAGCGCCTGCCTGGCAAGCGCGAGGGCCCGAGTTCGACTCCCGGAACCACATATGAAAAAAGGGCCGGTGATATCGCTCAGCGGCACGGGCGCCTGCTGGCGCACGAGGTCTTGAGGTCGAGCCCCGGTACCCACACACACACAAAAAAAGATAGACTTATGACCAACCATATCAAATAGCACATTACCTGTAAGTATACTGAACGTTTAATGCAAGGAAAAGTTGACCAGACAAGATTAAAAATCCGGCCCGGGGATATAGCTCAGCGGCACAGTGCCTGCCTTGCAAGCACAAGGTCCTGAATTTGATTCCCGGTACAAAAAAATTTTTTTTTTAATTTTTAAAAAAATTAAAAAAACAAGGCCCAACTCTAAACTACTTAGAAGAAATATACATTAAGTGTAAAGACACAAACAGGCTAAAATTAAAGGATAGTGAAATATACAATATAAATATTAATAGTACAAATGTGTGGCTATCGCATGTTCACTGAAGCATTGTTCATAATAGCTGAGATATGGCATCAAACTAAGTGTTCATCAATGGCTAATGGATAAAGAAAATGTGGTATATACACAAAACAGAATACTATTTATCCTTTAAAAAGATAGAAACAGGCAGGAAATGGTGCATGTGCCTGTAATCCCAGCTACTCTCCGCAGGAAGATTGTAATCTCGAGGGCAGCTGGGGCAAACTAGACCCAGTCACAATTAAATAAATAAAAATAAAAAAGAAGGAAGAGGAGGAGGTGGAAACCTTGTCATTTGCAACCTAGAAGACATTATGTCAAAAGAGATAAGTCATGCACAAAAGACAAATACGCATCATCTCATTTATACGTGAAGTATAAAAATGTTGAACCCACAGAAACAAAGAATAAAATGATGGCTACTGGAGGCTGGGGCAGAGGATAACTGGGGAGGAGTTAATTAAAGGACACAGACTTCCACTTAGGAGGGAAAAATTCAAGAGGTCTTTTATACATCCTGAAGACTATAGTTAATACAAATATGTTGCATATTTGAAAATTATCAATAGATTTTAAGAATTCTTACAAAGAAAAAATGATAAGTATGTGAGGTGATGCGTATGTTAAATACCTTAATTTAGCAATTCTACAATACATACACATGCCAAACTCATGCTGTTCACCATAAACATGTACAATATTTACTTGTCAATTAAAAACAAATAAAAACACAAAAGATAAAAACAAGAAAATGTGCAAATATTAGGATCAAAGTAGACTTCAGAACAAAAGTATTGATAAAAATAGGAAGAATATTTCATAATTATTAAAAGGTCAATTCAAGAAGAGGCAGCAATCATGAGTGGGTATTCATCTGAAAACAGATCTCAAAATTCATGAAGTAAAGACCAACAGAACTTGCAAGAGATAGAGACAAACCCACAACTGTTGAAGATTTCAATATTTCTATCTCAGTAAATGACAGAAAATATTCCAAAAATCAGTACACATACAAAAGATTTGAACAATGCTATCAAGAAATTCAAGCTAATTGACATTTGTGGACTACTACGTGAAACAAGAGTAGAATATTCTTTTCAAACACACGAGACAGTCACAGGGATAGGTCAAGTGCTGAGCCGTAAGGGAAGTCTCGATAAATATCAAAGAATTGGAATTGTTCAAAATATGCTCTGAACACAATTCTACTTAGAAGTGAATAAAAAACATATTTGGGAATCTTCAAATATTTGGAAATTAAGCAACAAATTTCTAAATCTAGATCAAAAAAAGACATATCGAAGGAAACCAGTAAATATTTGCAACTAAATGATAATGAAAATACAATATATCAAAATGTAGAAGATGCATGTATAGCAATGTTTACAGCAAAATTTATAACTAAACGTTCATATTAGAGAAACAGGTGAAACAGCTTCTAACTTAAGAAGCCATGGAAAGAGGAATAAATTGAACTCGACTAAGTTTAGACAGGATATAGTGAAGTGTAGAAATCCATGAAATGGTAAAATGAAACAATGTTGAAAATCAAAGACACTGAAAACGTTTCCTTGGTAATGATTAATAAAACTGATAAAGTAACTCGATTGGCCAAGGAAAAACTAGAAAACAAATGCTCAGAAATTACTAATTTTAGGAATAAAAATGGGTCTTTATTACATATTCTCCAAATGTCAAAGCAATCGTGAAGGAATATATGAACGATTCTATGCTGATGAATTTAACACTGGAAAAACTGAAGGGCATGGATTCTGAGCAAAAGTAGGTAAATACATTCATTTACAAAAGCAGGTATTTATTGCTTTTAGGTCAGCAGAAAGTCAAAGAGCAAAGAAGAGCGAAAGCTCAGGACTAACTTCTGAGTCTCATCGGGAATGACTTCTCGGGAAACTAAACAGCCCATCATAGGTCTACACTGAGGAGGACGCTCACCCCTATGAAACAAAAATAAGCGATAAGTAATATTTTTCTAATAGTTAAGCCTAGATTTCCTGTACTATAGTAGCAAATGACTACAGAAATACATACTTAATGCCAAATAACGATGTTGGATTATTTACTTTTTTTAACTGAAAATGCTAGGAAATACACTATTATGCTCAAGTTTAAAAGTGAGTCAGAATAGACAAGTATCTTCATTCAGATTAGACAAAATTTCATATTACATGATTATAGAGATGTCGGCTCAGGGGGTGATATTGTTAGAAGGAAAGGATACCTTTGTGGGTACTGGCTTCTTGAATTTAATGCCCAATCGAGGCATATGTAAGGTCTTTAGGAGTTCTGAACGCGTATAAGCTAGTTGTTCAGCATACCCATTGTTAAGGAACCCTTCTGTACACACAGGAAGTCACCAAATGCGTGAGGTGCAGACGTGAAAAACTCCTGCCGTTGTGTCCACACTGACTGGATTTAGACAAGGGTCAAGAGGGAGCTGTTCAAGGCATCTGCATGTTTGAGGGAAAAGAAGAATTACCTAGTATTTTTTGGCATCCAAATGAAACCCCTGCCTTTGGTCTCCAATCTTCTTTTTCTACTCTTCTTATTCTCTATTCTCTTTGAATTGATTTGCTCTCTTTACTTTCATATTGCAAACACCTATTCCCACATTTACATCTATAAACCAACAATCTACTTTTGAATTTTTAAAAAATTCTAAAATTGTGTGCATGTTGTTATTACATTTTATACACATTGATAGAAAAAAATACCTAGATAGACTCATTGCTAGTCACGACTCTCTAGGGATATTGAAATTATTAGCAAACGTTCTTTTTCTTTTTTAAAAAAAATTTATCTGGGGCAGGTGAGATGGCTCAGTGGCATAAGCGCCTGCCTGGCAAGCGCGAGGGCCCGAGTTCAACTCCTGGAGCCCGCATATGAAAAAAGCGCCGGTGATATCGCTCAGCGGCATGGGCGCTTGCTCGCGCGCGAGGTCCTGAGCTCGACCCCTGGTACCCACAAAAAAAAAAAAGAAAAAAATCTGTATTCTCTATTATTTCTAGGATGAACATGAATTTTTTAAAACAAAAAACCCCAAATTTCTAAAAGTCAGTTAAGAGTTTACTCGTGTAGGGATTATCGATGTATTTCTTTTTCTTGCTCCCTCTCTCTGCCTGCTACTATGGTTGGTTTGTTAGTTTTTGTTTTTGTTTTTTTCAGTATCATGGTTTAATGTGCTCCCCAAAGCCACGTAATGGAAACTGGATTCCCACGGCAATCATGTTTGGAAGTGGGGCCTTTAAGAGGTGACGAGGTCCCCGGGTGCTGTCCTCGCGTGTGGATGAATGTTGTTCCTGGGGCCTTCAGCCAGAGAGTGGAGTTGTTATAACAGTGACTGTGGCCCCTCTGGTCTCTCTGACCACATGATGTCTCCCACCACACTGTGACACATCGAGAAGGCCCTCGCCACATCCAGCAGCTCGATCTCACACTTCGCAGCCTCCAGTGCCAGAACAACTCGTTCTGTTTATGTGTTGCACAGTCTGCAGTATTGTTATAGCAGCACAAAGTGGACTGTGACATCAGTATTCTCTTACTTCTCTAGAATAAGCATAATTTTTAAGTTAAAAAATTAACTCTATAAGGAATCTACGCAGAAGGCATCAGAGGAATTTTTCTAATTTGGATTCTAGCTGTTTTAGGGAGAGTAAAAAGGTGAATATCTGAGAAATAATTTCTGAAACATAAATATAAATGAGAGAAAAGCTGGATACAGCCTTTCGATGTGAATCGGAGCGCTGCAACCCGTGTCATCGTGGCTGGCTCTATATTGCGTATATTATCTCGCCCCTGCACATAGCTGTTTGAGAGGGTCGTGCCACTAGAGGTGCTACTAATCTTGTGGAGACTGTCTTGGTAAATCAGGAAAAAAAAAGAGCTACGTAGTTGACAGTACCATATCTACTATCCCAAAAGTTCCCAAAGATTAGAGAATGGGCCAAAGCTCTCTAGTTAGCCACTCATACACTATGTACCCGCTAGTAAAGGAGGCATCTGAATCATTTAATCTCTGTAACAGCTGTATGAGTTAGATAGAGCTATTACCCCCATTTTCCAGATGAGAATATGGAGGCACCATCAAGCAGCCAGTAAGTCCAAAATTAGGCTGCTAGTCCCTCTGTTTGCCACCGTTAGAGGGCTTCAAGGAGGTGCACCCAGACTACGGTCTCTCCGAGATCATAAAGGAGCTACTGGTTCAACTCCTGTAGTGCCTCCAACAGAATCGACCAAGAAAATTGAAAGAACCCTTTTCATCACAGAGAGGATAACGATGGAGTGAACAAAACCTAGGGATGATGTCAGTTTTTACCTTCAGGCAGGTGGGCGTGTGTTCCTCACATGACCAACTGTTGTCTGTTGTTTTCTAAAATGTCTGATGAGAGAGCTTTCCTGGCGGAGGACTGTGGAGGCAGCTCTGAGAGCTCTTACGTAATCCTCTTTCACCTCCACAGTAGTCTTGTGAGAGATCATGGGCCAAAGACTCCAGCAAGACTACACCCAGATTCCTGGCCCCCAGAAATGGTGAGATGGTAAATCTTTGCTGTTTTAAGCTGCTAGGCTTTGGGCTAAGTTGTTACCCAACAGTGGATAGCTCGCACCAATGCAGCCATTGATCTCACTGAACCCAGCAGTGGTTCTCCGGGAAGACGTCTGCTTCCTCTGCAGGCTGAGATCCACTAATCCCGGCAGGCAGGTGTTGGAACGATGCGTGGAAGTAAGTAGCACGGCTCTTGCAGGCACATCAGCAGACTAAAGGCAGGATTTACTGGGCTTCCCACGTTCCTGCCTCCGGTTCCCCGGTTGGTCTTACAGATCACACACTTTCCACTCCTTCTCCCAGCCCCGTCTTTGGCACATCCCCCACTTGGCTCCCAGATGTCAACCTTGGCTGACCCCAACCCTCCCCCTCCTGGACCACGAAATAACCCAGGGCTGTGGTGAGCCTCCTCGGACTCCGTTTGCTCCTGGGTGTGGGCTCTTCCCCCGCTCTCCCTGTGCTGCCTCCCATTCTCTCTCCATCCTGTACCTGCTGATGAAGGAAGTCATTTGTTTTCCAAACTATTCATGGTAAGACCAGGTCATATTTTAAGTAATTTAATAATGTAGAATTTCTGGGGTTATAAACTAATGAAGTAATTTTAGGAAGAAAAAACTATTTTAATGGGTTATAAAACAAAACAATGTCATTATTTTCAGTAAGTTTTGAACAATAGGCTATCAGCACTGCTTATTTCCAAAAGGAAAGTTTGGGCTCTTGAGGTTTGAATAAACTGTAAACCGTGTCAGAACACGGTCATTTTTTCAGCTTCAGACTAATAAACTATTTTGTTCTAGAATGGATTTGAGAAACACTCTAAATAAAGAATTTGCCTTAACTTCCTCACAGAATAATTGTGCAGCGTGTATTTACCAAAAAGCTATAAAAGGCAGGATACTGGGCTGGGCTTTGAGGGACCACGAAAAACAAAACTGGGAAATTTGGGAACAGGGAATAGGAGGTGTGATCAAGTACTACACTGAATGTTTACATTTTTTAAAAATTTATTTTAGTAAAAGACACATTGCCATTAATTCCTCCTCAAAATCTTCCCCCTCAGTTGGAACACACTCATCCCATCATTCTCGCACTTTCTGAAGCAGTTCTGGAAGTCCTCTTTCGCGAGTGTCTAGTTTCACTGTTGTGGCTCTCTTGAAGTCCTGATTTAAAACATTTACTTTTACGTTCACTGCATGCCAGATTCAGTGAATTAGGGGATTAGGGGAAGAAGACACACTATATTGTTTTTAGGAAGCTGCTTTTCCATTGGATAACACTCAGCAGCAGCATTCACAGTATTTTTGTGTGTGTGTGTGTGGGTACCGGGGGGACGACCTCAGGACCTCGCGCGCCAGCAGGCACCCGTGCTGCTGAGCGATATCACAGGCCCTTTTTTCGTATGTGGGTTCCAGGAGTCGAACTCAGGCCCTCCTGCTTGCCATGCAGGTGCTTACGCCGCTGGGCCATCTCACCCGCCCTATTCACTGTATTTTTATCACACCTCATAAAGACATTCAGAAGAGAACCCCAGAAGTGGCAAGAACAATGAGATAAGTGTGTTTGAAGTGAGGGGGAGGATTTTGAGGGGAATTAATGGCAATGCCTCTTTAACTGCAACAATTCTTTTCTAATTTGAACTTTTCTCTATAGCTCCCCCTTCTCCCATGAATAGGTTGGAAAAATATTTTTCTTCCTTGTTTCTTTTTCACTCAAGCCTTCAATATCTGAATGCAAAAAAATTAAAAATGTTTGAAAAAGCCCCAAATTATATGTAATTTATTTTTCTTCTTCAAACTAACAAAAATCATTCCAGATTTGTTTCTAAACTACTAAAGCATATTTTTTATATATTCCAGGTTCTGCAAATATTTCAATGGTTTTTAAAAACATTTATTTCCTGATTTTAAATTTTTTTGAAAATTTATATCTTACTCTTAGGATATTTAAAGCTAATAATCTCTGACAAATAAAAGATGTTTTAAGATAGCTCCAACTTGCCAGGTGACCTCCCTCCATCCCTCAAGAAAATCAGCTCCTTGAGAGGAGAGATTTTTATCTTTCTGTTCACCCCTGCTTATCCCCAGGGCTGGAAAAGTGATTGCTGGGCACATAGTAGGTGCTCACTAAATACGTGTTACTGTGCTGTCCTTCGGTAGCACGGAGTTGGGATACTGCTGGTCTTCTGACTCACACACCTGCCATACCACAGCCGTGGATGCATAATAGATACTCTTTCCTTCCTCTGTTATGACTCTGGCTTCCAATGCTGGTGGAGGAATGATATTATGCCCTAAATAGAAATAAATGCAAACATATTCTCAAAGGCCTGAAGTCAAAAAGGAAGGAGGAAAAAACCCTTGCTCAACCTGTTATTTTTCTTAATCTTCTTTTGAGTGAGTCTTTGCTGTCATCAGTCCCTTAAGCACCTTCTAAAGATGAACTAGATCAGATTCAGAAAGATGAAAGACAGTCAAAGCCTCAGATTAAACGATGAGCTAACCACCGAAGCGCGGCGCTGGCCCTCAGCGTGCACATGCCGGAGAGCGCAAGCTGCTCTGATAAGCTGGGACTCACTGCTTGCCGGGTCTTATTCTGGCTTTCTTTCCTTCTTTATTCTTTCAGTTTCTTCCTCTTCTTTATTCTTTCACTCTCTTCCTCTTCTTTCTTTTCAATCCCCCTTTGTTTCCTCCTTTCCTCCCTTTTTCATTCTTTTATCCTGATCTCAGGGCTTTCTCCAAAAATTGGATTCTACTGGGTAAGTCTTTCTTCCCATATGTTGTGTCGCACAATGACACACACACACACACACACACACAGACTGGGCTACTTATCTCTGAAATTGACTTTTAGGCAAGAATAACAACAAAAAAATACTGAGATCAGGATTTCTTTTTATCTAAAAACACTTTCCAATCTATGTCTCAAAGTTGGTTCACATTCAGGCCAAAAAAATGTATCCTTTCTTGTTTTCTATAACTATATTTGTACTTCTAACAATAAGAATTACTTTATATAATTTGGTAATAAAAATTTATGTCATTCTACAACACTTGATACATATTATCTCACTTTCATCCTCACAATAACCTTACACAATTATAAACCAATACAAGTAAAAAAATATATATATCATTACCACCCCGCATAAAAGTCCTTGTATTTCCCTCATATTTTATTTGAGCAAAATATATGTCGAAAATCACATCTGATTTTCATTGAAATTTCTTAGGCAGTTAGATGTGGGTATGATCTAGGGAACGCGCTTACTTTGAATTCTGCAGCTCTTCCACTCATTCCTTTATGCTCTTTTTCTTTTCTTAACCATATGTTTTCGTATTGTATTAATGAAAAATGCGGGCTTCCCACTGGGGGGATTAGACTTGAGGGAACTTGTGTGCTCAGGGAGGGGGAGGCGTTCTCGCTGCTTCGTCTTTCGCATTTCTTCGTGCCAAATCTGAGGTGAGTAGGAATTGGCTATAAATTGTTTCTGTACAACAAGAATATACTTTATCACCACTTTTTATTTGTGTAAATGTGACAAGGTTTATGGTATTAGATCATGTAGAAGTAAATGAAAATCATCATGCCTTGAGAAACAAACTGCAGGGAATGCATAGGAGTTGTTTCTAAATCCTCTAAATACAGAATATTAATTAGGACTCAGTGCTGAGACAGGAGGGGAGTAGTTAAATGAGGCTGAAACTCAGTTCTTTGGGAAGGGATATGATTTTATTTAAATTCTTGTGGTGGCTTCTTCTGCCTTCTCTCCTATTTTTCTCTGTCCCTACCTCCCCTCTTCAAGGTAACGTGAGAAGGGAAGTAAAGGAAAAGAAGCATCATTCTAATTCCTCACTAAAGTTCCCCTACATCAAGCTCTGACTGCTTCACTCTACTGATCTCCCAAAGAGAAGAGTCCACTCGTTCCTGTGCTTTCTGGGCAGGACACCGCTCCACAATGCCCCGTGACCCCTGCTGTCCAGACGCTGTTGGAAGTGAAACCACGTGCGGCTTACCAGCGACTGAGCCGGGATTTGTTACCTGGAGAAGTTAGCCTAAGTGAGGCGGGCCCATGCATCCAGCAGAAGAATAAGAAGATGGAGAAATTCAGTCGCCTCCTTCTTTGGCCAAGAAGGAAGAGAGAAGAATTGAGCCACATTGTGAGGAGTGGCGAAGTATTTCTCCTCCAGCGTAACCGTCTTGCCTCCCCCTTCCGTGTTGCCACTGGTGGTGGGGACGAGGGGAGTTTAATCTAGCAGCAAGGCTCTACTAACAGCAGGGGCTCCCCAGAACTGGGGAATTTTCAGTGTAGTGAAAAGACACCTGCCCATGAGGTTCTGAGGGCCAGGCTCCACACAGACATATAGGTTTTCTCTCTGTGTGTATATATGGAGTCTATAGGAAATCCATAATTTTTTCACTACTTTTTTATTCTCTAAAAAGTTCATTCCAAAGCATTTAGCTCACTGCTTGGTTTAAAAAATAACTTTAAAACTAATCTCTTAGACTCATCTCAGCAGTCCCTTTTACGCTTTTATCCACTCATAAGACTCAGCGCCATTTGAGCCAGTCGTTGCCATGGCCATCTGTTCTTTCTCCTTGATAAAATGTTCTAGATCCATCACTCCTTCTTGTCATGCTGTCCCACTGTGTTCATTTCCATTGCTTTTCAGAATGATTTTTCCTTTTCTGTCATTTGCAGTGGTGCCCATGACCATCTTCACTACCACCTTCCCTCTTTTTCTATATGATTCGGCACTAATTTGAGATGACGGTCCTCAGCATTTGTCTTAGCCCATCAGCCTCTGCCCATCTTCATTCTTGGCACCTCTGCCTCACTAGGATTCGAGGCCTAGGCTGACCCTCACTGTGATCTTCCCAAAGTCAATGTTGCTGCAAGATCTGGCTAAGAAAACATTATCTAAGCAATGTGTTGTCATGCAGTGTCATCTCTTATTTAAGACAGCTTGGCCTTTCTAGCTATTTTTCTGTCTTACTGAAAGGAGGGAAAAATCATGATTTTAATTTTTCTTCTTGATGAATCATTGAGGGCACTGCTGGTACAAGGATGATGTTGAATAAACTTAAGAGACTTGGTTCTCTGATGAGTAAATTCTCTCACATAAAATTAACTGAAAAGAGAACGACAATCCATTCACTTCATAAACTCACTCACTCTCCCCACTCCCTCAAGGCAACTTGTGAAAAAACAGGGCAATGATTTCACCAAACAATACACAACACACAACCTCTCATGGCACACAACAGAAAATGACCTTAACTTGGAGATTCTCTTGCCTAAATGAGTGAGCCACCATCACACAAGGTAAATAAGCAGATTCCAATGACCCGCCCATATTAAGTAAAATTTTGCAGGCTAAGAGCGAATCAGTATTTTTTCCATCCACTTCCCTGCTCCATCCCCACCCAGGTGCTGGGAATCAATTCCATGGCCTTGTGCATTCCAGTCAAGTGCTCCATCCCTGAGCTGTACCCCCAGCCCTACTTCCTCTCCTTTGGGCCACTTAACCTGTGTGGAATAGCCTTCTGGGATCAGTGGACCCCTTGCCCCTGGGTTTGAAACCAGGAATGCTTAGATGATAAACCAGCACGATGGGAAGACAGCTTTCACAGGAACTGGAGGGGTCTCAGTTATTTGAAGGTGAAACACTCTGTTTTGTCTCTGTTTTGAATTTAAGTTTACTGCCAAAGGTCACATGATGCAGCAACTCATTCAGGCAGTCTTCAAGGTGCCCAAGGGACGGAGCTCATTCTCTATGAAGTGATGTCCAGGCAGGATGCCCTTCAGAAGTTTGTGGTTTCCACAGTAAGGGGCTGAATTGTGTTGCTGTCTCTAATTCCAGCTTATAAAAGCATGCAAAAAGATTACCCAAATCCTACAGTTTAGTAACTATATTAAAGACAGATTTACTTTGAACATCAGTGGCCACAGTGATGGAGACGAGAGAAGACAGGAGATACAGCAGAACTGAAATTTCTATTTATAAATTATATGTCTCTAAGATTAAATCTTTATTATGAGATGTTTCCATACTCCCTGGGTTTCATTCTGCATCTGTACTCAGCAAATCACTTTTGATCATTTCTGCAAAAGAAGGAAATCAAAATGTAAGACCTAAAAGTGGTAAATTAACTAAAAACCATGTACTCCTGTTATGTAGAAATCATTCTGATATCATCTGAAATTTTAACTAGAATCTCCAGGTACTCTTTAATGATCAAACCTAGCACAATCTCTGGGTTGTCTGGTAATACCTATTGCAGTTCCAAGTGGAAATATTATTATTATTATTTTTTTGTGTGGGTACCGGCGGGTCAACCTCAGGACCTCGCGTGCCAACAGGCGCCCGTGCCGCTGAGCGATATCACCAGCCCCTTTTTCGTATGTGGGTTCCGGAAGTCAAACTCGGGCCCTCGCGCTTGCAAGGCAGGTGCTTACGCCGCTGAGCCATCTCACCGGCCCTGGAAATATTTTTCAACTCAGTATTTCTGCATTTATGAATTTGCCTTAAGTATACTTGTTCATTAGTGAAATGACATATGCTCAAGCTTACTCATAGGTTGGGGTACTAAATATATTCTGATACATTTATTCAAGGTATAGCATGCAGCTATAAAATAGCAAAACATATCATTTAGTGTTGTATGATGATCTTCAAGATATATTGATAAATAATAAAAGTCAAAAGAAAAAGTAATGAATATGGTATTATTTGCAAAATGTGTTTAGAATGAGAGAAAGTAAGAAGGGAAGGAAAAAGAAAATCAAAGGAAGGAGACATGAGGGAGATAAAGAAAAAAGATGGAAAAGGATAAAGTAAGGAAGGGGAAAGAAGGGAGAAAAAAAGAGCAACTTCTTGTATATGCATAAAATATCCCATGAAGCCCTAATCCTTGTCATAGCAATTGGCAGCTGGACATGTACTTTTGTGCCTTTTTAATCTTTTGAAAGATATTATAGCTTTTGAATTTTTTAACACCAAGCGAATAGATCACTTGTTCTAATATAAATGTGAGAAAGTTGTCATACTCCTTATTCCCCACCAAGAAGCAGGGAAGGGGCGGCAGTGTTCAGGCAGAAGAAAGCATGGATAGAGAAATGATCCTTTTTCTCTTTTCTCTTGACAATTTTACCTTGACGATTTAATTAGATTCACATATATTCTTCCCTCCCAGCTGAGGCTGGGTGGTAGATAGTGAGGAAAGTCAACCTGTAACGACAGTAACAAAATGAACAAGGAAGTAGAAGGCAAATTAGTAGTTTAAAAACTCTTAGAAGAGGTAAAAATGTAAAACTATAGAAAGGTAAGCAGTCTGAATGTAAGGTACAATATTCACATCTATGTGCAATTGACTAAATGGAATCAGCTCCTCCTATGGTACTTTTGACCTCTGCCTGTGATGGCATCCGACACTCAGCCAAGTTGTCTGTTGTATCAGTTAGGGTTCATTAGAGGAAAAGATGTACTAAGTAGGCCTACAGTGGCCACCTGTGGAATCAGAGATGGAAGAAGGCAAAATGGTCATCCGCAAGGCCAGAGGGCCCAGTTGAAGGTGGAAGGCTGGAGCTCACTGCAGAGTATGGTGGGAGTCTGTCAGAAAGCTGAAGAGTTTGGGTTGGAAGGCTGAAGAAACTGAAGACAAACATCCAAATGCAATAGCAAGACCAGAGTTCCTCCAAAGAAGCAAAATGGAAGACTTCCTTCTTTCCCTTTTTGCTCCATCCAGGCTATAAGCCTGCTGGTTGGTACCACCGACATGGGGGTGGGTCTTCCCTCCTCACTTTGCAGCCTGTGCCAATCATCCACGAACACACCTGGAACTGCGCTCCACTCATCTGCTAGGTGGTTCTTAACCCACTCGAGTTGACATCACAATTAACTATCACATCTGTCTACACATTTTCCTGCACTGTGAGTCCCAGGAGGGCAGGGTGTCACTTCTACCCACTTGAAGATATCAATATCCAGCTCTGGGCCTGTGGCATGATAGCAGATGAATAAATGATTACTGTCTGCACAACTGTCAGGCCCCAGACAATAAATGTATTATCAATAAAGGACTTAACACTTTGAACATGAAGATGCCAGTGTCTGTAATATTTTCCCACATATTTCTTAGAAGTAAAAATGTTGTCTAAACCTATAGCAAGGTTTACTTATGTACATTATTGCAAGTATAATATGAAATACAAACATTTTCCCTGTACAGGGTTTTCACACAAACAAGAGAAAAAAATGCTAAACTTGGATAAGTTCTTTGCTTTAAACCTCAGAAATATTAAACACGACATGTTGCCATTTATTTGTTAGTGATAGCACTTCACACTTATTTGACACACTTACTGAAATGATTTAACAAAAACAGTGATGAGAAATGTCTGTGGCTACTCTTTCCACAATACACCGATCATGTTCTCAATGTTCTAATTCTAAATTTAACTCAAAACCACAGAAAATTCTTTCTGATCAGCTTGAATTTAGAGTTAAAATAAAGAAAATGAAAACAAACAAACTATAGCCTGCTGCTCTGGGTGTTGGGTAAAATCTCAAGTAAAAATCAGCATTTGGGGCTTGATTAAATAAATGAATGTCTTTTTCCTAATAAGCAAACTTTAGCCAGTCTGAAAGTTGAATTCTTCAAATTAAAAGCTTGAATTGAACTGGAATGAAAAAACTTAAAGCCAGGAGTGATTGTTCAGCTATGGGCTTCCCTGTCCTTTTTTTTTTTTTTTTTTTCTTTAAACAAAATTGTTCTAATTGGTCTTTTATATAGTCTTGGGTTTTTATTAGTCATTTACAATCCTGGATTTTCAGAGTTGCTGATTTCCATGTAACTCAAATGTGAGTATAAATACAGACTTCTGAACTTCATTCCTGTGAAAGGGTGGATGGTTCCATCAGAAATACTCCAAAAAGAAGCCAGGGGACAGGCAGAGACCAGAGATGTGGAAGGCAAGAATGACTTCCGGTGTTTGTTCTGCAACCTGGGTCCCGTAACCATGCACACATTTCTCAATGTCTCTAACCTTAATTGGAAACTCCATAAAATGAAGAAAATGCTGTGTGACCTCACTTTTAAGGCACTCTCAACAGTAAAATATACCCTTAACTTATGTACAACTAAAACCCAAAATTTGATGACATGTCATTATTTGGAAAGTGCATACTAATTTCAGAAATTTTAGAATGAAAGAAGGGGGAGTATATATTAGATTCCTTGAAATTCATTAAAGACGTGGACCTCATAAAATTGTGAAAATTGAATGAATGAATGCATGTGAATTGTTAACAGCATTTGAATATAAGTATTTAATAAGTACTGACTATTTTGTTATTATTAATATTATCATCAACTTGAGTAATGACTTGGCTTTGGAAAGGAGTCCAGTTGAACTAAAAGCAATGACAAATTGACAAGGGACAGAAGGACAGGAAATTGAATTGTAAACCAAATAGCGTGGAGACTGATGTCATCTCTCTTGATTCTAAGCTCACTGCAGCTGTATATTTACCCACTCATTAAATGGCTATGGGAATAGTCACGAGGTTGAACCATAGAACAATAATTTCACTGAACTTCTACCAGTGCTGACACTATTGCTATAAACCTGCTTGGTGTTTTGTCTGTTTGTTTTTGTTGTTGTTTGTCTTCTGTTTCTCAAAGCCTGTTATTTACATGTCTGTAAGGGTGATAGATAATCACATCTTAAATGCTATTGTGATCATTTTTTAGAGACCCAAAATCATTCAGAAACAACCAAATGAATAAGAAATTGAAATTAATCCAGGTAAAAGCACTATAAAAATGACCAAGTAATAACAGAAAATGATTAAAAACTCCATAATCCCTCTCCTAGTTTTGTGCATCACCAAAGTAAAATAAATTCCGGAATTAATAAAGCTAGTTTTTTTGTACTATTTTTAAAGAAAAAGTCAAAGTGTTGAATATATATGGATAAAGAGGAAGTATTACATTTATTTCATTTTAATCAAAAATAAAATGCTGAATACCTGTATTACCTCTCTCTTTTATATAAAAATATTAAGAGAATAAATCTATAAAATCCCAAGTTGCCTGACATCAGAGTGCTCACATTCAACTTCTGTCCCTTGGTTATGTTACTCTCTCTGAGGTTTATTTCTTTTTTTTTTTTTTTTTTTTTTTGTGGGTACCGGGGGTCGACCTCAGGACCTCGCGTGCCAGCAGGCGCCCGTGCCGCTGAGCGATATCACCGGCCCCTTTTTCATATGTGGGTTCCGGGAGTCGAACTCGGGCCCTCGCGCTTGCCGGGCAGGCGCTTAAGCCGCTGAGCCATCTCACCGGCCCCCTGAGGTTTATTTCTTAATATCTAACAAACTTTAAAATTCATTAGAATTTTTTCTAATAATTTATTTAGACAAATGGCCAGTGCCAAGTTTATATACTCATTTATTTAACATTTTTGTCCAAATTAAATTTTCAGGCTTTAAAATTGCCTTTCTCAGGATGAAAGTGATTTATTCCAGGTAAAAGAATTCTTGCCAATACAGTCAGTGTTCCTGAGAAGGTGCTTAAAAGAGCTGGTTTAAAGGTGCCAACCCACACCTCATGCTTACTTGCCAAATTCACTCATTTTACTCCAAGCTGAAACATTTCCCAGTGGTCTCAAAGTGCTTGCCATGGGTATTTTTGAAATAGCCTGCTTTTTGCGCAGGGTCTGGGATTATCGTGGAGTTGAAGTCCTTGCGTGGCATTTCTCTTCTTAAGCCACTCGGAGTCTTGCGGGTGAGCGGTGTGCCCTTCTATCCAGGGCCACTGGCTTTAGGGAAGCCTCTGAGACCACGCGCCCTGCAGAATCACATGCAGAGGCTCTGCGCCTGCTTCCTAAAAGGGGCTTCCCGCGCTGTGAGACAGGACGTGTCAGTCGTGCCCTGTCCCTCTCAGATGTCCCCTGCACCTGCTGCATCTGACAGCAAGAGCTCGTGGCGGTCTGCCCTGGAGAGCCCTTATCATCGGCAGATTATAGCCCAAAGTACCCACAAGCTGTGGTGTGATCCTGTCACACACACAGATTGGTCACGTTTCCCAGGCAGCAGGGAATAGGTACACCTGTACGCTTATCTGGATCAGATTAAAAAATCCACGTCGCCCATAAAAATGAGACTAAAACTTAGCCACTGATCTGTGAAGAGGACAATCTCACAGGCATACTTCAACTGGCACTTTGGCCTGGGTTTTTGGGCACAAATGAATTCAGGTACAAAAGAATTCTTAATTTACCATTATTTCCCTTGATTGTTTTAACAAAGTTCTAGAACTAAACTTCAATTAAACTACTCTTTGAGTTTCTTGTGATGTTTTCTCCACGATATAAAAGCTAATGTTTAATAGTTTAAATATCAACATTAACAGAAATGTGAGTACTTAAATAGAAATACGCTAACATAAAAATTTTACTTATTTATTTGTGTAGTGCTGGGGATCAAACTCAGGACCTTGCACATGAAAGGCAAGCATTCTACCACCAAGCTACATGCCAGTCCTAAAGAAACACTTGTAGATGTGTGTCTGTATTTTAGTATTTTTAAACTCCTTGGAGCAGTGATGCACTTAGCATGTGGTAAGTGTTAGACATTAGAACCATCACTCATGAGTTGCTTGAGGCCACCTCCTTTCATATCATGGCTGTTTTCAAAACTTAGAGTTCGCAGTCATCTGAATCTCCTTATAGATTTAAACTAGGAAGATGTCTGCTCTTCATCTAAAGCAGACTTCCTCCTCTTTCACCAAAGGTGCAGAGTTACAAAGACCCCTCTTAGGTCAGGAAGAAACTTCTCGGATATTATTTAAATCCATTTTTAAAAATTCCTTTATATCTCTATATTTGGTTTTATTATGGACTTCCTTCTTTATCTCCATGCAATTAGCTGCCTGTATTTTTTTAGTATGTGGAATGTCATATTTGCAAACACCACACCAAAACAACAATCCATAATGAGTAGCTTTCCCCATATAATTTCTTCCATCATTTCTCCTTTTTCTAATATATATGACTTTCCTTATAGAACTATCTTCTTTTTCCTTAATATTACTCTGATTCCATTATTTATGTTTTCTGAGAATGTTCATAGTATCAGTCTTCTTCCTAACCACTGCCTTTTGTGGCTAACTACTTACTGTTCTTTGGCAGTCTAGAATAGCATAGCAGATTTCATTATAATTTTGCAGAATTCTTACTATAGCCCTACTGCTCTGGGATGGGGGGAGTCCCATGCTTTAGTCTTCTATTTATAATCACTGAGTATTTTTATGATTTCTCAGGATTTCTATTTTCTTAGAATTTCTCAATGTGCATTTAGCATTATTCTCACTCAAAGTCAAGCTTATTTGCATAAGTTTTCTTCAAGGTAGCTGCCTGTGTTACTTTCCATTCTTGGGTTTCAAGTGTCATCTGTTTGTTCCTGAGCCCCTCTTATTTCAGAAGTCATTATATTTGGAAGGAGAGTCAACCCTATCATCGTTTCTAGTGTAAAAATGGAAGCATCTGTCCCTTCCCCTCCTAATTCAAATAACAGCAATATTAACTAAATGTCCCTGTCAAAAGAACTCTGAACTCATTGTCTTCAGTCTTTTGTTCTCCTCAGAGAGCAAAAGCATCACCAGGATACTTTAAAATTTACTCAGAAAGTGAGTAAACTTCTCAAAGTGCCACACAACTAGTTGCTTACGACTAAAAATGAATTTGTATGTATAACAACATGCATATAGATAAATATTAAATCACTTACACAGAAAAAGAAAGAAGACATCAAATTCCATCCATGTGTTTGGCAGGCAGAATGTTTCTTCTGTGAAGATTTAAAAAAAAAAACAAACCATAAATGAGTGTAGCCCACATGTCCTTTTTGTCACTTGAGATTTAATAACAGACATCTTCAGAAGGATCTCCATGCTCCGATACAGATTTTACATGATAATAAAGGAAAGTTCCAGTATAGAAGCAAAACTCTTTTTTGGTCTAAAGACTAAAAGATATTGAAAAGAATTTACCTTTGCTAGTATTTAAATTTTATGTCATCCTTTGACATAGTATCTCACAGGTTTTCGCAACAGCTTTGTAACAGACTGGTAGCAGTTATTATTATCCTCCAAGTGTTTCAGATGACACGAAAAGCTATCCCGGGTCACAAAGGAATTGACAAAGCTGGAATTCGAACAAATAAAGGCAAAGCTCTTTTCCCCTGAGATTGGGCTAAGATGCTGACCTCCTGGTCATGTTCAAGTTTTAAATCGGGATTCCCACATGGAACACTTTCTTTACTACTAACCAGAGATTTAGCCTTTGGAGGAATGTAGAGGGCCCTCTCTGGTTTGCTTTCTTCCCTCACAGAGTTAGCAGGTACTTCTCGATTTCTCTGTTCCCTTTGGAATCCCCTTCACTGGATTCCAAATCTTGACTCCAATAACCTGCACCACCTGGCCTCAATGATATTTTTGTCATTCTTTACTCAGTACTAACCCACATTACGGGCTTCATTTTTTTCCATTTCTTTTCCCAACTTCAGTTTTTGCTGGGCAAATGTGTTAAGTTTTATTTCCATGAGTATTTTTCGAGCTGTGTTTGACGATGTGCTGGGTGCCAAGGCTTTGATCCGAAGGAGTTCTTCCCCTTGAGTCTGGAGACAAATATCGAGAGCTGCACCATCTCAGCACTCTGCCTTCCCCTCCACTTTCCTCCGGGGCCGGGGTTGAGGGAGCCTGCACTTCATCTCATCCTCCTCCTTTTTCTGAAGCTTGATAGACTTCCTTAAATTTATTCTCAAGCACAATCTCACCATCAAGGAATTGTCTCCACTGCTTTTCATTCTCTGTTCTTCTCTCCCACGTTCTCTTCTCCATTCTCATTTTCCGAGGTCCTCCTTGTTGGATTTGTGGTTCCCAGTTTCTAACGCTCCCAGCGGACTGTCCCAGGCCACCATTTTTGCCTGAGAAACCAATGTTCATTCGGAGCCCTGTGGGGATGGATTGCTGCTTACAAAAATGATAAAGGAAGAGCAATGATGTGGCAGCAATGTCCCTCCTCCTTTGTCATCCGGCTGCCTTCGCTGTGCAGTCAATGAGCAGTGTCAAGTCAGGACGGTTCCCCATGGTAAGTGCACCCAGTGGAATCACAGTTCTGAGAATATGAGTTCAAGTCTCAGCTTTGGCATTTTCCTTCACATTGAGCTACATCCCCAGCCCTTTTTTATTTTTTATTTTGAGACAAGGTCTCCTTCAGTTGCCAAATTGCCCAGGCTGGGCTCAAACTTGCAATCCTCTTGACTCAGCCTCCTCGAGTGCTGGGATTACATGCCTTCCTGTAACATTTGAGCGACACCTTGTTATGGTAATTTCTGAGGAAGGCTTTGTTAGGCAAGCTACAGACATTCATTTCTGGAAGCAGTGGCACGTGGTGCTTCGCATCTGGGAAAGAGCAGGAGGTGGAAGTGCGATCAGACAGAGAGGCATATTATACACACTCTGCAGTCTTGCCCAGGGCTTTTCCATGGCCCTCCGCTACTGCTGTTGCTGCCCTGTCTCCTGTGTGCCTGGATGCAGACGTCCCGCCTCCAGGAAAGCTGCAAGCAGGGACCTGGATGGGGGCATCTTGATTCGTGCTCACAATAGGCGAGAAAGCCCTTCCTGACCTGTGCCTCGTGTCCCCATCCGATTACATCTCTTCTCCAGCGAAAGGAAATAAAAAGGGCTAGCTCCGTGTCCCCGATTCCAAGGGTGACACTGAGCGTCCCAGTTCGACAGCCTTAAGAGGAGACATCTGCACTGACTACACGCTTGCACCACACGTCTTTGAATTCTACCCTTCGACTTCTCCAACCTCGCCTTCACTTCATTTTTCCTTTAGGTCCTCTCTCTTGTATCTCCCATGGTCGTATTACCGAGCATTTAGGGTGCTATGGGCTCTTTCCAAAGCCCAGGTTCTTCTTGTGCTGAAAAAAGAACTGGACAACACACACACAAGGTAGTGAGGTTTTACGTGCTCTGCAGAGTTACAGGGAGCCAAGGGGGGAGGGGAAGGGAGGGGGAGGAGGGGGAAGGAGGAGGGAGGGGAGGGAGGGCAGTGGCCCTGAGCTTAATGGCTGCCGTCCTTTGTAGCTCCCCCACTCTGACGTCAGATCTAGGCCATCCTATCAGAAACCTGCTTGATCTCAGGTGCCTGAGGAATTGAAGATAGCACTTTCCTATTGGCCCCAGGTAAAGAGCTTGGGAACTGCTATTTTTGCGCCTGCTTCCTGGATTCCCCGGATTGACAGGTCTCGCCCACTTGCTCAGCCATTGACCATGCCCTGATTCCTGCCTCAGCAATGACTCGGAAGCTTGCAGCTTTCCTGGAGGCCGGAAGTCCGCGTCCAGGCACACAGGAGCTAGGGCAGTCGTCCCGGGAAGCTTTCCTCGAGAAGCAGGAATGAGTCTACCATTCCTTTCCAGGTAAGATGTGGCTTTTGATGCCCGTTCACCTCATAGCACATATTTGCTTCCTTCCTGTCCACAAAAATTTAATAGTTTTGCTCTTTCCACTCCACACCTATTTTGACAAAGTATCTTTATTGCTTCTTCCTCCTTCTTTTAAATATCGCCCCATTTTTCCCTACCGCCTTCTTCTTCAGCCCCTGGCAATAACCATTTTGCTCTGCTGCTGTGCGCGGCCAGTTTGCGATTCCCCGCACGAGTGAGGCCCTGCAGGGTGTCCTTCTGTGCCTGGCTTGTTTCATTTAACATGATGTCCTCCAGGTCCATCCAGGCGGCCCCTCCCAATCCCTGCCTCCTTCATGGCTGTATTTTCCTAAAACTGCCAAAAGTCTCACCTGTCTAATTTATGATTTTGCAATATTTCTTTAGCCTTTTCTGGCAACTACTTGATTTTAGAACTTGAGTCTCAATGCGGAACGTTGCTGTCTGTGACGTGTTTATAATAATAGTGCTGCCAAATCAAGCCAAGTTCTCTTTCTTTTCCAGAATTTTCCCCCCCAAACTACCATCTATTACCCTCCTCTTATAATTTACCTCATAAGTGCTTACTCATGACCATTTTCTGTTGTGGGAATGTCTCTCAGAATTACTTCAGGTACTTCAGTAAAACCAGTCCCTGCGCTGTTATCCATGGATAGGGGTTGTGTACCTCTTTTTTTTGGCCTCATTTTTACTTTGTAGGATAATGGAGTTTCTTTCCCCCTTTGGATGCCTGAATGGATTGTTCAGAGCCTCTTTTCAAGACACAGTTCTCATTGTATTCAAGGCATAGTTCTCAGTGTCCATAATAAGTGCAGATAAAAGGCATAGTCTTGCTTTCTAGAAAATTGTAATGTAGTTGTGGAATCACATCATAAATCAGCCATATGATGTACTAAGTATAGGACTGAATTGAAATCCAGTCCCCTGGGGACCACCCCAGTCCCTAACTTAATTTTGAGACTTGATTAAACTTTGCTTCAGTGTGACCCGATCACCACCCCAGGGACAAAGGAGTTTGGAGGCTGACCTGGGTTCAAGAGAACTGAAGCACAGCTGGGGTTCTCAAACAAAATAAAGAGTAAACAAGATGAGGGGGGCCATATTTAAAAGATAAATCATCTTAAAACTATCACTAAGTAAATTGCCAATGGTTAATTCAGTTGTTATGTGTACTGCTTATTCACTTTATCAGTTCCTGAAGAAACACCTATCTCCTATCAGTAGTCAGTATATGTGCATATGCTGGGAGTGGTGGCACACACCTATAGTGTGTGTCTGTGTGTGTGTAAACATCATATTAGAGCAGGTGTGAATATATGTAATGCATGTAGGCTCGCATCCATTTGAAAGTAATTTAACAGCATTTTGTTCTTTAAAATCAAATGTTCAAAACACCAGCCTCACAGAGGGCATCAGAGTATTGATGAAAGGGGAAATGAAGGGACAGTAGAAACAGAGGAGACTGCCTGAGGCTAGAGAGCGGGTTAGGGCTGAGCCAGGGATAGTGGGCTGCAGGATTCTTGCGTGATAGATAATCAGGCAGCTGACCTCTGAGCAGAGTCCCCCTATGGCGACAGCAGCTGGGAGTTTATCAATCCCCATGCCATAGCCCTGTTCTGGAAGAGTGATGTGGGCAGCTGGAGGAGGGCAGGAGCCCCACTTGCAGGGCACGAGGACAGCGGCTGCACCTTGTCCAGGACTTTCCAAAGCTCTTGTGGCTGGCCCTTTGCCGCAGCAGTGGGAGGTGCCCAGGCCAGCCTGGTGGGAAGGTGGGACAGGCATGCGCCTCCCTTTCAGCCCTCTAGGCTCTCATCCATCACTCATGACAGGGGCATTGTTGTCCCTGAAGCCAGCGGCTGGGCCTGCCTGGCCTACTTGTTCCCTGAGCCATCCACCACCCTGGCTGGAAGTGTCAGTGTGAATGAAGGAGGCGTGCAGGGGGCTTGAGTTTTTATTGCAATTGGGAGGAGTGGATTTGGGGACAGGGACACAGCAGGAGCCCCTGCAGGAGGGAGAAGCAAATCCAGGCACGCTCCAGAGCTTGTCACCCCTTCCTGGGTCTCCTCCCTGGAACCCAGAGACCAAGACAACTGCATCTGTCTTTGAAGATTTCAAATTCCCTTGTTTGTCTCCTAGCAAGGACATCCCTGGCCTCCCAGAGACGGAATCTTCAGCATTTCCTCCCAGGGGGACTCTGCTCCCTTTCCTGGGTGGGAAGGACCCTGTGAGAAGGAAATGTAACCAACTTTTGCAAAATACAGAAGTTTCAATTGTGTTAGGTGAAAACACTTCTAAATGCCTCCTAAAATTGCCTCTTCTTCTTCTCAAATAAAAGCTGGACTTGGTTTTTCTCTTTTCTCACTGGTTTCTCTGCTCGATGCACTTCCTGCCCCGAAAGCATTACTGAGGTCACAGCACTTGCACAGCCGAGGTGATTGGGACTTTGTCCTCTACCCTGCCTTGCATACCCTACCTGCTGGGGAGTCCCTTTCTTTCCTCCTTGTGCCATGGTGCACGTGGTCTCTTCCTCTGCGTTGTCACCAACAGCACCCCCGCCCTGGGAATGACCCCTCGTCCCCTTCCAGGCCAGTGCCAGGTCTGCTGTCTCTCACTTCCCCAGGCTCCCAGCCTCTAGTCCCAGAGATTCATTGCTGCCCAGTTGTCATATGTCCATCCCCTTAATGACACCGTGCATCTTAATTACTTTTCGCATTGCTGAGACAAAATACTCAACACCAAAGTTAAAGAAGGAAAGGTTTATTTTGGCTCACAGTTTGTAGACATTTCAGCCAGTCAGCTGGCTCCAAGGCACAGTGGCGTGGAAGAGGGGCTTCGCAGATGAGAAATAGTCCATGGCAACACTGGGCAGGCAGAAGGGAGGAAAGCAGTGAAGTAGCAGCAAAAGCAGCAGCAGCAAGAAATGGCAGCAAGCCTCCTTCTGTCCCTTATATTCCATCCAGGCTACCCACCCTTTGGGTGGATATCACTAACACCCAGGGTGGGGAACCCTTAATCCCAGCATCACATCCTTAATCCCAGAATCATACACCCTAGATCCAGCCCCCTCTGGAAATCCCAACCTATGACTGAATGAGGCTTTGGGGCTTTGGAAGGACATCTGGACATTCATCAATGTTGTTCTCCCCCTCTCTATTCAAACTCTGCTTTAGTCAAAATTATCTGTCAAAATTTCTTCATGTCGCCTCATTGTTTTTCTACTTAGCATACACCCCATCAAAGACACCTTTCACCTTGAGATTGAAACTGTCCATCCTTCAAACTTCAGACCTGGTGTCCCTTTTGCTATGAATACTTTCCCATCTCCTCAAGGGACAGACTATGTCTGTCTTCTCAAAACATCTAATGGTTGCTTCTGTCAGTCTTGGTTATATCGGTTTATTATTAGTAAGAAATTATTATAAATCATTAGCAATTTCTCCACACATCTTATCTCTCCGTATCTCCTGTGACATATTGTGGGAAAGGACATAATGATTAATTCCTTGTTTACTTGATGTAGCCTTGAGAATACCCAGTAAGTATTTGAAACTATTGGTTTATGAATGATTACTTAAAGTGAACTAGGAGACATCTGTTCTCCAGTCCCTTCCAGTGCACACCCTGGCAATTATCCTACCATACCTACTGCTGAGCAGAGACGCACGTTTGTGCAGTTTGTAGCCCTGGAAGGACTGAGGAGGTCAGCTAATAATGGAACATGGGCTTAGCAGTGCTATGCAGAGGCCAAACTAGCCAAGCCCGAGTAGCTCGGGGTTATAGTATGGTCCATCAACAAATGTATCTACTTAAATTCTAAATCAAAATAATTTAGGGGTATTGAAAATCTCTTTTACTGTTAGAATTACCTTTATACAAGCAAAGGAAAACCATACAGGTTTCAGTATGAACTAGTAGAGCAACATTTCCAAAGCTGGAAGTTCTCCTAGAAATGCTCTTTCTGGATTAATTTACTTGCTGGAAAGTGTGAGATAAGGTAAAATATGAAAGTCTGTCTTCAGCAGGAGTTGTAACCAGGAGATTCCTCCATAGTATTCATTGTGAGTTTAGGCTGACTTTGTTCCTTTGGGCCACATGAGCTACAAAATCAGAAGTGAGTGACAGGAAGGAGAAAGAACCAAGCAGCCGGGTGGGTCACAGGGATGAATATGGTCTCAGAGTCAAGCACTGAGTAAGTGGTCCTTGGAAAGGGGTGCTATGAGCCCTAGGAGAAGAGGGCAGAGTAGTTTTGACCAAAAGAAAGAGAGAAATCTGTTCAACGAGCAGCTGGGTTTGCAGTGCTGGAGAGGAGAACATGGCCTTGGGTATGGAAAAAGCTAAGAGAAATTATGAAGAATTAGGTCAAAGGAAAGCATTAGAGTGGATGCTTGATGCTAATTTCACTGGAGCAGTAAGAAGTCATAAAGACACAATCACATTCAAGCACAGCACAGGCCCGTGTACTGATAATCGCTAACAAAACCGCATGAGGAGATGGATGAGTTGCATATATGTGCCAAATTTGAACACATACCCTGATCTTTTGAAACTTAAGGTTTTCTTTGACACTTAGATTATTGAAAAGTTCCCTTTCAGTAAAATCAAGCAGCAGAATATTAAATGAAATATTGCATTTCATGCCTCAGGATTGCTGCTTTTTATCAAATAGGCGTACCTGCAAACAAGCTTCTGCATAAGCAAAAATATGTATGTGTATTAGTATGTAGAACTATTTACGTACCACACGTACTACTCTGCAAGTTGCTTTTAGACTTTTAAAATATGGAGGACAACTTTATGTGCTTATATGGTATGGCTTTTTAAAAGTGATGGAATAGGGCCGGTGAGATAGCTCAGTGGCATAAGCGCCTGCCTGGCAAGTGCAAGGTCCTGAGTTTGACTCCCGGAACCCACATAAAGGAAAAAAAGGGCCGATGATATCGCTCAGCGGCACAAGCGCTTGCTGGCAAGTGCGAGGTCCTGAGGTCTACCCCCGGTACCCACATTAAAAAAAAAAATGTGATGGAATAAAATTCTACTGAATGAACATACAATAATGCATTTAATTGCACATTAAAATAGTACTCTTCTGGATTTTGCTTTCCAGCATTGAAAAAACAATTATACTTTGTATGCTCTTTTCAATCATATCTACAAGAACTACAATAAAAAGGCTCAGGCTGTATCCCTCTGAGAGATTTTATGTTTTTCCTTTTATGAATGAAAGGTAAAAAAAATTATAAATACATAGATATGAAAAATAGCTTAGACTATTGCTAAATAGGAAAAGTGAATATCAGCAGCCATAGTTAAAGCTAATTACCTTTTAGAAGTTGGCTTTAAAGTGGTAAAACCACTCTGGGACACACAAACGTGCAAAAAGGTATGAAGGTACAGTGAGAAATGTTCACTTTTAATCAGTGAGTTTCCAAACGGCTTACTTAGAGCCACAGACAAAATCCGAAAGAGTTTCGTGTAAGCCAAGCCAGTGCAGCTAGCTGAAAATCAGTGTGATTCACTTCATTAAAACTTCTAAAAAGAGCTTGGAAGATTCAAAACTACAGCAGGAGTCCCAAGATCATTGAAACAGCCTAGAATGTTTATTAACCACCGTTGTAGATATTGAAGGTATCTACAATATTTACTGGTGCAAATTATAACTATGCAGGAAAATAGAAACTAGGATTACTCTATTTGACTAGCTCATCATTTGTTATATTTTTATAGCCAGTTTGCTTTTGATCCATTTTGGAGGCCACCTCCTCCTTAGTCTCCGAGTTCTGTCCTGACAGCAGGCCAGGCTGGCGTGGTGACTGCAGCTGGTACAGAGGACCTGGCACACGTCCACTTACTAATGATCCGGAGCGACACGCAGAGGGCGGGCAGGGGCTGTTGTCAGCTCTGTGTTCAGATGGGCGGCATGACACACCATGGTACTTACTGCTAGAACGGCAGCGAGGAGGTGGACATGATAAACGGATTCTTCTCTTTCTTGTTTAGGAAATAAGAGTATATAAGGAATTATTCTTTACCGTTGATCCTTAAAAGGAATCGTTATTTTCCATCTCTTCGCTTTCAAACTATAACCAGTGTCATTTTAGTCATTCCGTGTTCCTTTTTGCTTTATTGGTCTCTTTACCTCAGAATGTCCCTTTGTCAAGGAACAGATCTAGATAACACCTTGACAACCAGGAGGGCTCGGTTCCTTTAGTCCAACTTCTAAAAGCAAGGCCTCAGTTTCACTTCACACCCACAGGAATGGCTATAATCCAGAAACCAGGCACGGGCAAGCGTGGGTGAGCATGTGCATAAATTAGGATTTTCAACTGTTATTGACAGGAGGACTGCTTTGGTTTTGATTTTTTAAAAAATGTTCTAAAACTGGGATTTGCTGAGGGTTGCACAACTCTGTAAATGTACTGAGATTCTTTTTTTTTTGTTTGTTTTTTGTTTTTTGTTTTTTGTTTTGTTTTTGTGGGTACCGGGGTTCGACTTCAGGACCTCGCGCGCCAGCAGGCGCCCGTGCCGCTGAGCGATATCACCGGCCCCTTTTTCGTATGTGGGTTCCGGGAGTCGAACTCGGGCCCTTGCGCTTGCCAGGCAGGCGCTTAAGCCGCTGAGCCATCTCACCGGCCCCTGTACTGAGATTCTTGAACTGTCTATGTAAGACAAGGAAATTGCTGTTGCGAAAATTCTAGCTTATGAAGCTGGAAGGAAGGATGGAACGGACAGGGAAGAGAAGAAAAGAGGTAAGAGAAGAAGCCAGCGCCACAGAACACCTCTCCGAGTTGACAGCCCAGCCGTGGAAGCTCTGTATAATGCACTCAACACGTGACACAAACACCCCAGTAGAATTTCCTATTTCTGGAAAAACGAGCAAGTTATGCCCAGCGCTAAGGAAGTTCGCAGGCTGCAAAGGGTGGAAAAAACAATCTTTCCTTTCATCTATTTTTGTAAAAGCAGAAGCTATAAACATCTTCTCTTTCCTGGCTTGATAATTTTATCCCTCCTGACCTGTCGTTAGCCCCGGAGAAGGAAGTCATTTAATTTGAGCCTCGAGGCTGGAGAGGTACTTGGAGCTCTTAACTGTCCTGGTCAGCACTGGCCCCCTCGGCTGTCTTCTCCCACCTGCTCCTGGCGTTCGTCTTGCCCATCACTGTCAAGAGGAGACAGAGGAATTGGCTGTTGGGGCAGGGACCCCACACAACGCGCTGACCCGGGGCCCCGGGGCAGTTTATTTGTCTGATACCATTTCCTCAGATGACGGGCGGGCCTTCCTTCTGAGTCACTCGCAGGCTGCCAGTGGACGCTGACGCTGAGTGTACACAGCTGGGAGGAGGCCAGACTCATCCCACGTCCTTACTACGCGCTGTCCCAGAAGCGGACCAGGGCCTCTGTGGGCGCTGCACTTCCTGGTGAGGCAAACCTCCCGGAGCTCTGCTGAGACGCTGCCGTGTGGAGCCCGCTACACCCAGGAGAGGTCGGGACGGAGCCCATTCTGGACAACACACGCACACGCGCGCACACACACACACACACACACACACACACACTGGTCCAGGCCTGTCCAGGGACAAGCTCACCCTTATAAGCACATCCTAAAAATCTCCAGTAGAATGTCATGCACGGGGCATGTGCCAACCATGTCACCTTTAAGCCAGAAAAGTGTCCTCTATTTTGAAAAACAATTTCCAAGGGGATTTTTTTTCTTTTTAACAGCAAGTGAAATATTGAAATGAGTGTGTGTGGAGTGTGTGTGTGTGTGTGTGTGTGTGTGTGTTGGAGCAGGGGGAAAGAAGTCAGTTTATTACAGATAAGTTGCTGTTTGCTTTCTCACCTTTTGCACCATGCAGAGATTTCTTTGAGATGGGTATAGTGGAGGCTCCTGAATGTGAGTGAACTCTGTAGTCAGGAGGAAACCAGCCTGTTGCCTGTCCCCAGAAGAGGAGAGCAGAGGGACAGTAAGAGACCTAAGAATGGTGGCACATGCAAAACGGTCACGGCTCCTGAGACGTCCTAGACGGATGCACACCTGAGTTTCATGGGGGGCACAGGATATGCGCCCCCCTCCAGACGCGGGAATATCACACCAGGCCTGCGGGAGGGAGGCCACGGGCTAAGTCTAGGGAGCCTGCTCAGTCCGGTCCTTAGAGGAAGCACACTTTTCTCCTACTTACTCTTCCAGCAGCCACACCCATTTCTCTGAGCTAAATTTCTCCTGGGCTACCCGCAGTAGCTCTTTTCCTCCCTCGTCTTCCACTTCCATCTGCCTTGGTCCTAGCATCTACTGAATCCACTCTGGCGAAAGTCACCACAGACCTCTTTGGTGTCAAACCCAATGGATGCCATTTTGGCCTCACCTAGCGCAACTTTTCAACAGAGTTTGAAATGACCAGAGTTGACCGTGACCCACTTCTTGGAACCCTTCTTCCTAAGATTTAAGTCTATTCTACTTTTTTTTCCTTCTATCTCATTGGATCTTCCTTCTCAGTTTGCGCTTTTTTAAAATTAATTTTATTGGTACACTTTTGACAAACATAATGATCACATTCGTCATAGAAAATTTGTAGCTGTACATAATATATTTTAATTCTTCTTTTCTCATTCCCCTCCCTTCCTTTCAATCCTTCCCCTCTCCCTTTACAAAACATTGTTTCTATTGTTTTCCTGCCATTCCTTTTTTTTAATCCCTAGTCCCACCCTTCCCTCCCTTACCCCCTCCTTCGTTCCCCTCCCCATCTGAACATGTTCTTGCTACTTCCCAGTATCTGTCCTCCATTTTGGTCCTTATTTACCCTTTGAGTTTCTCATACAAGAGAAACAATGTGATATTTAAACATGTGTGTCTGATCATTTCACATAACATTATGTTCTCAAGTTGCTTCCATTTACCTAAAAAGTTTCAAGTTTATCCTTTATATGATGTTTCTCTTGCACATGAAATCTCCATTTAAGAATTCTTTGAATCTGTACCCTGGGGTTTTTTTATTTCCCTCTTTAACCGATCCCGCCATTCTTGTGACTTCCAGTATCAGAATTGGAACGATGCCAGCATTTATCCACTGTGGTCCTCTGCCCTTCCCTAAACTCGGTTGGTATACTCAAGTTCCTATTTGACACCATCTACGGGCAACTCAAACTGATGTGGCCAAAGTGAACCTTCAATCCTTTTCCGCCCTCATCACACCAGCAAGTATGGAGCACCTCCCGCTCCCTCCAGTGCAGTAGTTGTGCCGGCAGCATGATACCAGGACAACCGAGTAGAGTTACGGAAGGTCCCCTGTAGAGGGAAGGGGGTCTGAATCCAGTCTACACGTCCATCAATGCACTGCATGTCCTGCAGTAGAGCTGCTTGTAGGGACATTTTCCTTTGCCAAAGGTGACTCCTGTCTAACAAGCTGAGTGCACAGGGGTTGGAATTTCTCGGAAAGTCACCATTTTTGCCTTAGGAAGGATCTGTACAGGTGAGCTGTGGTGCTGCCATCCACCCAGTTACCGAGCATGGAAGCCTGGGGTCTTCCTTGGCACCTGCTCCATTCGCTGCCGAGCCGTATCGATTCTCTCGTCTCCATGACCACCATGCAGATGTCATATGCACCTCTGTCCGACTGCGCATTTCACACTTTTCTCCTCTGCTCCATTATTTACAGAGTAGCCATATTAACTGTTCAATCACTTGCCTTTGAATGTCTCCCTCTGCCCCGCCTAAAGTCCTTGAATCATCCCTCACTATCCATAGAACCAAGTTCAGTTACCTCACCTCTCAGACCTCCGTGATCTAGGTTTGCCTTACTTCCCATCCTCCTCGCTTAAAGTCCTCTCCTCTGTTCCGCTTCCTCCCCACACACCTTTCGTCGGTTCCCAGAACACCCACGCCTCTTTCCTACTTCAGGACCACAGAACTCGCTTTCCTCTGTCTGGAACATTCTCACGCCACTCTTCACAGGGCTGGGGCATCTTCTTGAGACCCCAGCTTCAATGCCGTCCTCTCCCTAACAGTCTAACGTGGGTCACTCCTGTAATGCTTCATCCAGCGCTTTGTGTATTTATCTTGTAGAACCCAAAGCAATCACTAGTTAATATGTTTATTCATTTCTTATCTGCTTTCCACATAGACTACAAATTCCTGAGGGCAGAGCCCTCTCCCGGCTTATGTCCTGTCAGGACTGCTAGGCTGACACTTTCTGAATCGTAACAGGCACTTAGTTTGTACTTGTTGAATGAAAGTCTAATTTGAAAAGATAAAGGCGTTATCCAAGTTAGATAGCGTTGGGGCAGTTCCAAGTGAAAGAGGCAAGTGCAGAAAGTCAGGAGATAGCACTCGCAGCTGCTTAAGGAGGGCCACTGCCGGTTCAGGCAGGTGTGTAAGAAGGGTTACATGTGAATCGGAGGGGGAGAGTGATCTAAAATGAGCAGGCAGAGCCGTTATGTCTCAGACCAAATTGGACAGAGAAAGTCTGAAAGAGGCGTAAGAATGCGGCTTTCCTTAAGTGGCTCTCTGCAGCTGATGTAATGAGCATTGTCTGACCATACTCTCAACTGGTCCTTACTAGGATTTCAAAATGAGAATAGGGCACAGCACAAGATGTGTGATGAACAGCTGGAAAATTCAAGTCACTTGTTCTGATGTTCAGTTTTCTTTGGAGTAGGTCACCAGGGAGGAGTTATGGATGGTGCCGCCGTGATTTGGGGAGTGGTGGTTTACCAGTGCATGTTTCGCTTTTCCAAAACAAGGTAAGTCTTGTATATGGTATGTACCGTTATATAAAAGGGGGGGGATATGAGAAGTAGAGGTATTTGCCTGTATTGGTGTGGAACAACTCTTGGAAAATACACAAGGAATCAGTGGCAGCAATCGCCTTCGTGATGAAGATCTAGATGGTGGGGAAGGGGTGGGAGAAAGTACTTCGCATGCGCCAAGGCTTCCTCCCTCTCTCCCTCATCCATCTCTCTCTTTCTCCTTACTGATAATCCATATAATAATATATCACTGCTCTCACCACTCTATCCTGCTCAGAACTGAGCTTTGCTTCACAGAAAAGGTAGAGATCATCTCGAGACACATTTATCGGTTTCATACCAATTTCCTTATCACCTGATTTGGCATTGGATTTTACTTTCTTTTCTGCCACTTCAGAGAATAGAGTCTCTCTGTCTCTCTCTCTTTGTCTCTCTGTGTCTCTCTGTCTGTCCCTCTCTCTCCCTCTCTCTCTCTGTCTCTCTCTCTCGGTCTCTGTCTCTCTCTCTCTCTCTGCCTGTCTCTGTCTCTCTCTCTGTCCCTCTCTCTCAGTCTCTGTCTCTCTCTCTCTCTGTCTGTCTCTGTCTCTCTCTCTCTGTCTCTCTCTATCTCTGTCTCTCTCTCTGTCCCTCTCTATCTCTCTCTCTCTGTCTCTCACTCTCTGTCTCTCTATCTTTCTCTGTCTCTCTCTGTCCTCTCTCTCCATCTACGTTCTTGACATTATTGAAATATCTTATATTCTTCCTACGCTTGAAACTTCTCCCCGTCCTTGACCTTTTCAGCTGCCATTTCCTGTCTTTTCTCCTTTATCCTTGTTTCTTAGAGGAGCCCCTATTTTCTTCCTCTACTTCATCATTAACTATTACCCGTTAACACCTTACCTCACTGGACTTGGTTTCCTCCACTCCCCTGCCCCCGTGTTCCCCGAGCTCAACAAAGACGTGCTTTGTAATTAAGGCCAAAGAACACTGTTCCATCTTTATCTTATTGCATCTCTGCCCAACATATTGTGAATGAAGCCTGCTTCCTCCCCAGTCTTCTTTCACGGCTTCCCTAAAGCTCTCCTTCCCCACATCCTTCCCCGAGTTATTGTCATAGAAACCTAGGTGTGCCTCTACTGGGTAGTCACCTATGGACATGAACGAGACAGTCTTCTCCAGTTGGCCTTAATATCCTGAGGGTGGGAACTGAATCATTTGGTCTTTCAATCTTTAGTGCCTAGGACGGTGCAATAATCAGTAAATATTTGTGAACTGAATGTTGAATCAGTGATTAAGTTTCTTCTACAGCTTTAGCTTTGTTTTTTATGCTTTTGTTTCATTACTGGAAATCGAACCCAGGGCTTCCCACATGGTGGGAAAGTGGTCTCCCTCTGAGCTGCACCCCAGCCTTATAACTCTGACTTTAATACTAACTGAGGAGGAGCTCTCCACTTCCCCGTACCCCACCCTCCCCCTTTCCACTGGTACAGCCCCTTGAAGGTGGCTCAGCCTCTCTGGTATGGCCAGGTCGTGGTGCTCAGGACAATGAGACCAAGGCAGGAAGATCATGTGGCACCTCAGATGGCTCTGGAGGAAGGAGGGGCCTCCTTCCCTCCTGCTGTTTCCTCAGTTGAAGTGAGTGGCTACAGGTGCACCAGCCCTCTCACAACCATGAAAACAAGAGGTAGATCAGCAAGCAAGAAAGGGTCTGGGTTCCTCTTGCCCTTACAGTGTGCTACGGTATGGATGTCTGTCCCCTCCCAAATTCATGTTGAAATTTTATTATCATGGAACCAAGTTAAGAGATGGGACCTTTGAGAGGATAATACCATGAAGCATGAAATTCAGCCCTCATGAGTGAACTAAAGCTGTTATGGAGGGAGTGAGCTTGCTACACAGGGATGGGCTCCTAATAAATTTCTGACCCCCATTCATGCCCTCTTTCACCCTGTCTTTGCCCTCCTGCCTTGGGCTGACATGACAAGAAGAACCTCACTGGATACCAGCAGTCTTGGGCCTCAGTCTTGGGCCATCTGCCTCTGGAAGGATGAGACAATGAATTTCTACTCACTGGAATTCCCAGGCAGCGGCATTTTATTACAGCAACATAGGACGGACTAAGACCGTGTAACGCATCTTCCTGGACTTGTAAAAGGTAAGGTGATAGCCCCGTAACCTGTTTAACTCATTCTGGATGTCTCTCTATTTCTAGCAGCTAACCTTAACTTACACACATCCTAAAATAAAGGTTTTTTAATTAGGTTAGCAAACCTGAGTGTGGGAGAGGGGAGCCTTTGGTTCTCAAATCCACTTACTTCACACAGAGAACAGGGGTACAACAGGGTAGATTTGGGTCAGACCCAGAGAGAGATGATCAGTAACGTGTCTGAAGCTGAACCAGTTTGTCCAGAGACGGGGGCTTTTGTGATGGAAGAGGGGAGACTTCAGAAGACACAGAGACGTGGCTTTGATCTGGGACCCAGTCTTGGAGTGGAAAGTGACATGTTTAAATCTACACTAGATTACTCCAAGTGACTGGTTTAAGTAGGCCAGGTCATTCAGTCTAACGTCGCTGTCTTCTTTTAAATAAATCTAAAATTGGATTTTTTGCAAGTCGATAATTACAAAGGAAGTTCAGTCACAAAAACATTTCAACACCCCAAGAGCTTGTCCCTGGGGCTAAGGAGTGCGTGAGTTTGATTATGGGAGCCACAGGTACCACATGGAGGAAAATGCCACTGGCCTAAAAGGGAGAGACCGCAACAGGTAGTGCTGCGTGCAGCCTGGGTAATGCAAATGTTTTCACGTCTAGAAAAGCCTGCAGTTGACTTCTCCTTAGCGGCATTCAAACTGCATTGCAGCCTTAATCTTAGACAGTGTTTCGAAATAATTTGAATACCTGAATGTATGTGAAAGATTCCAGACTCGTGTATTTACAGTGAGAGTTTGATAAGCCAAAGTTGTTCCCATATAGGCATGCAATTGATTTAAGTACAGGCCTGACCCGTGGAATTCCCTTGTAAACTGACAGCCATGAGAAAACCCACTCTCGCCGCGGAGCGCTCCTCCTGAAAACAGAGCAGGCCCCGTGCCCTTTCTCACAGGCGTCCTGGCCGCGGGAAACGGGAATGCTCTTTGTCAAGGATACCCAGGAGGAGCATGCCGGGGCTCAGCTTTCTCATGCTGCACTCCAGTAAAGAGGAATGGAGATAATTTAACTTGAACTATGTCCAAGAGTTCCTGGTGTCATCCCTGGACCGCGGCATGTAAGAGAGTAAGAAATCTAACATGGAGAAATTAGGAGGAATAACTCATATCCTAAAAATGTCCACGGTGCAGCTTGCTGTGGCTTTTCTTTTCTGAAATAAAATGTCTGATCACTCGTTCTCCTGACTCAGAGAAGCAACGTAAAGTGCTCATCAGACTGCACTCTGGGCCTGAGTGTATCTGAACACATCAAGTGGCCGTTTTTTGGGAGTCCTCAGACTTAACTTCCTGCCAGACAGGGCGATCGAGTCGTGAGTCCAGGAGGGGTCTGAGCTGGAGAAAGGGGACCTGGGTCACTGCACGCGCAGATCAGACCTGCACCGGGACGCCAAAGTCTCCCACCCAGGGGACAGCAGGAGGCAGCGTATCACTGCTCTTGGCTTTGACAGCACATAGTAGGTACTCAGTCAAGCTGAGACATTGAAGAGTGTGTGAACTTTTTAGTTTCAATGCAAGTTTTGCATTCAAACCTTATTACCAAGGGCTGGTGATATAGTTTAGTGGCGTAAGTGCCTGCCTGGCAAGCGCGAGGTCCTGAGTTCGACTCCCAGTACCTGCATATAAAAAAAAAAATCCTCCACTTAAATTTTAGGGCCGGTGAGATAGCTCAGCGTCATAAGCACCTGCCTGGCAAGCGCGAGGTCCTGAGTTCGACTCCCAGTACCCACATACGAAAAAAGGGCTGGTGATACTGCTCAGCTGGTGAAGTTTTAGATTTTGGTGATACTGCTCAGCGGCACGGGTGCCTGCTGGCATGCGAGGTCCTGAGGTCGACCCCCGGTACCCACAAAAAAAAAAAAATTTAAAAAAATAAATAAATAAAACCTTATTACCAGATTATCTGGAATAAATGTTTTGTGTTTATTTTTCACTTTGCATTTGGACAATTAACCCATATACTCACTAGTTAATGTGTGCACAGCCTTCTTTAATTTAATGCTAGAGTCAGAACATTACTTTTATTTTACTTTATTTATTTATTTTTTATGTGGGTACTGGGAGTTGAACTCAGGACCTCGTGCTTGCCAGGCAGGCGCTTGTGCCACTGAGCCATATTTCTTTTAAATGAACATGTTAAGTGTGGTAAACCGGCCCCATTTCTTTTAAATGAACACATTAAGTGTGGTAAATTTTGCTGAGTGTGATTTCCGTGTTATCCATAGATCAAGAAGGTAAAAGGCACAAGGTCTGTAGTGAAGCTGCCTAAAACCAAATCATAGATATGCTGCTTAGTACAGTAGTTCTTCGATCAAAGAAAGGTACTTTACCTCGCTGTACTGGTTTCCTAATTTGCAGTAAATAGAGATGGAAATAATGACACCTCCTGATAGACAGCAAGTACTCAACAAGTGTGATTATGTATAGCGGAAAACATCAGAGATGCAGGTTGGAAACTCAATGGCTATTTGCAGGGGGGATTTCCTGTGTTACAGTTCCTGTCCAGTGTTAGTGTCGGCACCTGTGAATGAACCTTGAAGCTCTGCCCTTAGTCTAATTCAGTCTTGCACAACCCTCTAGAACCAAGAAGGTTAAATGTCTTTAGCTGTGTCTTGTCAAATAGTCTAATAATGTATCTTCCCGCTACAAAGACATTACAGATGTGATTATAAAGTAACAAGCTAAACAAACTGCCATGATGTACTCTTAAATAAAATGTTGGCCTTCAAAGCTTTACCTCAAAAGATGTTTCTAGACACTTATTTGAATGCTACAGTGTTGCTGAAAATGTTCTTGGTTGCTCAGTTTGGGAAAGGCTCTCAGTAATAGTTTATTAATCACATCCATTATAGGCTACAAGCAAAAATTAATCCATTTTAATTTCCCATCACATCTGACATTGATATGTGACTTTGCCCCAAATCATCGTCATTAGCCTTAAAAAGAACTGTTAACGCTAATAGAAATCTACAGGATCAACTGCTGGCTCTGAAGGCAATGAGCGAATGTGTTCTTTGTTCATGCATTCGTAATTATTAATTTCGATGCACCATCGAAGGAGCTTTTGTGATGTTGGCTTCACTTTTAGTGAATTATTTCCTCAAGTGATTGTTTTGATGGAAAAATGCATAAATTCCAGCATGTGTTTAAAAGCTGTGCAAATTGCTTTACAGAGGCATCGCACACTTAGAGGGGTCCATGAAGATGCCCCTGCTGAGAGGGCCCTGAGAAAGCACATTGCTTTTGTTTGGTATTGGGAATTGAACCCAGGACCTTCACACTGAAGTATATCTCTTCTCTTTTTTATATTTTCTTTAAATTTTGAGACAGGGTCTTGCTAATTTGCTTGAACTTGTCATTCTGCTGCCTCAGCCTCTCAGAATGCTGGAATTACAGGTTTTTTTTGGTTTTTTTTTTTTTTAATAGAAATGAAGTTTTAGATTTTGGTGAAGCAGGCATTATTTAAATTTATTATCACTTAATTTTTTTTTTTAAGATACCTATAGTGTCAGTCTGCTGGGGCTGCTATAACAAAGTATCACAAATTAGATAGCTTAAGGCAACAAACATGTACTACCTCACAGTTCTGGGGGCTAAAATCCAAGGGTTGCAGGGACCTGATCTCCCCAAAGGTTGTAGGGAAGGAGAGCTCCTTGCCTCTGCTTGCCTTCTCGTGGTTTGCAGGACTCCTTCTCACTCCGTGGCTGTAGATGCCTTCCTCCAGCCTCCACCTCATTCCCCTGACCTTCTCCCTGTGTGTCCTGCCCAAGGATCCGCCCTCTTCTTAGACGGTCACAGTCACAGTCAGTTAAGTGTCCTCCCTGCTCCAGGACTGGTTCAAGAAATCCAGTGTAATCATCCAGGTTCGACACCCCATTCACTTTCGAGGACTTTGGGAGCTTGAATTTGGCTGCGGTGGGGATATTTACATCATGGCAATTGTGGAAATTGGGAAACATTTCAACTCAGGGCTTTTTTTTTTTTTTTAATCAGGACAACACTGCTTACACCAGTGTCTCATATAAAGTTAGCATCCATAAATACTAATGACTCTAACGGGTCCATAATGCAATGGGGAAAAAGTAGGATTCGTTCCCTATCCTCGGAGAGAGTGGTCAATGCAGCCCATCCCATCCCTCTGCAGAGTTAGACGAAAGCACTTCTCCCCCACAACACACTGCACTGACAGAACCAAAAAGTCCTCCACGTGAATGGAGTCCCCAGGGTGCATGGTGACATTGAGTTATGTGACACACAACCTAGATAGCCGACTACACTTACTCTTCCTACAAACAGATGCAGCCAGTGACGACTACACTTCCCATCCATTTAAAAGGTAATTTTTTTCCCACTGGTTAAGCATGAGTTTTTCTTTATCTTCATTTTACCTTCAAACAGAATTTCACTCTTGTGAAGAAAATGCTTGAAAAGGAATCTTATTCCTTAAATGAAATAAAACATTCTCTATTCCAGGACATTTTGAAACATGTTTTCAGTGGAGAAAAAGGTCCTCAGCCAGAGGAACTGAAAGAGAAACAGTCACCGGGAACACCAATGCTGGAGGAAGGCACGGGGCTCATTTTTATGGATGTATTTCCTATATGTATAAAATAGCTCGACTGAAATAGGATAATATGCAAGAACAGAAAAAAGAAAAAGCTGGCAATTAGGAAATGGTGCAAGAAGCCATTGGGATGCTCTGAGCTCCTTCTCCCATGCTCCTGCACCCTGGCTCGTCTGCAGATGCAAACCTCCAGACTAGGCCAGGCTGCGAGCTTCCTTAGGCCCACAGTGGTCTCTGACAGTCTCCCTGAGACAAGCATGCACACAATCTGCCACTTCCCAAGTCTTTAAGATGTGAAATGAAGCCTCAAGGGCCACATTAACAAGGGCCCTGGACACAGGATGTCCTGCATTCCCATGAGAAACTCTGCACCCCTCCATGTGCGTCACAGGAGTCCACAAACACAAGGCCACAAGAGCTTAACAAACTGTCTGCTTGAGAGTTCCCTGGCCACGTTTAGCTCGCTTGTCTCGCTGTATTAGGAAATAACAGGGAGATGGAGGAGAGAAAGGAGCCCCGAGTCCCGGCCCGAGCCAGCTCCTTCCCCTCCCTCCCAGTGCTGCCCCCCAAGGCTCCCTGAGCGTGTCCTCTCCCAGGAAGCAGCAGCCCGGTCCTCCTCCGCCATCTCTGGACATCTGCTTGGCTTGTCTATTTTCTGCTAAGGCAAGAGGACAGGAAGGAAGAATTTGTTTCCTGTAAATAGAGGGAGAGAAAATTACAGCTATTATTGTTTTGACAACGGAAGCCCTCCTTGAGACTGGTACCACGGTTCAGGGCTGACAGGCATCGGCTGAGATGCTGCTCGAGGCAGAAATTCTTCCCGAGGGTCCCCGAGGAAAGCTGAAAGCCTGCCGGCTTTGCATCCAGTATCTAATGGCATCAAGATGTAATTCTGCGCAATCCTGCTACTGCGCTGTGGAAATGGAATGCAGCCTGTGTTTTGATGAATGTTTTGATGCAGCCTGGCCACCCCCAAATAAGCATGCTGGGTCTTGACCCTTAAGCTCACAAACACTTGAGCCCCAGGGTCGAAAATGCCTTGATAAGGTGAATCATTGCATTTATCTCTCAGCTGTCCGCCTGGTTCCCTGCTCTCCACATTCATTTTTGTAAGATTCCTTTCTTTTTAAACTATATATAAATGCATGCATATTCAATGAAAAGCTGTGAAATTACCCACCCCATACTAGGACCCTACTTCCTGTTTTTCGTATTTGGTGTGTCCAATGTTGTTGGAAGTATATTTGCCTATGAACCTCAGACATGCATTTGTTAGCTTTAGATGTATTACCTTCATCCTTTGCTTAGTACTTAAAATCGAAAAAGAAAGGAAGCAAAGACCTAACTGGGACTGCTGGGTTAGGCGAGGATCCCCCACTACGCCCACCTCCTAATGACAGTGAGACTTTGACTTGAAGGGAGTGGTTGTCTTCTCCTGGTAGGAGAAATACGCTTTATTTTGATAGTTGAAGCAGGATACATATTTTGTCAAATATATAAGAAGAGATTATTTAGATCTCCTTAATGAACTTGAAACAATAGCAGAAGACCATGAACAGAAGTAAGTTAATGGGACCACCTTCGTTCTCGGCTGTCTTCACTCTACACCATTCTGTTTCCCTTTTCCCCAGGCTGTTCCCCCTTAATACCTTTGCTGGTCCCTGTTCTTTGCTCCACTTCCCGATGACCTTATGACCAAAAGCTCAGTCCTGGTCCCTCCATCTTGGCCCTTCAATAATATCAACATGGTTTCCCAATTCGTGACTCCGCACAGCACCTGCCTCCGGAGCTCTAGATCCTTAGAATCCACAGCCGCTTGCGTTGGTTACTTCTCAGACTTTATGAGCTCACACAGGGCTCTCCTCCCGCATCTGAATCCTTCTCAACGCCACCTCCCCACCTCAGCAATTGCTACCGCCAGTTACCAGCCACTCAATCGGGAAATTGTTCCTGATCTTTCTTTTCCCCTCACCCCCATATCTAATCTTCCAGCAATTTTTCTTAGCTCTACTCCCACCTACATCTTACCTGTATATCTCTAACGCTATTGCCACCATCCTAGTCCAAGCCACCTTCCTTTCACTGCACTGCCGTGACAGCCCCCACATGATAGCTCTAGTCAGATGCTTGCACACTTGAAATCCTCCTCTATGTTCTTTTTAAAAATACTGCATTCGTCACAGGGAGTCGGTACGGGTATGTATCTCCTCTTAATCCTTTTCATTTCACCTTCCCCTTCTGTATGCTCTGACATGGAAGCAGATCATCTCCTCGCTAGAATCCTTCAGTGACTGCAGAGCAGGTCACATTCAGAACCAGATCTGAATGTCTTGACCTGTGCGTCTCTGCCTCTAGCAACCTTTCTCCACGTCCTAGCTGCCTCTGCTCCTGCGCTCTCGCCATCTTTCTCTTTGGAGCTTCCCTGGCCCACTAGAACCCCCCACAGAGTGTTCTTCCATGGCATTTCACATCCTTGCCTCCTTCTTGGTACTTAGACTAAGCTTGGAAGTCGCCCTGTCAGAGAGACAAGGGCCTGTCCATTCTACCTTTGAACTTATTGCTCCCCACTGGTTCTTGTTCATTATGACCCCTTCGTTCCAACTGCATCATGAGTTTACATGAGCAGAGCCCTTCAGGTCCAACAGTGAGGCCTAAATGCTGAGAGGAGCTGCTGGCATGCAGCGATGCTTAATAATTGCGGAACAGAGGACAGAAAGATGACCATGCGCCCTGATCTGTTCTGGCCCTGAAGTGTTGCCTGAGTCAAACCCTGAATGATGAGTAGTAACGAAGTGGAAGAACCCAGGGAGAAGAAGAGGAGAGAAAAGCATTCCAGACAGAAAAACAGTAGGTTCAAAAAGCTGGAGTTGGGAGGAGCAGAGTGCCTGCATTACGCCACAGGAAGCTGCCTGTTTGGAGTACAGGGAAGGAGGACGGTAGTGTACACCGAGACTTAGAGGTGTATTCAGGGCTATTTCAACAAGTGAAGATTCCAGCCTCAGGTTTGAGGGTTTTGGGAAACCATGGTACATGTTATAGCTGGTAGGCGGTAGGAAAATATTCACTTTCTAAAACTATCCTCTGGGGTCAGTGTAAGGAAGAGGCTGGGCTGGGGGAGTGTGGCTATAGTCCTTACCATTCAGTGGCTGCTGAAACAATCTAGAAGAAAGGTCATGGTTGCTTGGTCTACACTAATAAAGGAGGAGATGGAGATGTTGAAACAGACTCTAAAGATCTTTAGGGAATAAAATAAACAGTGGTGTTTAATTAGATAAAGGTGGGGCTTAGAGTGTGGGTAGGGATGGAGAGGGTTAAGCCCGAAGCATGATTTTTGTTTGCTTACACACTTGGATGGGGAAAGTGAACTAGAATAACAAAAATATCAAAAAGTTGGGGGTTTTTGTATGTTGAGTCTGAGTGCCTTCAAGATACCCAAGTAGAGATTTGGAAGTAAACAGTTGGGTTCCTTAGCAGGGGCTCAAAGAAAAAGTATAGTGGGCAGGAGGTATAAATTCAGAACACTGATTACAGCTATGACAACTTAGGTTACAGGGTCCGCTTTGTCTCACACACACGCCATGAGGTCTAACTCATAAATATAAGCTGCCATGAACGTTGTAAATAGTAAATGTGAATGAGGTTAAATTGCACCGATTATTTCAAAGAAGTGAAATAAATGTTCATTTAGAAATATTTTTACTTATGACATAGTCTGTTTAAAAAAACAGTGCATGACAAAAAATTCTGTATTTAAATTTTGCTATGAACATCCACAACTTTTCTTCTGCCAAAATTTCAAATTGGTTAGAAATTAGCAAATTTAAAACTCTCCAAAAGACTACTTTCTTTTATAGACAAGTTTGTTAGAATACCAAAACTAGATTGTCATGAGACACACATATTTTTGGTGTGTTTGTTTTTATTTTTAACTGATACATAAAAATTACACTTATCTGTGGGGTGACATGTGACATTGCAATACATCTATACGTGACATATAGATGTTTAAATCAGAATAAACATATCTATCTCTCCTCAATTATCACTTCTTTATGGTGAAAACGTCCAAAGCCCTTTCTTCCAGCTTTTTAAAAAATATACATTATCATCATCCTTAGCCATCATGTCGCACAGTGGTACATCGGAACCACTTTCTCCCATCTACCCATAGCTCAGTCTTTGTTAGGAAGCCTTCCCCACCCCTCCCTCCTCCCTCTTCGTCCACCCTCTGGCAAACACCGTTCTACTCCCAACTTCTACGCCATCAGCTTCTTTAGATTCCACTCGGAAGTGCGATCCTGTGGTGCTTGTCCTTCTGTGTTTATTTCACCCAATATAATCTCCAGCTCGACCACACTCTTATTTATTCTTTCTTTTAGCTGACCAGTATTCTTTTGTGTGTTGGTACCACATTTTCTTTACCCAAGATAAATATATTCTAAATAAAAGCCTTTGTTATAATGCTATCACAATCACTTTCCATGTTGAAAACAAAAGGAGCACATTTCCTGCACTTTGAAAGCAGTATATGAAGTACCGCAATTCTGACTCATGTTTCGTGTTACTCAAAACGCAAGAGCCCGACACGAATGGATTGCAGCAGGAGTGCACGTGCTTCTTACATTCAAGTGGGCATTGTTTTAAGTGAGACAGGAGCCTGAGTGTGACGGAAGATGCACACATCTTCAGTGTGAAGGCATCTAATTCACAGCAGTGAGCTTTGTTAGCTCCTTGGGCTGCCATATAAAATGTCACCAACTGGGAGGCTTAGTACACCGGAAATTGATTGTCCCACGGACATGGAGACTAGATATCTGAAGTCAAGGTGTTGCAAAACCACATTCCCTCCAAGTCCTCTGGGGAAGGTCCTTCCTGGAGTTTTTTACCCCAGACTTGGGGCCTGTGACAGCCAATCTCTGCCTGTGACATCACAATCTGGCTTCCCTCAGTGTCTGTATGTCTCTGTCTTCACATGGCATTTTTCTGTATATGTGTCCTTTCTCTTTTTTTTTTTTTTTTTTTTTGATACTGGGAATTGAACTCAGAACCTCATGCTTGCCAGGCAGGCACTGTGCCACTGAGCTAAATCCCCGGCCCCTCCTTTCTCTTTTTAAAAGGAAGCAGTCACATTGCCTTTGGGCCCACCCTAGTTGAGTATGAGCTCATCTAACTTACATCTGCAAAGACCCTCTTCCACCCAAGTTCACATCCACAGGTATGTGGGATTAAAACGTCAGCATGTCTTTCTCGGGGATGGGGACCTATAGCATGAGCCATGGCTGCTAATCTGTATGTGTTGTGTGTGAACTTGCAAGCATGCACTCTGTGTGTTTGTGTATGTTTGTGTGTGTGCATGCGTGTGCAAACATGCACAGTAAGGAGCTATGACCAGGTACCAATTTGTGGGTCTCCGTCCTGCTTTCTGGTCTGTGCTGCTGCCAGTTGCTCACACAGCTTTCATGACGCCCCATGACTCCATTCACAATGAGTAATGGATCGTTTCCGGGCGCTCACTCCCACTTTTAATGAATACCAACAGTAATTAACTGACAGTAACGTAGCTGCTGTGGGCTCCACGCATCCCCCGCTGAGGTCATAATGGCTGCCGGTAATGTAATTTATCACAGTGCATGGCACACTCTGGGACTCCCATCACAAAGACCGTTTTTGCAAGTGCCAAACCGGCGCAAAGCAGGCTTTCTGGGAAGGTAATACGTTCCATAGCTCCTGGGCTTTGGCATAGTAACACGTCCAAGTCACAATGACTCCATGGGAATGCTTTAAAGATTTCCAAACGTACTACCGTCTACCAGGAGGAACACAGGACTCCTGTTTGAAGGACTCTAGCTTATATGCTGAAGTCAGAAATAGCAGTGAAACCCCTAAATGATCAGGAGAGGTTATGATGGTTAATATTGTTATCACATTGTTCTGGGAATGACAAAATTACATCTCAGGAAGAAAAAAACAACCTCAAAGCAATATAAGGGTTTTTGTGCAGGGAATGGCAGGCATCCAAGGCCTCGTGTGACCTGCTGTGAGGTCACCCAGGCAGCCCACGTTAGGACCGACTCTGCACTCCCCGTGAACTCTACCAAATTAGCCTTACAGGACGATGCTTCTCTAGAGGATCAAAGCAGCTGGACCCGGTCCCAGGGCTCTGCAGATAGTCGGTCACGAGATCTGTTTGCACCCTGTCCTGCTCCCCGTGTGTCACGCTGCAGATTCCTGCATTTCCCAGTTTATATCCATAGAGGGAACTTGGGCTCACGTGTTTCTTTCTGTCGTCCGCACTAATCTAGTGACCCGACATCATTTATGTACCCTCCACTCTTGTTACTGTGCTTCTAGAACTGTGTAACATTTTTTTCTCATGTATGGGGCTACTGTTCCCAACCAAGTCCTTTTATCCTTCCTATAATAACCTTTGTAGTGGTAACAACACCTCCTTGTAGCACTTAAAATGCTTGTCTCACAAGGCCAGCGTGACAAGGGAAAGTATGTCAATATGATTTTTTAAATGACATCTGAATAATGAGTCACAAGGCTCTTTAGTCAGAGTAATAAATAACAATGAGAGTTAAAAGGGTATTAACGTTAAAAAATAAAGACTGGCAGAGAATATTGTAAGTTAGAAAATCGTAGCCCTCCAGTGGCAGGGGTCATTGGTGAATATATTACACTTGCATTTATTCTCTTTTTCTGATGCCTAATTCATATAAAGTAGGATCAGTCTTTATACACACCCACAGATATAAATGTATAGCAAATGTGTCGATAATGTATAGAAACTGATTTTTGTATTCTTAGATACGAGAACATAAGACCCCAAACATCGTCATCTTCAATTCTGGAACCATATGGTTATTCCAATGCTATTATCTGTATCTAAAAGCCTAAAGTTTTGTAAAAACAAAAAGCGGACTCATTACTTTGTAGTCGCATCTTCGATTTGTCATTAAATTGTTTTATCATCTTGAATCATCTTATTTAGAGTTGGTTCCAAACAATTTTGTCTTTTTCTGTTCCCAAGTATTAAGCCAGACCTCTCTGAATAAACACTGTCACAAGTTTCTCTTTATCAGACATTCTCAGTAACAAAAGTGATACATGATCATTTTCACAACTCAGAGATGTATAAAAAGGAAATAATCTGCATCTGCTTCCTTCCCTCTAATCTCATTCTCATGAGCTAATGAAATACCCGTGCTAAATAATAAATAGCTGTATGTGCTCATCTAGAAGATGCCCAAGGTACATTTTAAATAAAAAAGAAAATGGCATGCACGTCCTTATTTTTAATTTTACTTTTAATGTATAGATCTATAGCATGGTGTACCAAATTTTATTCGAACAACGCCCAATAGATGTGTCAAGATATTTGCAATGTGTTGATACTGTCAGAAATGTTTCAGGAGTTTTAGTTCATCACAGCTTTTTATGCATAAGTGCCTTTATTTCTGTAGAGAGAGGGTACCTAGCATGGAATTGTTGGGTCAAACTGTACATATCAATCAATTGGTCAGTGCTCACTACAGAAACAGATTTAACTCAAGATGCACAAATATGTAAGGATCCACAAGTTTAGCGTACAGCGGCCGCCCACAGCGTCGGGTGTGGAGGAGCGCAGAGGGGGCCTGAGCGCTGGAGACCGAAGGATCCGGCCGAAGCCTGGAGCTCAGCGCAGTGTCCCGAGCAACTCCCAATCAGGAGGCTGAAGGTCTGCGCTGGAAGCCAGGAGACGACGTCCAAGGTCAAGGCGAAGACTGGACTCCCCCGAAGAAACAGAAGCAAACTTCCTTCTTCCTTTCCCTTTTATTCCCTTTTATTCCCTTCAGGCGCCAAGCCCATTGGTTGCTGTCGCTCACACCCCCGGTGGATCTTCCTTCTGTCCTCAGTAAATCCCTTCAGCCATACTCAAAACTATGCTGATCCAATTTAGTTGGGGTTTCTTACTCAAATTGCCACAGTCAGTTATCACAGTCACATTTTTCACTATTCCCAGGAAGTGGGGAAAATATATAAGATTAGTAAAACATTACAGAAATTCAACTAATAGAATAATTCAAAGCCCACTCCTGCGTATCCCTGTACCCATGGCCAGAGAACTCCAGCTAGACTACTGCTTGATGTTTGGCGAAAACACACTCACATTGTACAACAGCCAGCCATCAGCAGGATGGCCAGAGCCGCTTGTTGTGGCTATTAGGCTTTCATTATTTCTTCTCTTCAAGTGTGTAAACCAAGTTTCAGAATAAAAATGACAACAAGACAGCAGGAAAAAAGTATGATCGATACACATTGGATATAACTCAACAAAGAGTGCACCAGAGATCAGATGCGAATGTGATCATTCTGTTTTATGATCAGGGGTCTACGATATCTTAATGAATTTTTAAACCGTTGCAAACTCTGCCTGGAAAAACCAACATTTTCACTCATGTGTGGCATTTTCTGGAGTCACTCAATAAATAACTCCTACAGTAATTTCTATTTGTCACTGTTGGGACATTCTGGTAGCCCTGTCACCTACCTAACTTCATCACATGGCTCTTTACATGCTAACAAAATGCACATTGGCGGAAAATGCTACATGTCAGTTTGCAAAGGGGACCACACACGAAGACCATCAAACAATGTATCCACCAACAGCCACAAAACATTTGCTTTCTTCTCAGCACTTCATTATAATTTAGTGTCTCCAGGGAAGAGGGAGTATTCTTCAAGTGTAATACTGAAGACCAAGATCATTACTGAGGAACAGTTCTAAGGTGACCATAAAGTACACGCTCACTTGAGAAATACTTACCAACTTAAGGACATAGAGTTAGACACACCTGGCCTCTGGTCTCAAGGAAGCAAGAGTGGGACATGGGACAATAACCAGTGGCCACAGCAGGGCATGAGAGACGTTAGGATGGAGATGTGTACATGTTGCCCTGAACACCCAGACGCAGGTCACCTACAAGGCTGTTGAGGACACCTTCGGTCACTACATGTGACCAAGGAATCGCGTAGAGTGAAACATACAGTTTGCTAAACGGTATGGAAAGCTCGATAGATGCTCTAGTAACAAGTTGAAAATCTACAAGGTTATTCTTCAACTCTTCATTTTGAGAAGACTAAAGACAGACTCACATACATTTATAGTTAAACTTAATAACATGTTACGGATAGGAACAAACATAACTTTCCAACTTGTAAAATCTGTGTATCGAATACAGTGCTTCTCTGCCCCTCAGCATGTGCACATCCATGTGAAAATAAGCTGCTCGTATAATGAGTTTGGCTGTATTACTAGAGTCTCAATAAACAGAAGTCATTGAAAACATATATCTTACCTTTTAATTTAGTTTTTGTTGACAACAGCTAATTTCCTTGTGACGCATCAATTTTTTAAATTAGTTGCAAAATGAGCTATAAAATGTAAGAATCTTTTGAAAAGTTTTAAAATTGATGTTGTATTAGCTTTAAGAATATCTGCATAATCCACTTAAAAAATAATAAATGAGGTGGGAGTCCAGAAGTACTTCATAAAACATTTCATTTTTAAAATTTAAAACACAATAAGGACAGAATGTAAACTTCAGGCCTTTCTTCTGAAAAATTCAGTTTCCCTACCACCCATCTAGGGGAGGGATGCTTGCTAGCTTTATATTTATTTGTATAACATGAAGAGTTCTTAAGGAGTTTGCTTGCATGACATATTGCATACCTTCACTTAACATCTTCCAACAAAGGAATAAAAATAAGGTCCGCCCCCCACTTCCCACAAGGACCCCAGTGTACCATCACTTGGCACTCGTCTACATACTAGTTAGCAGTTCTCTCCTCCCTCCCTCCCACCTCCCCTAACTCCTTCCCTTGCTTCCCTCTTTCTTTTTTCCTTCTTTCCTCCCATCTTCTCTTCCTTCAACAGTATGAATTACATGTCTATCATGAAACTAACTACCCAGCTTCCAAAACAGGCTTAACGGTTGAGTCACACCTATTGCATTAAAGGGTTTTTTGGAACAGTGTGGTATTAGATTGTAAATATACATGGTTACATTTAGAACTGTTTATTACTTCAGATTTCATATTCTTTCATAATTTCACCAACAGGTTGAACAATGGAATAGAAGCCTGGTTAGCTTGGGGCCAAAACTGTTTTCTTGCACCTTTAAGGAAAATTTCAGAATGCCAAAGAAAAATGGTAAATTGGAAATGCGGTCAGATGGAAACAGATTAAAGCCAATGAGAAAAACCATACGCCAATTTAAAAGCAGAAAAATACATTATACAAATAAGATTATGGAGAGTGACTTTTTATGAGAAAGAATGGCAGGAAAGAATCATCAGTCTTAGACTCAGAGCGAATACAAAATGACTGTTAAAACTGTGCGGAAGAGTCCTTTTTCTGGATCAAGCACACAAGGTGTTGGAGCCCAGAAGTAATTCTTGTTAACACTCAGACACAATTTGCCGAAGTGCCATGCTCAGCGGAGATATACCGAGTGAAGGAAACATGAAACACGGATAGAAGATTCACAGATATGTATTTTTTTCAAATTAAGATGATTAGGGGGGCCGGTGAGATGGCTCAGCGGGGTAAGCGCCTGCCTGGCAAGCGCGAGGGCCTGAGTTTGACTCCTGGAACCCACATACAAAGAAAGGGCCGGTGATATCGCTCAGCCGCAGGGGCGCCTGCTGGCGCGCGAGGTCCTGAAAAAAAAAAAAAAAAGATGATTAAGGCTCTTAGAAGAGGCTGTCCAGAAACCTCTGACTACATCCTAGTATGATCCCAAACCCATCATTCTCCGCCCCCATCGAGGAGGCCACAGGAGGACACAGATGAGAAATGTCTGCAGCCTCGTCCGCCCCGGACGGAGGGAGGGTAAAGTCAGAACGTCCGGTTTGAAGAGCTCCTCTGAGCCGGCAGCTCCTCGGGAACTGCGGAAGAAGAGTCACATTGCTGCTGTGTGGCAGGAGTGTGTCTGTGCACGGAAATTACCTGCATGGAATAAAGAGGCTCACAAAGGACAAGGGGTGATTCAAACACATGGCAAAGGTTTCAATTTTTTTAAAATGTATTACAGTAAAAGATACATCACCATTAATCACCCTCAAAATACCCTCACTTTAAACACACTTATCCCATCGTTATTGCCACTTTCTGAAGCAGTTCCAGAAGTCTTCTTTTGCCAGTGTCTTTAGAAGATGTGATCAAAAATACAGTGAATGCTATTCCAAAGCTTGTAAAAACATTACGGTGTGTTCTCATCCGCCTTACTCACCCGACCTAGCACTGTGTGACTTCTGACTCTTCCCCAAAGTCAAAGAGATGATGACAAGTAAACATCGTGAGTAGATTCAGGACCTCGTGACAGCCACAACAGTGCAAGTAAAGACACTCATGAAAAAGGACATCCAGATATGCTCAGAAAGTGGCAAGAATGATAGGACAAGTGTGTTCAGTCGAGGAGGAGTATTGCAAAGGGGATTATCACAATATGTGTTTTACTGTAAAAACTTCTTTGAAAAGTCAGCATTCACCATATTTTTGATCATAGCTCATATAAGGGAGAACCCTGTATTTTATTTATTTGCTTGTTTTATTATCTTCCTTCCATCCCAAAGGAGTTTAAGTGGCTTACAAGGATTCTGGAAATATGAAGCAGCAAAGGTGTGTTATTTAAATATTCTTGAAACCCTTAATAATGAGCCAGCAGAGCAGCTATGATGGCAAAACCAAAACCCCAAGGGCAATGTGTGCAGAAAGCAGGTGACAGGGTGTCGCCTGCGAACCCAAAATACGAGGAACCACAGCACCCACAGCCACAGATGTGTGGGGTCACCTCAGTGAGATGGAAATCGCTGAGTCAGCAGGGACTTGGGCAGCCCTGAGACAGAACCCCAGGGGTTCTCCCCAGAGCCCACCCCTCCTGAGTGGGGCTGAGGCCAGAGGGCTACAGCAGTCAGCGTGGTTCCAGAATAAACCCTACAGGAGTGAGAACCCCCATGGGGCAGGTCGGGGCAAGGGCAACAAGGGAAAAGGGAAGACCAGACAAGTGCCCTGAATACAACGGAAGAAAAAATGCCAGAACCACGAGACTCGAGAAGCTGTGCAAAACTACCACCTCCACTCCAAAAATATGGAAAATGTGTTGCCCTTAAAATAGCATCCAAAAACATCAGGATTGAGGCTCACCCAAAGTTATTAAATATGAGACAGGGAGAGATGAAGATGTAGGGGGAGAGTGAGAGAGAGAGAGAGAGAGAGAGAGAGAGAGGATTTGCTGCACCTAGCATGGGTGGGGTAGGGCATGTGGAGAGAGTTTGACAGCAAGAAAGGGACAGACAGACAGGGGGACTAAACTAAACATAAATATAACTCCTATGGATGTATCTATGATGTAATCTTGCAAAAAAAAGTAGAACTTGAATTTGGCCAAGGCTCTAGAATTACCTGTCAATTTGCAGAGAATATAGGGAACAAAGAAAAATGGTGGGCAGCATCTTGTGGATGCAGTCAGCAAGATCCAGACTGGGACGCTCTGCAAGACCAGTGACCCAGTTCTTCCACAGAAAATTTCAAGGACAAAAAGAAATATATAGATGGGGAGTGAAGAGGTCGAAAGAGACATAAGAGAGCTACTAAGCAGGAGTGTGTACGCACTTTATTTGGATTTTGGATCAAAAAAAAACCTGTTAGACACATGGCAATTTGCAAAATGTAAACAATAATACTTAGTAATAGATTATTTCTTATTTTTAGGTATAAGTATATTGAAGTCATATTTTTAAAGGCTTGCACTTTTTAGAGAATCATCTAAGATATTTATAATGTACATACTCTCTGAAATTTGCTTCACAGTAATCAGAATGAGCATACAGAGGGAGGAGCGGGGAAACAAGATTGTTTATGTGTTGATGATTGCTGAAACTGGGAGATGAGTATCTGGGGTCCCTTCTACTAATGTCTCCACACCTGTACTTGCTTCGAGTTGTGTGTAATAAAAAGTTTTTGAAAATAAAAGTACCAGAAAAATAAAGAAATTTATAAAGCGGCAAAAAGTTTACAAGTGTTATAGGTGTGTAATAAAAGGCGAATAATAAAGTAGCAGGAGAAATCAAGCTTGAAATTGCACATCATAAAAACCTACACACAGGCTGTGCTGGGTCACAGATTGGCCCAGCACTTCCTAGCACTTCATATACAAAGTGAAATGTTCGAGTTGCAAGAATTATAATGTCAGTTAGATGAATGGCAGTTGCTCAGGAAAAGCTACTTGCTCTGAAGTTTGTCTGCTGTTACTATTGGGATTCCACCAGGATTTCTCTGGAAAAAGTCTCATGAAGAGGATGCTGCATGGCCATTCATTCATTCATGCACTCATTCATTCACTCATTCATTCAGCAAATGTTTTCTGAGCACCTATCATGTGGCAGGCTCTGTGCCAGGAGCTGTCCAGGCAATGATGACTTGAAACCAAAGATGCTTCTGCTCTCCCAATTCCTACAGCTCAGTGGGAGAAAAAGACAACAGGGAAGGAAGACAGGGCTATGATGGGAGAACGCAGGAACCGTACACAATCCACTCTCAAATGAAGTAAGGTCTACTTCCTGAAGAAAACTGCTGGGGTTTTGTGGAGGTGGCGGTGGTGGCGGTGGTGGCGGTGGTGGTGGTGGATGGTGTTTGAATTGAGGGGTTGCGAGTTAGCAGGGAAAGGGTAGTGGGAGGGAAGCAGTTCTCAGACAGTGAGAAGAACCAGGCCGGAAGGACAGAAGCAGGTAGCAGTGAGCTGGTGATAAAAATGAGGTCAGCGTCCAACTTCCTGTGTCCATTGCTGACTGCTGATTTTGTCTCAGAACTCGCTCCTCTTGCGATCTTCTCATTTCACTGTTTAGAGCTCTTCCCTTCGGGTTGTTTGGACACCTGTTTCTGTTTTTGTTTTTACAACTGACATCCCATTCCTCTGCAAAGCCTGTCTGCTTTAAAGCCTGTCCAGCATCCAGCCCTTTCAGCACCTTCACTGCCACCTCTGTCACTTGTCACCTGGGTCTCTGTAACCACCCCTCCCAAGTGGGCTCCCTGCTTCTATTCTTGACTGCAATTCCCCCACACCCTAGGGGCTAAAAGGAGTTTCTAAAATGTATGGTAGATAAAAGCATTGCTCTATTCAAACATCTCTGGCTTCCTCTCACGGGCAGAATAAACTCCAAAGTCACTAGCAATGCTCTGTAATTCCCTGCACGGCCCCTTGTCCTGCCACTCTCTCCAGCCCACTAACAGCTTCTTTGCTGAGCACATCTGTCCATTTGATAGAGACTTGGTTCTTCCTGGTCCCCCTGCTGGAAATGCTCTTCCCTTCGACAACCCCCAGGTTTTCTATTTCTTCAGATGTCTGCCAAATATTACTTTGTAACTCTGATTTTCCTAACCATTGTGTATGAAGCAGTAATGCCCCGCTCCTGGCTTTTTCCACATGGAACTTGCATTAGTTAGAGTGAACCATTCACTACTAAAACAACCTCAAAATGTCAGTACTTTAACACAGGAAAAGTTTATTTCTTGCTCATGCAAAAATCCAACAGGATGTTCTTGATTGGGCAGTATTTCTATGTTGCACATCTTCTAGTAGGAACTCAGGGCGCAGCCTGCATTCACCCATGGCTCCCTGATCATTTCGTGCACTAGAGGACATTCCTACTATTGCACCTGCCGTCAGGGTTACAGAGGAGGCAGCACCAGCTAGAAAGTGCAGTCCAGCTCTGCACCCAGGAGGAGACAAGGAGTAGGGTGCACACTTGGCTGACCCTCACCATGGTCTGCCACCATGGACACCACACCTCCATCTCACTCATTCCCTGATATGGGGAAAACTTCACTCTCTCCCATGAAAAGCAGTTCTCATCCCATTCAGCCACTGTGTCCAACTCATGTCCAAGACTTCTGGGCAATGTGAAGTCTTCTCTGTATGGCTCTGTCACTCGCATTCTCAATGACAAATTACCTGCCTCTTCGCCCCCTAGCCGGTAGTGGACTGTAATAGGAGAATCACAGTGGAATCTTCTGCTTGGGAAAGGAAGAAGGAAATGCGTAGCAGCTGTTGGCCAAAACTGGCCTCCAACCCTGCTGGGCACATCATACAGTCCCTCTTCTCAGAAGTTCTTCCTCCTCGGGAGACTGAAAAGGAAACTTTGCTATGGTTTGCTGTCATCCCTGGTCCTCCTTCTGATAAGTTTTTCCTTGTCATTCTTCTGTGGTGGGAGACCAAGACCCCTTTAGAGAGAATACAGCCTACTTTCTTGTGGTGCAAGATGGCACCCAAAGGATGTTTAAAGTGAAAAATAGAGCAAAAGTGTGTTTTTTGTTTTTTGATTTGGGATTATGCTTCCTTTGGTTATTTAATTTTCTCAGAGCTTAGCAAATCATTGGTCCATTTGCTTCTAATCGGTTCCATGTGCAAATAAGCACACTCAGAGTGCTTTCTTAGGCATTGTTCTCAATCTGATTTATTACCAAGCTCTATGAGGCCCCTGTGCCTCTATCTTTCAACATCTTGGCAGCGCTCCAGAGTGATCTGAAACAATAGGTTGGAAGGCGACATCTTAATTTGATCTTTCCTCTAGGTCTAAGTCATTTGTTTAATGGAGAAGTTTTACTGGTTCTTTATCCCTCAGAACCGTGTGTGTTCCTCCGTCTTATTGTTGAGTTACTTAGCAGCAATTGATTTTTCCAAAGCTTCAGTGCACCGAGTTTCAGAACTAATCATTTCCTTTTCAGTTCTGTTTATAAACAGGTCTCTTTCTGAGTAGCCACTGATGGTCAAGAGATCTAACAATGATTCTTCCAATTACTCCCACTGGAGCTACCAGATCAGTAGGCACAAGGACCGTCTTCCGTGTCATCACAGCCAGTAGTTCTAATGAGTGGCTTACTGCTGTGTAGCACAGGACATCCTATTTCCTGCCCCCAGTACCAGTGGTGTCATTGCTCAGCAGCTAAGACAATGCCATGAATTCTAGGTCTTTGAAACAACAGCCCTCTCCCCTTTCCTGGTGCCAATATGAACATCATTAACATCTTTGGAACAAAACTCCAAAATGAAATGGCCAAACAAAATAATAGCGTGTTTCTCACTCCTACAGCCATCCAACGTAAGTGGGTTGGATTGGATGGCTCTTCTTTTACAACAGGGACCCCGACTCTTCCTATTTTATAGTCGTCCATGGTGCAGAGCCTTGGGGTCTTCTGAGGGATTATCTGCTTTCATCTGTCAAACTAGAAGGAGAGAGAGAGAGAACTTTTCTTCAAGAAGATTTTTATGGCCAAGCCTAAAAGCTTTGTACATCACTTGTCCATTTTCCAGTGGCCTCCTGAATGATCTATTCTTCTTTCTTCTTTCTTTTCTTTTCTTTTCTTTCTTTCTTTCTTTCTTTCTTTCTTTCTTTCTTTCTTTCTTTCTTTCTTTCTTTCTTTCTTTTTTCTCTCTCTCTCTCTCTCTTTCTCTTTCTTTCTTCTTTCCTTCTCTCTCTCTCTCTCTTTCTTTGTTTCTGGTGACACTGGGGATTGAACCAAGGGCCTACGTGCTGAGCTACATTCCAGTCTTTTTTTAAAGACAGAGCCTCACTAAGTCACTAAATTATCCAGGCTGGGCTCCAACTTGCATTCCTCCTGCCTCGGCCTCCCAAAGTGATAGGTAACAAGCATGGTCCGGCATGTCTGGATTTGTTGGACAGGGCTGGAGATTTCTCACAGTGAGGCCAGAGTAGTTGGAGCAGGGCAGCTGAAAGGGGTGTGCGAGTAGCTGCAGGAGCCAGAGGGGCCAGAGGAGCTCATGAAATGGTCCTAACACCTGGCCACCTGGGACAATCTCATCATCTCAAATCATGTGACTTCAGGACTGAGTCGCAGGACTCCTCATGGACAGGAATTAGGGATTAGGGAGGGATGGGCTCCTAGCTGCCCCTGCAGGCACCAAGCAACAATGAAGCATGAGCGATCTAACACCAGTTGTGTGTTGGATATGGGAATGAAAAGGAAGGACTCAGTGAGACTCATAAGACTGATTGGTTACGAGGTGAAGGCACTAAAATCATAAAAATTGAGAGCTTTGATCCATAATAGTCAATAGTCAAAATAGTCAAACTATGGAAACTACAAAGAGATGCTTGCTTTGGGAAGACTGCTACTCTGCCTCCTTCTTTTGAAGTATCAGTATAGTAAAGCTCACAAAATTTAAATGAAATTTCAAATTCCCAGTGCAATACCTTGAATGCTACCATGCAGGATAATGGCTTAATATGCACTCATGCTGGTTTCTTGGATTTTCTTTTTTTAGATTTTTTTTTGGAAAGCAGTATACATGTAACTCATTGATATTCTTTTTCACAGGATAGAACAGCAAGTGGCATTGGTGTCTTAACAAAAACAATAATTTCTATTTCTTGAATATTTTTTGTCCCAAACATTGTGTTAAGCACTTTTTGCATATTACAGCAATAAATGTCACAAAGATAGTGTACTGGAGCTGGGAAAGCTGTTCTCTCTTCATTTGTCTGAGGAGAGAATTTAGGCCCTGAGGAGGGAAGGGGGAAGGGAAAGAGGAGATAACAAAGAATTCAGATGTGTCAGGTACATGTACCAGTGAAAGTAGTGAAAGTAGTCGTTATCACCAACATTCACTAATAAAAATGTAAGGAAAAAAAGTTAAGAAATTGGCCCCAAAACACATAGTTAGTAAGTGACGAATCCAAGCTTCAAATCCAAGTCTTCCTCCAGCATATCTTTTCCATGGCTATAACCAGTGCTCATACTGCTTCTGATTTCATTCTCTAGTATCTATATGAGTGTCCTTCTTTTAACCACAGGTTTTGCTTTTGCAGCCTCTGCCAAATTACAGGTATTCTTTTTTAACTACATCCTAACTCACTGGTTATTTAACTGAATATTTAATCAACGAGTTCGGCCAGCACCCTAATTCCTTCCTTATTTGTTTAAGTCCCTAGGCATTTGATCTCCAGCCACGATTCAGAGCATTCTGACCTGCTGGAGGAGTTGAAAACCAGGACATTCTCACCAGGCTCCTAGTTCATGCGCACAGAAACTCATCTTGTGAAATCACACACAGCTTCCCAAGCCATGCAGATACATCATTACACAGAAGAGCAGCTAGACCCGTACCATAGTAAAGAAACCATTCTGGGATCACTGATTTGAATGCAGTCTGGAGAAAAGGCTGTAGCTCATCCATAAATGACAGCAGTACCAGGGACAGTAATCTAATGTAAATCCCCCAATCGTGGCAAAGAAATAAGGCAATGAAAAAAACAACATCAACAAAAAACCCTGTGCCTCCATAGGTACAAACCAAAAGATGAACAACTGAGATGAATTATTACAATCGATCTGGTAAATTAGTTATTTTTCACTGAATCATTCAAGTGTTTTATTTATTTATTTATTTATTTATTTAGTGGGTATGGGGTGTCAAACTCAGGACCTCACGCTTACTAGCAGGCGCTTGTGCTGCTGAGTGATATCACTGGCTCTTTTTTTCCTTTATGTGAGTACCAGAAGTCGAACTCAGGACCTCACACTTGCCAGGCAGACGCTTATGCCCCTGAGCTATCTCACCGGCCCCCATTCAAGTGTTTTAATTCCCAAATAATTATGTGGGCCCAAATGACGCATGTAACTGCCTCAGTAGTCTGCTTTGCTTGAGCCATGGAGATGTAGGATGAAAAGACCTTTTCACGCTGTAAATTTAGAAAGCAAAGGCAGGAAAGTCATAGACTTGGATTACTTCAATGGGAACCAAGAGCGACTATCCCGGGCACTTTCTTGTCACTGAGACACAATACCCACCTCAAGTTAAGGCAGCAGAGGTCTGCTTGGGCCCGTGATTTCAGTCGTGTTTGGGCGGCTCCCAGGCAGCCGCAACATGGCAGAGAGAGAGCGCAGTGGAGGAACTGTGGTGGCCAGGAAGCCAACAGAGAGGGGGGACAGGGAGGGAGACAAACTTCCAGGCCACACTCAGTGACCCCTCTTCCTCCCGCCAGACCCCCCTCCTAACGGTGAGTCAGCCCGGAGGAGCCCCTGTAATCCAGTCACCTTCCCCAAGCCCCGCCTATGAGCACACAATGCTTTGGGGGACATCTAGACAGAAACCATACGAGCAATAATTCAGTCCGTCAAGTATGTGCGAGATTGACAACCACCGTTCCCAACTTACATGGGGCACAGGACAGCGGGGCCAGGATGGTGCCTGGCCCATGGCACCGCACAATCAAAGCTTGAGGAGTGAATTATCAACTGAAAATAGCAGGGTCCTCCAGACGTTACAACACCTCAAAACGTGAGCTGCATCCTTTAAGCCTTTAAAAGGGAGACATTTAGAACCATTTAGATTTAGGGATGTTTCTTGCAAGCAGGCAAGGGGTTTGAAACCAGGATTTAAAGGTCACTGAAACAAGACGATCTTTCCCAGATCCCAACCCATCCCCTCCCCAGCCTTCTCAAAAAGGACTTGTTAGGGGAGCCCTCACCCCAAGCTGCTGTTCCCTCCTGAACATCCGCCACTGTTATTCAGTCTTCTCGCCCACTCTGCGCACTGCGAACTCAAGAAATGAAGCTCACACTCCCAAATCAGTGGCTAAAAGGGAATTTAGACTTTGGGGAGCTAATCTCAGAGCAAGGGAAAAAAAAAAGGGGCTGTGACTTCCTAGCAGCCCTCGATGTTTCTCTTAATTATTCAGGATGAATCTCTTAATTACTTGGCATTTCATGAAGGCTCAGGCCTTCTGGCATTAGAAAAGTCAGTGGGTCGAGGTAAAGACTTGCTTGGTAATGCGGTGACTTAGAGATACGCACAGCAGCTCATGTCTGCTCGGTCTCAGCCCCAATAAGACTTTAAAAGCTGTCCGTAACAGGTTAGCAGGAGAGTGTATTTTATGTTCTTCCTCCATTTGATGGGGAATCTCTCCTTCTTCAGAAGAATCACGGGCTTACACTCACGGCTGCCGTGGCAGATCCCGGTGCAGCCCTGAAATCAGTCACACAGCCGTGAACACCACGGACTGAAATGCAACCGTTCCGTGCACGTGTGGTAGAACACAGAAGCTATTTTGTTTCACAAGTATAACATGATGGTTTTTATGGGGGAAGCGAAGAATAATGTATCCAGTGGGGGAGGAATAGAATTAGCCTGAATGCAGAGTAGTGGAATTTGGCCAGGAAAATTGCAGAATTATTGAAGAAGAAAAAAAAAGGCTCTACTATAAATTATATCAAAAATTAAAGTAGTTTCTCCTAGAAGCTTGTATTCTCATGGTTATTTTTTCTTTCTCTCTTGTATTCTCATAGTTATTTTTTCTTTCTCTCTTGAAGGAGAAATTTTCCTATAATAATATACAAAGGGAATGTTTCAGTGATGGCATTGCTGGGCTTTCACTCCGCTACACCCCCTCCGACTTCATGATACCATTATGCGAGCCTGGAAGGCACATTCCTTCCGTGCCCCCTACAGAATCCCTGCTCTTTGGCCTCTGTTTGGGGCTGTGAGTGGCCCTGGGGGTGCATGGACTACAGAGCTGCAGGGGGCCGAGCAGGCAGGAAGACACTGGGCCACCTGGAAGGGGCCCCAGCACCTCTGGTGTTCCAGCTGTGGCAGGGGGTGTGCAGGGAGCACAGCACCCAGAAGGGCGCTCCCCCTGAGCCTGGGTCTTCCTCGAGTCTAGGTCCAGAAGCCAGAGGGCACAGGACGCTAAAACGTAGCCACCTGTAGCCTCCTCTCAGGCTGGTGCTGCTCGCCTGTAGTTATAGTCTGGCTCTTCAGAAGCTCATGGGTTCCAGGCTTGGTCCTCAGTGCAGCAGTGTTCAGAGGCAGGAGGTGAGTAGGTCACATGGGCTCTTATCTTATCAATGGATTAATCCATGGATGGATCAATAGGTTATTGAGAGGTGGTGAAACTTTACGAAGTGACTGAGTGAGAGGAAGTGCAGCCCTGGGATCACATTCCCCAAGGGTGTATTTTGTCCCCAGCCCCTTCCTTGCTCACTTTTCCTGCCTCACCACAAGTCCAGAAGCAAGGAGAGCCACGTAACCATGCACTGAAGGCTCTGAAACCATGAGCCAAAATCAACCTTTCCTCCATCGATGTTTGATTTTCTCAGGTATCTTGTTACAGCAACAGAAAGCTGACCGACATACTGGGTCAAAATCCAATGTGTATGCTCTTGACCACTAGGCTAAAAAAACTCCACAGAACACCATGGGCAAATTGCTAGCTGAGTCATAGAGTACAGGAGAGACACAGTACCTATCTTCTTGGAGTTTAAAAGAAAAAACACTTGCATGTTATCAATGAAATAGATTGAAAAAATGTGGGGATAGAGGAACAAAAGAGCTGTGATTGTCACAGTTTTCATACCTATGACCAGATGTCACTTCCTCTACCATCGCTCAGGACTCAGCAGTCAGCCCACAGGACTGAATCTATTCCAGACCAGCCCGCAGCAGGACTGGGGTAGCAGCACACACAAGAGATGCAGTTGCCCAAGCCGCTGACCTCTTGTGTCCTTCTGCGGGGGTATAGGGAAGAAAATGCAGTAACTGAAATCAGGCTAATCAGCAGCAAAAATGATCCTGATTGCCTCAGCAGAGCCTCATAGGCAACAGGTTAAGGTGTTGATTAGATTTAATCCTGTTTAAGTAAAGTTCCTAAGAGTGAGGAAAGTAGAACTGTGAGTCTGTGATACTTTTTTCTTTAAGAAAGAAAGAAGCCTTTTTAAAATAAATATGTTCTTGCTCTGGGAGGTAGAGGCAGGAAGATCTCAAGTTCCACCCCAGTGTGGGCAACTTAGTGACTTAGGGAGACCCTGTCTCAAAATTATAAAATGTTGGGAATATTGCTCAGTGGGAAGGCCCTGGGTTCAATTCCAAGTAGTGCAAAAATAAATGAACAAGTTTTTTTCTAATTATAAAAATGATGCATGACTTGGAGAGTAATGTTGAAAAAATTAATCTCCTGGAAATTTGTCACATCCAATCTCCCAGGGGTCCTAGACAACGGAAGATCAATCATAATTCCAAAGGTGAAGGTAATGACCATTAATATCATATTGTACTTTTATAAGCTGAAATCATCACCACCCAATCAATTATAGTTTGTCCTTTCACCTAAGATGAATAATTGTTCTCCAATATTATTAAGAATCTTTGGGAACATTAATTTTGATAGCTGCCTGGTAGCTCATCACATAGATTTACTTATGGCTGACAATTCACTTAATAATTATTTTATTATTCTCATGTTTGGAGCCTTTGTTCTTTCATGTTTTTGGTTTTGCTATTTTTTTAATTGCCTTGATTTTTCTCATCTTGTTTTTTATATTATATATAAAACATATGTACTATATATAGATGTAAAATATATTTTAAGAATTAATATGACCGAGTCAATGAAGAAAACTATTGCTAAGATTCTGCCAAACTGCATTTTAAAACCGTAGACCAGTTTGAACATCGTATTCCCTCCAGCAGCACAGAATAGCAACCTTTGTTTGAATGACACATTCATAAGTAAATGCCATATTCCATTATTGCGATTGGTACATACAAAGAATCAATCTAAATAAATGAAATCATGTCACATTCTCTACTGAAATGTGTTAACGGATCATCTTATCTGACTGTTAAAAATGTTTTCTTACTTCGACCAATGACAAACACACTGATTTCACTTGGTTCTTAAACACAACATCTGTCTTATTACTACTTTTTAAATCGACCTTGTAGCTGTCATTCCCTTGGTCCCCAGAAAGACTTCTGGTTGCATACTGGAAATTTAAAACTTGGTTAGATAATTCCCTTTTGTAGCTGAAAACTCTATATTTATGTGCTTGACTTCAGTTATTTAACAACCACTGTGGCCTCACAGAAGCTCGTCTTTAAAGCTTATCTCAGTTTATCTCTTTACATTTGTGGAGTTCCATTTTTACTGTATTTTCAGTTGTCCAAACTACACTGCATGCAGTTTTTTTCTAAACTCACACCTAACTGTTTGTAGGCTTTCATGAGGAGGATGCGTTACTGTTTGAGCTAATCGTACTTAAAAACAAACATGCAGAGAGTGAAAACAGGTCCGGGATCACCAACCTGAGAGGAGACTGGCTCGCTAGAAAAGGATCCCCACCCTGACCTCAGCAGGATGTGGTATTTCTGCCACGGACTTCTTTCCATTCATGGTCTCACTCGTGAACGGGAGGAGTGCAATGAGCTGGTTGGTGGTCTGCGCCTGTCCGGTCATTGCTGGGAAACCATCGGGATTACAATGCCCCTTTGTTGGCTGCCTTGGCAGCAACACCAGGAGCTGAATGGACCACAGAGACTGGCCCATTCTCTGGCTTGGTCCTCAGAACGACCAGAAGCCTGGCCACCCCAAGATGGCAGAGCGGGTGTAGGAGGCCTCCATTCCCCGACTGCATGCTGCCCCGAGCTGGCGCAGGGAAAGATCTGGCTTCCTGCTCATCCCTCTGAAACTCCAGGGCTCAGGCTCGCTGGCCGCTCGTGAAGGAAAGCAGCTAAGTGAGACAGAAAGGGCATCAGAATGACAGCTACTGAGTGAGCGCTCACCTCTCGACAGAAACTGCAAAGGATTATTGGCTAATAGCTGAGAGGAGAGAAAGTAAAAGATTTAAAAAGAAAATCAAAACAGAACAGGAAAGGAAGTCTCTGGGGTGACACTCGTAGAGGATCGCGCGGGAACAGGTCTGACCAGACCAAGTTAGATCACAACGATTGTAGATGTTTGTTCTTATCTTACCAAGTCTGCCAGAGCCCCAAACTTCAGATTTAGATGCAGCCCCTATTAACAGAGAGGAAGAAGCTAAGCATTGTGAAGGAAGTTGCACAAAATGATCACGAAACCAAAAAGAGAGAAGGAGTTGCTTTCGCTCCTGACAGTTCTCTGTTAACCCAGACTCCTGGTTTTATTTAAAAAGCCTTTGAAAATGCACAGAGTCTCTTGAATAGCAAAAGATCAAATGATCTTAATCAGGCTGTGGGGCCTAATCCTTTAATCCAACTGTGTCTTTGCATTATAAACATTCCAGCTCTGTACACTGGAATGATTTTTATCTTAGCTTTTCTCTTCTTCTTCTTCTCTCTGTCTCTCTCTTTAAATCTTGACTTTTGCCAATCAGTACAGAATACGCTTTCTTCTGCTTCCTTTCCAACCCCCTTGAGGAATAATTTATCGTTGTGCCTTATAATGCAGAAAGACAAGAAGCCGGGGCAGGCAGTACATCCACCTCTCCTCTCCTGTCCCCTCACACTTCCGGTCGATCCTCCAAAGCTGCCTCGTTGGGGAACCGCATCCACGGGCCCTCCCCATGCGTAGCTCAGGCTGCTCCCTGCCCTGCTCCTCCCGCCTCTGCTCCTCCTCAGCCATCGGGGCTGCCTGACGGATTGGGCTCCACCAACCGCAGAGGTATCACAGCTGCTCTCCATAGCTCGTCCTGAGCCAATCTTCTCTCCAAGAACAAAGCAATCATAGTTTGAATTCTGTGGCGTATTTGGCTTGAAGAAGCAAAGATTGTGGTAGGGGAGGATCCAGGGTAATCGTCTTCAGATATTCGCCCGCCATCCTGCAGAAGTGGGGTGCAGAAATGTGGTCTGCAGAAATGTAGAGCCAAGAACGGGCTGGATGTCGGGAAGCAGGTTACAATCCCCGTCTCCCCTGAGAGTCTAACCTGCCTGCGGCGCGTGCCAGTTACTGATGGGAGCGTGGCCTAATCCTTAGCACCATCAGGATGGCAATAACCGAGAGGTACATATGGACTGTAAATTCCACGAGACCAGCTAAACCGCATAAATTGCCTTATCTTTTTATTCCTAAGGTCTAACAGGGCCCAGCACATGGCAGATGCTCAAAAAATTCTTGATGTCATGTTTTGTTGATGGGTTGAAAGAATTCAGGGAGGCAAATTTCATTTTAATGTAACTAGAATGCTCTGATGACAACATGGTCCAGGTGGCCACTGCCCGCTTCCCATCTTCAGGAGATCAGGCATAACCCGGGGACACAGGTCCATCAGCTGGTCAGACGGTGGGACACAAACACTTGCTATTTCTTGGCAATGAAAGGTGCTCTTCATTACCTGAAGGGTGTAAAAAGATGCTTTGTGATATCTCATTAGTTTAAACCAAAAAACAAACCCTTGCATCTTGCTTTCTAAGCGCTCTGTGTTGAACTTACACTACAGTTTAATAGAACCCAAATTTTTAATTTCCATTTTTAATGCAGGTTTTGTCACTAAGAATGACAGTTATACCTTTAGAAGGTATAACTGCATTTGGGCAGCTGAGGCTGCTGCGTCCTGAAGAGCAAATTCCTTCTACCAAGAGGCCAAAGCTCTTTGATGCCACCTCTTCCTCACAGCCATTTGGAACCCAAATTTCCAAATAAACAGGAGCGTGGCTCCCAAGAGAACAGCAAGCATTGGAAGTCTACTAAGATTTCCCTCATGTCCTTTTAATTCTGAATGAAGTTTGTCAGCCTACGAGGTCGGTTCCTTGCTGAGCACTCTTTTGACACCCTTACATGTTATACTCTGTTATCAGGAACGTCTGCAGCGGGTGGAGAGGAAGTGATGAAGAGGGAGGCGTCCACCGAGCCGGCCCGGGCTCTGCCGGCTGATGCCTTGGTCGCGAGCGCCCCCTCTCGGCGGTGGCCGGAGTCGCCTGCTGGCGGCCGATCCTGCCCAGAGCCCTGGGAGGGGAGGGCAGCGGCTGCGCCAGCGTGGGGCTGCGCATAGAACCTGTCCTGCAGGCGCGAAGGATGGGCTCCATGGCTCCGGAAACAAACTCTAAGTTTTCCACAGCAGTATTCTTCCCACCATCTATGCATCCACTTTCAAAAGCGATCATGGAAAATACCCCACCTGTTTCTCAGTGTAAGATCGTTCTTAAAAGTTCTGGATCCTCTAGAGAATCTAGCAAGGCTCCAGACTTCATCCAGGTTAAGATTCATTCCTTGTCATGCTGGGATCTCGGAGGTCTTGCAGGCCGCCTCTGTCTGCGGGACGAATCGGGGCTTTGGCACGACGACTCCGTGTAACTCCCCTGTTGGCTTCACACCTGTTGGCTGCTACCCCGGACCCCTTCTGTTGGGTAACTTTCTCCCCAGCTCGGGTTTGCAGAACTTTATAACTTACAGAAGACTGGGGCCGTATGAAAACTAGCTGTGAGCTCCGGGCTCCATCCCAATAAAGCCGTTTCTCTTTGTACCTCTGCTACAGTCTGCTTATGTTGCTCAAGTACCAATCTCTCTATTCATACCATACAAAACCCACACATGCTGAATTCTACACAGGCGTATAAATCACTGCATGTGTCCATTTACGGAAAATATTTGAAAAAGCATGTTTAGGTTCTTCTTTGAAGGTAGCTTTTAAGCAATCTAAGAGACACATGGTGTATTTGGTGTTCATAAGTTTTTTTTTTCTAAATATCAGAGTAATAAAGGGGTGTTGCTATTGCAGGTGGAAGGAAAGTTGACAAGAATTGCAAGCCCAGTGTCAACCCCATGTAGCTCTGAGACTTAACCCAAGTAGCCCGCACCCTCCTGGAGTTGTGTGGGTGTGTATGTGTGTTGAGAGGCAGGTTTGCGGTCATATGAAGACCTAAATTCCCTTTTCCTTTGGGTTGTTGTTAGTATCAAATTCAGTATTGTACTTGAAACCTCTTTGAAATATAAATAAGATTTAAGTTGGCATTACAACAACCAGAGCGTTCGCTGGCTGCAGTGTAGCATGCCCAGCGGAGGGTGTGGATTTAAGGGTGAAGAGCTGGGCTTTGGGGTCAGCCAGTTTGGATGGAGGCCAGTTTCTCCGCTTACGAGCTTCGGTAATATCCTGTGAGTTTGCAAACCTGCCCTGGTATGGTGTCCCAAGGGAACCCTAATGCAATACGAATTTTACTAGGTTGGTTGAGATTAAGGGCCTGGGTGTGTGCTATGCCTAACACCCCGGCAAATCAACATTAGCTTGACTTTGAATTGTGAGATTCCTGGCTCTCGCTTTTCACATGGTTGTGCGGGGTGAATTATTTGGGAGAGCCATGCCTCTTGGCCCCAAAACATTTTACTGAGGTCTCTTTCACACATATATAGAGCTCTAGTGACGGGCATTGTCTCAAAGGACATAGAGAAAATTAATGTGTCGGCAACAACATCATCTTTGGAAAGGGCTCATAAGTTTGAGAGCCAAACCCAAGAATATCTGCTCTTTATTCTGTTCTCGTCCCCTCATCTTCAGAACTGTATCCTTTCAGAAAACTTCGACTGAGAGAAGAGTTGGTTTCAGAATGTCTTCTTGACTTTATCCCTGGGAAGGGACAATCTCACTTCAGTGCTTCTGTCTGTTACACTGACTTCGATGTTACTATGAGGGTCTGTATCTCTATGTTCATCCCAGGGCATTGGCCCATATTCCCGAGATGACCAGGAAACACGGAAAAGGAGAACGATAGGGGGAAAACAGAGAATCTTGGTGAGAGCATGAACATTTGCCTGGACCAAATCAGCACATGCAGAACCGGGCATCCCCTGGTCCAGAAGGGGCCTGCAGGTTTTCTCACCTCGAGGAGAGAACGCTAGTGAGTTAGTGCCATCTAGCGACGGCCTCCTGAAACCACAGCAGCAGCTTGGAAAGTGGGAGGAAATAATCCCACAGCCTCCAACTTGCTGGGTCAGGCCTTTCTTGAGATGGTGGGATGATGACTTCAATTTCTGGGTGCGCTGCTTGTTCGCAGCACTGGAGAGCTTTTTTTTGCTACTTTCATGTAAAAGGTCAGATCCTCTCTCTGCATGCAAAATAGCTCATTGTCAATTAGCAATCAATGGCTGTGTTGATCAATCACAAAGTAACAAAGATTGATCACATTCTTCTGATCATTTGCCAAGTAAAATGTGGCCTTGTTCTCCTTTCAGAATTCTCCTTCCTCCCCTGAAAAGAAGGAAGAAAGTGCCCACTGCGATGAAGTTTAAGGGGGAATGTTTTATCCCATGGGGTGCCTTACAGCTACTTTGCTGACGACTATGTAGTGAGGAGCCCTCAAGTGTTTTACAAACGAATGATTCTGTCCCGAATCCCTGGGAAAGAGAAAAAGGGCAGACTGAATTATCCTAGTGTTGTTTATTCACTAGCTATGAAAAGAAACTAAGTCCCTTGATATGTGCAATCTGCTCTGCTAGCTCAGGTGTAAAGCGGGGGATTCTTCCACCCCAAGGGAATCTTGTTTTAAAGGTTAGACTTTTAGAATCAGAAGTCACTTTCAAAATCAGATGGGCCACCTCCTTCTTTCATAGATCATAAATAGTTTATCTATGTTAGGTTTTTATGATTTTGTGTCTTAACCCGGATTGCCTTGTTTGGTTCTGTTACTGAGAGTTCTGGCTCTACTAACAAGTCAGGCTGTAAGCACTCCTACACTGCGTCTTTCCAGGGAAAAAGGGCCTGGGAGAGAATTAGAAGCAGCTAAAGGCACAGACAGGCTCTTGGCTGCTCCTGTCTCAAAGGCAGTTTAAAAGCTCCAGTGAAAAGTGGATGGGAAAGAAAGTCAGAGAGGTCCAGATGAGGCTGGGCCGTGGCTCTGACATGGATGGGTGCTGAGCTTGGAGACGAGGATGGCCCATCCCGGCAGACTGACCCTCTTCCTCCCCAGTTCCTGGCACCTCAGCCTCAGGGACAGGACAGAAACAAGAATTTCCCAGTCCAAAGCAGCCTCACTGTAGAGCTATGTCATGACCCTTGCATCAATAGCATCTATTCTTATACAAGTGACTGGTTGTGTTCAGTAAATTACCACCTCTGAGCTCCTGATTTGTGCCAATCTACAAACACCTCCTTGGCTTTGGCCAAGGTGACTGTCTCCTTCAGCATCTGCCTCTGCCATTTTCTCCACACCGTGTTCAGAGGAACACGATGGCGGCTTCTGGGTTCCAGGGACAGCAGGTGGATTTGACACCAGGTCTCTTCCCGAGAATCTTCCCATCTAGTATCATCATCACCATTAAAAGCTGCCTGAAAAATATTCCAGGGAATCCAGAAATGTATTTCCAAAAAGATAGAGAATTTGCCTGTGGCTTCATGGTTTGCCATTTGGTTTTCTGATATTTTAAGATCAAGTCACCCTTTGCAATGTCAGGAGCAGCCATCAGAAAGAGAACACGGCCTAACCGATGAACTGAAAAACTTGCCTGTTTGATTCTGATGAACCAAAGATACAGGGAGAATCTGATGTATCCCCAAACAACGCTTGTGATGCACTTTATTTATTAGAGCATTTCTGTTTGGGATTTCTTCCCAAATTCTAAAATATGATTTCTTGGTAAGACAGCCCCCTCGGCTTCACTAGGTATATTTTGTGTTCTTTAACAGTGGGATGCGTTCTGAGAAATGCACCATAAGGTGATTTTGTCATTTGTGTGAACTGATCATAGTGTACAATACTTACATGGACCTGGATAGTAGAGGTCAATCACTCAGCATGCTCCTTACAACCCAGGACAGGGGACTGAACCCAGGGCCTCCACCCTGAGCTACATCTCCAGCACATTATTATTATTATTATTATTATTATTATTATTATTATTATTTCATTAAGTTCCCCAGGCTGGGTTCAAACTTACAGTCCTCCTGCCTCAGCCTCCCAGAGTGCTAAGATTAAAAGCACGCAAATACAGTATGCATGATGCTTCTACTAGTGTTTCAGAGCATACCATATTACAGTAAGCTTTTTATGCAAGTAAAAGGAGTGCACTCTAAAATAACAATAAACGTATGGTAAATATGTAAACCAGTAACACAGTTGTTTATTCCTACTATTAAGTGATATGCAGTGTGCATAACTGCACTGTTATCCTATGACTGCCAGTGTAGTGGGTTTGTTCACCCCAGCGTCACCCAAATATCTAAGAAATGGATCGTTCTATAACCTTGCCATGGAGATGCTGTCACAAAGCGATGGAACTGTTTGAGTTCTCTTATAATCTTATGAGCTGCCGTCACTAGGGGTCCCTCCCTGCCCCCCGTCGTTATGTGGCGCCTGTGTTTGCAGGGCAGTGCTGTATTCTGACACAAACTCTGAGTGACATGACGTCCCTCACAGACAGCCCTAAGTACGGTCACCAGTGCTTCCACATTTTGACTTTGCAAGTCCCAGGAAGCAGTGTGAGTGCTGCAAACTCGTCAGCCAGATGTTTGAGAGCTAAAAGCCTCTCCTGGCGGCTTCGCAGGTCCTGACCTCAAACTGGTATCTCACCTTTCCAAGACTGTTCCCTCACCCGCAGAGAGCAGGTACAGATATCCTCGAGGGCTTTCTGAGTTCAAACAACAGGCCAGCAAAAGAACAATGTCACCACTGCCACCCAAGGACCCCCTACACCTGCTCCCCACGCCTGCAAACCTCGCCCTCTAATGCACGGGCTGCCCAGCTACTCTGTGCCTTTTCTGTAGGTTTTTTGTTTTAGTTTAGCTTGGGGTTTATTTATTTTGGTGCTGGGGACTGAACCCAAGGCCCCATGCAGCTCTGTCACTGCAGTAGCCGACTCTTCATCTAGTTTTTAAAATCTTATCCCTCTCTGGTGCTGCCACACGCAATGCCCCCCGCAGCTGCCCTTGTTCGCCATCCCCATTTCCTCTGTCTTCGTGCATCCTTCCACGCAGCCTTCCTCTTGGCTTGCAGGCTGCTGGGCTCCTTTTAGATTCCTGCAAAATACTGATGCTATTCTGTGCCTCCTGGACACTAAACAAGAGAGCGCTGGTCATGCTGGGCCAAGTCCAATCCGTGTTTGGGTTCAATGGTTTTACTGCTGGAAACTCTACACTTTCTGCTGTTTCTGTTTTGTTGTTTGCTTGTTTGTTTCTAGTTCTCGTACTTCTAACTTTTCCCCTGTTTGAATCTTTTGATTCTGTGCCACTCCAGAAACCTCTGGGATAACCACAGTTTTGATGCAAAACTTAGAGTTCTGTTCTGTGCCAGTTCAGAATGCACTGGACCAACAATAACGATGGCACCTCCTTGGGCTACGAGCAAAGTCAAAATATTCCAAGTGATTGGAAGCTGAATACGATCATAAGTTTTTCCTAGTTCCCTTTAAATAGAACTTACTCTGTGCATTACAGTGGGCCTTCTATATTTGCAAGTTTCACATCATGGGTTCATCCAACCATAGATCAAAAGTATTTGAAAAAAATTGCACCTGTACTGGACGTGTACAGACTTCTCTTCTCATTCGCACCCAAAAATAGAGTACAGCAATCACTGACACGGGATTTACACTGCATTTGGTACTGTAAGCGGCCTGAATATTTAATGTATACAGGAGGGTGTGGGGGTTATACTCACATACTGTGCGATTTTATACGAGGGTCTCGGGTATCCTCAGATTTTGGGATCAGTGAGGGGTCCTGGACCCCATCCCTATAATCTCAGTGTTCTGGGAGGCTGAGGCAGGAGGATTTCAAGTTCAAGCCCAGTATAAGTAATTTAGCAGCTTAGTGAGATCCTATCTCAAAATTTAAAAATTAAAATTACAAAGGGGCTGGGGGTGTAGCTCAGTGTGAAAGCTCTGAGTTCAATCCCCAGTCCCGCAAAATAAATTAATTAATTAAAGGAAAGTGGTATTGATGTATGTACCATTATTTCATTTCTCTGTCCGTGTTTGGTGAGCGATCACAGCCCCTGTTGCAGAGCCTGATGGTTCCCCGGAACCAGAGGCAGCCGTGGGCGCTGAGGTCCTCTATGGAACTCACCCGGGACCCCTGTCCCCTCCTTCTGATGCGAAGCACAGCTTCCGTTGCTCTGCAGGGCGACAGTCCGAGCCCATCCCGTGTTCTGAAAACAGGGTGAGAGAGGAGCTGCAGACTGTGCAGTTGTGAAAAGCTTGAGGCGCTGAAGACGGAACAGACTGCAGGGCTTTCCAAATAACTAGTGCAAAGGATCTTTCACTTAGATAATTAAAAATGAAACAGGGCAGTGACGCTGTCCCTACCTTGGAAGAACCCTCCCCTCTGCAGCTCGGATGGGATCGGGGCTGCTCCACCACGTCTGTGAATGGGATGAGCTTGGGGCCCAAAGGCCAACCTGTCCTTGCTCAGTTAAGGTTAGCTGGAAAGACGACCTTTGCACTGTGGCCTTGGCCCTGTGCACTCGGCTTCCTCTGCTAGCCATGGCTGTCAGCTAACGGATGGCTGCATTGGGGAAAGTTGTGCACTTCCAGTTCACTTTTTTCCTGCACTGCAGTACCCCACTGTGGGTACGAAAGTGGCAATGCAGTATGCAGTCCAGTACTATGGGGGCCCTGGCCTAGGACCACTGATCTCCCGCTCAGAGGTACGACAGCAGAATAAAACACAGACGAAACATGTATTTTAGTTACAAGGGGCACCAGGATGGTCAAAGCCCAATGACAGGCTAGGACTTGAGGCACCAGTGCAACTTGGTCTTTGTTAGGTGCACAGCTTGACTGGGGGGTGTGCTGGTGGCTGCAGGAAGTGGTGAGGGTCAACTGCTGACGCAGTGAAGGTTCAAGAATGGAGGAACAATGCGTTTTTGGAAAAAGCGCACAGGAGCAGATCAGGGTTAACTGGTGACCTGATTGTCTGCTCACTGCGACTGCTGAGCTGGACGGGATCTGCACGAGTCAAGTCCTCAGCGGCCATGTTACCTTGCTTTGAGGCGCCAGAGCTTCACAGGCTGTTTGCTGGTCTCAGCTCTGGCCGTTGGCTTAGAGATTAATCTGTTCCTAAGCCAGCTGGGGGTCTCGCCACAAGTCATGTGGGCCTAGGACAGACTCGCCATTTATTTTTGTGCCAATTTATTAATATTAATCATTGCCTGCTCTGTACCACGTCAAGCTGGTCCTCGGCCCAGTACTTTTGTCCTGAGCGGGCATCGCTCTACTTTAACCTGGTCACCCCCCCAATTCCTTTCATCTTCCCTGAGTGTACGGGAAAGCCCGGAAGGGAAGCTTTCTATTTTATAAAAGCAGTTACCGGGAGAAACTTGTTCATTTCTTCATTCCTTTCAATGTACTACAGCATCAATTTTCTGCTGGTTGTAATTCATCAACAATGTGAAGAATGTAATCTTAAGCATTTTTTTTGGAACATAAAGAATGTGGTTTCTACTCCTCAGCGCTATTGATATTTTGCCCCGGATAACCCTTGTGGGGCGTTGTGTCCCCTCTAGGAGTTTTAACAGCAGCCCTGGTCTCCACCCACTCAATGAAACTTCTCTCCCTGCTCCCACTTTGTGACAATCAAAAAAGGTCACAAAGTGTCCCCTTAGGGCAAAGCCACCCTGAGTTGAGAACCAATGATACAGACCACATATTTTTCTTTTTATCTAGAAAGATACAGCATACAGAAGCAGTATTTCTTTCCCAAATATTTTAAAGGAAAGAGAAAAAAAGAACTTGGGTCAAGTATGTACCGTGGCTACTCAGGAGGCTGATCCCTTGAGCCCACAAGTTCAACATCAGCCTGGGCGGCATGGCAAGGCCCCATCTCAACAACCACAACCACAACAACGACAAGAACCTGGATTCTGGTCAAACTTGGTCTCTTCAGTCAATTCCTAAAGCATATTTAACGAATGTCTTCTAGGCTATTTCTCTGTCCTTTGTGTCTCACATTAGGAATTTTCCTCTCTACCAGGTCATCTCCACCAGTAAGATAACATACAGTAAAGTCTACTGTATTTAAATGTTGTGCTCCATTTACCCTCACCCCCACCCCACAAATGAGTTGCAGTGTGTGCCCCCATTCTCTCTGGAATGATCCCGATGAGGTCTCTGCTTGCCTACCACACTGAACACCACTCTTATCAAGGTCACCAATGATGTGGAATTTATGAAGGCCCAGAGTCACATCCGGGTCCTCACTTGACATAATGCTGAATTGGCTGACCACCTTCCTTCCTTCTTGAAATATTGGCTTCATTTAACTTCTGGGATGCAACTGTCTCTTAATTCTTTTCCTGGCTAGTGGCTGCTCCTTCTTAGCCTCCCAAACTGTAAATGTTGGGGTACTCCTGAGCTCAGGCTTCAGCTGTCTCTTGTTCAGCCACACTGTCTTGGTAGGCGAGCTCCTCCAGGTTCATGGTTTTATGGGTCACGTTCACAACGATGATGAAAATGTTCACCGCTAATCTGTACCTTTCCACTCATCTCCAGATGAGCCTCATCATGCCCTAATATTCTGGTTCCTACTCTTCTTTACTATCTACTTTTGCAGCTCTTTACAGCTCGTAAAGAGCAACTCCGTCTTTCCAGTTGCACAGGCCAAAAAAAAAAAAAAAAAAAAAAAATGATGTGGGATCATCCTTAACTCCTCTTTCTCTTACACTCGTCTCCAATCTGTCACAAATCCTGTTGGTCCCACCTTCACGCATACCCAACATTCAGCATCTCACCACCATATTCTGCCTGATCAGCAGGGGATGCAGATTTTCCAGGACTCTGAAAGTGCGGGTCCTGAAGCTGAGGATAGTAACCAGCCCCTGGATCGATCGCTCACTCCCTTTGGCCAAAGCCCCAGCTTGGCTGGACGGCCCCCAGTAAAGCTCTGCCTGTGCAGGAGTGAGTGTGCTTGCAGTATCTGGCCCAGTTTCAAGGTCCAAAGAGCCCTATCATCTGGTATTGCCATCTTTTTCCCTCACTAAAAAAGATTTTCTCCTGTGAATAACTTCCTTTCGGTGCTAAGTCTCAGGTAAGGGGTGGAAAAACAGACGTGTTTTACTCTCTGAAAAGCTACTTGGGCTCCCGAGCAGATCCCACCTGGAGATTCCAACAGTGCAATCCACAAGCGTGTAAGGACACACACATCGCACAGCAGAGGTCCTGGCGACTCCACGCTAGACACAGCCTGGTGAGTGCCGGTGCCACACTTGTGCCTTTGTACCTTTCATTTTGGTAGTAGAGTTCCATAAGTGTTTACTTAAAAAAATGTATTTTTGTGGGTGCAGGGGTGGAACCAGGCGCTCAGGCAGGCAAGTACCCCATCCTGCGTGCACCCCCAGCCCTGAATTGCGTCTTCAGAGCTGCTTTAAGGCCTGGACTGGCTGTCTTAGGTAGGGCTCCATCCAGGCTATGCGGTGCTGTCCTGTCCCGGCGCTCACTGTGATGACAGCGCGGGGCAGCGGAGGTGGCCGCACAGGTCTCCAGCACTGCGGCCAGCCGCGTGGACAGAACCCGAATTCTCTGCTGCACCAAGCCGTCTCCGCCCCCCGGAGCCCTCGGTTTGTTGTCTACTGCCTTCAACCTCTGGCCTCCCTCCTGGCCTCCTCCCGCCTCTCCTGGAGGAGCAGGAACTGGGGGCCCGCGGCTGACAAGCAATGGCACGAGTCACAGGTAGGGCAGTGCCCAAGGGGGCCCGAGGCCCGGAAGGTGCGGGACTGCGGAGAAGGATGGAGAGAAAGGGGAGGGGTGGGAGGAGAAAGAGGGAAGAGGAGGAGGGCAGGACCGGAGGGCAGAAGAGGGGCGGGGCGGGTGGACGTGATTGGTGGGCGTGGGCGGCTGCTGGGCGTGGGCGGGGCGGGGCGTCACGTGTCCCCGCCCGGCCATGGCGTCCGGCGCGCGCGGCGGCCCGCGGCAGTTGCTGCAGTTCCTGCGGCTGCTGGGGCGGCTCAAGGTGAGGCGGGGGCGGCGGGGCCGGGTGCCCACGACTGGGGTGGCGGCGGGCGCTCTGCTGGGCCGCCCCGCCCCGCCCTGCGTCCGCGTCCGCGTCCTGGCGGGCGGTGGCGGCGCGGCCCGCGCGGGCGGAGGACCGCAGGGGGCCGGGCCGCACGTGGTGGGGTCGCGGGGGCCCCGGCCCGGGCCCGCCCAGCCGCGCCCGCGGGAGGACGCGTGCCGGAGACGCCGAGAGCCAGCTTTCGACCTCCTGGGGGAGACGGGCCGGGGAGGGACGAGGAGGGGGGAGGGACAGGAGCGGGAGGAAGAGCGCCGCGCGCCGTGCTCGGGGACGCACTCGCTTCGCGGCACGTGAGCGTGTGTACTGCAAACCTGACTCCAGCAAAAGCAATTCACAGCGCTGCTCGGGCCGCGCTACTGGACTGTGGGGCTTTTGCACACTTGTAACTTTGCACTCCTCCCTTTGGGCGCCCGCGTTTATCGGATTGCAGATCATTTTGGTGGGTTTAGTCAAGCCTTTTTTAATAGATTCTGAAACCATGCTCCTGCCTCTGTGTGCTGGCCCTGGACTTCGCTTAAAGACCGTAGCGGATCGTGGAGATACTTGTTTTTTTAAAACAAATCTTTATTTTCCTTTGTTTGCAGTACATAATGAGTACATTCCTGGTGGAAAGTTGGTACGTGTGCTACAGACATCTAAGTCATTTAGAAATATCACAGGGAGTCAGAAGGGCTGGGCAGAAGACAACAGCGGCTGCAGGTGCATTCCTGGAAGGACAGGCCTCAGGACGGAGAAATGACTACACCCACATCCTTCCCCTAGGGATGAACAGCAGTGATGGATATCCTAAATAGGCATCAATCACCTTGGGTGGGGGATCAAAACCTCCTTACCTGGGCCAGTGAGATGGCTCAGCGCCATAAGCGCCTGCCTGGCAAGCGCGAGGGCCCGAGTTCGACTCCCGGATCCCACATACGAAAAAGGGGCCGGTGATACCGCTCAGCGGCACGGGTGCCTGTTGGCGCCCGAGGTCCTGAGATCGACCCCCCCCCCCCCGTACCCAGAAAAAAAAAAATACAAAAAAACCTCCTTACCCCACCCTTCCAGGAAAGTTCTTGTTCATTTATAGGCACGCTTGCTACGTTTGCTTCGTGGCTTGCTTCCCAATTTGATCCCCATGTAATCAGCATTACCTAAGCAGCTATACTCCTACTTTTATTGGTCGATCATAGTTCTGTCCCACCTCACACGCACCTTGTGATTTCCCCGTTGGATCAATGTTACCTAAGCGACTCTACTTGTAATCTTATTAGTTGATCATGGTTTTACCCCACCTTACACAGCCTCAACTAGTGGTTTTGCTCTGTAAAGCTCCCTTGAGACAACGGGTTTCCGGGGGCAACCCACTCTGGACACCATTTCTGTCCCTCTTAGAAGCTTTCTTTCTCTCAGTGAATACTTCCTACTCTTAACCTCCCTTGTTCCTAGAATTCATTCTTCGGTTTTCGAGAGCACGAACTAGGCGTATCTGACATCTAGCAGCTTAGGAGTTATATTTCCCTTATATTACTTGGATTATTTGGAGGTCCTAGATCATCCCTGTATGACATGCAGGTGCGACCTCTTAATTCTTTTTATGTGCCCTTCCTCTCCCCTCCCCTCTCTCTCCTTCTCTTGGTCTCTTTCCCATTTGCAAAAGATCTGTCTCCCTGTTTCCTATCCTTTATCTTTTATTTTGCTCTTTATTTGTATTTTGAATTTCTCATATAAGAGGAGCTATGCAGTATTTAAGCTTGTGTGTCTGAAAATACTTGTTCCTTAAAACTTACTTTTTCCTGTTTAGAGAGTCCCTCGGACTGGCTGGGTGTACCGAAATGTGGAAAATCCAGAGAGTGTGTCCGATCACATGTACCGCATGGCGCTGATGGCCATGGTGACCAGAGATGCCCACCTTAACAAGGATCGGTGAGCTCATCCGCACTTAGGGGCTTGGGAGGGTCTCTGGTGTGGTGTGTACCACTTTTTCACGACAGGCATTGGTGAGGTTTCTGTAGGTTACTTTCTAAGTCAAGAAAAGTTCCTTGAGGCCAGCACACAGATTCAGGAGGTGGGCAGGGGACACTGTGTGTCTGTGGCTTCAGTTTTGCAAACTGCAGTCTGAGGTTTCTGTTGGGGAGAAATAGAGCCTGCCTTGACTCGGGAAGCATAAGCATGATGTTTAGGCCTCGAAGGTGCGTTTTGTTTAACTCGTGGCATTGCTGTAGTGCGCTGTTTGCTTTTCTGTAGCTCCTTTTATGAATAGTAGCATGCACTTGTGAAGTAATTTTATATGTTCACAACAGAGTTGAGAAAAAGGCGTCCTCATTAGTCAACTACCAAGCATTAAATGCTATTGGAGCTCAAAAGTGTATTAGCAGTACAAGACAGTAAGCGAGTTACGCAGGCCCAAAGTGGCTTCTACAAAAAGCACAAGGTAAGTTAGGCTAGGAAATGAGCTGAAACCAGGGGCGAGATGCCCTGTGCATGGGTAATCTTAATGCGGGGGCCTGTGTGCATGGGGTCTGGAGGGTTGGTGCAGGTAGAGAAGTAGAGGAAGGCACAGCAGGTAGAGAGAAGCGCATAGAAACCCACAGCCACATGGAGAGGGAGCTAAGGAATGATTTATTTTTATTTTTACTAAGCCATATTTGCAGTACACAATGACTACATTCCTCATGGGAAGTTGGTGCATGTGTATAACACAGGTTAATTCTTTTTCCATCTTCTTCCCTTCTTCTCCCTCCCCTCTCCCTTTGCCTCTCAGTCTCCTTCCTAGACAAGAGAGGGAAATCCAGTGGGTTGTCACATCTGGGGAGTCCTGGTACTGAGCATTTGGTACAGAATTGAGAACATTTGTAGCAAGAGATGAAAGTGAAATCGTCGAGACTGATTTAGGACTAGTCTGAGATTTGAGCTGCCCGGGAGAGCCTGGAGGGAGGGTCCCACAGGAGGAGCCTCATAGGCCTGCACCTTGGTAACAGTGGGACTATAAAGCAGACCGGCCCTCGTGTACTTCATGGCTTGCTTTTCTTATTTTGATGATGATTATCATAGTCACTAAACTAATCACTGATAATCATAGCCATTTGTTGAATGATCAGCATATGCCAGGAACATAATTTTTCACCTTTAATTTTCCCACTAACCTTATTAAGTATTACTGTCCTCTTTTTACAGATGATAAAAGGAAGGGTGACAAAACAGGGTTTAAATAAATGATCGGCAGAAATCACACAGCTAGAATCTTGTAGCTAGTAAGTGCTGCTTGCTGAATTCAAACCCAGCCAAGTCCAGCTCTGCCCATTATCCTACGAACAGCTCAACGCTGTAGGAAATGGTGGTTTCTTAGTTTTGTACCAGTAACAAATGCCATAAGTAGATCATCTCCTGGCTTTGTAGTCTGAAATTGTGAACCTCTTGAAGCAAGATTGAGAAATCAGACCCCGGGGGAAAGAATTAGTGCACAGTCTCCCTGGTAGACCCGCATCATGTTGGGCGCTCACTATTACTTTGGCTCAGAATTGTAGGCTGGGGGAATATAATTACTTTCTTTAGAAAATACTGTATTAAATTATTCTGTGACAGTGAAGAAAGAAAAATACCTTATGTAACTTGAAAATAATACAGAAAAGAAACTCGTGGTGAATGTAACTGTGTAATTGTTCAACATTTCTTGCCTGGTCAGATGTATTCGCCTGGCCCTGGTTCACGACATGGCAGAGTGCATCGTTGGGGACATAGCGCCAGCCGATAACGTCCCCAAAGAAGAAAAGCACAGGCGAGAAGAGGTCAGTGGTGATTGCTGACTCTGTAACAGCCCCCTGGGAAACCTGCTGCTGAACCAAAGCCAAGCGCACTGAGCTGTTGCAGTGAGGGAGGACGTCACCTACGCGGTCCTCGTGGTGTCTCAGGACCAGGGAGGACACGTTTAGCGTTTCAGGGCCTGGCTAGAGAATATTGAGATCCACATGACAAGATGATAGACAACTCACAGGACTGCAAGGAGTTTAAGATTTGGTAACTTTGAATTGGTGGGAATGATGAGGGCAGGTCTTACTGAGAACCTTCACGAATAAGCCGTTAGTGCTTACTTGGTTTCAGGTAGTGTAGGTTCTTCCAGAACCAGGGATTTCCTGGAGTAATTAGCAAATCAGTAATTTCCTGGAGTGATCAGTAATTAAGGGCTGGTTTCTTGGTTTTTGCTTATTTCAGCCTTGTTTAATACAAGAATGGGAGAGTTTGCCAGCCCTAACAGAGAGTGAGCCACGGTGCCTTCAGCTCTTGGTAGTAACTGGATGGAGGCAGAAGGGCTTGCGTTAGAACCGTGGAACTCGCTGGAACAGAAGTGAGTTTGCGGAAACTCTGCACACTAATGAAGCCCTTTAGAGAGAAATTCTAAAGCTTAAGTATAATCCATATTGTAATTATTTAGTAAATTTTAAGTTAGTCTTTTTACTTAGTCCTTAGAAATAAAGCAAAACATTTGTATTATTAAGAAATGAGTAACACTGGAAAACATTAAATCAAGGTTAATGTGAGTTATAAACCCAAAGCTGGAGGCCCAAGAAGACACTTTTGAGTCAGAAGCTGGAAAATCCAGGAAGACTTAGTGCTGAGAGGCAGGTTTTGCATCCAGGGATTAATGGAAGGTCCTTTTAAATTATAGGCCTTAGAATTGCTCCTAAATGGCTGAGTAAGGAGCCTTGACTGAGACGGTTTCACGAGGCGGGTGGGCTTACACGGGGTTTTCAGAACTGAGTGAGCAAACACAGGTTTTGCTTCTCTAGAGCCAAGAAGATCCACAAAGAATTAGAGTCTTAATGTAGAAATTCCAACTCACCCTAAGTTATTGGAGCTGAGGGAGTAGTGTAAGGGATGTATTTCCCTTCCTGCCAAAATACAGGCTGGCCGTCCTCGAGGGAGAAGGGGAGGATCTAAGGAACTCTTTCCCTGCATGGGTCTTGAATTCATGAGTCAAGATTTTCTAGTTCATTGGCAGAATTAACACCAAAAGAAAGCTGTTTGCTCAGGATTCTAATTGGCAAAAAGGAGGTGACTCCTGAACTGGAGGACAGTGGGTAATAGGACCTGGAAGGAAAGGATGGCAGATAATTACAGCGCTCATACTGTTACGGCAGAATCGCAAGATTCACTCACAGAGGCCAAGTGTGGACACAAGGAGCTTTATTGGCTAGCAGGATGATGTCCCAGCTTTTAGCTAAGGCATCAATCGCCCGGTCTTTGTTCTCAGGGGTTTTTATACGTTACAAGTTCCCCATAAGGTCCCCCCCACCCCCGTAACCTTAGTAACCACATCCCACCACATCGTCTTTCTGGAATTTCACAGGAACATCACTAGGTTTGTCATAGGCCCTCTCCAAACATCTGGTCTGTTTGCCATAGCTGTTTTTTCCTTCTTTTATGGGTTTTATGGTTAACTGGGAAGGGGTCTGAGGAGTGAGTTTATCTATGGGTTAGTGCCTTAATATCTAACAGGGTTGGGGAGCAAGTGCATATAGGGGTTAAGTGAAGACAAACTGGAGTCTAAAAAGAAAATGGAGTCACTTTAGCCATATCAGTATCAGAATGATGGCTGGAAATTTTGGAGGAGGAATCATACTGAAGTACCCTGAGGTCATCAAAAACCTTAAAGTGAGGGGAAGACATGGAGTCATGTGACAGAGGGACAAGGGAGAGACAGACGGCCTCTCTGGAGGTGCACAGGAGTCGGTGCACAGAAGAGCAAGCCAGCACCTTTCAGAAGGGTCCATCCGAAGGGTCTCCAGCCACCGGAGGTGAGGAGACCCTGCTGTCCCGGCCAGTCTCGCCCCAGGGAGGGCTACGGGCTGCTGCTGTCTGCCCGAAGCTAGGATGAAAATCTTGCTGATTCACAGGAGAATAGATGTTTGAAGACGGGCCAAGGGAGCTTCGTGAGGACAAGAAGTTCTGGGACAAGAAGCCAGGTTTCGGAGCGCGCTGTGTCCCGTCGCTCTTCCTGTCGCCAGTCAAGATTTGGGAACAGGAAGATCTGGGAAGTGAAAAATTCCTTATGCAGGCGGTGTTTGTGGGCAAGATTCAGTGTCTGGGCTGGGTATAAAGATGATTAAGTGAGGGCTGGAGGTGGGACACATAATGACAACCCAGGAGCATGGTGTGCTCCGAGGCGAGCAGACTGGATGGGCAATGATTTAATCTGAACCAGGAGGAAGGAAAAATACTTGATGAACTGGAAGGCTGGTTATTTGGTGGAGAGTAGAAATTAAGATGAAAAAATGAGGCCATAGAAGACAAAACTCAGGAAGGAGCCAGAAGCAGTGCTGGTAGTCTGACCGTGGTCTTAAACTGGTGACATAAACTTTGTATTACAACCTGCCTGACAGGTATCATCAGAAGTAGGGGCTGCACCTTGCAGCCAGAATGTAGCAATGCAGGAAGGTATATTCCTTTGGAAAGGGAGACACCTACGGAAAGGGAAGGCAGAGTCATGGTGCGTATGTATGTGCAAGGGCCAGTGCGACTAAGGAACTGAAGAGAAAGGAGAATGGGATTTTATTATGGGAGTAAACACGGCAGGATAGAGAAAATGAAAAATATCAGGAACATTATGGAGGGCTTCTACGTGCCAGATCATAGGCACTTCTGAAAGTTAATACTCAGTTACCGACAGTCTTCTTAGGAAGGCACCATTATTACAAATGAGAACGACAGAGGTGAAGTAACTCGCTCAGGGTCGCACACCTTACAGATGACAAGCTGGGCTCAGGTCTGATGTGGACCCTCACGTCTGCACTTGGCCACTGCGCCGTTGAGCCTGGCCAGTGTGAGCGTGACGAGTAACGCTTTCCAGGTGCCCGCCGCAGAACTGCGCAGGATGTTGCCGAGAGCTCCACTCGGCTCAGAAATGCAGGCAGATTCTTCATACGCGCTGCTAACAGAGGACGCAGCTAGGGAAGCTGCCGCTCTGAATCTACATGTGACCCACATGGGGAAGTGGAGGAAGTGAGGGTGTCCAGGCTCCCGACCAGGAAGGGGCGGGTGGTCACAGCCCTGTACCCTGGACTTCAGTACACTTGATTTCAGAGGCTCATTTTAGAAAGTAGGCTGATGCAGCATCTGCCACCAAACAAGGAATATTGCCAAGAGGTCTCAAAAGCGCAGTTCTAATCATGGAGTAACAATGGTCCCAGTGAGCTGAGATGCAGAAAGTCTGCTTGGTCTCAGGAAGAGAGCAGTCTGTTTATTGTCTGCTTTGTTTTCCAAGAACTTGAAGCTGTTCATCAACAGCAGACTTACTAACAAGTCAGGGCTAGGATGTGGCCTCCAAAAAGCCAGCTCAGCCTTAGGCTGCATTGGGAAGGCAGCATCTAGCATGAGCCACCTTGGTCAGACCACACGGAAATCACTGTTCATGCTGGTTACGTCACCTTCAAAGAAATCAGATCATTGCTTATCCAAGCAGGGTTTGTTTGTTTTTTTTTAATATGCAGGTACTGGGAGTCGAACTCAGGACTTCACGCTTGCCAGGCAGGCGCTTATGCCCCTGAGCTATATCACCGGCCCACCAAGTAGGATTTTGATATTTGTGTTCTACAAGTTCAGGTTTTAATGTACCTGAACATACAGACACGCAGTATGTCCTTCTGCAACATAAGGAGTGGGAAGAGTCGTGTTTCTGGAATAGTGTAGAGAAAAATCAGTCTGTTTATAAAGGTACCTTTAATTGGTAAAAATGTGAGGTATTTTCTCAAGCATTTTGCTGAGGGTTATGAGAAAGAATGCAAGTACAAAACACACTGAATTTCACACCTCTGAGGATGGTGTGAGGCTGCGGCCGTGCAGGATCCCAGTGTTACTTGTAAAGCAGTTTGTTGACACTGGTAATATAGTTTGCTGTGGAAATGGATATTTTCTGTGAGACGTTTTTCCTTCCATTAATGAGACATATACAAATACCCATCTTTATTTTTATTGCTTTTCTCCAACTCACTGTTTTATATAAGGCCTTTAGAATGCCAAAAGTGATTTTTTTTCAGAGTTTAAGACTTTTAATTTGTCATAAAATCATTGAATCAAAAATCATAAAACATTCTGCTTTCCTTTACAACCCCCCAACACCAGCACCCCCCCATACACACACTATTTGTAGGAAAAAATGGTTTAGTACATGGGCTGAAACAGTATCAATTCAAAACTTACAGGTAAGCGTTAGCTCTATCACTTGTCCCTTAGAAGGTTTTTAAAACCATGTTCTTTTCAAGAGTCTGACCCCTGGGGTTAGAAGACCTGCCGCCGACTAAGAGACATAGGACGAGATGGTGAAGGAATTTGAAGCCATTCAGGAGGAAGTTGTCCCCAGAGTGCGACACTCTAGGAGGACGCTGGAGCAGCTCGGTGGGGGAAAGAGCAGAACGAGGCACAGATGTATAAATAAGCATGGCATATGCCACCCTTCCTGTGTCATCTCCACTGTGCTTGGGTTTTGTCTCCACTCTGTTTGGAGGAGGAGCAGGAGGAAGCGGGTCCCTCTCCTGAGCCCATGTGGGAGCCGCTTGAGGTCTGGGTCCCCAGTGCCAGGCACGGTGCTGGAGAGAGGCGGAGTGTGCTCAGTGCAGCCTGTGGGTCTGTGAACCTCCAAAGTCTATCTTCAGACTCCTGTATGTTAACAACAATAATTGCCCCTTTGTGTAGCCCTTTAAATTTTGCGATAAAGTCATATTAACACTAGAAAATGAGTGTACTGTACGAAAGATGTTGGCACTGACACATGCCAAAGCGACCAGTGGTCAGCGTAGAGCACGGTGGGCACGGTGAGGATACTGGTTTGTTATTTCAGGAAGCTATGAGACAGATAACCCAGCTCCTGCCGGAGGACCTCAGCAAGGAGCTCTACGACCTGTGGGAGGTAAGGACACGCGCAGCGACGTCTCCCTGGCCCTGCCTAGTTCTGTCTCTCACCACCAGCTGCTGCCGAGATTTTTTGGGAACCCTTCCCTCCACGGTTCCCGCTTCTCCGGCTACCGTCCTGCGCAGGGTGGACCCTGACTCCCAGCCCCTGCTTCTGCTGCTTTGTCCACACCACGCATCCATCGGTGGCCTTGGGGCAGGGCAGAGCCAGGCTGGCACCCACCTCCCCACATCCTGATTGTGACCCTGGCTCCTCTTGCCCACCTATGAACCCCAGAAGGGTCATGAGCTGGGGAGCTCAAAATGCAGCGCACCATGCTGGCTGGCACAGGCAGAGCTCCCGCAGTGCAGCTGTGCCCGCATCTGCCTTCCCAGTGCTGCTGCCGGCCGAGGCTTCAGGCTGGAAGGAAGGGCAGCGGGAGTGTGTGGCGCGGGGGAAGCAGCTGCTTCCGGTGCTCCCTCTCCAGTGGCCTCATTCCATGTGACCCACGCTGGCCGTCCTGGACCCTCGCACCCCTGCCTCATGTCGCCTGCAGGGCCCTCCATGCTTTGTGTATTCAGAGCCCAATTTCCACCTTCCACTTCCTGGGCCCTCGCTGTCTTGTCCCCCCAAATCCCTCAGCCAGCAGGGGTCCCTTCCCCACTGCCTCGCGGTCTGGGTCAGGTCTTGGAGGTGGGAGGGGATGCAGCTGGGTTGTGCCCTTGAACGGCTCTCTCCTGGAAGTGCCACGCTGCGTGGCATCTGATCAGGTTGTGTCCACCGTCTCTGTGGTTCGGCAGTGCCAGGCAGTGGGTGTGGTTGCCCTTTGACAGGGAAACAGTCCGCGTGGTAGCTGAGCTCTGCCCCGGCCCCACTAGAGGTGTTCGTGATGTGCACTCTACTGACCATGTTTTTCTAAGATGAGAAAATGGCACCGGGCTTTAAGGTGGGAGATTGTGGGTCTTTGATGAGCGCCTTGGTGTGTAGCTATGAGAATTACATCTGATGAAGTGTGCATGGCATGCGGCTTGGAGCCTGGCGCGGTGGGCCTGTTACAGCACGACAGGGCTTCTGTAGGGAAGAGTATCGCCTGTCTCAAAGTGCGTCCTTCCGAGTGGCTTTCGGAACGCTTCCTAAGATGGGGAGTGACGGAGTGGAGGTAGGTGCCTCTCATACAGAAAGAAAAACACCCAGCACCTAAACTGAAACTTCAGGTTTCTGAAACTAAACGTATTGTTTCTTGAGGAAAAAGGCATTCAGCGTTTGAAAAGCATTTACAAGACTGTCCCTTGTGCGTCCTAATTATTACAAACACAGTGGCAGTATCTGTAAAATTATTTTCATAGCCATCAGCAACTGGCCACAACTTTGACCGTCAAACCTACTTGACTTAAAATAAGAACTTCTTAGAACACTATGACAGTTACTGAGAAAGGCTTTGAATTTGAACAAACATCAAACAGAAAAATTCAACACTTAATAACCCCCCACCCGAGGTACAAGTTTGCTCTCTTGTAGCATCCTTGGTTGAATCAGTGATGCTTATTCAAGAAGACTTCTCTCCAGACTTCCTCACCTCTTTGTAGCTTTTGACGCCTTTCTGGCTTGGGACACATTCCGGTCACTACCCCTTAGTCACATGATGTCCTTCCTGTGGGTCTCCGCTCAGATTTCCCTGTCTTGGAAACGCCACATTCTAACTTGATTAGTTCTGCCGAGATCCTGTTTCAGGTCACATTTTAAGATTCCAGGTGGATGTGAATTTCTCAACCCAGTACTGGCATCTGTAATAATTTATATGTTTCATAATTCATATCCAGGGTTAGTATTTGGGCTTCCATATGAGATTTCTGATGTTCAAGTACCACTTTCCTTGTTTATTGGCTGTGTGGCCCAGGGCGGCTTAATTTTTCAATGCTTGAATTCATTGGTAAAATATCAAAACTAGGGGCTGCGGGTATAGCTCAGCGGCACAAGCGCCTGCCTGGCAAGCACAGGTCCTGAGTTCAATTCCCAGTATCAAAAAAAAAAAGGAAACTAAATATCAAAAATAATATATTACGCAGCTGTGGGAATTAAAGTAATATATGTGGCACGCAGTAAATTCTATTTTTCTCTTCTCTAGTCTGTATATCCTGTTTTTCTTTGTCTCCTGTCCTTATATCTTGATTTGGGTTTAGGAAAATAAGGTCATTCTGTGCCTGTGGAATGTGAAATACCAGCTCCATAGCAAATGCTTGTTGATTGATGTTTGAACTTGGTCACCCCACTGTTCACTGTAAAAGCTGTCTGCGGGGAGAGTCACATCTATTTAATTAAACATCCTTGATTATAATTTATCTTTTACCATAGACGTGTGAAATCAAATTTCAGTAAGCCGAGAGAAAATGATTTTTTTTCCTGCGAGCGTCATCTGCATTTGAAGAAATACCTTTTTGAGCCCCAATTCGCAAGTGTAGCCACCACAGACACACATATACACACAATGTCTAGCATGTACGACTGCCTTTGGAGTCTTTGTTTATTTTTAAATAGGAACTGGTATTTCAAGACCATAGTACAAGCACTGAGGATTATATAATTCCTCGTGTGTTGATACTATTTCCGATTTAAATTCAGCACTGAGGTTTCTGCTTACCTTCTTCTATAGTACGTTGTGTACCCTGTCCCGAGAATCCCAGTGGTGAATAGTACACAGGTTGGGAGAGTTAGACTGTTCAGGTATTTATTTGGTTTATTGTTCTTTCCACGTGTACCTTCTGAGAATAATACACATCCCATCTTCATCAGTTCTGATCACTGAAAACAAGTTGGCTCTCCCAGCTCCACTTTCCCCCTATTTTTTGTAGTTTTTCTGTGTCCACATCGTCAGAACATCCGGCCACTGCACAGTATAACCTTTTAAACATCAGTTTCAGTTCTGTGAGTATCTTTGTCACTGATGTTCACCTACCAGTCCTCAGGGCCGTTTCTGACCAGTTCTTGTTGCCTGAGACCTGTTCTTTAGTAGATTCTCCAGGAAGGGATCAAGGAACAGCGTTCCCTCTATTCCTGCAGTTGTTCATAGTTTTTCTCTATCCATATACAAAGGTCACTTTTCCTGGATCTAAAATCCTTGGCTCCCAATTTCTTTCCTTGAGTTCCTTTCCTTGTTGTTGTTCTGTTGTTAGACACAGTGTTAGAGAAACATGCCGACTCCTTTGAAGGATTTTGTGACTTTCTCATCCCCATTTCTACCCATGGCTTTTCTGCTTTTTGTCTCTATGATGGTTACCCACTTGACTACGACTTCGTGTCCAGAGCCTCCTCCCCACACAGGTCCCTGACTGACGGGTGTCCCCGGGGCCAGAGCAGGTGTCCCAAGGTCAGAGCAGGTGTCCCCATGGTCAGAGCAGGTGTCCCGGGGTCAGAGCAGGTGTCCCCACTGTCAGAGCAGTGTCCTGGGGTCAGAGCAGGTGTCCTGGGGTCAGAGCAGGTGTCCCCACTGTCGGAGCAGGTGTCCTGGGGTCAGAGCAGGTGTCCTGGGGTCAGAGCAAGTGTCCTGGGATCACAGCAGGTGTCCCCACGGTCAGAGCAGGTGTCCCGGGCTCAGAGCAGGTGTCCCGGGCTCAAAGCAGGTGTCCCGGGGCTCAGAGCAGGGGTGCTGGGGATCAGACCCGGTGTTCCGGGGTCAGAGCAGGTGTCCTGGGGTCAGAGCAGGTATCTCGGGCTCACAGCCGGTGTCCCAGGCTCAGAGCAGGGGTCCTGGGGATCAGACCAGGTGTTCCGGGGTCAGAGCAGGTGTCCTGGGGTCAGAGCAGGACTCAGAACAGGTGTCCCGGGTCAGGCTGTCCCTGGGGATTGGGCTGGAGAGTTTGCCACGTGGGGCCTTCCTGGTGTGAGCTCCTTGTGCCCATCATGGACTGGAGGGGCCAGAGCTTCCAGCCAGAGGTGACTTGTCTCTCTGGCATGGAGTTTGGAGTCCATGCGAATGTCGTGGCAGTTGGTTTTGTTAAAAGGTATCCAGGCTGGGGATATAGCTCAGCAGCACAGCGCCTGCCTGGCAAGCACAAGTTCATGAGTTTGATTCCTGGTACCAAAATAAATAAATAAAAATAAAAGGTATGCAGAAGGCTTTGATTTTGATGTTATTTGCTGTGCTGGTGAATCATCTTTCTTCTGTGTGGTCCCCATTTTACTGTCTACCTAGTTAGGTCCCGAACTAGGAGTCACGTCATGCTCCCTCCCACCCCTTCTCACTGGCCCTCTTACGTCCTGCCTTTGCGCAGTTCATCCTTAACCTTTCTCCCCGTCCTCACTGCCCTGATGTTCCACAGACTCACGGTCCCCTGTGAGGGCTGCAGAGTCCCAGCCTGACGGGCTAAGATCTGCACTGCGGTTAGAGACTTTTCCCAAGTGCAGACCTGGACAGGACTCTTCCTGCCTGCCCGTCCCAGGTCCCAGCCTGTCATTAGCAGCTGTCTGCGGTGGTTTCCGCACACGCCCTGCACTCTCTCCTCCTCTGCAGCTCTGCACTGTTCTCCTTCACCACCTCCACGCTGGAAGATAAGATTGGGGAGTACTGTTGCCATTCTTTTCAGAAGGGAGAATCCAACCGTTTACACTTCTTTTAAAAGAAATCATGTAAATTCACCAGGATTTGCAGTAAAATACATTGTCTTAGGGGTCTTGAAATATTTTTCTCACTTGGAACTTTCAACAGATAAGAACTCTTCGATAGCTTTGACTGTAGTACGTGTTCCTCTTCCTTTCGTTAAATCATGAACTTAGATTTATTTAATATTATTCTGTAACTACAAATGTCAACGAACTTACATAAAATTGTTCTTAAATGCCATTGGAATACAGGGTAAATTGGACTTCAGTATTTAAGTGATTCCTCTGTATAATATCCAGAGAGCTCCCTTCATAAAAATGAGGAATCCGAAGAAACCCAAGAAACCTGTCAGGGATTCGTATCGCGTCACGCTGCCACGGAAGCACGACAGACTTGTTACCTGAACACATCTGGGCTAAAATTACAGATCTGACTCTGGGAACAGCGTTTCCTGGGGTGCCCCACCCTTAACCACACCACTCTAACTGTCCCCTTTCTTAGGAGTACGAGACCCAGTCTAGTGCAGAAGCCAAGTTTGTGAAGCAGCTGGACCAGTGTGAGATGATCCTGCAGGCGTCCGAGTACGAAGACCTGGAGAGCAAGCCTGGGAGGCTGCAGGACTTCTACGACTCCACCGCAGGTACCCCCACCGCCTTCAGCGCGGCCCACCGTCTTCTGACCCTCTCCTGGACAGCATCTTTAAAGAGGATGAGGCTGGGCCGGTGAGATAGCTCAGCGGCATAAGTCCTGAGTTCGACTCCCGGAACCCACATATGAAAAAAGGGCCGGTGATATCGCTCAGCGGCACGGGCGCCTGCTGGTGCGCGAGGTCCTGAGGTCGACCCCCGGTACCCACAAAAAAAGAAAAAGAGGATGAGGCTGCTGTGAGGAGGCGGGTGGCACCTTAGAGCTTTGCTGCCTGGGAGTCAGCACTGTGTTCTCACCCTCCTCTCCCACTGCCATCTGTGTCCCTGGACAGGCTCCTGACCCCTCAGAGCCTGTCTCCTCTTCTGAAAAATGGGGGTGGTGGCGATCATAACACCCTCCTAAGTCCAAGACTGGCAACTGAGATTCAAGAGAGATAGTATATGTGAAAGGGCTTTTTGTGAGTGCTGTATCATTGTAAGGTCAACTAAGAAGGAGACAACTAGAAAGTTAAAACAAGAAAACCCTCAGAGCTGAAGTCACCTTCGTCCTCCCGGTACTTCATAATACAGCCTTGAAGTCAAACTGCTTGGGTTGGAATCCTAATTATGCCCGTATCAGCTGTGTGGCTTCCGGTGAATCACTTACCCTCTCTGGACCTTAGTTTTCTTATCTTTAAGATGAGGATAATAATAGAACCTACTTTATAGGGTTGTTTCGGGTTACAGTGAGTTCCCGGCAGTAAGTGGTAGCTGTCTTCCGCGTGACGGTATCCAGACTGAGCTGCCGAGCACACTGTCCGTGTTAGCTGCTCTTCTGCTGCTTGGAATGAAACTCCCCCTCCCCTAGGAGCTCTGTGCTCGGCGTGGCCCTGAGTGTGTGCAGGGGCGGCTTCCTCTGAGCCCTCGGCCCCTCGCGTTGCCTGGCCGAGGGGGGAGGAGAGAAAGCACCCGCGACATGTGCTCTGGAATATGGTCTGCATCCCAGCGAAGTTACTCAGTTTTCCCCTTCCTTCCTCTGTGGACAAGGCCCTGTTGTTTCGGTCTGGGACTCTCAATGTGCCAGCAGCTCTCAAGTTCACCCTCTTATCTCGGTGGCCCCCTTTATAGACGTGGGTGCCATCACATCTGTATTTATTTTTTGTGGTACTGGAGATGGAACCTAAATTCCAGTATATGCCAGGCAAGCACCCTTCTACTCAGCTTACATCTTTATTTTAAAAACTATTGTGCCTTTCCTTTTCCCAAGCATAAAATCCTGGCACTTGAGTGACCTACAAAGCCCTGCCGTCTAAGGCCACCCATCTCTCGGGTCTCCTCTCCCGACCCTCGCTGTCAGCAGTAAGCATCTGTTTTTGTTCATTTTGCACTTGACCTAGAGCTGCCACCGTCTCCCAGTCCATCTCCTGATGATGCTCTCTGGTTCTCTCCCTCCATAGCTTCCATTCCTGCAGCAAAGTCCCTGAGATAATCAGCTTAGACGAGGACTCGGTTTGGCTCCCAGTTTTGGAGGTGTTCAGTCTGTGGCCCTGGGTGCCACCACCTTGGGCCTGGGATGGCAGAGCAAGGTGACCTCACGCCACCCACTAGGTCCCACTACTTAACGTCCCTCCCACCTCCCAGGAGTGCCGAGCTGGGGACCAAGCCTTTCACAGCTGGTCCTTTGGAAAACGTCCCCACCCCCTGCCTGGTGACAGGCTGTAGGAGGACCCGGCAGCTTTGGCCTGATCTGTCTTTGATATACGAAGTCCTAACAAATGTTGACTTAAGTAGAGTGAAGTTAAATTCAATGACTTATATTTACTTAATGAGTTCATAATTTAATACTCTAAGTTATACAGAGTGACTTTATAAACCGGAAATCAGCAGATCGTGGCCTAAGGGCCAGTTTGCGTGAATCACGTGCGGTGGAAGCTCAGCCCCGCCCTGCTTCACTGACAGAGCTGCTTTCTGCAGAGCCCGCGAGTGAACAGGACGGTGCAGCCGCAGCGCGGGACTTGAACTCCGGCTGTTTGCAGGCGAGGTCCGCCAACCCATGTGGTGACAGTGATGATGTGACACGGTCACACATTTCACGGGCCTGTTGTGTCGATGCCTTTCTCGGCGTTTACACACTGCTGTGCCCACTGTGATACACTGCAAGTGAGTAATAGACGTGGACCAGCAGAGGCAAAACCCGGAGGAGCGCACGAGGCGTCTAAATTCTACATTTTACTGAGAGAGAGAAATATGAGCCCAGAAAGACGGTGACTTGCCCATCACCCTCTGAAATTGTAACTGATTTAAGAAATGGTTCTTCCCTTATCTCTATCACCAGTGCTTGGAGAAAGGCTTAATTAGGGAAAGTTGGAGGTTCTTCCAGACCGTGACGGTTACGAAGACCGTTAAGGGGACGTCAGGGCTTTCGTGGTAGTTTCATCTCTATAATCTGCTTCCCAGCTTTGCGTCCTTTTCTCCTGTTGTTGCTTCCTGAATCCTGGCTCACTGAGGGGCGGCCCAGCCCGGTGTTGGGGCAGACAGGGCACAGGGTGGGAGATGAGACTCCAGAGTGGGCAGCACTGGGCCATGGGCAGCAGAGCCCTCGCTTGCGCTCAGAGTGATGTGGCAGCCTCGAGGGATGCGGAGCCCAGAAGCGAGTTCGTCAGGTTCGTGTCTTAAAATAACTGCCATGCTGGGAGGAGGGGGCCAGCTGGGGAGCACCGCAGTGTCCAGTGCCAGGCCACCGTGGTGGGGTGGAGGACTCAGGCGGTCAGATCCTGGGCATGATTTGAATGTGGCGCGGCAGGACTCGTGGAGGCACTGCCTGTGGGGTGCTCGTGAGAGGAGTCCAGGGATTTCAGCCTGATGGGCCGGAGGACAGCATGGGGACGTGGGGAAGAAAATCAGCGTCCTAGAAGCCAAAGGGAGAAGTATTTGAAGAGGGAGGAACAAGCTGTCCGACCTGACAGCAGGGAGGTTACTGCACCTTCAGGTTCCGAGGAACAGGGGTCACAGAAGCCCCTGGTGGGAGGAAAGGACTGGAAGATGAGTGCCCACGGCCACCTTGCGTAAAACCGACTCCTGACGGTCTCGTTTCAGAGACACATGGTGCAGTGCGCACGCGGACTTGTCTGTGGGATGGGCTGGCAGGGCAGGAACCAGGACGGGGAGGAGTGGGGTGGCGCCTCATGGAGCGGGCGATATGGGGAGCAGGGACCGTGTATCTGCCCAGGAAGTATGGTCACTGCCCAGGGCAGAAACCTGGTGTCTTGGTGCTAGGGATGTGTCACAGATCAGCCAGTTGAGGTGCGAAGGGGTCTGCAGGAGCCAGCTGTTTGCATGCTGGTTTCCAGCGCGGGACAGCTGGAGCCCTGGGCTTAGTCTTTCTGTGCACAGGCGCCGTGGTCCAGCTCTCTGGCCCTCGCACCTGGCTTTACCTGAAGACCTCTGTAGGGGCCTTCAAGGCTGCCTGCCAAGGTTTCCTGTAGCTCTGCCTCACTGACGGTCCTTTGCTTGATTCTCCTCTTTACACTCGGTGGCACCTGGGGTGACAGAGTAACATGGTCCCTTTCGTCCCCTCCTCAGAAGCTGCACTCTCCTGCTGTGCAGTGGGCACGGGGAAGGTCAGAGAACAGAGCTCCCTGGGACAAGCTGGGGGCACAGATGTTTTCTCTTGCCAACATGGGAATGTCTTTTTGCTTTGCAGGGAAATTCAGTCACCCCGAAATAGTCCAGCTCGTCTCTGAAATTGAGGCTGAAAGAAATGCAAACATCGCTGCTGCTGCGGGTGAGCCGCGCTCCTGAGCTCTGGGCACCTGTGACGCACGATTTCTTTCCATTTCATGGTGCTGTTTCGCCACTGTTGGTCTCTTGAGATTCTCCATGTGAAATCTGTGTGTCTTCATTTGTCTGGATTTGTGCAAGAAATGTGGTATCATTCGGGCCCTAAAAGAAGCTACAGAAGAACGGATGGTCATGAATAGAGCAGGAGCGGAGAGGAGTGCCTTTTTAATAAATAAAATGTTACACACCTTAAACTTTAAAATTTTTAGTGTCCATCTGAAGTCATCTTTCTCTGACTTAGTAGCCTACATTCCTGAGGGCCAGTTTCATTGAAGACTAGAAAACTTAATTGCGATTGGGTTTGAGAACAGATTCCTGCTGATGTAGTGATAAGGATCCAGAAGAGAAAATGCATTAGTATTCTAATCTTTCTCTCCACCAGTGAAATGGTACCTTACCACTTGGTCACTTTCTCAAGCAGGATTTTAAATCTCATTCATTGTGCCCCATGTCAGACCCTGATTGTAGCCTTAGAAACCTTGCCTGCAGTCCCATGTTATTTAAATTGGCTGTAAATGGGGGCCAGTTTCTGTCTGTCTTAGTCACTGTCTTCATTGCTGAGACAGCCATAATTTAAAGGCAGAGAGGTTTACTTTGGTTCACAGTTCTAGAAGTTTTGATCCTTGGTTTTAGTCACAGTTCTAGAAGTTTCAGTGCAGTCCAGCACGCTGGAGGGACCTGGATAGAGGAAAGCTGCTCATCTCATGGAGCCCAGGAAGCAGAGGGAGAAGGGTGGAGCTGGAGCGGATACACCCCTCTAGGCCAAGCCCTGTGACCTGCCTGCAGCCGAGCCCCACCTTCTGCCAGCGTGTTCGGCTCTGCACCCATGGCCCAGTCACCTTCCAAAAGCCCTACCTGTGAATGCATGAGGCTTCAGGGGGACATTCCCGACCAAAACCATAACACCTGCCTCTTTGTACTTTTCTGTCTGGTCTGCCGCTCTTGAGACTTGGTTATAAGAACATTTATTACTTGGTGAAAAACGTATCACAGGAAGGGTATAGCTAGAGGTAGTGATCCTAAGGGAGGTTTGTATCAATCTGCTTTCTCCCCCTCATTGACCTTTTGTGGGATTTAGTGCCCCACCCCTGCATGCTTTCCAGTGACACGCAGCCATTGGACAGTGCGGAAAGAAAGGTCATCCGTGCAGGCATGCCTGGTTCTTTGCCATGATGGAGCAGCAAGATCTCTCCCTTTAATTCAAATGACAGTTTCCATTGGAAGGCCTTTGAGGCTGACATGGTGAAAATTCTTAGGCAGTGTTTCTCTGGAAATTTTGCGGTATCCATGGATACCCAATTTGCAGGAAGCGAGGTACACGGTCTCTTCAGAAGCAACACGAGTATGTACAGTTGCTCTGCACTGAAAACAGCGAGCACAGCGTGATTATTTTTGGAGATCTAGTTAATAGAAAAACAAGTCCATCAGTCTGTATTGTGGAGCTTTTTCCTCTTGACATAAAAATATGTGCATAAGGGGCCGGGGAGATGGCTCAGCACTTAAGCGCCTGCCCAGCAAGCGCGAGGGCCCGAGTTCGACTCCCGGAACCCACATACGAAAAAGGGGCCGGTGATATCGCTCAGCGGCACGGGCGCCTGTTGGTGCGCGAGGTCCTGAGGTCGACCCCCGGTACCCACAAAAAAAAAAAAAAAAGTGCATAAAATAACCCCTGATAAAGATCAAATATTTATAACCACAAGGTTTTCGATGGCCGTGGAGTTTTATTTGGAATGTTTTACTGCTGATTTCATAAGCACAACTCACAGAGAGCTGGAAGCCTGTCCTGGGTCAGACTTTACACGGGTTCCTTCATGATTATCTCAGTTTATCATCTCCCTACCAACTAGGTCCTAATCAGCCCACACCTTGAGGGGTTTTTTTTAAAACGTTACAGTGCTAGGTGCTAGGAATAAAATACCATTTTAGTAGAAACAAAGCAGATCAATAAGGTAGCTATTGAATCTACCAGCCGTGTCTGTATATGTTTGAATTTTGTTTTATACATGCGAGCTCCCTGGACTTGGTCTTGTGCATGACAAACCCTGTCATTATGAGGCAGAGTAAATTAGTCTTGGGTTGAACTAGAAAAGAGTTCATTACTGTTTTTCACTTGTGGACTGGCATGTCAACAGCTGTCACATTTTCAAGGGCCCTTGTATTTGAAAAATGCCCGTTCATCTCAAAGCCTTGTCATGGTTACGTATAATCTGGGGTAAATGATGGATGAAGTGCTCTGGGGAAAAGCATTCTCCATACCCACATTTTTATACACATAACTTGGTATTCTTAGGTAAGAAGGGGGATTTCTGTGGGAGACCTGTTGGGGTTTGGATAAGGTGTATGGGTGTCCGCCAAGGTTCCTGCACTGGAAGCCTGGTTCTCAGCAGGGGAGTGGAGCTGAGGCCTTTCACAGTTGGGCCTCGTGCAGGGCAATGTGAGGTACTGGTCGTGGTGCATTGCTCCTGGAAGGGATCAGTGCCGGTCTTGCAGTGCAAGTTTGTGCAAGAAGTTGTCATAGGAGAGTAAGGCTGGCCCCTGTGCCAGTGTGATCTCTTCCACACACTCACACTCCGGCCACAGTGCTGCCACTGACCAGGAGGCCATCACCAGAACCGAGCAGGTGTCCCTGAATCTGGACTGCCCTTCGAAACAAGCAGGATTAAAAAGCAGTTCTTTCTTTCCAAAACAGACACTTTTCACCAGTTGGCACTAAAATCTTTCTGTGCCTCTTAAACTTTGCATTTTCTAAAGGCTGAACAAATTAGAATCAGAACATTTCATGTCGTGAGGTTAAATGACACGAGATTCCTGTTCCCGCGCTCATGCTTCGTCTCGGGAAACACCGCCTTGCTCATGCACTTGCTCACTTCCTGCGGCGGCTTCCTACAGCTGATTTGAGTATCTGTGACCAAGACGATGGGCTCCCAGCCTAAAATATTTACTCTCTGGTCCTTTACACAAAGAGTTTTCTCACCCAAGCAGTAAAGACGAGGGGAAAAAAAAAAAAATTATATATATATATATATATATATATAAAATGTGTGTATATATATATATATACACACATACACGTATATGTATGTATATTACATGGGCTTTTTAAATTGTGATTTTTCTAGTTAGTATGTTTTTTCAGTGTGCATTTTGCAAGGGTGTCTTAAGGTTATTTCCCTGCTACCCAGTAACATATGTTCTCATTTAGGAGAAAAGAGAAGCATGTAACGTGGAAGGTGAAAGTGACTGCCGAAGTCGGGCATGGTGCATGTCCGGAGTCCCAGATTCCTGGGGAGGCTGAGGAAGGAATATCACAACTTCGAGGCGAGGCTGGGCAGCTAAGTGAGACCCTGCCTAAAAGTAAAATTTAAAAGGTGGCTGGGGATGGAGCTCAGGGGCAGAGTGTATAGCATGCATGACGCCTTGGGTTCAAACACACACACAGAGTACAGAAATATCAATATTAAGAAATCGATTATTTTCATACACAACAATTTGCAAATTGGAAGCCATTCTAAATTTCCTCTTCAGATAACCCTTAACAGCTACTACTCTATGTAAGTTGGAGAGAATATTAAAATTGGAAATTAGTTTAGCATCCTAGGGTAGCTGAGCTCATAATTACTTTCATATCCTTTGTTTTATTCACCAAATTAGAAGCTGATTTAGGATAGCATCTGTAGAATCATATCTATCAACTTTTAAGGTCATGCATGGCCCTAAAGACTTAAAGAAATCAAGAATTCAGTCATTAAAATCAGTTATTTTAATTGCTTAAATAAACATACATCGTTGATATGGAGGAGATCACGGGCAGCTTGAGGGAAGTTGCAGTTTGCTGTTCTTTTGCTGGAGACGTCATGTAAAGCTCCACCTGCAAGGACTGCACTCAGCCTTACAGGACATGCACATCAGAAAGGCAGCCAAGCAAAATCTAAAGCAGACATTATCACTACATGTTGGGGAAATGTACGTTGGATGACACAGATAGGGGTTATGGCCAACTGGGTACCTGCTCTGGGACACTGGAAAAGATGACAATCTGTGAATACTGCGGGTGATGGTCATGTGGTCCATCAGCAACACAAATAAAGTGGAAATCATTGTATTAGGCTTTCTGGAGAGGCTGTTTGAATAAGAACATCGAGCCCTGGGCCTTTACCAGTGGGATTTTGGTCTTCGTATCTGGAGATTCGGGGGCGCACATGGCTGGGCGGTGGCCGGCATCTGGACGGCCGTGGGCTGCAAGGACCTAGCACTGCAGCCCCTCGTCCTCCGCCTGCCGGGGGCCTCCCGAGGTGCTCTGCGCGCTGGCCTGGGCTGTGGAGTTGAGGACCTCCTCAAAATTGCCTCCGCCGTGGTTTGTCCCTCCTACTTTCGTCTGAAACAGGCAAAGATGGTTAGTTGCTTATTGTAATTTTTGTAATGTTTTTATAAGAATGCCAAGAGCCTGAAAACTTAGAATTCAGAAATACCATTCATCTTCAGAAATAAGGGTGTAGTTAAGTTTCCTGTAGTACAGCTCTCGAATGTCATTCATACTTGTACTCAGTGATAGAATTCTGAACTTACTTTGCACAATTTACAACATTCTCTTTGTCTCTTCCACATCTAGGATTCTGATCCTCTCAAGAGGAGAATCAGATTGCCAGGTTGTAGATTATCCCCATTCATCTAGAGAACTGATTTAATCAAGATGGAAGTGGATGTTAGATTGGGTCCTCTCAGTGTCACAAATGTATAAATACCCTTACGTGACTGAAACTTAGCTCTTCTACTTGGGATTTTAGCAGGACAATCTGAATTCCTGGCAAACGTCTCTTGACGAGGACTGAGTGGCTCAGTGCAAGTGATTTCTACTTTCTGCCTTGAGAGTGGATCAAGTCCCGAGCAGGGCTAATTTCCTGTCTTTTGTGGCAACTGCTTTTCAGTTTGGAGCAGCCCCTAGCATGCTAGGTATGGTGCTTTCTGGGGTTCTGTTATGTGCTTATAATTGATTACACAGAACACCAAGCAATCAACTTACAGTTTAACAATGTGATTAAGAATTGTGAAGAAGTTCTTCTTACAAGCCTTTCAAGAGAGTATTTAATGGTCAAAAATGTTTATCCAAGTCTCCTTACTCTTCACATTGGAGAAACAGGAAGAGGACGACAGAGAAGAGAGTACTGGTTTTGTCCAACTGGCATCTTGGGGTCTAGGCGCGCTGTCACTCCAGTGGCCCCTCCCCCGCCCCGCCCCACGGGGAGGCAGAGCTGGGGTGTGTCCGTGCTGCCTGGGCTGCCCTTTGAAACACTTAACCAGGGTTTAAAAGCTGTTCATTCTTTCCAAAACAGACACTTTTCTCTAACTGGGACTAAAATTTTCTGTGCCTCTTAAGCTTTTCTATACTGCTTGGGTGGGAAAACTCTTCGTGTAAAGGACCAGAGAGTAAATATTTTAGGCTGGGAACCCATCGTCTTAGTCGCAGATACTCAAATCAGCAGCAGGAAGCAGCCGCAGGAAGTAAGCAAGTGCATGAGCAAGGCAGTGTTTCCCGAGACGAAGCATGAGCGCGGGAACAGGAATCTCGTGTCATTTAACCTCACGACATGAAATGTTCTGATTCTGATTTGTTCAGCCTTTAGAAAACGTGAAGCCATCCTTAGCTTACAGATACTACGAAAGGGGGTGACCAGCTGCACTGGCCTCCGCTGTGGGTCTGTGCGGGGCTGGTCTCTCCTCTCTGTCTTAGCACTAGGAAGAGGCCCAGGGAGGGGGTGCTCTCCACTCTGTGACTTCTCACGGAGCGTGGGGTGCCTTTCCCGAGAGGAACAAACAAGATCAGTTCCACGCAGTCTGCTCTACTAACGGCACCCATCCTTTCCGTCTTTAATTCCACGCTGCTGCTGCTTCTGTTTTCCCATAGACATCTGTCAACAGTATTGAATCCAGTGAGGGACAATTACTGACGCTTTCTTCTGGGCTTGGTTTCTTTCTTCTACTTGATTCCCATAGACATCTCTCAACAGTATTGAATCCAGTGAGGGACAATTACTGACGCTTTCTTCTGGGCTTGGTTTCTTTCTTCTACTTGATTCCCTCAGATCCAAATACTGAAATAAAGGAGTGAAGTGCTTGGAAAGGAATCAGTTTGGCAAAGACAGGATGGAAATAAGCAGGTTCCTAACCACATGGATTTTACTAACTGTACACTGCAGTACCAAGGCAAGGACTACAGTACTTTGCTTAAGCAGACATGGGAAAAATAAACTTTCCCTGGACCCTCCCCTTCACAATAGCTTTTCAACCAAAAATTTGTCGCTCTCTCTCTAAAATTGTAATTTTCCTCTGCAGAAAATTCCATTTGAACTGCTGAGGTTTGCCATCTAATCTCTTATAAAATAGCTGGTTGAGAGCACACAAATGAACAAAAAGTATAAGGTATCTTGTCTTTTTTTTAAGTTTTTGATTCAGGCCATGTAATATTTCCATCAAAAAGCGGGTGCAGTGAAAGCGTGGGTGGCCTGATTCGGCTGTGGAACGGCTGCCGGGATGGAGTTACTCAGAGCTCACTGGGACGTGGCTGGAAGCACAAATGTGGTCCACAGGTGCTGATTTGGCTTCTGCTTGCTTGTTTTGGATGAAACACGAAGTGTGCTCGCTGACCAAGGACAGCACACTACAAGAGGTGCCCTCAAATAATACACTGCAACAATGTAGGCAGGACTAAATTTTATATGATTATGATGAATTGAAAGTGTTTCCATGGGAAATCAGACTATTTACAGAATTGGGCATTGAGGAAGAATAACTGGTTTATTCCACACGGGACACGTCAGATTGCATTAGGAGATCCTGGAGCGGGCTCGCTTCACAGTAGAACGTTGTTTCTCTGGGAACATAAGCACAACCTCAGTCCCCATCAGAGGTCTCAAAAACCAAGCTTATAGCAAGACGTGGGAATGGAAATGCGACACAGAAATCTACAAGGACTAACTCAGCTGTGCGGATTCATGAGCCGGAGCCCGGGGATTCAGGAGGGAGCAGTGACACAGAACTGTTGATGAAGATTTAGCACACAAAAGTAAAACTGCAGAAAATATGCTATAGAAAGAAGGGTAAACTGTATATCTTATTTGGAGGAGAAAAAGAGGAATGAGAAATTTGTAACTATTGAGGAAGTGGGATGTTTGACATAAAACATGATTATCAGCTATTCTCCATTGCCTGGGTGGGCAGAATAAGAGAAATTAGGCATTGGCTGTGAGCTAGAAAGGTGTGTGGGATGTGAGTCTTGTTAAGCCCAGGGGAAATCACACAAGCATAGAGTGCGCTTTCAGGAGGCCTTGACACAGGACAATATCCGGTGGGCTGAGCTGCTTACATGAGTGGTGGAGGAGGCATGGGCTCTACGCCTTCCTTCAACTGCATGAGGTGAGAACATTAAGAAGCTGAAAGTGTGGGTCAGACTCTTAAATAACATGTGAACCCCAAGCTTGCCAGAGTCCCCTAAAAGCAAATCAAAATAGGTTGCCCTTTATTCTTCTTTTGCTTCTTCATATCTCCTTCTTCTAAAGAAAACCTAAGAAGTTCCACTCCTCCTATGTCAGAACTTAACTACCAAGAAGCAGAGCCATCCTGCGTGGGTATCTAAGGCTGAAAACCAAGCACTGAGAAAGGGACCACTAAGTTTTGAGCCTTTTGTTTTGATACTAGATGTTCTAGCAAAAAACATCTCCACCACCTTGCACATTTCCCTACTCACAAGGGCTTGGTGTCTCCTGCTGACCACCCCGTGCATTCCATAAGTAATGATCCTGCCAACCAGGGCACCAAGACTGCACCACTAGCAGCTGCTGGTGAATGAAACCAAGGATGGGACCGGGAATGCTGAGGAGTGGTTTCACTCTTGGGCCTTCAACACCTGATCACAGGCCTAATACAGCATAGGCAGAAGGAAAGAGCCCCCCTGACAGAAAGGCCCTCCGGGTTGGAATCTCAAAGAGCATCAGGGCCCTGCAGCAGGGAAGAACTTGGCTCCTCACCTCCTTCACCCAGCATCCTAAGCACGTGGAAGCAGTTCGACAACCAGCATCGACACGCAACTGGTTTCCATCTGGTTACAGATTCTGTATTTGTAACTTTCCCCATAATAGTAGAACACAGAAATGGATTGCATACAAAACACTGATAATAATATCAAGATGTAATTAAATCACTGTTTAAGTGACAGCTTTCAAAAAATCATCTTAATAGTTTCCATGATTTTCCCCGTTTTAAAAGTCTATACCTTTTATAAAGTAGACTGATTTTATTTTTGCCCTCCCCTTTTTTTATCTGTAGACTATTAAGGTTTAAACAATAAACCTTAGTGAATCTTAGTACCTATCATGGAAGGGGAATATCTTCAGTTTATGCCCAGGAATCAAATGCATTCCTATAAAATAATGCACTTTTTGGGACTTGGCTTCATTTTCCGTCCACGGTAACGTGCATCTTGTGCAGGCTCAGTGCGAATTTGGTAAACCGGTGTAGGTAGCTACGGGGAAGTGGACGGCCGTGTAACACAGGCGCCTGTTTTGTGTTTGCTGCACAGCATCTAAGGTAGAAGAGCTCTGGGCTGTTATGGAAAGTTCAGTCCCTTGCTAAATTCACACTTGTATCACTCATTCTACCCCCGACCTTCTCTCACGTGCCTGCTTCGTAGGCCAAGCATGAAAGGGTTAAGTAGTGAACACAAACCCAGTTCACTTTGATGCACCATTCACCCCTGAGTGGTTTGGTGCAAAGCACTCTAAGCACTGTTCAATACTGATTTTAACTGTAGCTTTTTATGGGAAGAAAAGGGTCTGACTTCATGTACTTTATGTGTTTAGCTCTCTTCACGCTGCAGGGAAAGTTGGTGGCCCTGCCTTGTCCTTAGAGTTAGCAGCAACGATGACTAAGCGGGCCTGGTGAAATGAACGCAATCACATGCAGTACTCTTCGTCTGTACCTTAATGCTTGTGACAGTTGTCTCAACCCTCTCCTCAAATGATTTGAAAGTAGGAGAATTCCTAAAATAACAAAAAGAGATAGGTCAGCTCCAGAGATGTAGCATCTTAGCAATTACGCTGTTTGGTTTTCTACTCTTATTTGTAAATATTGTCTTTACAGCAGAGCCGGCTGTCAGCCTGCAGCCGACACCAACCATGCTTTGAAATATGAAAATTCCACTTCTACTAAGCTAGGTCCGCACAAGACATGGAATACTTCTAAGTAAGGGAGTCAGATATTCAACTGTGGAATAAATCATACAGCATGTGACAATGATACAACTCTAAAAATTCCATTAGTACATCATAAATCATTCCCAATGAGTCAATAGATAATTTGTCATTGACTAATAAATTGTTTCTATCACATTATCTTTATGATTCATAGTTTTTTTTTTGTGGGTACTGGGGGGTTGACCTCAGGACCTCGCGTGCCAACAGGCACCCATGCCGCTGAGCAATATCACCGGCCCCTTTTTCGTATGTGGGATCCGGGAGTCGAACTCGGGCCCTCGCGCTTGCAAGCCAGGCGCTTACGCTGCTGAGCCATCTCACCGGCCCATGATTCATAGTTTTTAAAACATTTATGTTGTAAGCAACAGAAAAAAATATATCTGAAGAATGTCATGTTTGACTTTCTTTTACTTGGAATTTTAAGTTTTTTTTCAAATATGAGACAAGATAGAAATAGCTCAAGGATGGGAAAAAGTTCCTACATCTTTTCTTTTCCATGCCTTAAAAAGTAATCATTTTGACAAGTTCCATGAAGCAGTGTTTCTGAAAGTTAATGCTTTCATTATTTCATGTTGAAATACACCCATTACCTGTCGAATGTCTAATGATTCAATTGTGCTAATAGCATGTGTTATTTTTCTTCCCCCAAAGGATATACCTATTTGTTCTTTTATTAGAGCCTTTGAAGCTTACTGGCATTTTGTCTGTGACTCATTCATCGTGGTAAATAGCATATATACCATCTTGTTGCTTTAAGTGTAGATACTTCATTTGGTGCTTTCTGGTTTCCTGTACTGGATTTGACCACGTGATATTACAATTCAATGATGATATTGCCATTAAAAGTGATATCAGCGAGTCCAACTAAAGAAACAGGAACTGAGCTATTAAAAGATGCATCTTAAATCTTGTATCCCCCGTCAGCTTTTGGCACCAAACGCCATTATTTTTAGGTCAAAGAATTCAACTAAAAGTTACTACATATCATAGGCCATTGAGTGCCAAAAATAAATAAAGTCAAATGAGGAATGGCCCAGAGGAACTTTAGAAGGGAGAATGGTTATAAAATATGGGTTTCACTGTAAAGTGTAGGATGAACCAGGGCTTTAGTATTATCAAGAGGCAACTAATATAGAGAATATGTTTTTGGGTGAATGGGGCTTTATTGGGAATTGTCCCTTGAGAATCCGAAGCAGAAATGCACCTAGATTCAGGTGGCATAAATTAACACTGGTGATGTCAAAAGGCCCAGACAGGGCAACAAACCTTGTACAGGATTCAGACATTGGTCACCTTCCTGTGAGTGACCCTTCACTTTCCTCTGTTTCATGATGAGACATCAGTGCAATTACACTTTAGTGACTCAAAAGTATAGGCTTGAGGCATTTCCCTGCCACTGCAGGTTTTATGTCACCCATCAGTTACCTCCGTGGGCAGACAGTTAAGCCTACGGGTTCATGGGTATATGTTAGATTAGTGAAATCAATTTTCCTTTCAAAGTTAATTTCAGGAAGTTCATGGGATTGCATTTGACGTAGAAGTCATGATCTATAGGGATTCCTGGTTCACAGAGCAAAATCGCATTAATTTTTTCCATCCTTTTCTTGGATCCTCAGACTCAAACTTTGCTAAGTAAAGGAGCTCAGTGTCTCAGGTTGCACTATGCTTTTTGGGTGTTCGCATGCTAGGAGGAGACACTCATTTGAAGGTGAACTGAACAACCTTGAATCAGCAGTCCTTATTTACCACTAAATACGGAAAACCTAATACGGTACTGTGGTTGTTTCCAAGTCACCCAATAAACCAAACAACTGCGGTGCAGAAGACTTCCCTGGACGTAATGGAACAGGCACCCCTCTAATTAAATCACACTCGGATGCCAGCTGGGGAACAGGGAAACTTGTTTTGTCAGATTTAATCAGACCATGTGCAACCGCAAACTTTCAGCATTACAAATGGCCCTAGAAAGAAGTTGGTTTCAGCAGTCACAAACAATGATTTAAAGTAGTAACTGAGCCCTTACTGCGATGTATTCAAAGCATAAATACACGCGGGAAGCAGGCACAAAAGGCACAGTTCTGGCCAACGTGGAGGGAGGCCCCAGAGCCTCAGCCCACAGACAGCAGCAAGGGCAGCCCTCGGCCCCGGAGCACCTTGTGAAGGGCAGCAAATCTGGCCCTGGTTTCTAACTTTCAATATGTGAAACGGATACCAACGAGGCGGCTTTCACCAGACTGCCACGGTAATCCTCGGCAGAGCTGGGCCACAACCTTCCTCTTCTGATTCCCAGTCCAGTGTCCTTCGTGCGGACTCCATTTGCGTGAGTCTGAATTGATCTGATCGTATCACCGGGTCAGGCAACCTTGAGCCTGGGAATGTCTTTCTCACAAGTTTTCCTCTGGCCAGTATTTTAATTATATCATTTAACAGACACCTGACAGCCCTATTTACCTTAAAAACCTAACGATGTCCTATACTGTCTAGGACAACAGCCCTCTCACTCTCGTAACCATTGTTTAAATGTTCTCCTGGGCTTGTATTTAGTTCTGCTGAAATAATAAATATATCTCCACCCTTGCAAGTGTGCAGGGAATGTTCCAGGCCCTGTGCTGTTTCAACACCTTATTCTGTTTTGGCCTCACAACATCCATCCATGTGGTGACCCTTATTTCTTACACTATCCAGGTAAGGGACTGGAGACTGAGGTAGGGTAAGTCGCTCGGTCACACAAGAAAGACTGTATTTTAAGTCAGTGTGTCTGGTGAAAAGCCCAGGCCCAGCACACCATCTTTCTATAGAACTTCCAGCCTTTCCCTGGAAGAGGACCAGACAGAGGGAAGAGGCAGAACATGGGCCTTCAGCCATTTCTGTCCCATAAAGCAGCTGGGGAAGGAGGCTCCCATGGAGGCATCAACCAAATAACACTTCACACACATTCTGCATTAATAGTCTATAAAATATTTTACACACATTACCTCATAGCAGGCATACTTATGGAATGGCGAATGGAATAGCTTCAGGCCACAAAGCAGAAAAAAAGAAAACAGAGAGCACAACATAAGTACATGAAAAACTTCCTCTTCACAGTTCTAAAACAGCAATTTCAAATATCAGAAGTATCCCTGCCAACCCAACCAAGAGGGTGTTAGTTCTCCTCGGGCATGAGGAGCCACAGTCAGCTTCCACGGTCGTAGAGAAGAGTAGATAGGTAGGCCATGAGGGGGTCGTATTTTATTTCCTCTCCATACGGTCCCTACAGGAAGTCCGAATGCCTAGTGCCCCCTCTGGTCAGCCCAGTGGACCCTCCAGATTGAACTGAGGTCTTCACTTCCAAACGCCATTTGCACCACCTACCATGGCAGGAGGGACTTCACATTTGTCCTGGTTCAACTGTCTAGAATATCCGGTACACATACAAACGCTTCCGAGACTCTTAAGAGACTCATCCTCTTAATCCTATGGCTGCTGACTTGTCTCCCCACCAATTGGGTTATTTTCTATTGAGTCCCACTCAGAAATCAGGCTGGGAAGAGGGTGGAAGCAAGAGGGGTCCCTCGTCCTGGGCTGGTGCTTGGTCCCCCGCCCCACTCATCAACATGGTTTCTGCTGTCTCTGCTCCCAAGGGCATAACAAGTCCTGGATCAAGCGTGTCACCCTTCCGCAGATATCCACGGAGGCCATCAGTACAGGCACGCTCTACTATAATGCAGAAAGAAAGGGACAGAGAAATCCAGGGCACACTTACGGTCTTAACTCTAGATACTCCATACAGAAACTATGGGCAAAGTATTTCCTCAGAAATTGCATTTAAAAGCCATCAGTAAAAGAAATTCAGCATTACTAATCTGTACACCTCTTTAAATATAAGCAACACTTGAGAAAAAAAGTTGATATAAAATTCCACCTAAAAATTGCTTAATTCAGAAGCCAGAAATAACTGTTGCAAACTTTTAAGCATGTGTTTTCCAATAAACTCTCTTCCCTTGGACTTTAGAAGGTACAGAAAGTTGAAGGTGAAACATTACATATGGCACAGAATTTCATGCAAATAGAGTATGGCAGAAGTGTGATGGCTTAATTGTATCTAATAAAGAAATAAGGGGCTGGTGAGATGGTTCAGCGGCATAAGCGCCTGCTTGGCAAGCGCGAGGGCCCGAGTTCGACTCCCGGAACCCACATACAAAAAAAGGGCCGGTGATATCGTTCAGCAGCACGGGTGCCTGCTGGCACGTGAGGTCCTGAGGTTGACCCCCGGTACCCACAGAAAAAAAAAAAAAAAAGAAAGAAGAAGATGACTGCATGATTTTGCTTGTGCCTAAATCACTGCGACTTCTAGGACCCAGTTTCTTTTACTGATTTAAAAACAAAACAACAAATAAGAAAAAAGTTGTGCCTGAAAAAAAAAAAAAGAACAGTTACGAAAAGTCAGAGAAACTGGACAATTGGGAAAAATAATTTTCTCTTTCTCAGCTTCACTTTATGAAAGATTTGTAAAAATACACTACTCCCAATTTCAAGGATTTAAATTTTCCTCTTTCAATTCTGAGGACCTATCCAATATAGGAAGAAATGATGCAGAAAAAGCGATTGCTCAGCAAGTAAAGTTGATGAAAATGATTTAGAAATGGGACAAATGTGTGCTTCATAAGCTCAGAGGTCGCAGCGCCTTGCCGTTGGTATCTGCCACCGTGCACACTCTCTGGGACAGTCTGGCCTTCAGCGGTGGCAGTGGCCTCCTCCCAGCCCCTAGCTCCCCGGGCAGGTGCAGGGTGCTTACCCGATGGAGTGAGACCTGCAGCCCGGCAGCACGGAGGGAAAAGCAAGGGCAAGGTTAGCACAGGGGAGGCAAAGAGGCAACCGCACCACCCTTGTTGTCCCCTTCCAAGGGCTCAGAGACAAGACCAGCTGACTCCATCCACCACACTCTCCAGAGGGTCCAGTGAGCCCTCTGCCTGTGAGGGACAGGCTCCAGGACGCCCTGTGGTGCCCAGGCCTGCAGAACCGCAAGTCCTTTGTGCAGCACAGCGTGGTGCTTGCGTAGAATCTGCGGGCTCTAGGTGACTCCTAAGACACAACCCAGGTGAGGGTGGGTGAATACTTGTATGCAGTGCTGAGTGGACCAGCCAGGCACTGTTATGCTTATGCCCATTCTATAATGAAAAGAGTCAGCTACGGTGAAGCTGAACCCCACTGTCCTCCTCCTAACCCACCACGGCAGCTCAGGGCACTGTGACCAAGGCAGATTTCCCAGACTGCACCCGACCCCTCCCCGGTCTCACAGAGGGGCCACCCGGAAACATACTGTAAACAACTCTGGAGACGTCGTGAGGCCCCGGGCACGGAGGAGCACCGCCCCAGTTGGCAGCACTGTGCTGGGGTGCCCACGCCCAAGTGAGGGTCCCGCTAAGTGTGTGGAGAACAGCTTTTAGGGTCATGGCAAAATACATTTTCTCCAGTATAACAGGGGCTGTGGTCGGGCCTTTCCTGTTCTAGGGTAGTATTTGTTTAGATCAATGTTTTAATACCACTGAAATGACTGTCAATTTTATTTGCAATAAAATCAGCTCCTCCATGCTGGCTTTGGAGGATTTCAGTGGCTTTTGATAGTGCAGTGTCAGAGAAATGAAGATAAAACCATGCACGCAGGCTTGTGCCCCTGTTTTTAATTAATTGTCCTCATTAATGCCTGGTCGTTAAGATGGTTCATGAATACTGGGCAAAATCCAGCCATTTGTGAAGCCAAACAATAATTAAACACAAAATATAAATATTTGCCTTTAGGTAACAATAGCTTAAGAACACAAAATATAAATGCACATGAATTCTTTTTTGAGGTTCTCGGGATTGAACCCAAGACCTCATGCATGCTAGGTAAGTGTTTTACCACACAGCTACATCCCCAACACATTGTATTTTTTATTTCGAGGCAGGATCTCACTACGTTATGCAGGCTATCCTCAAATTTGTAATTCTCTTGCCTCAGCCCCTTGGGTAGCTGGGATTACAGTTGTGTGGCACCACACCTGGCTACACACAGACTTTTCTTTTTTTTTTTTTTTGTGGGTACCGGGGGGTCGACCTCAGGACCTCGTGCGCCAACAGGCACCCGTGCCGCTGAGCGATATCACTGGCCCCTTTTTTCGTATGTGGGATCCGGGAGTCGAACTCGGGCCCTCGCGCTTGCAAGGCAGGCGCTTACGCCGCTGAGCCATCTCAACGGCCTACACACAGACTTTTCAAAAAGAAGAAATTAAAAACTCACTTGAAAAGTATTTTTTTGTTTTTAAAATGAGTTTGATTTCTGGAGAAACAAGTGAAATTGATTTCTAAAGAAAGCTCTCCTGGGCACATCAGCTAAATTCAAAATAAAGGCATCCATATTCATTTATTTTTATTTTTGATATGTATTTAAACAAACAAAAATATAGTGGTAATAACTGTGTAGGATAACTTCCCCGCATATAAGAGAAAAATTAAAATTGGCCAGTGTTACATTTTTTTTTAAGTAGAGTGAGGACATTTGGTTCTCAGCTTCAAAATCTACCTTCATGTTCACTCTACTTTTATGTAGGAGTGAAATATGGAAAATAATAATGTAGATGGTACTTGTTTAGATGTTTTGCCATTATCACCAGGCATGGTGATCCACGCTTGTAATTCCAGCATTTGGGAGGCTGAGGCAGGAGGATTGCTGCAAGTTCGAGGCCAGCCTATGCTACATCATGAGACCCTGTCACAATAAATAAATAAATAAATAAATAAATAAATAAATAAATAAAATGTCTTGCTATCACTAAGCACTGGGTGATAATAGTCAATAAAAGTGAAGAAGTCAAATATATTAATATTTTGCTAAAGTGAAGAAAGAAAACTAATCTTCACTTTTGCTAAACTGAAGAAAGTATAATCCAAATAGTATACTTTTTGAATGAAAGAATGAACATGTGTGTCCTTAGCATGGAAACTATAACACCAGGTAGTTGTACAGTATAAAGACTGCAATCTAGAATAGCCGATTGCAGCATACTGCTCTGAACTTTGATGTATCGCTGAAATTTAAGATTCCTAAGATTCAGGAGGTGCTGCAGTTTTCAGAAATTCCTCAAAAGAAAGTATAGTTTTTATTAGTGCACTGCCCACTTCTAGTTTTCCCAGTGGAAGGATTATCTCTGGGCCCAGGCCCCCTACGTTGCCCTTCAAACAGAAAACCTTCTGGTTCACAGACTGATCTTGGTCACCAGGCAGCACCACACTTAGCCAAGCAAAGAACTGAAGAGCGGCTGCAGCCCACGCACCGCATGTCCCCGAGCTTCCTGCTGATGGCGGTGCCCACGTTGCTGAAAGCTGCCGTGGCCTTCTGCCCCGCGTGGCTCAGGGTCTCCTGTGTTTTCTTGTAGCTAGAAGGAAAAGGGAGCCGTGATAAGCAGCACAGTTTCATTTTGTTTTGTATTTTTATCACAATCTCTATAAAACATTCATCTTCCTTCTCTCCCCATACTTTGAAAATTCCTTTTCCCAAACAGATGTAGAAAGAAGAGGATCCACAGGACCCTTGTTTTATTTACTGCTTGGGGATGGTGGATGGACTGGGACCCATCAGACAATGCCAGGCCATTCAGTGTGAGTTCAGGCAGAAGGTCCTTCTGAAACACAAAGCCGAGTGGGCAGAGCTTTCGGCACCCATAATGGAACTGCTTGGAAAGGAGAGACTTATTTTTAAGGAAATTAGCTGGGCATCATGGCCCACACCTCTAACCCCAGTAATTGGGAGGCTGAGGCAGGAGGATTTCCAAGAGTTCAAGACCAGCATGGGCTACATAGTGAGTTCAGATTCAGCCTGGCCTACATTGAGACCCTGCCTCAAAAAAAAGAAGAGTATTAAGTATATTAATACCACAAAGAGGCACTTGTTAATCAGAACTCTTCCCACCAAAGGTAACACAGAAATTAGAAAGCATATTTTTTCATTAGTACATATTTGTGATACACAATGATCACATTCATTGTAGGGAGTTGGTACGTGCACGTGACACATCCTAATTCTTTCTACATTCTATTAGAAGATTCCAGAAAGAACATCCCTTTACAGGACACACATGTAGCATTTCACCAAGGATGCAAATCCCACTTAGGGTTATTTCCTTCCAACGTCCCCTAAACATTTTACCAAAACATAAATTTACCGCTTGGATCTAGGAGGAAAAGAATGTGCTTCCTGCCTTGTGTAAGACGACGGAAGCCAGAAGGGAAGAAAAATGATGACTGGGCGAGGGACTGTGTGTGCAGCCTTTGGGATCAGGCCCTCAGTCTCCACTGGGACTTTCGAGCCCAGCAGTGAGACAGCGGCTCTTCATACAAAGAGGTGACAATGACTGTCCACCACCACCCGCAAGTCTGGAACCCAGCATCACAGAGCACAGAGCAAGCCGAACTGGGGCGCTCCAGCACCGCCCCTCCCCAAGGCTCCTGTGCCGCTTGCCCTTCTCCCGAGGCGGGGTGAAGTCATTCAGCTTCTCAAAAAGGTGGAACAGTCCAGATTCCTTTCTAAAACCTTCTGCCCCCTGGAGACCAACTCTGGGCTCTAGCACAACCCAGCGGGGTTTATTAATAAGTGGGAGAATTTCACGGGTTCACAGAGCAAAACGTGGCATAAATAACTGAAGAAGGCCAGTTTGAACGGCCCATCACAATGCTGTTTCCCTGGTCCCTCCTCCTTCTCCTCTTCCTTCTCCCCAACCCCACCTGGGACTGAGGATTGAATCCGGTGCCTTCACACTGAGCGACATTCCCAGCCTTCTTGTGATTTTTATTTTTAACTTTGAGACAGGGTTTTGCTAAATCACTAAGTTTCCCAAGCTGGGCTTCAACTTGCAATCCTCCTGCCTCAGCCTCCCGTAGTTCTGGGTTACAGGCATGAGCCACCATATCTACAGCAGTTTCAGTTTCTCTGCCTGCTCCTTCATGCTACCCACCTCCCTTGTGCCTGCTTGAAGCCTGAAGACAACACAACGAAGAATGGAAAACAGAAGGGGGCAGGCATATTTATGTGTTCTTAGATTATCTCAAATCCAGAGATATTAAAAACTGACATGTGCCAGGGCAACAAGAAACCCTGCCACCGCCGACCCCTCAACAGGCTTCTGTATTGCTGGGATCTTTCTGTAAAGGAGATAATTTGAGTGGGCTGTGTAATTATTCCTACTCCCGGGTCCTGTTCCAGTTTGAATCCCTATTGCATAGTAAAGCACGCCAAGATCTGTCATTAATACACCATCAATTTTCTTTTCATTATAAATCACACTAAATAGGTCACGATTGCCTTATCAGTATGCAAAGTGTTGCCACTGCGAACCGCACACATCCATGGGCAGCTGAAATTCTTCTCAGTGCTTCGAAGTCTAATTCTACCCAACGAACCCCACCCGGCTCACTATTCCCTCTCGCCCAATTCGTCATCACCTGAGCAGATAGATGCGCCTGTCTCGGGATGGTCTCGAGAATGCGAACAGGACCGGGACTTCACTACTTCAGGCGAAATCAATTTTGCTATCATCCCTCCCAAGACAGTGTTGAGACCACACCCTCTCCTCAGCAGCTGTGAAAGACGAGGCTGGAGGCAGATTCCCTTCTGGAATTCTACGGTTGAGAGCCTCACGCCGCCTCCTTACGGAAGGGGCTGATTCTTCCACAAAAGAAAGTTCACTTTGTTCCCACAGGTAGGGCATCTACAATCATCTGGATTGCAAGCGATTGCCTACTGTGTGCAAGGCCCCCGTTCAACCCCCGGCACCAACAGACAAACAGACAAATAATCAACCAGTCAGCCGATCAGCATCTAAGGAGTCCCATCTCTCCTACACTTGCAAAGGCGTCCACATGAAGAGGACTCCGGATGTCCATGTCTGCCTGCCTTGACCTGTTCCTGAGTTTTCCTCTCACTGGATAAACTTGTCTGTCTGTCTGTCTGTCTGTCAGGCAGTTCTGAAGTCATCGCTCCAAGCAGGGTCCTTGGTGCCCCCCGGAGCGCCTGTCTCCCTCTTTCCCACACCAGCTCACAGTCGTTGCTGTGCGCCCACCACGTGTCAGACTTTGCTCTTCGCGCCCCGGGAGCTCGTGGAATCCTCTCTTCCTGCTACCGCGACGTTCTCACTTCGTGGGCACGGCGGGGCCCAGCATGGAACTCACACCACCCAGGCTGCAGCCGTGACTGCAGTGCTACCCTTCTGCTGCAGGAAGTGGCACCTGTTCTCACCCCGCAGCCCAGGGAGAAGCCTGCAGAGTCACCTTGGAGCCCTCCACGTCCCTCGTCATCCACCGCCACGTCACTGGGAAGTCCTGCTGGACCGACCTCCGGATCCAGCTGCCCTGCGTGACTTCCTGACTCACGGTCCACATCACATCAAGTAACCAGAGGGATCGTTTGGAAGACAAAGGGGAGCTGGCCGCTCCCTGCCTCCAGCCCTCCCGCAGCATCCAGGGCCCTGGGGGTCATATCTGTAGCCCTCCCCTCCCTGCTCTCTGGGCAGCCGGGCACCTGCTCGGCTGCTTCTCACCGCAGGGCCTCTGCAGCGACGGCCCTCAGCTCGGCCTCTCCTCTAGGGCAGTACGATGCGGACGGGGTCTTTCTTGTCACTTCAGCCTTAGCCTGGGACTGAGCGTGCAGCTCTGCCATCCTGCCGAGGCTCTCAAGTAGTGCACCTCCCGTCCTTCCTTAGGTGTTTACTCACCACTTGCCGCTTGCTCTCTGCCCTTCCAACAACGACTGAGACAGGACCCGTGCCCATCTTGTTGACTCCTGTTATCCCAGGGCCTAGACTAGGCCCACACGATGAACCACGCTAAAGGTAGACACCCATTAGCAGTGTCGGATAAATAGCAAGGTCGGACCCTTCGAATGGCTGTGCAGTGCTTGCGTGCGGAACAACCATCACCAGATGCGCAGGGCCTCTGCCGACACCTAGCTCTGCAGCTCCAAAGAACTGGATGCTTCCTGGCCAGCAGCAGCTCTCTCTCCTGCCTGGGGGGCCTTCACCTGGCCCTAAGGACCCCAGGGGCTCCTCTGTCCCCTTCAAGCACGGCTCCCTCCCCTCCTTTACATTCCCACCATCCCCTGTATGTTCCTCACATCCCTTTCCATGGTTATCACTTAGCATGTGATAAAAACAGAACAAATTCTGTCTCCTTAACTAGACTCAGCTCCATAACCTCGGGGAACAAATCTCTATTCATCCAATCTAAATCTTTATGCTAAGAAGGCTGCCTGCCTGCAAAACCGATTTGTTTTTCGAACATGAGAACATCCAAACTACACATGCTCCCCAGTACGAATGGGCTAGAAGTTAAATTCCATGTCCCAAGATGAATAGGATCCCCACTAAGCCGCCTCTCCCATCAGACTTGAGGCAAATGACAGCCCCTGTTCAGACCCCCCTGCCCGCCCACTTCCCCCATTGGACATCTTATCCTCGAGCAGGTCAGAGATGATGCAGGAAAAGATCCTTCCAGTTTTTACATCCCAGAGAGAGGTTCAGATCACTGTGACAGGAAGTCCTCAGACCCGAGTTAAATGCAGAGGCAGCCAGAGCCAGGCAGGAGGAGTTGTCCCCGCTGCACACCATCAGGGCCACTAACTGGTGTTGGCCACCAAGTGCAAAGACGGAAGCCAGAACAACTGAGGCGTGTGCTTCCTTAATTGCTGCCTAATTCAAGCTGTCCCTTCAGGGCATTGCTCACAGTGTTGTGATATGTATTTCCAGTCGGTGCACACTGAAGAGTGGTTTTGTTTATTTCCTTTCTTTTTTTTTTTTTTTTTCTGTCTGGGGATTGAACCCAGGGCCTGATGCATGTTAGGCAAGCACTCTGACAATGCGTGGGTTCCAACCGTCACCATGGGGCCGGGGACCTCTGGGTATACACTTACAGGCTCCCTGACTCCATGCTCGAAACTTGTCTGGATGAATCCTTGGGGTGCACAGGGATAGCAGCCTAGGGGGCCGCTGGGTGTGCTATAGGGCAAAGAAACAGTCTCCTTCCTTGTGGGAGCCGTGGAAAGCACACCGGGCAGACTTCAGAGTCCTAGGAAGTGCAGGTCCTCAGCAGGGCATCTTCCCAAAGGACCAGAATGTCTTAGACCTCAGTTCTTAGGGCTCAGCAGGCAAAAGCAATCCCCAGCAAAACTGAAATACTTGCTGCTTATCATGGGTACCTCCATCTCCTACCAGGTCTCTCTTGGGCCAGGAGAAAATTGGATCCCGTCTGGGTATTAGGAATGCAACAGCTATGCCTCGTAATGAGTGATTCCAGGGAAGAAAATGCACAACCCAGAGGCAAACATTTCTTGAGGGTAGCGTCTGAGGCTCCAGTTAAGGCTGGAGATAGGAAGCCTCTGTTTCCCCTTCAGCTGTAACTCAGCACACAAGAAGAAAAGTCACTTGGTCCACATGAGAACTTTCTTCACTTCGCTACAAGACCACCTCACAAGCAAAATATTTTAAATCATTCAGAAAGTGCCAGCATAGGTCAGCATTTCATTTTCAATACTTTAAAAAGTAGTCCAAGAAAAGCATGAATGCAAAGAAAATGAGTGTTACGGCTTGTATCTAGATGTCCTCCCGAAGGCTCATGGGGTCATGATGGGGAGTTTTTAAGGTGGCTGGGTTAGGGTGTGTGAATGTAGATTAGGGGTGTGACACTGGGATTAAGGGTGTGGATAATGGAAGCCCCACCCTGGGTATGAGTGGCATCAGTCAATATGCTTGTAGCCTGGATGGAATACAAAGGGACAGAAATGAGGCAGGCTCACTGCTGCTTGCTGCTTCCTGCCTGCCCTGCCATGGGCTGCTTCTCCTCCGCGATGCCCCTCTGCCATCCACCCTGACTTGGAACTAGCTGACTTGACTGAAACCTCTGCAAAACGTGAGCTGAATAAACCTCTTTCCCTTTAACTTTGGGTGTTGGCTATTTTGTCTCAGCAACAAGGAAAGTAACTAAGTTACCAAGGTTACTCATACCTGGCCTAAGACAAGATGCCCACTTAGAAATTTCATGAGAAAAAGTGAAGGAAAATATGTATTTAACAAATGTCTTAAAACATATAATGGAGGGCCAGTGAGATGGCTCAGTGGCATAAGCGCCTGCCTGGCAGGCGTGAGGGCCCGAGTTCAACTCCCGGAACCCACGTACAAAAAAAGGGCCAGTGATATCGCTCAGCGGCACAGGTACCCGCTGGCACGCGAGGTCCTGAGGTCGACCCCCGGTACCCACAAAAATATATATATATATGATGGAGAGAAAAACATGTAAACTATAAATTCCATGACAGTTGGCTGAACAGAACTAAAATTTTAGCCAACAAAGTTTTACTTTATGAAGTTCTCATATTTATTTATTTTGCAGTACTGCAACTGACCACAGGGGCTTCTCTCTGAGCTACATCCCAAGCCGTTTTTCACTTTTTATTTGGAAACAGGGTTTCCCTAAGTTGCCCAGACTGGGCTTGAGTTTTGTGACCCTCGTGCCTCAGCCTCCCAGAGTGCGGGAATTACAGGCGTGGCCACCATACCCAGATGTGAATATCCTTTGTTTTGCAGCATAAGCCGTGATTATTCTTATCTTTTAGTTTTGTTTTGTTTTAGAGAAAGTACTTTTTTCCCAGCTACAAGCACCAAATCAGCCTTGGAAGAAAACAAGCACAAACCTCTAGAAAGGGGCAAGGAGCAGGTGACCCTACTGCTTAACCTGCCCCGGGCTACTCACGCAGCTGTGGTCTGCACATCGTGCCAGCTTTTGCTGAAATTCTGCTTCAGCTCGTTCATCAGGCTCATGCCCAGCTTCTGTCTGACCTCCACCAGGCGCCTTTCCTTCACCGACAGCACTTGTCGTAGTGTTGTGATTTCATCCTCCAGCTACAGGTGGAAGGTGACAGGTGAGAGAAACGTGAGAGCCGGGGGAAAGGACACCTCCGAAGCTAACAGTGTCCCTGCCTTTCTTGGTAAGCAACAATACTTGGCTTGCATGCATAAGCTGATACCTGCAAAATGAATATACTCAAAGCCACCGGGGGAATATGCTTTTGGTCTCCCCATTACATGAGAACACACTGTTAGCTTAAAACCGAACCCCTCCAGTCTTTGTTGCTATGTCACATTTCACTCTTTCAGCTTTGTCAGCGTGTTCTCCTCTATCTCATCTGCTACATGATATTTCTCATGATTGTATCTCTTGCTCTTTGACCACAGAAATGCTTGCATTTCGTGTCACCTTTAATTATTTTCTGCTTTTTTTCACTTAGACTGAAACTACTGAGGTTCTGGTTTTTGTTTGTTGTTTTGCTTTTTGGTGCACTGGGTAGTGCTAAGTAATTGGGGAAACTTTAACTTACAGAAATAAGTTACTGATGTAGGAGATGAGAAAGAAGCTAAAACATCTTATATATTTCAACCTCTTATCCACAGAACCCTCAAAGTATATTCGGTTATGGGGAGCGTGGAGTTATTTATTATTTATCTGGGGAAGGGAGAGTGTGAGTAGAGGATTGAGTTTTCATTAAACTTTTAATGAAATATTGATTCCAACAGTATTAGAAACATTAAAGTGACCAGTTTCCAAACAAGACCCTAAAGAAAGAATATAGATTCCCATACCTACTAATTTTAAAATGTGGGTATGTGTTAGGTGGCATTTGTGGGAAAGAGCCCTTCAGTGATGGAGATGTGAACTCAGTTACATAGTTGGTTCTATTCTCAGGTTCTAGAATGAAATTCTACTCATTTCAATCAAGTATAAGACTCACTCTCAAAGCTTTTAACATACTCATCAGAGACTTCAATATTTGCCAAAAATCTTAAAAATACCTCAGAAATTAGAAATATAACTTTAAATGATATGAAATTTTATGATTCAAGATAGGCAATCACTGTGTCTACACGGATCTGCCACAACACCAGAGTCTTCAGGCTTGGATACTTCCAGTGACGATGATGGTGAAATCCAATTCTGAATTTTACCATGAAATGTTTTGCGTGCAATCACACCAGTGCTTCTCAACTTCAATTCACAAAAGAGACAACCACAGAGCATATTTCAAATGTAGAATCCCATGTATGTGACCCTTTTTAGTTCCCTGAGATTTTGATGACTTAAATTTGGTGGATTCAGACAACTTACGTTATTTAACAAGTATCCCCAGATATTTGCATGCAGGTAACATGGAAACTCTATATTGTAAGTACTTCTGTCAGCCACATCAAATTTGGAATGAGATGTAGTGCAGGTAAATCGTATTGATTGAAGTATTTTTCTCTTTTAATTTGAAGTTAATTATTTATTCAGTAAAAACTAAGAGCACGGCTCTTTGGTTTCTTGAATTCCTAGAAGATCTTCTTGTTTGATAAATATTTATGCTCAGATTAAGCATTTAAGCATGATTATTTAAGTATAAATAAGAGAAAATATCAAGTGTTGGTGAAGATGTGGAGGAAGTGAAACCTTTGTGCATTGCTAGGGAACGTGAAATGGTTAAGCCACTGTGGGACATAGTCTGGTGGCTTCTCAAAAAATTAAACAGAGAATCACCACATCACCCAGAGTTCTGATCCTAAAGTATATATCCCAAGGGAGCAAGAAACAGCGCTCAAGCCATCCCTGTACACATGTTCACCGTAGCTGTATTCACAATAGACAAGTAGAAAGAGCCCAGATGTCCACCAAAGGAGGAAGAGATCAACAAACTGAAGCTCACACATAAAATATGATATTATTCAGCCATAACAGAAATGGAGTCTCAGCTAGTGCAACGATGTGGATGACCTCTGAAAACATTAGGTTAAGTGAAGGAAACCAGACACAGCGACATAGTATATGATTCCGTTTATATGGAAAAAGTGAAATCCGCAGAGACGGAGCACAGATTGGTCACTGTCAGAGACTGGGGAAGCGGGAGTCAGAAAGGAACATTTTATTGGATGTGGTTTTCTTTCAGGGTGACAGAGGTGTTCTGGAACCAGACTGAAATAGTGGTTAGACAGCGCTGTGAGTTCGTTCACTTGAAATCAGTTAATTTTATGTGATATAAATTTACTTTGATAAGAATGCAAAAAAGTGAATTAATTAAGCTGTATGAGGTAATGGATTCGCTTCATTATAAAACTTATGTTTTAAGATTGAAAATTTATTTTTCTAACATATCTGCTAGATTACATGAAATTTATGACAAAACACAAGAAAAAATTGCTTTGATCCACTATTAATCATGGAAGTGATGATTAGTTTCAAGGCCTGCCTCTCCAAGCCACTCCTGCCTTTGGCTGTGGGTCCCCAAGAACTAAAATTAAAACCCAGGGGCTATTGGGAGGGCAGTGATGACGAAACCTCCTAGTCTCAGCCCAGAGAGGATGAAGGTCTGGGGCAAGAACAGAGAGCCAAGCCCAGCCCTAAGGCTTCTGTGCTAATAGCAGACAGTAGCAGGTGGGCACTGTGTGTTCTTGGGGACCGACACCCCAAAAGAGAGAGAAGCGCCCAAAGCAGGTGGAGGGGTGTGAAAATATTCTCTGCCTACTTGATAATACCATCTGGTATTTTTCTAACACCTATTAATACCTATTTTTCTTGAGTCATTTTATCTAGGACACATTGGCAGGATTTGATTGTTGCATAACCACAGAATGACAGTACTGATACCAACACTGCATCCTCTCCAAAAGCCAAGGCGCGCTGTGCAATGCCAGGCGTGGAACGCTGCTTAGTGAAAGGGAAGTTGGAGTGAGGGCAGTAATATAGAACTTGCGCTCAGGTTTACTTTAAGAAGGAGAGAGAGAGAGAGGGCTCCAGGTGTGGTGGGCACACCTGTAATCCCCACAGTGAAGGGAACTGAGGCAGAAGGGTCACAGGTTCAAATATTGTATGGGTAACTTAGCAAGATCCTGTCTCGAAATAAAAATAAAAAGGGCTGGGGATGTAGCTCAGTGGTAGAGTGGCACAGTGACCTTGGGTTTGAGCCTTAATAGAGAGAGAGGAAGAGGGGGAGAGAGGAGAGAGGGAGAGAGAGAGAATGAGAATTATTTGTTTAAAGACTTCAGAAAAGCAGCTGGTAGTGAGCTAGAACAGCTCTCTGAAATGAAATAGTGCTTCTTGATAGATTGATAAGGTTTGTAAAATATATTCTGCTTTTGGTATTTGCAAATAGAAATATTTGTTCAAGCTGTAAAATAATTCAAGCTAACTGGACACCTTCTATAGACAACTGCTGCAGCGATCAGACAATCTTGGCTCCCATCCAAGGGACTTTTTTAAAATGCTGAATCTTGCCAGCTATATTGGCACACGCTCGTAATCTCACCACTAGGGGAAGCTGAGGCAGGAGGATCACTGTGAGTTTGAGGTCTGCCTGGGCTACATAGTGAGTTCAAGGGCATCATGAGACCGTCTCAAACAAACAAACAAACAAACAAATGCAGAATCTACCAAACTTTTTTGATGCTTTTGGCTTAGTTTATGCAAAAATAAGTCTTTGTAGAGCCAGCTTTGGGTACACACACAAAAATACGCTGGCTATGTATATGAATGGAGCTATGAGATCACCCAAAGTCTCAGGACATTTAACTACAAAGCAGTGCAGGATGGCAGGGAGGACAGCAGCAGGGACAGGGACCCCCACAGACAGGAGATGAGGGAACGAAGGAGAGGCGTGGACCAAAGACAACACTGGATATGAGGCACACTGAAGACCCTGTTCAGCAAAGCAGTTAGAGACAAGAAGGCCTCAGACACACAGGTCTGGCTTGGGCAGTGGCCACAGCTCGAGTGCCCGAGTCAGCGCAAGCAGCCCCCAGGCTGGCCTCTGGGGTATCTCGGTGCTCGAATGGCTGACAGACCCAGCGGTGTCTTCCCTCTGACCAAGGGTCCTAGCAGAGGTGTACGGAGAACTGAGCACGTCGAGGATGTCTCAGGCCCTCTCAGGGCCGAGGGGGGCTCCAAGATGGCTCTGTGAGTCCCTATCATAAGTAAAGGACTCAATTTGCTGTGTACACGCATGCACATATGCGTGTGAGCTTGTAAAACAATAGGAAAAGCAGATTTAGGGAAAGAGCAAGCATAAAGCAGAGGAGGCCCAGGAGGGAGGGAAAAGAAATGGAAATAAGAAAAGGAAGAACTGCGAAGATAACTTCCTTTGCTCCTCACTGGCCCGGGGACAGACAGCCGTGCCCAAGTGCCACCAGAAGTCATGCTGCTCCCTTTCGCAACACACGGCATTTCTTCATCTCCGAAGAACCCAGGAAGAAGAGACGGACAGCTTTGCAGGCCGATGCACTCTGAAGGGCGAATGCACCAATCCTGGGCACTTGAACCCAGTAACAAAGAGCCTGGTGTTACCCTCAGAAGTCGGGCTCCAAACATCTTAGACATGAAACTTGCTGGATGCTTATTCCTGGCCAGAAAAGACAAGAATCTGAAATTCTGCTAGTTTGTTTGTTTGTTTTATATTTATGGGGCATTCATTTAAAACCAATGCTGTTTTTCCTGATTATAAAAGTAATCCCTGCTCAACACTGAACATTTAGAAAATACAGACACAAAAGCAAACATACATTGACAAATGCAAGCATGGGGATCCCAGAAACCCCAGCACCCACACAAATCAAGGCATTCTTTAGTGGGTGGTCTATTACAGAGATTGTCCATGCGTAACCAAAACTGAAACTCTTCGGGAGTGAGCGAAGGTTAAGCTTAGGGTGAGGCCGCCTGCAGCCGTCCGCAGACCTCGGCTTTTGGACACCACAGTTGACATGGATTTGGGGCTGTAAGAAAGTGTGGAGTTGGTCTACCGTCTGTTGAGGCTGACTCTTAAAAAGGAGCTTGCACCTATGCCTTGGTTTTAAACAAATTCCATCAGGTTCGTAAGTGATTTATCAGTCCCATCGTATTCTAATACTAAAAAGAGCATATTTCCACATGACAATTATTGTTGATTAAGCAGCACGAATATTCATTTTACCACTGTAACCAACAGGTAATGAACAATTAGTATTGTGAAAATACTCTGAAAAAAAAAAAAAAGAATCATCTTGCAATGTATTCATTTATTACATTTTATTAAGTAAAAGACAACATAATTGCAATATGGGACCTATATCAAGCTAAAAATAACACTCAAGGTCCAAAGATAGAAACAGCAGCAGGAAGAGTAGGAAACATACCTGAACGAGCTCTGCCTTGAACTCCTCCTTCTCCTCCTCGGAGAGCACGCCAGAGAAGTCAGCGCTGGCCACCGCGTCCTCCTCTCTTCCTTGCAATGGCTCTGTCTCCAGCAAACCTTTAGGCAAAATTGACAAAACATGACGCACTTTGTGGCGTTGGGGTGGAGTTTCACCCTGGTGGCTTTGAGATCTGCCCTGGTGATGGGTGGAGCGCATTTCTAGGTAGCACAGGGGGTCATGGAGGTCTGGCCGTGGGTCTATGTCTCCTCCCTCGTCCTTTCCCTTCTAGCATTTTTCTCCTGCTCCGCTTTCCAGCCGCTGTGACCTACACGGCTTTGCTCCGCCATGCCCTTCCGCCCTGATGTCCCTGCCTTAGCACCGGTGACTGTGGACTGAAACTGTGAGCAAATTAAACCTCTCCTCCTGTAGGTTGTGGGTGTCAGACATTTTGTCCAGCAATGGGAAAGCTGAGTAATACACAATTTTGAAAATGACTTTAGCCAGTTACTATTTTCATAGCCTGGAGGACTAGATACTCTGATTCTCCCACTGGGAGACAACTAAAAAGAAAACTTTCTCAACGCGAGATGAGCTACGGGCAAAGCAAAGAACACTCAGAAGCCAAACAACTTAAGTGAGAAGCGGGAAGCTTGAGATGTAAACAAAACAAGCTTTCCTGGACTGTGACTTGTGTCACACAGGTAGATTCCAGGGCCACTTGCTTCTCCTGGTTCTTGGGGTACACAGGGCAGAGAACAAAGCCCAAGGCCACCAAAAGAGAAGAGCTCAATGGAGACCCCTGCATAAATCTGTGTCTCCACAGGGCTATGTCCCAAGAGTCAGTGAACTGGAAATGAATACGTTGCTTCCCCACCTGGATCTCCACGGCAGGTTGCCTCTCTCGAAACCTGGCTCTAAAAAGACAGGAAAAAACCCTCCCCTGAGAAGACACGACCCCAGTTGAGACCGGAAGTGAGTTTGTCACCTGACTGCACACTACTTGGGTGGTCCAAACACGGGGAAGACCAGAATTTAAAATAGGAAGACTCTTTCGCTTTGGGTGTGGTAGTACTGGGAGCCTGGAGCAGCTCAGCTGGGGGGGAATCTCCACGAACAAACCATTCCAGCAGACAGGAAGACTGGGAGTGTCTGGGTTCTTGACACCATCGCAGTGCCACAAACCTATGTTGTGATGTGAGAAAAATGCCTTCTAACCTAAAATCTAAAGATCCCCAGGAGGGACCCGTGGTGTCTGGTTGACTCATGGGCCTAGGGCTTCTGGGGACACAGAAAATGCCAAACACTTGTGGAAACTTCATCCATGCCATGATTTGTGACAGAACTGGCATTCACACATCTGTGGAGAAAGGGAGACCTTCTAATAAAAAGTCTTCGAATAAACAGTTATATATAGAAAAAATAATTTGGACAACTTCTCACCATTCACGGGGATAAAGCCAGGAGCATTTTGGAAGACAACCCAGTTTACATTTATGAACTTCTGGGTAGGGGTCGTCTTCAGACACAAAATGGCGAACTGAGGGAAGAAGTGTGGTAGAGGAAGGAAGTCTCTTCGTAATAAAAGGAAGTGAAGACGGGCTACCAAAGGGAAGATATCTGTCATGTTTATAATTATCAAAGGATTTCTTCCTAGAATATATGGAACTTCTACACACCAATTTTAAAAAGAGAAATAATGCAACAGAAAAATGGGTAAAAAGATCCAAACAGATTTTTTATAGGAAAAAAAATCACAAATGGTTAAAGAAAATCTGCCCAACTTCATTGATATCCAGGGAAACACAAATGGATCATTTCTCACTCTCTGTGAACAAAATACTTCAAGCTGGCAACTACGCAGAGGACCCACACGTTCATATGCTGCTGTCGAGAATATACATTTACACAATTTGGAGAGTAATTTAGCATTATCTAACAAAGCTGGACACAGACATGAACTTTCACATACCCCACAATGCAACAATTCCACACCTAGGTGTTTTCTCAAGGCATTGTACGTGAGCATCAGATATTACGCATGAGGGCCCTAGGAAATTAATGAAACCTTTCATAATAGCAATAAACTAAAAGTCATACAAAAAGAAGTCCATAGACAGGGCATTGCTTGTGTATGGTGTGGTACATTCACCTGGCAGAAGTTTCAACAGCTAAATGAGCGGACTACAGCTATTGATGTAACTCAGAAATAAGATACCGAGGGGAAAACCCAAGTGAAGAAGAATGATAAAGTATAATTCCACTTACATGAAGCACCAAAATATGCAAATTAAGTAAAATACTGCTTAGGGAAAAAATTCTAAAGTAAAACAAGGCAATGATATAAAATTCAGGAACATAATTTTTCTCTGAGGAAGGAGTTGGGAACAGGTGACCCTGTAGGGACCCCGATAGGATTAATGGCTCTGCTTAATGTCTGGGACAATGAATTTCTGTGCATGGACATTTTCTGCACTTTACCCTTATCTTGTAAGGATTCTTCTCTTTCGTATATTTATTATTTAATAAAACTAATTGTTATGGTATTTTGTCTCAGCAACAAGAAAAGTAACTAAGACACAATTAAATGGATTTTTCCTGAAGTCAAAAGAGAAAGATAACACAACTTCCGTGTCCATCAATAGATGAATGGATAAAGAAAATGTTGTGTTTATATACAATGGAGTACTACCCTGCCATGAAGAAGGATAAAGTTGACACATTTCTAGGGAAATGGATGCACCCTGAGACCATAATGTCAAGTAAAATAAATCAGACACACGAACTTAAAGGTTGCATTTTTTTTAAATATCAGAAACCCAAAGTATTAATAATTTAAAGAGTAAAGTAAAAGACAGATAATAGGATACAGGGAGACAGATCTTTTGCAAATGGGAAAGGGATCTAGAGATGAAAGGAGGGGCAGGAAAGAGGACTTAAAAGGATTAAAATGTGTTATGTGCATGCACCTACTCCCCACAAGAAATGTGATCATTATGTACTACAAACATGGACTGATAAAAATTTTAAAAACTAAAAAAAAACCCTATAACATCAGGACATTACGCCCCAAGTCTACAGGTTCTCCTGACGCTTGCCCTCCCCTGAGTCCCTCACACGCACACTGTTGGAGAGCACTACGAAGTGGCTCTGAGCAGGACCTAAAATTAATCACTTGGTCTTCTATATTACTCATGAGTCTGTCCCAGGCCTAGGTGACTTGCTCAAAGAGTGGCAGCTGGCACGCAGTAAGTGCAACTCTCCACGCCAACGGTCACAGGAGAGGCCTGTATTGTTCCACGACACTGTGACACCTCCGAGGGCGAGATAAAGCCGCAGCTGGGGACACCTGGCTCTCACTCCAGTTCGTAACATAAGACTGCAGCTGCGGCCCTTGGCTCCTGCTGTAACTGTCGACCTTAGAGATAGGACGGTTCTCTTACTTGGCGAAACTCACTGCTTGGAGAAGTCTTAATCTAAACTTCCCAAGGTCCTGCTCAGTTTCCCGCCTTTGCCTCGCTATCCCTTTTCTTTGTTTGAAAACCCAATAAATATGGGTGATCCAGAAAAGTCCTTGTCTTAGCTTCAAGAGAGTTTTGACCTTCCTGGATTCCCCCAAAACATACTACTTGTCTCTTTTATTTAAGCCTTTGCCAGAACTCATTTTAGGGGATTGCAGGCCAAGCCAAGTCCCTGATACCACGTCTTTCTGAGTCAGCAATGGGCCATTAGTGCCCACATCCCTGCCAACACACAAACACACATTCAGTCCAAGGTCACTAGATCCTTGGAATCTCACAGGCCAATTTCAATGCTAAGTAACTTTCTTCTTCATAACTAATGCCTGTTCATTATAAAAGACAGTAAAAATAAAATTCTTGACAGCTATTAATTACACTACTCAGGAGTCATTATTTTGGTCGTCCTTTTAGGTATTTCTTCTATGCACCAGTGTATTTTCCTGCATACATGTATCACATTTACCATTGCACACCTGATTTATTTATGCATAAGGATTTCAAGAATAGCCTTTTGTGTTTAAAGACACACATCTACCTTCATATATTTTTGATGATTTGCAGAGTTTTGTCTCACAGGTGATTGGTAATGTATCCTGCTTGCTGAGAGGCTGCATCTCTTAAGTTAGCTGGCAAAACTTTGGTGATTTCTTGTGCATTAACTAATTCAAAGGGCATGGACATTTTGAAACCTACTGCCAACTATCCCCCGGAAAGACTGCACCAGTTTTGTGTAAATACCAGCAACTTATAGAAATACAGACTTGAGAGAAACTAGAGAATAGACTCTCAGTACAATGTAACTAGGTCATTTTTAAAGCGAGAAATATGTCTTTTTATTTTTGCAGTAAGCATGTATGCTTATATTGGCCCATTTTAGTCACTGTTCTAGAATAACTGTCTATACCAGGAGTCAGCAGCAATCCCAGCTTAGCTCAGAAAGTTAAGCTGCTCCTGCACTGGGTGTTGAAAGAAAGCCTGAGTGAAAACCATAAGACACTGGGGTCTTCTCCCTAACTCAGCCTGGCCCAGGGACTTCAAATACTGTTCATGCTTAACTAAAATCTGAATTCTTAGCCTTTCCTGGAGAAGACACAGTCCAGGATAGAGACAAAAGTTCCAGCTATTCAGACTTTGCAAGATATCAAACGATTGTAGTAAATTTAGAGAAAACTCTGGAAAGAAGATCAAATTCAAAATCCTATATAATTGATAATACATTAGTACTTAGCTGAGGGGAGGTTCGTAAACTGAAAATAAAATGAGGCCATCTGCAGTGGTCTGCAGCTCCAATCTGTCCCACATCCCAGTCTTGGAGACCTCAGGAAGCTTCCAAAGTCTCCCTGCTAGGAACCAACCCTTCAAGAAACCTGCCCAGACTAGGCTGCTAATTAGTCTAGGTCTCGTCCCTTCTCTTCTTGTTCAACTTACATGTGTATTCCCCTGCTGCTTCTTGTCCCCGTGGGGGACCCCAATGGAGTTGTTCAGCAAAAGCACCTCATTAATACAAACAGCATGAAAACAAGGCCTGCTGAGTTCAGAAAATGTTAGGGTCACTGGTTAGGGAAGCAGTCATCAGACTATGAGGTTGAAGGTAATCACTGAATCAAGGAGTAGGTAAGAAGAGTTGGATGAAAAAGATTATTAACCAGTAAAACTGAGCCAAATCAGGAAAAAAAAAAAAAAAAAGGAAATTGAGAAAAATACCCAGTAATAGACGATAATGTGGGAAAGGCAATAAAATAATTATATAATTATCTAGTTACCATGGAAGCAGATACTGAAGAGGATTAATAGCATTTTTTTTAAAGAAAGCAATTATCAATGGGCAAAATTGCTCAGAAATCAATCACAATTTTTAGCAGGTACCAGCATGTTATGAGCTAACATCATGGTTAGTTCTCTTTTCCAAAGGGGCAAACTGTACCTCCAGAGTCTGGCGCAGAGCAAAAAAGCACTGAAATGAAAGTCAGATCATCTGAATTCTGGCTGTGGTTTAGCCGGGAATTAGCAGAGAACATTGGACCTCAATTATCTCATCTGTAACATGATGACCTTACAAGATTGTTGTTAAGATTCAGTGCCATCAAATCAGGTGATATAGGTAAAAATGTTATAAAATTTTTAAATTTCCATACAAACTATAATATAGTAACTATGATAGTATACTGGTAAAATTGGGGGCTGGGAGTAATCATTTTAATAAATATTAATGTGTTGTATTTTCTGTTGCCTCCCAAAGAATGTAATATATATCTAGCTGGTCTAAGTAATCAGACTACCTGCAGTGGCAGAAAGAAGTAAAAGAAATACAAGGGAAAGGGTAATATTTCAATGCTAGGCATTTAAAATTGGGTTTGCTAGCAACATAATAGTGTTGTAAAATAGGCAATTTTCTTAGGTGGTAAATAGGCTGTCCTACATTCTTTCCCTCTTGGCAGATCAAAAGCCAAAGATCAAAAGCCAAGCCCTGGACATCCAGCCCAAGCGATTCCCCTTGGAACACGGTGCACCAGGACTTACCAGGATATATGTGCCTCCTGTTCTATCCCCGGGAGGCGGAGCAAAGAAAAAGGGAGAGATAACAGGGCAGAGAGGCCATGAGATGCGCGTGTCCAGTCTCTTGCTTTGGGCTTTGGCTCAGAGGGGAAGCAATGTGTTAGACTGCAGAGGAACCTGCTGGAGGTTCTGTTTGTCCCTGCAGAGCCACGCTCTGCCCTGCTCTGAGCCAGAAGCACAACCTAAGTATAACATGATGATTCCTTTAGGCTTCTGCTCCTTTTCTGTTGGCTCCCCAGGGACATCAGAGGGCAGAGGAGCATGGTGGGGAATGCCTGCCACTGACCACCTCCCTTCCTACCAGGTTGCATTTGGCAGTTTCAGCTTTCACCGGCCACTGGCCACAGCCCCCTCTTCTGCAGCTTGGCTCTTGTCCACTCCTAAGAACCCCACCCTCTCTTCCAGCCTGGGGACTGGGTTGACTTCCTACTGATGTTGCTGCCAGGTGCTCCAATGCCCTTAACTCTACCCATCTTTCAGCTACACAGTCCATTGATCTCTGGAATCAGGCACCCTACTGAGCATCCACCCTGCACTTGTTTCCTGGTCCCTGCCCCCAAAATCTGGCAAGAGATACCTTGCTACTCCCAAGCTAACCTGGCCTGCAGTCATAGGACTACAAACTTGGCAGGTGCAGGGCAGTTGGGCAGTTCAGCTCTCCCTCTTCTGACCCTCAACTCACTCTTTTGCAGTCAGCTAGCCATGGATGAGGTCCAGCACTTTCCAGGGTCCAGGGAGAAAGTTGCTGCTCAGGAAGACATTGGTGCCCCTAAAGTAGGGGCTGGAGGTCCCAGAAGAGATCTGAATGGAGGAGGTAAGGAATCTCCAAGCAGGGAGAACCAAGGTGAGGCTGAACCAGCTCAGAGAGTCTCCCAGGCCCACACTCAGCTGAAGGAGACAAGATTATAAGTGACAACTACAGAAATTCTTAGCATCAGAGGTCACCACGTCCCCCAGGCCTGAAGAGAAAAAGGAAACACAAAGGCCCATGTGGCTCTTTTCTGCCTCTGTATGACAGTTGTGCCAGAAGCCCCTTTGGTTGAGATAAAGAAAAAGAGGACGTGAAAATCAAATCTGAGCCAAAGGGTAATTTTACCAAGAAACAGAGTATTATTTAAAGGGACTTTGAAAATGATTGCTTTGGATGGTGCTATGGTTTATGTTTGGATGTCTCCCAAAGCCTCATGCAGTCGTGGGGGGTGGGTTTTTCAGAGGCGGCTGAATCTAGAGTTTGTGATTGATTTGTGGTCCAATGTTGCGATTAAGGGTGTAAATGCTACACCCGTCCTAGGGCAGGTAGCCTGCATAAAATATAAGGGACAGACAGAGGCTTGCCTCTCTTCCCTTGCTTCCTTTTGCTGTCTTCCACCACCATGAACGGTTGCCCCTCTGCCACGCCAACCTGCCTTGGAGCCAGCTGATTACGGACTGAAACTTCTGCAAACTGTGAGCTAAATAAACCTTTCCCCTTTAACTTTGGGTGTCGCAGCAACAAGAAAAGTAACTAAGACAGATGGGACCAACCCAATATTTCTCTCCCACTACCTGAAGTCTGGGGGTGGATATCTAGATCAGGAATGGTTTAAAACAAATCAAGCATGTGTATGTACCCCAAGAGGAGGTGTGAATACATTGCAACTTTGCTACAGGAGTATTTTGCACTTAATGACAGCTATGAAACTCTCCTTTCCAATCTATAAAATATATAGAATTGCCTTAATAAAGACAACAAATTACTATAGTTGTGATTCTAATGCAGGAATTGCATTACCCCATTGGCCAAGTGAGACCTTTGGAAGGCAGGTAGCTTTAAAGTACTTGTCAGATGCTGCCATATCCCCGCTTTCACCATGTGTAGAACTGGCAGTTTAAGAGACTCCATTTAATTCGTATGTGCAGAGCTAAATGACACCACAAACTGAAACAGATCCACTGAGAAATCTGGTCTGGTCTCAGCCTTGCTGATGAAGACTCAGCCTCAGTACCAAGCTCCTGGACTCTGAGGCTCCTCTAGCTCGAAAGGCTCAGGCCTTGTCTTTCCTGCTGCTATACCAGAGCACCTGAGGTTGGGGGATTAGAAAGAACAGAGACTCATTTCTTACAGGTCAGTGGTGGAGAGGCCACAAGTTGAGAGACTTGCACCTGGCAATGGTCTTCCTGCTGTGTCTTCCCATGGTGGAAGGTGGAGGAAGAGAGCACTCATGAGATAGGAAGGAACGGGGTTGAACTTGGAACCTGCTTTGCAATAAATAACTAGTCCACTTGCACAAAGCACTCATGAGGATGGGGCCTGGAGACCCAATCACCTTAGGGGTCCCTCTTCTCCAAGGGGCTGCCCTAGGGATTAGGCTCTGACATAGACATTTGGGGAGACGTATTTAGTCCACCCCAGTGCTCCCCTGTCTTCAACCAAGTGAAAAACAGTAAACAAGATGTTAGCAACTATGAATCAAGAAGTGAACTTTAGGTTAAAGTGCTTTATTCAACTTTGAAAAGAAATGACCCATTAGTAATCTATATACTGTTCATTTATTAACTGTAGTTATTTGGAGACAGGGTCTCCCTAAGGACTGTCCTGCCTCAGCCTCCCAAGTGGCTGGGATTACAGGCCTGTGGCACCAGGCCCAGTTGGTCTCTACATACACCCTGTCAAACACCCCTATGGATTAGCTGATGGCTTCATGGTAGTGACTGAAATTTTACAGACAGTTATAAATTAAAACGATTGATCACAAACTGGGATTCTGAATCTTTGGATTGAATTAGTGACCATAGGATGTATTGTTGTTGAATATGGAAAAGTTACAGATTTCTTTTAAAACAATCTTGTACTGTATTTGGGAATTAAATAAGTCTGGCTCTGTAAACAAGCAAAAGGAGAAAAGCATACACATTCAAAAAGAATGCAAAATTATCCCAAAACTTAATAATAAAAGGAATGCAGCAAAGTAGCTTAAATGAAAATTCACCATCTCTTAAATAGGAGATTTAAGACTGTAATATTTATTATTTAATTATATTTTCTTCATAATGTTTGGTAAAAATAACTTCAGGCATTTTTATAACATAAAACTTTAAAATGTCTCTATTATTCCCCAAAAGAATAACCATCAAACTAATCTCATTATTGTTGAATTTATGATTATCTTTAAGTGTACAAAAAAAAAAGCTAATGTAAGTCAATTCTAGAAGAGTAGAAATTAAAGATATAAAACAAGTTTATTTATTGGAATCCTACTTTCTACACTTTTACTAAACCTACTGTCTTAGTTACTTTTCTGTCCTTGCTGAGACAAAATACCCAACACCCAAAGTTAAGAGGGGAAACATTTATTTAGCTCACAGTTTGTAGAGGTTTCAGTCCGTAATCAGCTGGCTCCAAGGCAGGGTGGCACATGGCAGAGGGACAACTGTTCAAGGCAGCAGAAGACAGCAAAAACAACAGGGGGGTGGTGGACAGGACAAGGCTCTTTCTGTCCCTTGTACTGTATGCAGGGTACCCGCCTCAGGGCGGATGTAGCACTGACACCCTTAATCATAGCCAGAGCGATGCCAAACCAATCAGTGGACTGATTTACTAATCACACACTCTAATCCCAGCATCACACACTCTAGATCCAGCTCTCTCTGAAAAATCCCTATGGCACGTGAGGCTTTGGGGGTCATCTAGACACAAACCATAACACCAACCACAAAAACCTTCAAGTGTTTGCACACACTTCAAGCCCTGAACTGCTTTTCATTCACTTGCTAGTATCTCCTATCTACTCTATTACGGAATTGTATTTCCTGTGAACCCTGGAGTTGTGGCAGAAGTTTCAAATGCCAAGAACAACAACAACAACAAAAATGGGCACTTTACACCCTTCCACCCTAAAGCCAAGGCTTGAGCGCTAATCCAGGACATGCTGAGGGATTTCAAAGCTGGGTCTATAGGACTGGGCTCCACTGACCTTTGGCAGGGGTCAGCATGGATCAGGGACAGTGACACTGGAAATTTGCACACACACAGGCATCATAAGAAACAAATCATCCTCCAACCTCCCACTATGAAAATGCTTGTACACATCAGTGCAGATGCTTTCCTGTACACTGAAGAATACACATCTCCTCACCACATTTGAACAACTCAGAAATCAAGGCACCTCCTATAATCAATAGTGGCTTACAACTAATTAGCAGTATTTTTTCTTTCTGATGGTATATAAAATAATGATATCATAAAATCTTTGGCATTTTAGCTTTTAAAATCACACACACGCACACACACACACATATATATATATTTCTGAGTTGTATTATGCATACATTATACATATATATGATATACACAGTCATCCCTGGGTACCCTAGGAGACTGGTTCCAAGAACCTATGGAGATGCCAAAGTCCTCAGACCCTCAAGTTCCTTATGTAAAACCACCTGGTATCTGCATATAACCTACTTAGATTTTCCCACATATTTCAGATCATCTCCAAATCTACTAGGTCACAGAGTTCATACTATTTTGGCTTGACCACAACACCGCATGTAGGAAATGGATAGGAACTAAAACATTCCCCATCCTATTCAAGACCCTCATCAAATACTCTGCTCACCAGAATGGGGGCTTATGGAGGTCATGGTCTTATGGAGGTCACGGTCTTATGGAGGTCACGGTCTTATGGAGGCCAAGGTCTTATGGAGGCCAAGGTCTGATGGAGGTCGCAGTCTTATGGAGGTCACGGTCTTATGGAGGTCAAGGTCTTATGGAGGTCATGGTCTTATGGAGGTCACGGTCTTATGGAGGCCAAGGTCTTATGGAGGCCAAGGTCTGATGGAGGTCGCAGTCTTATGGAGGTCGCAGTCTTATGGAGGTCACGGTCTTATGGAGGTCAAGGTCTTATGGAGGTCACGGTCTTATGGAGGTCACGGTCTTATGGAGGTCAAGGTCTGGAACTTGGGCAGCGGCAGCCTCCCTGCTGGGAAGAGTCAGGTAGGGCTTCTGTCTCCCAAACTCTCTCTTACAGGACTTGCTCAACTGTTCGTCAAATTAATTCCCTAAGATAAAAAACGAAACTGTCGCATCTTCTGGACGGTGTTTTCATGATAACCATCATATGTGTCCACCCCTTTTAGCTTTCACTGTGAAGACAATGACTCAGCTTTCATCACTACAAACTCATGCTGCTGAAATCTTAGCTAAATGTCTTCCTGCTTGTATTCTTTCCCTACCACCCAATCTCCACAACACTCCAACAAATATTTTGAACACATTACCTTTATTATGTCAAAACCCAGTTGAAAAACAACTTATAGGTGGATATCCATTGCTTCCAGCCTACGTGTGAGCATCCTATACATACAGCTGGCTGCTGGAAGTGATGATGCAGCTAGATTGGGTATGACTTTGCCGCCAAAGCTCAAACCCAGCTGGGCTGTCACATGATGTGTCCCTCAGTCTGTTCTCTCCACGCTTAGAGGCCACTCTGTTACTCTTGAGAGCCTTTTCCCTCTTCCTCTTCATCTTCTCTTTTAAGAATCCTATCAAGCTACCAGAAACACCAGAATAACAAGTATCATGTTGTGTGCCTTAATTGGACTTAAAAAATTTACTCTTTTGCCTTTTGTATACATTAAATGTACACTATTATACATATATTACTATGATCATACTATACATAACATAAACTACATCCAAAATTGCATTATAAATTGTCCTAAGACATACAAGATTTCATACTATAATAATACATACATTTATGAAGAATATATTTCAGTCTGTCCTGTAAATGTTTATTGTCCTTCTTAAAATATGAAGAACACGAATCATACTATTAATAGAAGTATTGTTTGCCAAAGTTTGGTTTCATTTAATAATGTTCCTAAAGCCAGAAATTAATTATATCTGTAAAGTTCAGCTTAAGAGTGTTCCAATCAGCTGAATAAAGAAAGATTTTAGACTTTTATTAAGAATTTTTATTTGAGAATGCTTCTGAGGTTATAGCAAATTAAATTAAATCTTAGACTCTATCTTTTTCCTCTCTTTCTTCTGCTTTTTTAAAAACATGCTGGCTAGGTGAGAATCCAAACAGTTATATGCTGATTAAAATTGATTCTAATCACTAATGGAAAATTTGTGACTAATTAAAACCTGACTTCGGGTACAGATGAACATGACATTATTATTACAGATACAGATCAACAGATACATGCAATCATTTCCTTCTGCTTCTCATTCATCTATATATAATAAGATGACTGTGTTCTGACTACAAAAGGAAACATATTATTAGTATAAAATTCTCAGGTTATCTATGTAGTAACAGTTAACATGGAGACAGTCAAAGACACCAAAATTGAGTGGAATCCTAAAGATAGCAAAAAATACACCAAATTGTTAACCAACTGCCAAATGGACCTGAAAAGTGGAAATCTTTAAGGAGAGCAAACCAGTTAAAGGTTTCCAGGATGCACACAAACTTCCCTGATCACTTCTGTGACCACGACCTGACCAGGACTCCTATTCATCTCCAGGCATAAGAATCTCTGAGAGCCCAAACTGGCCTCTTTACATAATAAGACTTCCTGGTCTCATACCCAACCTATGCCTGCAGGATAATCCTGAAAGCATTCGGGGAATTTGGGGTGATGGGTAAGACCTGCTTACCCTATAGGTACAATAACACTTCCCCAGGGCCACAGGCTAAGAACAGAAAATATCACTGCATTAAGAAATGGTGTTAATAACTATGCAAGTCTAGCTGGCCTTTCCGGCTGGGATTCCCAGATTGGTTGCATATTTGAGAGAGATCATATTTCAATCTGTCATGCTGATTTTCTTAGGTTCAGAAATTTTATTTTATCAGTTTACTCCTTTCATAGTCTCAGCTATAACAAGCCCTAAGTCCTTATTTCCTTGGAAAAGCTACAAGTTTACAAAATGAGGACGATGACGAGGAATCAGCCTCTTCATGTCATGATGGATGGCTCTAGAATGTTAGTTCCAATCAGGGACCGAAGATGCCAATAGCAGAGGGGCTTCTGCAGACATCTCTTGGGAGATTGATCTACCTGGTAGACCAGATATCTTATGATGACTACTACGCTTATTACTTCTTTGGGACAAAATCTAGAGCAAACTGAAAAACCAAATGAAGAGCAAAAAATTATATGGTAAGCATTGTGAAGAATAAAGAAAATTGGATGACCTCAAAATATTGTACCTTTGCTATACTTTAATTGCATGACCTAGTATCTCTCTTCTTTAGATGCTGGGGTGTTTTGTTCTTCGTATCTCCTTGCTTTGTTCATCATAGCTACTCAATGAACATTTGGGGAACAATTTAATTAGCCAGCCTGGCCTTATATACTAATGTATATGTACTAATGTACTAATCAAATGCTTGCAAATTAAATCTGATGCTCAGCAGAGAGGCAGGTCTCTTCCACAGTGTTGAGGACTAAATGATGCAGACTTACAACCAATGTGTGGTCACTGACAGAGGTAGCAAATAACAAGGAACACAGCACTAGCAACACACACATGTGAGTAGGCCAGCTGCATGTTTGCTACTGTGTCGTGGCCCTTCAAGGATTCCGTTAAGCCAGAGATGAGTGTTCATCGCGTCAATGTTCTGTCTGTACTTTATGTTCCCAGATAAAACAAATCCTAAATCCTCCTTCCTTGGCAAAGCTACAGGGGTGTAAGGTGAGAAAGGCTAACAAGAATGAGGCTCTTCCTGACCCTGTGGACGACCTTAGTTCCACTTGGTAATTCCAGACAACTACGGCAGGCTCTCGCCCATCACGTCACCAGGACACTGTTGTGTTCCATTTTTGTGAACTCCGTGTTAATTTATGTTGAATAGAACATGTCAGAGAGGAAGGCTTTACTTGATGGCGAATATTGTAGGGATTTTTAAGACACTGTTTTAGAAGTAGGTTGCGGGAACCAGGACAGGAGACACCGGGTTTCCTGAAAGCAAGACAGAAAGAGAGAGGCTCACGCTCTCGCAGGTGGCAGGACGGGAGTGTCCCCCAGGGGCCGCTTCCGAGCTTCCATCTGGGGGGCCGGACGGACTCACGACCAGAGCCGGCTGCCAGGACTGAGCTTTATTCCTGCCAGGAGGTCACCTGGCCATGGCTGGGGTTACTATTGTTTCAACATCCACTCTCAAAAGCAGGGCAAAGCACTAAGCCAGTTTCCCTTAAAAGACGTAAAATACGTATCACAAATCTCAGATTCTCAAATCTCCTACCTTTCAAGTAGACGGTTATGGCATTTGGGATATTCTCTTCTCATTTCAACTATTATTCGCTACTGTGTTCGGGCTCTCTTCGAAACACAAAATGGGTGCATGCTGGAGAAGACTACAAGTAAGACCAGAACAACTCCCAAAACAAAGTCACAAAAACACAGTAGCCACACATTTATGAATAAAAAGCTAAACAAACAGTTACAGAAAAACAAACATAAAAAACTTAACATTCCTGGTGGATGGACTCCAGGCACTTCCTTCTCTAAATACACTCCCACCTCTCATGAGGAACAACAAAGATTATTTCAGGCAAAAACAGCCAGAGCAGCTAATCCTGTAAGTCATCCTCCTCCTCCCTGCGTTCTACCCTCCCACACGCACCTCTCATGTTCACGTTCAAATTCAAAGTCACCTCTCATCCAACTTGGAAAAGGAGGCCAAACTTGATGAAAGATACACCTCCAAATTCAATACCAGCCTTGTATCTTCACCCTAAGCAAGGAGACCATCTCATTTACAAGAAAACTCCAGGGTAATATATTATTCTGAGTTCAAATTAATTTCTAAAATACAACTCTCATTTCATTTCAAAGAAATCCTCTCCTCTTTCCTCCTCTCCCTCCTACCAGAGCTCTCTGGTCCTCACACATGATCAAGGAAGAGACCATGATGCCTGCTAGAGTGGTTGCAGGATGCAGTCAAACACGGGCCCTGTGTTCTGTTTTTTTGGGGGGACTGTATCTGGAAAACTGTTATTTCTACTTGTTCTTCTGTTGCTCAATACTTTCTTTTTTAATTTTATTTTTATCAGTACATGTTTGCAGTACATAATGGTTATGCTCATTGTGGAGAGTTGGTACATATACATAACACATCTCAATTTTGTCAGAAAGAAGGGAGAGTCCCTGATTTATCAGGGGTGAATATTTCCCTATAATTCTCTCTGGTAGAAAAAGAACTGACAAATAAGGAAAAACAAGGGAAGGTGCGTTTCTTACGGGTCTGAGTTTGTGAATTCACTGCACCCCTGCTCCCTAATGGATCAGATGGTGTGGACCATTATGTTTGTTAAAGCTGTTAGCTTTTTAGCTTTTTAAAGGTTCGGTTAGAGGTTAGGATGAGAGCAGACCTCCAAGATAGCAAGGAAAACGAGTCCAGGGTCTGGAAGGCCAACTAAACCACATAGAAAGCTTTCACCAGAAAAGGAAGCCGTCTAGGGACTGTTCAGCGATGGGAGCTTCTTAAAAGCGGGGGGGGGGGGGGGTCCCTACTCTATTCTCAGCAAGCAATAAGAAAGATGCATGAGAATTTCAGCAAGAATGATTATGAGTCCATTTTAGGAAATAGTTTTAGATTTTAAATGAATTATAGCTCTACATGATAGGTTGGGAAAATATTTTCTGGAGATTCTAGTAGTAGATTCCCCACATATTTGTTCTAATTAAAAGTGCAGACCTGGCCAGACAGCTCTAAGGAGCATTTTTCTTTTCTTTTTTTTCTCCCTTCTCAGTCATTTAGGGATATGGTTATGGTTTGATACTAAGGGGGAAGGATTTGCAGGCGGAGTCTGCCACTAATTGGCTAATTGGCTCTGAGAAAGTCTCCTACTGGCTGTCGCTCAGTGCCTCATGTGTCAGAGGAGGGTAGGTGTCTGTTTAAATACCATGGCAATGAGCGCAGGTGAAGATCTAAAAATAGTCTGACATCAAAGGCAGAAATGTAAAGGAAAACGGGAAGTTCTGTTTTCATAAAAATTTATTGTACAATTTTAATGGAATATGGTGAATACTAAAGTACATTTTATGGGTAAGGCAGCATCTATTTCAAGTTATTAAATTTAATGTAAGATAACAGAAAGCATAATTTAAGAAGCACTTGACACATAGCAGATTCTTAAAAAGTAATTAGACGACTGTTGGTCTTGCATTGGGACAGAAGCCCGGATGGTAATTATTTACATTTCTTTCATTTGGACAGCACACACCAAACCTGTGTATAAATTAAAACTCAAGGAAGACTTTACATCAGTGAAACAGTAAAGGAAATGATGGGGCCACCCCACGTGTGTCTGGGCTAATGTAAGGTCCAGTTTGATCTTCTCTTCCCTCTGTCACAGTCAGAAAGGTTAAGGATATGGGATGAAGACGTGCAATAAAATAGAGCTTGAAAAACAATCACTTCTTTGGAAGCTATGGAAAGTTTATCTTTCCTTGTTTTCCTGAGTCTCTGGTGATGCATACATTTAATGATAAATTTAAGCGTATCATTTCAGGCCTCTTACCTTGGAAGTCCATCTTGCCCATTTGTGTATTTTTAAGCCTCACAGGTGACAATGTTGGGCAGTCAATGTTGAAGAGCACTGATTTTAAATAATACGATAGGCTGTGAGGAGCCCACCTGTGAGCCCAGCACAATTCTAGGTTATCAGTGCTTGAGACACGTGGTAAACAGATTGGCAGCAACTCCCCTGGCTGCAAAAGTGCCGGCAGGAACTGCGACAGGGTGGCCGGAGACAGGGCTGCTGTCATCATGTAAGACCAATGATGCCATAAGAAGCCAGGGAAAACCCCGTCAAGATAGTCAGTGGTTCTGGCCTTGGGATGCCAGAGAAATTCCAGAAAGAATTTTCTCCAGAAAGGTGACCTCGTTCACGTGCCCTGCTCAGTACATCTGTTCAGTTTTTGTTGGCTTGTTTTTGGCTCTGAGCGCTGGGCTCCAGCGACCCTCCCACCTTGGCTTCCCCAGCAGCTGGGATTACAGGTGCACACCACCACTGCCACCACGGCCACCTCTCTGTTCCGGCTAAATGGCCTGTCACCTTTCAATGAAGAGGTCACACATGCTGAGATCAGAGAGGCAGTGTTTCTTTAGATCTTTCCCTTCCGTCATTTGCCATTTCTAATTGATCCTAAACTAGAAGTTGCCAAGGGACAAAGAAAAAGCCACACTTAATATTAGTCTATCAATGAGCATAAACTTTGGGCTCCTCGCGGTCTCCCGGACCACTGTTGGGGATTAAAGAGCACGGGCCTGAGGTTAGCTTCTCCCACCCTAGGAGGATTTCCACAACACCCTCTGCTTGCACTGCGACATCAAAGAGAACTATCTGTACATGGAACTGTGACCCTTAAGGAAAAGATGCGCCTGTGGGCTTTGAGTTCTTTGAGACCCTGGGCAGGACCCTCTCCTCATCAACTCCCCAGCTCACTCTGCAGCGCGTCCAGCAGGTGCTCAAGAAAGAGTGGATGACAGCTGGCACCCCGACTAACTCTCCTGCTGGAACCGAGAGAGAAGACTCTAAGGGATGACACAGAAAAATGGGAAGGGGATTTTCCAGCTGTCCTTCAGCCCGCTGTTTCTTGGCTATTTCTCTATCACTGAACTCCTGAGGGCTATGACACACCTACCAGCAACAGTGACTCGGGGGGGGGGCCGGGACCTTCAGTAGAGGGGACAAACACTCCGCCTACTCCACTCTGCCCCTGAAAGTTAGATGGGCCTGCCACAGTTATCAGCTGAACAACCCTGACCACCTCATTCGGCTTCTCCACAGCCTCGCCCTCCCTCATGTAGCACAAAAAATAACAGTGAGCCGCTCGAGCAGTCGTTTGGAGGACTAGGCAAGGTCCAATTGCATGAACTGTCAGGTACGACGTCTGATGCAGGAAAACAATGAACAGATGTTGGCAGTGATTACTATGCACAACCAGCCAAGCAAAGCTCTGCACTGTCAGCACCCTAGTAATTAAATGTTTGTGGCAGAGGACACAGACGCCAGTACAATCTTTCAAGAGGTCAGGTGGGACACTTGGGAGAGGCCCAACTCTCACCGGGGTGGCCACATGGAGCCAGCTTTATTAACGAGGTGTGTGTGTGTGTGCGTGTGTGTGTGTGTGTGCATGCGTGTGTAAGTCTGTGCAGGTCATGCACTCAGCAGCACAGGCTCAATCTAGGTTCTTACCAACTCAAAAATGTAGGCCCAGCCCTAGCTGGCAACTTAACAACGGGAACACTCAGTGCTTATGAGAAACGAAGAGGGGTAGCAGGAGGACTCTGTGTATAAACCAGAAAAACACACAGAAGCCAAGTCTTCCCTCCGCAGCAGGCCAGGGGCTGTCGGGAAACAGCACAGGTCCTGGCGGCCAGGCGACGCCACCGAGGTTTTCTCCGCTAAAGGAGCAAGGCTGGAACAGCCCCAGCACACCATGGAAAACAAAAATTTCCACTTGTAGTCAAAGCCAACCTCAGTCCCTCCCAGTCCCTCAGTCACCAAAGCCCCAGGGCAGCCGTGAGGTGAGGACAGAGAGCTCCTCCCCAGCTGCACACCGCCTCCGGAGCTATAGGACAGCTACAGGACAGGCGACACAGCCCCCAGCACCCTTCATTCATGATTCTGTTCCAATCTTCTAGGAGTCTACTTAGAATCTGTCTCAGGACAGCAAGTTCCATATGCTACGGAATACATTGAATTTTTTAAAAATTGTTTTTAATTTGCCCCGAACTTATCTTATAAAAATAAAAGCAATAGTTCAGCATGACAAGGAAAGGCAGAGGTATCTGAATATCACTGGGGACTGTGAGGTGCCCACCGTTGTTCATGTCCCCCTTTGCCCATAATTCTCCCCTCCCCTCAGATGACAGGGACAGAACTGTGCAGGGAGGATGTTTGGGCTCATGCTTATCTTATCTGCACTGTTTCTCTGTTTTGGCCAGCTGTACTGGAGAGCCCAGTGGAATACCTCGGTTTTGTGTGCACAAGTCCTATCTAAGGGGTGGGTTCCTCTACACTAGTTAGAGAAAAGTTAGAGAAAAGAATACTCTGCACTCAATTTTAAACACACTGTTACCTTTTAAAATTAAAGAAAAAGAATTAAATCTGTTGTCTTAGTCACTTTCTTGTCAATGGGACTCAATATCCAATGCCAATAAATTAAAGAAGGAGAAGTTTATTTTGGCTCAATTTTTAGTCCATGGTAGGATGGCACCAAAGTAGTAGGGTTCAGTGCAAGGGTGTGGTGGAGGAAAGCTGCTCACATCATGGTGGCCAGGAAGCAGAGAATGGAGGAAAAGCCAGGGAGAGAGGAAGCCCTTCTAGGTCGTGACCACACTGACTGTCTCTTTTATCCAAATCCCACCTCCCAACACCAAGCCAGCTCTAGCGCCCCACAATTGAATCACCTTCCACAAGACCTCACTGCTGAGTACATGAGGCTTTGGGGGGACATCCAAACATAAACCGCAGCATCTGTACTTTGATGGAACCTGGAAAAGGACATTAGGCTCGTGTCCCTCAGAAAAGGAAAACTGTCCTGTGAGCATAAACACATCAGGCAGGTAGACAATGGATGAAGGTGTGTGCCAGGCACTTAGTTCTGCAAAATTATTCAGTGGGATTTCTTTATTCCTGAAAATAAAGAAAATGTGATTTGAACAGAATAACTGCAAGAAAGAGCCACCACCAACAAAAAGCAAAACCCAAGTTCTGCAAAGAATGGTTCAGTTTAAGAGAACAATGTTGATTATAGTTTGGAAGACGACTGAACCTAAAACCGTATGAAGATTCCATGCCCCATCAGGAGACACAGAGTTTCCCTGGCCTAGCAAAAGAGACTGATATATTGAGTGCACTCTGAAAACTCTAATGCATGCTGATGTAACAGCGATCACTCTCGGTCTTAGTGGTTTCCACCAATTTGGTTGTTGTAGCAAGCGCCACGGGCTGCCTACTTCGGTACCATTTTCAGGGAGAATAATGTAGGAAATGACCTAAGGAAATGCACCAGAGAAAATGAACAACTAGGGACAGCGGTCAGCTGCAGGTGGGGTTGGACACAAGGTCATGTTGTGTACTTGGCCCGTCCTACAATCTAAGAAAGGCATACTCATTCCTGCCATTCACAAAGTCACAGCTGGTAGAGACAGTTCAAATCAGGAGCAGTGTATTTCACAGAAAGCGTTGCCAACCTGCCACTCTGAGTTACCTGGAGGCAAACTGCCCTCCGCACAGAGGGACGCAGCCAGTGCTGGCTGGGCAGGAAGCTCTGCCCACACGTTCCAGCCACTCGAGCCTCCAACACTTCAGAGCTGGAAGAGAGTTCTAGTAACAGAAGGGGAAAATGAGAACACATAACTTGATTTCCTGCATCTCACTATATGCTTTAGTTACATGTTTTGACTACTTTTAAGCTATTGTTGCTATTGCTTTTACTCTATATCCTTCTCCTTTAATATGTGTGGCACATATTAAATAAATCTAAAAACAAAACAGCTCCATTTACTTCAGACATTCATGTAGTCAGGAAATAAAATCAAGTTCCTACAGTAGCAGGATTGGAGCCACTTCGGAGTGGAGAGGAAGTAACCATGAGGCTGGTGACAAGAAGCTCATGGAGGAGGACCTAGCCTCGAGAGGTGGCCGGGTCTTCCCTCTGCTCTGCCCCTTTGGGATGAATTGTCTTTCGATAACACCCTAGAATTCACAGGCCCTGATGCTAATCACCAGGAAAAAATAAGTTAGGTTAAAAAAATAAAAGTAATGGCAGGGTATGACAGCCTTTCTTTTCTCAGTGGAGATCTGAAAATCCCTCATGACAAGGGACACTGTAAACGTTACCATAGGCAGAGTCCATTTTCCACCTGCTGTTTGAAATCTTTGCACCCAACCCAGTTAAACACACAACACACACAATTTTCGTTCAAAGTCAAAGTGTGTATCAAGTTTTCAAACACTCCCGCTTTAAATGCTACCATGTCAGTCACCAGTGTGCTTAAATCCTGTGTTTGGAAAAGACCATACGACTGATCTCTACTGGTCCAAGAAGAATTCAGTCAGCACTGTGCCCAAGTGGGGTGATTATTATAAAATAATATACACAACAATTGTTTAGCTCAGTTTAGAAAATTTTCTTTTTCCAACTTGACCATATCATTTTAAAGTCTTTGTGGTTACCCAAGAAAGCATGGGCAGAAGTGAGATCAACGGATGTCTCCTATCTAAACCGAGATGACAAGCTTCTTCATGACAGCCCGGTTGCCGGAGCAAACTCTTTACCTAGGGCATCCACCACAGCCAGGGAGGGCGAGGCACGTCCAGTCCAAACCAATTCTCTACAAGTATGCAGTGCATTGCCTAAGGTAGACTTAGAACTATCTTAGGGAGCCTACAATCAGAATGTCCTCTACATAATTTGGCCTTATGGGTGCAGAGGAAATGAAACAAAACACGCCCAGGTCTGCTTTGACCCAGATGAGTTAGTCTCCCGTCAGCCAAGCGGACACCTTCTGACCATGGAACTTGACGCCTTAAGTTTTTTTTTTCTTTATGTGGGTACCAGGAGTCGAACTCAGGTCCTCGCGCTTGCCAAGCAGACGCTTATGCCACTGAGCCATATCACTGGCCCCTTAAGTTTTGAGAGGAGTCCTTTGATGCAGTATTTTTTCAAATTTCAGGTCCCTACCCCATTTTGAGGGTCATGAAGTCAACTCAGTGGGCTGTGAAAAGTATTTTTTAATGAAATAAAATTAAGTAGACTAGAATAGAGTATAAATTATAAGGAATGCACATAGTAAGGGCAAGTAATATTTTAGGAAATTTTATATACACACACATATAGAGAGAGGCATATATTAGCACAATACAATACAATAATTGTTACTCCAAGACATGTGTAAGAAAGATATATACTTTTGTTGTTTAATATAGTCTGTACATTTTCGCCCACCCTGAACGCATTTCCCTCTCTCACTAACAGGGTAAGGGGGCAGTGCACGGACGAGTGAGCCCACTGCTAGCCCGCACAGAGCACAGCTGTGGGGGGGAGGACTCTCCGCTGGTGACGGAGGATGGCGTGGGCACCTTAACAGCACGGAGACGCAGGGTAAAGTTCCCATCTGAGTCACGGGTTTCTGTCGTATATGGTAACTGCTTCCGAAACCCAACCAGCTGTGAAGGTTTTGGTGGGTGGCACGGTATGCTCCGGGGGAGCCAGCGACCTTCTTACTCAGTAAGTGACGCCATAAGACCAGGTAGGCTCTCAAGAGAAACTTCCAAAGCACAATCTCTATTAACTCTTCCTAAACCTAACTACTTCCCTACTTCTCCCGCCAGCCCTCAGCTAAAACCTGTCATTCTTTACACCATAAAAAATAAAAACCCTTGGTTTAATTTCTACTGCTTGAGAAGTAGTTAAATGTAGTATCTTCTCTCTGACAGTTTCTGGATTTAAGATAACACGAGCATCTGTTTACTCTTTGGCAGTGTGTGTGTGTGTGTGTGTGTGTGTGTGTGTGTGTGTGTGTATAAAATTTAATTAGAAACAGACAGACATTTTTGCCAGGAACAAAAAAGGAATCAGTGCATACATCCTCTCCATCTTGCTCTTCTTACTTAACAATTCGCACTGAACATACGTGCTGAATGTCGCAGTGATAACTCTTTCTTTTAAATGACTGCTACGCCATGGTAAACAAACACTGCATGTATTCAAACACTGCCCTTTCAACGGATGTTTTTATTTAGCTTTTTTTCTGGGGAGGGCGTGCAACGAATAAGCTCTACGCCTGCATCATGACACAGTTTTAGCTGTGGGAAATGTCAAGAGAAGAATTTAAATTTTAATCGACGTTGCCCGGTTGTTTCTGGAGTAGACACAGCACAGCTCGGGAGCGGAAGACAGCACGGTGACGAGGCAGGTGCTGACCGCTGTGACCTTCTGGTGCTAGTGGCTTCTCCGGAAGAAGCCGTGGAGCAGCGACACGGGAATGTCGCTCCTCCTGATTCTGAGGAGCTGCTTTGGGCCTCGGTCATGAAAGCTCAGTCTAAGGTCCGCCGTTTCCGTCACATGACAGTGCTGGGTCGTTGGGCATGGCTCTGCTACGAATTTGTTCTTTTTTTTTTTTTTTTTTCAGCGTGGGTACCAGGAGTCAAACTCAGGACCTCGTGCTTGCCAGGGAATTCGTTCTTATTTAAAAGAGATGGGTGGACTCTGTCCTCTGCAACTGGCCCCGAATGGTAGATACCCCCCGTTCTCCCCTTAGAACTCACATTTACTGAGATAATAATTTAGTACTTTTAGTTTTAGATTAACTTCTCCTTCCAGAAGTCACCACCATAATCCATCTACCTGTCATTGACACTGAATGTCAACCAAGTGCCAGGAATTGGACTTTGCGGAAAGAACGCTGCTAAAACTCAATCCCCACCTTTGGTTCTGTATGAGCCACCTTTAAAGATTTTATAAATGCTTTCTAATTTTATTCCCTTATCATTTACTGATGGTTTGCTCATTACTTTCATTACAGGTACTTCCCTCCAGCTCTGCCTGAGAAATCTCCACAGCACCACTGCTTCTCCAGCACCCTTCATCCATGCAGGCTGCTCGCAAATGTTCACCTCCTGTCATTTTTAGCTACCCACCCGGGCCTCAGCCCACTTCCCAGCAAGTCCTCCTGGATAGCCCTGGTCCCAGCGGTCAGCCTGGAACCTGTCCAGTGCTTCAGGACTCTTCATGCTCCTTCAATGTTGCTTTCCAAATACTCCTTTTATTCTTTTTTTTTTTTCATTCTTACTTATTGTACAAGGGCTAGAATATTAGAAATTCCTCAGAAAAGAGGAATTTGTCTTTCTGCTTGTCCTCACTGTCCCATGACCTTGCGATTGATATAAAGTTCTCAAAAAGTAACATTCCAACCCAGGCATGGTGGTGCACACCTGTAATCCTAGCACTCTGGGAGGCTGAGGCAGGAGGATCAACTTCAGGGCCAGCGTGGGCAACTTAGTGATTTAGTGAGACTGGTATCAAAATAAAAAATAAAATAAAATCTGGAGATGTAGATCAGTGCAAAGGCCCTGGGTTCAATCTCCAGTTCTGTGAAAGAAAAAAAAAAAAAAAAGTAACATCGCATTCTTAATCTCCACCATATATAAACTGGTAGTAGCTTTTAAGCACACACAGTAATTTTTGAGTATTTGGCCCGTAAGTTACTAAAACTCTCAGCTAGCCTCTGTTTATTTATCTGTGAAATGGAGCTGCCATCGCCAGCGCAGAGTGTATCTGGAGGAAGAGTAAATGGAATTCTGTATGGCAAGGCTCAGTCACTGTCCAGGGTCCCAGGTCACAAGTAGGAGCAGTGATGACTTCTAACATCCTGACTCCCCATGCTGTCCTTTTTGTCCCCCTTATTCAGTAGTGCAGGAGCAGAGGCCAAGCACATCATCACATACCCAGCTGGCAGGTCCCCTCCCTCCACCTCCACCCATCTCTCAAAGCCACCTGCTGTCACCAGAGGGGAGCCGCCCACTCCCACAGCACACTCCCTAAAAACACAGTGCCACCCACGCGGCTCACGACTCCAGCTCACGGCTCCGGGGAGAGCAGCGCGTCCTCAGCATGCTTCACCAGAAGCTAGAAAGCAGGGCTGCACACGAGCACATTCGTCCTCCTAAAGCCAGAGGTGCCCTAGGGGCAGCCATGCTGGGAAGAATGACCCGAAGGGATGCTCTAGATGGGCATCACCCGGCGGCAGAGTCAAAGCAACGACCCAACCAAATCCAACTCCCCGGAACCATCCTGCTCTCCCCAGCCACCTCGGTCCCTGCATGCGGGGCAGCATCCAGTTCTGGCTCAGTCCTGGTTCTCCTCAAAAATCCTGGCCTTTGACAACCTGGTAGAAGAAAGAAATTGCCTGAAGAGTCATGGCTTACACAATACCAAGACAACTGCTAAGGCCCGGATGTCTACTGCATCTCTGGCTCACCCCCGCACCCCCAGAATCCACGCCTTGCCCAGCACCCTGAAAAGGAGCACAAATGCCTGGAGTGCGTAAACACCATCGCGCATAACGCAGCCTGACACGAGGTCTGTCCTCAGTGCTGGGGTTAAACACGCGTTCGTTATCAGCTCATAGCTTCGTCTTAAATTCCATGGTGCTGCGGAAGCCTTTCTGGTTTCTTGGCTCTCCGCTCTCTTTAGGAAACAGCGTGTACAGAGTAAGGCGAAGCAGCTGGTTCCCTCGACACTGTGGCTAAACCCCAGCTGCCTTGGTTGGTTGCTTTCTGGCCTAAATGTTGCTTGTTCTCGTGGATCTGTCGTTCTGTTCTCTTACTTACTCCTGAATCCTCCCGGAGAGGTAATGTATAACTGACCTCTGAGTCTTGATTTCCAGATAATTCCTTATGATAATCATTTAATCACATATGGTCTGGTTTTGCTACAAATTAATTTCTACAGTGTATTAATGAAATAATTATGATATTATTCCTGGACTCATAGTCATATGATTCTTCAACATTTCCTGATCTTAAAGAGAAAAACACAGCGTAGGTGAGAGCCTCACATCTAAGATCAGCTGCAGCCATCATTTCCCCTCTTCTGTTCCAGCTTTGGGCTGGGCCCAAGGGCAACACCAGCGTCCTGCACAGCACCGGAAGGACGGTGTGTACTCACGATCAGGCGCAGGAAAGCATTCAGTGACCACACAAGGCCATGGGCCAGCGTCATCCGGCTGGGACTCAGGGCCCCAGAGCAGGAAGCTGGTGACGCTGCTGCCCTCTTAGTCCACACAGCTCTGAGCGAGTGAATCGAAACAGTCTCGGTACCTGAACGTGTCACACATGGACTGGGAAGCAAGCATTGCACGCAGATGCTAAACAGAACCACCTCACAATTTCTTTATAAGTTCAACTCTCCAACGGGCGTTACTGAGCACTCCGTGCTCTCTGAACAAAAGAAAGCTGATAGCTGTACATACCGGAAACGTATATTTAAAGACTATAGACCACATTCAATTTGCAAATTCATATGGATTGGTAATTCCAAAGCCTTCAATTTAAAGTAAAATTTTACTCAGTTAAAAACAATATAGGCTGAGGGTGCAGCCCAGGTATGGAGTATGTGCTTACAGTGCACGAGCACTTCAGTTACATCTTCAGCACCTAAACAAACAAAGAAACAAAAGTTCTTACCCATGCGCGGCACTGTGTTAACTACAGAAGGTGGTAGGGAATTCTGGGAAAAGACTTGCTTTCAAGTAAATTTGTCTTTCAAAGGAAATCAATCATACAAGCACGCCTTTCTTTTTCCTTCCTTCCCTTCTGCCTTTTCTCCATAAACCTCTCTGGCTTACCGCATCACACCTGATGAGATAATGTTACTAGTACATAGAAATATAGTAGGGCCTGTGTGGTAGTTATGAAAAAGACAGAAGAAGCTGGGCATGATGCCGCACACCTGCATTAAAAAGACAGAAGAAGCCGGGCACGATGCCGCACACCTGCGATCCCATTGTTCAGAAGGCTGAGGCAGGAGAACTGGCAAGAGTTCGAGGCCAGCCTGAGCTACATAGTGAGTTTAAGGCCAGCCTGAACTACACAGCGAGACCCTGCCTCAAACAAACAACAGCGAGCAAGAGACTGAGACATTTGATGATTCTCAAAAGCCCTTAGAACTATATTAACTGATATGTCAGTTAATATACTGTTTGAATATCATACTATTCAAAGTTGCTTTAAAACTAATTATTAACATTTGCCAATTTTATAAATAGAATAAGATTTGCAAGTAGGAGTTAAAATGTAAATTTTCTGAATCCGCAGCTTTAAGTAATAAAATGTTAATGTTTAAATTAAAAACAAACCTGTGCATAGTCTACTCAACACAGAGAGAAAGGACTGCGACTCAGAAGACCCGAGCTCCGGCTCTGGGTCCACTCAACACAGAGAGAAAGGACTGCGACTCAGAAGACCCGAGCTCCGGCTCTGGGTCTGGACCTGAGCCTCTCCAGTGCTTTCACCCACAAAATGAGGCCCGTTCACCAAAGCCTCTTCAACTCTGAATTACCATGCTGCACCGTAGGAACAAAAAACAGATTCACAATGCCGTGCAAGCCGAAAAGAGAGGGATTTTGCTTTCAGTGCAAACATCAGGAGTTCATTGGCAGCGGTATTGGTGGGATCTGACAAGTTCCAAGGAATATAATTATTGTGTACTGCAAACATGTACTGATAAGGATAACACAAAATTAAAAAAAAATAATAAAGAAATGTGGAGGAGCAGCATTCCAGGAGGGTGAAGCCACCGGTGCCAACTCTCTAAACAAAGGAGAGTAGAAATGGGCTTGGGAAATGGGGAGGCGGAGAAAACGCCCAGTGGTGAGGTAGCAGTCAAGCCTGACCCGGCTGGGGTAGATGGAATGTTGAGGAACAGCTCTCAGAGCTCAAAAGCTAAGCTCTCAGTGGCCTTTACCGTTGTCTACTCACATGCCAGGGAGGGCTTAATGCCATAACGATAGCATCCAACAGGACCCAAGCAAACGATTAGCAGAATTATTGTATCTTTTGAATTAAGATTAGAGTTTGCAAGAAAGGTATACTTTTAAGTTACTTCCTTCACAGCTTACTTTTAAATGATCTTTGGTTACTGAATTAGAATCGGCTAATGATAAATACTCATTGTAGAATCCATCTTGTGTTCTATGAAACTGAAAGAATACCCACATATTATGATATTTCTGTGGGTGATTTCCTCTGCCTAAACTTCTCAACAAAATTAAAAATACTTTCCATTGAAAGGTCAGTGAGATTGGGAGATGAATGGATTCTGACTCATCAATATTTCAAACTCTAGCTGGCTATCATGCAGGACTTGAGGAGGAGTATGTTCAGAGAAAGAAATCAGCATCTCACGAGTGTAGTTTCATAACTACTTGCAGCAGGTAAAATACGGACATGTTTTCTCATAAATCCCGATAGGCTAGCTAGGTAGAACAAATGCTGCTAAGTTATCATAACTTTTATTTCTATCCACGAGACTTTGATTTGTCTGGTTAAAATAATCTGAACAGGTGTTGCCAATCCAAAGTCTTCGATTGCACTAAACATCAGCAGCTGAGGCGAACACCTGCCACCTGACCCAGCCGTGTCCTCCTCTTCCATCCTTCTTGGCCATGTTGGAACCTCTGCACCAGGACAGCCAGAAAGACAAATACACCTGGTCCTTTTGCTCCCCTCAGACTGATGGACTGTGTGACTTTCCTCAGCATCTGTTTAGTGGAGATGGGGAAAAATTGAAGACCTATTTATTTATTAAGCATGCATTAGTGGCCCAGTGATTTCTTTTGAATGCTAAAATGCTAATCCCACAAAAAGTTCAATGAACTTTGAATAATTTACTAATGATGCCATAGGGAAACTAGGAGTTGGCCTGTTGTGTTTCCTGGAAATGTATCACTTAGGTTTCTCTTTTCAGGCTCCAGGCACCTCGTTCTCTCTCCTGTATTTCCTGTTCTCCCCATGAGGTACGGTGGATCCCTTCCTCTCCCTTCCCATATTCCTGCTCCTTTGCTCTGTCCACAGCTCCCTCACTCGCGCCTTCTTAAGAGCAGCTTAGGCCTCCTCTAGCTTCTGTCTTTACACAGATGCGGCCCAAGTCCTAGGCTGTCTTCAGGATTTCCTTCTCGTGGACAACAGTCAATGAGTGCTGAAAATTCTCACTATCGCTTTAGCACTTCTTTCATTTTAGGAGTTCTTAGAAGAAGTTACAATACATTTTTTTTAAAAACCTATTTATTTCTCATAAAAGTTGAAATGTTTATCACCTGATATCCTCTGCCAAGATTGTCTATGATGCTGTATCCACTCAGTCCCAGTCATTCATTAATTCTTTCACTGTTCTCCCCAGAAGTATTAATGAACTGCTTTCCATCAATCAGGCATTGTGCTAGACATTGAGGATATAGCAATAAAGAAAACTAATTCCTTGCCCTCACAGAGCGTCTTTGCCAGTTGAGAGAGAAAGAAAACAAATAATTATGCACAACATAAAATACATAGATCAATAGGGGTAAAGACATGCACACATATATAGATACAGCTGGATACACGCATACACATATATACACACACGTACACATTAAAAGTTTTCATTTGTGCCTTAATCAATTTTTAAAACATCTGAAATAGCAAGAGCTGAATCTCTGCTTGCCATTGGAGCACCTCTGAATACTCAGAGATCTCAAGCTTTGTCCCAGGGGCTGTAACTCCTTCATGAGCCTGCGCTCTGGTCATCACATCTGAGCCACGAGAGACCAGAAATGAGATCAGCTACCAGAAAAGATAAGCGCTGCTGGCATCTCTCCCTCATCTTCATTAAATCATTATGAGAGAAGCAAAACATCTAAGCTGCCCATTCTTCCTCAAATATGCCCAAATAAAGAACATTGCTTTGCATATCTGCTGTCCATAGTTTTAAGCTTTCGTCCTAGTAAGTAAAAGACCAAAAGCCACAACCATTTAAAACATTGTCTTGTTAGTGAAATATCAATGCAGTCTAATAGGTAAACTTTATGCTTCAGAAAAAGGGTTTGTATGCGGACCAGATGTCCTAATCCCATCAACTTGTGTATATTCCATCTTCAACCATCTCATCTTCCCTTAGCTCCAGAAAGCTATTTTTAACTTTGTGGTGGGTAGTGTATGAAAATTCAAAGAATTTTCTGATAAAAGAATACACTCAAAATAGTTGCTTGACACCTACTGCTGTAATGAAAACAGCATGGTAAGCTCACCGAGGAAGGACTTAGGTTCATTTACATCTGTTTCCCTAACACGTCCTTGAAAGCCCAACACAGGGGTGCTTGATGCGCATTCATGAGAAATCAATGGAGGTTCACCTTTCCTTCTCATTGGCATAATATACCCAAGCCCAGTCTTACACACTTCATATGTGTCATCTCGATCATCACAAAACCCACGAGGTAGCTGCCATTCTCACTGTATTCTAAATGAGCAAACTGAGACCCTGGCTAAAGCTCCCATAGCAGAGAAATGACCGAACTGGGAAAATGAACCCAAATCATGCGACAGCATCCACGCCCCTCACCACTAAGTGACAAGCCTTTATTTGACAGAACCTTTATTTAGTTTTCTTCTTTTCCCTCCTGACTCCCACAAGAGCACAGTCATCTCAGACAGGAAAAGCCTTCTGTGGTTGTGTAGGCATTTCTTCAATGCCACAAATCAGCATCCTGAGTAAGACTTGGGGAATCACGTTAGACAGTGAGAATACCTAACTTATCTCAAACCTTCCACATAAGAAATGGAAGCAAATACAATGTAAGGAACAGCTTCACAAGCACACACATACATGTATGTGCACATGTGTTTAAAAAGCAATTTTGGGGCCAGTGAGATAGCTCAGAGGCGTAAGCCCCTGCCTGGCAAGCGCGAGGGCCCGAGTTCGACTCCCAGAACCCACATACGAAAAAAGGGCTGGTGATATCGCTCAGCGGCATGGGTGCCTGCTGGCACGCGAGGTCCTGAGGTCGACCCCCAGTACCCACAAAAAAAAAAAAAAAAAAAAGCAATTTTGAACAGGAGCTCGGAATGGCCTGAGCTTGCAGGGCATGTGATCCAGTTGTCTTGGGTAAGAGGTGGCAAAAGAGCCAAGCGATGAATGGCAGAGTGGTGGCAAAGCCAATATCGGAACCCCAGCTCCCAGCTCCCAGGCCGATGCTCTCTCTGCATCATGCTGCCTCCCAAAAGGGATTTGATCAAGAGATGGAGGACAGAAAACAACTACCCAGAGGGAATCAGATAGATGCTGAGAGGGACGAGCAAGGCACTCTACAAACCAGTCCTTGGACGTGTGGTTGATTCAAAGGGGAAATGATGGAGCTGGGCACAGCCTTCAAATTAGGGAAGAGAGAAGTGGGAATGGGCACAGAATTATCAGGGAAATTGGATTCTCCTTCGTCGTAGATGCCCTCTGCTGAGGACCAGCTTGACGCGGTGCAGAGTGGGCAGTGATTAACATTAATAAATTGGCACAAAAATAAATGGAGAGTCTGTCCTAGGCCCACATGACTTGTGGCGAGTCCCCCGGCTGGCTTAGGGACAGGTTAATCCTTAAGCCAACGGCCAGAGCTGAGACCGGCAAACAGCCTGTGAAACTCTGGCGCCTCAAAGCAAGATAACACAGCAGCTGAGGACCTTTGTAACTCTCATCTAAATTCCTTTCCTGGCTCAGTAGCCTAGTTAGTAGATAATCAGGATACTAGTTAACCACGATCTGTTCCTGTGTGCTTTTCCAAAAATGCCTTGTTCTTTGAATTCTTGAACATTTCCCATGCATATCAGCAACTCACCCTCATTGCTTCCTGCAGCCCACAAGCACACCCCCAATCAAGCTGTGCACCTAATAAAGTCCAGAGACACTGTGCCTCTTTGTCTTCATTGAACTTTGACCACCCTGGTTCCCCTTGTAACTAGAATATATATTTATCTGTGTTTTATTCCTTTGTCATATCCCTGAGCTGGAGATTGGTGGTCCTAAGCCAGGGCCCCAATGCCCGCTGTGACTACATATTCACACTCCTACCAAACACACAGCAGCCAGGCTGCCATGGGACGCGGAGAGATCGGCTGGTGGACATCAAGGGCTACGCTCAAGAGCCATATTGGTGGGTGAACTCTGGTTTGGAAACAACAGCAAACCCAAGTTGATTTAGTCTTTTTTATGGGAGAAGGTCAGGGAATAGAATCAGTTTTTTCATTCACTTAATTACTTTGGGTAATTTATTTCCTTTACATTTATTTTTACTGTTCATGCCATTACCTAAGACAGTAGGAAGAGCCTGTTGACTTGCGTGGAGATTTTCAAAAACAATTATAGCTCACTTCATTTACTCAGTAAATACTGATTGACCTCATACTATGTCCTTGAGCCCTGTCCTAGGCGATGGAGGCTAAGCAGAGATCAACACAGTAAAATATCTTGTCCTCACAGAACTTTATGTAGAAGGTGGGGGAAGAGATAAACAATGAAATAAGCTAAGGAAAACATAGCACAGTAAAGGGGGATAGCTTTAGAAAAAGGCAAAAAGTGTAACAGATTCCCACAACGTTAGCTGCTTACAGCAATCTACATTCATTTTCTCAGCTCCTGTGGCACAGTTCCAGGCACAGTGATCAAGTATCTGCGGACTGACTGTGTGCTCATCCAGAGGATCAAATGGGAGAACTGCTCAGGGCTCACGGAGGGCACTGGCAGAATCCAATCCCCAGCATCTACAGGACTGAAGGACATGGGGCTGCACTGCTTTCCTTGGGTCCAAAAGCACCCGCAGCTTCCAGAAGTGCCCTGCAGTTCCTCACTTCCTCAACCCGGCAGGAGGGCACTGGCTCCAGCTGCTAAGATGAGGTCTTGTGTAACGCTTTGTGGGACCGAGTCTCATCACATGTGTCGTCACCTAGTGGCTGGAAGTGGTCGGAGGTCTTGCCCATACACCCAGGGTGAGATTATACATCGGAAATCACTGGGAGTCACCCGAGGGTCTGTCTGCTGCCAGCCCTGATGGGGGCCCTGCGCATGTGCATGCGAGCTGGCATGACGTCCTCAAGCAGGTGCCCCAGAGCCACGCAGAGGTGTGATACACACAGATGGGCCACTCCCAAAGGCTCACACTTGTCAGGCTTTTGGCGGGGACTTTGAGTCTACATTTTGAACAAGTTTCCAAACAAAGCTAATGGTGCTGGTCAAGGGACTGCACTCTGAATGTCCTAGCTTGTGTACTAGAGGGACTCGGGCTGCTCCCCAACATCAGCCAGCTCTCGTTCACCTCCAGGGAGCAGACATGGACCTTCTGGCCATGGGACATACCTATAAGCATGGCAGCACACAAAGCTCATATGGCTGGGAGTTCTGGAGCCTCAGGTAGCCGGGGCGTGATGCAGAGGAGGAGGACAGGTTCCTGGGAGGCCTGTGGACCTCTTACTCTACACAAAGGCTCAGCCAGAAAAGTGCAAAACGAGGGCCTCTGAAACCAAAGGCTCAAGACAGGCGCCGTGAACTGTGAAGGACCAGACCACCCTGTGTGGTGTGATGAATTCGTCTGCAGTTTCATGGTTGCAGGCAGAAAACATAAGACTCCTCGGTCACAAACAGAGGACAATTTACTACTTATGCCTACCAATAGCGGCAGCCAGAGTCACATCACTCCAGCAGTGTGCGAAACTCTAACAAGGCAAATGTAAAGGCCAGGTGCTGCCTGTTTATGCAGCGGGGTGCATTCCAAGAGAGTACCACTGAGATTAGGAGACCCCAACTTTATAAGAGGTACTCACAAACCTCCTTACAACATCTGCCCCACAGTGAGCAAATCTGCCCTACAGAGAAACAGTCTCTCTCTCCCAAGGCTGCCTGCTATGGAAACTGCCTTGGAAAGATAGTGCAGAGCAGATGAGTCCCAAAGGCCTTCGTTCAGCAGATGAGTCATGCAGAAACGTGAGAGACCCATGGGGCACCGCCTCACACAGCAGAGGCCAGCGCGGGGCCCAAGGGTCGGACCAACTGGTCACGCTTGGCGCAGAACCCGGGAGGGGGTTGAGGATGAGGCTTGGATGTAGAAGCATTAATGCATTCAAAAGCTCTACACAGGAAGCTGAGCTAAGGGGAGGACCAGGGAATGAGGTCAGGGGCAGGCCGGGAAGGAAGGGCAGCAGCCCGAGCAGTGAGTGCCTTCTCGTCACTAAGCACTTTGCCCTTTGATCCAGCAAACTGAGGTATAACTGGAGCATTTCCAAGGGAGGACAGGCAGGATACAGCATCCTCCGGTCTCTGTGCTGAGAACCCCAGACTGAAGAGCACTGGGACCAAAGCAGGGAGAACGTAATGTTGAGATAAATCAGACACATGAGCTCAAACAGTGCGTGTTGTCTCTTATATGAGACACCCAAAGTCTAAAATAATAAAGGACAGGCAATGAGAAACAGGGAGATGACTCTTTTGCAAATGGAAAGGGGACCAAGAGATGGAGGGAGAGGGGAGGGAGGGAAGGAAAAGGGGATGAAGAAAGAATGAAGACGTGTTATGCACATGTACCAACTCCCCGTGAGGAATGTGATCGTTATGTCCTGCAAACATGTGCTGTACTAAAAAAATGAAAATAAAAAAGAAACTTCACAAAATCCAGGTGAGAGACTGTGGCCTGGCCCAAGGCACTATTAGCAGAGGTGGTGGAAGTTACTCAGCTCTAAGCATGAGTTGAAAGTAGAGCTGGTAGGCAGACCGGGAATGGAATATGGCGAGGAAACAAACACCTTGGAGGACAGACTTTGAGCTTCTCTTCAGCTGAAACTGGAGCGATTCAGGAGAATTAGGGATATTTCAGAGGAGGGAGATGAGAAGATCGATGTTAGACATGTCAAGTTTAGACATATCCAGTGGGCAGCCAGAAGTTGAGGTCCAGGCTGGAAAACTAAATATGGGAGCACATGTTAGCATATGGGTTGAATTTAAAGCCATGTATCTCCAACAGATAGCCAAGAAAGAGTAGATGGAACAGGGAGTGAGGCAAGGTCAGACCCCTGGGGCACGCCAGCAGTTAGCAAAGGAGAGAAGTCTGGAGAAGGAGGAGCAAGACAAGAGCCCAGCGTCCTGAGACCAAGCAAACAAAGAGCCTCAAAGAGAGGCGTCAACTGTGCCAAGCAATGCTGATGGGTCAACCAAGATGAGGACTAAGGACTGAGCCCTGGATTTGGTGCAGGGAGAAAGACAGAGATGGAGATTAGATAGGGAGAGGAAGTAAGCCGTAGCCTCTTTCTCCAAACCAAATGGAGACCAAATTTGAAATGATGACTCAGGACCATTAGGTCTCCAGCAGACATAGCAGCTGCTATTACACTGAAATGAAGTATTTCTTTTCTCTCAGCCTTGGGGAAGAAATTCAAGGAGCAGACAGAAATCTGAGGACAGAGGCCAGCTTTGCAGTGGTGGCACAGGGTCCCTGAGACAGCTGAGGGTTAGGCAGCGCGCTGGTACCCAGAGGTCAGCCCTCCACAGTGTCATAGCTCCTCTACTGCCGCAGCTGAGAATTCCCAGTCACCACCAACAAACAGATTCATGCAAGTCCCCAGAGTACTGTATGGGACGGAGCTAGATACAAATAGGTTCTTACTGTTGCCCTCCATTAGCAAAGCTCATAAAAAGTGTTTTTGGATCTAATCATCAGATTTGGAATAATTCTTGTACAGATATTCCTTGTTTAACAACCTGTTTAAGGACTCTTCGGATGTATGACCGAGGCGCACTGTTTGGACTTAAGACCCATATTCAGACTGAGGTCACAGAAACATGAGCTGCACTGTGGCCTCCTGGTGGCTTCCTCTGCAGTACAGCACTGTGATTTTTGCTGATTGTACTGTACAGTACGGTCCTGCAGCTTTATGTTCTGTTACACATTACAGTGCTGCATGTAAGAGTTATGCAAATAAAAGCAAAGTCATCAAGTTGGAGTTTCCTTTGACCATTTCTTTGTTCTGAAGCTTGTAACGTATGTACTATATACAATTCTTCATTTAGCGACCACGTCATTGAATGACCTAGTTGCAGGAACAGGACTTGGTTGTTTGGTGAGGAGTGTCCGTACGTGGGCTGCCAAACCGAGCATGAGATTTGGGATAATAAGATACAAAATACTAGTGTTTAATATCTTTGATGCATTTAGCCAGCTTTCTTTGCATTTTAGTGTAGTTTACTGGTACTCAACTTCCTCCTCCCCTCTGTTTTTTTTTTTGTTTGTTTGTTTGTTTGTTTTTTGTGGGTACCAGGAACCAAACTCAGGACCTTGTGCTTGCCAGGCAAACGCTTAGGCGCTGAGCCATCTCACCGGTCCCTCCCCTCTATTTTTTACACATAAGATCTGCTTTCCAAATGTATAGATTGCTTATTTGTGAGTGCAGAGCTTTGCCACCTGTGGAGGCCAAGGAGGCCAAAACAGTTTCTGGGGAAAAAAAAAAAAAAGGACGAAAATGGTGGGGTTCTCTAGTGTATACAATGGAAACTGTAAAGTGCAGGTTTTAAGTGTTGCATGGAAACCACAAACCCTACTCTGAAGACCACGCTTCCGTTTCCAGGGGCGGAGTCGCTGAGAATGGCTCTGAGGACCGGAGGGAGCTCGTGGAGACGCTAACCCTGCTGGGCAAGGAGAGGTGCAGCACTTTCTTTGCCAGGGATGCCTTTTGTGCATAGGGTAAAACATGAGCAAGAGGTGGGGTGAATAGGGTCAGCAGATGTCACCCTAAACTGTGTCACTTTGCCCTTAGAATTATTTTGAGCTGAATTATTTTGAGAAACTTGTGTTCCTGAAACCCCCTCCCTGCCTCAGTGTAGCGCCTCCCAAAAGAACTGAGTGGCAATTAAGTCCCCTCTCTGGAAGCAGCTCCCCCTTCTCTCCCAGATGTCCTTCTAGCGATCAAACCCAGATCTGCCCCCCAAGAGCTCACTCACCCTTACAGAGGAGGGCATCTGCTCTCCCCATCAGGCCCTTTTCCCATTAAGATGCTGTACAGACCCTCAAATCTCATCAGTCCTTGGGGCATCCACATCTTTCTGGATGCCCTGGTGCAGGTAAAACTCTCAAATCTGCCCACATATACCCCTTTCCCACTGTTAACCTGTCTGTTGGGCTCGGACACACAGCCTACCAGGATAGAAAGCTTTTCCTCTCCTGCCATGCTCAAGAGAGGCTTCCAGGTGTCGTCTAAACTCAACTCTGCAGGGAGCATGGTCCTTCCCATCAGAGCCCTGGGCTGGGTAAGGAGGAATAACGGGGCAAGGATTATATTTCCTCCTGGTCTGCCCTGATGCTTAAAAAAGGGAAACCGTGTTTCCCTGATGCCTCCACATAGAAATGACTGCATTCTGGAACCAAAAGTGTTGGGAAATATTTATAGACAATGTTGTTTTTAGCTCTCATTGTCATTGCTCTTGGCTCCTTCATGTGTAGGGGGGAAATTAGTGAAAACCCATCAATATCTAACATTGAGAGACTAAAATTGAGAAATCTGAAGAGACCCCTTCTCATGCCCCTCATCTCAACCTGTCTTTGTCTTGTGAATGAATCAGTCCTACTTCTGTGATCCTGGACAAGGTGTGCTTGCTATTGATTGACAGAAGAAATTTCTAATTGAAAAAAGAAAACCACTTTGCAATTTCCAAAGTGTTGACTAGGACTCCGTATTTTAGCCAGACTGAGAAATGTAATTTGCCTGAGACGCAGAAACTGACAGACACGTCTGGAGATGAGTATAAAAAACACACTCATTTTCTGTGCACAGTGCATTATCTGGCCACAGCAGAATCCCTGAATTTTGTCTTTTTAGAAATCATCAATACGTTGGTGGCTAAGGGTATTCTTGAGGATTTATGGTTCTTGATTTGTGTGTTCTGGGAATTTCACTTCCTCTGCCTCAAAATGCAACATGTACAGATGACCCACACTGTGAGAAACTACTTAAAACACCTCATTCCTTGAGGACTCAAGATTCCTTCTAATGCATTAAAATGTTCTGCTGCCTTCCTAGTCTATTACAGATAATTCTTAATTTAATGTATATATTTTAAATAAATTACACTTTATTTAATAAATATTCAATGAAAAGTAGAATGACAAGCTTGAAACTCCACATTTTTTTGAGACAGGGTCTTGCTATGTAGTTCTGACTGGCCTTGAACTCACTGTGTAGCCCAGGTTGGCCTCAAACTTGCAGCAGTTCTCCTGCCTCAGCATCCTGTGTTCAGGGATTACAGGTGTGTGCTACCATGCATGACTTTCACATGCTCTTAACTGCACTGAAGGTCTGTAAATTTAGTAAGTGGCTTTGAGGTGTCACTGGGGGATTTCAGAACAGCAGGGCTGGCAAATGTCTGCAGACCTGGGAAGTAAGCCCTATGGGTGCTTGAGGCAATCACCCTCCTTTCTTCAGGTGCCACTGGAGGCCATGAAAATAAAGTCAACGCAGACAGAACTGGTTAAGGACAACTCCTCCAACTCTTCATTTTCCCCCCAATGTCATTAGGTACTCTCTTAAAGTACCGTTGCGCTAATGTGCTTGGGAGACGTTTGGATGAATAAAACAGATTCATGTAAACAAATGATTATAATTACTCACGGGACAATAAAAACCTTTCTCAGGGAGGTACTCATTAGGGTTAGTTCTTTCAGTTGGATTTTTTTTTTTTTTTTTTGCCATACTGGGGATTGAATCCAGGGCCTTCATTTGTGCTAAACGAGCACTCTACCACTGAGGTATGTCTCCAGCCTTTATTTTATTTTTTACTTTGAGACAGGGTCTCATTAAGTCACTAAGTTACCCAGGCTGGGCCTGAACTTGTTATCCATCTTCTTGCCTCAGCCTCCCAGAGCTGAGTGCTAGGATTATAGGCATGTGCCACCACGCCCGGCTCGCTCAACACCTAAATAATACAGATTCTACTTTCCAAAAAAGCACACAGGTCCCACCAGGACTTTTATTTATTTTTGAGGTGCTGAGATAAGTGGAAAAGTATATTGAACCACATTTGAACTGGCTTTTCCTTGAGCTAGTCTAAGAATCACATGATGTGTGATTTGTAAAGGATTCTTTACCTTGAAAAGAGAAGAAAACCAGCAAACTGTTGACAAATGAGCACTACCCCGACCCCCAACTCACCGTGTCACGAGGCTTAAGTACCTCAAAGGTCTCGGGGACACTGAGTCCCGTTCCAATTCCGAGACCCACCCCTGGCCCACAGAGGGAGTGCAGAGCTCACTTAACTTCTGCCCTTTGGGAGTCCCGTGGATCTTACTGAGTATAAAGCAGCATCACGATCTGTACCGTTGCACACTCCTTGCATACGCATTTAGGAAGATGGGATAGAGTAGTAATTAAATCCCGAGGTACATGAAGCCAAACTCTCTGACTTCAATCAGGCTCCAACATGTCCGACTTGGGGAAAGCAGCATAGCTACCTTGTCATTTAGTAAAATGAAAATAACACTACTTTCTTGTGAGTGTGCTGTACGTATTAAATTACCAGATGGCTTCTTAAAGTGTGTAGCCTGTTATCTGGGATCGAAGAGCACCCACTACAACGCTGTTATCACCCTGAACGTCCCACTGGGAGGGAAAGGTGTCACCTCATGAGTTCTGTGTGCTATCACTCATAGCAGCGAGGCTTGGGTCTCCTCTGCGACCCTCTCTGCAGACGACCCTGTCCAGTCCGCCCTCCTTTCCCCTTGGGCACTTGCTGCTCAGTACACACTGAGGGACAGTGGGGTGTGCTGGTTAAGCTAACACTCTAGATGCTCGTGGCCTTGGAGGTGGATCTGGTCTTTCTCACTTAATTTCTGCAACCCTTAGTTTCCATCTCTCCAATAAGTTAAAAGCAAAGATAACTACCTCATGATGTTATCCTAGGTCTCAGTAAAATAACGCATGCGAAGTTCTTGCCATGTGCTAATAGAAGCAGCAGCAAACGCTCATGCGTTCACTCATCAAATGCCCATGACGACCCAGGGTGTTAGAGCTGTTATTATTCTCATTTTACACGTGGGGAAAACAAGGCCCAGAGAGATCACTAACTTGCTCATGATTGTATCAGTTATAAGCGAAGACAGCAGGATTAAAATCCAGGATGTTCATCTTGACTCTGGGATCTTCACCACTGTGCCTCTCAGAGTCAGAAATACAAGCACCTGATGTGTATCTGCTCCTCTCTATTTGCTGAAATACTCATTTGAACAAATCCATATTTGCTGCTATATTTATTATCTCCTATATCTTACTAAGTAGAAAATCTTATCAAAGGCCACAAAAGTGGGTTGTTTTGCTTATGTATGGTTTGTGTCTAGCTGTCCCCCCAAAGCCTCATGCAGTCATGGGGGGGTGGGCTTCTAGAGTTTGTGATTGATTCATTGTCTAGTGCTGGGATTATGGGTGTGAATGCTACACCCACCCTAGGGTGGGTAACCTACGTACAATATAAGGGACAGAAAGAGTCTTTTCTCATGCTCCTCCCTTCTGGCTTTTGTTGCTTTTGCTGTTTTCCACCGCCATGAACTGTTGCCCTCCGCCATGAGCCACCTTGCCTTGGACCCAGCAGGTTATGAACTGAAACCTCCACAAACTGTGAGCCAAATAAACCTTTCCTTCCTTAATTTTGGGCTTCGGGCATTTTGTCTCAGCAATGAGAGGAAAGTAACCAAGACAGCTTATAAATTTCATTTTGAAGAAACTTCAGAGTCTGCCTATTTAGTAACCAAACAAGGTGCATATGAGAAAAAGCAATTCACAATGAGTTGCAAAATACTATTACCATCTATCGCCGTATGGTTAGATTTTATGAAGAGCTGAATTATAACAATAGTTTAGGATTTGCTGCAAATGACTGACTTCACCTAATGGATACATCATCACCTACTTTAAAACGCTTATGTAGAGGGCAGACAAAACTACAAGAGGTAGCTTTGAAGACAACATGAATATCATTAATACTCTGAAAGAAAACATAAATCAAAATGCATAAAAGCTACCTTCCATCATTTGAGGTTTATGCTTATATTGCCTGAAATGCAATATAAAATCCAAAATAAAACTTTTCCATGGGTAATTTGATCCTTATAATATAAGAGACTAGAAAAAAGAGAAAGGGGGAGTAGTTCCGTTTTGTAACGAAATTCCATCCTTTGTTTAGAAAGCAAGGATTTGTTTTCCATGTAACATCAAAAATGATATAATTGCATGCACCTTTCTAGATAATCACTCTTTGCTTCATTTTCTGTTCTCTTTGTTTACCTTCTCTCATCTATTTCAAATTTATATTAACTTGCTATGTTTTATATATTTGCAAGTCTTGCTCTAAGCACTTTCTAGAACAAGGTAAGACTAAATAAATGCCCCATGAGCAAAGTACAAGATGAAGTAATAGGACATTTTCACCTTGATGGGATTAGCAAACAGGTAGGCATAATCCAATATTTATTACTTTATGTCATTCATGGACTTTTAAGAATTCTTCTGTGTTAAATAGAAAAAATAGTTATTATAACAGGCTAGTTAACATCCCCCCAAGACATCAAGTCCTAATCTCTAGGGCCTATAAACGTTAATTTATATGGAAAGTGCCCTTCACACATATGACTAAGTGAAGGATCTGGGCATGGGGAAATGATCCCCAATTAATGCAATTACAAGGGTTCTCACAAGACAGGCAAAGGGTGGCTTGCAGCAGACAGAGAGGAAAAGCAGCCACAGGCAGAGACAGCAACATGGCGGCCACCGGAAACAGAAGAGGCGAGGGACAGACTCTGTCCTGTAGCTTTGGTGGGAGGTCAGCCCTGCCAAGCCCACAACTTCAGCCCATCGACAGTGACTTCGGACTTCTGACGTCCAGAAGGGTCAAATAAATTTCTGTTGTTTTCTAGCCACCAAGTTGGTGGTCATTTGTAACAGCAGCCACAGGAATTTGAATATTGTCCGCTAATTTGAATATTTACAAGGGCTAAATGAAGAGAAAGTTTTCCTTTTGACATTAAAGATTTTGTGAAAGGCAAAAACAAACGAGTTATTTCCATTTAGAATAATAAAATATTGAAAGATGGTTTAAAAGGAGCAGATGTTTTTATTTTAAAGGACTGCCACATGTTCCAGGAAAAGGCTACATTTGTATCCAAACTCTCTCAAGATGCTCTTTGACTTACCTTGGGGTTATAACCAATACACTCATCACAAATGGAAACTGTCACAAATCGGACATACATTTAATCCACCCGAAATGCCAAACGTCATGGCTTACTGTAGCCCGCAGATTGTCCGGTATTTCCCCATGCTCAGTCCTGACAATCCCCTAGACGCCTTCCTGCTTTGCTGGAAGTAATCTATTCTTTCATGAAAGACAAGAACACACTGTATTCCCAGACTTTTACTCATGGGAAAGTGTCCAGCAGCTGCTTCTGCATTTCCTCAGCTGTCCGCGCAACAACGTCCAGCCTACCTCGGGGACAGGGGCACGTCTTGCTGGCACATGCTGCCTGACCTCAAGTAGTTTTGCTTTTGTCTAGATCAAGAGGCAAAAGGAGAAATTGGCAGCCCCACTCTAGATAATTCTAAAATGAACCATGCTGAAGGCAGACGCCTGTACCTTGGAAACCGCGGGACTATCTTAGAATCACTTAGCTTCTCTACCCACAAAAGTTCCATCTGATCCCCCCTTATACAGTTCTTTTTTATATCCATCCACACTGGCCAAAGTTCCAAGGCAGCTTAAAGTTTGTAAACACTTGAACTATCCCTCCTCCACACCCCTTACTTTTGAATTTACAAACGGGAGTAGGAGCCCCAAATTGTAATGGTTCCGCATCTCCTCATGCTATTTGATCCACAAATGACATGCAGGTTTGCGCAGTCTCTGTATAGTTATTGTACACGTTTAGGAAGGAGGGGGAGTAGAGAAGGGGTAGGGAGAATGGTGATCCAAAGTAATGAAAATAGAAACCTCCCAAACCGGACTGCTCTCAGAGTAGCTTCACCCCGAGCTGCCCAGCCAGGGCACCTCCCGCAGGCACAGCCATCGGGCAGGTTCGGGGATTTGCTGGAGGCAGGGAGAGTATTTGGTTATAGACAGAGCTGAGAAGTGAGAGGGTACGTGGAGGCCACAGCAGGCTTCTCCACCCGCCCTCATCCACCCCCTGAGCCCACGCAGCCCCCGGACAGTGGCTGAGGCACAGTGCCAAAGGGCAGCTGGAGAGGCGCTGGGGCTTGAGTTTATCTTCCCTCTAAAGGTCACAGGGTTGGAGTAGGATGGGGACTCACAGCACTTTGTACTCATTATCTAGTTGGCCGTAAACAAGAAATTTAGTTCTGGTACCCGTTTGCCCTGTAGAATGGGAGGGAGCCTCTACCCACTGCACAGCCCCTGGGCACGCGGAATGAGTCCCTGCACGCAAGCGCAGAGCACAGACACGGGACAACAAGCAGCCCGGCTATTCAGATGACTGCCTACTAGACTAAAAGAAAGTCTCCGGTGCTCTCGGCGCCCTACGCAGCCTTCTTCCTTTCCTACCACTAACAGGGAGCAATTTTACATTTTATTAACCAAATAGCTACCAGATTAATATCTGTCTCTTCCTCTACGCTACATTTCATGAGGCGGAAATCAAGTCTCTTTTTTCTCTTCCTAGCTTTGTGCTTGGCAAAGGAAAGCATTGCAGTATTTGCACACAAGTAGATCAAATAAGATTCAGCAAATCGGAGACACCAGTGGTTCCCAATCTGCTCTTCCGGTTGTCTTCAGAGTTTTCAGGAATGTTTTCTGTCTACTATAATTCTTCTCCAACTTCACTGAACAGAGAGTCACCTGGCACACTCTCATGCACACTCATGCCCAGGGCCCGGAGACTCCGGCGTGAGTGCACGGTGTCAGCCCGGGCCGTGGACCTCCATATGCGCTGTGTCCCCATCCATGGTTTCAGCATCCTCAGATTCTACAACCGAGGATCAGCAATATTCAAAAAAAATATTTCCTCTGGACATGTACAGGACTTTTTCCATTGTCAGCATTTCCTAAACAATACAGGACAACAACCACTCCCAGGGCCTTCGAGCTGTACCAGACATTCTAGGTCACCTAGGGATGATTCATGGCACACAGGAGGAGGCCTGGGGCTCCATACGCAACGACTGCACCGTTTTCTAGAGGAGACATGAGCACTGCGGTATCTTCAGGGGTCCTGGAGCCAATCTCCCGGGACACTGAGGGACAAATTATGTAAGACTCTCCAAGAACCCCGTCTGCCAGGCAGGGTGGAGAGCTCCCGTGTTGCCGCAGCCTGCCAGTGCAGGTGTGGAGGGCTCCTACTCCACCTCTGCGTTTGAATTTGATCAGTGACAAAGATTCTCTGCTTTGCCAACTGCAGGCAAGCTTCTGAATCTTTCCCTAAATCCATCTGTGGACTTGCCCGGCACACCCAGCTTTAGCAAAAACTGTCGAGTCAGTCTACCCAGAACGCTCCATCTGCAACACCTGATCGCCCGCGCCAGCGCCTCGGAGTCCTTGTCCTCCGACACCCCTCGCCCCGGTGTCTGACTCTGCCGGCCTTGTTTCACCGAGAATCCCCTTTCCCCTGACTTCTCCCTGAGGAATTTTCTCCCCAGATCCCCCATTGCTCCCTAGCTACCCATTCCGGCTGTCCATGTGGGATTCGAAGTTGAGCCCCATTTCTCTTCCCCACCCCAAGGCCCTAGGGACCTCTATTTCCACCTTCGGAATAAAGTCCCCTGCAGGAGCCATGAAAGTAGCACGGAGTAACTTTTTCTTTAACCCCCACGACTTCCAGCGCTTCGTTCATGCTCCCTTTCTGTTTGCATAATAAGGAGGACAGCACCGCGGCTGCAGCGCTCTGGGCCGGCGCTGGGCCGGGAGTCGGTTCCGGCCGCGCAGGCCACTTCATCCCCGCGGCGGGCGACACCGCCCGCGCCCTCAGCGGGTCGCTTCCGCCCCGCGTTGAGCAAGGGGCCGCGAACCCTCCGGCTTGCGGTGAACACGTTTGTGTTTGCACGGAAGCCCTCCGTTTCCTACGTGTGAAACAAGGTGGGCTCGAGACCGAGAGGCTGAACCCCGCAACCCACTCCCGGGCGCTGCTCCCCAGGTGGCCGCGGGGGCCAGGCCCTTCCTACCTGTCCCTCGCTCCACACGCGCCCAGGAGGAAATCGGGGTCCGTTTCCTCTCATTTTAAAGGGTTCCCCCAACCCTGGTCCGAGTCTGACCCCAAGACACGAAGCCACTCTTTGGGAGGCCGCGGGGGCTCACCGATCGCGGAAACCGCGCCACGCGTGTCTGTGTCTCGGCGGGGCACCCCCACCGCCGAGCCTCGCACACCCCAAGTTAGAAGCCGCCTCCCCCGCGCCCCGGACGGGCGCCGACCCCGGATCCCGGGCTGCACAACAGGTCCCGCGGCGCCGGCTGTCCCCGCCCCACGCACACCCCGAGTTTGGCGAGCCGGCCCCACCCGGGGCGCCCGCCGGAGCCCCGTTGCGGACGCGCTGGAGGGCACCGAGCCTGTCCAGGGCAAAGTTAGCCGAGGCAGGAAAAGCCCCGGCACGGCCCCCGCGCCCCCGCGACGCTCACCTCGGGCCTGCGCCTCCATGGTGCCGGCGGCCGGCAGCGCGGGACGCGGCGGGCGCGGACGGTGCCCGGCTCTCCGTTCGCGGGGCGCAGGTCGCGGCAGCGCAGGGAGGAGACCGCGGGCGCCGCCACCGCCGCCTCCGGTGCCTCCGCCCCCCGGGCCACCCGGTCCCCGCCGCGCAGCTCGCCCGCGCCACCTGCGGGCCGCCCCACCCGAGCCTGCGGGCCCGGGTGCGCAGAAGCGGGCCGAGGCTGGGCCTGCAGCGCCGGTGAGGCTCCGGTAGCCTCGCGTCCGACGTCGCTGTCGACTGATCAGGGCATGAGGCTGTTTGAGGTGCATTTCTGTTTAAAGACCTCTCAGTGCTTGTTGCTGCTTCTAGCGCCAGCACAGAGCGCGTTCAGCCTGTGCACTGCGCGCATCCGATCTCTGCGGCACATCGGAGGCTTCGTGTACCTGGGACCACAGGGCAGCAGCTAGCGCTGTGCGTGAGGAGCATCCGAAACAGCTAAATCACCTGAAACTCATTCCCAAAAGTGGTCTCTGTGTGGACCAGGAAAAGGGCCATGGGTTATGGCCCCACAGCTGGAACCGGAAGGCTGCAAGCTCTTGCTTGGCCTCAGGGGGAAGCCTATGCGCCTTTGGGGACTTTTATCCATGAATGTAAACGACAGTGAACCGCGGGGGGCATTGATTTTGGTGTCATATATTTTAGTGAGAAAGAGAACTCACAAAGACCGAATTTACAAACTGTGAGCACTAGCCCTGTGGATATTTTTCTTTTTTCTTTTTTCTTTTTTTTTTTTTTTGTGGGTACGGGGGGGGGGTCGACCTCAGGACCTCGCGCGCCAACAGGCACCCGTGCCGCTGAGCGATATCACCGGTCCCTTTTCCGTATGTGGGATCCGGGAGTCGAACTCGGGCCCTCGAGCTTGCAAGGCAGGCGCTTACACCGCTGAGCCATCTCACCGACATCTGGTCTTGAATGGCTTGCATTTGGCGGGAGGAAGTATTCTCTTTCTCTCTTAGAAGAGATAAAGACCAGTAGGGCTGAGCGTGGGTGTTGTATTTTACCTCCCATAATCTCTGCCAAAGAGCCCTGTACAAATGCATAGCTCAAAATCCTTCTATGGAATAAACAATGGACCAAGTTATATTTTATCCCTGTCCAAGTTACTTTTGAGGTTAGAGTAACCATTGTCAATGGAGTTTTACTTTTTGCTTGAAAAAATGCTCCTGGCTACGAGGCATGTGTACACACGTGTCCATGGTTTTTTGTGTAAAATGCCAAGTGCAGAGCTTTTGAATGGCTTATGGCGACAGTGACCAGGCATGCACTGACTGGTGACTGAGTGGTCAAGCCATGTTTCAGAGTCTGTTATTCTGTCCCTCTTAACCCTGGGAATTCAACACCGGTTCGGCTTGACTCCTTGATGTTGGAATGAGCTAGAAATAGCAAGTGACTTCCCAGCTTGAATCACTGGACCTTCACCTACACTCTGACTCATCTTCCTGATTTATAAAATTTAAAGCTACTACCCCTCTAATATTTTTAGTCCTGTTTATAATCATAAGGCTTTGGGATTTATTCAGAAATGGTTTCTAAATCTCTTCAGTGTGCCATAGACTGTGCTAGATGCTAAGGATACAGATAAAGGGTGTGACTTTTAAAGTTTATTCTATTTGTTTTACCAGGAACCCATGATCTGTTGGGAAGGAGGGACTGACTCTACCAAGCAGGGTGGCAATGTAGGGGCTGTGCCCACCAAGGTAACCCAGGGGGCCCACGTGCCCAACTTGAACAGGTGAGCGGAGATAAGGGAAGGTTGCTTCACCTCAGTGGGCCTTTTTTTCTTTTTCTCTTTGCAGTACTGGGGATTGAACCCAGGGTCTTCACGCTAAGCTACAACCCCAGCCCGTTTTACATTTTTTTGTTTTTATTTTGAGGAAGGGTCCCACTAAGGTGTTAAATTGCCCAGGTTGGGCTTGAACTTGCAATCCTCCTGCCTCAGCCTCCAGAGTGCTGGGATGACAGGACCATGCATGACACCCAACTTCTGCTGAGTCTGAAAGGATAAAGAACCAGCCAGGTTTGTGATAACACAAACTGTGGTTCGGCTGAGGGACACGACGGAAACCAACGTGTCACAGAAAGGAAGAGTTTGCATTTCGTATCCCCTGGTCCCCGTCACTTGCGATGCTGAGTTTCCTTCATTTCTTTACAGCCTACTCCACGGCGTGTCCTACCCTCTCCTCTTTGTAGCTGCCATGTGGGGAAAACAGGCGGGTGCACACTTGAGTCCAGGAACCCTGGTCGCTTAGGAGGTGACCATTCTGGGCGGGGAGGATGCAGGGCCCAAAGGGAGGATGGACTCTGGTCGCTGCCTAAACCAGCTCCAGGTCACCTCAGTGCTCGGTGCTCTGCGTTGAGGCAGCTGTGGGCGGTAGGCTGGGCACAGCAGTGGCAGGAAGCAGCAGGTGCACAGGGGAGGGCGCACTCTGGCCCACCAGCCTGGCACAGGCCAGGGCTCTGTTAGCTTCCTGCTCTGGCATTATTACCAGCTGTATGACTTGCCACAAGTTTCTTAGGCTCCCTGTGCCTGGCCGGCTGCCTTCTGTGCGCTGCAGAGGTGCACGGTGTTGTCTCCCCGTCCTGTGCCATTGGACGCCCTGGTGCTGAGGCAGTGGCTCCCAGCCCGCTCGGACGTCAGCATCCGGTGCGGGGCTTTGGCACAGTTCTAAGACTTGGCTTCCACCCCCAGACATTCTGATTTCATAGATTTCTGAAGGCTGTCATGGCAATATTGATCTGCTTCCAAGATGGAAAATAACTGTTTTAGAAACTGTCCACAACAAGGATGAACGATACTGAGTTCTCAGCTTTTAGTCCAGTCACCAAGAAATCAGTATGCAGGTTCCTCAAAAAACTAAAACTAGAAATTCCACTGGAACCAGCTGTCGCGTTCTAGGACTCTTCCCAAAGAGTTAAAGACATTCTATCTCGGTCACACGTGCACACCATGTTTCTAGCAGCACAACTCATAGCAGCTAAATCTCGGAAGAGGCCCACATGTCCACCAACAGACGAATGGGTAAAGAAAATGCGGTATTTATACACTATGGATACTACTCTGCTACAAAGAAGGATAAACTTGAGTCGTTTGTAGGAAAATGGATGCACCTTGAGACCATAATGTTAAGTGAAATGAATCAGACACACAGCTTAAATGTGCATGGTTACATTTTTTTTTTCTTTTTTTGTGGGTACCGGGGGGTCGACCTCAGGACCTCGGGTGCCTGCACGCCCGTGCCGCTGAGCGATATCACCGGCCCCTTTTTCGTATGTGGGTTCCGGGAGTCGAACTCGGGCCCTCGCGCTTGCCGCGCAGGCGCTTACGCCGCTGAGCCATCTCACCGGCCCTGGTTACATTTTATATGAGAAATCCAGAGTGAAAACAAAAGACAGATAATAGGAAGGAGGGAGATAGATCTTTCTCGGAGAGGAAGGGGAATTAGGGATGGAGCAAGGAGAGAGGGAGCAGAGAGGACGGGGGTGAGAAGACTTGAGACGCGTTATGCGCATGCACCAACTGCCCGTGATGAATGTGCCCATCATGTACAGCAAACATGGGCTAATAAAAAAATTAAAAAATTAAAAATTACCAAAAACTTCAAAAATTACTGAGTCTGGACCACTTGCCTAAAAATGAGCCACCATTAAGGCAGCGATGGAACATTCACTGCGTAAAGTACAAACTTTCCATACTCATCCCTCAGAAGACCGTGATCACAACAGACAGCTCCTGCTCCACAAAACGCTTCACACAAAGCTCAGTGAACGAGTTCCGGTTTTTCTGAGTTCACAGAAATTTCTAGACCTACTCCCAGATCCATAAATTATTCATGGATGTCCAAAGAATTTGGGCAGTAAAGGTGTTTTCTTTTTCATTATAAAGAAACATCATTTAATTGTATCCTGGGTTTACTACAGACTCAACGTTAGTCCTCTAAAACTTTCCAATCTGTAATCACTTTCCAATGGGAGTGTCTGAAATACATTTAAAATGTATGAGCTATTAAACGTTTTAATGCAGAGTTTTTCAACTTAACCCTATCGACTTTTATTTTTAACCACATACCTCTTTGTTGTGTTGTGGGATGTTCAGGAACATTCCTGGCCTCTCTTCATGAGAGGTCGCTGGTAGGAGTTATGGACATTGCTTGTTTAACGATGAGTTGTGTTCCTGTGACTAGGTCATTAAATGACTTGGTCACTAAATGAGTTGTATATAGTATGTACATTACAATATTCAGAACAAAGAAATGGTCAAAAGGAACTCCAGCTTGATGACTTTGCTTTTATTTGCATAACTATGTATAATCGGACATAAAACTACAGTACTGTACAGTACAGTACAGCCAGCAAAAGTCACAGTACTGTACCGTAGAAGAAGCCACCATAAGGCCGCACCGCCACTTGCATTCCCGCATCCCGAGTCCAAATGTAGGTGTAAGTCCAGGTGGAGGGTCGTAAGTGTGAACAGTCGTTAAATCAGGTAGGTCATTAAACGAGGAATATCTGTACACAGTGGGGACAGGCAGCATTGTCCCCCATCTCCTGGAGGGCAAGATTGGGTTCCCTTCTGTCTTGGAGACTCCAGATCACTAAGAAGGTACCATCACCCTGTACAGCACTGGGAAGCCTACAGCACAGGTGTAGGCAGAGGCCCAGGAAGGGAGGGATGTGTCTCCCTCACTTCTACCGAGAGACGTCCTTGGAGTTTTCTTGTCCTCTTCATCTTCCTCCCTAAAGACGGAGGGAAAGAGCACGAGAAGGAGGAATGCAGATGTGGCTATAGCTCTGTAACTCTGCATGAGGGAAATATTAAAATGTGTTCTTCCTCATTTTTTTTTTTTAAAGATACACACCAGTGGATCTGGTGGTTCTGCCCAAGAAAGGATACATTTAAACTTAAGGTACCTGGTGTGCTCGCTGTCACTTAATTGGCCCTTTAGGTTGGGGTGTGAGGATCAGAGGCACAGAATTAGAGATGCTGGGAGGAAGGGAATCCATGGCTGTAGCAGTAGATGATGGAGAGTGTTCGGTTTTCTTAAATTCCCAAAACTGTGGCTTGCAAAGCTGGTTACTTTCAGGCTGTTTGCATCTCTTTTGTTTATACTTTTAAAATGTATATTCTGCTTAGTTTTTGTTAAGTTTCTTTTCAAAAATGTTAAACTCTTTCAGGAGCACTAAGGAAATTTCTTCATTAACAAATGTGTTGGAACTGAAGTTGGGCCAATACAGGACATGGCAGGGTGCTGTAAACAAAAGAGGTCTACTGGGAAAGGCACAGGAGGGGAGAACAAAAGACAACATCTTCTGCCACACAGCCAATTATTTGATTTCTCTTATTTCTTAAAAGATTTTTTTACTTATTTATTCAAAGATGCAATTTTTTTACAGCTGCAGGATGGCTTTTTGCTGATTACAGCAGTATTATTCCAATGGCTGCCCTTGTAGGATCTGACCTGTGGATAAATGGATATTATGACACCACCTTTGTGAAACAAGAACAGAAAAGCATCCACGGTCAGATTCCTTAAAAAAAAACTCAAGGGCCAGTGAGATGGCTCAGGGCATAAGCGCCTGCCTGGCAAGCGTGAGGGCCCGAGTTCGACTCCCAGAACCCACATACAAAGGAAAAAAGGGCCGGTGATATTGCTCAGCGGCACAGGCACCTGCTGGGGTGTGAGGTTCTGAGGTCGACCCCCGGTACCCACAAAAAAAAAAAAAAAAAAACCTCAAATGCATGTTTCTGGACTCATTATTCATAAGTTACATTGAAAAATTAGAGAAAAGTTAAAAGGAATACCACAAAGATTACTGATAAGGTCCTTGGGAAAAGTTATAGGAAAGAGGAGTCGTTTAGTAGTAGACATTTAGGTGACACCTTGATGATATGCACAGCTGCTGTCTGTGGCCACAGGACAGATCACAGGCTGTACTGTAAATGGCAAGAATTGTTTACTGGCTCTGATAATGATTTTCTAAACCTTCAGTGTGACTTTCACACTCTGAACATTTTAAACTCAGTCTTTCTATTGGTAGGCAATACAATATCATCATTAAAGCAAGCACTGGGTCAAGAGGAACACACCGTCGTAAGATCTTATTTAACCGCCACGCCTGGCGGGAAGGCTTAGTCTCAGTTAAGACTCGAACAATGAGACAGCTGTGCTCAGGAATGGGAATAAACTGACGATACGTTTACGAGTCCATTTTTTTCTTTCTTAAATGTCATTTTAGTCGCTTTCAGTTTTTGCTAACACAAACAGGGCATTCTTGTTTGTAAATGATGAAGGCTAAATAAATAGAATGGGCTCATATGATCCATATGGTTCTTTATAATTACCTGCACATGTCATTAATGATTATTTTTATGAGTCTTAAAAAATTAAATAGGATGTTTCTTGCATATTGCTAATCTAGTGGATTTAAGATTGCATTTGATTTTATTTTGAATACGCATCCTCCAGAATAACAATGAGATGTTCTAACTTTTCTGTGATTTCTTGACTGTTCAGTTTCCACTTCGGGGTGGATCTGTTCAGCTGGTATTTTCTGGCTGATGCTTGAGAGTCTTTGCATATTCTGCAAACCAATGCTTTGTGTGGTATACATGTTGCAAACATTTTCTACACTTTGTGGCTTCCCTTCTTACGTTTTTCTGCATTTGGATAAAAAGGCATCCCAATTTTAATGTGGTGAGCTGATCGGTTTTCACTTACCTTTTTCCTTTTGTCTAAGAAAACATTCATTACCACGGAATTACGAATATATTCTTATATATTTTCTGCTAAAGGTCATAACATTTTGCTTTTCATGTTTAAATAATTGTTTGCAACATAAGTGGATTTAATTTTGCTTAAAGAGTGAAGAAGAGGTCCAAGTCCATTTCTCCTGTACCATGTATCATCCCATTTACTTACCACAATTGTTTGAATATATATATATATATATATATATATATATATATATATATATAAAATAATTTTATTCTTTCTGTGCTCATCCTTCATATTTTCACAGGCGTATCTAAGAAAATCGAAAGTTAAATGGTATCTTTATCCTCTTCCTGTATCGTGTAAAAATTTAAGAAAGCATTAACATTAATCTCTTCCTCCCCACTTTAGATACAATCACAGTCCATTATTTTAGCTCTGTTGTCTTATTTTTATCTTTTGGGTTAAACATTATTACGGTTTTATGTCATCGTATATTTTTTAAAAATTCACCTTCTTGGGCCAGTGAGATGGCTCAGTGGCGTAAGCGCCTGCCTTGCAAGCGCGAGGGCCCGAGTTCGACTCCCGGATCCCACATACGAAAAGGGGCCGGTGATATCGCTCAGCGGCACGGGTGCCTGCTGGCACGCAAGGTCCTGAGGTCGACCCCCCGGTACCCACAAAAAAAAAAATTCACCTTCTTGCATCTCTTCTGGGGACATTTCATTTTGTATGAATATCAGTCTCTTAGAAATTTCTTTCCCACTTGTTGCAGAAAGGTTTGTTACTAGAGTCTAGGCTGTAATTTTACTCCTTTCACGGTTTTCAAATATTATTCTACTGTTTTATGCCTATAGTCACTGCAGCTGAAAAGCCGGCTATCATACTAATATTATTTCTTTGTAAATCATCCCTTGTTTTTCTGGCTGCTTCTAAGATTTGCTTGTTTCTCTGGTGTTGTATTTCATATTTCCTCCAATACTCATTAATGTTTGGGTTTCTTTATATTTTTATGCTTGGATTTGTTATCCTCCTCTTTCTTCAAGACTCAACATCCTTCAATATTTTGAATGTTGTTTCTTTTCTATGATTCTGATTTATGGAGGGTAATCTTTACACTCCAGCTTCCATGTATTTTAAGCTTCCTGCTATCTATTCCATCTATTTGTCTCATTTTCTTTTTATTTATTCAGTTCTATCTTCTAGTAACTAATTGTCTGTTTAACCACATCTAATCTTCTTTTTTCCTTATATTTAATGTAATGTATGTGTTTATATGTTTATACAGTTTAAATGTGTGATGTAATTTTTGTAATTCTATATTTACATGTAATATTAAATATCACATCTTTCATTTCTGAAAGTTCAGTGTTGTGCTTTTAAAAACCATCTGTTTCTCATTGCCTCTTGCTCCTTAGTTATGTTCGTTTCCTAAGGTTGCAGAAACAAATTGCCACAAGCATGGTGGCTTAGAAGAACAGAAATGTACGCGCTTGCGTTTATGGCGGCTGGAAGTTAAAAAGCAGCGTCAGTGCGTTGAAACCCAGCTCTCGGCAGGGCCGCGGTCCGTCCTGGACTCTGGTTAGAACCATCCCTTGCTTTTCTTCCAGCTTCCGGTGGTGGCCAGCATGCCACTGTGGTCTGGTCACTCTCGTCTTTGGTTTCCTGCTGGCTTTGCCATCCTGCTTTTTCCTTTCTGTCTTTCTGCGTCAGATGGGGTCAGCTGGGTAAGCCAGGAAAGGGTCATCCAAAATGTGTGAGTCAGTCGCAGCTGTAAACCTGCGCTGCTGTATAGGGGATCCAGACCAAGGGTCAAGAGAAGAACATCATCTGGGAGGCCTACTGCAGTCATGACGCAGCTCCCCTTTTAATCTCCGGAACTGCGTTAAACACCCGTAATTTGTGTTCTTCTCATTCTCAGGTGCGGTGTCTGTCTCACCGTGTGTTCTGCAGGTTTCTGTTTCTGTCTCATCATCTGGACTCCACCGTAGGGTGTCGTGCTTTACTCGGAGCGGATGCTTTTGTGTGGTGCAGGGGGCAGGGGTGCATCTCTTTCTACCAGGCAAAGAAAGCTCCCTTTCAATTGACAGTTCCAAGCCTGTGATATTTTTTAGAAGCCGGAAAATGGTGTGAATTCTATCCCCACATCACACTGTGGCAGGCTTTTGTGTATAATTCTTGGGAAAAGGGTTTTAGTTTTAGAGATAGAGCGGAACTGTTTTCCTATAGACCTAGAGGTGATTCAAATATTCCTCTTCCTGAAGTTATGGTCTTTGTGAATTACACGGAGCGTCCTCCTCCGGGGCTTCTCATTGCTTGTGGTTTCAAGACCCTTCTTTCTGATGGATGGAAATGAAGAATCTGCATATTCCTCTAAGGCTCCTTACCTTTCAGAACAACAACTCGCAATTTATTTCTGTCTTTATATTTCCCTTACTATATTCAGTCTCATCTTTTTATTTAAAAACTATATTTAATACTTTCAATACTATAATGGTATTTACACTTGTATTTAGTGGAATAGTATCCTTCTAGTCTATCGTATTATAACAACTACAGATTCAGAGGATTTCACTGCCAAATTCCAATCCACTAACAAACTTTTCCCGTCCTCATTTCTCTTCCTAACTTCCTGGACTCTGAAGAAGCAATAGCAGTCACAGCCACATCTTGCCATCTTGATGTAGCATGAGCTGATGGACAAAGCAGACAGATGTTTCTGTCACTGTGCTCATCCCTGAAACCAAGACTCGACACCTGCAACTTAAAGGAGGTGTTTGTTTAGCCTCATAGACTCGGAAGTTTCGGCTCATGGTTGGCAGGCGCCAATGCAGAAATGGTACCATGGGCAGAGAGCTGCTCACAGCACGGCACTAGGACGCAGAGAGAAAGGAGGCCCCTGGAGGGAGGCGCACACTTCCAGGACAAGGCCCTAAGAAGCCACCCCTTCCGACGAGGTCCCGTCCCCAGCAGCACACCCAGCCGCTGGTGAGTACAGCGCCCCAGGATCCAGCGCCCTCTAAAAGCCCTGCCTCTGGGTGCGTGAGAATTCGAGGGGACCGTCTAGATTTAAACCCTAACAACAGGAATCCACCGGAGGTGTTTTAGGGCGGCCAAGAGTAATTCCTGACTCTTGAAGTGGTGCTTAGAGTCCGCCCATGAGCTCTCTCTCCGGGTAACTTGAAAGAAATGTTAGAAAGCAAATATGTTCTTGCAAATGGTTCTTACACTGAATCAATCTTAATCTACTGACTCATTATCATATTCCTATGTCTTAAAACAGAATTAGTGACCTGTGTTTAATAAGTCTGATTGGGAAAAACGAAGATGGAATGCTGACTCAGAGGAAAGAGTTCTTATTTAATTCGAGTCATTGAAAGCAAGCAAAAATACAAATATTCCTTAATTTATGATAGTATTATATCCTGATAAATAACCTAAGTAAAAATTGCATTCACCTCCTATCACAGCTTAGCTTCACCTACCTTATATGCGCCGTCACTTACATTAGACTCTGTTGGCCTGAATCACCTAATGCAAAGCCTGTTTTATAACAAACTGTTAAATATCTGATGTAATTTGATGCTGCACTGAAAAGTAAGATAAAACCATGATTTCCCACTGTAAAAAGCAAAAGGTCCTAAGTGGATCCATCACAAGGAGGGACCCTCTATAGCTCCAACAACATTGGAAAAATGTTCAAAATTCATTGCTGAGGTATCTTTCATCACTTATAGTAAAGAAACAGAAATGTGTGCTAGTGTGATTGAGATTCGGGAATTTCAGAATGCCAGGTGGGTGTTCCCGGACGATGAGCGGATCCGAGGAAGACCCAGAGTCAGACTCATGCTGGTGGGGAGAAGCTAAAGCTTCCTAAGGAGGTGAAGAAAAGCTCGGGACAGCTTCGAGGACAGTGTGGCGGACGGGCTGTCAGGAAGCTCAGTCGCATGGAAATTAATGATGCATCAGCATGGATAGGTAAGTGGAACTCAGAGAATCAAGGATGCCATGCGGTTTCATTCTGAAAGAAAAAAATTCAAATTAATAATACTGATTGAAGTGAAGATTAGCAATTTTATTTTGGACTGTGCTCAAGTAATAATGACATATGTGTACATATATGCTACCTACACACACACAAGTATGTACACACTTGCACATGCATGGAAAACTCACTGACATAGGTATTATTGTTCACACTTTACAGACAAAAACCCCTCGAGTCTTAGATTAACTACCAGGCTGAGGGCAAACCACTGACAGCAGAGGGGCCTGGATGTGAAATCCAATCAGATTCCTCAGCCTCTCTTCCTAACCGTGTGCTGGAGGGCCTCTAACTCCTAGTCTCCTTTTCCTCCATTCCTGGGAGAGTTCAAAAATTACTATCAGAGTTCATTCTATAAAACTATGAGGGACTATTCAGTGAAAATATAAATTAACAACCAAATGGATTATATTTACTTAAAATGAATGTTGCATAATATCTATGGAAATTTTTGAAAAAGAAAAAACCCTTTTTTTCTTTTTGTTACATACATTTACCTACCTGTGTGATAGAATTCTTCACCTTCTGAAGAAGATCTAGTGGTACTTGTTAACCAACTGCCTGTTTTTCACTGGAGGGAAAAAGGCTGCTCTATTCACAGCTTGGGTCAACAGTTTAAAGCATTCACTGAAAACTGGAAAAAATTAATACAATCTGACAAGCAGCGGGAACTCGGAAGCAACGTGACATTTAAAGCCAGTTCAGGTCAGCAAATGCACAGTGATTCCCCGTCACTTTCAAATTCAGAAAGCAGCTTTTCTCCATGATGGGCAATGAAATCAATCCCAGAGAAAACAGGATCCACCAAACTGCTTGCATAATTAATAACGTGCAGAAATATTTTTGCTGCCCTTTTTATTCTTTCTATGTAGTCAGAGAGTCTTGCTTTCTCTCTTACTATCTTTTATTCATTCTGCCTTTCATGGTGGCCAGTGTACTATTACCAAAACACTCCCAGCCAAAAACCCCCACGTGCACATGCGATCGCAGTACACATATTTACGGGCATTCATGAAAACGGGGAACCGTGGCTGTACATGAACAGCCTCAGTCTCCCCAGTCTTCAGGTACCGTCCAGCTCCACACGCAGCATAATCCCTGCTGGGGAGACGCTTCTCCTCCTCCCCTCAGTCTAACTTCTCGTAACTCTCGAAGACTCCGTTTTTAAAAATCTTTTTGTGTGTAACACCTTCTCTGACTCTTTGTCATGAAATCTAACAACATAAACTATGTTTTCCACAGTGCTATAGGAGCTACGATTTTGGTTAGTACTCATGATAAGATTTTTCTGTGCCAATTATGCATTTATTTTAGTATCTAGTAAAACTATACTGGTGTTTCATTTATCATAATGATAGGAAAGTAGTTTGAGGAATATATTTTTACCTTAAAAGTATATCAATTTAAATACAAAAAGTAAACAAGCAACCGCTCTTTTGGAGATTGCAAAATAGTTGGTAAATGACAACAGCCTGAAGAAGTTCTGACCCCCAAGTTACTAGTTTAACGCTTACCGATTCAGAAGTGTAGTGCCCAAAATGAACACCAGAGGGCGGCAAATCACAAGCACCTTAAAACTGAGGCTGACCTTAATTTCAAAGGTAAATCCACTGATGATAATAACTATCACTTCTTGATTATCTGTTCTGTTCTAAGGATTTTTTTCTGGGCAATTTACATGATTAAACTCATTTATTCCTCACAGTACGGCTTCAAAGTAGCTATTATTATCTTCGTTTTATAGATGAGATACTTCCAATAATAGCAATGTTTTCTGTTTTGTTTCAGTTTGCATTTAACATTACATCTAACATTGCTTCATGCACTGTGCTAAGGTCTGGCATAAGTTATCTGAGTGGCAATTTGCAGGAACCCCGTGAATTATGTTGCATTGCGTTCCTTACTTGAAAATGAAGAAATTGAGGCTTAGAAAGATGATGTAATTTGTTCCAGACTGCACCAGCAGGGCACTTATGGAGAGAGACACATCTGCAGGAAGCAGAGGCCTGTCTCACTGAGTCAAACAACCTCTGAAAGACGCCAGAATAAATTCTCTCTCATCTCTCCCCGCCTCCTTTCACATGCATTAAATATACAACGTCTAACATGCTGATTGTACGTGCCACGTAGCAGTGCGGTATTAGGCTAGTGTTTCAAAGGCAATAACCCTAAACCACAATATTGACACAAGCGATGAGAATTTACTACAGTTTATATCTTTTAAAGTTTATATGAGTCTATCTGGTAAGGAAAAATGTCTTTACTCATATATACTTATCAGGAAAAACTAAAGAATACATTGGCATTAGTAAATTCACCACTGTGAATTTCACCATTCGCTATACTAGTTGCTCATTTCCTGACATAATAAAGTGACCCATAAAGAGGTAAGAATAAGTTAAAAGCAAAGAAGACTTTGCTACCTGGAGGACTCTAGGGTATTTTAGACATTTTAGAAATGCAAGACTTTGAAACTCATTTGTATCAAGACAGAGAGAGAGAGAGAGAGAGAGAGGAGTCTAAGGTAATGACTGTAATTATTATGATTCTAATAAGCATTTCTTGGTTCAGCTATTAATGTCTATCACCAGAACATAAAGTGCTCCCCAAAAGAAGCTTACATTTTAGTATATGTTAGATTAGGAATATCTCAAAAGAAATGTGAATTATGAAATTGAAGCCGTGATAGTACTACTTTATTAGAGTATTTGTTTTACTAAAAAATCACCCGGTAGAAAATAGGCAGAATAGGATCAGTTCCTGCCAGCAAAGATGGCCATGGGACTGCAGCCTCTCCGTCTCCCTCCGCCCCGCCCTCCTCCTCTCTGTAGTGGGTTCTCCCTTCTGCCTGTTCTGGGTGCTGGGAACAAGCTCTTGTGACAGGGTTCCTACCCTTAGCACCAGAGTGCTCTCTACACTCATCAAAGCTTGTGGGTCCTGACCAGAGGTGAGATCTAGCAAATTGCAGAAGATGTAAGCAACACGAGTTCACTAGTTCAAATGAGGCTGCATCTGAATTATAAAAGCACACTTCCAGTTTTGCAAGGGATTTCGAAGAGTAGAGGACTGCTGGCCCCGCAGCTTCCTCTCTACGTCTGCTAATTTCCCAAGTGTGGTGCACCCAGGTGCCCACACTAGACTCCCCTTGGCCTTCTTTGTTATTTTCTTCGCAGCTGAGACCCACAACTCTAAGGAGGAGAGGTGTCTTTTGGCTCCCGGTTTGCAGAGGGTTCAGTCCATAGTCGGTGGAGGGTGTGGGAAGGGGCGTGTCCCTCACTTCACAGCATGCAGGGAGCGGAGAGCCCAGGGAGGGTGCTGGGAGGGAGCTAGACCCTTCCAACGCACACCCTCAGGGCCGCCTCTTCCGACAGACCCAGCTCCTAACGGCCTGTGTGGCTGTGCACCCAGCAGTGGGCTGATCCACCCATGACCTGACCACCTTGCAGGAGCCAACATTTACCTCCAATGAAAGAGAGTGGAGTTTGGGCTCTGTCTTTTTCCAGTCACAGCCAAGGAGCCGGCTCGTGACCGTGGCTGAAAGGTGACAATGCTCTGCTTACCGAGTGACAGTTCATCAGGTCACTCGTCTGCCCATACTTAAATTACCTAAGGGTGCTCTCCGCACTTCGAGGAGTTTCTCTCATTATGTGCTCTGTGGGAGGGGCCCGCTGCAGGGCGCCTGCACCCTGCCTCCCAGGAACGTCATTGCCTTACAGAACGCATTTCAGATTGGGGAAATAAAAATGCTGTGCAAAGAGCTGGGATTTTACGGTAAAAGCGCTGCACACATTTGTCCAGCCTTGAAGAAGGGTTTGGTTGCAGACCTGGGGCTTTGTGGTTTATCGAAGAGAAACAGCGCCAAGGTCAGCTGAAATGGTGGTTTGGAAACAGGTTTCGGCAGAGCTTTTGGCGACCTCGTTACACGCCAGTTCTGTTCCCAGAGGCACGCTTGATGAATTAGAGGATTGCCTTTCCAGGTCTGCATGATTTCATTTGTATAGAAGATAAGCAACAAGAAAAATGTTCTTAAGGGCTCTTGGCAAAGATGTTTGAAGCTGTCTCCTAACAACACAGTCATTGTTGAAAATGATGTGTGAAGTTTTCTAATAGAAACCTCTGATTGCCTCCTGTTACCTTAAAAAAATAAAAAAGAAATCCTGGCCAGATGTGGTGATGCATGCCTGTCATCCCACCCCTCTGCGAGGCTGAGGCAGGAGGATCGCAAATTCAAGCCCGGCCTGGGCAACTTAGCGAGATTCTTTCTCAAAAAATAAAAAGAACCAGGGATGTAACTCAGTGCAAAGAGTTCAATACCCTGTACAAAAAAAAAAAAAAAAAAAAGATTCTTTTTATTTTCATAATTTGTATTAGTCTTACACTGAGCAAAGGCTGAGCCTAAGTAATGGAAGATGAGGAGAACGCCATCAATCATTTAAAAAATGCTTTGCATTTAACAAAACACCATCAAAATTGGGCTACCTAGTGGTATTGAATAAATAGCCATTAGGGTGCACCTCTGAGAAAGACGGAGTAACTCTGAGCCGGGGGTCACAGGAGATTTGAAGGGACAGGCGCCGCGTTCAGCCGGCGGATCTTGCTCAGGAGTCTGCCTGACTCCAGCATGGAGCGAGCAGCGGACCTCAGAGTTCCCTGAGCAGCCTTTGTTCTTGCTCGGGAGGGAGCCGGCTTCGGGCCTCCCGGAGCTAGGGCAGCCGCCAGCCTTTCCTCCCAGCCAGCTGCATTTTATGGTCGGGGGAGATAAACAGAGGCTCAGTGCGCGCCTATCCGTGGGTGTTGAAAGGGACTCTGCGCGCTGCCGGAGCGGACGCACCCGCTCCCTCGCAGGACGCCTGGACCGGTTCCTGGGCGGGCCGCCTCCTCGCGCTCCACTTCCCGCCCCCAGTTTAAACAGGCGATAGGCTAAGCAAAATAAAACCACCCCACAAAAAGTCTGGCCGAATGAAATCATGTCTAACTTGGCAATCTCGAATTCTAATTTGGCGCGCGAATGCGCGTTCTCGGAGCCGGACGCTTGGCGGCTACACAGACGCAGCGCCCCGAGCTCGCGTTACAGCCCCGCAGGCCGCGGCCTCCCCCGGGCAGGAGCGAGCTGCGGGGAGGCGGTTCCGCGGGGGCTCGCAGCTTGGGGCAGCCTCACTCACAGTGCCCTAAGCGTGTTTGTCCCTATTTTGCATCATCAGAAAGCTGTGGAGGAGACTGACGGTCGCTGACGCTTGGTTTTACTGCGCACTGCTCTTCCTGGGGGGCAGCGCGGTGCGGGCTGGCTCCTCCCACGTTTCAGAGACGGAAAGGTCGCGGCCACAGCACGCAGGAGCGGGGAGCGGAATCCCGGCTGGTGGGCTCCAGGGTCGGGGCTCACTGTGCTTCCCCGGGACACCCTTTTACACGAGGCTGGAGTCTTGCTTGGAGACGCACATGAAGAAGAAAACAAACAAACAAACAAACCACTCACCACATAAATGTAGAGTGTGGAAAATGTATGTGCTGCCCCAGTCCTTTTCTCGTGAAATAGAATGTGTTCCTATTTGAGAACTCGTTAGCCTCATTAAAGTGAGTCATGATCACTTTTGCAAACAGGACCCTGCTTTTTGATTCAGTGCAGCACAGGCTGTACGGTGAGGGGCCTCCCAAATATTGGTGTGTGGTGCTGCTCGCTTTGTACCGTGGCAAAAGATAATACATTTTCTAGGAGGAAAGCAGTGCCTACATCTGATTGTCGTCCCGTGTTGCAGCGTGGCTTTCCCAGCATGGACTCTGCAGCCTCAGAGCCCCTGCTCTTGTAGGGTGGCTGCAGACCGTCCCGACGGCCTCCCAGGAGAAGGGAAAACATTCTTTAATTCCAGTCTGCGTTTTACAGTTTAGGACCACATACGAATTGGGGAAGGACAGCACCCAGCCCATAACAAGGCCCCGTTGGTGAGGTGTGAGCTTGGAGCTACGGGTGTGGGCTCGAAATCGAGACTGCGGCTTAAACGCCGCAGACGCCCTGGTACCTGCGGGAGCTGGGACAGAGGCGTGGAGTGCCATCGACTTCAGAGCTTCCAACAGGAGGCTGATTTCAGACTCTGGGGGTTCGGCACTGTGAGAAAAAACAACTTCCGTTCCCTTAAGCCCCTTAGTCTGTGTGCTTGGCATGGGCGGCCCTCTTGTATGAATCCAGGCAGGCGACCGGGCAGTGACTCGCAGGGTGCTTGGCAGGGAGGCGGGGACGACGCACCCCGTGGGTCAGGGCTCCTCCAGGGGAAGAGGCTGGAGACGAGGACACACAGGAAGAAGAAGGCTCTGGAGGGAGGAGGGAAGAGGGAGAGAAGCAGCCCGCGCACAGGCAGAGGAGCTGGACAGGACCTGTTTGGGTTGGAAACTGCCAGAAGTCACCCTCCGAACTGTCCCAGTAAGTGGCAAAGATCCAAGCGGGAGAGCTGCAAGGGGACCCAGAGGCTGCCCGCGCACGCGGCCACCCGAGATCACCGCACCCCCTGGCCACCAGGGGCCTTCCGCGCTTTGGACAAGGGCCATCCATATCCGGGTTGAGGTTTCTAGCTTTGTTTGCTGGCGATGGGAGTCGGGGCTGGTGAGAGCAGGAGTGGGTGAGACCGTGGAAGGGCATCTCCCTCCCTCTTCCCTTAGTTCTTTCCTCAAAAAAATAAAGGACCCAATCTTCCCAGGGACGAGCGCCGGCGAGGCGGGCAGAGGCCCGCGTGTGAGCTGCGCCTCGGCTGCGAGTCTGAATGAGTCGCTGGATTCCTGGCCCTTTCAGTCTCCTTCAGTTTGGTTTCATTGGGGGCCCCTCTCATTTTTTTGCAAAATGAGTATAATATATCATTTCCATGGGGAAATGATAACGTACACATAAAACACACAAATACTTGTTCTGAAATCATCCCCAACGCTCCCTCCAGTCGAAGGAAGAGGACGCCGAGGAAGCGAGGGAGGAAGGGAGGGACACAGCCGGGGGGAGGACCGAGGGGAGGACTCGGGTTCTGCACCCGGTCCATGTTCTCCCCACGCCGGCTCCGCCGTGAGTTCTAACCCGGCGCCTGCCAGGTCAGGAGCGGGAGGTCCCAGCGTGAGCCCCGGGCGGACTCTCCCGAGAGGTGCCGTCCTAGGCGCACCTCTTCGCTTTGTTGAGTTACACAGTGTCACTTATCCCACAAGCATTTCCGGGTTGTGACACACCTGCCACTTACTGTAGAAGATGCAGGGGACACAAAACGTGCAGAACAGCACCCCTGACCAGTGTGCTCATTGTGTTGCCCGAGTCTTACATGGCATACAAGTAAAAATGAGATTAGAGACGGTGGCAGAAAGAAGAGTCCGGTTTAAGCTGGGGACGGGACAGCCACGGCCTGACCGAGGGCAGGGACTGGAACAGCCACATGCGCTGTGCTGCCAGGGCCCACTCACTTCCCCACCCACCCAGCCACTGAGCGAGCCCAGGTGGTGGCTCCCGGTGCCCCTCCCTGATGCTGTCACAGGAAGAGGCCATCTGTTCTCAAGACCACGCTCTGCTCCGGGCGCAGCTCGCCTGCAGCGTTTGATCCGTGCAGCTGAAAGGCCTGGGCCCCTGGCCTGGGTTCAGGACCCTGCAGGGCCGTCCCAGCTTTCTCGCTGCCAGCTCGTGGCTCTGGCCGCATCGCAGCCCACTTTCTGGGCCTGCCCGAGCCTGTTTCCACCACTCCCTCGCAGATGCTAATGCCAGGGCACTTAGCACAAACCCACGTCTGCTTGTGAGAGAGGCCCGGTCCTACCGCGGCGGCAGCGAGAACGCAGGTTGTGTGTGAGTGGAGCACTGTAAAGGAGCCCTGCCTTCAACAGAGTGACACAGGGGTCATCACTGACAGGTGGAGCGACGGATGGGCGAGTGGGTCAAAGGTCGCCATGCAAGGCGGACCCCAGGTTTGTAGGGTGTGCATCTGGGATCCATGTCAAAGAGGCTGCACCCCTCAGGTGTTCTTCAGGTACCTGAGGCTCTGAGAGCCAAAAGTCTTTTAAATCTTTTGGGCCAAGACCAAAGTACTTGTGTAACATTTTCTTCTGGGCCAGGTTTACTTTTTTTTGGTAGTGTCCCAATAGTTCTTTTTTTATATACATATTTATTAATACCTATTAATTTTTACAAAATACTGGATTTCAATGTAGTATTTTCATACATGCATGTGACCTACTTTGATCAGATCCATACCCCTATCACCCTCTCACCATCCCCCACCTCTATTTCCTTCCCTTCTCCTTGTCCAATAGGAGTCTCTCTCTTACTTTCGTGCCATTCCTTTTTTTCCTATTCCACATATTAAAGAAAATATTAAATACTTATCTTTCTGAGCCTGGCTTGTTTCGTTTACTATGATGATCTCAGTTCCATCCATTTTCCTACACAGGATATAATTTTGTTATTCTTTATGCCCAAATAATACTCCATTGTACATACATACCACATTTTCTTTACAGTTCATCTGCGGATGGAGTCTAGGTTGGTTCCATAGCACAGTTATTGTGCATCTTATAAAAAAATAAGACTTTGCAGATGTCTGTATAATACGCTGACTTTAATTCCTTTGGGCACGTAACAAGGAGTAATACAGCTGGGTCATATGGTAGTTCTACTTTTAGTTTTTTCAGGATCCTCATATTATTTCCATACTGGCTGTAGTAATTTACATTCTCACCACCACTGTAGAAAGCTTCCTTTATCCCTGCACCCTGAATGGCCATTCTGACTTGGTTGAGATGGAATGTCAGTAGCTTTGATTTGCATTTCCCTAGACGTTGAACATTTTTTCATACATACCCCTGCGAAGTCGTGGTTCAGAGTCCTCAGCCTCAGTTATTCGTGGCTTTTTCCATAAGACCTAAGTAATAATTGTTCATGGAATCTGCAAATATCCTTTACAACTGCTTTTTTGGTGGGAGGTTTGCAAGTAGCCAATCCGAGAGTGTTATTCGGTTCTCCTTGCTGCTGATTGGCTGCTGCCCTAGAACTCTTCACTGGCAGAGGCACTAGCATTCCCGCATCATAACAGGTTGTTGTACTGCCTGTAGCTTTTATTCTTCTTAAATTCCGAAAATCCCTAAGATGCCAACAAAATGTCCTGCACCTTCTAAGGCTTTATCAATACAGTATTTTATTAAATTAAATTACATAACTGTGGGAGACATAGTATATTTACGGTTTAAACTATAAAAATAGGCATTTATGGGCATTTTTCTCACCACATCTGAAATTCGAGGTTTTTCACAATTCTCAATGCTCTGGGAACGTAAGTCCGTGAATTTCGGGGTCCATTGTACTTACTGGCCATTTGTACTCCTTTTGAGAAGTGTGATAGTCATGTTTCCCATCACTGGGACACAATACTTGACATCCACAACCTAAAGGAGGAAATGATTGACTTGGCTCCCATTTCACGAATTCAGCCCAGGACTGGCTGGCCAAGGCACCCCAAAGGAAGGGTAAGGCAGAGCAAAGCTGCTCAGTTCCTGGTGGCAGGGAAGTAGAGTGGGAGACAGTGCCCAAGAGGAAGGATCCAGGGACCAGATGTAGACCTCACATTCTGGCCTCCTGACCACCCGGCCACACCCAGTAGTGCACTTTACTAATCCTCGGGGTAGCTCCCAAGCCAACCAAGTTGACAATGAAGAGTCTATTCAGCTCATTAGCCCATGTATTGACTGGGCTGTTTGTTTCCTTGTGCTAAGTTCTTAGGAGTTCTTTATATATTCTAGCTACTAATCCCCTGTCGGAAGGGTAGTCAGCAGACTTTCTCACATTCTGTAGACAATGATGGCAGAGTTCTCAGAGCTTATGATGATACAAAGAGCCTGCTGTGGCCTGCAGGCCATGGGTTTGCCACTGCTGCTGCAGGCTGTCTCTTCATTCTGTCATTTCCCTTGTTGTGCAAAACTCTCCAGTCTGATATAGTTCCATTTGTTGATTCTTGGTTTTATTTCCTGTGCCACTGAAGTCTTGTTCAGGGAATCCTTGCCTGTTCCTATGGCTTTAAGGGTTTCCTCTGTTATTATCCAGCGGTTTCTGAGTTTCTGCTGTTACACCTAGGTTTTTGATTCATTTTGAATTGATTGTTTTGTCAAGGGTGAGAGATAGGGATGTCATTTCAGCCTTCTGCAAGTGAATATCCAGGTTCCCCAGCACCATTTGTTAAAGAGGTTGCTTTTCTCCACTGTACATTTTTGGCCCCTTTGTCAAAAACCACACGGTTGTAGTTGTGTGTTTGTTTCTGCATCCTATATTCTGTTCCTTTGGTCTGTTCTTCTGCCAGTACCATGCTGGGTTGTTTTGTTTTGTTATTGTTTTAAACTATGGCCTTGTTGTATAATTTGAAATAGGGCATTGCAATGAGTTCCAGCCTTGCTCTTTTTGCTTAAGACTGCTTTAGCTATTCTGGGTTTTTGTGTTTCCATATAATTAGGATAGTGTTTTCTAGTTCTGTGAAGAATGTTGTTGGAATTTTGATGGGGATGGCATTGAATCTGTAGATCACTGTCAGTAATACGGCCATCTTAACAGTATTAATTCTGCTGGTCTGTGAAAATGGGATGTCTTTCCTTCTTCTAATGTCTTCTTCCATTTCTTTCTTCAGTGTTCTGAAATTCTCATTGTAGAGGTCTTTCACCTCCTTGGTCAGGTTGATTTCCAGGTTTTCATTTTTTTAAAGTATTGTGAATGGAATTGTTTTCCTGATTTCTTTCTCAGCCAGTTGATTTGTATGCATCCTGTGTGGCCCATTTTAAAGACATTTTTCCTCCTTAATTTGTAAGTGTGGCCCTGCAGTGGCCACCAGGTCATAGTTCAGTGCCTCCCGCTCCCCTTCTTACATATGCCAGGGCAGAGATTTGCTTTTTCTCTTGGGGCTCCACAGTCATGTGTGTTTCCTCCTGGGGGGGGATGGTTACCAGTTATTTGTTGAATGAATAAAGAAGAAATGAATGCTTTAACCAAGGAAATGGTTTGGCTGGAAGATAAGAGGAGGCCGGATAGATGAAATAAGACCAGGAGCACTTTCTATTTTCCAACTGCCCTGTATTGGTCTTATCACTGGGACAACATATGAAATTTAAGGGAGGAGAGGTTTAATCTGGTTTACGATTTCAGAGGTTTCAGTTCATGGTCAGCTGGCTCTATGGCAGGAGTATCATGGTGGAACAAAGCTTCATGGTGCCTGGGAAGCAGAGCATAGAGGAAGAGTGACAGGGAGAGGTAGACCTCCCAAAGGCACCTCCCAGTTACACCTCCTTCCACAGGGCTCTGTCTTCTAAGAGCACATTCACCTATGAGCAGCAGCGGGTTAATCCACCAATAAGTGCATCATCCCCATGACCAATCACCTCTCCAGGAGTCTCTTGTTCCAATTGAGCTGACAGTTAACTGTCACCATCCCATCCCCTGGCTAGTTGATTTGCAGCTTTTTCCCCTATCTTTTGCTCATTGGACACAAGTTTGACCAACAGTGAATTCCAAGTTCTTTTACTCTAACTTTTCTGATTTCTTTTTACAATAATGTTTCTGTCTTCTCTTCTTAGAATTATTCTTTTTTTTTCTTTTTTTTGTCTGGGTACCGGGGTCGACCTCAGGACCTTGCGCGCCAGCAGGTGCCCGTGCCGCTGAGCGATATCACCGGCCCCTTTTTCGTATGTGGGTTCCGGGAGTCGAACTCGGGCCCTTGCACTTGCCGGGCAGGCGCTTAAGCCGCTGAGCCATCTCACCAGCCCTAGAATTATTCTTGCAAGAACTTCTGTCCCAAATCCATGGATCACTTCCTTACAGGGAGCACCCACTGGGGGATGAGGAATCTGATGAGGAATGGTGGAGTCTGCCCAGGCCTGCAGCACTAAGGGGCTGCAGCCCCCGAGCCAGGCATTGGTAGTTTTCTTTTTTTTTTTTTTGGTGGGTAGTGGGGGTCAAACTCAGGACCTTGCACGCCAGCAGGTGCCCGTGCCACTGAGCGATATCACCGGCCCTTTTTTCGTATGTGGGTACCGGGAGTCAAACTCAGGACCTCGTGCTTGCCAGGCAGGCGCTTATGCCACTGAGCTCTCTCACCGGCCCCAGGCATTGCTAGTTTTGCGGGAGCTATGAACACATAGTTGACTTTTCATGGACCCTGTAAAGCCAGCTGGTTGGGGGCCCTGGTTGCCTTATCTAGCCATGGCCTGAGGTAGACAGACAGTGCCGGCTGGGAGCCTCTGAGACGTGAAAGTTTTGATTGCGTTAATGTAGTCTTTCTGGTATAATAATATTCTGGTTGAATGCAGAAACACCATATTGAATGGTAAAGATGACTTGCTTCTCCAAAGCATCCACAATCCTCTTAATTTTGTACCTAAGTCTGACATTTTTCACTGCACTTACTGCCAGCATCCTGCTCCAAGCCACCACTAGATCTTGCCTTATTGTGGTGTCCTCCTAGCTGGCTTCCTGCCTCTTACTTGATTGCTTCCATCTAGTTTCACTGTAACAGCCACAGATTCTGTTGGGAAATAGGGGTGCCCACATTACCCGTCTACCTATAGCCTCCAGGGGCCTTTTCAATGCAAGTGTCCTTATGTTCTCCACCTCCCTCTGAGGTACCACCCCTATCCCAGTCTCTCTTCATATTCCTCTCTCCTCTCCCTGTTCTTGCCCAGGGCCAGGCCCTTTCCCCTGCTGTCGCTTTTGTCTTGAAAGCTTCTTGAGTTCATCCACACAGCGCCTTCACCTCTCATGCATCTGATCAGACTTCACGTTCTCAGCCCAAACCCCACCAACCCCACTGTTCAACTCTTTTCCCTGATTTTTCTCCTTTCCACGTCAATAATGTATCTGTTGGCTCATTTGTCTGTTTCACCCATTACCGTAAAATGTAAGATCCATGAAAGCAGGCGTTTTTGTGTCTGGTTCAATGATCTATCACCAAGACTTACACCGGTGCCTGGCCCATATTAGGTACACAGAATGTATCTGTGGAACGAACGGATGGTGACCATGCCTCAGATGGTCACTCTTGGCAGCCAGGAGACTGTGCCAAGCTGTGATCCACTCTCACTGCTGTGACCACATCTGTGCTGTTGTGTCAACTTATGGGGTCCAGGTTTTAAGAAAATGGCAGACTTGGTTACCAGTCAGTTTGGGACGCTTACTCTCAGAACTCAGCTGCCACATGGCAGGAGATCAGAGAAGCTGAGGCCAGTGGGAAAAAAAGCCCAGACCCTGGCTCAATTACTGAATGCTTGGGAAAAAGAGGAATAGTGGGCGTCTCTGGGCTGCCCCCAAGATTGTCCCAGCTTCTATCAGTAGCTTCGTTCTCAAGTGTGGGGGCCAAATAGCTAAACCTGACTGCCTTGCAGTTGTAGAGGCTGGACTCTGAAGAGGGTGCAGCAAGGCCATGCTTTCTCGTGGCTCTAGGGGCGAATCCTTGAGCCCCTTCCAGTCACTCGTGTTTGTTGGCCACCTTTGGCACAGAGGAGCATCCCTCCAGTCACCGTGGGCATCTCCTGCAGATGGCAAAACCGCCGCATCTGGAATCTCACAGGCTCACAGCTGTACAATTCGAGGTCGGAGACGCCTTCTGTGGTCTCAAGTCAACGATCGTGGTGGAGGGAGGCTGATCAGCTTAACCTGGCTCAGGAGTCTCTCTCTGAACTGACTGCTTTTATTGACAGGGGGAGTAGGAGAGAAAATGGTAGCTCCCCAATGGGCAGTATAGTGGGGTGGGTGAAACAGAGTTACTCGGAGGATAGAAAAGAAGTGTCAGTAACGTGATAGTTGAACAAAATTTTATATTTAACCAATAGGCTGATCCAGAAATGTACATGTCAGGCATTATCCCTTAAAATGACTTGCCATTTGGGATACTTCATGTCGCATTCCAGGCACCACGTCCAGTAAGGACACTGTTAGCCTTGTCAGGTGCTGGTGGCTGACATGTTCCTAGTGAAATGTTCACTAAAGATGATAAGAGCTAACGTTTACCGAAAGCTTGTGAAGGATGAGGTGCTGTTTAAGTGTTCACACATATATTAACCTCAGTGAATTCTCTAAGCTGCCCTTGGAGGTATTTACCGTGATCTCCATTTAACAGAAAAGAAACCGGAGTGAAGAGAAGTTATTAATGTAGCCAGCTTTACACAGGCGGGCAGAGGAAGAGCTGGGGTCTGCATATGCAGCCTCACCACGGAGCCACGCCCTGACCTTCACAAACCTACCTCAATCGGGATCTGAAGGTCACAGCCTCACCTACTGTAAATCCCATTCCAGTGTTATTAACTTTTAACACGAAAATGCAAATAGCACCTTGCTGAAATATAAATCTAATTCATAAATGTGAAAGAAGTACTAGGTAAAAGCGAGTAAAGAACTTCAGAAGGTGTCTGGTTATGGTCCATCCTCTTTCAACAGACCGCCCTGCCCACATTCAGGGGATGTTTCTTAAGTTTCAGCCTTTGAAATTCCACCAAGAATTTACCCCAAGATTTATATTCAGGAATGTGCACTGCAGTCTGCTGACAGCAACTGCAAATAGCTAAAATACATGTCATCTGAAGAGTCAAGTATCGTGTTTCAAAGTATTTTAATGATCCAAGAAATACAACACAGTAATAAAAGGAAAAAAGGTTCAATTTTACATTTAAGTAGATTATAAAGTCACATTTTTATCTGTAGCTGGGATTACAGGTGGTTTTTATCTTCTGAATTTTCCAAATTAAATTATTTTGCTCCATTAATTTTCAAATGGAGGTGTAAAATATATGCATGTTTAAAGTGTACAGATTTTAAGTGGACGGCACAAACACTTACTTATATATACATCCCGATGAAGTCACAGGGTATTCTTACTCCAGGAAGTCTCCTCATTCTCTTTCCCAGTCAGTAACCCCCACCCCAAAAGTAACCACTGCTCTGATTTCTATCATGGATTACTTTTGTCTGTTTTTGGTCATGTAAATATCATCCCACGAGCTCCACTGTATCGTGTCTGGCAACATAATGTCTGTCAGTTTCAGCTACAGTTGTGCTTGCATTGCTCAGTAACTTTTTCTATTCTTATTGCACTGTAATATTCCACTGCATAAATACACCTTTCTGAATTTACCCATTTTACTGTTGATGGAAATTCTTGTACATAACCTTTGTCACCAAATGCCCCTCTTTCTCTGGGGACAGACCTAGGAAAAGAATTCCTAGCTTATAGAGTAGGTGTATCTATCAGACTTTGTGGTTTCAACTTTCCCTTCTCCAGTCCAGCTGCTTCCGAACAGAGTGATCACCACCCTAGGCCAAGCTCTTATTTCCACACTGTTTGCTTCTTTCTTACCCCTCTCCTTCCACTGCAGAATATCTGGAGTGATCTCCCATTTTGTGCTGTTTTCCCCAAACATGCCACAGCAACACATCATCCGTGCCCATGGATTTTGATTCACTCCTGAATCTCCTTTCCTAGAACACAGTGTAGAAATGACTTTGGTACTCTACAGCTGTGGACAAAAGACAGGAGTCTTCTCTTTGAAAATCTTTTATTAGGCATTGCTAGATGATGCTGCGTGATGTATTGCACACATCACGCAGTAAACAGCACTCCACAGTAATCATACAACAGCGCACACAGTGACAAGCAGAACAGTTTGATTCCCATTATAGTTTTCACCCAAGTCGAGAGTCTTCACGTTCACCCATGAGATCTCATCTCATAATTAAGATTGCCCTCCCGTTCCAAAACGACTAAACAAAAACAATTTTTTAAAAAAGCCCAACTACAACACAAGGCCATAGGTATGTTACTGAAACTCCAGAATTAGACCCCACAGTATCACAAGGTGCCCACACTTTGCAAGACTTGTCCCTAACGTGTGTGTGATCTACACTTGGCTTGTTTTCGCCACCAGCAACAAAATAGTACTTATTAAAGTACGGTGACACAAACCACTGGAAATTCTTGAGGTAATAGACTTTTAAATTTCACTGGTTAAAAAAAAAAATCTGTTAATTTATAGGTCCTGTCCAGCAGGACCTATCTGTTGGCAGGAACATCTTTTTTTTTTTTTTTTTTTTTTTTTTCTGTGTCAAATATTTACACACATTTGCATATAAAACTTGTGTCTCTGTCTTTTCTAAGCACATGGTTTATTTCAATCATTCATCATACATTCATCAGGAAAAGTTGAATTATACACTGTGGTACATAAAGAGTACAACAAAACTAGCATTCCATATAAAGCAAAACCAAAGGCACAAATCAAGAAGAGCAAAATAATACACAATGGTGCGATGTTGAATATAGCGCATGGCAAACGAGTTAAACATGAATTTGCAAATAATGTGGTATATGGAAATTTATTACTCATAAAATATTTCCAAAGATAAGTTGTAGAGAATTGGTCAAATTCCTGTAGCATCACATAGTTACTTTTATTTTCAATGCCTTCTGAAAAGTAATTTTGTCTTAATTGGAGCTATTGATAAGCCCGACGAACATTCCAATTCCTGTTTTAAACTCACTCAACATTCTTTTTCACGGTTTTAAAATACATCTCAAATTCAATGTTTTCAATTTCTAGTATTTAATCTCCACTTTCATACTTTAGCTTAAAAATGAACAATGGATGTAAGGGACATGCATTGGCTAACCTGCTGGTCCAGGGGTCATGCAGTAGATTAGGGTAGCGAATGCGGTCTACATATGTCCCTAACGATACACTGTCTTTCTACCACTTTTTAAATAGAGGGGTCAAAGAACACTCACAGAAAATATATATGGCTCTTTAGATAAGAAATAAAGTCAAGTGAGAAAAATAAGGCACTAATAACACATATAAATGTTATATGCTCATCACACAAGCACCGTATGGAAGGTTACGGGACCGTACGTTAGTGCTATTGGAAAATGAGAATAAGCCCAGTTGCCCTGGCTTTTATCCACCAATTTCTTCCTTCTTTTCAGTAATTAGTGTAGAAATATTGAAGTGGTGAGGGAAACGATATACTAGGCAGAACTGATAGAACCAACAGCATGAAATAATCACTGGGAAATAAGAAGTTGATTATTCTAATGATGTAAGAAATTAAGTCTTTTAAATACTCCTTATTTTCCAACATTTTTATCTCAGGTGAATTTGTTTTTTCCTTTCCAATTTCTTTTCAGAGATTTCTACATATTAACACTGTCAACCTTCTTATTTTATTTCCATCTGCTTCTTTCCTAAAATATATTCAAAATAGTTCTTGCCAAAGAACTTTATAAACTTCACTTTATAAATATCAAAGTGAATAATATTATTAATGAAATGGAGAAAGAGTTAAAGATAAAAATTAAAGAAATCTATTCAATCAGGCTCATTCTAAATATGAAAATATACATACAGTTTGGAAAATGGCTACAAATTTTACAGGCAACTTTATGCAATATAATGAAATGGACAAGGTCTGACATGAACTACTAGTGACGGTTACTCAACTTAAAATTAAGAAATTTCTTTTCATTTGATACTGTTATTGAAATTATAATTCAAATGAAATACATTCTGATTTTTATTTTTATTTATTTATTTCTTTTCTTTTTTTTTACGTGGGTACCGGGAGTCGACTTCAGGACCTCACGCTTGCCAGGCAGGTGCTTATGCCGCTGAGCCATCTCACCGGCCCCCTGATTTTTAAATAGGACATGACAATTAGTCCTTAGAAGTTAAATTTCTGAATATATAATAACAGACTGAAGACCCAATTGTTTTAGCACCTTACATTTCTTTTTTTGAAAAGGAATATATGAGTAATTGTTCTGCTGTTTTGACATAGAGGTATTTGTTCCATTAAACTGTCTAATCAATTTTGTTTAAAATAGAAACAACTAATTCTTATGGCTCCTTAGTAAGTATTAAGCTAGTATAACTTAATAACACTTTAACACTCGCTGTTGCTTTTGTGTTTCTTCCACAGTCATTTCTGTGATTTCACAGAATTTGCTACTTTGTGTGTAAATGATTGCTTTCATAAGGGGTAAGATTGTCAATTATTTTCAAATTAAAAATGTGTAACCGATTGTCAAGGTAAATGGATTTCATGTGAAATGTCAGGTTAGTCTACTTTCCTTAATAACATCTACAAAATGTATGATGAAAATGGTTAAACAATATGGTCAAATAATAAAAGTAAGCGGTCAGAGGGCTGTCACATAGCACTTGAAGAAGGGCTTTAGCAAAAGGATGTGTAGACAGCCAATAATAGTAACAATATATTGGATATAGAGGAAGTAACGTGTTAATGAAAAACAGTTATTTTTAGTATTGACTAGATTACTGAGAAATTTCCCTAACTGTGCCTGGGATAAACATGTCACAAATGTGCAGGGAACAGATGACTGATGTCACAAGAGGAACCTGACATGGGATTACTTTAACAATTTCTAGGGCCTTTTAGCACCCACATATGACTCTCTCTTCAGCTTTTCTGTGTTACATATTAGTCCTACACTAAACTTGCCTTGAGTGTGCTTTTGTCTAAATCGTTATCAAGGAAAAAGTTGAACATGTACAAATGACAAATGTAAACAGGGCTACAATCAGTTCCATTGAATATGATCTATTTTAGATCTATCAAGAAGTCCGACGATGTTCAAAGAGTATGAATCCATAGTTGAATCCTATATACGAATGCTACATTATATAAACCCACCCCAAGTCCAAGCAGTAGGACTTTTTACTCAAACAGAGAAGTCACTTAACCACCACCTGTCTTTGAGGAGGGTAAACGACCCTGCATCAGGCTGGACGAGTGTCCACACAGGCTTCCTGCCCAACCAATAATATCCAAATGCAGAACTGATCTTGGGGTAATCGTGCAGCAAATTCTGAAGCCTGGTTCTATGGTACTACTGGGCCCTCTGGTTTCACTTACTTTGTGGCACAGAGCTAAGCAGAGTCCTTTAACTTCCACCAAGAAGGGGGAAAAGTGCTTCAGGCACTCCTGATACATTTTAATTTACAGACAAAACAAAGACAAATTAGCCTCACTACCAGAGTTAAACTGTGGAGTCTGTTCAGTGTGGGATTTCCTCAGACGGGAAGGAGGTTTGTGATGAGACAGTTTATTCCTCCCTTGGCCAAGATATGAAGGGAACTGCAGAGGCAAAAAGCTGGTCAGAAATCTAAGATTTTGAAAATAGGTTCATGATGTTGAAGTATGTGGGGATCACTGCAGAGGCCAGGAAAAATTTAATATTCACGACAGAAAAGAGTGACAAAAATGTGGCACAGAATTGAAAAACAAAAAATGTCACCCATGTTAATAAGCCTGTATAATTTAAGTGACGCAGAACTAAATACGATGAATATTAGAAGGCAAGAGGAAGTGGCAAAGAAAGGCAGTGGCAATGATTTGTGTATTTTTTAAAATTTACTGTACTTTAAGCTCAAATTGTTTCATTCTCAGTCACACCTTAAGCCAGAAGAAAAGAACAGTTTCTAACATGAGTAATTACATGCTTCTAACATTGGCCTTCTGCGTGGGAATCCGCGGGATACATGACATGTTGCAGCCTCAGCTAATCCTCTAGTGACAATGACAATGACAGTCCTCTCACACTCCCGCGAGTCTCGCACCCCTGCGTCTGTTTACTGCATGTGGAAAAAGTCAGAACTGCAGCCACACCGCAGTGATGTGCAATGGAAGTCCTGCCCAGTCCTCAGTTCTGTCCTCAAATGCAGAGCTACAAAGTCAGACCCACCCTGCATTTCTCTGAAAGGTTTATACCACTATTTTGCATCTGATTTTGTTCAGAACATACTTTTATGATTATACAAAATTATTTCAGTTTCATAAAAGTAATAATTGTAGATACACATACTAGAATGTGATTTTGGAACTTAGTTTCTGTATTAAGAAAATGTCATTTTAAATTATAATGAGTTAAAAAGTACAAAATATGCTTAAACGGTCTTGATTTCCCATATTTCTGGATAAAGAAATTTCTTTTTATAAAACTTGTGAACTATGTAAATGCAACTAAAAACTTCAATAGAAATTAAGAGTATTTTAAATAAATATCCCGACTAAGTTATTAGGTAATAACATTTGTTAAGTATTAGTCATTAAATTTGAGCTCCAAACTGTTAATAATTAGTTTCCAGGATTACTGTCACTTTAAAAAGTGCTGCATTTTTTTCAGGTATATTTTACTTGTTTCAAAGTTTTAGCTACTGATTCCCCACCAATTTGAAGAGACGAACAAATATTTTGTAACAATTTTACTCCATTCTATTGAAATGTATGCATTAGTTGCTTTACATGTGTCATTCAGGTATTTAAATGGGACAAGTATTTTAAAGTGCATTATGGACTTTTAAGGCTATATCTATGATAAATAGTAACGTAAAAATATGGAGCTGACCACAGAGAAAATGACTTTCAATAGCAGGGATGGATTTCAGCCACAAATACAGAAGGATAAGCAAATTATCCAATGTGAACACTCACACTAAAGGAATGTGTCCGCTTGCTTATAATGCTAAAGCCCAAAATGGCTTCTGGTATGAATGTTCTTTCTTTCGTACTTAATAAAGTACACCAAGGAATCTCATTTAGACCACTAGCGTTTTTATAAATTCATCAGGCAGCATAAAAGTTGAATGTCAAGAACAGCTGCATCTGTTTAACAAGAGAGAGGTTGGGATGCTTTGGCATAGGTGTTCAGATTTGACAAGCATCAGGGGCCACGCCCACGCCGTTTGGTGAGAAGAGTAGTTAGAATAGCAGAGGTGTGGAGACAACAAATTGGGACAGGGAAAGGCTGCAGCAGCTCACAGGCATTTTGTGGGCATAATGTGTCATACATTAGAAAAGTGGGATTGAAAGCTAAAGGATCAGTGAGGGTGCTGGGACCCAAGAGATGCTGCCACAGAGCAAGGGACACCCTGACAGGCACCACTGAATCTTGATCCCACGGCACGAAAGTGCAAGTAAAGGTATCATGTTGTAGCCTGACTGGTGTTTAATTGTTTGTTCTCCTCTCAGGACACAACAGCACCTGTCAGAAAATCAAGGTGGTGGTAACAAGATGCTGCCTGTACCACCAGGTTTTGGCCCTCTCCTCTTCTGATTCCATCACCAGAAATCCCGCAGGAGAAGGAGCGAGCGCTCATGACAGAATGATGCGTCAGGCTGTTCCATAATCCATGATCGCACCAGTGAGCTTACAGTCTCCTCTGTGGACTCCCGTGGGCACCATGTAACTGTGAGCGTACTGCTTCCTGCTTTTCTCAACGGCATAATCAAGTTCCCATGTGGGACAGCATGCGGGGACCTGGATGGTGCTTTTAGAGATGTGAGGAGAATCATCCATTTGGCTTGAGCATTCATTTAATTCCCTCACATTCTAAGAGCAGGCAATCCAAAAATCAATTCATCCTTCTCACTTTGTCCGAAAGACATTTTATTTTTATTGCAAAACGAGTAATTTTCTTATATACATTTTGGCAAGGTACTTATTCGGTGAATCAAGCAGGAAGGAAGTTCTTCTCCTGAAGATGCTTTTCTTTAAAACTTACACACTCCTTGTACAATCTTTCTTTTATTCCAAAAACCTTCCTTTTACTATCAAATACATTTATTTCTATGCTTCCATTTCCTGAAAATGCATTAACTTTTTATTAAAAATATCAGATAAAAGCCACATTTAAAAACTTACGGATGCGCTCACACAAGGTGAAAAATATGTAGCAAAAGGGTCTTCGCTGTACTTTGTAGGAGAGATGTGAAAACGATCTTGATGTCCACTCAACAGGAGAGTAAGTCAACTAACGTACAGTCCTACAGTGGACTATGTGGTAATTCACAAAAGAATGAGGTAAATCTACATAAACTCTTACAGAAAGGTATCTATCAACATATAATAAAATGAGAAACAGTCACAGCAAAGAATATTATTCTGTTTGTATAAAACTAACACACACCATGCACACACACAGCACACACACTCACGTTTACTTGTAAATTTTTAGAAAGTGTTTGCAAGAGCACATACCAAACCACTAACCGTGGCTACCCCTATAAAATAAGGAGTGGGATAAACGGGAATTTGTTACTTCACAATTCTATATGTAGTTTGATTTTTAAGGGAGCATATATTAAATTTATAATAAAAACATATAAAACTGACAAGCCTTGGATAGAAAGATACTTATTTACTGTGCACACATCTGTTTCTGAAGTAGTTTTCAGAATTTATCCTAATAAAGTTACTATTGTTTTATCTTCAAAGTTGGCACTGACATATAAATAATCCTTTTTTTTCTTTTCGTCTCTCTTTTAAAGATCTTGAAACTTAGTAAAAAAATTCACAAAGAACTACTTTAAGTTACCAGCAGAAAACAGCCTAATATCTATCAACCTTTAAAGAGAAAAATGCATATATTTATTTTAAAAATCTATGCAATAGAAAAATGAAAATCCCATGCAATACAGGGCACTGTCTCTCACACATTGTGGAAACAGCCTTGACTGGGAACACACAGCGCTTTGGAACTGGCATACTGGAAAGTTTTCCAAATCATATAAAAATAGGTCTAAAAGATAAGTTATCCAAAGAAAGGAATAAAAATCCCTGAGTAGGCCAAAGACAAACAGACAAAATAACCTAAGAAAATAGAGGATCTAGGACCAGAGTCTATTTTCGGCTACTTGGCATACAAGGACATGGTGGAGACAGTTTATGCTGCAGAGATCCACAGATCCACTAGAGGGTGAATTCATATTCGTACGCTGCCAAACTGATGCCTAAAACCAGAAAAGATGAATTTCAAAAGATGAAGTACTTTTATGACAGAGATATGCATCTGGACTAGAGATTCATTCTTTTGGTTTAACAGTACAGCACCCACCTACCACACGCACTCAGTAAACACCTGTCGAATGGATGGGCGGATGAATAGAAAGATCAATCTGTGAACGAGGCTCTTTTCTCCTCTCCTGTTACGCTTCAGAAATATGCTATTCCCGAGACACAGATGTCACACCCTTCTCTACCTGCAAACGGACAATCAGCCCAGCAGCTGCGGCGCTGTTCGGTATGACTCAGAAAGAACGCAAGCGTGATGGCTTGTGAACCATGAGGAACCTTGACTGTCAGGGGCTTGAGGGGCAAACAAAAATGAAAAAAGATCTTAACACTCTGGAGCCCCAAAGAGGAACCTATTCATGTTAATGAATGTGTTATAATCTATTTCAAGTCTGATGAGGTTGCTGACAAATTAACTGTACTTTTATGCAGACGGTTAATTTGGAGACTCTGGAAACAACGGGGAACTTCTGGGTTCTTACGGTTTTTTTCTTCCAACAGAAGTTGTTGGACTTTGGTGATGAAAACAAAAGAATATAAAAATTTCATTAATTGTCCTTTTATTGTCAAAGACTTCACACCTTAGAAAATGTCCTGAAAATACTAATTTTTTTGTGTTTCCTTCTCTAAAAATAGTTTATAAGTGAATCTGTGAACAAAGAAAAAGTTGTTTTTAAATTACCCCCCATAAAAAGATCCCCCAAATTATTATGCATCTGAGCAGTAAACGTAAGAAAAATCCTTCAAGACTAATACTTATTTTCATGAAACTCGGGAACAAATAAAAAAACAAAGAGAAGAGAAGAGAAAAGGGTGGGGCATTAAACAATTTAAAATCTTGACCTAAAGCAAAGTTTCCTATAATTCCAAGTTGATAATTTAAAAAATAGTGGAATAGAGCTACAGCAAACTTGTTCTCTGGATTAAATAATCTCATGTGAAATATTTATTCATAGAGGAGAGCATTTATGCTAAAATATAAGAAATCTGAAAAGACTATTTGGGACTTGAGGATTTCCTAAAAGCATCCTATCTGCTTTTTCAGTTTACAATAGAAAGGGTCACCACTGAAATGCCGTCTACATTAGCTTTGATTCACTACATTCCCAAATTATGCCCACGACGGAACCATCATCTCTAAACAGGTATGTGAAAGTATGAAAAAATAGTGTAGCGGCATGGAAATAGATAAGCACGAGGTTACTGAGCTTAGTTTTAATATATACTTATATACACACACTCAAAACCCTACACATACACACTTTGGTGACTCATGATTCTTTCTCACTAATTTAGTTTCATTAGTTCCCTTTTGGGCACAGAAATTTTTAGCAATTACAGTATCTGAAGGATGAAGGAATTCTACTGCTTGGGCCACAAATGGGAACAGGCGCTTTCAGTGAACTTGTGTATTCTCAAAGTGGCCTCGCTGGTGGGGACAGATAGGACGTCACTATTCACACCAAGTCTCACGGACAGGCCGGAGGGGTCAGGGTTCACACACAGCCCCAACCATGCGCTCAGGAGGTGCGCCCTCAGAACAATTCTGAGGAGACCGGGTTCTTAATTAAAATATTTTCTTCCAAGAACCACGAAGGCCAGAGTTAGGATACAGGTACTCATAGTTTATGAAAGTGACCATTTTTAAAAAGCAGCAATTTGTTTAGGGAAAGGGTGGGATACCATGTTGGGAGTGAACCGCAGCTAGAGGCGTTGTGGCCGCAGAGGACTGTGGGAGACATGGCAGAAGGCTCCTCCCAGCATGCTCTGGGCTGTGACTCACAGACGTGGGCCGTCCTGCTGGGCCTGGCTGAGACGGGTGATTCATCTGCACTCCGCTAGTCCATGCCTGTCCGTGACCGCTTTCTCTGTTTTTTACAAAGGCAATAGATGGGAAATACAAATAAACCTAGGGATAAAAAGTAAAGACAGATAATTAGGAGGAGAGGCATTTAGGTTTATACATTTAAAAATTTCCACATTACTTTATCTGCAAACTCTTTAGAAATAACCATTATTTAGCACTGCACAGGGGAGAGGGAAGATACCTATGGTACGCATTTATTTTATAAAACTTCATTCTTTCTTACTCTGCTTGAGCTCCCTTTCCTTTTTGACACCCTCGGCGATACCAGTTGAAATATGGACACTTCCTACCCAGCTGTCAAGCCTCAGGCTTCACCCTCGCCACCTACAGTCACGCCAGCTGCAGGCCGCGCTCTTCACACAGTCTGTCTCGGGCAGCGAAACGCCTTACTTAAGAAGAGGGACTGCGGAGCCACACGTCAGGCTTGAGTCTCAGCTTTTATGGCTTACGACATCCAGCGAGCCTTCATTTCCTCATGTGTGAAATGCAGATAATAATATCTACGCCAAAAAGTCTTGACTTACTGCAAGAGTCACTATCAGGTACTGTATAAGTCTATCTGCCCTGCACAGGCATTAGTTGCTAAATAGTTTACATACAAGAATCATTTATTCAAAAAAAAATCCTATCCACTATGTAGAACAATCGCCAAAGCAGTCGCTATCCAAGTGTGGTCCTCGGACCTTGGGACTGCAGCAGACTGGCCTGAGAACTTTCCAGAAATGCAGATCCCCAGGCGACACGCCACACTGAGTCAGGAATGGTGCGTGGGGAGCAGTGATGTGTTTTAACCAGCCCTGTGGTTATTCTAAAGTGTGCTAAAATCTGAGAACTACTGCTTTAAAATACATATTTTAATATGCTCATATGCACAAAACTATGCAAATTATTGTAAGATTTCTACTGGTCCACGCACAGGTGTATGCTGGGTGTCTGAACCTATGTACATTACAGGCGTCCTTTTCATACAAGATGCCTTTCCCTAGACCAACACAAACAGCGGCGTAAGACAGCCTCTTTGATGGTCCCGCTTGAACTCAGAACTGAAAAATCGATGTCTAGTTCACTCGAGTTTTTCACTAACGTACTAGTTGCATTAACTTGGTATTACAAGTGGGCTAATATAATAACGCTTTAGAAGACACACACATCAAAGTATCCATAGGCTGAAAAGGGGTCAAACATATCCTCCAGGAAACATGCTCCTCTGAACTTGTAAGTCACAGACGGGACAGCTATCTAGGGAGAGAAACCAGGTCCCCTCAACAAATGCTGTCCACTATTACGTTTACACTCACATCGTCTACGGCCCCTGAGAAGCCCAATCTCAGATCCACGACGCGTTTCTTACCGATTACAACTGCTATGGCCCCTAGTGCTAATCCCAAAACCAGGATTAGAGGTGCAATGAATAATTTTCCAGCTGGAAAACAAAAGAAAAAATGAAGAGCCTCCAAACGAATTTACCAAGCAATTACAGCCACGCTTTTAAATACCACAGCAAATGTTTTTTAATAAGCTGGATTATAGTTAAGGCCACAGTTTTCTAAGAAATGTATCGAACACAGGTGCACACACGTAAGTTCACAGATCTGAGGTTGTGTGCACACGTGTCAAGCACCTCGCAAATCACTTATTCTTTATCACTAAAGAATATTCCAAAGTGACTGGCTCAATTTATTCTACCAAAAACAACTGTTTTTGGGCTTTTCTCTTAGATCTCTTTCATTTTTAGTTTTCAAGATGCTGGGGGATTATGAAAGGACTAACACATTTGAGTTGGCAGGGACAAAACCCGGTTAGCTCAAGAGGTGGAGAGCCAGACATCCGTCTGCCTCTGCCTCCCTCTGTGTGTAAGGGCTGTGTATGAGGCTGTGTTTCTGAAGAAAAGGGAGTGAAAAGTCAACCCACAAAAGCATTTACACTGGGGTAATTATACATGGGTATGTGTGTACTGGGGGCTTTTGGTACTCATTCCCTTAACTGCTCATTATTAATGATAAATACATCAGAAAAATATACACAATGACATCAACTATATGGACACAGTGGAACTTTAACTCCGCTACAGGACTGAAACGTGTGGCGGCTATTTTTTTCGTTTTGGTCTTTCTGGACCATGTGCCATGTTGTCTGGTACTGCAGGTGGTTCATGAATGAAATGAGAAGGATGTAAAACAAGCTCCTAGATGCTGCCCATACAAAACTCAGCGAGACACTGTTCCTCTTATCAAGTAGCTTACAGTAGGGCTTCAGAAATTTAAAAGACTAATGACTTCAAATTTTCAATTTTTAAAAGTATTTTTGTTTTTGCTTTGCTTTTGAGATGGGGATCTTAGTATATTGCCCGGGCCAGTCTCAAACTTTGGAGCTCAAGCAATCCTCCTGCCTCAACTTCCCAGTAGCTGGGATGACAGGTGCATGACACGGCACCTGGCTAAGCTTTCAAGTTAGATGAGAGAGAGAGAGAGAGAAACCTGCTTTGGGATAAAGGCGCTACTAGAACACCCAGCACACAGCAAGTGCTCAGATCCAAGTTCTACCATCACTGCTTCATTCATTCTTAGGGAAGATTCTCATAAGCACGTCAGACACTCACCACAAACTGACCCTCGCACTAATCTCCGTAAATGAGGTCTCTCTGGGAGGTAGCGATATTTGCATCCAAATATACTGAGGTTTGATGTGTGGTCTCCAAAAAACCGGAGCTGGCGGTATCTCTCCCCGCACCGATAACAAAAGTTAGTGTTACACTGTGAACAGGTCATGTGGTCACACCCTTCAGTTTTCTGGATGTGGATCTGTATCGGAGAGAGAGGCGAAGAGAAGGGAAGGTTATGAAAGTTCTTAGAAAGTGAAATCTGGCACATTTTATGGAACAACACTTAAAAATTTCACCAAAATGAAAGTCTTGGGCGGTTCTCCCCAGGCTGCCCTTGGCTTATCATCACAACCTCTGTAATGGTTGATACCCTGTGTCAACTTGAGAAGTTTAGAAGTTTAACTAAGCAACTCAGCAGGGGGCCAGGGTCCTCACTTTGTGCAAGAGGCGGGCAGGAAGATGGTGTGAGGGCCACACCCGGCCTAGAGAGTGGCAGCCTGCTTACAGTGTAAGGGAGGAAAAGAGGCTTGCTCTCCCCCTTTTGCTCTTGCTGCTTCTGCTGTCTTCTGCCGCCTCGAACAGTTGCTCCTCTGTCATGTAGCACCCTGCCTTGGAGCCAGCTGAGTATGGATTGAACCTCCACAAACTGTGAGCTAAATAAACCTTTCCTTCCTTAACTTCGGGTGTTGGGTATTTTGTCTCAGCAATAAGAGAAAAGTAAGTCAGAATTTGATACCAGAGAAGTGGGGTTGTTGGGGCCTTTGGGAATGGCTTGTGGGAAGAGTTTGGAAAAGTTCGGAGATGTCGCCTGAAAGAGTAGAGCTGGAACGCCTCAGGCTGTTCTGTATGGGAGATTCTGGCCAGAGCTCAGAAGACCTGAAGGCTGACAGAAATCGTGCTGGTAAAGACCAGGCTCAGGAGGTTTCTGCTGGGAAGAAGGACTGCATTGGCTGTTAGGAGTCCAGACAATGTGTGTTACGGCTTGGCAGAAAGTTTGTCTGCATTTTGCTCGTGTCCAGAGACTCTGCCTGAGACTGAGACTAAGGGCAGCGGACCAATTAATCTGGCAGAAGAAATTTCAAGGTAGTTGAATGTTGAGGCGGTGGCATGGCTATTGTTGGGGGCTTTTAGCCAAATTTATATTGTGAATCAAGATCACAGAGGCCAACAGGATGATTTAAAATGTTGTGAGTTTGTCCAGAAAGGAAGCTCCAGTAAAGCTGTGGACTGCAAAGATACAGCAGAGATCTCGACTGCTGAGAAGGAACAGGAGAATAGAAAAGACGGCCTGAGGCCATCACAGGAAGCAACAAGTCTCCACCCTTGGCAGCCTCAAACTGCAAAAGTGAAAGACTCTGCTTTGAGGAGAAAGTCGTAGAGCACCATGGTCCAGAGTGGCAGCAGCACAGAAAATTTGTTCCTCAGAATTGGATTCAGAGTGCCCAGTGATCCAGGCACTCAACCCCTACAGCCAAGACAGAGGAAAGCCCAGCTACTGCTCCAGCAGGCAGCAGACCTTGGCGTCATCCACGTGGCGCTGGTTTTAGGCACATGCAGAATGCAAGAGTTGTGGGGTCAGGAAGGCTTCCACCCCATTTCAGAAGGCCTAGGAGGCCAGGCAGGGTGCCCGAGAGGGCAGTGTGTGAAGCTGTGAGTGTGAAGCCAAAGGTGCAGTGGAGACCCCAGAAATTTGGGAAAGCCAGGAACATGGATCATCTAAGGAAATCTGCAAGGAGGGAGCGAAGCCAGCTCAAGAGAGAAGCTGTGGGAGCTACAACCACCAGAAGTGCCACAGGGGTAGAGCCACACAAGCCCTTTGGAGGTCACAATTTGCCACAGATTGCTTCAGATGCTGCACGTGGAACTAAAGGACTTAATGTTTGCCCTGCTGGATTTTGGACTTGATTTGGTCCCTATCATTTGTATCCCCATTTGTAACTTTTGGAATGAAAATGTTTATTCTGTGCCCTTGAATGTTGGAAGGGTCTAACTTTTCATTTGTATAGGGGCTTGCAACTAAGAGTTTGCCTTGCATCTCAGAGATGTGGGACTTGGACTTTTCAGAAATGCTGAAACTGTTAGGACATTAGCAACTCTTGCAGATGGACTAAATGCCTTTTGCATAAAGGGATGTGCACGAGTCCCTTGGGGGAGGGCAGGAGCAAAATGTTACGGTTCTAATATAATAGAATGCTGACAGACTTAATACTGATTCTTAAGGATTGCTAAACCTGTGTTATAATGTTCAAATTGTGAAATGATAAAAATAAGCAAGTGTTTGTATCTGGAGACCAGTTTAAAGAAATATGTCTGGTTGCCAAGTTAACACGGGGTGGACTGTAATGGTTGATACCCTGTGTCAATTGAGAAGTTTGTAAGTTTAAGTGACTCAGCGGGGTCCAGGGTCCTCACTTTGCGAACACCCTCATCCCGTGCAAGAGGAGGGCGGGGAGATGGGGCGAGGGCCACACCTGCCCTAGGGGGGGCAGCCACTTACAATATAAGCGAGGAAAAGAGACTTGCTCTTCTCCCCCTTCACTCTTGTTGCTTGTGCTGTCTTCTGCCACCTTGAAATGTTGCCCCTGTGCCATGTGCCACCCTGCCTTGGAGCCAGCTGAAACCTCCACAAACTGTGAGCTAAATAAACCTTTCCTTCCTTAATTTTGGGTGTCGAGTATTTTGTCTCAGCAACAAGAGAAAAGTAACCAAAACAACCTCCAAGACTTGATTTTTACCTAAAACTCTTGTGCATGCAAAGCTCGGTAACATTTCACGTACTCACGGTCTTGGCTCGTGTTGACCAGCATACAAACACGTGCCAGGGAAGATTCATTTGTCTTTTCTGACTTACACCTAACTCAGTGGCTCGGAGACAACGCAGAATACTGTGGAAGTATATTTTCTTTAAGCTATAATCAGCAAGGATGGGGTGACTTGGGGGAATAAGGAGAGATGGGAGAGTATTCCTTAAGAGAGAGGATCATGTGAAACTTTTATGAATAAATGTCAAGGGGCAGAAATTCCTCTGCTGAAGGACACATGAGAGCAGAAATACACACATTTGCAATACCACTTCATTTCTACAGTACGATTTGTAAATACACGGTTTAGAGGATCCTTTCTACAACGTTCTCCCTGCAGCCAAGCATCTTTCTCTGTTACAGCCCAGTTGTACATAACTGAAGCTTCACCCATGATGTAACAAGGACTGTACTCCTGGATGATCTTCCCTAAACCCACAGTGAGGACACCGTCTCCAGCCCCCAGGTCGCATAATAATCCCATTATTGCTCCTTGAAATACAACCATGTGCTCCAGAGTCCTTGCGGATGTCGTGTACAAACTGGAGTCATCTCACACTCAAATATGTGCACACTGTTAGATGAATAATAAATGTAATATTATTTAACATCTCATCCAAAGAAAAATACTTTGGTTACACCTGCCAGTTCTCAGGTGAATAGAATGGGATCACCATTCAGCTTGCTACGGAGTAGGAGCTTACCACAGGTGGCTGCATCTTTATTGGTTCACATCTGTTTCCAATGAGTGCACCTGAATACCCATTCTATTATAACAATAAATGCATGTAATGGAGTATGTATGTCTTGTATATGTATGTATGTGTGTATACATATTTAAATATATGATTTTTTTGCTTAGAAATTTTATCTCACACCGTTAGCTTCTATGCATGATGCTGCCTGATAACTGTGCAACAGTGAATGCTTTAGTACAACTGGGAACTGTATGATTAACACAAGAGGCAGACCCTCCAGAGTCTCTCAGACTCCTGTTCATGAAGCCTGGGCCAGAGTTTACAACTTTCACATCTCATTTGCAATTATGCTCTTCTTCGCCTAACACACAGTGTAATGCTGTGAACTCTGGCAGAAATGTAGTTATAATTGCACTTTTAAAAAAGCTGGTCAGTGATTATGGAGATGGGATAAAATCATCCAGGAAAGAAAGGAGATCTTGTGAAGAGGGAAATTAAAAGGCTGAGAGATGAACAAAATTACTCACTTTGAAACATACACTTACATAGGTTTAGAGAATACAAATTTTTGAAACTGTTAACTCTAGATCATATACAGTATTTCAGTTTTGTGATTAAACTGCATTAACACTTTTTAAACTTTTATTAGTCCATATTTGCAGTACACAATGATTATATTTATTGTAGAGAGTTAGTACATGTACATAACACATCTTAGTTCTTTTTACATCCCCTTAAACTACAGTTTAAAGAAACAACATGAACCTGAACAGCACTTGTGAGACTAAAATAACAGCAGACATTACCCATACCAGTCATGAAATTTTCCTTTGAAAAATGCATGTACACAGGAACCTATTTGTCTATCATCATCTGAAGGGTCTGTAGGGAATTATGACAATTTTATAGAAGTAACAATTAAATAGAGAGCAGCATATTTCAGGCAAGTGCTTACTACTCAGATAACTGAATGAAAGAACCAAGAAAGAAAGGCCTGGCAAGCGGCTGGCAGGAATTCAGGTATTCAGTATTGCGGAGTGAATCGTGTTTAAAGGTACGTTTGGCCCTGGCGGCCAAGTGGCTCCTCAGCGGTAAGCCCAGCTTGCAGGGAGGCTGAGAGCATGGTCTGTGAATTCAGGAGGCCTGTGTTTCAGGTCTAGCTCCACTAGCTGCTGTCTTAGTTACTTTTCTGTTGTTGCTGAGACAAAATCCCCGACACCCAAAGTTAAGGAAGGAAAGGTTTATTTAGCTCACAATTTGTGGAGGTTTCAGTCCATGATCAGCTGGCTGCAAGGCAGGGAGGCAATGGGGAGGGGCAACAGTTCAAGGTGGCAGAAGACAGCAAAAGCAGCAGGAGCAAAAGGAAAGAAGAGCAAGCCTCTTTTCCTCCCTTACATTGTAAGCAGGCCGCCACCCTTAGGCCGGGTGTAGCACTCACACCATCTCCCTGCCCTCCTCTTGTACAGGTTTAGGATGTTTACAAAGTGAGGACCCCTAAACTTCTCAAATGGACACAATGTATCAACCGTTACAGCTGCTTAAAACCAATTTACTTCCCTTCTCCCAAAGAACAATTTCAATGATGCTCCTTTCCACAGCAGGGTAAGATATGTTAGCTTGGAGCTTGGCACATACTAAGTCAGAGCAATATACAGTCAGTTCCAATCTTCCCTTCTCCCTTCCCCACTTACAAATGTGAGGAAGGAAGCCCCTGGGTAATGGGGCTGCAAACCCCTTCCTTGCCAGGTGGTCCTTTCTCCCTTTTTTGGGCTGGTGTTGGACCAGGCAGCACCTCCCAGCTAGGCCTGAGCTAGCTTGTGGCCAAAGGCATCTGAGCCTCTGCTCCAGGCTTAGTAGCAAATCATGATGTGGGCTGTCACGGCTGTGTCTAGCTGTTCCCCTAAAGCCTCATGCACTCATAGATGGGGCTTTACGGAGCTGGCTGGCTCTAGGATGTGTGATGTTTGGATTAAGACGGTGGTACTAAAGTAGTCCACTGATTGGAATTAGCATGGTTCTGGGTGTGCATAATGGGAAGGCCCACCCTGGGTGTGTGTGGCACCACCCAAAAGGCTTGTAGCCTGGATGGGATAAAAAGGCAAAAGGGAGGCTTGGATCTGCTGCTGCTGTTGCTTTGCTGCCTTCTGCCCACCATACCATGGACTGTTTCTCCTCTGCGATGCTCCCCTGCCATGCTGCCCTGCCTGGGGCTGACTATGGGCTGAAACCTCTACTGTGGGCTGAAATAAACCTTTCCTCCTTTAACTTGTGGGTGTTGAGTATTTTGTACGAGTAACAAAAAAAGTAACTAACACATGGGCAATAAAAGCAAAATTTACATTGCTCGCTACTGGCCACCTTTTCCTTTTATAGTCATATTGATATTTTTTTCTTTTACATGATAGGCTAGTTGCAGGAAACCCAGGTTTCATGGGGTGTGTAGATTACTAAATTTCAGGGGCTTTCTTTAAAGAAAGGAATGTAAATCACAAATAAAAATTAGATGCCAGGCGTAAGAAGGGGCACGTGCAGGTGAGGGCCTCTGAAGCTTAACCCCTTCGCCCGCCTGGTGAGTCAGCCCCTACTTCTGCTCTTCTTGTGCTGCTCATCACCAATTACCCAGCACATCTGCAGCGTGGATGATGTTGAGGAGAAACAGAAGCCAAAGCCCTGTCGGACCCTGGAACCATTTCAGCCTTCCTTAAAGCATGCGGCCACTAGGAGACAACATGTTTCAGACAACACTGAGCGCCAAAACACTGAATGCTCCACTGCTGCGTACACGCTGTATTTGATCTTCCGATGAAGACGTCGCCTCTTACCAAATTCCCTGATGATGCAGCAGCAGCAGCGCAAGTGATCTGTAAAGGGAAGAGGACTAACGTGTGTGGAGCCCTGTGCGTGCCCAATACTGCACACAGATCAGCACTCTTGAGCCTTGTAACTGCACCAGGGACTGGCACTTTTAAATTCTTAAAAAAATTTTAATGTAATACATATAGGTATTAATAAAGAAAATATAAGAAAGCACTCTTCTATAAAAAATTTTCGTAAGAAGACAACTAGAGAATAACAATAGTTAATACACTGTGCACCATTAACAGAATGGCCCAAACGTTACCATACACATGTAGAAGAAACGAGCAAAACAGAAGACAGAGGCTGGCATTCTCACTCACACCAGAGCTCGGGCAAGCAGTGCACCCGAGTGGCGATCCTAGAAAAGTGGAGGATGAAGGCTGAACTATGTCTTTTTATTATGCTAAGAGCGTCTCACGATGAAGTTAAAGGCCATGCCAGAGGTCGGCTTCTTCTGGGCGAAGCAAGGCCCGGTGTCAATGCGCCAACGGCGTCGAGAGCTATTCTGCCCACTTCTGCCGCTCTGGTCCAATTCACCTTCTCCCTTCCTGCCATCAAAACTTTTTCTGACAGGAAGATCACTCCCCTAAAATTTGTGACTGATACCGTCGCACATTTGTCTTAAAATTTCACGTACAATTTTAACTGTCATTTTGTCATACTGTAATACTGCTTCATTTCGTTCTAAAATCTTTATGTGGTCTATTCATTATTTCATTTAAATACCAAAGGCTCCAGTTTCTGTTCTCCCCCTAAGAGTCTTCCCTTATTAATATAACATTTGGCACACATCAGGCAGCTGAAATACTGTTAATCAAGTAACATTTCTGCAGAGGAACTAAAAAATTGTAAGTTCTGAAAATGCACTATAGTAATTTAGAATGTGGCAGGGTCAAATGGTTCTATAGATTAATTTGAATATTTTATACCCATAAAGGCATGGGAATTGTGTTATAATTTACCAACTTCGGGTGCACATGCTTCCTTTAGTACTATTGTTAATATCTCGTGATTACATACAAGTATTTTATTGTCTGACACAGAGAAATGAACTGGCAACGCAGGTTAATGTGCACGGGAGACGTGACTTCTCCCATTTGCTCAGCAAGATCCAATTCTGAATTCCTAACACTTCGGGGAGAATAAGATTCATACACTAAATGAATCCAAGTATACCTTTAAACTTGGATGATGGCATCTATTTGTTTTTAAAACACAGAAAGCCTTAAAACACAGGTTAAAATTATATTTACATAAAGTCCGTCCCCCACCCCACGAAGCTGTTTTTTATTTTCTATTATTGCTTAAAAACATTCATCAGTTTAGCTCTGCTAAAAAATTAATCTCCGAAGTGGCTATATTTAACATTAAAATTCTGTTTTTCCTTTAGAGATGGGGACAGAATAGGGCAGACTAGGTATTCCCAACCCATTAAATTAAATCTATGATTCATAAATCACAAATGTCATTTGCTTCGTTATCATTTACAGAGTTTTTTCTTCCATTTACAATAATAAATAAGGTTGGGGGCTGGTGAGATGGCTCAGCGGCGTAAGCGCCTGCCCAGCAAGTGCGAGGGCCCGAGTTCGACTCCCGGAACCCACATACGAAAAAGGGGCCGGTGATATCGCTCAGCGGCACAGGCGCCTGCTGGCACGCGAGGTCCTGAGGTCGACCCCCGGTACCCACACACACACACACAAAAAATAAGGTTGGCTATTTCAGGAATCAGATATTTATGCACCAAACATTGCTTAAACTTCCTACACTTAAAAACATGAGATATGAATATGCCACAAATTTCCTTAATAAGAGTCTGATATTAAGCCCCTAGTGTAATGGACAGAAATGACACAAAGGAGCACTTTTGTGCCAATATTCTTCACAGGACAGATCAAGAATAATTCTTGATTCTTGAATTAATTAACTAATAATTAATCCCTGGAATGAGGTATTATTATATATAAATAAAAGATAAATAAAATAATACCATCTTTCCTCAAGTGTTTTACACTGAGTTTAATAAAATGCTCACACTGTATATAAAAACAGAAATAGAGGGCCGGTGATACAGCTCAGCGGCATAAGCGCCTGCTTGGCAAGCGTGAGGTCCTGAGTTTGACTCCCGGTACCCACATATAAAAAAAAAAACAAAAACCAGAAATAGAATTTGGCTTTTTAATTCATACAGGATCCACTTAATCAAAAGAATAACAATAAATGAATTGCTAAATATTCAATCTATTTTATAATTAAGTCAATACACATCTGCCCATAAGTGTTTCTCTATTTTTACCAGGAAATAAAGGCTTACTTTATAGTTTAAATAGGAAGTAAGAACTAAATTAACTGTTACATATTATTATCATAAACAAATACTTTAGGTACAATACCAAACCCTTTTTTAAAAATATTTTTATGTATGTATTTCCCTCAATGGCTTTTGATATTTGAAAGAATTAGAAGAAACACTTATGAGGAAATTTAAGAAAATCCCACAATGTTCAGTTCTTTACTCAGCTTACTGCTTGCAGACCCTCTGTGTTTCAGGAATTAAAAAAAAAGAAAAACACAGATAAAGCCTTTAAAGGTCTGATAAAATATTATAACCTAGCATTCTTGTCCAAGTACAAAATAAAATGTGAGGTTAGAAGTAAAACCTGTGCAGAAATGCTGACTCCTCTGGTACCTTCCTGAGGCGACTTCTCAGTGAAGCATTTCATTAGAGGAGTGTAAAATTCAAGAAGGGACAGTGTTTCTTCAGAGAAAAAAAAAAAAGCCTAACAAATCCACTCCCCCCCACAAAAAAACCCAGAAAACCAGAAAGCAACCAGTCCAGTTTAGAATAGAAAATCAGTTGGCAGAACACCTTTGAAAGAGTAACAACAGACTATAGACCAACTAATGAAATTTCTGAGGAGCGATTTATTTCATAACATGATAGAAACATGGGTATTTCTACGCTCACTAAGGAAAAAAGAAAAATGAGAATTTTCAGGAAAAACAGAATAAAAGGCATAAAAGTTCTATAACAGAATGTGGCATGAATGAGGAGTGAACAGGAGCTAGATGTATTCGTTTTGGGAGTTGTGATCTTATAGGAAAAGAAATGTAATCCTCGTTTCACAATATGTTCTTGATTATGTAAGTACCCAACTGCTTTTTAAATATTAGTCACCTTTAGGAAAAAAAGCCCCAAAGCATTAACAATGAGATTGGATTAGAATGCAAATATAATTGAATTTGCCAATATAGAAATAAACCTGCAACTTGTAGGAAATAAGAGTCAAAGAGAATACAGGAGGCCTAATATGCCCATATACGATTTAAAATTGTTAGACAATCAAGAGAAGTTTATTATTCAAAGAATAAAAATAGTAAGTACAAAAAGCTGGAAGAAAAAAGAAAGGGGGTAAATAAGTGAAATGAATCCTCAATGCCACATCAGAGAGTCACAGACGGTGTCAAGGACCAGGTGAAAAGCCAACTGTTCAGAAGTAGTTATCAGAAATAGAAACCTGAAGAAACTAGAAGCAGTTGCTCTATTGCGGAACACTATCTGGGGCAAGATGCATAAGATGTTGATTTCAAAATCACTGGGCATCTCTTACAATGATGTAGGAGACCAACATGCATAGCTTTGTTTCCAATGTTTTCATTTATTGTTACGGAGAATTTCATGTATGTTTCAAGTTAATTCTTATGATTAATTTCAGGTGACAGAAAGTCCTTGAAGTACTACAGTGTGGAGCATGCTCCAATTCCTAGTACTGCACTACAAATAAGTCCCTAGTTTTCTTCCTTCTTCTTCCCCGTATTCCCCCTTGTCCCCAGGTGCTCAGGAATCCTGAAGGCCAGCGCTCCCCGCCTTCGCACTGGTCCTCACAGCTTCCCCCGGGACTGTACACCTCCATCCTAACAACTGTGTCCTCTGATCCCACGGGATCCTCGGCGTATGGTCACCCTCACCCTTCCTCTTTCACCAAACTTCTCATTGTTCTTACAGCTCAACCCTTCCTCAACTGATCGCAATCCCATGTTTAGGAAACAACCAGGTGTCTTTCATTCATTCAAAAATCATTATTTGCTCCTGGAGAAAAATCTTACGTGGCTCTTGCCCTTAATGACTTAACAGCCTGAGGTGCAGACAGGCCTCCATCAGCTGTACACTGAAAATACACACTCAAGAGCCAACCAAACACCGTGGAGGAAGGGGGGGTAAAAGGGTCCTCAAGAGAGCAGCAGCCTCCTCCAGTACCAGCGTCACAAGAGGCTCCCTGGGGAAGTGACGGTCGAGCTGCGAAATAAGGACACGTGGCCGTTCAGCGGTTAAAGGGCGTCAGGAGGAGGGAGAGCATTCTAGGCACAGCATCTCCAGAACACTGTACCCGTGACATGAGACGCACTGTGAACAGCCCTGTTGCTGCATTTCTCATTCTTTTATCTTTTCTTCTTTTACTTTACAGATTTCGTTTCCACTCCTTGCATGGAGCGGGTCCACGTGCAGAGCACAGCTTCGTTCTTCTTTCATGCCCATCTCTGATTCCATGCCTTTTGAGACAAATCTATTTCCTGTTACTTATCTTTTATTTTGCTCTTTATTTATAATTTAGGTTTCTTATAAGAGAAAACCATGGGATATTTAAGCTTGAGTATTTGATTTATTTTGTAGCACACATCCCCCCCGCAAGCCAGTATACTTCAGTTTCTCAGTTGCCCAGGTAACAGTTCCTGTTCCAGTTCCGGTTGCTTCTGTCTCTTAGAAACAGCTGGTCGCTGTGATGCACAGCTGGTCACTATGATGCACATTGTATAAACCAATCCCCAATTGACAGCCATTCTGCCTCTGTACTTCCTGCTTGCTTATCCCATAAAAGCCGTAGACCTCCAGAGATCGGCACCTGATATTCTGGGAATGATCCTGATCAGTGCCCGTCAACGCAAATAGATCTGCCTCTGAATCCTGGGTGTCGTTTCGGTGTTTCTGCTAGCCATTGCAATTTCACTTAACCATCACTCTGTATTTTAAACTTTAAGTCTGTATTCCTCTGCTCCAATCCTCTACCTGCCATGTACAAAATCTATGAGGGCCCAGGCCATGTGCATCTTTTCATTACTTTATTAAAGGGCCTTGCACAGGTCCTGACACAAAGCATACACCCAATACTTATTAAAACAAATGAGAATTGTCCACGAACCCATAATTGTCAAATCTAATGAACACGTTTTTAATTTTTATGGTACTGCATCTCTCATTGTCATTTAATCAGTCAGTCTCTATCTCCTTCCTGACCTTTGGTGTACCCCTGCTGACATCTTTTTTCCAGGTTCCCCTCTGATTTCTCTCAGGTTCCCAGTCCTTCACCTGTCCCTTCATCCGACCCAGGTCCCGGCCCACGGCACACGCTCTTTGGGTGATCTGTTTCCTCTACCAAGTGTCCTTTCTGTATCTCCACTGTGACCTGGCTCCTGAGCTCCAGACACACCCACACGCTTTACAGCCACTCAAAGCCAAGTAAGCCAAGTCAAAGCCACCATCGTTCCATTGCCTCTGCCCCAACAACAAAGTAAATCTAGCTCTGTCTCCATTATTTGCCTCAGTTTATGGGATCACCATTCATCCAACTAAACATCCGCTGCTTATCTTCCAACTTCTCTCATCCAACTCACCATCGAGGCTGTGCAGTTTTAGCTTCATGATGTCTCTCTAATCCTTTTCTCCAACCCTCTGACCACCATCCTAGCTTTTGCTGTCATGGTTTTTTTTTTGCTAGATTATTTACAACTCCCTCCTTGAAATCAGTAGCAATCAATCTGGAATATAAAGCTGATAGCACATCCCCGCTTATGATTTTCCAGTGGCCCCCAGAGTCGAAGGGGAAAACCTGTTTCTTAATGCTGTATGCAAAGGTCAAGCTGCTGTTCGCGTCTCCAGCTCTCTTTCACCACTTCCGTGAACCCTGAGCTCAGGGAACCACAAACTGCTGTGGCTCTGTCAGACGCCACACACTTCCTGGCTGTGTGCCTCTGCACCTTTATTCAGTACTCCCTCTCCTGGACACCCCTCCTCATGCCAGAAACCTTCCGACAGTCCTCAGCAACGTCCCCCAAGTTCCCAAACAGATGTCCTTTCACCATGAACCTCTTACAAGACTCTGCAAAACATAAAGAGGAATGGAAAAAACTGAAATATATTTATTCAACAATTATGTATGTAGTACTAAATGCTGAGCAACTGCTCTTTTAGAGTAACTCAGAACAAAGTCAATCAAAATCTCTGCTCTGATGTCTGTAAAATATATCCACTATTTAAATATGGCACAATGGGTAGTTGCTACGATATAGGCTATCTTGCCTCCACATCGCCTCCTGAGGTAGGGGACAATGGTTTGACGCTATAGATAAGGTGGCCAAGGAGAGCCTTATGGAGAAACTGAGTGCTATTCAAAGGCTGTAGGAAGTGAGATTGTTGGCTGTGAAGGTATCCAGGGAAACAACACAGTAGCGACCCTGAGAAAGGCCGGTGTCTTTGTTTGTAACACAGCCGGGAGTGCAATGTGGCTGCAGCAGGGTGAAGGAAGTACACATGGCTAGAGGACACACGGGGTGGAGGCGGGACCGGGTTGTGACAGGTGACAGGGCTGTTGTAAGGACGGGCTTGGTTCTGTTCAAGCTGGGAGCTGCAGAGTTCTGAGCAGGCCATGGTGTGATCCGCCACATGCCGAGTGGCCTCACTCTGGCTGCTGGGTTCCGATACTGTGAGGGGAGGGAAACCAGTCAGGAGTCTTTGGAAAAATCCCGCAGAGAGAAAGATAATGATGTCTTGCACCAGATTCCTGGGAGAGGGAGTGCTGAGATGTGGTCAGAATCTGAATACAATCCAATGGGACAGTCCATAAAGCCTAAGTATTGACGAGAGGTGGAGTACAAAACAGAGCGTCCAGGGCCGGTGAGATGGCTCAGCGGCTTAAGCGCCTGCCCGGCAAGCGCGAGGGCCCGAGTTCGACTCCCGGAACCCACATACGAAAAAGGGCCGGTGATATCGCTCAGTGGCACGGGCGCCTCCTGGCGCGCGAGGTCCTGAGGTTGACCCCCCGGTACCCACAAAAAAAAAAAAAACAAAAAAAAAAAACAGAGCATCCAGGAGCACACAAAGTTCTTGGCCCAAGAGATGGACGATTAGAGTTGTTTTTATTGAGAGAGGGGCCACGAGAAGAGTTATTTCGGGGAGAAGAGCTTTTATGGCTTTGGAGAAGTCTATTAGAGCTAAGTGAAGACGCGGAGTAGGTATTCGGACCTATGTCTTGTCTCACAGTTCCCTACACTTTTATTATCTGCCAACTGAGTGCTGCCTCCAGCAAAATGTGTGCCCTGCTTTGACTCGGGGAGGGAACCTGAGGCCTGGCACATGCAAAACACTCTCAGCCTCTGAGCTACACCCCTAGCCTGTTTTGAATTTGCTACAGAAAGACAAAGCGACTCTCACAAACTTCTTCAAGTGAAGATTAATGAATTTTTAGACCCTTTAGCAACACTGGCCCCAACATTATCCATGTAGAAAACAGGCCTCTAGCTGTGACTTGAGCGTGTCCTTGACTACATGGCTCATGGGACATCATCCCGCTCAGAAACCCTCATCATGTGTGAACGCCTCTCGACAGGGCGCTCGGCGCCATCAAGATGCTGCAGAGTTGTCTGGTTTCGTTTTGTCAGGGGATGTGTGGTTGTCACAAAGGTGGTGATGTTGGCATCACGGATGACTTGTGACGCCTGGGATCTCTACACAGCAAAGCACTGGGCTCTTCCCGTAACACTTCCAAATGCACTGGACATTTATATAGTGAAGACCTGTTTAAAATATCTAAACTCAGAACCTAACTCTATGTTCCATACAAACACAGAATGATGTCTGCATGGTTTTCCATGCAATGAATCATTTAGTTATATGACCTATGTGTAAATTGAGGTGGGATTGATTGCATTTAGAATCTAGCTCCATGTCACACATAGCCCAAAATATATTTGCATGTTTTTAATGAATATTAAATTTTCTTGCACTATAACTACACACAGACATACATACCAGTATGTATTTATATACATACATATATGCATACATATATATATATATATAAACATCTGTCTTCATTTTAAAATCTTAAATATAAAGGATGGATATTGATAGTATTTTAAATATAAAGGACAGATATTGACAATATTTGAAGTGCACTTCAAGGCTTCTTAAATCCAAACAAGTACAAATCTGACTGCTTCGTTATTCCTTTTGACGTCATAGTACCTAATAATTTACATGTTGAATATTTATCATTACATTAAAATATTTTCAGTTATTTCTATTTCATTATAAGTAGGAAAACTAATTTATTTTAAAAATAAAATGTAGCATATATTCATATGATATATTTAATTCCATGATAGTAAATAAGTATTAATTTTTTGTCATAAGAATAGGTAGGGCATTGTATGCAACACGGTTTATATCCTAGGAGTATCTGCCATCATACAATCAGGCTCTTCCCCCAACTAAGGCTTAGACTTTGGCACACTGGGAAAACAGAAGCAGTGATAAAGACTGCTCCAAATTTCACGATTTCATGCAATGTGGACAATTACGAGGGGTGAGGGAAAGGTATTTTATTTCCTGAATGGGCGCTGTTTGGAAGCAGCCATCAGTCTCCGAATGTGCCTCTGCAGTAGTAAATTAAGTACTAAAGAACTGTGCAATAGCTTTGAGATACAAAGGTACCCCAACATTTCCCTCCGCTAACCACAGGCTACACGGCTGCTCTTCAGATGAGAGACCGCCAACATCGCTTCTGTGTTAATCTTATGTGAAGAGAGAACAATTAATCAGAGTCCCTGAATCAGGACATTCGTGCCCGCAGTGTACACATTACAGGATTTAAGAGGATAAAACATCTGCAGGGAGCTATCATGACAAGTAAGTATCTTTAATTGCAAATTCACAATAAATTACAGATGCACATGTACTTTCTTTTGCCTTTTGTTACCCAAACTCCCTGAAACTGGTTATACAGCTCGAAATGGTAGTAATTACCCCTTCCTTACAACTTTTTTTTGTGAATGAAAGGGGGCAAGTGCAATTTACATACTATTGAGACTGTCATCTTCTTACTGTGTAACTTTGATCAAACTTTTATCCAAAGATAATGATTGAGATCAGGACGGCACACTGGAAATCAGCCTCTTAGAATCACATCTCGGGATCAGATGGGACAAACGTGTAGAAACAGCTACAATGAGGACTGACAATGCCACTGTATGGTGGACAGCACTGTGATTATTACTGTGCGAACGCCACTGAAAAGGAGCATTGGACATAGGCATTTTCCTTTAATAAAATAAAGATGGCATCAGAGCTACATTCCCAGCCCTGGCATTTCTTTTAAGAACAGAAAAGCAACTGCTCCGTCACTAAAATAAGGAATGCATTGGCACTAGAGTAAAACAAATGACTTAATTACCCATAAATTCAAAAATCACATGTCTAAATTAACCTAAGAAAATGTGTAAATTCCCAGTTAACTGCCTTTACTCAATACCTTGTGAAATGTCTGAAATAGAAACGTGAGTTTACTTACGTAAGAGCAAGTCAGGGCAGTCAGCAGCAGTAATCTAGTCAGCTAACTGATTACATTTCTATCACATTACATAAATGTTTGCATAAATATTTCTATAATCTGACATTTAAAGAAGATAATTTGGAGGAGAGTTTCTGACGAACTCCATTTTAACTTCCAAAATTTAACAGAAGGCAAACCGCTGTGAGAAATATTAACCCCAACCTTGCTTTAGTTAGCTCAGTTTCCTCAGCAACACTTAATCTTTACCCAAGGAAGAAAACCAAAAACCAAAAAAACAGAAACAAAATAAAAGCCCAAACCAGCCAAGTCCCTGAAGGTTGCAGGAGGAAACGGAGTTGTTTTTCTGTACACGACACCTCCAGAGAGCCATGTGTTTCCTGGTTAGATTCTATTGATTTTTAATCATGAACTATTTCAAACATTTAAAAAAGTACAGATAACAATGTAACAGCCACACACAGACTCACCACCCACAGTAATTAATGTTAACACACTGCAACGTTTGCTGCAGAAATACTTTCAAAGTGATAATGCTTCATGTGTATAATTAATATTTCTTAATTTTAACTTCCTGCTTGGTTTACACTTGCCTCAATGCATCAGGATCAAAGGGCCTGAAACGTCCACCTGTATTTCAAAAGTTCATATGTTAAAAAATACTGTATACTCAGAGGTCTGAGGTCTGGCCTTTAGGAAAATGGGTTTTTATAATTTGATACTTCACAAAGGAAAAACATGATAGGGCTAGACTTCAAAATCTGATCTATTATAAGATAAGTAACACTACTGTTCTTAGGTAATATTAAAGCTTTTAAGGAACAACTAGAAGGTTAGCTCATTAATCATTCTTACAAAATTCTCACCTACTTTCTTGAAATATTTTTAACTTTATCATTAATGATGTATATTAGAATATTAGATAATAATAGGGATTTCTAATTTTTTTTTTGTGTGTGTGTGTGTGTGTGGGTCCTGGGGGTTGAACTCAGGAGCTCGCGTGCCAGCAGGCGCCTGTGGCGCTGAGCAATATCACCGGCCCTTTTTTCATATGTGGGTACTGGGAGTCGAACTCAGGACCTCGCGCTTGCCAGGCAGGCGCTTATGCCGCTGAGCTATCTCACTGGCCCGGGATTTCTAATATTGAAATCTAAAATTATTAAGACCTTTAGAAGCATCTAGCAGAGGTTATTGCTACTACCTGAGACACATTTATTAATAAATTAAAATGCATATTTTATTTCAAAGTTTCTTTAAAAAGGTGTTAAACAAAATGATATATAGCATTCATTTTCTGAAAAAAAGGAAACAATGAAATATTACTTTATTTCTTGCCTTTAATTGGTGTTATATTACTATATCATCCAAAGAACCACAAGGAGTGTTCTTCATTTGATCAGTCTTTTTAAACTTTCAAATGAAAACACAAAATTTTAAAAAGCACTATTTCCATTTAAAATGGTAAGGTTGATAAATTACATAGTATATGCTTTTTAGTTTTCACTTTTTTCTTAAAAAGCATTACTGGCTTCTCAACATTGTTTTAAAAAAATAAACATGCACTAACAACTAATAGCTTCACTAGCGATTGTAAGCTAGAGTTTATGTATGTGTGAAACTGCCTGCAAGGGTACTCACTGATTTTATACTGTATACTTTCGTACCTGTTGTTTTTAAGTGTGAAGTGCACTTTTCATTTTAACTCAGCAAGTATTTAACTCAGATCTTAGTATCTTACCTAACCATTACTTAACCATTGTCTCAAAAAGAATTTTTGCCATTAAGCTGAACAGATTTTTATATTTCCAACGAAAGTTCAATTCTCTACTTGCTTTAATTTTAAATTACTTAGGAAGAATTTACTTATCATCAACTAGATTTAGTTTGTGATAACTAAGTTCAAACAAGACATTTTAAAATTAGTACGTGTTTTCTGTAGGGTTAAGAATTCTCATTTTTAAGATAAAAATGGTGTCTCATAACTCACAGAAGAAAACTGCATTAAGAGGCAATGACATACAAATAAAAATAGTTAAGCAAAGTTGTTCTTAATATGGTGTTATTAAATTTTCTTAAAAATATTTTATAAATAAATAATTTCCAGAACTGTTTGTATATATTTATCCTAGTACAAAAATATCACACTTATGATTTAAGTATCTTGATGGTAAATTAGAAGAAAAACTCTTAATACTCATCCTTGTTACCTGCCAAAATTATAAACAATAACTTTGATATTTTAGCACAAGTTAAATTTTGTCTATTACCATGCCATGTATTAAACTGGTCTTTCTACTTGAGAAAAATAGTAAAAACTCATTATGGGAAAAGCAATATTTATAAGTAAAAAAGAGAAAAACGTTTATTTAGAATTCAAATAAAAATAATGAATTAGTAGGCTATTAAACCTTGCTTGAATTTGCAAATTCTACAAAGACGATCACTTGAAACTTACCAGTGTAAGTACAGAATTTTTTTGAAAAATTAGAGTCAAGATTAGAGGGCTTAGAAAAAAGACTACATATTATAATTTAACATTTGCTTAGGGAGAAATTATAAACCAATTGTTAGGGGCAGAGTTATTTATTAAACACAATGGAGTTAGATGGTTTCCTTTGGAAAAATACTAGTTTAGTATCCAACAGGCAATACACATCAAAAATTGTGGGTATATTAAGTGTAAAATATTTAGAAATCAAATAGTTAAAAGAAAGGAAGAAATCGGAGCTTTCTAATCAAACTTGTAGATGATAATGACTTTTGAAACTTAGAAGCAGAATATGAAAGACAAGTAAATATATAAAAAAATGTATGTGTGTGTGATGTTTGTGTTTGTGTCCAAGAGGAAGTATTTTGGTCAGACAAAAGAAGTTTTTTTTCAATGCAAGCCAATTAAGTAAAAACAGAAACAAAACAAAACCCTCATCAACTGGATAGGAAGAAAGAAATAGGAGATAGGGAAGATACGTGGAGAAAATATGCCAGAAAAAGAACGTCATATAGTTTGATAATAAAAGAAAAACACCCCAACCTAAGCCATGCAAATGGCCAAAGGGTGTCACAGAAAATTTGACGAAGTCGTATTATAAACTCAAAGCACACACATTCATACTCAGTCTATAAGCAAGTAAGAAGCATAAAATACAAGAACGTATTTTAAAATTATGAAAATACTCAAATTTTAATACTTAAAAATGCTTAAAATATATTTTAATGCTAATGAGAAAAGCTCATACAGAAACAGCGTCTCAGACTTTTTTGGATGGAATTAAAAATTATTTTATTTCTATCAGGAAGCATTGTCAATATGTAGCCACAACTAAGAACACCGATACCCTTTCATGCAGTGATTCTACCTGCAGAAATACGTGTTTCAGAGGTGCAAAATCTGTAAAAAGACACAGTCAAGATAAATATCACCAACACACTATAATATATAGCTCCAAACCAAAACCAAACCCAAACCAAACCAGACCTTGTATCCGACAGTGGAAGAGTATTTAAACAAGTATCACACACTAGTGTTTTGAAAACCATTTTAGCTGGGGATACAGCTCAGTGGAACAGTGCCTGCCTGGCAAGCACAAGGTCCTGAGTTCAATTCCTGGTATCAAAAAAAAAAAAAAAAAAAAAACTGAAAGACAACCATTTTCTCAGTAACATGAGAATTGCTTGGGTTTTTAAATGGAAAACCCAATGACATCAAATTGTTAGCATAATACAGTTAAAACCTTATAAAAATAATTTCAGTAGGGGAAAGGCCAAGGAGAGGCATTAATACGTCAATAGTGAGTGTATTAGAGTGGCAGGGTGGGGGGGGAGTGTTTTCTTTTCTTAAATATCTGTCACACATTTATGATCTTTGTAAACAAAATGATCAAGTCAAAATCAAAACCACCATTACAATCATGAATTAATTTAAGAGATACTATGCTCATTGCAGGGTGCAAAAAAAGTGTATGTCCAAAAGAAAAGAAAAACTGTGATAGGAGAATGGGGAAAGGAAGGAAGGGAAAGGGGAAAAATATATATATATGTATACACAAGATAGTTAAGATAGTTATACAGCTAGTATCTCCTAGTTCACTGAAAAGAAAGGTTTGTGCTAACACTGGTTCGACCATGCCATTGGTTGTTCCATGCCTGTATCTTGTACTCTGAACAACTATTATGAATACAACAATATGCAGTGCATTGTAATTATTGTTACTCTCCTACTAGCCTGTTTTGAAACTTTTATTGTTATTTTTAATTTTTTCTCTTTAAAATAAAAGCAAATTTTAAGTACAATTGATAATCAATATTGAAAGAATACATATTAAGATTTACGATAGTAGTTTTGTTCATATGGAAGTATTCTGTGTCAAAGTTTTCTTAAACAAAACTCTCACCTTCGTTTTATGTTTATACATTTTAATGCATGTATTTATGAAAAAAGGCCTTAGAGTATACAATATTAATTTTTTCAGTTTATTTTCTCAATATCTGTTGCAAGTATAGAAATGTTTTCTGGGGAGAAATACAGTTTTAAGGTTTCTCAGACAAAGATGATTATATAAGAAAATGCAAAGCTTTAAAACCACTTACCAGTCCAATTATTTAAATACAGGATGACCAAAAATTCCACATTTTTTCATTAATTTTTATAAGATAACAGGAAATATAAAAACGACAACTTTATCAAATTTGTTCAGTACAAGGCTGGACTGGCTGAAGTGATGCCCGCCCACGGGACACACAGGAGAGGTAGTGTGTAAACAAATGTGCTGCCGAGCGGTGCTCGGGGTAAACTCTTCCGTGGTTAGTCATGCTTAAAAGAAAAAAAACTATTTGTTCTCAAAACAAGTCATCAAATATGATTTAGACATATGAATTTTATGCTGAATCACACCAGAAAGTAGGTTCTGCGTTACAGCAGTTGTGTGTAAAGGGATTCTGTGGCTTTTTTTCTTCCAGCTCTTTAAAAGGCGAGTCTAGAAAAAGCCACTCCCTCGGGGCTGTCCCTCCAGCAGGGAGCCAGCTGCTTTCCCTTAATTCCCTCGGGAAGCTGTGAAACTGTGGGATGCTGTTGGTGCTTTTGAAGATTCCCTAGAGCTGGTGGCTGTTTCCAAACATCAGGGTCTGTTTAAGGCTCGATTGAGGAGTTGCAATAAGAAGCGTACACTTTTATGTATTATTTGGGTTCATTCAGAATTTCCCCAAAACATAATGCTGCAGTTCTGTTCATTCAGAGTACTGTCTTCTAGAACCAGCTAACCAAAAATTGTTTTTACCGTTCTCCAGAGAGACCAAAAATGTACTTAAAAGCAAAATGTTAAGTTGGAATTTAAAGTCCTAAATTCCTCCTGGCCTTTCCTTTGAAACAGAACAGTAATGCTACGTAAACTGAAAAAGCAAGATTAAAGGGGAAAGACCTCTTTTCTAATTTTTCTTCAATGGGCTGAAAAATAAAAGCAAACTAAGCAATGGATGCAGTGATTTGAAATAGATTTAAAGTAAAAAATGGTAACTAGATGAATTTGCCTTCTACAAGGAAAACAAAGAAAGCTTTAATTAGGCATCTATAGACATCACTTTTAAGAGTCTTCTCAACTGAACTATTTCAAACATTTCCCACTGCTAAGAATGCAGCACAGTACTTCATGCTACGTTTTACTCTCTCTGTATATAAAACGATGTGAATCTGCTAGAGTGAATTTGTACCTTGGTATTACAGGACTCATACTTTCATTATTTCAAATTAGTTTCACAGCTAATAAATTTTAAACATTTTCTGATCATTTGAATTTAATTTTCCTGGTGCTACATCTCCAGGAAGGAACTGCAGAAGTATTCTTGTTTTTCTTTTTTTTTGGGGGGGTACCGGGGGTCGACCTCAGGACCTCGAGCGCCAGCAGGCGCCCATGCCGCTGAGTGGTATCACCGGCCCTTTTTTCGTATGTGGGTACCAGGAGTTGAACTCGGGCCCTCGCGCTTGCCAGGCAGGCGCTTACACCGTTGAGCCATCTCACCGGCCCTGCAGAAGTATTCTTGAAAGAAAATTAAACCAATTTAGACAAGGTTTCCCAAAGTAAATTTGGCAACAGGTAAAAACCACATATGGCAGAGTACAGACACGGACACACACATCATTTTCGAAAGTAAACTTAAAAAAGAAAAAACTTCAAACTTCAACAGATCTTTTTTTTTTTTTTTTTTGGCAAGGAGTCTTTTTGAGACAGGGTCTCACTATGCAGCCCAGGCTGGCTTTGAACTCGCAGTGATCCTTCTGCCTCAGCCTGCCTAGTGCTGGGATAACAGGCGTGCGCCACAATGCCCAACCTAACAGATCTCTCTACTTATAAGCGCCAAATCCAATTTTTTTCGCTGGATTAGGTACGTCCTTCCTGGCTCTGAGGATGGACGACATTCAACACTCAGGATTCAGCTCCAATGCTTTCTAACTCTTGATTATGTGCATGAAGAGAAAAATGAAAAAGTGGGATTCATAAAAGCCCTAAGTTCTGATTTTAGGATTAGCATCTCCCTCCGCTCGTCTACAAAAAGCAAAATGATCAATTTAATGTAGTCCTAAAGTGAAGGACAAAAAGGCAAATGATTGTGAGGATCCGGAGCCTGCATAACTGAGTAGTGATCCTATACAGTATGTGGCAAGCTAGAAATAATACTTCCATATCATTTTCATACTAGCTTTTCCCTGTATACAGGTCTTAATTTTTAAAAGTAAACTAAAGATTCTGATGCTTTAAATCAGTAACTGCAAGTAGGTTTAAATTTTGAAATGTAATGCAAACAGTAAGAATACGTACTGTTTATATATAAAATGTTCAGTTTATACTCTTCTTAAAATGAAATGACAAACACTCTTTTTCTCTGCACCTCGAGACCAAGACCATACAGTGTAGCTCAGTATTCACAACCGCTCCGCTCTCTGCAGACCTTCACAGCCCTCAGCTTCTCCACTCCCGCGCAGCTTACCTTGCACTTTGGACACTTCTGGGCGTTCCGCTGCCCATGCTCGATCTCACTGGCCCAGTGACGCAGCAGTTTGTCTCCTTTCTTGTACTCTTTGCAGTTGACACCTTCGTGCCAAGGAGAGTGGCACTTAAAACACCAGACGAACTGGCAAGCAGGGCACTGGACCTGCGCGAGGGAGAAGAATATTCAGTGCCACAGACACGCTGAAGGCAATGGCAAAGACTGGCATGATGCTGCCTGGGCAGTGAGGTTTGCAATGATACCAGCATGCTTTATTTTTGTCCTCAAAATTATGCAGGAAACTAGATAAGAGGAAGAAACTGAGGCTCAGAGAGAGTAAATAGCATAAGTATGTGCGGGGAAGGAGTTTAAATATGTTTGTTGGGGGCCGGGGATATAGCTCAGCTGCACAAGTGCCTGCCTGGCAAGCACAAGGTCCTGGGTTCGATTCACGGTACCAACCCCCCCCCAAAAAAAATGTTTGTTGGGCTCCAAGGCCAGCTGTTGTGCACTGTGCTGAAACATACACTCAACATCATTTCTTTATTGACAACTGACAACTTAAAATGGCAGCTGTGAAGCACTGGGGGTTAACATGTTCCCGCTGGGTTGAACCACTGGGGGGATGTTCATGCCTGTGCCATTGGACAGCTTGTACCACCCGTGGAAGACTGTCCCATGCTGCCCAATGGGACAGTCACGCGTGTACCACCAGTGGTTCAGAGCTGCCCAGCAGCGAGATGTATGAATTACAGCCCCATCGTGAACATGTTAAACTATCAGTAAGTCAGAAGTCTCCATAATTCCCAACCTAAGGTGAATTAGCAAAATCCTTTTCAAGATTTTACTCACATGATGAATTAAGTGAATTCAAAGGAAACCTAACATCTAAATGATAATCAGCGGCTGGGATGGCTTCACCATTTCCTAGATTACTAGATTTTGCTTACAAACTATTTTGTCGTAATGACATTTTAGAGAGCATCACGATTGATGTGCAAACTCTTCTGCAAGAGGCAAGGCTCCAAATGTTTGAAGAATAAAGTTATCAGAATTTAAAAATCTTCACTAACTTGCTCTAGAATCCATGAAGGCTAAAAGCACTATCCTACATTTTGGAATTTTGAACCTCATTAGATTTTATAGGAACTGCACTATCTGGAGATTCACAAAGTGTACCAGTGCACTCACCCTAAGCAACTAGTATTTTCTCCTGACAATGTATTATGCCAAGGAAAAAAACAACCCACAAAATAAACACAAAGTCAAAAGGAGAGAGAATCCCACATAACTATTTCCCCAATTTCTATATACTCCTTTATATATCATTTTCAATCACAAAGTCATTACTTATACTCAAGTTATTAGACAACATCCATGCACAAATCAAGTACTGTGGAGACAAGAGCTAACAGTTTTCCAAGAGGAATTTGTTTTATTAGAACTTCAGGCTACACAGATATTCAGTAATCTATTCAATAAGGAAACGCATTTATCAATTCATTTGCCCATTCACTGAGTATTTATGGAGCGCTTCCCAAGGCAGGTACTGACTGTATTGAGTTCAGACAGACACACAAAGAATGAGAACAGCTTGACCTTAAGGAACTTACAGAAGCAGACACACTCGGACCCTAAGAGCAACGCAGTCGTGCCCTGCTGGGCAGAAGCGTGGACTGGTCAGTTTCACGAGAAAGACACTTTGGCAACGCTGGAAGGAGAGGAAGTCTTCGGAGAACCCGCAGCCTCAGACAGGGAGTCGAGCGCTGGCGGGAGAAGTGGGGGAGAAGGGAGGGGAGAACGTACCAGGTAGTGTTGCAGCCCAAGCCAACGCCGAGGCCTGAGGGCAATCGCAGACAAGCAACTGTTCTAATGCAGCCTGAACGGACACAGCACTTCTGCCAGCTCAAGCCTGAACCTTGCTCAAATCCCCAGCAGACAGGGTCCAACAAGTTCCTAGAACCCCGACACGTCCGTAAAAACGCACTGTGGTCCAGAAACTATGAACATGTGAAAATGACAGCAGTCGGGCTAGGGTGCGACAGGGAGCTTTAGCGTAATAAAAGGGTTTTTTCAGGACTGAGGAAGCTCAGGAGAAGCTGGGAAGAAGAGCAGTGTTACAGAGAGACAAGGAGACTTCGAACACCTTCAGGAAGCACTGCTTCTTTCTAACGTCAATCCCGAGTCACGGCGTTGCCAGGGGTAAGGGTCTCCACAAGGTGGACGCGCTTGACTTCTTGCCACAGGTCTTACTCCTTGAGTTCACTGGACGCCGGGGACGTCCCCCTGAATGACAGTGCAGTCACACATGGCCCAGATGTGGCCAGATGACCTCTGCCTTACTTTCTCATAGCAGAGCTGAAACCAAGCTAGAAAAGGAAGGAAAAAAGTCTCCTAAAGGTTGGGGACCAAGAACAGACAATCATAGGGTGACATGGAACAAGCTAAGCTCTATCAAGATGTAATCCTCATAAATCACCTTCAGACCAGACATCCCTCGGTACTGGCTTTACATGCTTAACACATTCTGGGTAGCACGATGCCTTTGCCTTGATGCTAGCTTTCATGCGTGAGAGATGCGCTTCCGTTGAGGAGGTCTGGACTTGGGGATGGGCTCATTTGAGAAGAGCCCCCTCTCTCTACCCTGGCAATCACTGTCCATACCTGTCCACCTGGAAACACCTTCAAGCACTGATCGATGCTCCCTCAGCAAGGTCCAGGGAAGTACTTGTCGACTTCTTATCTGAAGTTACATCATTGATGAATACAAGGGGTACTGGAAAATTCTGCCTTGATTTGTGCAGCCCAAACTCCTAGTGTGGCATTACGCTGTTTTCAACAGGGGCCGAACACAACACAACAGGGGCTGCATCTCATCAGAGACACACACACAAAGGAAGAGGAGGGAAATTTATTCTCACAGAGTGCAAGAAAAAATGGGAATATTCTCTGTGATGAGTAAGTGAAAAGCTAGAGAGAGAGAGAAGGGAGAAGAGGGAGGGAAGAGGAGAGGAGGGAAAGAGAGAAAAAGGGACCTCAACCTGAACTTAATGAATTTTCTCAAATTCGAGTGTTCTGGAATAGGAAGGGAACGACTGTATAGCTAAGGATTTGCTCAGTGGCAGCCTCACAATGCGAGTCCAGGAGGAACACAGCAGAGAGGCTCGCTGTGCAGAGAGCCCCTTTAGGTTCACTTACAAATCTAAGAGGGCAAATAAGGAAACACAGGAGCACAAAGCGTGGGAGATGAGAAATGCACCATGCTAGCTCCTCCTCGTCTCATCTTCTGAGCATTTTACAACGAGCACCAGATTTGGCTACTTTAGCACACCCCTCCCCAGCTGGTCATCAGAGAGAAATGACTCTTCACTCAGTTTCTTCTGCTAAAGACCAACAGTTAAATGTGATTAAGGAAAAATAAACAAAGAACAAAACAGTTCTCGATACCACTGCAGCTCAAAATATGGTAGCTGTAGGTCTCGATTACTATAATCATTCAGTAGAATTTTTTTAGGGCCTGATGTAGACTAAAACGTCAGATAACTTCCATTGTTCAGAATGTTGTGAGAAGTTGAAGTCGGAGCAAAAACTCTGAATTATTATAGCTATTTTATGCATCAAGAAAGTAAAGAACAACAAATGTTAGCAAAGCACCTCTTCAGCAACTGAAGGGAGAAATGCACTCGAATAAAATTTAGTAGGCTTGCACCAGAGCTGTGCATTATAAATGCTTTCAAGGCAACATCTGTAACACACCCTCCGCTTAACTGGCTTCTTTAAAGCAGGCTAGACAACTTCATTTCCACCTCCCTCAAACATCTGTGCCAGCAACCACTGTTATGAAACTACACTTCCTTTCTTTTTTTTGTGTGTGGGTACCGGGGGTTGAACTTAGGACCTCACGCGCCAGCAGGCGCCCGTGCCGCTGAGCGATATCACCGGCCCTTTTATCGTATGTGGGTTCCGGGAGTCGAACTCAGGACCTCGCGCTTGCCAGGCAGGCGCTTACGCTGCTGAGCCATCTCACCGGCCCTACACTTGCTTTCTACTGGCTCCAAACACGGATGATACATAAATCCCGGGAGGAACCAGTTTATCATATTTGAGTTCTGGAATTTGCTACTCTTAAGGTTATGATGAGCTACACCATTTTGGAAGTGGCTTTCATTATTGGGAAGACTGAATTGTTTCAAAAATACAGCAAAATGGAAAGTGCCCATCAAAATGAAAAAACGAAGACCTTAATGTCACTTTTGAGTGTCTACTGCCACTGTGCATGCTGCGGGGTTGCCGGAGCGGCCGTGTCAATGCCCTCCTTACCTGTAATATGCAGGCAGGTGAGGCCCTGTGAGTCCAGCAGCCAGTGTTAACAGTGGAGCTTGGGGTTGAATGATAAGCAATACTATATAAACGTTACATGAAAAATATTAAAAATCACTGTTTAAAGCTTCCCTACAAGGGTGTATGACACACGATGGGAATTCTGTACCTGTTGTGCTATAGATTTTCTCTTCTAGGAGTAATGAGGAGTAACAAAAAATAATCCTCCCTGTCATGGTAGTTTTACTTGTGAAAATTTGCTTCATAGGTGTTTTGTTTTGGCTTTTGGAGAGAGGGTGGTTTTCGGAGGCAGGGTGTCAGTTACACAGCTCAGGCTGGCCTTGAAACTGTCTCGGTAGCCCAGGCAGCCCTGGACCGCAGCAATAGAACCAATGGTCCATGGACCCGACTTCCGGCACTGCGAGCTGGGACAAACCTTTCCTCCTCCTGCGCTGACTTCCAGTAACAGAAAGTGCACTGACACACCTTCATCAGACTTCTTGGAAGCAAGGGCCGTGCTACATTTGCCTCCGTGTCTCCTAAACTTAGCACAACACAAGCGTATGTGGGCACTCAACGTCTGCTCAGTGATGAGTGGATAATAGTTTACAGTATGTTCACTTACAGCCGGGAGAGGTACACTGGACCCACTGAAAAGGTCAAGTTCATGCTTTAAAAAGAAAGCCTTAGAATTTATGTAGCATTTGGCAACAGTAACAACTAAAGGTCCACCTTCCAACTAGGTTATCAGAATAATTTTCAACATGATTAAAGGAAAGGAAAAACTGAATTCAATCCTTAAGAACTCTCTTAGCATCAGCCTCCCCAAAGCACACATTTTCAGAATCTCAGGCAAGACATGGCCCCTCTGGCTCCCTAGGGAGGGAAGCCCACTCAACGCTACCCCAGTTGGGCCTCATTTGCCTCTTCCCATAATGAGACACATCTGAACCCCAGCGCCGCAGCACGTGCTTACTTTGTATTTGCTTTCTGATCTGGAAGGGGTAGGAGCATGTCCTTTTTTCTTAAATGTCGTAAAGTGCTTGCACTGAGGACACGGCTTCGTGCCGGAATCAATTCGGCCAAGTTCCAAGAAGTACTTATACTTGATGGAGTCTTCATGTGTTAGGTTGTAGACAACAATTGTTTCTTCCAGGAATTCAAAGCACTCGGTGATAGGGCATTTGATTTCTACTTGGCCAAGTTGTACCTAGGAGAAAGAGCAGATGGGAGAAAACAAGGTCTCCAGTTATTAAGTTTCTTTTCTTTTTCTTTTTGTGCCTATGATGGCATTGTTTCCTTTCATGACTGCATAAAGGGTTATCTTTTCTTATTTTAAGATAACATAATGAATGGAAATCTCTTAGACGCCTGTATCAGGCAGCACCAGAATAATCAATATGTTTCCACAATGACTTAGTGGCGACTGCAGTCTTCTCCTTACACTGGTGAATTTAAGAGGCCCCAGGCAGCCAGCTCCCCAGGGAAGCACCCTGCTGTGTCCTCCGTCTGTAATGTCAGGGAAGGCAGCATTCAGACTGAGAGGCTTCTGGATTTTCAGTCTTTCACAGAATATTTCAGCACTAATCTTTGGACACTTTTGACTACTCTAAAAGGATAAAAGAGGGATCTTGTAAAGTACTTACATATACTATCAGTTCACAAACCACCAGCAAAGTATAACTGTTTTCCCTGAGCTTTTTCATGCCAACAACAAAGTAGCAGCTCCCAAGTCATCACATTCTTAGGAACAATTAAAGAAATTAAACCAAACACAGAGGTGTAAAACAAAACAAGAACAGTCCTTAAGAGATCTGGCAGCTCCTGGGGTCATTTACAAAATTAATTTATTCAGAGGCCCATAAAGCTAGCTCAGGAGAGAAAAGAGGGCTAGACCAGAACGCACTCGTCAGCAATGGTGTGGGGTGCTACACGTGGCTGGCATTAAAGAGGGCGGTAAAGGTTTCCAGCACAACTCGTGGACACAACTCCTTTTTAAAAGCTATAGAAAATGTGTGATGTTGACAAAAGGAAGAGCTAGACCACTCTCTGCAAGTAGTGAGCAATACGGCACCATCATCTACTTTGTCCATCCGGACACAGAAAAAGGACACATGGAAACATCCACGTGGCCACGATTTTAAACTTGGATTTTCACTGAGTTTCACAGACACGCTCAGAAATCAAAACACGTGTACTTGAACGAGAGAAAGCACACTGAGGAGACTGCAATGGGAGAAAGCCACACAGTCTGGAGAAGAAAACACCACTACAAAACACAATTAAAAATTAAAATCAACTCAATTCCCAGGAACTTTCAACTTTGATGTTTATTTGGCACAAGCTTGAGGAAAGCAGTTAAAAAGTTATAGCCAAAGGATGCACGGAATAGCATGTTTAATATCACTAAAGGACACAAGCTAAATGGATAGTGAAGGGAAAGATTGTAGCTTTGGATAAACCCCTTGAATGATCTGTGAAAAGCATAAATTGCTACATAATTTTATGCTACTATTGTATAAAATGTGATACAACGGGGTTTATTTTTAAAACATTTGCCCATTTTTTCTGTTTTTGATGTGTCTGCTCACAGTTACCGCCAGATTTTATCATCACATGCGTTACAGTGTTATGGTAATGATGTCACCTTCAATTACGTTTTAAAATAAATTATTTTAAGTTATGCCTCAGGACGGAAGTCCCCAGACAAAAGTTCCACTGTATCTTCCTAAGAATCTGGCTTGATGAAGTCTATAATGTAAACATTTAAACAATGGTGACCTGCTTCTCTCTTAACGTCCCATTGACCAAGCCCACCTGCGTGAGGCACCAGGGGAGGCCCCGCAGCCCAGCAGGTGCACACAGGTGTCAAGGAGGACACAGAAGCACTGTCATCTCAGACCAGGGAGGGCACACGAGGCTTCCAGGAAGGACTTCAGATCCACAGGACTTAGCTGGACAGACACAGAGAGAAGAAAGGACATGGGCAGGGGCCTGGAGCAGGGTGGGACAGGGATGTCCGTGTCCTTCCTACATCGTAACGGAATCGACTCATGCAGTCAGCGTACACGTGTCCGATCTTAGAGATCTCAGCCTCAGATGGGCTCAGTGGTGAGCAAGAAGATGGACCGGAAGTGTGAGGATCCACTGAACCAAGCACTGCATCTTCAAACTCACTTTATGTCCACCGAACACCTTATTTCCTCGGTTTTTGTACCTTGTATCGACAACTCCACACCGTCTCTTCTTTCTCAAAGCTACACTGAGCCAATAACCTCAGACGGAATTTCACTGGACACACAGAAGCAATCAGATGTGGATTCTCCGACCCTCCCACTACCAGCTACGCTGACCTCCCTGGACCTGTTCCTTCCCTCCTCGTGCAGTGTACGACAGCTGCACGCGAGTCTCTTGAGCGGCTGCTGAGGTTCACGTTTCTTCGCCTACTCACGACCTACACATTCAGAATTCGAGTTAATGCTAGTAACAATCAGCCATCCGGCAACTACACAGCCGCACTCACTGCCTCACTCACACTTCCTCACCCGATGAACATCTGCTCGTCCTGGGCAGTGTTATTCGTGACCCACCCTACCTCGCAGCCTCTACCTGTGGCTCTTTTTCAGAATAATTTTCTCAACCTATCACTACCAAACAAGTAATTTTAAGTGAGCAAAGTGCATTCATTTATGTATTCAAGAAGATGTGTATTCTATTAATTCAGGATGTACTTTTAACATTTTACAGTCTCAACAGGAAAGATTACCTCACAATCAACAGTTGTAATTAAGTCACTGTTTAATTTGCAGTGCTTTAGCTTTCGTATTCTACGTAACACACGGCTGCACCCTACACGGATCCATCGCAGGTCACTTCAGCGAGACGTGGTTCTCTGGGTCAGGCACGAGGATGGACTTCTGGAGAGAGGAGAGGAGAGAGAGGGGCCAGGATGCCATGGGAGGACAGGGATGAGAAGCAAGTGACAGCACGTGAACTACACTCAGGGAAAGCATTTCCGTCCAAGTGACAACTTGAATTAAGAACTGCAGGGCCTGTCACGTCTATGTTCAGAGTACAGAACTGAGTGACCGAATATATACTGCTCGAGGGAGAGAGCAGTCTGAAATGAAGTTGGTGCGTCAGGCATGAGAGAGGTCACACGGGCCTCGTTGGTGTGAGGAGAAGCCTAGATTGTATTCTAAGTTCAGTATCAACCAATCAGTCAGTCAGTCACTGTTGGAGGAGGAGGTGTGGTAGGCCCGGATTTTTAAAAACCATTCAAGTGGACCATGGTGGTACATGTCTGTCATCCCAGCACTCTGGGAGGCTGAGGTAGGAGGGTGGAAAGTTCGAGCCCAACCTGGAAAATGCAGTGACTTAGCAAGACCCTGTCTCAAAATAAAAGAAATTTTTTTTTTTTTTTTTTTTTTTTTTTAAGGCTGAGGATGTAGAGTAGTGCAGGCTCTGGGTTCAATCCCCAACCAGGAAAAAAAAAATCATGTAAGTTTTTCAGGGAAAATTCACGAAACTGGAACAAAAGTGCAGGCTGTGAGCAGAGTGGCTGTGCAGGCAGCAGACAAGGACGGCTGATGTGGCAACATGAGCAGTGCATATGGCTGTGCCCTGGGAGTGGAACCAATGGGATGTTTCAGAATTGACAAAGACTGTAAATGCTTAAGGGATATGACGTAGTATTTTTAAAGTACTGTAGGTATATATTGCTGGATGGCTAAATCAAGCTAAGTAACGTACACAGCACCTCACATAATTTCTCTTTTGTAATGGGAACACTAAAAATTTATTCTCTTAGTGATGTTCAAGCTTAAAACACACTGCTATTAGCCATAGTGACCATGATTTACAATACATCCCTGGAACTGACTGCGTCTAACTCAAATTTTGTATCCTCTGATCAACCTCTCCCTAATCCTCGCATTGCAGCCCTAACTGGCCTCTCACAATTACCATTCTCTTCTGTGTTTCTATGAGTTCAGTGTTCTTAGACTCCAGTATAACTAAGGGCATGCAGGGTTTTTCTTTCTCTCAACACCTACTGTGTTGACTCCACAACTGAGCTATTGTGGACACCTCCGCAATGCCCATGGGAGTGCAAATATCTCTTCTGAATACTGATTTCATTTCCTTTATGTATATTAATTTCTTTTGCCTGGAAAGCCCACAGTAGTGGAATTAGTGGATCATAAAGTAGCTCTACTTTTAATTTTCTGAGGAGCCCCTATACTTTTCTCCATAATGGCTGTAGTAATTTGTATTTTCACCATCAGTGCACGAGAGTTCCTTCTCTGTGTTTCAAAGAAGAATCGGTTCCTAGAACACCATTTCCCTTTTGCTATTGTCTGGTTAGAATAAATCAGGTTCAGTTAAAAATAAGCATTCCCTTCTCTCCATTTCCCCATCAACCCTTATCTTTCACCTTTTTGAAAAGAGCATTTTAAAGGGTGGGAGGTAACGTGCTGCTGTGGTTTTAATTTTCGTTTTCCTGATGATTACAGAGGCCATGCATTTTTCCATGTACCTGCTGGTCATGTCTTGTCTTCTCTTGAGTGGAACCAAGGGGATTTGGTGACAGACCGTAAGGGCGGAGGTAAAGGGAGGAGTCCAAGAGAACTTTAGGTTTTTGTACTGAATAGCTTGGTGACTGGTGACTGCTACTTAATAAGAAATTTCTAATAAAACACAGTTCTCATGGATACAATATTTGCTGGAAATTACAGCCAATTTTTATAGCGATAGGCACAAAGATCATTGATACATCACAAAAATACACCGAGCTCCTACAATACGATGGGTGAGATAGAAAGTTTGTGACATAAAGGAAGTTAAGCCATGAGAGGTGCCTTGATGGAACTTGAAAATGCAGAAATTAAATTAGTTTTTATGGCTTCTTCTCGCAACCTGGGGTCTGATGGTACTAAATCACTTAATAGTTATGCAATGTTTTCCAAAAAATATTTTATTAGAGATAATTATAAACGTGCAGAAGTTGACAGATTGGCATTATGGATCCTTTAGTACTCACTCTCGTGTTTAAACAATGGTCAACTTCCGGCCAAGTTCGTTTCCTCTGTGCCCTAACCACTTGGTCCTCTCAGATCACCCTGAAGCAAACAGTAGATACCGCATAATTTCATTCATAAATATTTCCCTAAAAAAAAGTCTAAAAATTTTTTTTAAACCATAACCATGATTACCATATATTTCTTAAAATATCAATTGTTTAGTATCAAATTAACAGTTTTAACATGTCATCTAACTTGTCCACTTCTTGATAACTGAACAAAGTTATTTTGCATTTCTGTTGTATTCAATGCTAATATTACTACTTGCATCACTGCAAAATATGCTTTCCAATTTTTCTGAAGAAAAGCATGTCTGTTCTTGCAGGAAAAAATTACTTAACTCTAAAACAATCTCCAAGGTGTTAGTAAGAGATACTATTATCCACTTAACACCTGAGCTACATGGCTAATTTGCCACCTGAGAGAGCTCAGAAGTAATTCAGTGACTCAGATGAGGAGGACCTTTGAAGTGGCAGATTCATTAACTAACTTCTCCCAAGAAAAGGACAGAGAAAAGTATAAAACTTGGGCCTCAAAACCAGTCTGTCAAATGCACAGTTTATGACTTCGATCTGGTTCTGAGTATTAATACAAATTTACAGGGTGCCGTGGTCTTTTGCTCTCTTGATACCAAGGGATTTCAGATTTCCTCCATTCTGAAAAATTGAACAAGTTAGTATGAAAGAGGGGAAGAGCATGCCAAAACAGGAATGGTAATCATAAAACACACACAGCACCTGCTACCTGCAAACATCGGTCCCAGCACTTTGCGCGCATTAATTACTTTGTGGGGCACTGCAGCTGCAAATCTCTCTCCAAGGTCACTGACGCCCCTGTACCTTCACCAGCAGTGATTACAGGAAGGTGGGTGCTTTACCGACACACATGCTTTGTGGCCACTACAGCACCCTGTGATAGACGCCTTTGCATTTAAGAAACATAATGATGAGAAACATCAAGCCAGAAGTGCTCTCAATTCCAAGTAAGATTAAGTATGATGAAAACCACACCTAGGCACATGAAATAAAAACAACAAACACCAAAAACAAAGCAGTAATAAGAAGTGACTGCATGAAAAAACCTCATTACCAAACAGAAAACTTCAACCTCAGGTGCCTTGCTGGTAAATTTCACTAAGCACACAAGGATGAAATAAGAACAATATTACATAGCTACTATTTGGGAAAAGTCCCTGGCTGCTTGGCCCAGTTACTTTGGGCCCATGTGGCATAGAACATTATGGCGACTTCATGCGGGTAAAGAATCCTATTCACCTCAGGGTGGCTAGAAGCCAAGGAAAGAGGAAGAAGAGCAGGAACAGGATGGGGTCCCAGAACCCCTTCAAGGGCACATCCCATGACCTAACTTCAACTACGCCCTGCCTCCTGCAGATCCGCCTCACCAAGAGCACCACGGACTATGGCCCAACCTTTAATACATGGGCCACCAGGGGACGGACATTCACAATCCAAACCCAGTTTATGGTATTTGGTTATGGTAGCCTAGATGGACTAAGCTCATATTGCACTCTTGATCTAGAAAAAAAAAAGTGGTAAAACTTGTTCTACAAGATGCAAGACTAATGGTGAAGCCACAGTAACTATGAAAGTATGGTACTGGAACAAGGATAAAACCACAATGAAAGGCAAGAGAGTACAGAGCAAACCAACCTACATGGACACTTGATGGACTGACATGATAGGGCGGGGGGATGCAGGTTTTCTATACATTGTTCTGGGTCACTTATATGTCCATTAAAAATCAGATTCATTTGTTCCTCCACTTGACCAGTACAAGTGGTACCTCATTTCACAAGCTCAATTCTCTCCACGATTCTGGTCACAAACTGAACTGGACGAGAACCAAATCAAATTTCTCCATAAGGTCAACATTGAACCTAACCACTGAATTTGATTCGGTTCTTGTCCAATTTGGTTTGTGACCAGAATCATGGAAAGAATCAAGTTTGTGAACTGAGGCACATTGCAGTTAGTATTGCCACTTCTTCCTTTGTGTTTAGCATTTTCTTTCTACGGCTCTGCTCATTTCTTCTCACCTCAACTTCTTACTAAATCACTCTGCTGTGATGAGCCTACGGATGAGTTTTAATTCAATATCTAGGTACATATTTGATGCCTGTTCAGGGCAGAGCACACAAGCTACTTTGGGGAATTTAAAGATGAACACACTGCTACCCTGAGGTGGATTCCAGTTCACTGGGAGACAGATGGGCATTAATGAGCACATAGTAAGTCCAGGCGGGAAGCGCACAGAGAACTACTTATGACCTTTCATGGGCCAAGCCATGAAGAACGAGAAGGATCTCGCGGATGACATCTGGCTATGACTTGTGCCTTAAATAGAAAAAAATATGAAAAATGATGTAAAGATACAATGTTAGACAAGGAAGCATAATGAAAGTCTGCATAGTAAGTATGTGAAAGCATACCTCAAAAAATATGAGCTGAAAGCAAAGAAGCAAGCACTAAAAACTGATTTTCTAGGTTACAGAATTACTTTTTTGTTTCTTAATGTTCTGGTATTTTAGATAAAATCTTGGCATTTATTTGTTTGTTTACAGTTCTGGCGATTGAACCCACAGCCTTTGCACTAAGCTACCTCCCAGCCCTTTTAATGTTTCATTTTGAGATAGGATCTGGCTAAGTTGGTAAGTTGTTCAGGCTGGCTCGAGCTTGTGATCCTCCTGCTGGACCATAGCAGATGACAGATCTAAAGCCAGCAACCGAATCTCTGAATTGGTCTTGAAAACAAGACAGGGTACTAACAAGCACGAGGGTGGGGTTCTGCTGACTGAACCGAGCTCTGAGCATTCTGTTAAGTTTGTTTCTGAATGCACTGGGCGGTCCCAGCACGCATCCTAGGCCACAGCACTGATGAACTCAGGGCTCTGTCCTGACCCCCTTTAGTGTACCGTGGACAGGGCAGCTAAGCCTCACTAAGCTAACCTGATCGGATGGCAGCCCCATCACCATCGCTTCGGCTAACTCACGGGAAGCAGTGTTCTTTGCACACGGTTGATCTCAAAGTAGCTTTTACTTAAAAAAAAAAAAAAAAAACTAAAAACTTTCCTTCTTCAAAATTGTTTAAAAAACAGGCCAATAAAATTACTCCTGAAGGTTGATACTTACAAACCTGGAGGTGACCCAAGTTTGACACTTGAATAAAGACATGTTCTATATTTTCATTTACAACCCTTTAAATTTCTTTGTCCCTACAGGTCTTGGTCTTTTGAAATTGGCAAATACCAGTGCTTTCTTGCATATTAACCCACATTAACATAGTGCTTAAACTTAAAAACAGCCCTGTCAACAGAGTCTTTTCGTGCCAAAACAAAGCATCTTTGTGCACCATCTACCCATTCCCCGAGTGTTCTGTTCATTACCTGGAGATTTTAGATTCAATAACAAAAGAAGTAATTTCCTCTTTCCTCACTTCTACATATTATTTCCAGATATAAAATACTGCTTAGTGTAGAGAGATCAAAGTTTCCTTTGTATGTCCCAGTAACTGAACTCGAATGTATCTGAATATGAAAAAAGAATGTATACGATTTTTAGAAACTATATTCTCTTTTGGTGTTGGAATTTTAATACCTTCAATGTAGGGAGGAAAACACTCTGCTATTACAGCAATCCCTTTAAAACACGACTGGGATAGGGATATACTTAAAATCTTACTGGAAAGTTTGTGATTAGACTGAGAAGTTCATTGTGAAATGTCTTGACCTACTGCAAATAAATTTGGAAAGACCTGCTCTACTTTTAACTGAGCTTTTTAATTTCTTCGGGTGATTGCAAAACAATTAAAATCTCTTGACTTTGCTACTGGCCAACAAAAGATAAATATTTCCTAATACATCAGAACTGAGATAGATCAAAAGTGAGGTTCTTTAATCGAAATAACAATTCACTTTAAAAAACTGGCTAAGGTGAATAAACGTATAGGAAGATACACATGACATAAAACTCACATGAGCTGTAACAGAGCGCTGGGAAACATCGCAATATTCAATATTGTACGAAGTGAAAGTGAAAATTAAATTGTCTCAAAAAATTCTTACACCTTTCTCTTGTAAGGAAACACAGGTACAAGTATAAAGAGAATAATTACACAATTCCAGTGATTTTATCTAGTATAATTTACATTATTTAAAATAGGACAAATGATGTCACAGCCACTTAACAAGTTTATTTAATAAATATTTACAGCTAAGTCCCAGATATTATTACTCTTTACAAGTGAAAATATTATTACTATACTATTAATTTATTATGTTGATGGTATTATGTTCTATTTCATTTTTGTAAATTTCAGGAAGGGAGACAGATTTTGGCAGATTGGTTACTCACACGCCAACACAGAGCTACACCCCTAGCCCCAGAAAGTGGAGATTTTGGTCCTTCTTTCCAGCACAGAAATGTCTACTGTTATGTTTTTGCCAGCGCTCTAGAGTAGCTTGAATCGTGAACCTACCAGAAACCCTCCATGGTCATAACGAACTGAATGATGATGACAATGACGGCGGCAGCTAACATTTATTGACTGTTCCATACGTGTCAGACACGGTTCAAAGCATTTTCCCACCCATTACCACAGTTATTCCTGATAAACATCCTACCAGAATACCAAGTACAGAATAAGGTCACACAGAAAAATGTACCAAAGCTTTATTTCAAACCCAGCAACTGCCAGAGCCCGCACACTCACCAATGTGACACTACAGACGCCTATGCGGACTGCAAAATGAGCCTCTTGGAATAAGAAAAAGCAGCCAGTGCCTTTCTATGCACAATAATTTGATAAGCACGAGCCTTCATGTCCCTCAGTCCTGGAGACAAGACGACGGTCTTCGAATTCACCTTAGCTGCTGTCACTCAGGGACAGCCTTTCCCTGGAACCTTCTAAGTCACCTCTCATTTACCCACGCACTTCTTCTCAGGGTCCCCTCTCAATCTTTCCTTTTACCTAGTAGTGTGTGAGCAATCAACAATCTCACCTCCTACTTGACAGAGTACAATCCAGCGTGGTCAGCTGAGAATGCCTTCAACTTCCGTTCTGCACTCACATCTGACCATAGACATCTCCTCCATCCTCTACGGCAGGACTCCCCAAGATCCCCAGGATGACCACTTCCACCCGCCTTATGGGGTCTCACCTCTCTCTACAGCCGCAAACACTCGTGCACATAAACACGTGCGTCTCTCCTACCATAAAAGCAACATAAACCAAATCTCTACAGGAATCTGTGTGCCTTGGTTTCTATCTTTTAACCTCCTTCCATTTTTAATCAAGCTAACTGAGAGATTTTAAAATATGATAATCTCCATGTCCACATTTAAAAACCCACTGCTATCTATCTCATCTTGTTCACGTTAAGTCACTCTACAAAGCTTCCAATGACTTTCTGGTCACTAAGGCCCTTCTGAATTCTGTGTCCTCTGCCACATGGGACACTGGTAACCTGTTTCTCTCTTGAACCCTAGGATATCTCACTCTCTTGGATCTCTTATTTCTTTCTATCACTTTTGCACTTCTCTGCGTCTATCTCCTAAGGCTTCCGAGTCTCTATTCACAATAAACTGTCATCTTTCTAGGAAAAAACCTGTCCCCATGGTTTCAATTCTACATATCCACTGAAAGCTTCCACAGAAAACCAGAGTTCAGATCTCCAGACTGAGCCTCGGAGAGCTACATTTAATTCCCTAAACTCTCCAGTCAAAAGGCCTCAAACTCACTGGTCTAAAGCCAAACTCGTCACCTCCCCGTGTCTCTGGGACCGGCCACTGTCCTTCATGCTCTAAAATTATCACAGAGCATCACACAGAAACCAGAAACAAAATACTACCTCCTGACTTTTCCTGCCTCATCTCTATCTCTCTCTCTCTCTCTCTCTCTCTCTCTCTCTCTCAGGTCCTCAACAAAATCCTGGTTTACTAACACTTCAAAGAACCATTTACATATTTTGATCCCTACAACCACAAAATCTGGGTTCTAGATTATTCTTTTTGTTTTGTTTATCTCCCGTACTCATTTATTTGTGGTGAAAACACTTAAAATAGACTCTCTTAGGAATTTTTGAGTATATGATTCATGGTCGTTAACTACAGCCACCAGGATGTCCGTTAGAACATCTGAACTTGCTCCTCCTAACTGGGTCTTTCTTTCCTTTGGCCAACTTCTCCCCACCTCCCCTTCCCCAGATCCTGGAAACCACATTCTACTCTCTGCTCCTGTGAGGTTGACTTTTTTTAGATTCTACATATGAGTGAGACCCTGTGGTCATTCTCTTTCTATGCCTGGCCCATTCCACTTATCGTGGTATCCTCCAGCTTCATCTATGTTGTTGCCAATAAAAGAATTTCATTCTTTTCTAAGGCTGTTCCATTGTGTATTTATAACATATTTCTTTATTCATTCATCCGTAGACACTAGGTTGTTTCCATATCTCAGCCATTGTGAACATACGCCGCAGGTATCTCTTCAATACACCGATTTCATTTCTTTTGGATATACAGGCAGTGGTGGAATTGCTGGGTTATGCTGTAGCTTTCTTTTTAATGTTTTGAGGAGATGCCATGTTGTTTTTCACAATGATGTACCAACTTATATTCCTACTAACAGAGGGCAAGGGTTCCCTTTTCTCTGAGTAGCTCTTTCAAAATGTCTTATCATGACATGTTGCTTGTTGAAATAACCAATACCCTAGTACGCAAGATAAGGTAAAAACATCCTAGTATGTGAAATAAAGACCCAACTCAGGACCTGGCCTCCCTTCTGGGCTCCTTATTTCCCTACAACATTCTGTTTTGCTTCTAGGCTCTTCTGTTCCCCAAGTTTTATTTTATGTACCTGTGCGTAACACATCTTAAATTTTGCTTCTGGGTTCTTACACGTACTATTCCTTCTACCTGGGCCATACTTCACGCACATTTTTCTTACTGAAATCCTTCAGGCCTTAGCTTAGAAGTCAAACCTTCTGGAAGACTTTCATAATCTCTCAAAAGTGCATCAGGTGAACCTAATAATATGTGCTTCCGTAGCAAATGATGCTTATTCAAGTAATTTTATTTATCCTACTCTAGAAAAATTGCTTGTTTCTTCTATACACTATGAACTCTTGGAGGGCAGGAACCATTCTTCACTATTCTTGCATCTCTGGCATATCTTGCATACTTCATTCACCACCTGGCAGAATAGTGCTTAAAATATTCATTAAAATTCTGAGGAAGGTCAGTAGAGGTAGTGTGAGGTTTTCTAGGTGATGGTCAGGTAACAGATCTTCAGTCCCAGGGGCTCAGGGTCAAGTAGGAAGCAGTGACACAGGGGATAAGAGAAACAGCCTAACACTAATGACAGGGAAGGAAGGTGTTTTTGTCCATTTGTTTTCTCTAGTGTGTACCACGGCCCCGTAGGTGGGATAGTCGGTGTCTGATTCTGGACTATTTTAAGGGGCTCTGGAGGGAGAGGTGACCAGCAGTGGCCTTGATCAGTAGTTATAAAAAGATAAAAATGATTAGTCCTAGGGCAGGGACCTCATCTGGGCTGGAAGTCCAGCCTCCTAAAGGGAGAGCCACACCCCTGGCTTGCTATGGCCTCAGGGCTGCACCCAGTGTGCTAAGGGGAAGAAAGGGCAGATGCAGGAATGGGAACACTTCTGAGCCCTTCTATATCTGGGCCCTCCTCTCTGCCCATCTTTCCTTGTCCAACTCCCACAAAGTGTTTCCAGGCTACTGAAAAGAAAGCGCACTGACGGGTATAAGATTTTATTAATGGGCTAGTTGCCAAGTGTTTACTGACTAAAAATTGAGTGGATCCCTACTGTATATAATGTATACACATCTTATTTGACTGTCGAATAATCTCATCATTCTATGAGAGGGAACAGAAACTAAAGCCCTCAACCCGCAAAGCTTTGGTTTGATTTTATAAAGGAAATTTGGAAACCAGAAAAGGGGAAATCAGACTTTATATTATCATCCAAATGCTACCATTATGAATTCCTTCATACAGTTCCTCATAGGATACACTGTGCTTATTCTACACATGTGCCAAATTCCTTGTGGCCTCTCGCCTTTCCACACAACACCATGCAAGCCTTTTCCAGGTTATTACCACCGTATCCAACGATTCCCAACGCTGTACAACACATCAGAGTGTAAAGGGCCACAATTAACCTCTACACACATGCTGTTTCCAATTTAATGCTATTTTATTTTATTTTATTTTATTTATTTTTTTTTTTGTGTGGGTACCGGGGGGACGACCTCAGGACCTCGCACGCCAACAGGCACCCGTGCCGCTGAGCGATATCACCGGCCCCTTTTTCGTATGTGGGATCCGGGAGTCGAACTCGGGCCTTCGCGCTTGCAAGGCAGGCGCTTAAGCCGCTGAGCCGTCTCACCGGCCCATAATGCTATTTTAAATAACACGGGATGAATAAGTTGGCGCACAAAGCTTTTTCTGTATTTCAGACATTTCCTTAGGACAGAGTCCCAGAATTGGAATTATTAGGTCAAAGAATGTGATTATTATAAAACTCTTAACACATATTGCCAAATTGCTTTCCAAAGGCCATATTTACTTACATTCCATCACAGTAACCATTTAACTACATTTTGCTCTGAGGACTATTATTAAAAGAAAACAGGCATAAAACAAAAACAATACCAAAAAACCTTCACAGCTTTTACTTTTAATTTGGCAAGCAAAAATGGCAATAGTATTATTTTAATATATATGTATTTTGCTAACTGTAAATTTTGATGTAGATCAATATATTTATTAGTTGTTGTCCCTTTTTCTGGATTTTCTAGCTATGGGTTGACCTTTGATAGTCTGACACCCACTACGCAGTCTTCACAGACGTTATATAATTTTCTGTGTGACGTAAAAATAGTTTCCAGTGAGACAAGCCAAAGCAGCCAGCCTCCATCCGGAATCCAAGCCCGAGCAGATGTTTACTTGGCAGCCCAGCTGCAGTAATTAACATCAGAAAGCAAAGCGATTTAAAAAAATGCAACCGGCTCTCACATCCCTGAAACACAGCTCTGTGAAGGTCCAAACCATCTGAGTAGTCGGCTGGGCTCGAACCCTCCACTTGGAGAAAGACCTGTATGACAAGGACTCACAGACAAGGCACCCCTGCACCAGGGGCGCACAGCATAGTGCACGCCTGCCTCTTACGTCCCGGCTCCTCTGCATTTTGGCACAGACACTGCCTTCACCCTCTCCCCGGCGCGCGTTCCTCTCAGAGGCACGCACCACGTTTCTTTAACTTGGTAACCCTGGAAGCGCCAGCACCCAGCCCTGCTCGGCACAGAGCAGTTCTTCGCTGAAATAAACTAAATGCAATCTTCAAACTGGGCAGACACAGGCCCCCCCGAGCCAGAAGGTGTCTCTTCACGGGACCAACAGGTGTTTGTCGCTGTGATAAAACCCTGGGACAGAGGAAAGCCCACGCAGGACACTGGCACAAAAAGCTCAACGTGTCCCTGGCAGCAGAAGCAGCCCTCGCCCTGGGGCGTCCTCACGGCTTCTTCGGCCTCCTGTCTGCGCCCAGGTTTGCTGTGCGTCAGTCACGCGGCAAAGTGTGGCTGTCACGTGATAGGCAAAAGCGACGATCCATTATTTTAATGGGTATTGTTTTAGCAGAAGATTTTTTCCTTGCACACAAAAAAGATGATTTTCAAAGGGAAAGGGCTTTTTAAAGGTGATTTTCAATGGGTGTACAGTACACCTCAAATGGCAACTTAGGAAGATACTTAAAATGCTTTGATCACACATTTCAAAACATTTATCTAACACCTAACCCATACTTTAGGAAACATACAGATTGCCTTCTATTCTACTCTTTTTTACAAAATAAAAATCTTGACCAAGTCTTTGTATTTCGCAAATTTACTAGCAACTACCAAAAAAGGAACATATACTTGGCCATAATCTAGCAATCAAATTATTTATTCCAGCTTTCTATTTTGAAATATTTCATTTCTCTCACCCACCCCAAGTTTAACTATTTTAAAAAATAGAAGTATTGTTTTATTTAATAACAATATAATCATCTCACCAGAAAATGAAGCATAGGTACAATATTTTCACCTAATATAAATTCCACATTGATATTTCCCCAATTGTCCCAGAAATGTTCTCTGTAGCTGATTCAAAAAAAAAAAAATTAGCATCCAATCAAGGGTCACACAATCCATTTCATTGTCGTTTCTCTTTCAGGTATTTTTGTCACCAGCTTTTAATACAATACTTTGTCTTTAAAAATTTGAAAAATTGAGGCCAGCTGTTTTGTAGAATGCCTTATTATGTGGATTGGTCAATTATTTCCCCGTAATACAATTCCCATTGAAGATTTTTGGGGTTGTGTCCTTCCCACGGGCCAGACGAAGAAGCACACAGGCTCAGTTTATCCCGTGACCGCCAATGTCGCGTTGGCCACTTGGCACAGGGATGTCTGCCAGCTGCCTCTACCGTGCAGGCTCTGCCCTGTGTAACTGCCACGGAACCTGTGGCTGGCCCTCGACACATGACCGATGCATCCTGTCCCCAACAACATTATCCGCAGTGATGTCACCACCCACTGGTGCTGTGTCTGTGGGGATACTACACAGGGATGGCAAAACGGTGATTCTCTGGGTTCCAGTGTCTTCTGTATTTATTGGCTGGCATTCCTTTGGATAAGAGAGTATTCAACCCACTTTTTTTGGATGAGAGAGTATTCATGCTACTTTGGGGGATTTTTTTAAGTTATCACCATAGACCCAGTGCTTCCTTTCTTGTCTGGGTTACTGTACATTACCGTCTTCCAACCTGCCCCAGATCTGGCCAGGGGGCAGCTGGCTCTTTTAGGTCAGCGCCTCTGGACAGGTGTGTATCGGTCTGTCATGTTTCCTTGTCCCACAGCCCAAATCAGCTGACTGTACAGAGCCCTGTTTCTTTTAGTGAAGAATTAGATTTTGAAATCAATATCTGAGCTTTAGAAATGCACTGATTTCTACTGCAGTATTATTAGCTATGGCCAGGCATGTCTGACCTTGGGGCCACTTTGACTCTTTATTTTTTTTGCCCTGTTATTTCGGAGTGAAGAGGAATTGTCTTGAGTCACATAAAAATGTATATATAATATAGTTAATATACATGTACGTAACAAAAGCTCCTTTTCAAAAATACTTTTTATTATAAAATTTTTTAAAAGGACAAAAAGGTGGCACGCCTGTGACATGCCTGGAGCCATTCAAAGGTCAGAGGTATTTTACATCTACCCACCTACCTGTCCACCTGTCTGCCTATCTATGTACGCATCTCTCTTTCTTCTCCCTTTTATTTTCAACCATAATTTCACACTGACACCTCCAATTCTAACACAATATGACAATTTCTCACCCTTCTTCTTTCCTTATTGTAACTGTCTTTTCCCTCAGTGAGGAAACCGGCATGAACTTATTTATTTACTCTATCTCCCAAAACATGTAAGAGTTTCCTAATTACCATACTAGCCAAAGAACAAGAACAAATCATTATACAAAGATAAAGCTGTGTTTGAAATTCTTTTTCTACTCACAACATACCTTAACGAGCATGTAGTCAGAGCACTGTGATTACAAGTTGTTTGAATTAATGCTTCGTGAGTAGGCAATCAATTTGAGAAACAGTTTAGTTGCTTTGTTTATGTTCTTATTCTACTTTCAGGCATGCTTTTAAAATTTTTTTTGATTTAATTTTATTTTAGATAAATAAAACATTAACATGTTTCAAAAGCCAAACTACATGGGAAGAATACTCAGCGTGTTTTCACTTGTACACTATCCCGTCCGCTGCATTTCCACTCTGCACAGGTAACCATTTCATCATTTCTAATTTATCCTTCCTGCTTCTTTTTGCAAAGATAAGCAAGCATATTCATATATTCTCATTTTTTTCATATTTTGCCCTAAAGTATTCGTAATCTAGATGAAGAGGTAAGGAATTCCCACATAAAAAATTAAGAATACCAGGGAGAATACTGTATTGATGCCAAAAGGAGGACAGATAATCCGTACACTACTAAGTATTCTGGTGCTCTCTGCGCCTCCAGGAGAAGTATTCAGAGGCAGATTTTGACAATCACGTTAACCATGCACTGAATTTAAACACTGGCTGACAACATCCAATGCTCTGCATCACCAAACATAAGGCGATAAGAGATTTTCCTAATGGAATGGAACTTCCCACACCGAAGCAAGCTGTGCTCATTACGCACACCTACTATCACCAACAATGACTACCAACGCTGTGCTGTGCCCCGGCAAAGAAGGAGCAGTTATCATTGTACACAGGAGACGTGGAAACCGTGAAACACCACCTTAGAATTACATTCTAGAAATACTTGCAACATAAGCAGATATAAATTAAAGGCACGTTTGGGCCGGTGAGATGGCTCAGCGGCGTAAGCGCCTGCCTGGCAAGCGTGAGGGCCCGAGTTCGACTCCCGGATCCCACATACGAAAAAGGGGCCGGTGATATCGCTCAGCGGCACGGGCGCCTGTTGGCACATGAGGTCCTGAGGTCCAACCCCGGTACCCACAAAAAAAAAAAAAAAATTAAAGGCACGTTAGAATGCTGTACTATACATGCTACTAGTCCACTTTAAAAGAGAAACCTTAAAATGATGAGGTCTAATAAATAGCTCTAACTAGCCTTAAAAGTAAAATTATTTTTGGTAATATGACCTTTAACTGAAACTTCATTAAATACCCAGATAAAGCCACTACTTACTGTAAAGGTAGTAAAGGCAAAATGCTATTCAGATGTTATTTGACTTCCCTCAGCCTAACAAAAATGTACTGGATTAAAGAGTCAAATACTAGCCAGGCATGGTGGTGCATGCCTGTAATCCCAGCACTCAGGAGGCTGAGGCAAGAGGATCGCTGTGAGTTTGAGGCCAGTCTGGGCTCCAAAGTGAGTTCAAGACCAGCCTGAACTACGTAGTGAAACCCTGTCTCAAAAAGACAAAAAAAAAAAAAAAAAAAAAAAAAAAGAGTCTAATACCTTTGTCGCAAAATATTAAAATAATATTAATAATCCCAACACTGATAATATGTACCAGATTCTGTACTAAGTGCTCTGTGTGCATTTTGTTTTCTCTTCGTAATATTCACTGGAAGTTATTTTATTATAATTATTGTAATGATTTCCATTTTGCAGTGATAAAATCACGGCTTTTCAAAGGTAAGGAGCTTTCCCAAAAGTCACAGTGCAATATAATCACGTCAAGGATGCTTGAAATATAGACAATAGGGCCGAGGCTATAGCTCAGCAGCACAATGCCTGCTTGGCAAGTGCAAGGTTGTGAGTTCAATTCCTGACACCAAAAAAAAAAAAAAAAAATTTAGACGTACACAGGTCATCTACATGTGACTGCCTACTTTATTTTTACCAATATTATAAATGCCCATTATTTTTTAAAGCCAAAATAATTTTTGAAAGGTAAATAATAAAGACAGAGATCCAACTCTATTCCTTAGAGGCAAAGAGTTTTCAACTCTTAGCCATTTTTTTTTGGTAGTACACCTTCACACTCCTAAATATGCTAATACTCCTATACTAGAGACTTAGACTAGATTCCTTATCACCTATGATAAGGAATCCAAATTTAGTGTTCTTATTTATTTCTCACCTTTTTACTTCCATCCATCTTCCCAAAAGTTGTGCTACATTTTTTTGTTAATTAATAATCCACAGCCAGAATATTATGACTAAACAAGCAATATTTGCTATTTACACTGATAATATATCAAGATGACATTTCATTTCTTCTACTGCTACAGGGGTACTGCATCACAGACTTAAATTTTTCCTTGTTTTTTCATTTTTTGTTTTTTTAGCTTTCTATATCCTATTGCTAATGCCTCTTAGGGCTCTCCGATTGAATCACAAACTTCACTGAAATTTTTTCTAGAAAAGTAGACGACACAGTCTATCAAGTTCGACTTTCTCTTTTTGAGAGCATGCTTTCCAATGCCTTCTGTCCTGCGGCAACAGGGACTGGGGCTGGGCTGGCTACTTCCCTCCTCTCTCCTGGGCTCCATGTTGCCTGTGCTCTCGCTGGACGCCCCCTTTCTGGTGGAGAAGATCCTCCAAGAGGTATCAGGAATCCCATCTCTGAGTCAGGCAGTAAGAAGTGCACTGGAAGATCGGGGAGCTGGTCTTATAGGACGGTCACATGGCTGTGACCAGACGCCATGCTGGCCTTTCTGCTGGGAGATCACCAAGTATCAAGTGACATGACTACACTTTCTCCAGAGAAGAGCCCTCCACTTTTATGCCTGTAGGTGGATGTCAGATGCCAGTGTTAGAACATATGGCCAAAGGGAGTGTGGGGAGATGTTCCACTCTTGAAGTGGTCTTACCCTAGATCCCTATCTTCATCCCATGCCTCTTCCTAACCTCACTGTACCTCAGCCTATCTGCAAGGCCTCTAGCCTTCATCATACTGGAAGAGAGGCGGTCACCTAGTTATGTGTGGTCAGCAGAGGTGAGGGAGGTGACATTCCTCTTCTTTCTTCATGTTTTCCACTAATCCTACTACTTTTAGCCCCACAACACATCTTCTAAACATTCTGGTACTATCTATACCCAGGACCTTCTGAGATTCATAGTGTGTGGACTAGCATTTCTTCTTGCTATCCCTGTTTCAATCATCTAAGTTTTAGAAAGCTCTGGTAAGTCAACTATTTCTCCAGGCACTTCTCTCCTAAAAATGAGTTTGGATTTCTGGTCCACTAGTCTTTTCCTTTGTTCTCATCATCCTTGTGAGTTAGAACTCCAGTTTCATTCATGCTAATGTATCTGGAAAGCCTTCAACAAAGCAAGATGTTATAGTTTCAATGAAAATTCTTATTCTCAAGAAGATTTGTCCCTGATATAATACAATGAGCTCATTCTGCTGTATCAAATTGAGGTATGAATTAAGCCAAATTCTGAAAAGACAGCAAATAATTCTACTTTTTTACCTAATACCAGTGCCCTCTGGATTTCCATCAAATCACTTGATTTCATAAAAATAAAGATAAATGAACTTTCCTCAAATGTAAGGTGGGAGTCTTGACAAAAGAAAGTATTTAAAATGCTCTACAAATTACAGAGCTGAAGCAGAATTTCATGGTTCTATATTGACTTTAATCTGTGCTAATGCTGAAGTAGGGAGCCCTTGTGCCATGTCTTCATAAATAACATAAAGTTTAATAGTTCCACGTCACCTTTAAACCCAAACAGCCACTATGAGAAATGGCTAGTAGCTATATTTACCATAGCTCTCAACTGACTATGTAGTAGAGGGTTGGTTGTAACCAAAAACATTTTAAATGCACTAGAAAAATCTGATCAATGGGAATATATAGGAGCTTCTATTGTAAAGTGAGTAAAATACACGCTAACCTCCATTATAAAGGGATTAAGTGCTCTCCTGTTAACTCTGGTTGTGTAATCCTACGTTTCATTTTTACGTTTTGCTGCTGAATTGTTAGATCATTTATAATATTATGCTTGTGCCAAAGTGACTACCGAATACGATTTGAATGGAAAGATTAAAGGGAATGCTGCCCACAGTGTAAAAATACACATCCAGTTAAGATTTAATAACTTCCCCAAAGCCAATGATACTTGAATACACATGTAACAATTAAGGAATTAAATCTGCCTTAATTATAGGATTATATACACTTGAGCTGAGCTTAAAGACCTATCTATGTAACACATGACCCAAGTATCAAATGGAGAAAAAAAGTGTGTGCATTGCATAATAAAGTTAGTTATATACAAGTATTTCCCCCAAGACGGTTTACCCTTTGTATTTTACCCACTCTTACAGTACTTGTGTTCTATACCTAATTTAAATTCCAAGGACCGATCTTAAAGCAGCAGCTCATCGTGACAGACACACAGCTGTAAAAGAACCACAGCGCTAACACTGCGGACCTAAAAGCCAGCTCAAGACACAACTCACTGGGAAAGAGAAACATTGTTTTCTACCTGAAATCCTAAGAAAACTGTATGACTCTTCATACAAAACACATTCAAGGCAGGAAAGACATTGTTGCCAGAACTTGTTTGCAAAGCACATTTGCACGTGGCATGTCATTTTTTTCACTTTAGCCATGCTCACAGCTAAGATTTCTTACAGCAAAAGGAAGGTAAGCAAAGGGAGAGGGTGCATGGAGCCCAGAGGAAACCCGGCCCAGGTTTCCAGAGCCGCCTCCCACACAATCCTCAGCGGACGCGCGGGAAGTGCTGTCCTCCGGGGAAATTCCTCGCAGGCGCGGAGCCCACGGAGCCCAGCAAGCACCCATTCCCAGACTCGCAAGAGAGGGTTTTCAGCATAAACTGCGTCGTGTGCAGAAACAAGTGGGGCGCAGGGATCGCTGTCATTCAGGGAGCGTTCACATCTGTGTGACACAGTGCTGCCCAGTCCTGTTCCCATGCCAACCGCGGGCCAGACCAGCCAGGCTTTCTAAGGACAGCAGCCTAACCCTGTGACTCCTTCCTGCGGATTCCACTTACAAATGGAATAAATGGAACAAAATGGAATAAAAAATGGAATAAGTCAATTTCACAACCCACCGAGGAATCAAAATTCAATTTGAAAACACAGCTATCGGACCTCCTGTTTTTTTTTTTTTAATTCATCTACTGACACCACATGCTCCCTGAGCCCCTTAATTTTCTCTGTTCTTCACAGTAAGATTTCTTAAGGGTTTTCTATATTTTGTCTTTATTTTCTCAGCTACAATTCAGTATTTAATATTTTTGGAAAATTTTCTTAAGATACAGAAAAGTACAAAGACTAATTAACCATATCGCGCCATCTACTATTTCTCTGTCTCCCCCCTGCCCGCCTCTCATTTAAACATCTCCCTTTCCCCTGATCTCCTCCTGTTTCCTCTCCCAGTGGTATCCACCGGCATTACTGGTCAACCTCCTTACATCATGTTAGAAGCACATTAATTCACACACAATCAACATACATTGTTCTGTTTTGTGTTTTTGATTCAACATTTTTTGAAAACTTACATTGGGAGATAAAGACCTCATTTTTTCAGTTGAAATGCTGCATTATATTTTATCATATACCATATTTTGTTGATCTATTCTCTTACCAGTACACTTTGAGGTTGCTTCTAAATATTAGCTCTTAGAAGTAGTATAGCCATGAATATCCCATATCCCTGGTATTACATATATGTATAAATGAGTATCTCCAAAAATAAAATCATTGAATTTGGGGGAGTTGTCTTTTAAACCTACAGTTTTCCTCCAGAGCGTGTGAAAATCTGAAAAGTACAGAAAATCGAACAACATATAGTAATATCCATATTTATAACTGCTTTATAATACAGTGTCTATTTTTACAAACCCTACAATTATAACGTATATATATAAAATTAAGTAAAATATGGATCATAGTACATATATATGCTATGACAGTATATATGACAGTATGTATATATATATATATACTATGACAGTATGTATATATATATACTATGATAGTATATATATAGTGTATATATGTGTGTATATATATGTGTGTATATATATATATACTGCCATAACTTGGCATCTATGCTTATTATATCACAACCACTTTCCTGTTATAAAATATTTCAAATTGCCTGCATATATGATTGTTCCACTCTGTTTAATTAAGCTCTGCCATTCAGCATTAAAGCTTTCCATGTTTCCTCTATTACACCACACAGTGAGGAATATCCCACTATATTTATGTGTATGCATTTCTGATTATTCTCTTAGGAAATTTTATTAAATTGCTAACTCTTAAAGTATGAATTTTACAAGACGTGATAAATCTAATACATGGCTATTTTAAAAATCAATACTAATTTTCTGGAGAGAGTTTCTCATGGGGATATATAGTAATACGTCCAGGTTTATAGTTTTCTAAAGCTACAGCTGCAGAATATACAGTTAATGTGTCCCACTTTCTTCCTTTTCTGGAATATCAACAATTTTAAGTGACCTAATACAAATCAGACAGCATACACATCGATATCAAGGAAATTGCAAGTGGTGGCCTGGGGTCAGGTGAAGGACAAAGCATCCAAAGAGTGCAAGGTTAGGGGTTTTCTGGGAGACAGAAGCACGTGGCTGCCTATTCACGGTCACGGGACCACTTCATCTCCACGCCGGGGGCCCCAGGAGTGAGTACGAGGAGCAGGGTCCACGTGGCTTTCATGAAAGCTTGGATGTGCTCAAGAGCTCAACTGAGACCGGGCGGAGGCCTCCACACTGCTACCTTAACGAAGTATGTGAGCGTGCACTCTCCTTGACCTGGAATGCTATTCGCTTTTAGTTCTAAAAAGTAATTTTCCTTTCATCACAAAAACGGGTTCTTCAGCAAACTGTACCCACATAAATGAATGAGTCACCGTGAGAGAAGTCCCGGGCACTGTTTGATTCTGAACAGCCTCTGGCCGTAATTAGTAAAGATTCCATTATCTCTCAAGTTTGATGACCCCATCCGCAGTCACCATGTGCATCAGAAGAGCACATCTGTTTGATTACAGCTGTGCCATGTGATTTAATCACAATATTAAATAGGGGGAAAGTAAACCTTTCTACGAGTCAGTGATTTCTCTACACCCAAGGAGTTGGGAAGTTAATCCCCAAGGCATTCAGAGGAGAGCCCGGCATGCAGAGAAACTCAGTAACCGTTGGTCGCAGCGGTCATTACTATCCAAGCCCTTCCTTCCACTCTGCAGTGGGATGGGGATGCGAGGGAGGCAGAGGAGGCCTTCTGGCCTTCCCGCGATGGCCTGTTTCAGTGACGGCAGCCGCCGTGCCCAGCTTCGGGGACATCCTGTGAGTGGCCCGGGAGAGCAGCGCCCTGTGGAGCTACGGACACACAAAGCCTTAAGTTTAGCGCAGAAACTGTTCTCAGTCAGCGACAAGCAGACATATAGAAATCATAAGTGAAATAAATTCCTTTTACACGCAGAGATGGTCTGGCAGGATAACCCGTGTATGTACCCAAGACAGCGCCCTGTCCAGGCTCTGCCTGAACTCATGTCACAAGTTAATAGTAAGAGCTGCTCTTGCTTGTGCGCTATTTTATGCGATTTACTTGATAAATAATACCCAGCAGATGAGAAATGGTCAAGTGAGTGTTTGGAATCAGATCTATGAGGCAAAATGTTTTGTGATTTTTCTGGTTGCCTCCCAGTGAAGTAACACAATGAATAATCAGAATACAATGAATAAATATGGAATATTTTTGCTATATCTCTACTTTTAGAAGTCACATACTTTTCTTCTACTACATTAATATGAACTAGATATGGCAGATGGGTAAGAAATATAGCATGAAAAAGTCTGCATAAAAGTAGTCATATTTTCAGATTTTTTTTAACCCAGGCATGCCCTCACCCAGGAACCCTTCTTTTACCACACTCAAAAACAGACAAGGACACACACACACACACCCCGCTACCTTACCTGTCTCTACCTTCCTCTTACCTTCGTTTTGCTCCTCTGTTCATAATAATCACTCATGTTACTATCTCATTATATGCATTTGTTTATTATCTGTTTCTTCCCAGTAGAAGATAAACTTCAAAAAGCAGGGACTCGGGGCCGGTGTGATGGCTCAGCGGCGTAAGCACCTGCCTGGCAAGCGCGAGGGCCCGAGTTCGACTCCCGAATCCCACATACAAAAAAAGGGGCCAGTGATATCGCTCAGCGGCACGGGCGCCTGCTGGTGCGCGAAGTCCTGAGGTCGACCCCCCGGTACCCACAAAAAAAAAAAAAAAAAAAAGCAGGGACTCAAAACTTCAAAAAGCATTACTCATATTTTAAGTAAACCATAAACAGTTTATAATATATACAGTAGGTGTTCTACAAACATATACTGACTCAATGAAAAAAAATCAAATTTACATGTCAATTATTTCAAATATATTACATCATTTTTTAAAGAGTCTTTAAGAAAAATCAAGATAGAAGTGATTTAAGGAACAAACATTTAATATTCTATATCCACAAGTCAACCCATAACAAACGCTGTGCGGTTCAAAGATATTTTATTGCAAATTCTGAAAGAATACTTTCCATTTAAGGAGTTTTGAAATACAGAGTTGAAAGGAAGCGGAATATAAACATCAAACATATTACACATGAATGAGAGATTCAAAGCCAAAAATCAAATTAAATCAAATCTTCACATGTAATTTACGCCAATATTAGTGATGTGAGCACATTATAAAAGTAAAACTAATTTTAATTCCTCGGGTTATTTGCTACCATATTTTGCTAAGGAGCAACAAGGGAAAACGTAAGACCAAATTCATAACAATTTCAAATAGAATAAATTCCTGTGAAACACGAAACTAATGCTTTCTAGAAATAAGTATAGGGCCGGTGAGATAGCTCAGCGGCATAAGCGCCTGCCTGGCAAGCACGAGGTCCTGAGTTCGACTCTCAGAACCCACATATGAAGAAAGGGCCGGTGACATCGCTCAGCGGCACGGGCGCCTACTGGTGGCGCGAGGTGCTGAGGTCGAACCCTGCTACCCACCAAAAAAAAAAAAAAAAAATAAGTACAAGACCTTAGTTGTAAATCTACCTTTATCAATGTGGCTCATATAAAATTATAATCACTATGAAAACATATTTTAAGTAGAAGCCCAAATACTCATAATAGGCACTAATTCAACTGATAGATAAAAACACATTCCAGAAACGGTAAAGCACATTTACAGTGTTATGCACACTGTAGCTATCTCAGCGAATACTAATTTGCTTTTAAAAACTCTTGTCAGGCAAGCTATTCTAATTGAAAAATACTCATCTTGTTATGCTGGGCAGGACAGTTCTTAGTAATGCTACCTATTTTAGGATTATGTGTGCATTATTTTAAATATTTGGAAATAACTAAAATGACCCAATTCCTTTTTATTCCTTCGTAGTCTCTTAATGCTTCCTTTTAAGGCCACTTTCTCTTCTGAATAACTATATATCAAACTACCTCTGACCGCTTTCATTTAATGTAGGCCTTTACTAGATTCAATACATACTTGCTCAATATTTCCTTTGAAAAGAAGAGGATTTTGACTCTTTAAAAAAGGTATTTGGCCAGCACCTCCTGTTGCGACCCCTTCAACTTAGACTAACATGCATATGAAAACAAAAGAAAAAGTCAAGAACTCGGCACCAAAAACTAGAAAGAAGCATTCTTAAATTAAAGGTGACTTTTCCAGAACCCAGTACACCCTACTCTTCATGAAAATTTATTGGATCTATGTTACCAAAAGATGCATCTACACTAAAGCCAATATATGCTTTCAGCTATTACAAGCCAAGTGATGCAGGGATAATATAATAAACATTACTACTAAGGCTGAAACAACAGATTAAGAAACTGAAAATTGAAAGGTGAGATGAATAAACCCTAGGCATCTAGAGATTTGAAATAGAGATACTGGGTCTAAAAACTCAACTCAATACTTACTCTGGTTCAAGTAATCGTTTAGCCTCTCCGAGTTTTTGTTCCTTATTTTACAGGTAAACATAAATGCCTACATCGTCAGGCTACGTGAGGACAGCAGGAGATGACACGACAGTACCTGACACACAGCAGATACTAAGTAAATGGTGGCACTATCCACGTAGCTGTAGAGGCTGACAGCCCAATTCCACTCAGTCTGTGCTTTGAGCCCTTGGTTTTCTTCTGTCCCTGAAGATTACAGTAGAGTCAGCCCAAGACAAAACTTCAGAGTAAAAGAAGTCATCTTTGGTGTTCTGCTTCCTTCCCTTTTAACATCCCTGCCTCACTTCTTAAATTCTTCATTCCCTGTCCCACTACTACGCTGCCTTCAAAATTACTTCCAAAGTGATTTCCACCTCTGAAGACGCTTGCTAATGGGTCGATCGTGCCAACCAATGGCTTACTGCAGTGGTGGCGAAATTTATAGAGCTTTCAATGATACGAACAGCCGCTGCAACACGCACCATGGGTTCGCCCCACTGGCTTAGTGGGCTTGCCTGTCCAGATTACAACTGAATTTCACCTTCAGCTTTTCTGAGGTTCATCATAGTAGAAATCTTGAGACTAGCAGCAGTTTTAAGAACCACAACAGACGGGGAAGGTTGGACTTTGGGACTGACAGAGCTGATACTGCAGTGGAGTCTCCAGTCTGCTGCACACAGGTACAACAGCGCCGGGGAAAATGGCAAAGTCACCTCAGCCCCAGAGTGCCTGGCCCAGCCTGTGAGGTAGAGGCCTGGTCAGGAGCAGAGAAGCAGAAGGGCCCTTTCTGGAAATTTTGCTTATAGCATGAAGTAGCCAAGTCCTAAGTGCCAGCATACAAAACAGTTATTTCTGTTCCCCTTAAATTCCCAAAGGTCAAGTATTTTTTTACACGATAAATAATTTTTATTCAATAATATAAACCTGATCGAAGCACTTCTGAATACAGTTTCCTAGAGATTCAATGTGAAACGGTTTACATCAGGAGGACCAAAACGGATAATGGCACTCAAATCTGTGAAACCCACATCCCCTTGAGCTACTTCATGAACTGCTTATTTGGAAGATAGAATAATGCAGGTATCTCATGTCTTCTTATAACTTTTATTTCCTTACAACTTTTTAATTAAGTCAGTTCATGCATCCTACCCAATTAGAGCCAAACAATGAGAAGGCTGAATTGAAACTAAAGTTGAATATATCGAACCACGAATGAGCCAAGAGTACAATAAACAAAAACCTGGTAAATCATTACACTCTTGTAGTTCCTGTGCTAAAAAGAAATAATTTCTAGTCACAATAAATGGAGTTCACCTCCCACTTAATAATTCCATTTTCATTCCTTTAAAGCTAATACTCAAGGAGAGGAAGGTAAGAAAATGTTGCTCATTTTATCAAACTTTTTATTGAAGCCAGTCTAAAATAACTGCAACCATATGGATATCTAAACTTTTTAGAAGATTCTGTAATATAACATGGGTGAAGTCTACCAAAAAATAGAATTTCCAGGATATAAGAATTTTTGCTGGGCCGGTGAGATGGCTCAGCGGCATAAGCGCCTGCCCGGCAAGCGCGAGGGCCCGAGTTCGACTCCCGGATCCCACATAGGAAAAAAGGGGCCGGTGATATCGCTCAGCGGCACGGGTGCCTGTTGGCACGCGAGGTCCTGAGGTCAACCCCCCGGTACCCACAAAAAAAAAAGAATTTTTGCTAAAATTTCTCCCTGTGCATGTGCATGCAGATGGGACGCAGCCTGCCCACAGTTTACCTCTGCTAAGAGATGAGAAGCACAGGCCTTGATGTTTGTCCATATCGTTCAGAAGGAATGCACAACAGAAAGAAAAGAGAGAGAGGAGGGGAGGAAGCAAAGACCTGTAATTATAATGCAATTATAGTGATGAATTATTACGGGGTATAGCTCCATGGCAAATGCACATTCTCTCTCTCTCATATTCACATTCTCTCATTCATATTCAACATCCCCCACCCCCATTTTTCCTAGAAAGAAATGGCATTGTCTGAAAGAAAATCACTTCTGCTTCCAGGAAAGTGGGGTGGCGGGGAAGCAGTAGCTCTTGCAGGCTCCAAGTACACACATATTTGCATCGGAGGTGTTTGAAGAAATTACAAGGGCTCTGCTACACAAATCACCGTGCTTCTGTATAACCCACTTTTTCTGCCCTTCCAGGAGCTGGCTTAAGGGTATGGAGGGGAAGAGAGCTAATTACACAACAGCCCCAATGCTCCTGCTGTGCAGCTTTACCTGGGTACTAGCAATAGTCTCCTGAATAAGAGCAGAGAAAATGGTACAAAGTCAAAGAAAAAAATCCTTCCATGCACATAAATTCTGACATCACTGCTCAGGGATGCATATCCTATCCATTCACTTGTTCTCTGGGAACCAGTGATATAAAATTACATGTAATAAGCTATAAAGTTACATGTAACAAGGTATCGTTTTCCACCTCTAAGTGTGGGGGAAAGAAATGACAACACTTAGTGCCAATGTCACTCAGGAGTAACTAATGCTCTTGTGTGTTGCTGGTGGTACAGCAAATTACAAACCTCTTAGGGAAGTAATTAGGTGACTTCCATTCAATACTATGAATTGAACTGATAAAAAAGAAATTGCTCCACTAGCCACAAACTCATTCAAGTACTAAATACAATAAAACATTTGTGCTACCAAATTAAGCTTGAGCTAAAAGATGAACATCTCTAGGATTAAAAAACAAAACAAAACAAACAACAACAAAACAAGATAGCCCCAAGGCAGGGGCCAGATTCACGCCATAGGTAACATCAATTAAAGGAGGAGAGAGAGAGAAGGTCTTTCCCTAAGTTAAATGCCAAAGCTACTAAGAGCTGCTCTCTTTGCTGGATTAAACAATACTCTAAGTATTAGTCAATTCTCCATGAGTACAACAAGATACCCGAGATAACCAACTTCACCGGAGGGGAGACTTGTTTGTGGTCATGGTTTCAGAGGGTTCAGTCCATGGCTGGTTGGCTGTATTGCTGCAGCAGTCATGATAGAAGAGGAAGGCAGGGCGAGGGTGTCTGTTCAATTCAGGGCAGCCTAGAACAGATGAGAAGGAGGCAGGGGCTAGGCCCCTAGCATTTCCTCCAGAGTACTCCATGACATAATTCCTTCCTCTAGGCCCTGTCTCCTGAGGCTTCCCAGCCACCCAAGAGCACCAAGACTTTGACACATGGCCCTTTGGGTGACATCTGAGTTCCACAGCATGGCACCCATCATTGCAAGAGGCTCCTCCTCATCCCTGACTGAGGCAAAGACCATTCCTAGAAGTGGGAAATCTGGGCTGGACGGGGCCAAGGGCTGGGTGGCCACATCCACAGCACCTCTGTTATCACAGCTGGACCCAAGCAGGAGGCGACATGATGGGTCCAGGACTGGGCGGTGGCTCGTTCTCTGTAAGCATCGCTTCTCCAGCCTGGGCCATGAGGGACACTCACAGCAAGGTGTCAACAGCAAAGGTGACATGAATGTAAGACCCAGGACAAGGAAACACAGGGAGCACCAGGTGCCACAAACACAAAATGTGTGCACCCCACACACTGGAGACGACGAGGGGAAAGAGACTTTAAAGAAACAGGTTTTACATATTCAGAGAGACAGAGGGAAGAACAGAAACTATTAGGCAGCGGGGCTGGGGATATAGCTCAGCAGCACAGCGCCTGCCTGGCAAGCGCAAGGTCCTGAGTTCAATTCCCAGTACCAGAAAAAAAAAAAAAAAAAAAAAAAAACTATTAGGCAAGAATAATACAGGCAGAAACAAAACAAATTCTAGATGAAAAGCACAGCCACTAAAATAATTACACTGACAACTTGATTTATAGGCTAGATAGAACTGAAGGCAGAATTAGTAAACTGGAAGATAAAGCTCAGAAAATTATCTAGAACTTCATATATACATAAATGTCAATGAACATATATAAGGTTTATATATATCTAATTAGTATATATTTATCATAAAAGAACAAATACAAGATACTGACAAGGTTTTATACCCTAAGATGTTTAACATGAATTCAATTTTAACAGTAAAATTCAATACTCAGAAATAATTTCAGTGTTTACTGATGGGATACCATTAGCATGTTAACACATTCACTTAGTGAAATAGTATGCTTGGATTAAAATTATGCCAGATGTGGTGGCAAACACCTGTAATTTTAGCACTTAGGAGGCTGAGCCAGATGGATCGCTATGAGTTTGAGGCCAGCCTGGGCTATCTAGGGAGTTCAAGGCCAGCCTGAACTGCATAGTGAGACCCTGTCTCAAAAAACCAAAAAACATAAAGTATAACATCTGAAAAAATTAGAAACTGTACACGAAATAAATCTAAGTGAAAAAAGCATGCTGTGGGGCCGGTGAGATGGCTCAGCGGTGTAAGCACCTGCCTTGCAAGCACGAGGGCCCGAGTTCGACTCCCGGAACCCACATACGAAAAAGGGGCCGGTGATATCGCTCAGCGGCACGGGCGCCTATTGGCGCGCGAGGTCCTGAGGTCAACCCCCCGGTACCCACAAAAAAAAAAAAAAAAGCATGCTGTAAATTTCTGTCAATAATTATAACTATATAACATGTATGGAAAAATTAACTATCAGCAAAATAGCATGATACCAGAGACTGTACAATTATACAATATTTTTCTTTCGGTAGCCCTGTAGCTAAGAGTTAAGAAGCATTAACTGCCTACATTAGGTAATTTCTTTAATTAAAAATTTTCAGCTCTTGAGTCATAGTTTCAACTATTGAGTCATTATAATATGAATTCTGGAATCTCAAGTGAGAAATTCCAACTTCTTTTCTCCTCATTAATCACAGCATACACATCTACAATGTAAAGGACACTCTGTTTGCAAGCTCTACTCTTCGCTCACACGGTCCTTGATGCCCCATGGGCAAAGCCAGAGCAGACAAAGCGGAGCTCCTGGGAAGGACAGTCAGAGACAGAGCGGACGGTGAGGGCACTTTCCAGAACCTGGCCCAGCGCCTCCCAAAACACCTACTGAATTCCGAGCCCACCACCTGGTGCTCATAAACAGACAATTTTTCTTACCTATTCCTCAAGAATGTAGGAATGGTATAAATCACCTTTAACCACACTTTAAATATTGTTTCTAGAAAGAGTGATACAAACCAAGCCTGAATTCCCTGTATAAATAATAATTTTCCCTAATTCCTAACTACGCCCTAATACCTTCTGTTCTACAGAAAACCATACTGAATTAACCAATAATCTAGACTTGAAAACTTTCTACTGCATAGTTTGATCAAAGAGAGTAACACTTACACATTCATACTTACATACATTCATATTTAGAATGTAACATGGTATATGGATTTCTAGCATTACGGCTAAAAAATCTTCAAGATTTCAAAAGCTTAGGTTGAAGAATAAAATCTCTCGAAAGACTTTCAAAGCCAGGTCTTCCCGAAGCTTAGGTGGCGACCACTGGCTGACTGGAAATCCACTCCAGGTCTGTCTGCTCCTCAGGACTTTCCCGAAGAGATCAGACTGATCCTGCAGCCTGCAAAACAGCCATCTTTCTGCTTTCTCATCTCTTTCTGCTTTCGCATCATTGTTGGGGAGTTCACCTTGAACCCTTCCGTTATGCAACACGTGTCTTTAAATTGCAGACTCAGCGCGTCCACACACAGCTTTTTATCCCCTGACGTCTCAATATGCTGATGTTTCAGTGTCAAGAAACTTGAAACTCGGACCTCTGTGACTCGGAGCACCGAGTTTGAGGCTGAACGCACAGAACCAGTCCTTTCCATCGCAGCCAGAAGGCTTACAGCCAGCTCTTTAGAAAGCAGCTTTTAATTTCCTTATGTCCACTACTCAAGAAACTAAAGACTATGTGTGACTGTAGAGTAGGAGGCTACGAAACAAGTCCGGATTCACACCGGAGCACCGGTCCTTGTCCTGCGTGCATATCTTATGCATTTATAGCTTTAAGTTTTTCTCTTTCCACAAAACATTTGAAGTTAACATGACAGAGGACCATTTAAAAAGTTCCGGTCCTTCACAGACGCTCCCTGGAGCCCTGTCCCTTCAAAGATGCCACCACATTCAGAACACTTTGGTACTCGCATTGGAGGACACTTTCCCAGCCAGACAGGAGAGCCCTTCCTTTGACCTTCAATCTGCCACACGTTCGTCCTCCCAGGCTGGGGCTTCTCTGTTCTGCTCCTGCACCCTGTGCCCCTGCGCCCGAGGTCCATCAGCCCCGGGACACTCTGTTTGCAAGCTCTGCTCTCCGTTCACACTGTCCTTGACCATGTGGCAGAGGCAGACGCTTATCCAGAGCTGGAAGCTGAGCTGAGGCGACAGGGAGCCAGTGCCTGGTGACGGCCACTCCTAGGCCAGTTCCCATGTCCCAACCGTTGGTAACAGGGCCCGGGTTAGACGCAGGCCCAGTACCAAGAGTCATGTAACTGGCATACCCTAGAGTCTGCCTAATCTTTTGAGACTAGGTTGCTTTTCAAAACCACCTCTGAGAAAGGTAACCTTATTTTATTGCTCAATTTTAACAACAACAAAAAAAAGCTCACCATTTTAAAAAGAAGATGAGAATCGAAAATGTAGCTGAAAACATGCAGACTTTTTCTGGAGCTTGATCTCACTTGGCTACTTGATAATGAAATTCACCACAAGTATCAGGCTCGATTAGTTTTGAATTCCCATCCAAGGCCTTTCCTGACTTTTCTGAACCTCAGTTTGTCATCCAAGGACCACGTGCTGTCAGGCGTGGTGGCGCACGTCTGTAATCCCAGCACTCCAAAGGCTGAGGCAGGAGGATCTCCTTGAGAGGCCAGCCTGGGCTACATAGTGAGTTCAAGGCCAGCATGAATTACACAGTGAGACCCTGTCTTAAACAAAACAAAACAAAACAAAAAGTGCTTTACAAGGAGATTTTAAGGCCTAAAGGACATAACACAGGTGAAATTGTTTGGTACAAGATCTGATAACAGATAGAGACCCTCAACAATTCTTGGATTTTTCTTTTCTACAAATTATCTTTATTTTTTATTGACAAATAATTATAATTAACATAGCTGTCACTTTAATGGTAAGAATATTTAAAACCTACTCTTTTTGAAATTTTAAAGTAAATAACAATTACCATCAACGAATCACCATGCTGTGCAGTAAATCTCTAAACTTATATCCTGCAACTGAGGTAGGATAAAAGAAAGAAACATCAGTAGAAAGGAGACACAGAAAATCGGAATCTTAAAATTGCACTGTTAAGAAAAACTGCATCTTTGGGAATGAAAGCCACTTAAACCCAGTTTAAATTTTTTTCTCTCTTCTTCCAAGTCCCAGTAAGCCCGGGCCGCCCCTCCTCACCTGCAAAGTGGCCTCTTTCACCAGCGAGGAGGCCCCTTGTCCTCCCCTGTACACCGCCTCTCCTCAAGGAAGCGGCGACGGGAGCGGGCAGCAGATCCCAGCTCTAAATGCATCAATGGGCTGCATCCTGACACAGACAGATGGTGGAACACACATCCTGGGTCACCCCTATTGGAGACACCCCAGGACCCCACAAATACACCCAGCTCCGGATCATAAAGCTCCTCTCTCTCCGGCCCATACTGTTTCTCTGAGTGAGCACTTTTAAATTCTGGCCTGACAAATCCTTTTATGCCTCTTACGGAATCATCCTGAAAATTCTTTTTTGGCGATGACAGTCAGGGAACCTGCAAACCTGTTGGGTGACTGTGTCACCTTTCATCCTGCTGCAGATGGCGGCGCCGGTACTGCTCTTAGGGACACGGCGATGGGGTCTACTAACTCCCAAGCACCCACTGTCTGCCAGCGACTGTGTCTCCACTGTAACCCCAGGATGCCCGGGCTTTGGGAAGCCACATAGCTCTCCGGCCGCAAGCCCGCAAGCAGCAGAGCTGGGGCTTCTTTCCCATCAGTCTGGCTGCTGAGCCAGAGCCACTGCTCACTCTGGCCCGCTTGCTCCATTTTCTCATCTGTGGCGATGGAAACTCACAGCCTCTTGACTCTGCTGCTTACAGAAGCACAATTTGCAAAAGTCTCTCCTATGGAAGACTATTTTAAATTGACTTTAAAAGCCTAAGTCACAGATGTCCAATCACAGCTATGTAGGTTGGTGCCCAAAAGAACAGTTGGGTGACAGATACAGGAAAAAAAAATACTCAAATGAGAAGAAAAGAGGAAAGAACGAAACTTCACTTTTATTCCAATTCATGTACTGCAAACTAAATACCAGTGCTAATCACTAAATCATATGAACTCAGTCTTCAAAGTCAGGACTTTAAATGTTATCTACTGCATGGACATACCTGATTCTTGGCTACCTTTATGTGACTGAAGAGAGAAAGAGAGGGAGAGAGAAACAATAAAATACCAGAGAGCTCACCACTTACTAAGGTAAGCCATTTAAAATTTGGCTACCACTGTCACTAAATCAATCTTTTTAACACACAACCTTAAAAAAAGCTTTTCTCTTCTCCTACACCAAAGTCTCCAGAGTCCCTAGCACTCTGCTGCTCTGATTTCTGTATTCGCCTTGTCCTGTGGGCCCAGAGCTAACACAAGGTACCTAGTAACTTCCTTTGCCCTGATTCTGCAACTCTCTTCTTCATCTAGATACAATGGAACAAGAGATTCCATGCTGTTATTTAACTACTTAGTTATAAAAATATTGTCCTGGGAATGTTCCACTGCAACGAGGGAGACAAAGTTTCTTAAGGGGCACAGAAGTCACACAGGTGCTGGCACAGAGGAGAAAGGAAAAGAGGAAGCCCAGTGAGACTTCAAACAGGAAGGCACCGGGTCAGAGGGAGGCAGACAGCAGAAAGCAAACAGGAAAACAGAGTGACAGCAGCAATCAATGATAAGGCTAAAAAAATCCCTTCCGGATCAAAGTCAAGGAAGGTGTCCAGGTTGGAAGTGGATGAGGAAATGAAACCAAAACAGCAAAGAAGAGCAACCAATCTTGTGGATCTCATGGAGAGATACTAAGAGGCCACGACAGCATTTAGAAGTGGAAGCAAAAGTGGGACAGTAATTCAAAGCGACCCGGGCCAGTCAGAGACCGGGGCGCCTGTGATGGGGGATTGGGAGGCATGAGGTCATGGTTTTCTGAATGCACAGTGAGCAAATTGTCCCAGTGCCTGAAGGGGCAGCTAAGTTCCCCAGCAGCCAACCGAGCTTCCTAACACTCACCAGCAACAGACAGAAAGAAAGGCATGTCCTTCAGACGCTAACAACCACAGAAAGATGTCCCCCACAGATGGGCCGCACGGGGATTATTAGGCTCGCCACCAGTCTACTTCCTAACCACACCGAATCGCCCCACACGTATCGTCCTCTAGGAGCCTGGCGTTTACGGGAACTTCTGTACTAAACAGCTTGTTTTGCGTTGAGAGTAGAGCAGGATCTAAAATCTACACATGCAGATTATTTAGTCCACCCTGCCTGGTGCAATCAGTCATTCTAGAGGCACCTTGAATACCAGCTCCTGGGTGGGAACAACTGATGACAGACAGCCACGCTTGTCCTTCAGCTGCTGCGCATTTTCCCACTTATCGCTGCTCTGAATCACACCACTCAGCATTAAAAAATAATCACTGTTTCCCCCTCTCAGCACTAATAACACAAAATCTGTGCAATGATGCATGCAGGATTCCATTCCACGGATGCTTATCACACACAGGAGAAATCATATACTCCGCCCGAAACTATAAACGTAAGAAAGAAAACTAAGACAAGGGTGAGTTCTGGGTTAGGAAGCTTTGCTTCCTAATTTTAACAAATGTGATTTCAATTTTAACACTAAAAGAACATGCTTCTGAGAATTCTTGGGGAGAAACCTACACAACTGTTTAAATGTATTTCTGTTGCCACGTTTTATTATTATTATTCTTATTTTTTTGTGGGTACCGGGAGTCGACCTCTGGACCTCGTGCGCCAGCAGGTGCCCGTGCTACTCAGAGATATCACCGGCCCTTTTTTCGTATGTGGGTATCGGAAGTCGAACTCAGGACCTTGCGCTTGCTAGGCAAGCGCTTATGCCGCTGAGCCATCTCACCGGCTCCCTGCCACGTTTTAATTACTAGTTAACAAAACATTATGACGATGATACCTGCCATGCCATGTTATTAGGCACTGACAGGTGTGACGTTAATATACTGAGTGCATGCCAGCCTTCACTAGATCCCGTGCCCTACAGTTCTCAAACTAAGCCCAACAAGCTTGAAGCCACAGTGCCATTCACCACCAACCCCAAAGGCGGAGCCTCTAAGATAAACAGTGGCAAGGTGGAGTGTCCAAGGATCAACACACAGAAAGACTGATAACATGAAAAGCACCTGAGGAACGCCAGGAGCCTACATGGAATTTCACGTAAATACTGACAGAACTCCAACCCTTGGAACACTTTTGCTTTATTTCCCTTCTAAGAAAAATCTCACAAATCAGCAGTCAGTGACTAGGAATCCATAAAGAAGCTGAAGGACAATTTAAAATTAATATTCTGCAAAATGCCTGATCAATAAGTAAAAGGCAATCTCCAAGTTGATAATTGGAAATCTGAAACTTATACCCCAAGATCAATTCGGAATGTTTTCGTTATATGCAATTGAAAGATATTCCCCATACACTATACTTCTACTGAGTATAGGTGCTTTAAGAACACCTTATGACATAAAATATAAAAAAAGAACAAAAGTGCTTGAGATAACTATGCTATTCTTGGAGCCTGAGGATTTAAGCATACTTTAAAAAAAAAACTCCTTGCTGGAGTAATTCATTTAGGAATCTCTCCCACTAACACGGCATGGTGCTAGACTAAGCACAGTTCAAGGTGGAATAAGGAAAACCTCCTTAAAATGTAGCCGTGCACATACTCCTAGGTATCTGGCAGCATATTTAGATAAAATACATTCTGAAGTGCCTATTTCTCTAATATGCATACAATGTACCACGTTTTCCTAAAACATTTGATTAACAAAAGTACCAAAACTTCTTTGGGACATTAGGGATGAAATAAATATTTAAAGATGAAAGAATCAATAGCTGTGTTTTTAAAAACCATAATAGAAATTTTTCTTCACATCATTCTATATTCATATGAAAATGACAGTGAACAGGTATAACTGTCATCTGAATCTATAATACCTCCCTGCATTTACACATTTATTTTATGTAACAATCATATGAACATGTGTTATTGTTTCTCAAACAAGATTGCAATGTACAGTAACTATCACTGTAGTCCATTATTTTTGTTTTTTTTTAACCAATTTTTAAGATACAAATGGTCTTAACACCATTTAAACAGGACATAGCCTTAGTTTCCAGATTCTTTAGTTTCTAGATTCTTAAATATATAAAACATTTAAGATCAGGATGATGGTGCAGTGTAGCAAGATTTTATACCACCAACTGCGGACAGGAAAGGAGGACTGGAGATATAAATGTAGCACATAAGTCCTGAACCACAGGCCCCATCCCATATTCTGAGACAGTGGTGGCGAACCTATGGCACGCATGTTGTTTTTAAGACAAAAGATGTTAATGTATGAGTTGTTTTTTCTAAACTAAAGCCTCAGTATTCAGGTTTGATTGCAGTGTGGGCACTCTGCGATAAATAAGTGTGTTTTTGTTTGCAGTTTGGGCACTCATCTCTAAAAGGTTCGCCATCACTGAGCCAAGGGTTCTCGCAGCTTCAGTCGAGACAGGCTAGAAAGAATTGAATCATTGTTTGACCAAAGGCAGCAATCAATACAGTACTCATCTGCACTGACTTGGCTTCAGGAGGAAAAAAACAAAACCACTGCTCATTATACTGATATTAACTCGCAGGTAGGTTACTGGTACAGCAACAAAGAGTCTGGGGAACATACTTATTTTGTAAGTTTGTTTCAGTTTCATAGCTGTATAATTATATAAGAGGAAGAAGCATAAAGTAAATGAAAAGCATAACTGGATGTTTTGTGTATTGTTACATCAACACCAGGGGATCCATGCATTTCCTCCTCTAGAGCTGGCCTGGACATTTCTTGGTGTTAAGAAGTACTGTTCCAAACTGTTCATTTCTGATTCCCTCTGATGCCCACCGCAGCACTACGAGGCTTCCCTCTGTTTTCAAAGTTAGGCCACGGTGGTACGGGTAGGCTACCTGGCCTGCCTGGAGTGATGCTTCCCACTTGGCAAAACTGCAGTTTAATAACCTAAAGTATAGTGCTTTTTTATTAACACCAAACTAAACGTATCCGTGAATCAACAATTTTAAAGTCTGAACATAAAAGGCAACAAAGATCATTTGGTTTTGCTCTTTTTTAAGCAAAGTGGGAGAGATGAGAGGAGAGATCCACTTCCATGTATTCCCAGGACAGAAAGCCGGCGGTGTAACTGGAGACAAGGTTGGCGGCGCGACAGCTGAGGAAGCCATGAATCCCTGCCAGCTCCAATGCCAGCTTCCTCGTGCACCTGCGGTTAACCACTAATGTCACAAGGGGCTAAAAGTGGAATGATGTTCCTGCTCGAGGAGATTTAAAATAAAAGAGCTCCATGCCTACCTCCCTCGGAACTTGAGTGCAAGACACAGTACCAGAGTTAACAAGAGCTAGCAGGCTTGGCCCACCCTCACTGTAACACACGGTACGTTTTTCCTGATCACTTATAAAAGGATCTACATCTCTGTGAGGGATGATCATGTGTCTGAGGTCAAGTATTCCCGTGATGCAATTATAGCTTCTAGACCATATGGAAAGGTGTGAACAGATTTACCTGTGCAGGTCGACCAGCCATTATCTGAACGCCTTGGCACTAGAAGTGTTACAGATTTCAGTTCTCAGGTTGAACATGTGCCTAGGCTTCAGAGGCTAAGCATCCCTCACCTTACCTGGAAATCTGAAATTTAATCCCTCATGAATGTGAAACTTTTTGAGCATCATGTCAGTGCTCAACAAGTTTCGGATTTTGAAGCAGTTTGAAATTTGGATCTTCAGATTAGGGATGCCCAACCTATACTCGGAAACAAAAACGTTTGAAGGAGTCCACGCAACATGTATTGATTCAGTGCCTGTTATACATCAGATATTGTTCTGGACCAAAATGAAAATATAGATTCCTTTTCCACTGTGAATTTACAATCCTATAGGCACTTTTAGTCATATGTTGACAATAGTTACTTCAAAGTTCATATGGGTTATGACTAACGCAAAAGCAAGCTGTATGGAGAAATGGTAGCTCAAGTCTGAAGGTGGGAACGGGGGCAGAGTGAAAATCCAGGTCAAGTTGTGGTAGTGCATTTAAGAAAACCAGTACAATCGGTCCTCACCACCGATTATCCATGCCCCACAGTGGCAGAGGTGAGCGACGCAGAGGTAGAAGCCACAGGATGGACACCAGAGGGGCCAGAGAGCTCCAAGAGCTGGGGAGATGACCAGGATTGCAGGGGAAGAGCTGTGAGCACTGGACGACAGGCATGGAAACGGAAGGACACGGGAAGAGTGTCCTGGAGGGGACAGAGGACTTTCTCCTGGACATGCCTAAATTGGGGTCTGTGCGGAGAAGTGGCTCCGGCTCACCCTCGGGAAAAGGGTGCTGGAGTCTGGGGGTGAGATCAGGGTGAGGTATGGAAGCCCCACACCATCTCCAAGGAAGAGCAGCAGAAGCAATGGGATCAAGGAAGAAGCCACAGGACACTCACTAGGCAGAAAAATTAAAGTGAAAACAGACAATGAAGAAACAAAATAAGGGAGCCGGTGAGATGGCTCAGCGGCTTAAGCGCCTGCCTTGCAAGCGCGAGGGCCCGAGTTCAACTCCCGGAACCCACGTATGAAAAAAGGGCTGGTGATATCGCTCAGTGGCACGGGCGCCTGCTGGCGCGCGAGGTCCTGAGGTCGACCCCCGATGCCCACAAAAAAAAAAAAAAAAAAAATAGAGGGGAGTGAAGCGATGCCTTTGAGGGTGAGATAGCAATGAAGCGAAGGGTGAAGAGAATGGAAAGAAAATGAGCAAGAAGCGTAGTGCTCAGGGCTGCAGGGAGCGCCCGCACTGAAGACACAGGCCTGACCCTGCACTAACGTCAGGGATTCCAGTTGCTCGGACTTCATCCAAGGACCCAGGCATGGGTCCATCTGGTCATGTGCTTTTTACAAAGATAAGACGTTGTCGCCAGCTGATCAAATCCCCTGTGACTTTCTGCTCTGACTGCTCCCCTCCCTGGGTCTGCAGAGCCCGCAATGTGCAAGCATTTTCCGGGCTTGCCTAAGTAGAGTGAGAGCGGGGAATGAACGCAGGACTTGAGTTCGGTGCCCCTCCCTGCTCTACAGTCTCGGCTGCGAGAGCCGAGGGGCAGGAATAACTTCCCAAATGCCTCGCATCCTTCTGTTCTGACTCAGCGGGACTTGGACCTGGTGACGACTGCAGCCCAGCGTGTGCGAGTGGTGAAGGAGAAACAAGGTCAGGAGCACACGGAGCCACAAACTCATGGGCAGAAAATTCCTCCAATCAGCAAACAAAGAACAATTTAAACAGAGGATCCGTGTCTTTACATCTGATCGAAACAGAAGTTGTCTTCCGTGAAAAGCTCACCCCACCAAAAGGAACTATTTTTGACAGAAACGAAAGCAGATAGACTTTATCAGCATGTCCGCGTTTGTAGGACACAAACCTGTAGGGACACTGCAAACCCCACTGTGAGAGAAGGCACCCGTTTCACGGAGCGTATCTCAACTATCAATACTGAAATATGTAATAATTAACTATTGAGGAAAGCCAGGATCACCTCTATAGTCTATCTTTCAAAATTACATTGCAAAATTTTTATCATACAGCAAAAGGTTGTCAAACTGTATGCAGCAGCTAAAGAGAGAAGTAACACAAGGCTGTACAAAGTAGTTAATTAAAACACTACAATATTTTAAACTTGTATTGTTGTAGTATTTGGAAGCTTTTTAAGTTTCTAGTGTTGTGATTCATTTTCCCAATCCAGCAGTTTACTTTTGCACCTAATTCTACACAGTGGTGCCTCAGTTCACGAACATAATTCTTTCCACGATTTCTGGTCGCAAACCGAATCCACTGCATTTGATTCGGTTCTCATCCAATTCAGTTTGTGACCAGAATCACGGAAAGAATTAAGTTTGTGAACCGAGGCACCACTGTATTCATGACTTAGTATTCCTGGTCTTAAACACTATGTCTACGCCATATAAGATTCCGACTGCACAAGTCCTGGACCAACCCGATTACAGATCCTGCCTTTAGGAGAGCAACGCCAGTAGGAAAGCAGGGACAGAACTCGACACTACAATGTATTAAAGAACACGAAAACACTTCAGAAGGGACTGGGAGCACAGCACAGTGGTAGATTGTATGTATGCTTAGCACGCATGAGACCCTGGGTCCCACGCCACAAATGGCACAAACACAAACTAATAACAAAAGCAACAAAAGGTACATCACAAAAATAATAGAAAATTCCAACCATCGAGATGTCTTTAACATTAAAGGAACACATTAAACTAACACATGATTAATAGTTTGAGTATAAAAGCAGAATTCTTATGAATCAATAAAGAAACAGTCCAAGAGACAAACAAGACGAATTAGCTAGGACAGAAAAAAAGCAAAACACAGAAAACATAAGGGAACTATAATCTTCAAAAACAATCAAAAAAGCTCAACTTCATTATAAATCATGGAAATTCATATGTAAAACTAAGATGTGTTTTCTCGTATTGGCCAAACACTTGAAGTATAATATAACAAAGCACCCTTAAGTTATGGAGAAAAAAGAGCTTTCATCAGCGATGACAGCACATATCAACTGGCACATCCACTTTGAAAAACAATTTGGCAATACCGAAGCAAATTAAAGAGGCGCAGCCTTCTGAAGCAGCCCCTTTCCTGGATAAAAATGTCTGTGCATGGGGACTGCATGTAAGAGAAACAGAAAACAATAAGATAGATTTTCTGCAAAAGGGAAGGGGAGTAACAGATGGAAGGAAGGGCATAAAAAAAGAATTAAGATGTGTTATGCACAGGTACCAACTCCCCATGATGCATGCATTCAGGATGGGCTGCAAACATGTACCTATGCAAATAAAAAAATTTTAAAGTAAAAAGAACAGAAACAGCTCAGATGGCTTTTAACAGTCTGGTAACTAAAGAAAGTGAGGGTATATTCACACAATGAACTACAGAATAGGAATAAAAATGAACAAAATGCTGTCATATACTTCAATGCAGATGAAATTGCCAAAAATTAACTTTGAATAAACTAACCTTGCCATAAAAGATAATACCATGTATGTTTTCATTTCTGCAAAGGTGAAATCAGGCTAAACTAAGCAACACTGTTTATGGATGCATACACTTGTAGTGAAACTGTATTAATAACTGATTTGTAAAAACTAGGATATGGATTAGCTCTGACACTTTAGCGCACAAGGTGTATTTTGGACAGGTAACTCGGTAATCTTTAGTGAGCCTCTTTTTCTGTTTCTTATACATAGAGGTGGTATGCCGAGATTTATTTTATTATTGTTCCTAAAACTCTGAGCATATGTTACATGCACTCTTTTATGTTATGCTATTTCAAAAAACCCAATTTTTAAAGGGATTCAGGAGAGCCAATGGAAGTAGACTGATCTTTAATGTATTATGACTCCAGGTGATGGTACAAATAACTGACAAGTCTCCCTATTCCGGGTTACAAATACAGTCAAGAACTAGTGGGGCCGGTGAGATAGCTCAGCGGCATAAGTGCCTGCCTGGCAAGCGCGAGGTCCTGAGTTCGACTCCTGGTACCCACATACGAAAAAAGGGCTGGTGGTATCGCTGAGTGGCACGAGCGCCTGCTGGCGCACGAGGTCCTGAGTTCAACCCCCGGTACCCACAAAAAAAAAAGAAAAAGAACTAGTGATAACCTGTTTTAATACTATATGATGGGACCATTAAATTATCCTGAGATAACATCTGAATACTCAGTCTTCCATTTTTGCACAAAATTAGTGGCCTGGATTACAAACGAAGTCAAGTATTCTTGGATCATCAAACATTCTTGTACGATACCCTTGACTACCTTAGAACTATCTCTTTCAGACAGTGAGCTCCAAATCTCCTGGCTGCTGACAGTCAGCCACAGAGCTCGTAAAATTCGGGGTCAAGTAACAGGTAGCTAGTCTGTTAAGTACAACTCCTACTTCTGAAACGATGAACAAGTAATTCGAAATATAACACCATCCAGCTGCCTAACCCAGTGTTACCATACAGACAACAGCCCTGGGCATCTCGGACCACAGGGTTTAAAGACACATAAAAATAGGTTGTGGAAACTTTTGTATCTACCTAAAGTCATGCTAGGAAATAACTCTTTTTTTCTCCAATTTGGTGTGATGGGCATATGGGAATCACATTCTGCTCATTTAAAAATTACATTTAAAATTTCCATAAGAAAAGATGCACAACGCCCCCCACCCCACCTCTTACATTTTTTTCTCTAGGCTAACAGTCTAAAATTACATTCTCTCTAGATTTGCTTTTTATTCCTCCTCCTCCCATGATGACTCCTCCTCTCTTCTCAATCTCTTCTCCACGGTCCAACCAGTGATTTGTTTTCTAAACTGCAAAATGTTGTTTCTATGACTCAGTGACTCCCTGCTGCCTCCAGGACAAAGGCCCGAACTCCCAGCCATGGAATAAGCGCTCAGATCCCGACACCTGTTTCCATGAGCCACCTCCACGACTGGCTGAGCTATGCTCTTGCAGCTGCAGATCTCTCCCGCTGGCACACTCTCTCCTCAGCCTGTCTCCTCTCGCTAAGTCCTGACGGGCTTAGATCTCACCGAAGGCCTCACTTCTACGCAACCCTCTGGGACAGCCTCCTCGTCCCTCTGTGCTGTGCAGTGACGTAAACCCACCTGAAACATAGAACTTACTACAAATGCTTTTACACACGAGGCATGGTCAAAATTTATGAATGTTTAAATTTAAAAAACAGTGACAGTAAAAGACCCACTGCCACTTATTCCTTTCAAAGTACTCCGCCTTGCTCTGAACACACTCATCCCATCATTCTTAGCACTTTCTGCAGCACTTCTGGAAGTCCCCTTTCCTGAGTGTCTTTAGGAGGTGTGATCAAAAATACAGTGAATGCTGTTGCCCAGCGCCACCCAGCGGAATGACGGTGTGTCCTCATCTTCCATATTCACCAGATCTGGTACCATGTGACTGCCGGCTCTTCCCCAATATCAAAATGAGCATGAAAGGCAAATGTTTTCAATTGACTAAGGACATCAAAACAGCCATGACAGTGCAACTAAAGACTCTCACAAAAGAGGACTTCCAGAACTGCTTCAGAATGAGAGGTAAGTGTGTTTGCAGTGAGAGGGAGCATTCTGAAGGGGTTTAATGGCAGTATATCTTTTACTGTAATACATGTTTTAAAAATGTAAATATTCGCTGTATTTTCAGCTCACACTTCATGGGTCTCCGTCTGGAGTGGAACTCCTTGACTAGAAACCATGACAGGCTCACCTGGGCCCTGTCAGGATCAGGAACAGTGGGAAGCACCTAAAAAGCCCTTCATGGATGCTTGTGCCACTGGGACATAATCTTCTCTCATATTTCCTCAGTTTCTTCATCAAAGAGAAGAAGAACTAACCAAGTTCTGGTTTACAGAGGGGCTAAAGATAATTTTCATAATAGTAATAGGAAGGTGGGGGAGGACAGGAGAAGAAATAGTACTTATTAGTATTTACTATCACCAGTTAAGCACTAATAATAATTATTGAGGATAATAACTGAATTCTAATCAAGCAAAATGTTACCTCAAAAGAAAGAATTTTATTAGTGTTATATGTGTTATAAATTTAAAAATATTCTGTTAGTATTAAAACTATCATATTTTTAGATTTGTCGATAAAGATATGTGGAAATTTATTATGTTTTTCTCTTATAAGCACCTACATAATATTCCTGATTTTGCTTCTTGAGCTGCAAAACCTAAAATATTTACTGTCTGGCCCTTATATAATATGTTTGCCAACCCTGACATAGAGCTGAGAAGGGGTAGATGTTAGAAAATTATCCTTCTATAGGCAAGCTATGGCACCAGTGACTGGTTTCATCTGGACTTTCAAACCTCTAAGTGATTAAGCACTATTACTAGCATGGAGATAGAATTTCATGTGATAATCAAAATACATAAAAGCAAAAGCTGAGGAAAATTAGAGGAAGTGGTCAAAGACAGAAGCTATGGATAAAGTATTTTCATAAAAACCCAGAGGACATTTGAATCTGTACTTGGAAATAACACTACAAGAAAGCTGGTGCTTCTCCTTCTGCATACAAATCTACATCTTTCTTAATGTGGGAGAGAAATCAACTTGGAAATAACCAAAACAGAATGACAAAAGGTAAAATACTTACAAAAATAGTGATCCTTGACACTGTAGCTAGAAATGAAGATGAAGAATAAAGCCAACCTACCAGAAAAGACTAATGCACATTTGTGTTTGGAAAAGCAATTGAGGAATAAAATTTAAATTCCACTCCCACAATGGAGATGATCATTTCTATTTTTGTGACCTCTCCAGAATTCACTTTTAAACTGAATGAAAGACTGAAGGGCATGAATAATTATGGCTCGTCATTGGTAACTTCTATCAGAGAGACTCCCAGGGCTTTTGTTAATTTGTAGGTTCACAGCAGGGCAGACCTGAGAAGGCCAGTGGAAATCCAACTATCTCTACTGTGATGTGCAACACTATAATTTGTGAAAGTGTGTATCAAGTAAAAAAATGCTAGTTTACATACAAATCACTGAGATCTGTCACCAAGGATATACCATGAGAATAATTATTTCAGAATATTAGAAGTAACCTTGGACATTGTGGTATGCATACTCCTGATTTGACAAGAGTACCTCTGAGTATTTAAAAATGAACTTAAAAAAAAAGTACATGCATTAGTCGGTTTAGCTTGCCATGACAAAATGCTGAGAACTGGGTAATTTATAAACAATAGACATTTACTTTTCATACTTCCAGTCCAGATGAAGGTACCTGGACACTCAGTATCTGGTGAGGACCTGTTTGTCCCAGGTGCCACTAAGTGTCCTCACATGGCAGAAACTCCCTTGGGCGCCTTTGAAAAGGACACCAATCCCATTCACCAGGGAGAAGCCCTCCTGCCCTAATCAACTCCTAAAGGCTACATTTTTTTTTTCAGGGCTACTTTTTTGAAAACTCTGAAATCAGAAACACTTCTGGTCCCAAGCACTTCACATAACAGATACTCAACTACATCTATTTAAAAAACTGTTCTATTTTAATTAACTTATTGCCATGGTTAAAATGTTTGCTTCTCCCTAAAGTTCATGTTGAAACCAAGCTCACATGGTGATGATATTAAGAGCTGGGATCACTGAGAGGTGATTTTTTTGAGGTGGGGGGGTACCGGGGATCGAACTCAGGACCTTGCGCTTGCTGAGAAGTGATTAAGCTAGCACACTCGTGACAAATTAGTGCCCTTATGAAAGGAGCTCGAGGGAGACCACTTGTTTCCTCCACCATCTGAGGACACAAACAAGACAGCAACCACGAGGAATGAGCCTGCGCAGAGGCAAAATCTCCAGTGTCTTAATCTCGGGCTTCCCAGTCTCCAAACTCCAAGTTATAAATTTCTGCTGTTTATAATTTACCCATTCTAAGGAATTCTTGTTACAACAACCCAAATGGACTAAGACACATACCTTTAAGACATGTCTTGATATTTAATAGCGCAAAACTTCTCTATTTGTTACATATTGGACCCCAAAGGATAGGAGTCAACCACTGTACATTTTGCAAAAAGAAGGGTCACTAAAGAAGGGAAATGTACCGTGCTTTCAAGGAAAGCTGTATGGTCAAGATAGACTATGACCCATTCTGGAAAATGACACAACTGGTAGAGGAAAAACCAGAGGAACCAAGAGGCTCCTCACATGGTCTCATAAATAGCCCCTAAGGAATAGCCCCTGACTTTGATGAATATTAGACAGATTGATTGATTTTGATTATCACTTGGTATTAAACTCCCAACAGGAAAGTATAATAAAAAAATGGAATTAATAATAGTAATATAAAAACAGCTAGGCTAGATATAAAAGGGGGCTACAAGTATTGCACTAGTTGTTCCTGGCAGGCCCCAGCTACACCTGTAACATTTTAATCTATAACTACGAGAGGTCGTGATTCCCAGCCGCACTAGCTGTTCCACCAATGTGTCCTTCAGCCTCTCCTACTTACTGCCCTTGTGTTATTCTAATGTACCTTCGAGCGTCCCTCAGGTAAAGTCGTGGCTTCTCGTACAGGTGTACTCAGAGGATAAAAATGTCAATATAAATATTATCCTAGAGGATAAAAATGTCAATATAGGGCCCAGGGATGCAGCTCAGCAGCACAGCACCTGCCTGGTAAGCATGAGGCCCTGAGTTCAATTCCCGGTACCAAATGAAAAAAAAAATCGTCAATATAAATATTCTACCCAGCTCTGCTACCTTTTTTGGTATAAACTAACCTTCTGGCATCTATTTCAGACTTCATATGTTTATATTAGCTGGAGCAGTCACTACAAAAGGTCTTCACATCCTCAAAATAAAAGCCAGATCCAGGTCTTGACCCCTATAGTAAGAATTTGTAATGGCTCACTGGTCACAAAGAATAGTAGATATTTTTATTTATTGTATTCCTTGTCCACTGTTATAATTAACATAGCACGTTGGTTTTCTTACTGACCAAACAGAAGGATCCCCCAGTTACATTTAGGTTAATAGCTCTGGACAAATAGCGGTTAATTTTAAATATAAAAGGTTTATGCCATCTAATTTTGTCTGAATTCTAAAACTTTTTGGAGCTATTATTTGCCAATATTCTACTATTAATTTTTGTCCCTTGTTTTTTAAATATGGTTATAAAATGAAGCTTTAAAGTCAATGACTTGCTAACATTCTTGTCCTCTTTCCCAGACTATCTAAGTATGGTGGTTCACTAAATAACAAAACCATCTTTCTTTGTCTCCTTTGATCAGTCTGAGCAAGACTTCCGACTCCTGCAGAGGCAGGGTCAGTGCCCCAGCCAGTCTGAAGCAGCTCTAAGACAGACCTCCAGCCCCTCTGCATCACTTTAAAATAAGAGACCAAAATCTCAGCAGGGAGGGCGAGGTAGGATAGAAGAAATAAGAAATAAAGATGGACAAGAGACAAGGAAAATCATAATTTAAAAACTGTACTTTTAACAATGCAGCGTCAGGACACAAAGTTACCCATGGTTGTCCACGTCTGTACTCCCCGGCTCGTTTAAGCTTCCTTTCTTCTAGGACCATCACACCCAGAATGCCTTAAAGATACGTTAGTACTGTGAATTAGTTTAGTTGATAAAATAAAGAGCAGAACCTGACCTTAAGATAGAGAAACAGATTCAAAGGTTTCAAAGAATTGTTTTTAGGCAAAACATCTTGGATCACTGTGGTGGATCAACAACTGGTGGGCAACTTGTAACACCCAGCCGAACCTAGTCAGCGTGGTGCTAGGTGTGGATGGCCCACCTGAGGACTGTTGCCAACAACAGGAAAGGGAGAACTGGAGCGGAAGAGGTGGTGCTGTTGGTTCTCCTCAAGGAGCTTGTCGCGCTGGCTTTCCTGATAGGAACTTGGTTGGTCTCATTGTCGCAGGAGCTAAGAACCTTGTTGTCACTGAGGATGGCTGTGGTACTTTTAGGGAGCACTCTGGTCCTTTGAGCGTCACTTCCTGGCTCCGGGGCAGACCCCTCAGCCTGCTGGCACAGATCCTTCACTCCACTGGCGCAGACTTTCTAGCTTCCACCACTGACCTTTGGGCCTTCCCAGCACAGATCCATGAAAGAGACTTGCATGACACATTGTCACGGGCTCTAGGCCTCCAGTTGGACTCATGGGGGGCATTGCTGTGGGCTCTAAGTCTTTAGCTGGACCCATGCAGGACACTGCTGTGGAATCCAGGCCCTCAGCTGGATTCTTTGGGTCTTTAGTGTGTGGACAGATTTCCTGCACTCTTTTTGTATTTGACTCTTTGGGTGACTACTATAAAATAATCCTAAAAATTATGTGTCCTGTATTGTTTCCCTCGCAAATCCTGACTACAACAATCACCTAGTTTAAAAAATGAAAAATACAACAGATGGACCATGCCTTTCTCCTATAAAATTGGCTATCCTTTCTCATGTAAAAGAAACCATTATCTTTTTACCTCTGAGTGCACCATCACTTTTCTCCTGTAAACCAAGCCCAAACTTCGTATAGATTCACAAATTCCACAGACTTCTACACCCAAAAAAGTACGTGTATTCTCAGCTCCAGGCTATAAAGAGCTTCTCTCCTTTACAAGGGCCTGCATTCTATTTCTTGGAGTGTGTACTTTTAAAATTCTGCCTAAAAAATCACTTTATGCCTCTTCAAAAAAAAAAAGGACCATCACAGAAGATGGAATAAAATGACCTAAATTAATTTCAATATTTCTTGTTAGTCATCTCCATTCACATAAGTATCTGACCAGAAACAAATGGCTCTGATACATAGAAATCTGTCTTTAATTAGGTAATTGTCTTGCTTGCTTTCTTGTTGCTGAAATGAAATACCCAATACCCAAAGTTAAAGGAGGAAAGTTTTATTTTAGCTCACAGTTTGCAGAGATTTCAGTTTGTAGTCAGCTGGCTCCAAGGCAGAGTAGCATGGCAGAGGGGAATTGCAGCAGAGAAACAGTCCATGGCAGGGCAGTCAAGAAGGCAGCAGCCTTCCCTTTGCTTTCCCTTTTATTCCTTCCAGGCTAAAAGCATTCCCATTATCTATATTAAACCAGTCAGAACTATATTAAACCAATCAGTGAGACAGAACTATATTAAACCAATCAGTGGACCAATTTAGTTATCACACACCCTTAATCCATATTCACACATCCTAGATCCAGCCACCTCCCAAAAGCCCCACCTATGAGCGCAGGAGGCTTTAGGGGACATCTGGATAAAACTTAAACATTTTTTACCATCAGTTAAACTTCAGGACATAAATCCTTCCATTCAGGTTCTAAGTTTACCTTTGTCCTGGCAATATTTCACCTATTACCATAATCTCATTTTGTGGCCTTTTCAGCACACTAAATCAACTGAATATTCTATTAGACTACACTATGTTTATCATAAAACCCAAATAATCCACAGAATTTGATTGTCTTTACCTTACAAGAAGACATAGATGTCTTTGGTCCAAAAATGTAGTAACAAATGCTACAGTCACATAGGAAAATGGATTTTGCAAAAGATTTCATGGTGAATTGGAATGAATGGATTCCATGGAGAATGGATTCCAATGGATTTCATGGAGAATTCATGGAATTCTCCCAAGTTGAGAATTCCTACTTCAGGGGGTACTGATAAGGAGATACAGTAGTCTCCTCTTACCCATGGTTTTTCTTTCCATAGTTTCAATTACCTGAGTCACCCATGGTCTGAAAATATCATATGGGAAATTCTGGCAATGAACAATTCATGTTGTGCACTGTTCTGAGTAATGCCATCTTGCTCTGTCTTTTCTGGGACATGAATAATCACTTCAAACAGCATATCTACAATCTATACACTCCTACCTATATGCTTCCAACTGCTAGTCACTAAGCTGCCTTCTCTGTTATAAGATCAACTAGAAGGGTATCAGAGTGCTTGTGTCCACATAATGCTCTTACAGAAGCCTAAACCCCAGTCACAATACCTACCTCCATCACCTGTGACATCTCATAGACAATGCATCATCTCACACCATTATCACAAGAACGGTGAGCACATTACAGTAAAATATATTGAGAAAGAGATTATATTCACGTAATTGTTATTATAGTATTTTGTTATAACTGTTTGCTCTTGTCACTGTTATTAATTGTACTGTGCCTAATTTATAAATTAAACTTTATCACAGAAAGCTAAAACAATATACAAAGCCCAGTACTATCTGCAGTTTCGGGCTTCCACTGAAAGTCTTGGAATGTATCTCGCACAGACAAGGGGGACCTCTTACATGGAACACTTTTTCTCTAAAACAAACTAGTCTACAAGGCAGCCCTTTTGCTATGCTTGTTCAATCCACTTCTTTCTTGTTCTCATCTTTCCATGAACCAACAGCAAATTTGCCAGCCAGGGAAAGATGAATGACTTCCCTTCACAATTCTTCAATCTTTCTCAAAGGTAGCATGTGAATAATGCAAAACCATTTCCATTCTTATCATGGGGAACTGAGCAAATTACTTCCACATACCATAAAATCATGAACATTTGAGTTTTTTTCAATATAAATTTATCAATGGTGCAAAAAGGTGAGTGGGAGACAACTGCCTACCTCTCATACAGAAAGGAAAAGCCTTTAGAAGGTGAGTATGTAGGTAAGAAAAGTGTTTAATTTGTTTGCATGCAGGATGTAGTACAGCATCATGTTAATACTACTGGTAAACAATCTGTAAGATGGCAATGGTTGTAAATTACTATGTAAAATGTGTTATTTAATCAAAATATAATAGAGAGATATTTCTTGATGGATGGCATAGTTTTTAGACCATGGAATCTCCCCACAATATAAGGTTATCAATAACCATATTTTTGCTATAGAACATATAAAAGTACTGTATCTATAAAATAAGATAAACTTTTTAAAAATCATCTGCATTACTTATGAAATATCTTCTATTTTGTAAAAAAATATGTATTTCTAAGGAAAAATGTTACACCATTGAGAACCAAAAGTTAAATCCATTCATAGTTACAAAGGAATTTTTTGCAAACTCTGATTTCAGTTTAAGATGAGTTATTTCTTGACAGGAAGATTAATAGTTAATCTAGGAAAAATAGTTAAATTATTTCCAAATAGTTAAATTCCTTGAAAGGAGTACTGCAAATATAATGAATGCCTATGACATAAAATGTTAAGTCAAATTTTTATTTTTTCCCAAAGTGTTTTATAAACATTTAAGACACTAATGTACTCTTAAACCCTACCCAGTATATGCGACTGATCACACCATCTAATCTGAAAACATTTATATTTTAAACATTACCCCTCCTTAAATTACTTTTATCAAGTGGCCAAGGCTATAGGAAGAGAAAACGAACTTAAAACCAATGTGTATGTTTATATCCTTCTAAAAACTAGGCTGCCACATGTAGGAACAAATCCATGTTATAAATGAACATGTGAGGTTTTCTTATAAATTTAAAAAACAATCACATTGACATTACCTTTATCTGAAATAATACTAATTTTATAATCAGTACAGAATGTAATTAAGAGAAGGGGACATACAAAGAACGAAGATGTTACGTGTATGCGCCAACTCCCCACAATGAATGTAATCATTATGCACTGCAAGCGTGGACTAATAAAAATAGAAATTAAGAAAAAAGAAGAATATCATTAGAGGAAACACTTCCAGAGGCTATAAAAGTTTGCAGGGAGAAGCAACCTAGTTATTCCACATAAAGTCAACAAGTAGGTCTTTGTTTAAGCAGTTCCGTTATCACTGTACTCTTACCAAAAACAAAGACAAGGTCAGCCACAATCAAAGTAAAACAGCCACTGTACAGTTCAGCCACGACCCCAGGGCCTTTGCCATGAAAGCAGAGGAAGTAGAACTTAGACCAGAAAAGAAAACTGCTAACAAACAAGAGTCAGACGGGAGAGGCACATGCGTAACTAAACAGGAACAGGGAGGGAGCAGACGAGTTACTAAAGCAATTCAACAAAGTGAGGAGCATTGAACAGAATTACCAAGAAATTCTAGTCACGCCCTCTTGGAACCAAAGGGTGTTGCCTGGGAGACCCTTGCTATCTAAGGGAAGAGGAGAGCAGAAGCTCCTATTTGTTTTGTATGAGGAGTGAGACAAATTGTTGAGCATGAAATTGAGGGAAGACCAAAAAAAAAGAGCACATGCCAAAACAAAAAAAATAAACAAAAAAACAAAAAGGAAGCAGAGAATGGTCAATGTTCTTTAATAAATTGATTCTGACAGTAAAATACCAACTATGGACATCTTTCCAAAAATGTTTCAGTGTTGCTGCTGTTGTTGTTTTTGGTCAGAGCATTTTACAAGGTGTCTCTGAAAGGAAAAAATTAAAAAAAAACAAACACCACCCCAGGCCCAGCAGCCCCACCTACATCCTAAGGCCCACTACCCAGAGGCAGAGAGAAGAAAGACAAGGAACCCTGAGCGCACCTTGCACCATGCCAAAGTCCCAAACTGGGACTCACTGACCTACGGTGACCTCTCTTCACTTGGAGCTCACTGAAGGTTCCTGCATAGGCACTGCATCTCGTGCATACAATTATGACAGAGTGAATTATGGGAAAGGACAGGCGCAGAAGGCACAACTGACCTGATTCAGCAGAGTCAATCACGTTGTCAATCATGCTCTGGAAGACCCAATGGTGGGTGCCCTAGACCTGGTGTGACATTTTAAATCCTTAAACCCAAGCCTTCAGAGCTCTGGCCACTTCCCCCCACTGCCTGCACAAGCCCCCTCACTCTGAGCCGGATGAAAACCACTGTGCTTTCTCCTTGCCTTTGCGCCATGTCTAATTCTTTATTAGTTGTACACAAGAACCTAGAAACCCAATCAGGACCCCATCACCCATGGCAACGACAGCACTGATGGATCATTTTACAGCTCCACCCAGTCCGGGGACTCCCCATCACAAGTGGGATAAAACATGGATTCCAGAGGGGTGCACATCTGGCCTAAGCCACACCAGCTCTGTGACCGCTCCATGCCTGCACCCACTCTGGACACTGCACACTGGGGATCCGCCTGTGGAGCTCAGCTCCTGCTGGCCTTGCCTTCTCCACACAGCGCTCGCCTCTTCACTCCTATCTGCTGCACTCTGAGCCTTTCTCCTAACATGCTCCCTGGCACTCCCTCTCTCTACTTCTACAAGTGTACATGTGTGCTTGTTCACTCCAGCTCACTTAGAGAACTGCCCATCTTCCAACTCTCTCTCCTATCTCCCCTTTTTGCTTTTCAGATGAAAGCCAAGTTCCAGCTTTTCTACTCCTATAAACACTGTTTTTCTGCCTAGAACCACTTAAATCCGCAATCAGCATCATATAATCTAGTTATACCTTATCCCTTAATCTCTGCCTGGAGAGCTTGCTTTTCACCTCCTGAATTTCTAAACTTTCTCAGAAGATGGACCATGGACTACTCTGTAAAGACACTGTCTCTTTTCATATTGATTAGCATGGTGCTGAGCAAATATTTTGTGCTCAGTAAATATTTTTAATAGACTAACACTAGCTGTATCTCCTTGCTAAGTCCCTTAAACCAACTATTTATGGTTTGTATGGTATGCTATGGTTTCTACCTAGGTGTCCCCCACAAAGCCTCATGCTCTCATAGGTGAGGCTTTTCAGAGCTTGCTGGATCTAGGGTTTGTGAATGAGGCTTAAGGGTGTGATGCTGGTACTAGATTAGTCCACTAATAGTTACCATAGTTCTGGGTGTAGTTAATGGGAAGCTCCATCCTGGGGCTTGTAGCCCAAGGGCTACCACCCAGAAGGCTTATAGCCTGGATGGGATAAAAGGAAAGGAAATGTTCACTGCTGCTTGCTTGCTGCCTCTGCCTACCCTGCCATGGACTGTTTCTCCTCTGCCATTCCCCTCTGCCATGCCACCCTGCCTTGGAGCCAGCCAATGATGGACTGAAACCTCTACAAACTGTGGGCTAAAATAAACCTTTCTTCCTTTCACTTGTGGGTTTTGGGTATTTTTTCTCAGCAATGAGAAAGTAACTATGACAGCATGCTAGAGAATAAATTCTCTAAACCCTGACTACAATAGAAGAGAAAGTGTGGCCAGGAGAAGAAATTATTTCTTTATATAAAAAACCTGCAGCTCATGAGTTTTTGATTCAACGTGGGTTTCAATTTTTTTTTATTCTAGATGATGTAACAAGATTAACAGAAATTCCTCTATCTCATGTTGTAAAGAACAGTTTAGTTAGCTTACAAGCGAGGCGACAGCTACGGGAAGGGCCTGGGACAGAGCTGGGTGACCAGCCATAACGATGGGAACTGAAGTAAGAACAGTGAACTGGGACTTGGGACCAAGGATGAGCCTCCTCAGGCAACATGGAACGCACCCCACCCCCCGAAGGGAGATGCAGTCATCCCTACTGAGCTGCTCAGTTCTGAGGATCTTAAAATGCAAAATAGCAAGGTCTTTTCTCTAAAATCCCCGTTTCTTTAAACACTACATGTTGAAGAACTGGGTTAGAAGCCTGAGTTCCAACTGGTCATTTTAAATCCACAGAGCCACCTGAGACAGGTGGCCACCTGACAGCTGAGCAATTCCTGTGCTCTGCTCATCTATAATTAGCTCTGGATGGAGGGGCCATGCGGCCACCCACTCGGGACCCCTCCTGGAAACACAGGAGCTACTCTTCTTCTCTCCAATAAAACTCCCCTAACCTCCTCCTCCATTCCCTCGGTGATGTGAGGCCACGAGCTCGGTACATACGGTAACAGTGTCAGATGACAGGAGTGTGCAGGGACAAGGACGGTTACCGCCTCAGATCAGCAGGCCGATGACCAGCCTGTGGGGAGACAGCCTGCGTGACCTCAGCCTCCTTAGCATCCTGAACAAACCAGCGGGCTCCGTCCAACCCAGGGAGATTACAACAAGCCAAAGGACACTAAAGGGAGCCATCCAAAAGTTCCAGTCATATTTTTGCCTTTTAACTTAAACTTTATTAATTAATGATAGAAGAAGGTTTTGCAACCACCGATCTTATAAAAGCAATGTTATTTATTTATTTATTTATTTATTTATTTATTTATTTATATTTTTTCTTGGTACCGGGAATCAAACTCAGGACCTTGCACTTGCCAGGCAGGTGCTTGTGCCACTGGGCTATATCCCCAGCAAAAGCAACATTATTAAAACTGGCTTCATTGTTTTTGAAAATTTTTGCTCAGTTCTTCACAGCTCTGGGCTTCTGTCGCGTTTACTTTGACACTTTTAACAATGGCTGTAACTGAACAGGCAGTGCCCTGTGGCCTATGCTTGCTCAGTCATTATCCTTACCTTTTTGTGTCTCATCTGTCAGTTATGCAAAAATCATTGCTCAAATGCAGCCAGTAGAGCTCTCTCTCCTTTGACGATAACCAACTATTTTTGCAACAAAACGGAAAGTACTACAATTTTAAATTTTTAAACAAGTAATCTTCAAAGGTTAATCTCTTTGAAGTTCTTCCTTTGGGTGACTTTTAAGCAGGAGAAAATTCTACTTCCAAATTTTTAAAGTCTGTAGACATGTTAGTGATTTTTAAAGAGAAAAGTTAGAACAGCTTTTCTTTTTAAATCCTAAAAACAAATATAAGAAAAGTCTTCAGAAAAAAAATTAAAAATTACTATCCTTTCAGTATTTTCTTTTCCAGTCATTCCTTCTAAGCAGAAAAACAGCAGGTAGACCCAACAGTTACCTATTTTGGTTGATCCAAAGTACTTCTGAAATATATAAACTTAACTGGACACAAGTGATATTCCTCTTGTGACACAAATAACTCTGAAAAGGTGATAGACAGATACACTGGCTATCTGTATTTGTGCGAGTACATGTGAGCATACACATACACGTACACATACACAATTTTAAAAAGCACCAACACGTTATATAGATACACGGAATATTACTTTTTCTACTTTTCATAGCCTATTATTTTAAGTGTTTCTTTCAGAAACAACCTTTTTTTTTCCTTTCCAATTTTTATTTTTTATCAGTGCATGTTTGCAGTACACAGTGATTAAAAACTACATGTTCTAGATTCTGTTATTGTAACTGAAATATGCAAAGGTCAGGGTCAGGTTCTGATTATTTTGACTCCCGTAAGGAGTTGGCATGTGTACAGAACATACCTTCATTCTTCTCTGCTCCCTCCATCTCTTGATCCCCTTCCCCTCACAAAAGATCTATCTCCCTACTTCCTGTTCTCTAGCTTTTATTTTGCTCTTTATTTATACTGTGGGTTTCTCATATAAGAGAAACCAGGTTATATTTAAACTTGTGTCTGATTTATTTCACTTAACATGATGGTCTCAAGGTGCATCCATTTTCCTACAATGACTCATGCTTATCCTTTTTTCAGAAACAATCTTGAGGAGGAAAAGTAACAGCACAGAGAGGGGAACAACAATTAACTGCAGAACTAGTCAAGAAAGAATAGGGCGAAACTCGAACTCTTGGGGTTCCCACAAGGGCACCTCTTGTTGGACAGTAAAATCCACCTTCCCACAGAGGCCAGACATTCACACGGAAAAGGTGCAGACAATGTGGCCACATCCAAGTCGCTCTGGTTTTACCCACCAGCTCTGCCTAGACAGACATCAACTAATAATTAACTACATTCTAAACGTTAGGAAAATGGCTTATAAGCAACTTTTTTATTTTCTCTGCTGTTTTAAGGTGTTAAGCAACCAAGGAGGAAAAGCTTGGTCAATGAACTCGCCATGTCCAACTCAGAACTAATGAGCCTCATGAACAAGGGGTACGGCCAGGAATCATGTGAGGAAACCAGGCAAGAATGAACCCCACAAAAAGGGAAGTAACTTGCAAGGCAGCCTATAATTACCTCCTGAATCTTACAGTAGAGAATTATTGAGGCAAATAGCTTAGGAAGATTTAAAAAGGGATTAGTCATTCACATGAATGAATAAGCCCCAAATTTAGTTACCTGAGCTATGAGAAAAAAAGGCCACATCATGAAAGCAATATATCCCCTCTATTTCAGGGTGCGCAGACTACTAACCAGGGAGAAACTTCTGAGTACAGCACATATGATTCTGGAAATGCAATGGCTACCTATTCAGGAAGGCTCTACTCAAACACCAAGACCATCCCCACGAAGCACGAACAGTAAAAATCCAACAGCGGGCCCATCTTTCATAAAGAGTAACTGAAACGGTTAATCCTAAAGTGCCACTAAAAACAACACTACTTCTACAGATCATGACTCCACTGCAAAAAAATCTGTTACACCAACTCTTTCTTAATCCCAAAAGCTGTTCTTACATTTTTCAGGTAATATTTCAACCACCAGGGAAATTTTGATATAATGGAAAGGAAATTATACTATGCAGAATAATTTTAAGCACAGCTAATTAGTCAAAATAATCAGAACCTGACCCTGACCTTTGCATATTTCAGTTACAATAACAGAATCTAGAACATGTAGTTTTTAAAGAGAATACCTTTTATATAAACTTGGCTTAAAATAAAGTGAATACCTATTAAATTATTCAAAGATAAGCTCAAAAACCACAACATTGAAGTATATTAAGCAATACAAAGACATAAACTGGAAATATTTAATTGAAAGTCTGACAAGGCATGAAAAATTTTATTTTTTTTATTTTATTTTTTTGTGTGTGTGGGTACCGGGTGTTGACCTCAGAACCTCGCGCACCAGCAGGCGCCCGTGCCGCTGAGCGATATCACCAGCCCTTTTTTTCGTATGTGGGTTCCGGGAGTCGAACTCGGGACCTTGCACTTGCCAGGTAGGAGCTTATGCCGCTGAGCCATCTCACCGGCCCTGAAAAATATTTTAGAAACAGACTGAAGTGCAGGCTCCAAAGCTTTGCTACCTCAATTCACACCATTCATGAGTTTTGTCTGAAGCAGTGTAGTAGTTTTAATACATGGCTCCCAATCTTTTGGCTCACACCCCACCAAAAAGCTGAGGTCAACATCCTGTCCCCCCAGAACCTGGAGGGCTTGCGACCACTCTGCTCAAGGGATGCCGAGGGACTTCAAAGGTAGGGTGGAAAGATCATGTCCCCTCCACCCAGTGGTCCTGATACCTCACCATATTCAACTGTAAACACGTTCTAGAGCAAGATGTCCAAAGTTTACATTCAACTACTTGCCTTACTTTTCCTACCAACCAGAACATCTGCTTTATTTTCAGTCATTCTCCCAGTCTGTAACGAGTGTTTACTGAGCACTCCTCCTGCTCCAGGCTCTGTGGTAGGTGGCTGGCATGAAAGCAATACAGGGAAGGAGCCAGTCACAGATGACTAATCAAACATCAGTCATCACAGAAACACAAGATTGCGAGGGCCAGAGACGGTGCTGACCAAGGGACGCAGTCTACCAGACCGCTGACAGCAACGGTGCGGGCGGAGACAAAGTCAAGACTGAGAACTGAAGGCTGAGGAGCAATCAACACAGGAAGGGCACCACGGCTGCAGAGAAGAAGGCTGGATGACCAAAGGGACTGACAGGGATGGCAGGGGTCAAGTACCACAGCACCTGGGAACTGAGATCTTCATGTGAAGCAATAGGAAGGCCTTACGGGTTTTTAAGCAAGAGCATGGAGATGTGGAGATTTCATTCTAAACAATCACATTCATAATTCATAACAGCTAAATCTTGGAAGCAGCCTATACATCCATCAACAGATGAATGGATAAAGAAAATGTGGTATTTACACACAATGGAGTACTACTGTGCCATAAAGAAGGGTAAACTTGAGGCATCCATAGGTAAATGGATGCACCTGGAGACCATAACGTTCAATGAGTTAAATCAGACACAGAAGCTTCAACATCACATGGTTTCTCTTACATGAGAAACTCAAACTATAAATAAAGAGCAAAATAATAGATAACTGGAAGTATGGAGTGAGACAGATCTTTCTCAAAGGCAAGGGATCAAGAGACAGAGGGAGGGGGAGGGAGGAATGGGAGAGGAGATGAAAAAGGAATTAAGATGCGTTATAAACATGTATCAACTCCACACAAGGAATGTGAACACTGTGTACTGCACACATGGACTAATAAAAATGCAAAATGTTTTAAAAAGATCATACTGGGCCAGTGAGATGGCTCAGTGGCATAAGTGCCTTCCTGGCAAGCGCAAGGGCCCGAGTTCGACTCCCGGAACCCACATACGAAGAAAGGGCCGGTGATATCGCTCAGTGGCACGGGCGCCTGCTGGCGTGCGAGGTTCTGAGGTTGACCCCGGTACCCACAAAAAAAAAAAAAAAAAAAAAGATCATACTGATGATCTGTTAGTCAGCTTTTTCTTACTATGACACAGCACCTGGGATAACCATCTTATAAGGAGGGAAGGTTTATTCTGACTCATGACTTCAGAGGTTTCGGCACATCGTCACTTAGTCATGGTGCTCCGGGCCTATGGTGTCACCGTGCGTCACTGGGAGCACGAGGCAGGAGAGTCTACACTCATGGCAGCCAGGAAGCAAGAGAGAGGAGGGTTGGAGTCCCAATCTCCTTCCAGGTCATACCCCGAAAGACCTCACTCCCTTCTACTTGGCTCCGCCTCCTGAAGGTTACACTTCCTCTCCACAGGGTCCTGGCCGGGAACCAGGCCTTCAACACCTGGTGTGTGGAGGACAAGCAAGATCAAACTACATTACCATCTATCTATGCCAAGAGTAATGACAACACACCCTTGGTGTATTAAGTTTTTACAGAATACATAAGTCCATCCCACACGTACTCATTCCTTGCCTATAGCACTCGAACGGCCAGAAAATAATCAGAAAAAATAAGACTAGTAAGTTCTTTACTAGCACTGAATTTCATTGTCTAATGGGAGCACACCGTAGGAAAGGGACTGAAGCACGGTGAAGTAAGTAGAATGTTACAGCAAGATTCCTATATTGTTTGAAAACCTTGGGTACAGAGGGTTATCAAAGAATACAGGAAGGATGCTTAAGCCAGGCTACGGCGTGAGAATGTCACAGAAGAACGTCTGAGTTGAGATTCGAAGAAGGTACAGGTATCAAAGAGACAGAGAGCTGGAGCAGACAGGAGAGAAAGTGGGTTCCCATAAGACAGAAGTTCACGCCACAAAACCTAAAATTGCATAATTAAGAGCCTTGTGCAGTGTTCAGAGAACAAAACAAAGTTTAACGTGGCTGTAGGCCTGAGGGGTACCTGAAAAAGACAAAGTTTGGAGAGGCACACGAGAGTCGTATCACACGGGGACATGTAAGCATGGGCACAGAGTTGACATCTACTCCACAAGCAAGACGCAGATGCTGAAAGACTCGGAAGCACAGCACCCAGAACACATTTGCATTTTACGAAGAACTCTCTGGCTGTGGAACAGGGAACAGGTCGGAGACTGTCACCACTGGGGCACGGGGACCAAAGAGGAAGTGACTGCTAGAATCCAGGAGAAAGGTAGTGGCCTGAGCAAGTGAAAGGGCAGCAGAAATGGAGAAAGGTAGAGAAGAGTCCTGAAGTATTTCAGGGTGTACATCTGCAAGGATAAGATGGTGGGAGGGAAGGAAGAAAGGAAAAACTCAGTGATGACCCCCAAGTTTCGGACCTGGGCGCATCTGATGGAAATAGGAAATCCCAGAAGAGGAGCATGGCTCTGGGAGTATGGGAAGGAGGAGGATGGAAGTGGAAATTGGTTTTAAGAAGTTAAGTTCCAGGGGGCTACGGGCAAGGTATCTAGCAAGAACTGCCCAGGAGAGAGATGGATACACGGCCCTAAAGGAGCGTGATGGGGCTAGACACGGGATTTGGGAATGAACAGTGGATAGTGTTACTTTATCCCATGGGAGTAAATGAAATGGCCTCACCAACCATGTAGAACATGAAAAGAGGGGATTGATGTAGGGTAGACACCAACATTAAGACACGGTAAAAGAAGAGAAGGCTCAGAGGGGAACAGAAGGCATGACCAGAAAGTTAGAAAACATTAAACTTAACAGAGAGTCAAACCATAGTGTTTCTAAACTAAATTCCTCTGATTCTCCCACATGGCGATGAGGCTGAGTTGATAAAAATCTTTCTCTGGATCTAAGCTTGAGCAAGAGCCCTCTACTTCCTTAAAACATGTAATTAAGTTTCTTTTCTTTCTTGGATTGGAAGATTTGCAATTTTGTACAACACAGACATTAGCCAAAAAGAGAAGGAATGTTATGATCCTGCGCAAAAGACAATAAATTTAAAGAATAGAAAGGCCGTGGATTTCAGAGCCAAATGGATCTAACTTTAAATCTCACTCTTGACATTTCCTGGCTTTGTGACTCTGAGCAGGTTACTGGATCTCTCTCATGTTCAGTGTCCTCATATAACTGCTACCGAGGGTACAAGAATGGAGCTGTTCCCATTCTCTTGAACGCACTCTCATCAGAAGGTCAACACCACAGCTGCCAATGCAAACAGGCGGGCTGGTGGCTACTGATGACTTCCTTGTTGGGAAATCTGCTGGTCGATCTCAGTCTTCATCTTGCTGGAACTCATAAACATTAGACACGGAAGATCTGCCCTTCCCTTTTAAGACTCTGTCATTGTTTGCCTTCTGGGTCAGCAGCATTGTGTCTCTGTTCTCCTCTGGCCTAACTGGCGCTGGCTGGTTCCTTCACACGTCCCAGACTGTGTATTTCTCTCATTCTTATGCTCAGATTCCACCCTCAAACCTCCTCCTCTACTATCACCCCCAAGGTGACCTCGCTGAGGCTCGTGGCTTTCAGCGCCACTTACGTTCACATTTATGTCTGCTACACACATGGCTCTTCTAAAAGCTGGACACTAACACCCCTTCATGAACATCTAATCAGCCTTCCCAACTCCTCATTCTCTAAAGTCGCTCTTCCCACACCACTATTTTTCTTGTTAAAGGGCAACTCCATTCTTCTAATCGATCGGGTTCAAAGCCTGAGTCATCCTTAACTCTTCTTGTCTCACCCCCCGTCTGTCATCGCCAAATTCTGTCAGCTCTAAGTGGACACTGTGTTCATATTCAAACAGCCCAAACCATACAAACCCCTAGGACCCCCGCCTACACCGTATCATTTCTCCTCAAGAATACTGCCATAGTATTCTGACTGGTCCTTCTACTTCCACTCAACCCCTGCGATGGATTCTCCACAAGACGACGATAATTTCTTGTCAAGGTTGGCCACACATGGCTGCTCTTCTCAGCACTTCCGTCTACTTTCCCATCTCACTCAGGAAATGCAAATTCTTGACAGCCTTGAGTCCCTGCCTAACCAGGTTTGTCTACCCTTTCTGTCATCTTCCCACCCACACCCATCTCTGCCCTTCAGCCACACACATCTCCCTGCTGATGCAGAACCACCTCGAGCACTCTCCTGCCTCTGAAACTCTGTATTTGCTGTTCTCTTATTAAACAGCTACATGGTCTGTCCCCTAGCTCCACTGTGAAACTCGCAACTGAAAAATTACCTTGTAAAAGAAACCCCCCATAGCAACTCCACCTTCAAAACCATAATTGCATGAAGAACAATGCCTTTTTAGGGTTTCCTAGACCCTTCCCTGTTTTTCTTTCTCTGTGCCCCTCATTATCTCGAATATATTCAGTAATTTACTTATGTTATCTTCCATTTCCTTCATAGACTGGCACGAAAATTCAGCGAAGCCAGGGCCTTTATCTATTTTAATTCCTTCTGTGCCAGCACCTACAATAGTGCCGGTTATGCAATAAATATTTAACACATATATGAATTAGAATTAAATAATAAATTATGTATAAAAAGGGTTAGAATACAGATGCTCAATAAATGGTTGTTCTTATTAGCTGGATATGTACAAATTCAGATACAATTATCCAAAATTGATGCAGGAAATAGAATTGATGAAGTTGACAGGGAATGCATGATATACTATAAGTTATTTTCCCAGAGACACTGAATTTTTATTTTGAGACAGAGCTTAATTTGAGAAGGTTCATTTAGTTTATCACATAAAACTCTGACAAAGTGAATTTGAACAAAATGAGTAAATTTTTTAAAAAAACCACTATGACTTTAGGGGTTACAGGGATATAGTGGTAGAGAACACGCTTTGTTCAAATGTTTGAGCCTCCGGGATTAATCTCCAGTGCCCCACCCCCCCAAAATATTATCACTTCAAAGATTTGCCACACTGTCACTGAAGATCCAAAATGAACTCAGCAGAAGCATGTTTTCTTTTAAAATTAAGGTAGTAAATATTTTATTGGATGAAACATAATAGGAGGACCAGTACTATGTTAATAAACTGTTAGCTGGTATCCCAGAACTGTTTAATAAAAACCTTGCAGAAAGGATGTGGAAGAGACAAAGAGGTCCGTAAATATAAAGGGGAAAAAAGCTTTTTTAAAATATAAACCTGGGGGCCGGTGAGATGGCTCAGCGGCGTAAGCGCCTGCTTTGCAAGCGCGAGGGCCCGAGTTCGACTCCCGGAACCCACATACGAAAAAGGGGCCGGTGATATCGCTCAGCGGCACGGGTGCCTGTTGGCGCGCGAGGTCCTGAGGTCGACCCCCTGGTACCCACAAAAAAAAAAAAATATATATATATATATATAAACCTGGAAAAAATACCTACAAATCTGTACGATAGCTCCTTGATGGCATTTAATATATTTATAAAGTATCTCAAGTGCTTGGTGTACTCGTCCCGAATAAATTTAAGTGCACAAATGGTACATTAACAAGTGAATAAGCCAGTGGTAAGAAGCCACCCTCCACTGTCTGTATCTCCCATCACAAACTCTTAATAAAAAGCAGGGAGTTCAGGTTCTGAGGACCTTCTCTGTGTGTCTCTCCTATCAGGAGTAAGCAAGAGCTTTCAAGTACAAAAGCAGAGCTTCACTCAGGAGGAAAAAAAAATCACACTAGAGAGGCATCGGGTGACGCCGCAGGTCAGTGGGACTTGTAAGGTTACTTGAGATCTTTGAGGCTGATGCAGGTTTCTCCATGAAGCCTCAGATCCAAGAGCTGGAAAGGAGGGGAGATAGCTGCGTGGCAGGAGGACCAGGACCTGCTGGCCCCAGGGCTCGGCCACACAGGGGACTCCTCTGCACAAATCCAATACCATGAAGATCAGATGGCCAAGAGGGACAGAAAAAGGAAGAAGTTATGAAAGTGAAAGGAAGTACAGCAATAAGATGAAAATAAAAAGTGTGAATCAGGGGCCAGTGAGATAGCTCAGCGGCATAAGCGCCTGCCTGGCAAGTGCGAGGTCCTGAGTTTGACTCCCAGTACCCACATATGAAAAAAAAAAAAGGCCAGTGATATCGCTCAGTGGCACGGGGGCCTGCTGGCGCGTGAGGTCCTGAGTTCGACCCCCGGTACCCGCAAAAAAAAAGTGTGAATCAGGAAGGCATGAAACCAAGCAGTGCTGCATCTCCCAAAAGCACAAATATGTAGGTGCTTACACTGCCTTAATTCTCACTTTTAAAATTCGTAGAGTGAGTTCGAAATAGATTTCAGCTCGTGTCATTCTTCACACATTCGGGACTAAAATCACACCCAGCAAGACAGGATCTGTCACTTCACCTGTGTGAGAGAACCGCATGCAAACCCCATATTGAACCAGATGGTTCCTAAAAATATTCAGGTCGTGTAAGGTTTAAACGGAAAAAAGGTTACGCTTTTACCCTGGAAGAACTGGATGACTTGCAGTTTAAGAGTAAGATGTTTGCTTTCACCCACAGGTCTGTGATCCAAGGAGGAGTAGAGCAGCAATCGTTTCAGGGCATTACCCTCTAGCAGCTGTTTTGCTCACAACTGGTAGCAGAAATGTGCTCAGTGTCTCCATTAATACTCATGGACAGGAGTATTCATTCCGTCACGTGCACCTGCCAGACCTGGGGTGTTTAAGCAGAGTGGTGAAAGACGCGACAGCGGCCACCTTGAGCAAGCCTGTGAGCGTGCTTGCTCTCCCTTCTTTAGCCAAAGCACACAATATTAGTATGTCGGATTTACAATGTATTTCCCTACCTAAATCAAAACTGCAAAGGAAACAGACTTGTAGAGAATTTCTGAAATGGCCACAGAATTCTGTGACACAAAAAGGCAACAGACGATCTCTGTCCCTAAGAGTAGGCAGGAAAGGCCAAACCAGCTGAGAAGGTCGGCAATGTCAAGAGCTTCAGCTATTCCGGGGACTGCATGCAGCCCCGCCCAGACACCGCTCACCGGAAACGCACTTCCCGCACATACATACGAAGGAGGTATGCACCCAAGCAAGGTACGCCAATGTAATTCCCCTCATCTTGGGGCAGGGTGGCCACTTCACACCTCCTCTGTTGGCAAAGGTTCTCATCTGCTGATTCATGCCTTCCCCGTGGCGATCAGCACACTGCCTGGGACAGCAACGGGTCACTAAGAAGGACTCCCCCAGCCCTGCTCAAGAGTTAACTGGGGAAGAACTATGCTTTGCAAACTAGAACAAGATGAAGCTGTGCGAGTCACCCCCCAATTTCTCAGGTCTGAACTGAAATACCGATGACCCCACCCCACCATTGTCTGCTGTCTCTTCAGATCCTGGCGCGAATGGACACAGACCCAGCCATCGAAAATTCCACGTTCCTCTCTTCTTTCAAAGAACTCAGCACCTCCTTTCACAAGAATGTTCATTTAACCAGGCAATATTCCAACTCACATTTAATATGCATTTTCAATGCTAGTATAAAGTGCTTAATAGAGACAACGGTTTATTTCCTTAAATGATATTAAATAAGATACTAAGTATGTGGCACAAACCCAAAAAATAGTGAAAAAAGAGTCACAGTATGTTTTTAAGTATATCATTTTTCTCCAAAAGGTCACAGGAGTCCTGAGAGTTAAGGCTTGCCCCATTTGCTCTTCTCAAACTTGAAAAAGATTCTCGTAAGACAGGGAAGAAGGCATCAGCACACCCTTTTGATCTGGTTCAGTAAAGCAGCAAAACAAATACACAGTTAGATGTTAACTCTGTTGTATCCAGCACTGCTGGGTTACTATCGATCACTGCTCTGCAATTACTTTTCAGTGATGAGGAAATCAAGGCACAGAATTAAGCCACAGGGAAACATGATACCCTGAGTGGAAATGACCTTAGCATGAAGAGTCAGATCAGAAATATTCTAACAGAAGTTTATGCTTTTATGCAACTGAAGAAAAGCTAATTTTTTGTAAGCTAAGGAAGTATATTCAAACTCACAATTCCAAGTTGAATAACAAACTTAACAAACCTATTATTTTTGTGTGCTTTAAGTTTTTGTCCTAAATATCAAGAAGCTCCGAGTAGAATTTCGTGCCGAAGCGGAACACCATTTTTCTGGGGTGGTCTCGGGTTTTTCACCGAGTCAGTAGGGGCTGGCTGCACCTCTATTAGACGCCAGACACCACCCGGGTGCTAACGGCACAGCAGCAAAGGAATTCTGCGGGTGTGCCTGTCTTCCTGGAATTTAACTGCTTGAGTACGAGAGAGCCCTTCAGCTCAGAGAAAATCAAAGCAGGAAGAAAGATGGGTGTGTGGGTGAGGCTCCTCAGACAGGTGACATCTGAATACAGACACCAAGCATGGGGACAGGGACAGGGACGAGCAAGTGCAAAAGCCCCGGGAAGGAAGCATGCCTGGCGTTCTGCACTCAATTTGTGTTGTTCCTTATTTTAAAGAATGTCTATTTGTTTCTTTATTAAAAGTTCTGTCCAATACTTGGGGAGAAAGTCAGGAACATGCATGTCACAAATACTGCAGGGCATTGTCATTAACTCTCCTTGCTACACCTCCCTCCCATTTCTTCTCTTTTTTATTATAGGTTCAAACCCTAACTTACTAAAACTAATTGAGGGTACCTAAGGAAAGAAAGGAGGGAGAGAAAACTGCTCTGGGGAAGGGGCCCAGCTCAAGGAAATCTAACTGGTAGGCGGAGTCCTCAGCTCACAATGACTTCTCCCTTGAACTTGCAAACCCACTGGTAACTGTATCCAGCATTTTACAGTTTAGTGCCACAAGGCATTGTTACTCTGTTTACATTTACATGCTACTTTGTAGGTTTAGTGTACACCGTCTGCTTTCACAGTGACTTCTTTGGAGCGAAGTCCACATTGCTGAATGTCCGAGGCCCACCCTGGGAGGGCAGCATTATCTGTTCGATGGTGATGTCACAGAAATGACCACAACAAGCTGCGGACAGTGCTCCTCTTCTAAGAGTCCGTTTGTGGACAAAACCTGAAAGACACATCATCGTCTCTCCCAGGCAACGTGCGTACAAGCTCAGAGATCTGAGCCAAGTGACTGTCCGTGTACCAGCCCATTCGGTCTAAGCTTCCGTCTGCATTTTCATTTGTGCACAATACACACTTTCAGCCGGGACCCAAGCTTGGATCCAGAGAAGCACAGAGAAGCCGCGCTGCGAGCAGGCCTGTTCCCTCCCTTCAGCCTGTGATCAGCCCTCCACACGAAACGGCCAGATTCCGAACGAAAGACACTGTCCAGACAGCCAGCGAGACAGACACGTAGAACCACCTCGGCGCACGTAAGCCACGGAGGCGGATTTTGAAAGTCTCTCGGCAGGGGCCGCAGGATGAGGTCAGGCCTTCCTCAGCAGCTGGCACCTGGCCGCGCGGGGTTTTGAAAGATGAACAGGCCCAGGACAATCAGACAAGGGATCAAAGGGCACGAGGGACTGTGCAGAACCCCGGCAGCGACGTCACAGCCAGAAATCGGCTGCAAAACCGACCGCTGCCGCCCTCACCGAAGGTGGGAGGCTCTGTTTCTCAAGCTTTCCAAGAAAAAAAACAAACAGGAGGCCGGGAGGAAAGTTCCATCAGCGCTGGTTTGGTTAAGCCTCTCTGCCTCCCTGCGCCTTGTTTTGTTCTTTTTGTTTCTCTCCTAAAAGACATAAAGTCCTGGGCTGGCCTTCAACGTCGAGTGCAGCAGAGAACTCCAACTCTACTACAGAGAAAGCAAACCGAAAAGTGGGCCGGAACCACGGAATACTTTTAAACTTTTCTAGAACGTATAAAGGAAGCAAATTTTAAAAATCCAGAATCACAGGCTTGAACTGTTAATTCCAATCCTCTTGTCCAGCTCCATAAATATTTATCTTATGCCCACTGTCTGTTAGGTTCTGAGATTCCAGGCCAATGAGGCAGTCTGTTCCCTTGCTTGGATCAAGCTCCTGCTTGCACGCTGTTAAAAGATTCAAGCAGAGGGCGACGCATTGCATATCTTGTTCCTTCTAGGGCTGCCAACCAAAACCTGAACCTCGGAGCAGAGTTAAACTCCAGTGGGGCGAAGCGGTGAAGACAAAACACGCTTAATACCACCCGGGAGGGGAGACGCCGATCAGTCCCTCCCTGGCGTTCCTCGCCTCCTCCAGAGAGCAGGGGGCTCGCGAGGGCCCGGGACGAGGCCCAGGGACACAGGGCGCAGAGGGACCTACCTGGGAGCTCAGGTAGACTTTGAGGCACTCGTCGCACACGGCCTTCTTGCAGCAGGGCAAGGGCTTGATGGGCTTGTCTTCCAGGCACACCCGGCACAGGAGCACCATGAGGGGCGCGTAGGGACCCCCGACCCCGCCCAGGCCGGCGTAGGGCGGCGCGCCCGGCAGGCCGGCCGCGGAGAAGGGCTCGGGCGCCAGGTGCAAGTCCCGCTCCGAGCCATCGGGGGCCGGGGGCTGCGCCGGGGGCGCCAGCCCGGGGCTGGGCAGCGAGGCAGGGGAGCTGGCGCGGCGCGGCGGGGCCGGGGAGGCGGCGGGGCCGCGGGGCAGCTCGCTCTCCACGCAGTACACGGAGCAGAACGCGGGGCTCCCGGCGGGGGGCGCCCCGCGCTGCCCACCCGCGCCCCAGGCCCGGCTCCCGGCGTCCCCCTCCCGCGGCCCCGGCTGTCGACGCGGGGTCCGGGGGCTCGCGCCGCCCCGCGGGGCTCCCCGGCTGCTCGCGCGCTCCAGGGCGCCGGGCTCCGCGCTCCCGCTCACCGCGCCGCGCTCCTCGCCCATCGCCGCCCGCGGCCCGCGCCCCCGGGGCCCATCCAGCCGGGACCCCAGCCGGCGCCGCGGGCGGCGGGGACAGCGGGCCCCCCGCGCCCCGCTTTGCTTCCGGGTCCTGTGGTGCGGGCCGGGCGCGTGGGGACCGGCGCCCCGCTCTCGGCTCCTCCTCCTCCGGGTTCGGCGCCGCGGCGCCCCCCGCAGGCCGCTGCCCGGGCGCAGCAGGGCGGAGCCGCCTCGGCCGCGCCGCGCCCCCCGCCCCGCGCGGGCACACGCGCCCCGAGTGTGCGCGCCCGTGCTGGCAGAGCGCGCGGCCCGGCTCGGACCCGGCGCAGGCGGCGCAGCCCCGACTCCTCCTCCGCGGGCCGCCGCTGGGAAGCTGCTCCGTCTCTGCCTCCGCGTCGAGCCCTCGTTGTGCATGCAAACGCGTCCTAATAAATCGTTTAAATTTGAGGAGTTCATCAGTAAGGAATCTGAGCTCTGTCCCTTTTCCTCCCCTTCTGGTCTCTCTGGAAATGGTTTTTGTGGCTTTTTAGAAAACGCTTCTGTAAGCCCTTTTACAGCGGTAGCAAAAGGCAGTGAGGTGCCCCGGGCTAATGACTAAACCGGTCGCTGGCGATCACGGGGCGTTTCGTTACCCGTATCCATCCCCAAACCGCTCCCAGCGCGGCAGCTCCAGCCAGAAGTTGATTACGCGTAGGTCTAGCTTTATTTCTCAGGAAGTGCTGATCACCCGACACTGCGCGTTTTAGTTCTCTAATCCCAATGAGAACCTTTGGGGAAAACAAGCCTCTTTTTTTTTTTTTTTTTTTTTAATCTTGAGAAGGAATTCACAGTACGTATTCACGTGATAGGAAGGCGCTGGAAGTGCGTAGAAGTGCTGTTGGTGGTGGTGGTGCTTTTTAAGCTTGAAGTTGCTTTTGGACTGTTCTCAGATCTCTTCCAAATCACTTGCAAACGCTGCAGAGCCGACCTGCTGTAGGAAAGCGGGGACCCGGGGAACACCCCATCCCGTGTGCCCGGTGCGATGAATTCGATGGCTCTAAATGCTGTGTCTGGTGTTCTCTGACCCAACAATGGAGAATTCCGCTTTTGAAGATTCGGTGCTACTCAGCGACTTTTCCCCCATCTTGGCTAAATGGTTTCCTAGTAACTGCTGTTCTCGGAGTGACGCTCAAGGGCTTCTTGTTTTCAAGGCGGGGACCAGAAGCCCACATGTGTGTGCCCGCTGTGTGTGCCACCTGATGGCTGCCCTCCTACTCTTTCCAGAGGGATATGAAAAATAATCACCTGCCTTCCAGGCGACACAGGCTGAGAAAAAGACAAGAAAGTAGTGGATGCCAAAAAAAAAAAAAAAGTGTACAAGTGAAATCCCTCAAAGCCGTCAGGTAACTTGGGGAGCCCCTTCCCACCCCCACTTGTGGCCTGGGTTCCGAGGACGTGATCTTGTAGCATGGCCTTCCCTAAAACGAGGCTGCAGTCGGACAACTTCGGCAGACCAGCTGCTGCCCATTTTAGAACTGGCATAGTCAAGTGCTTTGGTCTTTCCACAGTGTTACTTTTTCTGTTACTACCGGTCTGCTCCTGGACACAGAGTTAACAGTGAGACTACACAGCAAAATTCGTTCACACTTTAAACGTAACAAAAGCTCAAATAATTGGAAAACTGAAGAATCAAGAAGGAGGGGTGGAGAGAGGAAGAAAGAGACTTCACCTCTTCCACTCCCCCGAATAGCCGCTGACACCACTTTCACACACTGTGGGTTTCATTCTTGCGTTTACACCTGTGTCTATAAAATATATATGAAGTTGTAATACTGTTTTTCTGCCTTTCTTCTTTTTTTCCTTAGTGATATATCCTGAGCACTTTTCATACTAGTAATATTTGTGTACCTTACCATGATTTGTGACCGTGCCATATTGTATTGTATGTCATAATTTAACCATTTCCATTATATTAAATTAGATCACTTATAATTTTAATAAATTATATACTTCTATGGTCAATATATATTAACATAAAACATAACCATTGTGTACATTCCTAATGTACCATAGAATAATGTGCTAAAAATTAACTTTTTGGACAAAGAAGTGGATATACTTTGAAAGCTTTCAGCATACATTATCACAGAAATTTAGCACCATTTTATAATCCTATCAATATTGTGGGTTTGAGAGAGTATACTGCCCTATCAAAGAAGTTTTTCTTTATAACATCATTTTTTAAAAATCCATGGGTAATTTTTTAAATAAAAGGAGAAAATACAAATATTAACTATCAATCCCCCTTGGACAGTGTAATTTAACATTGTACTCTGTGATGCCTCATCTGTTTTCATTTTCCTAAAGAGGAAACCCCTTGGGTTAGTTAACTGTTGTGTCAGTTTGAGTAAGAAACGCCCAACTGAATTGGGTCAGCATAGTTCTGGGTGTGGCTGAAGGGATTTACTAATGACAGGAGACCCACCCTGGGTGTGACCCTTGTGGCCTGAACGGACTAAAAGGGAAACGAAGCAGGAAGTTTGCTTCTGTTTCTTGGGGGGAGTCTAGTCTTCGCCTTGACCTTGGACGTCGTCTCTGGCTTCCAGCGCAGACCTTCAGCCTCCTGATTTGGACTCGCTCGGGACACTGCGCTGAGCTCCAGGCCCCGGATCCTTCGGTCTCCAGCGCGCAGGCCCCCTGTGCGCTCCTCCACACCCGACGCTGTGGGCGGCCGCTGTACGCCAAGCTTGCGGATCCTTACATATCTGTGCATCTTGAGTTAAATCTGTTTCTGTAGTGACGACAGCATTCTAATTAATAAACTCTAATAAACTCAGTCACAGTTAAGTTAGTACTCTTAAATCCATCATATCGATTCTCTATTTCTGCTTTTATAATGCACAGGAAGAAAAAAGATTTTTTTTTTTTAAACAGTGAGACAGTTTCATCCCAATGAACAGAGAAATAGATGAAGTGTCGGCCTTATTTGCTCGCATGTTTGTGACAAGTTAAGGTAACTAAGCCCTCCTTTTCTTGTTAGAATTCACTTCAATAAACATGTCTTGAACATCTATTAGATCTGTGTCAAGCTCTGGAAAATTGAGTTTACTGATTTGTTGAATAGAGAAAATAATTTTTGTTGCAATTTTTTCTGTATTATACTGTTATATCCATAGCATACTTCATACTGTCCAGAGCAGATGTCACCTGCATACGGAAGCCTAGTACCGAGCATTCTGCATATTATTTAGATCCCAACGAAATAGTTTCAAGGAAAATAAACAGTGAAATAATGCCACTGTGTAGGGACTGAAGCATGGTGTTGAGCTGTGGCCTCCAATCTGTGGCAAGGTCCCCCCGAAGAGCTTCAGCAAACGCACTGCACCGTGGGTACTGAAATGCTGAGGGGGTGCAGCGACTCCTGTCACACACTTTGCAAACTACTGCTGTTCCGTTGCTTGGGCTGAATGACCATTAGAAACTTCATTTGGCCTGAAGACTCCATGAAAAATAACTGATCCACAAGGCTGGAAAGTTTGGTTCCAAGTTGGAAATCTGAGGCACTGTGTAGGAACCACAGCTGGAGAAGCTAGTCTTTAGAAACTTTGAAACTGTGAAGTACACTGGTGGAGCCAAGCATTAACCTTGGCGAGGAGGGGCTCCGCCCTTGCCCTGCGGAGCCCTCCCTGCTCAGGGAGGTAGCCCTGGGGGTGGTCCCCTGGGGAGCAATTGTTCACCTGGGGTCCGGAGGCCAGGCCCGCGGTCTGTGCCAACAGTGCCATCTGTGGCGGGGCGTGGAGTCTGTGGATCAGCTTGCCATCTGGAGGGGTTAGAAACGGGGTCACCTGTGTGTGCGGCCAGTTTTGTCCACGTTACTGATGCCCCGTAAAAGCCCAGGGCACTGAGGCCTGGGTGAGCTTCCTGGTTGGTCATGGGTTGCCACACATCGTTGCTTGGCCCATACGATTCCACAGCTGGACTCTGCGTCCGTCCCTCCCGGCCCCGCCTGCGCTGTGGGCCTTGTCCCATTGCTGGTTTTCGTCAGTGTCCTTTCACTATAATAAATCATAACTGCACAAAGCCACCGTGCTGAGTTCTGTGACTCCTCCTAGCACATTATTTTACCTGAGAGGGGTCCTGGGAACTCTTGAATACAACACTGCAAAAATAGAAGTCCAATAATGGTCACAGGTTTTCATTTATCTTCTTATCCCAAGCAGAAAGATATTGCTGAAAAGGTATGGCACCCACTACTTCAGGGATAAGACAGGTTTAATATAAGAAGAGAAATGCATTTCCTTGTTCTTGTCACAAAAGAGTTTATTTTCTCAGATAGCGCAGACAAGGAACTGGCCATTCTGCTTTATGGGCTTCATAAAATGACTGATGATACTGTACTTGACAAGATCTAGCAAGAAGATTCAATGATTCTGAAAGATTTTGAGCCAGCAGCTTAAGCCATTCAGTTATATTTATTTTTAAATTATGGCAAATAATTTTATCAATTTATCTCTTAAAACTCTGCTACCAAGTTGGAATGGGGGAACCCAGCTGCCTTTGAGGGATGTTAAATACCACAAGCTGCTTTGCAAACGCTGTGGAGTCAATACAGCTCAAAAAGCTCAAAATATTTTCTCAAAGACTTTTTTTACAAAAATTCTCAACATGCAAGTATCTCAAAAAGCTTTTTATTGATATATTCCCAATTCATTTACATTTGGGTTTTTTCCTTACATTTATGTGATTTTGGGGCAGCTGCCCTTAGATTTGTGAGAAAATCTGCTCCATAATTGTAGGAAAAGTGCTAGACTGAGCGAAGGGATAGCTCCATCCTGGGTCCCTTCACCTGCGCTTTTTTGGGTGCTTCAGTTTTTATTTCTGTATAATGGGAAAACTGATCATCCTAGGATTCGTTTTAATACGAAAATTATTATTTTCAATGTAATCAGTATTTATTAATCTGTAATTTGTGCACATCATTTTGGTACACCTAGGGCTTATACATGGTGAATATAATGCAGTCCAAGCCCAGAGGAATTTTGCAATTAAATAGAAAAGACAGATCCCTAATTAGACTATCAGGCAGATTTTGAGGATGTGATCCTAGAGCCCTCAGCACCCCGGGAGGCGTGGCTTCTGCCGTGCGAATCACAGAAAGCTTCAGGAAGGCCTGGAAGACGAGGATAGAGGTTTCCATTGGAGAAAGCGGTAAGGACAGTGTCTAGAAGGACGATAGGAGCAAACACAGGGTGACAGCCAGTAGTCCTGGGTGCCCGGTCAGATGTGTCTTGTGAAGAAAGCACAGAAGGGAGACAGGAAAGATAAGTTGACGTGGAACTGTTTGGGACTTGGGGCAGGGTGGTACCCTTTGCCCTTCTAGATCCTGTTTACTTGACTCTGAGCTCCTGGCGGGTGACCCCAGGGATACACATCGAGGGCTCCAATTGTCCTCTGCCTTCCAATTCTCTTCAGCCAGCGGAAAGCACTGCCAGGCAGTCAGAGAGCTGGGTGTTGATTCTTCCCGCTCTTAACCGGCCCGGACCCTGTATGCTGTCGAGGTCCCCTGAGGACGGCCGTATGTGCTGCCACCCCTGAGTTCTGAGAGTTCCTCCTCCCAAAAAGAGGTGCGCTCCTTTCCCAGGGCTATGGAGTAGTAATCAGTAAATACTATGATAAACTGGAATCCTTCAAACAGTAGAAATTTGTCGTTTCACAGTTTTGGAGGCTGCAGCCTGAAATCTAGATGCTTGCTGGGCTGTGCTCTATGAAAGCTGGAGGGAAAATGCTTCCATGCCTTTCCCGCTTCGGTGTTTGCTAATAGTGCCTGGCATTGCTTGTAGACACAGCACTCTAATCTCTGTCCTCAGATGGCTGTCCTCCCCTGGGACTCTCTCTCTCTCTGTCTCTTGTCCTTCTCTTGTAAGGACACCCAGCATGTTGGGTTAAGAGCCCCCCACACTTGGGTATGACATCTTTGGAACTAATTCCATCTGCAACAGTCCTAGCTCCTAAGGAGACCACATTCCGAAGTACTTGGGGATAGGGTGTTGCATACCTTTCGGAGTGACACGATTCAACCTGTGTCAACAGATACTGCTCCCCTCATTTTCTAATCCCAGGGTATTGCACCCCTATTCGAGACCTAAACTCTGTCCAGCTTGCGTAATCGGCCCCGTTACAAAGCTCTCCCAGACATCCAGTTTTTACACCATCTGTCTTCTTCAGAGGTTCTGACTCACGGATTTGACTGCCCTGAACATGATTTGACCAAGTGTCTTGTTGTTTCTGCTTTGTTTTGTTTTAGATATGCAGATATTTTTAACAGGGGAATAAGGATCCATTGTGGGTTTAAGAAAACTAGATATTGTGGCAAAGTAAAAATATAAGTGAGAAAGGAAGCACAGGAGGCAAATGCAAGCTAACAGCCTACTGATGTTACATGGTTACCTAGAGACAGGATGAGGGCGAGGAGCAGAAAGGCACCGATGGCTTCCTGTGTCACAGAGAAGAATCCAAGGTTTCCCTCCAGGCCTTTCATGCAGGGCGCCTTCCCCATGCACCCCCTGCCCCTCCTGCTCAAGCATTCCACAGGCCTCTGCTGGCCTCCTGTTCTTCCTCAAATGTCCTGATCACGCTCTCCTCTCAGGGCTTGATCTAGGTACCGCCGCCTGCCACGGGCTTGCCCCTTGTCCTGTGGACTTATCCCCGCCACCCCCAACTTCCTTCAGGGCTCTGTTCAAAATATCCCTTTGCCAGAGGGGCGTCCCTTAACAACCTAGACTGAGTAACCCCACTACACCACCTCATCCCTTCACCTCTATCCCTCACAGTACTCTCCCAACTGACTTAGTATGTGTTTACGTCTTTATGTGTTAGTTGTCTACCTTCCTTTGATTTTTAAGCTCCGTGAGAAAAAGGGCTTTTTCTGTTTTCTATTCTTTCCACAATTGATAGAAATGTGCCTGACACATAGTTGGTGCTCAGTGAACATGAATTGACTGGTAGTCCCTATTAGAGATGGAATTTATAGGATATGGTGATACAGGCAATGTAGGCACAAGGGACAGAAGGAATTAAATATACCTCCAAACTCCAAAGTTTGCATTTTTCTTTTTTCTTTTCTTTTCTGTTCTTTTCTTTTCTTCCCCTTAGTATATCCTGATTTTGTATAGATAATTTTTGTGCCTTTCTTACAAAGCCAGCAAGTTTGCTGATTCCGTTGAGTTATTTTTGAATTTTACATTTGAAAAGTAGTTTCTTTTGTTACTCGTGTCATTCGAAAAGTCCCTGTAATTCGAAAAGTCATAGAAATCAGCAACTCCTATGAGAAATGCTAGTGGGTCGTGTGACTCATAAAGACACTTGTAAGACTGAGCTTCTGATTTGTGTGTTGTTCTATTGGCAGATTCTCCCGATTCTACTCTGCCTGGAGGTGGCAGGTGGGGGTTCCAGGGCTTTTCCTCCCCTTTCCCTTAACTTCACGTAGCAGTCTTATGCTTAGTCCTCATCCACGGACTCAATGCGTCCCACTTTCCATCAGATAATTATGCTAGAGAATTAGTCAATGTGCGTCACATGATTTTGTGATGCATGTTATTTGTTATTTAATTATTTGCTTCCAATTTTAGGGATGACTGAAAGGGACTGTGAAATTACAACTTCACTGTGCCCCATCCCAGGCTTTCCCACACCTTCCCACAGGGCCTGTGTTGTGCCGGGGTTTCTCAAAATGGTGCCTGCGTACCACCTCGGCCTGGCACATGGAGACAGGGCCTGATGGGCTTTCCGTGCTCTTGTGAGTCACGAAGATGCAGACCACTCTCAGTCCCTTGCTCTAGGGAGTATTCTGTTATTAAGAATAATCCTTCTGTGAATCTGAGGCATTTGTAGGAAAATGGATGCACCTTGAGACTATAATGTTAAGTGAAATAAATCAGACACACAAGCTTAAAAATCACATGGTTTCTTTTATATGAGAAACTCAAAATATAAAAAATTAAAAAGCAAAAAAAGATAGAATAATAAGAAACAGAGAAACAGATCTTTTGGGAATGGAAAGGGGAGCAAGAGGTGGAGGGGGATGAGAAGGGAGTAGAAAACAAATTAAGATGTGTTGTGTGCATGTACCAACTCCCCACGATGCATGTAATCATTATGTACTGCAAACATGGACAAATAAAAATCAATATAAAAAACAATAATCCTGACTACACCATAGGACCTGCAACAAGCTCAGGAAAAATTCAGGACTCACTAATTGGCTCCGCCCCAGGAATCCAAGTATCTGGCCGCTCCCACTACACCTCTGATGGGCAACCAATTCGGAAAGAATCCAGGACTCTGTAATTGGCCCTTTTCTCTCAATTTTCTTTTCTTTTTTTCCCTCTTCCTCTCTTCTTTTCCTTTTTTGTTCTTCTCTTTCTTCCTCTTTCTTTCTTTCTTTCTTTCTTTCTTTCTTTCTTTCTTTCTTTCTTCCTTTCTTTCTTTCTTTCTTCCTTTCTTTCTTTCTCTGTTTTCTAAATGGCTGGGGAGAACTCCAGCCACAGAAAACTAATTCCATCCCCCAAACTTAGAGACAAAGGTCAGATAATCCCTCAAATATTCCTTCATCCTTTCTTTTCTACCCCCTTCTCTAGTTTCCCAAACCTTGCATGACCGTCCTTTGTCCTGCAGCCTTGCTTCTACTTCCTTTCCAGTTATCTTTGTTTCATACAATATCTTCCCTAAATCTCCCCACCACAGGGTAAAACCGATCTACCAAGGGGAAACACTTTGCATACAAACTCTTAATTTATGATTGGTTCTGTTATAGAACTACAGACTTTGCTCCTGTGGTCTAAAGTACAAAATCAATAGTTACCACAGTTTGTCAGTTTCTAAATTGGGTTTGATGCTACCGTTATTGCCAATTTTACTACTTTAGCTAGGATGTCATATCTGTTGTAATCAGTTGTTCTCCCTTCTGTAACAATACCGGGAAGCTCTGGGGTAATAACTTCACCACAGCCCTACACCAAAGGACTGGGGACTGAGCCAAACATATACCAACATCCCACTCAATTAATTGGGAAGGTAGGATCTTGGGACAGACACAAACCAAGAATCTCCTACACACAGAAGACATCCCTGAAGAACAGACTTTTCCTAGAGAGGCCTTGATACTAGTGATATAGCTACCTACTACAAAACCTCACAAGGATCATCACAGAAAACAAAATAAAAATTTTTTTGAAATAGAAAATGACAAGATGAAGAAGCAAAATGCAATCTCAGACCTCCAGCCCACCCACAAGAAGTCCAGGAGACATCATAGAAGAAACTGCAAGACACACACCTGAAATTTCCAAAATGATAGCAACCAAAGTAAAGAAACAAAATCATGAGGCTATAGAGGAAATCAGATGAGAAATAATCTCTCAGGTAGAAAAAGAAATGTCAACATTTATAAAGGAATTGCTCAGCAAATCCAGAGTGGAAATAGATAAAAAAAAATAGATGATGATAGGAAGAGGATGGAAATGGTGAATAATTAATATAGGAAAGAAATAGAGTGCATGAAACGGATTCAAACAGACATCCAGGAAGTTAAAAATTCCACTGAAAGCTGGTAAAACTGCTTGAACAAAACTGAAGACAGTCTTTCAGACCTTAAAGACAGGATTGCGGCTAGCGATCATGAAAGGAAAGATCTCTTGAAAATAACAAAAGATCGGGAAATAATAATTCAACAGCTGCAAGATGATACAAAGAAAAATAATATAAGAATAATTGATGTCAATAAAAAAGCAGGAGTCAGCAAAAATGACATGAAAAAACTATTTGCAGAAGTAAGAGCAGAAAATTTCCCAAGCATGGGAAAAGAATCTGACATACAGATAAGTGAGGCATATAGAACTCCAATTAGCTATAACCAAAATAAATCTACACCCAGATATATAGTAATCAAGATTCCAGAAATTCAGCACAAGAACAGAATATTAAAAGCTGTTAGAGAAAAGAAACAGATCATCTATAAAGGAAAGCCCATCAGAATCACAGCAGACTTCTCAACACAAACCCTCAAGTCAAGAAGAGCTGGAGTGAAGTATTTCAAGTCCTGAAAGAAAACAACTTCCAACCCAGATTGATGTACCCTGCAAAACTATCTTTCAAAACTAATGGAGAAATAAAATACTTCCATGACAAAGAACAACTGAAGAAATTCGTGACCACCATCTCAAACCCACAAAGAGTACTGAAAGATATTCTAGACAGAGATAAAAATGACCACAGTTTCAAGAACAACAACAGAAAAAACCTACCAAACAAGGCGAGCAATTAAACAGAGGGGCAACGTAGGGAACCAACAGCAGGAAAATAACATGACAAAGATAAGCCAATACATATCAGTTATAACCTTCAATGTAAATGGCTTCAATTTACCAATCGAAAGAAACAGACTGGCAGAATGGATCAAGAAACAAATCCAACAATATGCTATATACAAGAAACACATTTAACTCAAAAAGAAATTCATAGATTGAAAGTCAAAGGATGGAAAACAACACTCCATGCAACAGGAACCCAGAAAAAAGCAGGGGTAGCTATTCCATTGCAGACAATGTGAACTTCAAACCAAGAATGATCAAAAGAGAGAAAGAAGGCCACTACATATTTGTTAGGGAAAAAATTCAAGAGAAAGACATAACAATCATAAATATGCATGCACCAAATACAGGAGCACCCAACTATATAAGACAAATATTAATAGACGTGAAAAATAAAAAAGCAATAACACAGTTGTAACAGGGGACCTTAATACCCCATTGTCATAAAGAGATAGATCAACTAGACAAAAAGTCAGCAAAGAAATAACAGAACTGAACCAAACCTGTGAACAAATGGACTTAGCAGACTTTTACAGAGTGTTCCACCCAACATCTGAATACACATTCTTCTCAGCTGTATATGGAACATCCTCTAAAATAGACCATATATTAGCCTGTAGAACATGCTTAAGTAAATGCAAAGGAATTGCAATTATCCCATGCATATTATCTGACCACAGTGCAATGAAATTGGAAATTAATGACAAAAGAAACTGCAAAAACTCCATAAACACATGGAAATTAAATAACACCCTCCTGAACAACCAATGGGTCACAGATGAAATTAAAGATGAAATTAAACAATATCTACAATAAAATAAAAATGCAAATATAACTTACCGAAACCTGTGGGATGCAATGAAAGCAGTCCTAAGAGGGAAATTTATAGCGGTGAATTCTCACACCAGGAAACTAGAACAAGCACAAATAAACAACCTAATGCTGCACCTCAAGCTTCTAGAAAAAGAAGAGCAAGTCAAACCCAAAGTCCATACAAAGGAGGAAATTATAAAGATCAGAGCAGAAATTAATACAATTGAGACTAAGAAAACAATACAAAGAATTAAAGAATCAAAGAGTTGGTTCTTTGAAAGAATAAATAAAATTGATAAACCCTTAGCCAACCTTATGAAAAAAAGAAAAGAAAAAACTCAAATTCATGCAATAAGGAAAGAAAAGGGTGAAATCACTACAGATCCTGTGGAAATTCAGAAGATCATCAATACCTACTCTGAAAATCTTTTCATGCATAGAATGGAAAACAGAAGAAATGAACAGATTCCTAGATGTGTATGAATTACCAAAGCTGAATCAAGAAGGTATAAAAATTCTGAATAACCCAGTACCAGTTAATGAAATTGGAAACGTAATTAAAAACTTACCAACAAAGAAAAGCCCAGGTCCTAATGGATTCCCAGCTGAATTCTACAAGAAATTTAGAGAAGATTTAATGCCAATACTCCTTAAACTCTTTAATGAAATTGAAAAGGAAGCAATTCTCCCTAACTCATTCCTGAAGGCAAGTATTACCCTGATACCAAAACCAGAGAAAGACCCAACCAAAAAAGAGAACTACAGGCCAAGCTCCCTAATGAACATAGATGCAAGAATCATCAATCAGATACTGGCAAACAGAATCCAGCAAATCATCAAGAGGATTATACACCACGACCAAGTGGGATTCATCCCAGGGATGCAGGGATGGTTCAACATATGCAAATCAATAAACGTAATACACCATATCAACAGAGCTAAAGACAAAAATCACATGATCATCTCAATAGATGCAGAAAAAGCTTTTGATAAAGTTCAACACTCATTCATGATAAAAACCCTGCAGAAAATCAGAATAGATGGTCTTTACCTCAATCTGATAAAAGCCGTCTATGACAAACCAACAGCCAACATCATACTAAATGGGACAAAAACTGAAAACTTTCAGTCTAAAATCAGGAACAAGACAAGGATGTCCACTATCACCACTCCTATTCAATATAGTTCTGGAAACATTAGCCAGAGCAATTAGACAAGAGAGAGAAATAAAAGGAATAAGGATAGGAAAGGAAGTAAAATTATCATTATTCGCAAATGACATGATACTGTACATAGAAGACCCCAAAAACCACCAAAAGACTTCTAGAATCAATAAGCAAATTCAGTAGCATAGCTGGATACAAAGTCAACACTCAAAGGCAATCCTCGTCAACAAAGGCAAGGCAGGGGGCATCACAATCCCTGACTTGAAACTATGCTACAAAGCTACTGTGAAAAAATCAGCATGGTACTGGCAAAAAAACAGACCGGAGGATCAACGGAACAGATTAGAAGATGCAGACACAACTACAAACACACTCAGCCACCTTATCTTTGACAAAGGGGCCAAACACATCCCCTGGAAGAAAGACAGCCTCTTTAATAAATGGCACTGGAAAAACTGGCTTTCCACATGCCAAAGATTAAAACTAGAACCATGTCTATCATCATGCACTACACTAAAGTCAAAATGGGTCAAAGATCTAAATATTAAAACAGAAACACTAAATCTACTGGAATAGAAAGAAGGTAGAAATGTTGAAGATATAGGGGTAGGCAGAGAGTTCATAAACAAAAACCAAACTGCACAGGAAGTACTTCAAAGAAACAACTGGGATTCCATCTTATTAAAAAGTTTTTGTACATCAAAAGAAATCACCAACAGAGTGAAAAAGACACCCACAGATTGGGAAAAAATTTTAGCCAATTGTCCCTCAGACAAAGGGACATATATTCTATGTAGAACATATGAAAAATCGAAAAAAATTAGGTCCCCCAAATTCAAAGACCCAATCCAAAAATGGGCATCTGAGATGAATACACACTTTCAGATGAAGAAATACAAATGGCAAATAAATATATGAAAAAATGTCCAACATCATTGGTCTTTCGAGAAATGCCAATTAAAACAACACTGAGATTCCATCTCACCCCAGAAAGAATGGCTATCATCAAGAAATCAACCAATAACAAATGCTGGAGGGGCTATGGCGGAAAAAGGAACCCTTCTCCACTGTTGATGGGAATGTAGACTGGTACAACCACTGTGGAAATCAATGTGGAAATTCCTCAAAAAACTAGGATTAAAGGTCCCATTTGACCCAGCTATTCCCCTTCTGGGTATATTCCCAAAAGAATTAAAAACATCATACCCATTGATACATGTGTACCCATGTCTATAGCAGTGCAATTTCTAATAGCTAGATCTTGGAAACAACCCAAATGCCCATCAACCGAGGAATGGATTAAAAAAGACGTGCTATTTATATACAATGGATTACTACTCAGCTATTAAGAAGGATAAACTCAAGACTTTTATAAGTAAATGGATGCAACTTGAGAGCATACTCATAAGTGAAATAAATCAGACTCGTATGTGTAAACATCATACTGTCTCCCTAGTGTAAGAAACTGAGAGTAAATAAGATCCAAAATCTACAATAGATATTGTGAAAGGGAAAGAAACTGCTCTAAAGGAAAGAACAACTAGGATAGGGGAAAGGAGAAAAGAAGGAAGGGAAAAGAAAAAAATATTTGTCTATATAGATATATACACACAAGATAGCTAAGATAATTATACTAATTTCTTCTAGCTCATTGAAGAGAACGGTTTGTGCTTATATTGTTTGGTCAGTTTTGCGTGCCTATATCCTGTAATCTGAGCAACTACTTTGAAGATAACAATATGCAATATATTAACCATTGTTAATTTCCTATTATAGTGTTATGAAATTCTATATCATTGTTTTCATTGTTTTTTTCTCTTTAAAATAAAAAAAGAAAAAAAAAACCCAATAATCCTCCTAAATTCATAGGAAAAATAAAATGAGAATAATTTTAATGTTATCAGTCATAAGTGTTAGTGAACTTGAATAAAATAACACCCAATTCTTAGGTAAACTAGTTTCTTTATTTCTCCTAGAAAAAATCATGATGAATAAAGTATTTTAAAATTTAGACATAATTTTCATTTTTATGTCCATTACGAGGCAGCCAAAAAGGCAACAAATAATCATTTACTTTTAAATTTGCAATACTCATTTGAAAGACTATGTAATAAAAGTTTACGTAATGAAAAAGGAACTTAAGGAGAATTTCAATTGCTGAAAAATACACATTAACAACAAATTATGAGAATGTCAAATTATGGTACATCCTTGGCTAGAAATGATTAAGATGACTGATTGTAGCATTTTTCTGTAATTCCAAAGTAATCAGTTTGTTTTTGTTAAGGTAAACATTGTAAAACAGAAACATTGTAAAATAATGTGTGTGTTGTGTTTCTTCCACCTTACCTCGCTCAGGGTATGCGTGGTGGGGTTTTGCCCTACTATTTGGAAAATATCATCTCTCACCATATTGATCTATCAAGACCCAGAACTTTCTAGATCATCCCCACACCAAAATAGACCTTAGCTACGTTGAAGTCCTTAGGCCTTTGTGCCTCTCTCCCCATGGCAATGTGTAATTATTTCCATTAATAATAACACTGCGCATATCTGCAGCATGGTTTACAGTGTGTTTCATATAGATTTTCTCCTCTGTTTCTTTAACAACTTGGTACGATAGGAATTTCCAATGTGCAGAGGGTGGCAAACTATAGCCCATACCTGTTTTTGTACAACCCTTCAAGAGAAGCACCTTTTCACTTTCTAAGGTTTATTTTTAAAAACCAGCAAAAGAAGAATATACAACAAAATATTCCTCACAGTTCTGAAATATTTACTATCTGTCCCTTTAGAGATAAAGCTTCCCTACCACTGGATTAGAAACATAATTCTCACTAAAGAATCATCAGGAAAGACACCTACAGATGAAAAGCTAGAAACCTTTGGTCTTGTATCTGCTTTAAAAGAACAGAAATAAAAGAGTCCCCCCCAAAAGAGTAAGAGTGCTAGTTTTCCTTGGTCTCCCTGATTTCTGGAGCATGAGCAATTAAGAAGAGAGATTAGCAGTGGGAAGAAGACAAACAATGAGTATTTTTTTAGATATTTACTTTGTACTAAACATTATAGGGTACACTTTTCTGCACAGATATTAAGAATTTTGTAATTCTCAGTACACACCAGTTTGCCTTGTGTATATTATTCAAGAACTCCCTGTGATTCCCAGGAGCTCATGAAGTTATATGGTCTTAAATACACCCAATAGAAAGACAGAGTTAGTTATACGTAGTGATATATTACAGAATAAAGTTTCAAGGATACGTTTCCCATAGCTCAACTGGACATAGACTGATACGTGCTAATGTTTAAATCACATAATCATTGAGCTTCTCTTTCTCATCTACGACATTGGAGAGTTTACCTGGATCACTTAGTCTAGTCCATCTGTAAGGGCTGCATGTCTGTAAATGTCAACATTAGCCAAATTGTACATAATTATATGGTTTTGGTTTAAAATAGTCTAAACATTACGACAAATTATTGCAAGAAATTTGTATACCTTTCCCAAAACTCATGAAAGAGAATTAGGATCTAGTTTAATAGAAAATACAGCCTTTCCAAATACATGTTTACTTTCTTGACGTTTAAGACACTGCACTGAACTTCTTTCCCTTAGAGACTTAAATATTAAACATTGACGCCCAAGTTCGACTTCTATGGTGACCTGACACCCAAGTCCTACTTCTCTGGCCACCTTACCTCCTTACCTCATGTAACAGTTACAAGCTGTGAAACAAAAACAAAAACAAAAATAAAGCCACAAAACTATACTTGTGCTCTCCAACAATCTTGAAGTTCTGGACAGTGACACAAGCAAGCAGATTGACGCTTGAAGGAACTGGCTCACATCAGTCTCCTGTGCATGTGGTCTTAACCTGAGAGCAGGCCGTGGTCTCTGCTGCAGAGGGTGGAAGAATCCTAATGGAAAGCCCAGCGACGTGAATGCCCAGAGCGCAACGTTTAGGGAGGCCTCGGTGACCAGAAGGTGAAGAAGGAATCCCACGAACCGAGAACTGGAGAGCGAAGCCTCACATTCTGGCTGACTCTAAACTGTAAGCAGCCCAGCTAAGGATAAAATACTTAAACTGAGAGGCTAGTTGCTACAAAGACATTTGTAGTTTGAACCCAGTCCAGTTAATTACTTGCTAAAGGAAAATAGACAAATGAATAAAAAAATAAAATCAACAATTGGGAGCAATATGAAGAATTGAGAGTTTCTACAACATGTTATTTTTCACGCCCATGATTTAATCCAAAATCACGTGGTACAAACACTATGAAATATAGCAGCACAATTTATGATAGCTAAATCTTGGAAACAACCTAAATGCCCATCAATTGAGGAATGGATAAAAAAGATATGGTATTTTTATACAATGGAGTACTACTCAGCTATAAAGAAGGATAAACTCGAGACTTTTATAGGTAAATGGATGCAACTTGAGACCATACACATAAGAGAAATAAATCAGACTCACATATGTAAACATTGTATTGTCTCCCTAGTGTAAGAAACTGGAAGAGTAAATAAGAGCCAAAATGTACACTAGATATTGGGAAATGTGAAGAAACTGTTCAAAGGGAAAGAGAAACTGGGATGGGGGAAAGAGAGTTAAGATAGTTATACTACTAATTTCTATTAGTTCATTGAAAAGAGAGGTTTGTGCTTGTATTGTTTGACCAGTTTTTTATGTCTATATCTCATAATCTTAGCAACTACTTTGAAAAGAACAATACACAATGTACTAACCATTGTTACACTCCTACTATCTTGTTTTGAAATTTTGTATTATTGTTTTTTCTCTTAAAAAAGAAAAAACACCATGAAAGCAAAACTCATTTTTAAAAGACAAAACAGTCAATGAGAAGCATCTACAAGATAACCCAGATGTTCTAATTAGCAGGCAAGGGTTTTAAGCAAGAATTATACTTGTGACCAGTAAACTATCTTCTCATAATGAATTTTTAAAATTTTAGCAAATGTGCAGATATTACAAAATAGAAATGAGTGAAAATTACAGTGGAAAAATACAAAATGTAAAAATTTAAAATTTACTGTAGAGGCATAACAATAAAATGGTGATAATCGAAACTTCAGTAAAACTCGAAAGTAGATAAGTACAAATGATTTAGTTGGAAAATGAGTAAAAATGTTTTAAATCCTCAGGTAGCTGAGGACAATTGCAAAATATCTGATACACAAGAAACAAAGAGACTTGGAGGGGTGAGAGACTTTGAGGTGAAAAATATATAAGGGAAAAACACCAAATTGCTTTAATCTAGTAATTAAAGATTTTACCACACCACAAGCAGGATAAATATAAAGAAAGTTCAACCTCTGCTCATCACAGAAAATTGCCAAAAACTAAATATAAAGTAACTTTTTTTTAGGCAAAGAAAAAAATGACACGTTATATAGAAATGGCTTTTGGGTGAAGAAAAATGACACCAAAACAATTCTTATCCTAATGAAGAAATTTAGAGAACCAAATATATTAAATATTGCATATTCTAGGTGTAATATATTTCTTCTTCTTAATTTCTTTAAACTCTGCCCAAGTGTTTAAAACAAAATTTACAACAGTGTTTTCTGGGAAATGTTTTTTATCCTGAGTTACTTTCTTTTTTCAGTTTTACAATGTTCTATCTTACAACACAATAATATCCGCTTCACCATCTTTATTCAACATTATATTGGAAGTCTTAACAAATATAAGGAAAGAAAGTGGTATTAGAGAAAGAAAGAAGATGATGTGCCTTTTTCCCTATAGATGACATAATTACTTTCAAAGAAAATCCTATAAAATCTACAAAAATGTTTTAATGTAATGAGTATATTTAGTAATTTTGTAGTGTTTTTACATATCAGCAACAATAAGAAAAATGAAATTAAAAGTCATTTTATGATGTCACCTAAAACAATGTGTTTAACAAAAGATGTCAAAGACTGTTACATTGGAAATTACAAAATATTGCTGAGGGCAATTAAGGAATACCTAATAATCGGAGAAGAGTATCGAGGTCATGGCTTGGAGACCTAATAATTTTAATCCTATGTATTTATCCAAGTGAAGCAAAAACATGAATCTACAACTTTCATTTCCTTAGACAAGGGAGGGAGAGGTCTGGACCCAGGAAAGAATGAAACAAGCTTGACACGTCTATGGCCCCATCGTATTCCCTCCCCCACTGTCCTTTGCTGTAGGAGACGCCAACATACCAGGAGGCCATGTGCCTCTCTCGACACAAGGAGACCGGGTGTGACTCAGCCCACGGGTTTGGAAGGTACAAGCCACACGCCTTGTCCTTGCCCCTGTGGTGCTAATTCTGCAGGCACAAAGAATAAAAGAACTGTGGAGCCACGGTGGCCTCCACCTAGATTTCAATAGATGTCAAAAATAGCATGGAGGCCCGGGAAGAGCCTTGTCACAGGGCTGACGCCCCGCAGAGCTCCTACTGGGGCAGTAGACAGTGGGGCCGTGGGAACAGGGCTGCCCAAGAGCACAGAGCTCTAGGCCACCGTGTGTAACTCCAGCCCGGGAGGGCTGTGGGCATAAGAGCCCAGCCGGGTGAGGTGCTGGGTGGTCTGAGCCCCAGAAAGCAAAGCCACAGTGGTGGGCATGTGAGGCTCTAGGGGCACGCCTGGCAACGCAGTCTGTGACACCTCCATGTCAGAGGAAGGCCAAACAACTGTCCAATCCCCTCCCCCTGTTTATTTTATAAACAAGAATTCAATCTATCTTTAATTTCGCAGCCAGAGATAGAAGACTGCTGCAGATGTCTTAGGCTCTTCAATTTTGCATTCCTAACATGATCACGCCAGGGCCCAGCTGTCCAGAAAATACCGGGAAAACAGAACGACTTACCCTACCAGAAGTTTCCATGACTCGTGCAAAACACACACACATCTAAGTGAGGAGAGGGGATTGGTATCCTTGGAGACAAGCAAGAATGGGAAAGAAAAAAGTTATCCAGCAAATCTGTGCGTTTAAAATTTGTTATTCCTACAACCCTTTAAAGTACTGTAATTCACCCTCTCCGCCTGGCCCTGCATACTCCTTTAGCCATCTCATGCTACCATCAAGATCTCTCCTTACTGAGCATTCAGTGTCAGGCACTTAGCTGATTATATATGTTATCTCGTTTAATCACTGGAATAAAACTATGAGGAAGTTACTACTAGTTCTCCACTTTGGGAGATAAGAAAATAGAAATACAGAAAGGGACAATAATAAATTCTTTGCTAATGTGCAGAGGAACCTCTTAAGAAATTAAGTCAACAAAAAGATTAGTACAAGAATGATTATAAGGGGCCGGTGAGATGGCTCAGCGGCTTAAGCGCCTGCCTGGCAAGCGCGAGGGTCTGAGTTCGACTCCCGGATCCCACAAACTAAAAAGGGGCCGGTGATATCGCTCAGCAGCACGGGTGCCTGCTGGCGCGCGAGGTCCTGAGGTCGACCCCCTGGTACCCACAAAAAAAAAAAAAAAAAAAGAATGATTATAAGAATTTTACTTCTAATAGGCAAAAATTTGTGGTATATGCATACAATGGAATATTATTCAGCAATAAAAAAGAATGAGCTGCTGATATACACATTAACATAGATGAACTTTAAAAATATTGTGGTGAATGAGAGACACCTAACACAAGAGTACCTGCTATATTTTTCCATCTACATGAAGTTCTATACCACCATGGAAAAAAATCAGAGCACTATTTGCCCTTGGGATGGAGGAAAGGATTCTTTTAGAAGGAGCATTCAGACCTTTGTGAGGGGATAATAAGTGTTGGTACAGGCTGAGTTATAGTAATAAGTACATTTGTAAAAACTCAGGAAACAAACAAGAAATAAATTCCAGCTATGCATACTGGAGCACTTGAGGGGAATACACAGACACTAGCAATTTACTTTGAGTTGCAATAAACACAAGAAAGATTAATGGATGGAAAAGTGATAGATGACTAGATCTTGATAAAATAAGCATAAAATAAAGTGCCCATGGTAGAATCAAGCTAGTGGGCTCATGCATGTTTACTATAATTTTTCAAATTTTCTGTTTGGAAATTGTTATAGTAGACTGACTATTGGGGAAAAATAAAAAGTAGGAATCATGTTGCAGTGATGAGCAAAAGTTTGCTTTCTTTAAAACTTTGAGTTTACTTAAAAGCTTTCAGAAAGCCTCTTTTTATCTGCTTGTATCTGTATAGATTTAAGGGAAGGTTCATTGTCATAGTAATTCATATACCCCACAGGTGATTCTAAGGACATTCTGGAATTCTCCACAAATCCCTTGGTCTCTGTGACAGTTAAGCGTAATCATCCACTGCATGGGCTTGGGAGCTGCCCAGGGGATTAGGAAAGCACACTTCTGGGTGTGGCTCATGGGTGGGAGATGTGACCTCGAGTGATGTTATGACCCCTGGCCACGCCCCCCTGTAGTAAAGAGCAGTGTCTGCCTTGGGGAACTGATCATGACTGAAACACATACCACACATACCACTTTTTTCTAAGTTGCACGTATCAGGTATTTGATCCCAGCAGTGTGAAGCTGACTGCTACATTAATTTACAGATAAATATGATATACAATCTCTATGGAAAGAAGACAAAGCTATAAATCTTTCCTAATTATTTTATATAGAAATTCAGGCTTTATCAGTGTTGGTTTTTTTGTTTTGTCTTTGTTTGTTTGACTCAGGGTCTCGCTATGTAGTTCAGGCTGGCCTTGAACTCACTGTGTAGCCCAGGAAGCCCTGGAACTCATGGTGATCCTCCTGCCTCAGCCTCGAGAGTACCCAGATTACAGGTGTGCACCACCACACTCGGCTTCATCCAATGTTAGAACATGAAGAGATGGACTCTTTGAGAAATGTGACCAACCAGCTTCTCACAGAAACTGTCCAGTAACCAATGTCTTCTTGTTCTAACTAAAGTGTAACTAACTAACTTCTGTTCTGACTTGTATCTATAAAACTTCAGCTACGACAGTGTGGAATATATTCTGTTTTAGAGAACATAAATGTGGTAAATTATCACACCTGTACAGCTCTTTATCATAACTTCCAAAAGAAATTTTCCAGTGATAGCCAAGCCGCCTGACAATTAGCTTTGATCCAGAACACCGTAAATGATCTACTCGAGAGATGGCAGAGGCCTGTGGCCTGGACCCCACGTGTCAGCAGTGGACCTGCCACCTTCTCCTCGTGGGTATTCTCAGCCAAGTATTTTAAGTAACTCTAACATTCACTATGATTTCAGGTATATTTGCTTCTCCAAATACATACTGTATTTCCTAAGACAAATTTTAACTGGACTACATCATTTGCTATTGATTATCATCAATATCATGTTCTTGGCTTTAGGAAAGGAAATGTACTCTCAAGGAGTTGAAATATTTTCGTCTGCATGAGGCGCACATCCTTATCTTTCCTGGCCTTTTTGGGTCATCTCAGTATTCACTCCACCCCTAACGCCTCGGGTATTTCAGGTTCTTGTCATGGTTCTGCTCGTCTCATGGCCCCTGCAACACTAATGTCACTTATGTGACTCACAACCCAAGTTTGTGGCATAGGATCAGTCACAGAGCCAGAACACAATAAGTATTTATAGAACAAGTGAATCATTTTTGTCAATTCAATCAGATTTAACTAGCCTCCCACATGACAAAATTCAGCTACGAAAATTTAGAATTGCAAGAGAAAAACAAAGTAAATATCAACTCCGTTACGGGAATCCTTATCTAAAGCATCAGACTGCTGCAGTCTCTTTCGGGGTAGATGCCTCCCTTCCTAGTAGCAAGGGGCCTGGAAAACACGGGCTTCAGTCAACAGAGGTTAGGTCCCCTTTAACCTCACACGCATGGCGGTGTCTCTGGGTGCCTTGGCACACTTCCCCAGAGAGCATCTCCGTGTGTCCAGGCCTCACATGGTACCGGTTAAACATTCACCCATAGTGTGTTTCTCTGAATATTTTTTTTCCCCCTGTTTATCCCATTTCTAATGACATATTCAGCAGATGTGTTTATATTGTGAAATAAAGTATCATCAATGCATTGCTATAACAAAACACAGTATTCAAACTTCTAGTTTGAACAAAGATCCACTTGATGTGGACCTTGCTTACTTTCTCGACCACCTGTCATATTGTTCAGTTCATCCACACTGTGCTCCTAGGCCAAGGTCATTCCTGCCCCAGGGCCTTTGCACCTGCTGTTCCTCTGCTTAGAACACACTCTTCCCTCACCCCTTCTCTGAATGGCTGTTCTCTTCTCTGCATTCAGATCTCAGCCCAAGGATGACCTCCTCGGAGGTATTTTGATCATCATATTTGCTGCCCAATACTATCTTCTTAAATTTATTTTACTTGTTGACTTTTCCATTTGAATGCAACCTTCATCAGAAGAAGGATCTTGTGTGTATTTTCTTCACTCCTATAAAACCAGCACAGTGCTTAAAAGATTCCCTGACTACAGCGGGCCCCAAAATATTTGTTTAATGAAAGATGAAAGATAGAAGGCAGCCCTCCTCTCCCATCACCTGGTGCTATTTGCATTGATTTTCAGAGTCCTGGGAACATTTTCTGCCTATAACTGCACTTACATTTCCAGTTATCTTCCACTAATCCTGCCTATTAATCTCTGCTCCTCTGTTAGACCATGCACTGTGACCTCCAGCTAAATGTGAGTTCTGTGAGGTCAGGGCTCTTTTCAGATTCTTCTTTGTAATTCCACACCGTCTCCTGGGCAGGGAATGTATATTGATTGCTTCATTATGTCCGTGCCAGGGGACAGGCCTGCTCGGCATCTGGAAACACAGAATTACTATGCAGCCAGGAAGCGGACATTTGGGAAGTGATTAATTAACACGGGGCGAAGCCACGGCCCAGAGCCCTCGGGGACAGCTGAGTATGGAGAGAGATGAGCAGAGGATCATGGCAAGGAGCTGTGAAGCCCAGTACAGAGGGAAAAAGGAGAACAGGAAATATTCAATGAGACAGACAGAATTTTTCAAAAGGTAAGAGCGATGGATTTGCATAGAAGAAACAGTTTCCCTGAAACCATGGATCACAACATGATTACAAAGTATTCCAGAAGAGGCTGTTTGGCGTTAAAAATTCCTTCTTTGCTTCCATAGCAAGCAAAATATTAAATACATTACCGTGATTTAATGGACTAAGTTGTCTGGCCTGCTTTTCCAGAAGGAACACCCACACAAATGTATTTATTGCTTTAGCTTTTTTGGTTTCCAAAGTAATTATATCAGGATGTTCTCCAGCTATCTGTGCTCTCTTCCTTTCCTTTCTTGATATCTGCATCCTTTTCACTCTTCCCTTTTGCTAGTGTCCTGTGTGTGCGCCACTGCAGAGTCATTTTGAAATACTGCCCAATATTTAAGAGAAGACAACTACTGTCCACTGGCGAGGAGGCAGGAAGGAGCAGGTAAAAATCTCACCCTCTCCTAAAAAAGGAAGAAATATTTGTCTATTGAAAAGCTACCCTAGATATCTTGGAGTGACCTTTCAAAGGTAAGTGGGAGAAGAGCAGGTTTTCCGGGAACACTTGACCTTTGGAATTAGTGTGGAAAATCAAATAGAATTATATCTCTCTCCAAAGCAATCCATTGGCCAATCCAATCAAGTTGGCATTTGGTGGAAAGAACATATTTTAGTGCAAAACTGGTCATGAATTGGCTGAATCATTTCTATAGGTACTTACCTTTCATGCTTTCAATTCTCGTTTTTGAGTGATGAGTGATGAGAACTAGGTGGTCTCTAGAATCACACTGAGATCTAACCTCCCGCCGTCTCGGGGGGAAGAAAGTTTCAACATAGAAAATATAAAATACACAAATGGAAAAAGCAGTATGTTAGCTTCGCTGTTGAGTCCACTGAACGATCTTTCTTTTTAAGAGTGTCTACTGTCCCAAACTCTTCAACCATTTCCTAATTTCTTAATTATTTTTACTCACAAATTTTATATTTTTCTTTTTACTGTTAAACAAAACACACAGCACATTAGTAGCATCTTCAAAAACGAATGGTGAAGATAAATGGCAAATGAAAATTTCCCACCTCAATTTATTCCTAAGTTATGTTTATTGTTAAAGATCAGTACTTCAGAAAGCAGAAAGGAGAGTTGAAGTAGTGATTTTGATTCCTATAAGGAAAGGAGAAAAAACTATTTCCCTGAATTCTGAACATGTGAGACAGTACAGATGGACACATATTTTCTGTCTAGGTACACAAATCGAGAGAGAATGTCATCCTTTTTAATTTACCAACACACTTCTCCCTTTCTCAAGTAGCTTGCAATTCTTTGATAACTAGTGGCATTTAATATTTTACCAGATTTTTTTCACTATTTTTAGTTCTCTTTTAAATTGGGTGATGATAATCTTTGGTCATCTTTCGACTTACAGATACATGTGCATTAAAGATATTAACCCATTTTCTATTATAGATATATTAATTTACCTTCCAGATGAACAATGTTATGCTAGCCAATCACTTTTATGATACTGAACAAATTTTCTTGCTTTCTTTTTTTTTAGGTAGCGGGAATAGAACTCAGGACTTGTGCTTGCCGGACAGGCGCTTGTGCCACTGAGCTATATGCCTGGCTCACAACTTTTCTTTATAGCTACCCATGGTTTTATTGGTGCAGCAAGTAGACCCAAGTCTCTAGGTTGGCAGCCGTGCGAGATCCCTTTACAGATCTCACACACTTTCTAATAAGCTACGGTTTTCAAAGCCATCCACTACTAACCTGGACTAGTTAGCTTTTAGCACAACGCTTTCATTGCACATCCAGCTATGCTAGCTTCTACTTCTATATAGCTCACAGTCCCTTCTTGAATAATCATGTTTGACGTGTTACACTTATTCTATCTATGCTTTCCAACATGCAGGACTTTCTCCCTCAAGAATTCAGTGTTAAGTGTGTCAGAGTTTCCACAGGGACCTGAAAAGAGAAAAGGAAAGATAGGGACTGTGATTACCAATGAAAGCTTGCTTGGAAAAAGCAATGCAAGAGACTTTCCCAGATAGTCGTCTTGATTCTTGGTCACCAACAAAATGGCTAGATAAAAGAAGAGCACAGTTTTAGAATGAGAGTTGTACAATCAAAATGAAACGATGGTGCCCGATGTTATGTCCTTTGGGAAAGCTCTTAGAGAAATCTAAAATGATAATTAATTTATTGATAGTTCGAATCACATCAGAAGAACCCACATACTGGAAACCAATTTTTTGTTTCATAAAGGTGAAAATATTTGGGCAAACTTTTTGTTACATTTAAAGTAAGAATTAAATATTTCCATAGTATTAAATGACAAACAACAGGGAGATGAAAATTATAACCAACAAGCAAATGAATTATAGCAGAAATTATTAAATTAACCAGCTGTTCATTCTAATACACAAGTGAATTTTGGAACAAATTAAGACTAAATCACTGTATTTTCTAAATTAGATCATGTATAATTCTCAACAGAACAGCCCTTCTCATTACCATTCTCCTCATATATTTCTTTTTTTCTTACTCGAAACTTTATTAAGCCCTGAACATTGTAAAAAATTCATTTACAGTAGCAATATTATAAGCCCTATTTCATCAGTCAGGATAAATTTTATAATATTTATAATTTAAAAGCAGAATATAATCAAATTAAACAATTAAAGATGATTGATCTATATGTATACATACCATGATTAAAATTTGGCATTTAGTTATATTTCTCTTCGCCTTCAGGCAAAATCCTCCTTCAGAATTATTTTTTTGAAGTATTATAGTTTCATAAATTGGTTGAAATAAAACTTACTTCATCACCTGACTCCATATAACATTTATTTCCTAAAGAAATTCACTACAAAGCTTCCCTGTTAATTATAGTACGAATCTTTGGATAATGCTATTAGCTAAATTTCAGTAAATTTAAAGTTAATTCCTAACTAAAGTAACATAACTAAATTAAAAAAAATCTTTGAATAACAATATGGGAAAAAGTTCTAGTTTACAGACTGACTACTATTTGGTATAAATAGTTTAATACCCAGAAAATGTAGTCTATAGATTGCTTAAATTTTATTTTAAATATTCTATGATATGGTTAAAAAAAAAAAAACTAGCCAGATGATGACAATCAGAATGATAACAATTTTAGAAATAATTGTCCAAGCAACATTTTCACAAATTTTTTTCAAAAAATGCCTCTGTCTCTCTGTCTCTGTCTCTCTGTCCATCTGTCTGTCTGTTTGTCTCTCCCCGTATCTCAATCTCTCTCATGGACAATTCTAGGCAAGGTCTTAGTAGCCCGGTCCCTTGGTGGGTGGATCAGACACGGGGGGGGGGGGATACTTGTCTCCCCCATCAGAAAGTAAAGTAGCTCTTGTAGGTCATTAGTTCACAATTTTTGTACTTGAGACCCTCACTTAAATGCAAAAATATTATTGAAATTTTGAACAACTCAAAACGAATCCTCAAAAGCCTCAAAACAAATCAGGAAAATTACAATAAAAACATTTCTGTTTATGACCAGACTTCAGAGAGTTCAGAAAAGTATCTATAGACCCAAACTGATTATTTGATTGCTTTATTGAACCATGCCTTTGAGAAAGCCTCTTCACCGCTCTAAACTCTGTCATATGCTCACAAAGCAAATTTATATCCTGTCCTTGTAAATCCTTATTTTTGACACTGTATAATACAGAAGCTTTACCGTTGAGCCAGCTCTACCCCAGTTTTTCAAGGCTACTCACCTGAGTGTTCCCATTGCAATACTATGCAGCTACATTGCTAACAGAAATGCTTTTTCCAAACTATGCAGAATTGGATATCACTCTACAAAGCAATTTGAAGTTACCAGAAGATTCTTGGTAACGATTTAGAACACGGCATGTCAGAGTTGAGAAATATTCATCTAGCATCTGGTGTTATTATGTCCATATTTTTATCAGATGTATCTTTTTTTAACCCTATCATTCTGTATCATTTAATAATTTCCAGACATGTAGCAAGCATTGCTTCACACGCCCCCCTTTTTGCTGATAAGCAATTAACCTTCTAAATTCTACTTTGTCTAAAACCACTACCAGTGATCACTTTTTGGGGGCATATGCTAAATTTTGGCATAGGTTTGTCATAGAAGTCAAAGGGAAGTTAAGAAATCCTTTGATCTAGGCTCTAAGATAGGGCCAGAGAAGAGCAGAATCATTTAGAGCGTGTTCTTTCCTTTCCTTCTTCACTTGTGTAGATCTAGACTGGCGAGCAGCTCTGGGGGATACCATTGCAGGGCTGGAGGCGCGGCAGGGAACCAAAACCGCAGCTTTTAGGAGCCTCTCGAGTTATGAACATGAGTCACCACGACACTAGACTACTCTATTGCACAACACCAGTTTCTAACAGTGTCTGGGCTTTCATCTTTTTGTCCAAGCAAGGGTGCACTGCACCTTGGTAGCACTTTTGTCTGGGAGTAGTGTGAGCAGCTTGAGGTCTGGATGATGGCCAAATTTCAACCTTTCTGGGACTGCCAAAAAGCTCACTGCGTTTGCAGAATTGTGTCTGTGGACACACATTTCCCTTAGACTGGAGGACCTCCAGGTGTTTGCTTAAGGAAGTCATTGAAATTCATTGCAAATTAAGACCAGCTTTCCAGGAGAAGAAATTCAGCAGTAAGAATTTTCCAGGTGCAAGATAGAAAGACACGTTATTGAGATGTTCAGTATGTGTTTAAGTATGAGTATAAGTAGCTCAAATAAGTTTTAACTTTAAAATACAAACCCTTTTGCATTTTGAAATAAATATCAGGGGAAATTTGTTCCTGCAGTGGTGACATAATACCATTACATCATTTCCCTTGAGAATTTACACACAGTCCGTTATCCTATAGGAACAGTACCCAAGGTTCCAGTGTCTGTAACACTTAGCCCCAATGTAACAGGTTGAGATGAGGGTTTTACCCTCATGAATGGAACAGTGCCGAGGGTGAGAGTCGGTTAGTTATGGGGGGGAGGCTCCTAAAGAAAGAACGCTTTTGGCTCCTGACACCCCACTTTCCTGTGCCTTCTCGTACCGAGTGTGCATGCTCTCCCTTGCTCCTCGTACGTCCGCCATGGGGTGACACAGCTAAGAGGACCTCACCAGGGGTGCTCCCTCAACCCCAGGGGCAGTAGGAAGGAGGGCGGGGTGTGTCAGAGTGCTGGCCTCACACCTGCGGGGCTCTGGGTTTGAACCTCAGCGATGCAAAGAAAATAAGTCAATAAATAGAGAGTATTAAGAAGTGTTAGAAACAACTCTCTGCTCTTGTGTTAGCATGTTTGTGATACATCATCAATGCACTCACCTTGGGCAACTGGCACATGTATGTAACACGTCTCAATCCCTTTTACTTCTTCTCCTTCTCCTCCCTCCCTTCTTCTCTGGTCCCCACGCCCTTTCCTATCTCCACACGGTCTACCTCTGTGTTTCCTATCATCTGTCTTTTATTTTGCTCTTTAAATTATTTATACTTTGCTTTCTCATATGAGTGTGTGATATTTAACCTGCAGTGTCTGTGAATCTCTGTTCTTTATAAATTACTTGACCGAGGGTATTCTGTTGTAGTAGCACAAAATGAACTAAGAGAGTAGGTAAATGGCTAAATACCTTACTATACAAATGCTAAGATAAATCTATCTTATAACATTCCTAGGGAAAAGAACTACCATTTTGTATCCAGTGTTCTCCATTTGTAGGAGGGAAATCAAGGTCATAAACCAGTAAGAGAGTTGCTCTTTGTCACAAAACCAGAATGATTGACCTGACCTCTTGGCTCTTGAGCTAATACTACATAAACTTGGAGTTATAAAACTGTACATTAAAGATAAATTCTTTAATAACTAATGTTGAAACAGTTACAGATTTGCAGCATTTTGACTGGAGAACATACAATCATTACATGTATACTTACAGTAATTAACTCCCAATGACATCTTGATCAATGCATTCATACGAGTATGTGAGAAATACTGTTAATACTGCTGAAAGTATGAGAACATTTAGAAAAAAGTTTTGATGTAACTCAAATGATAGGTTTCATTTTTAAGTGTTAGTGCATCATCTTCAATTCCAAAAAATACCATTTCATCAAAAGACATTCTGAAGCTGAGATTTCTTCCCGGTCAGAAATAGTTCATTTTTCTCTTGAAGGTGTTTGGGACAGAATCAGGAGTCTTTTTGGAAAGACAATAGATGCTTAGGAAAAGACACATGAAGGTTCGGGAGAGAGAGAAAGAATACCAAGAACATACAGTGGTCCTTTGTAATTGAGAAGGTTCAGGATGCCATCAGATTGTCTCCTGCTCGTGTGAGCTTGAGTAAAACAAGATGTTCCTACCTACAGCGTCTGTCCGGCTCTTCTAAGGCGACCCTTCTCTCCTGCTCCACCAGGGCCATTTCCTCCTCGGTGCCCACAGACTTCTCTCCCTGCCACTCCAGCTCCTCACACATTTCCCTGCAAGTGCCCTTCTGTCTCCACCGGCCCCCTGCACAGCTCTCTGGCACTCTGGTATCTTCATCCTGCTTTATTTTCCTTCCCAGCACTTATCTCTACCTGGAATTATGTTACCTATTGTCTGTGCCAGGAGGATATAACCTTTCAAAACTTCATGAAAACATCTGTACTTTCCTTTATGCAAGAACCATAAGATTCCTCTCGCATTCACCATGACCCGTGCACCATTCCTGCTTTGCAAGCATTGCTTCATTTAATCTTCATAATCACCTTACTAGAAAATACTTTCATTATCACCATTTATCAGAGGGAAAATGGAAGCTCATACACAGGAAAAAGTATGCCTTAACTTACACAGGTATTAAATATCTGGAACAGGTTTCCAACTTGAGTATGTTTGGCTTGAGGCCCTGAACTAAAAACAACGTAAAAGAAATGGGATTTCAAGGCGTGAAAGTGACTTAACCACTCACACATACAAAGTGGTAGGGCTAAAGCAGACCGTTGGTGTCATAACTGTGGGAACAGAGCACAAAGAGAATTTTTACAGAGCACAAAAATGTATTACATTGTCTAAGATCAGAAGAACTGAACATGTAGTAATTTCTTTAAAAATATTTGTTTAATTGATGCAAAAATTGTTCATACTCTTATCGAGTCAATTATATCTTCATGTCTGAATATAAATTTACAGGTTCTTAGCAGACAATGTTTTAAGAGCTCTTCATGACCTAGCTTCCTGTTTCTTTGAGACTAAAGCCTACCATATCCAAGACAAATAACTCTCTTTTAAAACAAAATCCTTCTGGAGTGAAGCTTTATTTTCTTCCTCTTGGTCAAATAAATTCTTCCTCCTTTCATTTCAAATGTAATTTGTTTTCTGTGAAGTTTTTTCCTTTTCTTCAGTGTTTTTGTAAAGTAGAGAGAAAGATGTTTGTTTCCTCATTATAATTTGTAAGATCGCCTTATTCTACACAGTTCTACTGGCAGTGAAAAGACTTTGATTTTCAGTAGTCAGCTCCACTCTTGACATAAACCAGAAAGCGGCTGAAGGGTTGGAGAGAATTGCTTACTCCTTAAGTAGCCGGGAAATTGTTGACTGGTTCCGGAGTGCACACATTTTGGGACCCTCCCGTAGACTCGAGTACATGTTCAGAGTGTGAGACACTTGCAAGACAAAGAGTGCAGTGTCAAATACAAGATTGCCACAGCGTAGGACTCGCATGCAAGTCCAACACATTTAGTTGAACGAGTGTGGTCAAAGTTAAGCTCTAGGTCAAGCTTCAGTTTACATGAACAGATTATGAACCAATTATTCCACACAAAATACAAGTGGCTTGTTTGCCTCTTGAAGTTTACACGGAAAACCAGTAGTGTAGACTATTGAGGAGTTACAGTGGCAAATTAAGTTCAATGAGTCAAGCTTCCTATGGAATTAATCAAACACTTACGTCTGATTTTGGCTCGAACATGTTTTCTGGAGGTTTTGAATAGATGATGTAGTGATTAAGACTGCTAGCAATGGATCTAGCCCATGCAAGAGCATGTTAACCACAAGTATTTCTTTGGGGAAGGTGTATAGTAATTCTTGTCTCTAAAATCTCTAGTGAAATCCCCAAAAGCGTGGAACGTAATTAAATGCAGAGTTTTTCAGGTGCCGAAGGCTGTCTGTGTGAATAAATATGTGGTTCCATCAGTCAGCTCGTCTGTGTTTTCTCTTGCCGCTCATGGTGCATTAAAACAGCCCAGCGAGGTCAGACCGTCGGAACGGTGAGGTCCCCTGTTTGATTTACTGGAGCCACATAAACTCAGGCAGACGGTTATGAATGCCACATTTGAGAAAATCTCCCATTTGTAAAAACATGTTGGGTCACCTTAAAATGGGATTAAATGGATTCTTTTTTCAGAAAGTGTTTGGTAGGTAGAAAGGAATGCTGAGGTGACGCCGCTGGGGTAATGGCAGAGCTACAGGTGGCCCTTTTCGGTGGGCTGAAAGTCATGGCACTGGGGGATGGGAGGACTACAAGAAGGATGCATCCGCTGACTCTGAAATGCAAGGCTGGCGAGCCAAATCATGGCCTTCTACAGGGTGTTCAGAGTGCAGAGCAGGAAGCAGCCTGCAATTTTTCAAAAGAGGCTCCCTCGTGAGCTTGGCTGCACTGGAGCCACGCCAGGCAGGCTCCCTTCAGCGTCTTCATGGCGGGGTGCAGGCAACTGAGCGTGTGTCCCGTTTATCTGATGCCTCCAGCATTTATCGCAGCAATTTTGTTCAAACAGTCCCAACTCGTGGCTTCTAAACAGAATTATAAGGCCATTGGCTTTAAATGCAGGTGCCAGGGTGCTATATTTCTGTGTCCTGGGTTAGATGAGATGGAGTCTTACAGAAACTGGGGGTCTTACAGAAACTGGGTGTCTTCCAGAGTGGCGTGCACAATGGCCCGCAGGTGTGCGTAAGCCCTTAGGATGACCAGTGACTGCTGCAGGGAACCTGCATTCCTGAGGATAGAGGTATGAGGAAGGCACAGGATGGCCACAACAGAGCCCGACTCTGAGGGTTAGCAACGCTCTGTCTCTGACTGCGTTGTTATTACAAAGCGCACCGAGACTGGATAGCTTAGAACAAAAATTTATTTCCCATAGTTCTGGAGCCTGGGAGGATCAACAACAAAGCACCACTACTTTTTTTTTTTTTTTTTTCTTTTTCCCACTCCTGGGAACTGAACCCAGGAAACTACTTCCCTTGCCCTTTTTATTATTATTTTAAGACAGTCTCATTAAGTTGTACAAGCTGGCTTCGAACTTGCAATCCTCTTGCCTCAGCCTCCCAAGCAGCAGGGGTTACAGGTGTGTGCCACCATGCCCATTTTCACAGCATTAGCATTCAGTGTCCTGTGAGGGCCTTTCTGCTGTGTGCTCCATGGTTGGGGCCAAAGCACCTCGACTTTGCCCTGCACCCCGATCCCATTCTTGAGGACAGAGGCTGCACAGCCCAATCCCCTGCTGAAGCCACACCTCTTAAAACCATTGCATCAGGGATGGGTTTCAACATGGATTCTGAAGGACTCACAGACATTCAAACCAGAGTGCCCTGCACGAACTGGGATTCATGCCCCTAAGAAATGATCCTCTATCTTCCTAGCTCTGTGATGATAAACTAACAGTGACTGCAGAAATATCTCCTCATTATCTGAAAACTGCAGATTCCAGATGGGAAGGTGGCGAGCAGAAAGCTTTGTTGTAGGAGATGGGTATGAGAAAACTATCTGGATTTCTTCACAGGAGAAAGGTAAGCAAAATTGCCATGGTCTTTGCTGTCATTTTTTCTGCTTCAAGATTTAAATTTCAAAAGTAATTAAAGGGCTTAAGTTTACTTCATTTATTGCAGTCACTTATTTGACATAATTTGCTTACCAGTGAGTCTTATGGAGTCATGTCTATAAAAGTTCCAAACCATTACTCAAAATACTGCGTTGTTAATAGGATAAGACTTACTCATGTTTTCAAAAGCTGTTTTGTAACCTCATATTTAGTTGTGCTTCTGTCCTTTAATATTACAAAACAAGCTCTTTTTAAAACCAAATACTTCGGTGTATGAAGCACTAATTTCACAAAGCACAAAAGGACCTAAGTAAAAAGAATAAACTAGTATTGCTTATTGCTGTACATTTTTGCTTTTAGACAACGCGAAGGAGAGAAATGCAGCTGGATGTGGTGGTGCACACCTGTAATCTCAACATGCTCAGAAGCTGAGGCAGGAGGATCACATGTTCCAGCCCAGACTGGGCAACTTAGCAACTTGGGGAGACCCTGTATTAAAATGAAAAGAAAAGGTTTGGGGATGTAGCTCAGGGTAAAGGCCTTGGATTCAATCTACTGGCAGTGGGGGGATAGGAAAAGAGGGAAATGCTACCTAGAGCTGGCAAAAGGAAATATTCTCACCGATCCATTTGTAAAGTCCTGTACACTGTTACCTCGATGCACAGGCCAGAGGAGTTGAAAATAAAAGGCTACCTTTCGTGGATGTTAGGTCTCGGGGATTGCGTCTATAGGACATTGACGTGTGAAAGCTGATGAGCAGATGCGGGAGGATACAGGACGTTGGAGGTGGATGAGGGACCACGGTCAAAGAGAGCGCAGGCACTGCTGCCCACGCTGCCTCAGAGTCAGGGCTGCAGATTTCCTGAGCAGGACCGTGACTGTGACCTGGGCGAGACGGTTCCACCCCAGCCCTGCCTTTCTGAGAGAGACAGCAGCCTCGTGTGTCCATGCTACCTGCGTGGACTGACTTTGTGCCCACTTGGATCAGCCCTGGGCCTCATCCAACAAAGCACTGCGTGGATGGGTTGGGTTTCTGTGAGATTTTTCCTAAAAGGCAGTCACGTGACAAGGATTTAAAGGTCAGCATGATTAAAGGTCTATAGGTTTATTTTATTATTTGGGTTTAGCTCTTACAGGAGGAGAAAACTTTTATCGTATTATGCTTAGTTGTTGGGGGACTGTGAATTAAACTGACAAAAGCCAGACTGACGGAGAGTAAGGCTCGCTGGCGTGGGTAAGAAATCCAGCAGCATAACCGGTTGGCTCATTATGTGGTTAAGGTCAGGGACACACACCTACCTTGGTAGGTGAAAGGGAAGGGGGAGGAAAGACACCTGTAGGAAGAAAAAAAGTGTTTTTCTAGAGAAAAAAAAAGGATTTTTAGAGGAACAAATATAAGAAATTTGATGACTGTCTTTACAGGTATAGCTGTCTTTTCCCTCTCCTTCGGGGATGTAGGCCTTCCCAAAGGGATGGAGTTTATTTACCATCTCTCTTCTGTGATTAGTTCCACCTCAAAGAGAGAATTTATGGAAATCAATTTCCCAGCCTCTGCTGCTTTTAGTTAGCTAAGGGAAGCCTTGATAAGTCTCTTTCTGAATTTCTTGATTCTCCATTGCCTCCGGCTTAAAACTATGCCATTCCAAAGTAGCATATGGTGGGGTGGTACATTTTGGCCTCGTTCCCTCTGGAACACCTGCCACATGACTGTGCATATTAATTTCACATCTTTGAAAAGTGGTGAGAGGCTTCAGACCAAGCCATAAGATTTTGGTGAGTTTTTGCTTGCAAGGATAAGAAAAGAGGATAATTATCCTAGTTGCAGATTTCAACACCATAGCCAACATTCCCCCCCCAACAGATGGCATCTAATACATTGTTCCTTAAGGTTTATATAATGTTCAAAATAACGAGCACAATATTTTGGCAAGAGGACATGTAGCAGAGGCAGAATATATTCAATTATACTTTCTCATGATAGCACAACAATAATTTAAGTGTATTTAAGAAAAAATTTGGTAGAATAGCTTTAAAAGTTTACCATATCGATTTTGAAGTATTTGCAAAATAACATGAGAAATAGTTAAAGGATTCATATTGCTAATGTATGCTTCAGTTAGAGTTTACATTCATGACTCAAAAATTTACTTAAAATTTTAGAACAGGGAAATGTAGTATATACTAACCATGGAATTTTATTCATGTTTAGAAATGAAGGAAATTCTTCTATATATGACAAAGCAGATGAATCTGTAGGACTTTTCTTAAGAGATGAGCCAGGCACAGATGAACAAACATTGCATGATTCCATTTATATGAGTTATGCAAAATGAATAAACTCACTGAAATGTAGAGTAAAATGTTGCTCACGCAGGGTGGGCACAGGGAGACATAGGGACTTAGTGTTAAATGGTGTTAAAGTACTTAATTGAGAGATCTTTGGTTAGGTAACCCTAGTTCTCTGGGTGCCTAGTAAGCAAATGGAAACCCACCTCAGCGTAAATGGACCTAACCAATCTGAAAGTGCCAGCTCACCTCTAACTAGGGACTCTTCATGGTAATGAGCTAAACAAAATACAGCTCCACTTTATCCAATCAAATATTGTCTTGGTCTTGCTGTTGTAATCACCCTATGAAATTCTTCCTCTCAGGCCTCTTTGGCAGAGCTCCTGAATTCCTCTCAATTTGGAGCTACTCAGTTCATGCATCCTTTCTGCTCAGATAAACACTTCACAATTTTAATATGCTAAGGCTTATCTGAGTATGAAATTTTAGTTATGCAAGATGATTAATTACAGAATTCTTCTGTATAACATTGTGCCTATAGCCAGCAGTACCCTACCATATACTGAAAAAGTTATTTAAAAAGGTCGGTATCATGTTAAGAGTTCATACCATAAAATATTATATAAAATATTAGGGCTTAGAGATAGTTTTATAAAGAATCAACCATATTCATTCAATATTCCATCTATAGTAATTTTCAAGATGTATATAAATTGGCAGCCAAAAACGTACAAAGTTTAGACAAATGTGACTATTGTACTTATATGGTGAGTTGTTTTTCTTTTTAAACAAACAGTAGTATACTATGAATGAACACACAAAGCTTACTGTGTCAGGCGATTTTGCGTAAAGTATATAAATTAAATCATTAATTCTCTTGGCAATCCTCTGAGCCTCTTAGTGGTATATTTCATTGTTGAAGAAACTCAGGTATTGACAAAACAAATGAATGAAAGATATTTTCTTAGAGTATTTATGCAGCTATAACCAATACCTGAGATTGGGTAACTTATAAACAATAGAAATTTATTCCTTAGTGTTCTGGAGGCTGAGTCCAAAATCAGAGCACCAGAAAGTCTGGTGTCTGGGGAAGGCCCATTCCTCATATATTGTATCATTTAGAGCAGGAGGGACAGAAAAGCAAAAGGGAAAAGAGGTGAATGGTTACCCCGGGCTCCTCTTCTATCAGGTCTCCAACTCCCTTCACGAGGTCATCATCATGACTTACATCACCACACCTGTCAACATTATTTATCAGCAATTAAGTTTCAACATACTAATTTTGGGAGACATACTCAAATCATAGCAGACATCATATAACATTACAAAATAGTTGGTTAAAATCATTGGCTACTCATTCAACAAGTATTTTTTGAGTCCCTCCTTCTCACTGGACACTTTGAGGTCTGGGAAATACAACTGCGAACAACATAGCCATGTTTCTGTCCCTAAGTGGAGAAAAGGGAAACAATACTAACTGTGATAGGCTTGTGAGTGTTCCATGAGGTGATAACCTTGATTGTGAGAATGTTAAACTGAGAGCTGACAGTGTCAGCCGCGTGAATGGTGGGTGGAAAGGAAGAGAGCATCCCAGGATTGGAAGTGGCATGGAGAAGACAGTGAGATGGAAGGGCCAGGCAGCGGAGGGATGAAGAGTTCCCAGTGATGAGACCACAGTGAGCAACAAGGAGTATGACAGGAAATGGTCGGGAAGGCAGAGTCAGCTGGGAAACCTCAGGATCACCTGAGGTTTTGTGGGGCATTCTGAGGGTGCTGGTTCTTTTTTACAGATTGCCATGGCAAAACATGTAGGGGCCCATGGTAATTGTTTGACTGAGGGACATCGATGCTCTGGGATAAAAGAGTGGCAGACAAAAGAACAAAAGGTGTGAGTGAGGCAAGTCAGTCAGGTTGTGCCATGATTGGTGAGAAAGAGGACAGGTAAGGGAAAGATGGATTCTTTGGCCTCTAGCTTGAACAACTAGGTGGATATTTAAAGCAGGGGAGATGACGACTTCAGCTTTGGATTGAATGAATTTTAGGAGTTCATGGAATATTCAAGTGGAGATATTGAAAGGAAGCTGGATAAATATACTTGATTTCTTGAGATGTAAGTTGAGGTTATTGGAAGTTGATGGCCTATAGATATTAGGTAAATATTTGAATGACATAACCTATGATAGAGAGAGAGAGTCTGGAGTGAAAAGATGAGGGCCCAGCACTGAAACAAAACTTTAACAGACACTCACTGAGTGAATGGGCGAGATTGGATAACACATGACAGGGCAGATGAGCTCATTTTTCTTTCTTTTTAAGGAACTAACAATCCAAAATAATAGGATAATATAATACAGGGGTCAAGGAAATAGTAGGTGTAAGAAATGTTGTAGGAGATTAGTAAGCAAAGGATCTAGTGTTAGGATGGTCAGAAAGAACTTCTCAAAGAAGAAGGTTCCAATTGGATTTTGAGATGACCATAGAGCCCATCCAGGAAAAGAAATTTAGCTGAGCGGGGAGGAGAAAGAAAGGCACAGGTAGACTTTGCACAGTATCTATAAATAAAAAGAAACAAAAGAAATAAAGGTGGTCATTTCTGACCTCACAGAACTTACATATGAACATTAAGACTATAAGCACAGGGGAAAAATCCAAGAAATATTTAAAAGGACCCTATTTATGGATTATGTAAATTAATATCATGGGCTGTCTGACCAGAATGTTGAGGAAGTTAGAATTGCTGTGCTATTCCAGGGTTAATTGGGGGATTGGGAGGAAATGGGTTTGGAGTTACAGTGTAATGTGGGCTATAGATGTGAATTTCTTAGACAAAATTCAACATTGTCACTGAAGAATTTAATTGTACTATAAATATATCTTGGTTGTCCATTCTGAAGAAGATTTTAAAAGCCTAATAAACTGCACTGGAAAGGTTTTTCCCTTTACCGTTCATTATGAATGTAACTTGTAATTGCTACAATGAACCATAATTACCTAAAGGCAGATTAGATGAAATCTAAGGCCATTACTATCTCCCTTAATTAAGGAAGGCAAGCTCCAGGGAAAAGGAAAATGGATCCAGTCGTGCTTGCTTTTACTTAAGCACAGAAAGGACACTCTGGAGAAGTTAGACTACTACACCAGCCCTGGATTTCTTAATTTTACCATTTATTTTTACCACTTATTTTTCTCTTCAAAGGTATGGCAATTGCTTTATGTTCCCCATTATTTTAATTTTTCTAAGGGAAAGTCATTTTTACCTGCTTTGAATAGAGGGGGCAAAAGAAATAGCCACCTGTTTTTGTACAGAGATTGTAATTCTGAAAATGTAAAGACTCTTACTATATTTGCTCTCTTCTTTTCTAGATGCCTTTCATAACTACGGCTGTAGTTATAAAAATTTCCCTGGCCAGTGAGATAGCTCAGCGGCATAAGCGCCTGCCCGGCAAACGCGAGGTCCCGAGTTCGACTCCCGGAACCCACATACGAAAAAGGGGCCGGTGATATCGCTCAGCGGCACGGGCGCCTGCTGGCGCGCGAGGTCCTGAGGTCGACCCCCGGTACCCCCCCCCACAATTTCCCTGTAGAATTATGTAGATTAATTGCTTCCGGTTGTGGAGAAAATACATCAGAACTGAACAAAGGGTGCAGGTGTTCCAGGTGCTCTCCGAGCGCGACGTCTGCGGCCTCTCGGGAGGCAGCGCGGGCCCCTAAGGCTCAGTACGAGCTCCGGGGTGGTTTGCACGCGGTTAAGAACGGCTCACTTTCTTTCAGTAAACAGGGCTTCATTACGGTCAGAGGGGCTCAGGAAGCTCTCCCGATGAGTTAATCCTAAAGGGGTGTGAAGCAGGTTCACTGAACGTTGGCTGCCGACCTGTGATGAGTCTGCTGAGACAGAACCCCGAGTTACAAGTCACCTAGTGGGGGTTTCACTCTCAGACAGGCAGCAAGAGACGACGGGAGCTTGGATTCATTGTGAGCTGGTCCCCGAGGCCAGGAATGGATGAACCTTGTCCGCTCACCCCTCACCTGACCCCAGGCAGCAGCACCCCCTGGGTTTTATGTCCCAGGGGCTACATGACAAGATGCATGAAAACGTGGGTGCACATCTAATCCTAGGGGCTGAAGCAGAGCCCAGAGTGCTCCGGACAGGTCTTCTGTAGCTCAGGGGCTGCTCTCCCGGGCATTTTAAGTCTTCTTCAGAATGACAAGTGAGAAAGTGGGGAGAACTGTTCTGCAGGGATGGAAGGAGGTGAAGATTTCTCTTGAAGACCGTCATGCTAAGCAAAATAAGCCAAACTCAGAAAGTTCAGTATTACCGATTTTCTCTTAAATATACATAAAATATAAATAAATAAAGGAGAGATAATAGGAAACCAGAAGACAGACTTTTGGAGATAAGGAAGGGGATGGCGGTGGCTAGAGAGAAAAATGAGCAAGATGTAAGCATGTACCAGTTCCCCTAAATGGGCATCACTATTCGGTTTCACTAATAAAAAAGATTACATTGATTTGACAGAAATAGTTCTCCTGTAAATTACATAATCACCTGGATGAATTACTTAGCCTTTCTATACTTTAGTATCCTCAACTGTAAAATGAGAACACCAATTCTTATTTCAAAGAAGTTTGACTTGGGCTGGATGAGTTAAGAGAAAAATGCTTACTAGGGTAACTGAAATATGGAAAGAGTCCAATAAACACCGAGAGTTACACAGAACCCCCCTCGGTCCCCCCATCTCTGGTCACAGCTCACCTCTAGGTTTCCACTGTCGCACAAGTGTATTTTACTCCTTTGTAACACCTGGTGTCTTAGAACTCATGGTACCAGGTGTCAGTGCTCATGGCAGGGGCTTAGTCAGTGGTCGCTGTGTGAATAAACACACCACAAGTCTAATACTACTTTATTCACTATTTCTAGAACTGTTCCATCATCCCAGAACTTCAAGCTAGGCCATTATTAATAAGACATTTTAATTCTGAAAGCATGTTGAAAGCTTTCTGCCATTCTTCCTCAAAATTGGGCAAGTACAGAATGAGACAAATTATAGTTTATTACCTAAGTAGTCATTTGCGTTTTCATTTTTCATCACAGCTTTTGAAATAATGTAAAAGCAAGCTGAAAATAACCAAGGCTGCGTACAGAACTGAGGCAGAAGTAAAAGGCAGAGAGCCAGTTAATCAACAAATACACCCTTCCCCAACTTGGGCTCCTGTTTTTGTTGTTTCTCTGTTTGATTTGTTTGTTTTTAGGCCTATTTCAAATTTTGCCTCCTCCCTGAGGATACCTTCCTCATTAAACTTCACCGGAGATGACTTTTCTCTCTTCCCTGAAGTTTGATTATTTTACTTTCTACTACTGTACTTCCACTTTGTGTCCCTTCAGGACACATCACCCAACAGAGAAATAGCCCCTTGACAGTAACTTGCCAGTCATCCAAGAGTATTTCTGTGTGCCTACGATAAAATGCTTACCTTACTATGCTTTTAAATTAATTTACTTCTTCATTAAAATATTGACCTTTTCTGAGTAGGCAGAACAACGTTGAAAAGAACATAGCTGGAGATCTCATATTTCCAATTGCAAAGTTTACTACAAAGCTACACTAATCAAGAAGATGCAGTGTGGGGTGTGGTACTGGCAGAAAGACGGACGCTAGACCAATGCAATAGACTACAGAAATAAAGCCCGTGTACAGGGTCGAAGATTTTTAACAACCATGCTAAGGTCATCCAGTAGGAAAAAGGACAATTTTTTTTTTTTTTTTTTTGTCTTTTTGAGACAGGGTTTCACTGTGCAGTTCAGGCTGGCCTTGAACTCACTTTGTGGTCCAGGCTAGCCTTAAACTCACAGAGATCCTCCTGCTTCAGCCTCCCAAGCCCTGGGATTACAGGCATGTGTCACTATGCCTGTTGGAAAAAGGACAATATTTTTAACCAGGAATGTTAGAAAAACTGGATAGCTACATGCAAAAAAAAAAAAAAAAAAAAAAAAAAAAAAAAAGGATGAAGAAGTTGGATCCTAATGCCATGTATAAAAATTAACTCTGAATGGATTAAAGCCTTAAATTAACAGCTATAAAACTTAGAAGAAAACAACAAAACCTTTATGACATTGGGCACAAATGTCTTGGATATGATGGTAAAAACACGAAGGAGAAAGTTGGTAAATTGGACCTATCAAAACTAAAAACTTTAGTATATCAAAGGTTCTTATCAACACAGTGAAAATGCACCCCATAGAATGGGAAAAAATGTTTGTAAATCTTGTGTCTTTAAGGGAATAATATCCAGAATATCTAAAGAACTCCTATTACTCAACAACAAAAATGTGAACAAAAATAGGTATGACCTTAGAAAGTGTAAAGAACTGGAAAAGACATTTTTCCAAAGAAGACACACAAAAGGCCAACGAACCCATGCAAAGATGTTTTACATCACCACTCATGGAAATGCAAATCAAAGCCAAAGAGGAGCTACTTCACACCCACTTGGATGAAACTTTCCCATCACTGGGACACAACGTCTCCTATAAGATGAGAGGTATAATTTGGCTCACGGTTTTGGGGGATTCAGTTTATTACTGGCTGGCTCCAAGGCAGAAACATCACGGTAGACCAAAGATGATTCATTCATGGCAGCTGGGAAGCAGAGCAGGGAAACTGCCAGAGAGAAAGGGGGCAAGGGGCCAGATACAGACCCCAAGGTCACACCTCTACGATCCACCCAGACACATCCAGAAGTGAGCCTTACTAATCCCCTGACAGTCAAGTTCACAGTCCAGCTTGACTGTCACAGAGAGCTATTACAGAAACAAAACAAACAAAACAAAACCCAGAAACTAACCAGTCTTGACAAGATGTAGAGCAATGAAGACCCTTGTGCATTGTTAGTGGGATAGTAAAATTGTAGAGAATGGTTTGGCAGTTCCTCAGCAAACTAAACACAGAATTATCATGCGAGGCAGCAGTCACACTTCTAAGTCCATACCCCGAAGAGCTAAAAGCCAGGGACTTGAACAGATTTTGTACGCCTGTGTTCGCAGCCACAGTATTCGCAATCGCCAAATGGTAGAAGAACACGAGTGTCCGCTATAGATGAATAAATAAACAGTATGTGGTAGATATGTGTATAATGTTCAATATTCAGTCTTTAAAAAGAAAGAACATTTTGACATATGGTGCAACATGAAACTGGAAAACATTATGCCAAGTAAAACAAACTAGTCAGTAAAGGACAAATGTTGTGTGATTGCGTTTACAAGAGATTCCATGGGCAGTCAGGTTCACAGGCAGGAAGGAGAACGTGGCCGCTGGGGAGGAGGAGGGCGAAGAGGGGAGCTGATGTGTGATGCGCAGAGCTCCAGCGGGCGGATGAAGGGTGAACTGGATGGTGGTGACGGTCACACAGCAGCGGGCGCGCACTGAATTCCATAGAAGTGAATCCTTCGGGGGTTAACATGTACGTTCTATGTTTTAAACATTTTACCATAAAAATTGATTTTTGTTTTTCAGCTTCTGTTGCTTATCTTCCTAGCTGCTTGAAACTCAGTTTATTTTTATATTCATTACCATCTTTCTGGATCTTATTGATGAACAAAAATGATCTACTGGGCTTTAATCAGTTATACTCTGGAAGCATCTGTAATGTGGATAATTTAACCCAGAATGGAAAATCAACAACAGAGTCCTTGAGCTCAAAAATAATCAAATCTAACTCCTGAGTTTTCCAGAGACCTTGGGGGATTTCGTGACTTGAGTAGATAACACAGCTGCCCTGTGGTGTGACGGGTCCAGCGTCCTGACTGCTGTAACTGAAGCCAGGAGGCCTGCAGGCTGTGCACCGCTTAGGGTCCAAATCATATTAGCTAGGAAAACAAAGTTCAGTACTGACGAATTCAGTAAACAAAACAGGCTTTAGAAAAACAGGATCAGAAAAAGGCTGGAGGAAGCCCCAAGGCAGTTGCATTTGAAGTCTTTGGAGACTTTGCTCCCTGGCTGCAGGGACTTACAGTTAGAACTCTTAAAACTGTGCAATGAGAAAACAATTATTAAAAATAGGCATTTTTTTCAAAAAAGATATGTAAATGACCAAAAGCCCATGAAAGATGTCCAAAATTATTAATTGTTAGGAAAGTGAAAATCAAACCCTAATGAGATGCCAATGTATATTCACTAAGATGGTTGTAATAGAAAAGCAGATAACAAGTGTTGGCAAGGACACAGAGAACTTAGAATACTAAGAGGGCAGTCACCTTGGAAAATAACTTAGTGTTTCTTCAAATGTTAAATACAGAGTAACCATGGCCCAACAATACCTCTCCCAGGAACATACCCAAGATAGTAAGAACTTATTTCCACCTAAAACTTTGTACATAAATTTCAAGTAGCATCATTCATAATAGCCAAAAATTTGAAACAGTCTAAATGTCTATAAACTGATGAATGTATAAAAAATATGATTTATCCAAACAAAGGAGCACTATTGTCTGAAAATGCATGAGCTTCCAGAGATTTATAATTATTATTATTTCTTTGTGATGCTAGAGATCAAACATAGGACCTCACCCAAGGAAGTGTTCTACTGCTAAGCTACAACCCCAGCCCTAAGCATGATAATTTTAATGGTTGATAATATTAAGCTTCTCAACTTACAAACACATAAACCAAATTTTGGAATAGAGTGACCCCTGTCCAATGGTTATACCATAATGCATAGCCATCCCAGCAAATCCAGCCCAGAAATTTTAAGCATTAGTCACCATACCATTTATCTTAAAACAATTTCATGGCTAAAAATATGTGACAACAAAATACAGTGCATAAAATTTGATTTAATCTTGGGAAAAAATTCACTAAGTCACAGTGTTAAGAAAAAAGAGGACACAGTCTTCAACACATGGTGCTAGGAAAACAGGGTATGTGTGCATACCATGTATGCATGTATTGAAACAACACATGGTACCCCATTACTATGTATAATTGTCATGTTTTTATGTATTGGTGAAAAATAGATTTCAGAAAAATGAATGTTCAGTGCAGACTATATATTTGATGATATTATTGAACTGGTATTAAACCTCGTGGATATGACAATTATGTTGTAATGAAGAGCAGTCTTTTCTTAGATATGTGCCGAAGTATTTACAGTGTCTAGGAATTGACAACATACTTTTAAACACTTTACAAGAAAGTGTACATGTTCAGGGAAATACTGTCTGGCCATTGGTAAATCTAAGTAAAGACCTATGGGTATTTGTTGTGCTATACTTTTAATTCTTTTGTAGCTTTGGATTTTCTTAAAGTAAAACATAAGGGAAAATTGTCCTTATATTAATGACAATTGCATTCATCTTCAATGGTCTACTTTGTATTCTGGTATTAATTCTATTCATTTGTTCATTCATCCATGTACTTATTTATGTGGTGGTTTCTTGCTTATGTGTGAGAAGGTGAGGAAAAATGCATTAATCTGACATGGCTGCTACAATTAAAAAAGGTCATCAGAACAGATGACTCAACAGGAAATGCCTCATTTCAGAGTCCGAGATGCTGAGGTGGACTCAGGAGGTAGACTACATCCAGAGAATCAAAAGAAAGCAAAGAGTGGCAATAAACACTGACATCAATGGAACACTTCCTGTCTTGAACCTGGGGAAGCTAAACTATGGAGCATGCAATTGCAGTATGGAATTGTCCGCATCTCTTGCAGCTACATGGTGTAGTGGAGCATGTAGCTAGGATCCTACCTTAGTGTGTCAGAAAGGCATTTAAACAAAACTTGAAATAGGTACTCAAGTGCACAGCTCTGGAACAGAGGCCATAATTACCAGTCCTGGCAGTAGGAAGTCATTTGCAAAACCATGGTATTGAGACAACACTACATCTGATTTTTTTCTCTCCCAGCAAAGTCAAAGCATACATCTAATGCTGGAAAAGAAATGAAAAATCAAGCAGGAGACCTGAGGAGCCAAATCTCTGAGCCTGAATGAAGGATGAGCCTTCATCCTAAGGGAATGGGAAGGTTTTAGAGAATGGCTTGACTGGATCTGGTTAAGTTATGAATATGTATCGTATTGAGGGGGAAAGAGTCAGACTCAGGCAGATCTTTCAAGGCATTTCTGTTGTTTCGTTTTATCTCCTGGAGTCTGCATTACCTGATACTCATATACCCTCTCATTTCCCCTCGATTAATATTTGCATGGTATATATTTTTCTATCATTTCACTTTCAGTCTCTTATATTGTTATATCTGAAGTTCCTTTAGAAAGTATGTATTTCAGTCATATTTTTAATCCATCTGCCAAGCTTTATTTTTTATTGGATTATATATAGGCCTTGTATATTTAATGTAAATTAAATTTTTTGTTACACTGGCCCCTCTATTTGCCGTTTTTAAAGGATAAGGATTTTTTTTGTTGTTGGTGATAAATTCTTAGGCTCCCCTCATCAGAGAATATCTTGATTTCTCTATGCATGAACGATATTTTCACTGGATATAGGACTTTGGGTTTATAATAATTTCTTTCAGCACCTGAAAACCATTTTTACTTCTTTCTGGCCTCCATAGTTTCTTATGAGAAATTTGCCATTTAAACTATTTATCTACTTTCAAGATGTTTTTCTTGGTCTTTAGTTTTCAAAAGTTTGATGATTCAATGTGGGTTTCTCTGTTTATATTCTGTTTGGGGTTCACTCACCTTCTTAAATCTAAATTTGTTTGCCAAATTTAGAATGTTTTCAGTGATTATTTCTTGGAGTATCCATCACCCCGTTCCTCTTTATTCTCTCTTTGTAAAACTTCAATGGACAGGAATGACAGGTCTTCTGTTTTAGTCTCATAGGTCCCTGTTCGCCTTTTATTTCACCTGTTTTCTTTACTGCTCATGTTGTATTGTTTCTATTCTTCTATCATCAGGTTCACTGATTCTTTCCTCTGTCCCCTCCATTCTCCCACTGAAATTACACACAATTTTATTACTTCATGTATTTACTTTGGTTCCTGCAAACAAATTACATTTGTTTCTTATTTAAACAGTCTTGCTGAGACTCTTTTTATCTGCCTTGAATGTATTTCTTACTGCCAGTAGAACATTTTCATAATGGTTACTTTAAGATCTTTCTTAAAGAACTCGCACGTATTGCTATCCCGGTGTTGGTAGATATTGGTTGCATTGTTTTATTCAGTTTGAGATCTTCTTGGTTCTTAGCACTATTACCAGATAGTGGGTGTCAAGGGCATTCTTCACAAGTTCTTGGTGACCTGAACAAAGAATCAGACAAGACAGAAAAGGCAGCAGAATTGTCCATTGATTGAAGGTAGAAGAGAAGTATGCGCTGTAGGGCAAGAATGAGCCAGTGAACAGGCTCACAGCGGCCCGAGGATAAGGGGGAGGGATCTTTAGTATCCATAGTTCCTGGCATGGCTTCCCTGTCCTGCAAATAAGGCACTGGGGTGACAGTTGTCCTGTCAAAAACTCACTTGGGGGCTGGTGAGATGGCTCAGCGGCATAAGCGCCTGCCCGGCAAGCGCGAGGTCCTGAGGTCGACTCCTGGTACCCATATAAAAACAAAAAAACAACACCTCACTTGGCCTGGCGTCAGGATTAAACTGCCTTTGCCAAAGACTCGGTTGGCTTCCCACCAAGGATTGAAAGTAGCACTTTTCTGCTTGGTCCTGAAGCAGCACCAGATTCAAATGGGGGGTTAAAAGTGTCGCTTTCAGATCGGCTCCGTCTATGGTGCTCAGGAGCCTGGGGTCACTTTGGGTCCTAAGTTCTGTGCACGTCCTCTGGGTTTTGTGACCTTTGGCACATTCCTCGCGGTTGTTGTCGGATGTGCCCCAACCTTAAACTCCTTCCTCAGTAGGAGGAGCAGATTTTTAAATGAAATATAGGCAAGTTGTACCCAATAATTTCCCATGTTTCGAACTCCTGGATCTTATTTAAATTCAGTGACAACTGGCTGCTGTGACACGGTAACAACAGCGGAGAGGGCATCCCTCGTTCCTGGGATGGAAGTCCAAGGTTCTCCACGCAGCTCTGTGGACACCAGTGGAGGAATTCTTCCTCCTGCTTGCAAGTATGGGGGTCCCGTCTCCTCTGGGCCCCCGCTGATACCCGCTGGCTGGCAGGTAAGGCGAGCTTCATTCCTGCTCCTGTGCGGCGTCCATCAGCGTGGTGAGGTGCGGATGAGATGGCCTCCTTTCGTCCGGCTGGTGGTGACGCTCCTGAGTCCCCACTAGGTCTCCTCTGCCGCCACCCCGGGGAGGTAGCTGGGTGCCCCCTTACTGCCAGATCGGTAGAAGCCTAGGTTTCCCACATGCTCTCCACAGCGGGTGGGAAGGGGTTTATCACTTCCTGGTAGGGATGAAAACCTCTATTTCTTGTTGTCACCTCTCACACCATCCTAGCGGGGAGGGGAGATGTGGTTTGGGTACCTGGTTTGGGCCTCCCAAGGGCGGAAGTCTGGGCTGTTCCTGGTCCTTTGCTGGCTAATGTGGAGATGAGTTCAAGGTGTTTTTCTGTGGTATCTGGCTTGCCCAGCATTTGTACAAATGCTTTTTGTTTTTTTAGGCTGCCCCTTTCCTGGTCCTTTGGTCAGAGATAGCAAGTCATTGTTGAGGCTTTTCATTGGCATCCTTGGCATAACTATGTAGGCAGATTCTTCAGCTCTAAGTCTGGGACATCTGAGAAAGCAAACAAAAACAGAAACAAAAACAGAAACACAGAGAACTCACCTCCCTGGTGTTCCTCTGTTTCCAGTGTCCCTAGCCAGGCTGCCTTCTTCCTGTGTTTCAGTCTTATGTTTGTTTTATATAAAATGTCTTATGTTTGTTGTACTGAATGATAGGGACAGAGAAAAGTGTGTCTACTCCATCTTTCCCAAAGTGGGTGTCTCTTTGTTGCAATCATTGAGTAGAGGTTTATTTAGGATGTAGAATCAGCTTGACTGGATTCGTTAGATGTAGGTCTTGGACAATGTCCATAGTGGGGTCTGGTGCAATAATGTCACAACGTTGGGCATCTTTAATCCTAGGGCCCAATGTGTCTGTCACTTTGGGAATAATTTCGGCTACAGTGTTGTATCATATGTCAATTAAGAACAATCCAGGCCACCCCAGAGATTAAAGATGTCACATAAAAAGAGCAGCTTGGGGACATTTGAGAGTGAACTGAAACCATTAACTTCCTAAGGATGCAGAGTAGAAAAAAGCTGCCAATTGTTTTTCTTTCTATTGTGATCTTTCTTCCTTTTTATCGTCAATCATCTTAATATATTTTCACATTTATTTCTGTTTGTTCTGATTGTCCATTTTTTCCCTTTTGCCTCTTACATTCTCTTTTTTGTCATTTCCATAATCATTGTCATAATAGTATAACATTTTCTTCTAGCATTATTTTCTGTTCTTTGAAGTCTATAAAACATTCACAAAATATAATTATTGTGTGAAAAAAATGTTGCAGAAATCTAAAATAACTTATAATCATTTGGATCCTGGAATAAACCACTGTTTTTCTCATTATACATAGAAGAAAGCTTGTGTTTGCTGGCATCAGGAAAACACCTTGTCAGTCCACTCTTGTCTGTGATTCTTTTGTTACTTTTACAAGAAAAGGATCATGGGAGTTTTGCAATATTCTAAGAATACCACCTTTTAATTCTTTCTTCCCCCAGATTTCAAATATCAAAGAAATTATATTTTATTGTTGTATATAAACTCCAGGAAAGTAATTATTAGCTCCATTTGGCAGATCATTATAAAACAATAGAGACTTTAAGAACTTGGTTAATATGTTAGAAAGGATCCAAGGGCAGCACCTTTACGTCACTAAGCATGTTTTTGTTTTTATTTTTCATAGCACAGTTTTATTAACAAACTCACAACTCCTTAATTTAGACAGATTAGTTAATTTACTGAAATGATTTCTTTAAAATATTGTTTCCCACCTCTGTTTCCTAACTTTCCTGCTGTCTACTTTAGATCTGGTACATCTGCAGAAATTTTTTTTCTTTTTTCTTTCAGAAAACATTTTTGGGTAGGATTATTTCACAGTACCTTAACTAGGCTTCTTTCTTACTATATTTTGGGACATGAATTATGAACAATATTCAAATGCAATGGCTGCAGCACCTCCCTCTGTGGTGAAAAGCCAAGTGGTCACATGTGTTTCTGAGTGACCTGGGACTAAAAGTGCTAGGAATAATTTGGGTGACTGCTTGGTTCCCCTCGCTGCCTACTTTCAGAACAGAACTCAGTGATCTTTCTGTTCTTCCCGTTCAGCAACACGCTCAGGTACACGTCTGCTTGGGCATTTGCCATTTCCCTGGATGTATGAACAGAGGGACCTCTGGAGAAAGCAGGCTGCAAAGCCAGTCAGAGGCAGCAGTGGTTTAGGGCACAAAGAAAGAAACAAACACTGAAAGTCTCAGGACTGAATAAGCCCCGAGGCAGAAAACATACCATTGACTGATCCCACCGCGGAGAAGGTGGGGCAGGGCTCAGACTCGCAGAGCCTGCTCAGTGGGTTGAAAATGAACAGGCCTCAGCATGCAACTCAGTGCCCCGCCCTGAGCCTGGTGGAATCTCAGCTACTGCACGCTGCAGGCCCTAGACAGAAATCGTCCACCCAAACTCCTGCCATGGAAGTTTTTGGAGGTTCGGATACTTGTACTTTGCTATGGGTGTGTGTGTGTGTGTGTGTGTGTTTTGTTATGTTTTTCCTCTTCATCTGAGTTTTTCTTTTAACTAATTCTGTTTACTTTTTTATTCTTTAGATTGTTACATCACTTTTCTGTCCTCATCTTTTTTTCTTTCTTTTTAGAATTTTACTTCTACATTCATTTTTGCTATCCCCACTCTCTCCATTTTATTATTATTATCTTTTATTAATTTTAGCATTTTAATTTTATTATTATTGCTGACTTATTTTGTATAGTTAGTATAGTTTTTGCCTCTATTTTATTTTTATTCTGTCAATATCTGGTTTGTCTTTGTATTATAGACATTATTGTTCATTTTCTTTTCTCTGATTGGTATTACAGATCAAGCCCCAAAAGAAGGCTAAACATTATGAAGACCCATGAAGAGAAATGGAGGAGACATCCATGGCAACAGATACACAAATCTCAATATAGAAACATAAGAAGTATGAAAAACAAGGCAACAGGATTCCCCCAAACATCCATAATTTTTTTTTTTTGGTACCAGGAATCCAATTCAGAACCTCGTGCTCGCCAGGCAGGCACTGTGCTGCTGAGCTAAATCCCCAGCCCCTAAACGTTCATAATTTGTCAGTAATTGTCGTAGTTTATATTTGGGGTGTTCCCTCATGTGTTTGGAAGGTAACCTGATCAGGTATGCTATATCAATCAGTAGATTAATCTACAGATGAATTCACACCTGTCTTGCTGTTAGGAGGTAGAGCCTGGTTAGAGGTGGGTCGTGGTGGGCATGACCTGGAAGGGCCTATCTCCTTCCTACTCTTTCCTTTTCCCTCTGCCTTTCGGCTGCCTTCCATCGTCTTATTCCTGCCTTGGAGCCAGCTGACCATGGACTGAGAATGTGAGCCGAAGTAAACCTCTTCTTTAAGGTGTGGTTTTCAGGTAGTGTATCCCAGAGAGGAGGAACGTGACTAAGACAGTAACTAAATGAATGCAAAGGTATAAAGATGGGTGAAATGTCAGACAAGTAATTCCAAAGACTAATGTATACAATGTTTAATGACTTCAAAGAGTATATAAATAAACAGTTGAATGAATTAAGGAAGGTAGTACAGGATATAAAGGAACAATTCAACAAAGATAAAGATTCTGAAGGAAAAACACACAAAAATTCTGTTTAAAATTATGTTTTAAATGAAAAACATAATAAGTCAAATCACAAAACTCAGTGAAAGTTCTCACCAATAGACAGTGCCAAGCAAAAGACAGAATTTCAGGGCTTGAAGATAAGATTGAGGAATTATTACACACAGACACTAATAAAGAGAAAACTGAAGAAATTAGGAACAAAACAGCAGAGAACTCTAGGAGATGGTAAAAGACCAGACTTCTGAATTTTTGGTGTAGAAGAAGGCACTGAAGATCAGACTAATGGCATAAAATATCTATTTAGGGGATTTATAACAGAAAACTTGTCTATATCTTCAGAAAGATATAGACATCCAGGTCTAAGAGGCATTTAGAGTCTTAAATAGGCAGGACCAGAAAAGAACTTCCCCATGTCAGAGTTAAAGGGGCAAGAGTACAGAACAAGGAAAGAAAATTGAATGCTGCAAGGGAGAAATACTACGTCACTTATAGAGGCAAATCCATCAGGAAAACTTGTCTTCTCTGCAGAATCCTGAAGTTGAGGAGGGCATGGAATGTTGTATTTCAAGCCTGAAGGAAAATAACTGCCCATTTAGATTACTATCTAAACAAAGCTATCTTTAAAATTGAAGGAGAAATAAAGATTCTCTAAGATAAGCATAAACTAAAGAAAATCATGACCACTAAACAAGCATAGATACTTAAAACAGAAAAATAGATATTCTGAAGAAAAACCAAACAGAAATTCTGAAAATGAAAAGCACAGTAAATCAAAAAACTGGAAATTCTCACCAATAGACAGGGCCAACCAGAAGACAGATATTCAGAAGAAACTTAAAGGAATCTTAAATACAGAAAAGTAAAACAGATAAGCTTGTGAAAATTAGGAAAGACTGAAACATTAGAAAAAATTGGCAGGAGTTAGTACATATATTTTTGTAATAACCCTGAATGTACATGGTCTTAATTCTCCAAGTAAAAGACACGAAGTGGAAGATAGGATTAAAAAACAAGACACAGCTCTGTTGCCTACAAGAGCTACACCTCACAAGCAAAGGCATAAGACTGGAAGTGAAAGGATAGAAACAATATTTCATGCAAATAGAAACTAAAAGCAAGCAGAGTAGCTAATACTCATATATGACAAAGCAGACTTTAAGACAAAATTAGTCAGGTGAGACAAAGAAATATATTGGCAAAGGGAGCAATTTACCAAGAAGACATAACAATTGCAAATAGAGTATATATGCACTGAACATCAGTGCACCCAATTTCATAAAACAAATACTACCTCACATAAAGGGAAACATATGTCCCAATACAATAATGGTTGGTGACTTTGATACTCCACTCTAACCAGTAGATAGGTCATCCAGACAAAAAAATCAACACAGAAATATCAGAGTTAATCTACACCACAGATTCAAAGGACTTAGTAGATGTCTACAGAATATTCCATCCAACAACTACCGAATACACGTTCTTCTCAGCAGCTCATGTAATATTCTTCAGAATAGATCATATTACTCCAGAAAGCAAGCCTTAACGAACAAACAAAAAAACTTGAAGTCATCTTTTGCATTTCACCAGATCATAGGGGAATGAAACTAGAAACAAGAGAAACCACAGAAATTATATAAACAGATTAAACAATTCACTTTTGAATGATCAATAGATCTTTGAAGAAATCAAGGAGGAAATTTAAAAATTCCTAGAATCAAATGAAAATGAAAATACAGCATACCAGAATCTCTGGGATACATTAAATGTACTTCTAATAGGGAAGTTTATAGCTATGATTACCTACATCAACAAATCAGCAAGATCACAAAGAAATAACCTAATGATGCATCTCAAAGTTTTAGAAAAACAAGGCCGGTGAGATGGCTCAGCGGCATAAGCGCCTGCCTGGCAAGCGCGAGGGCCCGAGTTCAACTCCAGGAACCCACCAAAAAAAAAAGTTTTAGAAAAACAAGAACAAACCAAAACCAAACCCAAGAAAAGGAAAGAAATAATAAAGATCAGAGCTAAAATTAGTGAGACAGAGGCTAAGAGAACAGTACACAGGATCAATGAAAGAAATAATTGGTTCTTGTTTTTCAAAAAATAGAGAAGATAAATACACCCTTAAGCAAACTAACCAAAAGAAAGAGAGTGGAGACCCAAATCAATACAATTAGAGATGAAAGGGGGGGTGTTACAATGGATACCACTGAAATCCAGGTGATTATTAGGACTGCTTTGAAAATTTATATTCTAATAAATTGGAGAATTGAGAAGAAATGGATGCATATCTAGAAAAATACAAATTACAAAACTTAACAAAGACAATATAAAAATAGAAACACATCAACAGCAACCAATGTGATTGAACCAGAATAAATAAAAAAATGTCTCCCAAAAAATAAAATCCCAGGACCAGATGGGTGTGTTGCTGAATTTTACCAGACCTTTAAAGAAGAACTAACATCAATACTCCTCAAACCATTTCATAAAATAGAAAGGGAAAGAATGTTTCAAAACTCATTCTACAAGGCCTGTGTTATCTAATACAAAAACCAGACAGGGATACAACAACAATAAAAAAGAGAACTATACACCAATATTATTGATGAACATAGATGCAAAAATCCTTAGTGAAATACAATCAAACTGAATTCAGTAAAAAATACATTAAATAAGATTATACACCATGATTAAGTGTAGTTCTAAGGATGCAGGGTGAATTCAATAACTATAATACATCACATTCATGAAATCAGGAATAAAAAAATCACATGATCATTTCGACTGATGCACAAAAAGCCGTCAACAAAATCCCATGTTCCATCATGATGAAGGCCCTGAAGAAACTAGGTGTTGAAGGTTCATTCTTTAATATAGTGAAGGCCACATACAACAAAGCCACAACCAACATCATTTTGGAGGGAGAAAATCTGAAAGCATTTCTTCTAAAATTAGGAACAGGGGAAGAATGTCCATTCTCACTACTCCTTTCAATGTAGTTCTTGAAATTTTAACTAGAGCAATAAAACAAGAGAAAGAAGTAAAAAGAATATATGTAGAAAGTGAAGAAACAAAATAATTTTTGCTTGCAGACAATGTAATCCTCTACTTAAAAGACCCTCAAATCTCCACCAAAACTTTTAGAAGTAATAAATGAATTCAGTGAAGTTCGATGCACCACTTCTTGTACTGGAGATCCCTGCTTTTCTGTTGGATGGCGCTTGGCAGCAGCATTCACCGTGTGTTTTGACCTCATATCCCACTCCTTAGTATATACCAGACGGAATTAAAATGAGCATACTACAGGGACACTTGCACCCATGTTTGCTGTGGCAACACTCACCATAGCCACAATATGGAACAGCCTAGGTGCCCATCAACAGATGAATGGATAAAGAAATGGAGGTACTGTATATATACACAGTAGAATATTATTCAGCCATAAAGAAAAATAAAATTTTGTCTTTTGCAGGAAAATGGATGGACCTGGTGATCATCATGTGGAGCTAAATTAGCAAGACTCAGAAACACAAATATCACATTTTCCCTGATGTGTGGAATCTAAAAAGATGACATAAAAGTGGAAGGGAGACTCTTATTAGAAAAGAGGAAGGGTGTAAGGGGGGGGGGATGAGGGTAGGTAAGGGCTTATAATAGGGAGGATGGATACGATCAAAATATATTTACATATTGATAACCCCCCAAAATCAGAAACTAAGGGGAAGGGCAGGACAGGGTGTAATCGGGGAGGTTTAAAATGACCAGTGTGTTGTATGCATGCACAAATCTGCCAAAATGAAGCCCCTTAATTTGTGTAACTGGTATGCGCTAATAAAAATGTGTGAAATGACAAAATAAAAAAACACATTTTGTACTTGGAGAGAGACCATGCAAGGACAATGGCATGTGCCTCCCAAAATAAAAATAGCAAAGTGGAAAAAATGATCATGGCTAATATCAGAACAAGAGGCATCTCAATCCAAACATATTCAATTTCAAAGTCTAGATCTTTCCATCATGTCATTGATTTATAGAAAAATGATGGGAAAATGTTTATTTACCATGTACTATAAACCAGACACTGTTCTAGCATCAGAATCCCTGTGATTCCAGGGTCACACACAGAGTCTGCGTTCAGCCCAGTGATAGCAACAATTTTAAAAAGGAGCTTTCAAGATAAGCAGGCTAACTTCTGCGAAAGGTAAGAATAACACAGAGCGATGAGGACGATGAGGATGGCACAATCCAGGCCCCAGAGGTCCACGGACACCTGTGCCCCACACCCCTGACTACGCAGCAGGAAGCTGTCATTCAGGCTGGTTTTGAACTCATTATGTAGCCCAGGCTGGCCTCAAACTCATGGCGCTCATCCTGCCTCAGCCTCCTGAGTGCTGGGGTTACACGTATGGACCACCACACTCCACTTACATTGAGTATAGAGTAGGCAGTCTTATAGAGGTCTCACCTTGCATCATGTTAAAACAGATAAAAAATGTACCACATTGAATATTTAGTTTTGCTGTAGTATTTGTGGCAGGTTTTTATTCTTTTATTTTTGATAGAATTTGGCACAAGAAACTTGTTCAACTTACGATTGGCTATGATTTCCTGGGACTTATTAAGTTTACCCAGAAACTCTTGTGAAGGAGAAAAAATAACCAATAAATTATTTGGAAATATGTAATTTGGGGGGGTTAATTGAATCTTTTAAAACAATTTTTATTTTTATGAGTCTATGTTTGTGGTACATAGGAATTACATTCCTTGTGGGGAGTTGGGGCCTGTACATAGCACATCTTAGTTCTATTTTCACCCTCTTCTCTCTTTTTCCTCCCCACTCCCTCCATCCCTTGGGTCTCTTCCCCTTTACAAAAGAGCTATCTTCCTGTTTCCTATGAATCATTTTTAAGTTGACAAAATATGCCTTGCAATATTTAATTTTGTTAAAATACTGTTGAATTTCGATTATAAGTATTTTTTTGTGATGATAATTTTTTCTTTAAGTTTCATGTATTTCTCCAGTTGCTTGAGAAGTTTGTACTACATTTGACTGGTGCAACCCTCATAGTATCAATTGATATTTTAGTGCTTAAATTTAAAGCATGTTGTCCAGAATAGTAGCTACTAGGTAGATGTGGCTAGTTAAATTTAAATTAACTAAGACTTCCTAAATTAAAAAATTCCTCTTCCCAGATGCTCTAGCCCAGTGGTGGCAAACCTATGGCCACCCACTCGTGGGGAGTTGGTACCTGTATGTAAAACACAATGCTGTGTGCCACAGTGAGCTATTTGTATTACTGAAGTCTGTAGAAGGTTCGCCATCACTGCTCTGGCCGCACCTCCGGCACACGGTAGTCACATGTGCACGGCGCTTGCCATGTTGAAAAGCAAGATATAGACCACTTGTGTCATCACAGGAAGGCCTGTTGGATGGCACCAATCTGGCCCACTCTTAGGCCCTGGAAGCTCAGAGAATGATGCAGTTTGCAGATGACAATCTAGTTAGATGGGAGGCATTGTGAGAAATTTCTCTCCCATGGATTATAGAGGAAAGAGGTGTGAGCGAGACAGACTGGGCAGGTTCCTTTGGAAGAAGATTTCCAAGCCAAGTACAAGTAACAGAGAACCAAATGCAGAATGGGAAGAAAATTTGGTAGAAACATGAACAAAGAAGTGAGTGAGGAAGCTGGTATTAACTGGTTTTTTAATTAAAAACTTTGGAAAGGAGGACTTTTTGAGGTGTAAACATAAGGGACAATTGAGTCAGAGATGAAGAAATCGGCTGCAGGTATCTGCCTGCTGCGTGGGGGGAAGGGGCAGATCTCCAAGATAATGCGGAGGAAATCGCAGTGGGCCTGGCAGGGGACTAAGGGTGATAAGGTCAAAGGGAAAGGGAGGATGATGCCCAGGCTCAGTGCTCGTGAGAGCTGTCCAACTGGGGGGTTGGAGAAGCCCTGGGCGGAAACAGAGCTGTCAGTGTTTATCCTTTTCCACTGACAGGGTGGTCAGAGGTGTTGCCATCAAAAACAGGAAGAAATGTGCTACTCGACAGGGTGAGGGGTCAGGCGGCACATCATTCACACCCAACACGAAGGCTGGAGGCCTGAAACAGATTTTTTTGTTGTTGTTGCTGTTTTTTTGGTTTTTTTTTCAGGAAGGAAGAAAATAACCAGAATCTTTGTTTGAAGGAGGCTCTGCTCAGGGGGAGAAAGAAAAGGTTATGGCACAAAGAAAGCAACTGAAAGAGTAGGGATGGTGACTGAGCCAATTTATTTGAGCTTCTCTTCCTCAAGTTGACCATTACAACCAGTAACTCTAACTCCACCATGGTAAGCCTTTGTCACAGTGCTTAACCACGAAGGCCAGAAGTGCCCTGGGCTTAGGTCATGATGAACCATGCAGAAAGTTCTGGAATCTGGACAATTCATAGCAAAGATATCTGCACACTGTTCCTGGGTTGGCAGCAGAAAGGGGATGGTTCTAGAAGCCAGTGTTTCGGAGGACCGGGCCACACGTCCACAGTCATCTGTGAGAACAGCTGAAGCTTGGGAGTCGCTTTGTTCTTTCCAGAGTGGTTTTCTGCCGCATATCCTCTTACTTAAACTCCCGGGTGCATCCTGGGAAGAAGGTACTAACTACCCCCACTCCCATGTCACGCGTGGCTCATGCATGGACTGAGGTGTTGCTTGTGTGAAGATAGAAGGCAGGCTGGGGATATCCATCCTACTTCCAATGGCTCTTCCGGTTCTGCCTCCTATATCCTTGGGCTCCATTGAGAGGGTTCTTGGTAACCAGAACCAGGTTCCGCCCCTCTGGATTCTTGAGCCCATGGTCTAATTTTGCTTACTAGAGACTGTTTGGCCTAGGACTCTATGATCTAAAAGTTCAGCCTTGCCCAGAAAAGAGTAGGAAAGAAAGAGATTTCAGCAGTGTCAGCCTGCTTATGCCACAAACCTGATCTACATTTTGGCTCAAACTTTTTGGAAGTGACTCAAGCCTAGTGTAGATGTCATGTCCTTCAGATGGTAAGGGGGCTGCTCTGTCACCACAGGTCAGGACACCAGCCTCTACTGCACAACAGTTTGGACTAAAGGCAAAACCAAAACAAAGCAAACATGTTGAGAGAAGTGTATGGATTTTAGAGCAAAATAGAGCAATAACTCTTGTTTGAGAGCTGTAACCAACAGTGATTTTCTTTTGTGGAGATAGGGATCGGCTACTTGGCTGTTCTTGTTTCTGCTGTGTATACAGAGAATCAGGGGCAGTAACTCGGATTTAAGAGTCTGTGAAGACAAACTAAGGGAGAACGTTTAATTACCTCTAAGCAGAACTTCAGTGAAGAACAGCGAATCATCTTGTTGGTTTTCTTTTTTTTTTTTTTTTTTTTTTTTTTTTTGGGTACCGGGGGGTCGACCTCAGGACCTCGCGCGCCAGCAGGCGCCCGTGCCGCTGAGCGATATCACCGGCCCCTTTTTCGTATGTGGGTTCCGGGAGTCGAACTCGGGCCCTCGCGCTTGCCGCGCAGGCGCTTAAGCCGCTGAGCCATCTCACCGGCCCTTTGTTGGTTTTCTTTTTCGTTTTTATTTTGAGACAGCCTCAGCAAATTGATCTTCCTGTCTCAGCCTCCTGAGTACACTAACCATTTTAACATGTACCTTCTGTCTTATCCACACAGAAAGTCCCCGATATAGAATCATGTTTTATGACTCAGTGTGCAATATGTGTCCCATCACCTGGCATATTCTCTCTACTTCCTGTTTTGTAAGCTCTTACTCATTCAAGATCCATTTCAAACTTTACCTTATCCATGAAAGTCTGCAACTCCCTCAGGCTAACTACCAATCGAGTCCAGCTGCTATAACCAAGTATCATGGCCTGGGTAGTTAATAAACAATCCAAATGTATTTCTCACAGTTCTGGAGGCTGGAAGTCTGAGACCCAAGTGCTCACTGCTTGGGCTCTGCTGACTGACTTCTTGTTGGACTTCACGGGTGGAAAGAGGGAAGAGAACTCTCTGAGCTTGTTTCTGCAAAAACACTAATCCCATTCCTGTGGGCCCCACCCAGCTGACCTAAAGGACCCCGCCTCCATGTGCTATCACAGTAGGCATTAGCGTTTTAACACAGGAAGTCTTGAGAGAAGAAAGCATTCCATCCCTAACCCCCACCATTCCCCTCTCTGAGGACCAAGAGCTTCTTATGGACCTCTCCTGTCATGTTCATTGCTCTGTCCAGTTACTGTTTCTTCATGAATTTTCTCCATTTGTACTTTTTGAGCTTACCGAGATAAAGGATCCTGCCTTAATAATCTCTGTGGTTGGATCTCCCCAAATATTTTAATATCAAACATCGACTTACAATGCAGGTGAGGAGAGATGTAGCTGTACTTCATAAATTTTTATTTTAATGAGTACACAACTGCAGTTCATAAGGGTCACATTCCTGGTGGGGAGTTGACACATGTGTATAACACATCTTAATTCTTTTTTAATCCTCTTCCTCTCCCATCTCTTCCCTCTCCATCTCTTGGTTTCTTTTCCATTTGCAAAACCATCTCCTGGTTTCCTATTATTGGTCTTTTATTTTGCTCTCTGACTTATTTATACTTTGGATTTCTCATATAAGCGACACCTTGTGCTATGGAAGCCTGTGTGCCTGCGTTATTTCTCCTAGCATCATGGTCTTGAGAGATGCTGCTGAATGCCAGGGTCCAGGGAGCAAGAAAGGCGCTGCGGTGTGAGTTCAGGGCAAAGAGAGGGAGGTGGAGCCACAGTGGGGTGTCTCTAAAAATTTAGCCATAATGTTTCCTTTTGTAAGCAGTTCGTGGCAAGTTAACATAATCAGTAGCTCAACTCCATGGCCCATGTGGGAGGTGTCCCCTTTTCCCAGAAAGCAGAGCCCTTCTGATTTGTTCTCGGAGGAGGCACCCGGGGGTGGGGGCACATCCCGTTCTCCCGGGAGGACCCTGTGTGGCCGGGACAGTGAAGGCTCTCAGGTTGGACTTGAAACCCACAGTTTAAAGTAGTGGTGAGTGTCACAGCAGACCAAAGAATCGAGCTAATTGGGAAAAATACGCATAATTTATTATCTTGAAAATGAGTGCCAAATAAGCACTTGTAATCTGATTGGAACATTTCTTCTGATGCAGTTTAGATGTGCCTTATATTATTGATACTTAAAATGTGTTTTATAGAACGTAGACTCTATAGAGTATTAATAAGTGTTGTATTTCTAAAATGACTTCATTGTCCACTTTGGGGAAAATAGTTTTAAGAAGAATCAAAACGTTTCTCAACTCTTGATAGTGCATTACAAAAAATAAAAATTGACGAAAAAAAAAAAGCCCAAATCTCCAAGAAGTGTATGTGGTCTAAACTTCCCTAAAAACAATCTCTTCTTTTTCTTTCTTTCTGTTAGAATATATCCAGAGGAACCACGCTTAATGAGCCTTCCAGAAATGTAGTGCTACGTAAACAGCTTGATAAGGACTTAGTGCTTCACAACGACAGCGTGTGTGACGGCAGCTGGGACATTTCCTCCCCAACTAACGTGCCAAACGCAGCCTCCAGACTCTCGCTTTCCTTTGCCAGCTGAGAGTGGGTGTGGGTCAAAGGATATCGACTTAAGAAGTGTCTCAGCATCATGAAATGGCAACTTTCAGACATTGTTTTACTTTTTTCTTTTAAATCAGGAAAACAACCAGGCATAGTGGAGAACACTTGTAATCCCAGCACTCAGGAGGCTGAGGCAGGAGGATTATAAATTCAAGGGCAGCCTGGGCTACATAGTGAGAACTTGCATCAAAATAAAATAAATTTAAAAAGAAAACCAGGAGAAAAGAGAAAAACAAATGCCACTACAATGTCTATTCAAAAGACCGCCAACTTAAGAGACAACTTTTTAGAATGCTCAAGTGTGTGTGTGGGGGGAGAATTATGTAAATGAGAGGCAAATGATCAATCTATGTTCCTTGTTTCTTTGTTCTAGTGGGGAAGAAAAATTGACACATTTTCTTTTCCTAAGCTAGACATCCCCTATCTGTGTCAACTGCAGTGTTACTTTCACAATAAACAAAAGGATGTGGGAATGAGAACAGAGAGAAAGAGGAAGTGTTTGTAGAAATAAATCACTGTGAGCCTAATAAAGATCTGAAGGTCTCTGGATGGCTTGGGTCTTCACTTTAGTAGAAATGCAAACTAAAATTCAGGCACACATTTATAGGGGGAAAAAAAGCTTTAGTTGGAAAGAGGAGAGGAGAGAACAGGAAAGGACTGGAGCTTAGGAAGCGGGAGGGGGTTCTCTCTGATTTGGGGTTCAGCCTGGCCCCGGCAGAGGTGAAAGGCCAGCTTTCAGGGTCAGCTGGGAACCTGGGTCCATCTGGTCACTCTCTCAGTCCTGGTGTCGCAGGTCTGGGCTCCTCATGGCTGAGGGCAGGACTGTGGTTTTGATAGCTGACTGACTCTGGACACCCTCTGTTCTTGAATGGGGCGAGAACATTCAAATTCAGGGCTCATCAGCCTTGTTTTGCTGTCTTTTAGACCCACAGTCCCCAAATGATGAACATACTGTTATCTACATGCAGAGCTGAGAAGGGATTGGCCAGAGCTTACAGTAACAAAGGATGTAAAATAAAAGCGAAGCTTTGCTCTGCTAGAGTTTGCCTCGTGGGCATCTGTGTGCCCCTCTGAAGAGTTACGGTCCATAGCAGAAAGGGCGTTTAAAATCCCTGGCTGGCCCAGGAGAAAACACAGATCATGCTTTAAGGAGCAGCATTCTTTTCCCAGGCTCATAGTGGTCCTTGTCTACATCACAAACATGTCAAGAAGTGAATGGTTTTGGAGCAATGATCATGAAGAACAGTATTTCACCATCTAGGTAGTAACCTGCCCAACAAAACAAACAGAACAAAACAAAAGCAACCAAGTTAAGAACAAAGTACAGAATAATGCTGGTCTTTTTTGAAAAAAATTTTCCTGATCAAATTTCTTACAGCAATTTATACTTTTCTATTTCT